>CM073764.1:4492817-5900700 GCA_037127475.1 Arma custos
AACGACTTCCTGCTCTCCCGTATCGTTTAATAACATCCCAATGATTCCTATAGAACAGGTCCGGTATTTAAGACTACACCTTGACAAACGCTTAACTTGGAATCCTCATACTAGACTGAAATGACAAGATACAGCTCGCTGTTTCAGGCTACTTCAACATTTACTAGGCAAACGCTCTATGCTCCCATTTAATAACAGAAGACTCATATACACGACAGTCATTAGACCCATCTAGACTTAAGAAGTAGAGCTTTGGGGATTCACTAAACCATCGAATTCTTCTCGTGTTCAATCCTTACAATCCAAAATTCTCCGTAAAATCCTCAATGCTCCTTACTTTGTTACGAACAAAGTAATCCATAATAACCTTAATGTCCCATTTGTTCCATGACAAACAACCCACTAGTTTCAAACCTAGCAACCTCTTCAATTTCTCATAATCCTCCGAGGCATCTGAAAAGAAGATGGCCTCGTAACCTTCTAAGCTGAACTATTAATTTGAATACTTCCACTGGGTTCACTAATTGGGTTTTTGCATGCCAATATGTACAATCCATCCTATTTACTTGATCTATTAGTATAATACAGTTGTAAATTTAATTGAATTATAAAAAAAAAAAAGTTTTTTTTTGTTATGACGTTGTACTTTTAAAGAAGCGTAATACTCAATACTAGTGTCAGAATTAATATATTGTTAAATATTTAATAAAGATTTTCTCTTCTGTATATCCTTATGTGGAAATAGTATACCCTAACACCTAGCCAAGATTAATGTAGTCTTGGAAGACTTGACTGAGATGAACCCTCAGGACTTGTCTCACTGGCAAAAATGAATAACTCATAAGAAGAAAGTTGAGCTTGGAAAGATAAGAGTTTAGGAAGATGAGTTAGTTATCTTTAACTCGGCCTAAAGATGATTAGTTTGGGGAATGGGATGAGTTATGTAAATTGTGGCTGAGTTAGAATTACTCGTCCGGTCGAAATTAATACCTTTGAAGGAACACTTTCTGCAATTGGAACGAGTCCACAAGTTATGACTAGCTGGTTGAAAGGGTGTAATGGTGCATGAATGTAATTCATTAGTTACTGTTAATGGTTATTCATTTCTTTGAACGTGTAGTAATCTTTTGAAAATGTTGCCTGTGATAAGATATTTACATATTATGACATTCTAGTCCTGGAACTATACAGGGTCTTAGGTTCAGTACGTTGTAGATACTGTACTGTTGTAGGAGAAGAGGGACCTGTATCCCAAAAGATCCATCGCCAGCTTCTATTATTATTATTTATGTGTGACTCTTATTACCATGGCCCATTGTGCTTGGGTCCTAAAGATCCCTAACATAGGTCTAGACTTCTGAGAAATTTTAAATAGTCTTTAAACCTCAGTTCTTGAAGTTCCTTGTGTCCACCGGGGCCAAGGTCAAATGTCCTCTTTCGACTTATTGCTGTACATTCAAAGAGAACGTGCCAGGGGGTTTCGTCCTTCTCTTTGCACCATCTGCACCGAGGTTCTTGTTCAATACCCAAACGATGCATGTGTTTCCTGAGTTTACAGTGCCTCGCCAGCTTTTAACTAATTAAATAAAATCTGCCAGCAGTGGGGTTTGAACCCAGGATCTATATGTATCCTTCGGTACGGAAACTCAGCTCTCTTAATCCTGGATGCATGTACACACACGTGTATATGTATACATACATACATACCTTCAGTTGGGGAAAAATCTGGGTTGTAATAATATATTTTTTCTTCTTCACTTCCAGGAACCTAAGGTCTGCTTCCACATCGTCTAACCATTGCAATCTAGCCTGCGACACTATGTGAAACTTATATTGACACTATTTGGAACATTAGGAGTACCTAAATGGTTAGTATAAGAGGCATTGAGCAGGTAGTTTTAAAGTCCCTTGGGATCGGCACCTTTACCCCTAAGAGATGGGACAGGGAAGTCTTAGGCAACTCTACATGTAGACTGTCACATATAGTGAAAGAGTTCCCTTATTTTTCTTTGTAAGTAGATATATAAGTTTACTTGTAACTATGATCAGCACAAAATAAATATAGATAAAGCTATTGAAATAGATGAAAAGTGTATTTATTTACTAAACAACTCCTAGCCAGGCAACCTTTGTAGAAAAGAAGTTTCTTATGAGATTTCTTATTCATAAATGAAGTAGAATTACTGTACGTCAGTACAGATCTCACGGAGGCATTGCATTTTATTATTTAAATGTTATATAGATCAAAGGATGTGACTTTTCTCTGAGATCTCGTTTGGGCAGTAAAGCCAATATAGCAGCTTGGCTCTTAATCCAAGATCTGCTTAAGGAGCCTTTTTTTATCCATTCTATATATGCGTTCTAACCATCTTTTTTTTTTTTTTTTTTAAATTTATTTATTGCTATTTACAACTGTATTACAATTATACAACAAGTAAATAGAATGCGTGTTACATAATGACATGATAATGACAAGTAGAGAAACTACCCACTGGTAGTACTCAAATCAAAGTTCAAGTAAGGAGGTCACGTGGCCATCTTCTTTTCAGACGCCTCGGAGGATTATCATAAATTAAAAGGAATTGCTAGGTTTGAAACTAGTGTGTTTGAGTGGAAATGAAGTTTGTCACGAAAAAGATTGATATCGGATTCGGGCCAAATCAGCAACAAAAGGGACATTAAGGTCGTTATGGATGACTTTATTCTTAACAAAATAAGGAGCATTGAGGATTTTACGAAGGATTTTGGATTGTAGGGATTGGATACGAGAGGAATTCGATGGCTTAGTGGAGCCCCAAAGCTCTACTCCGTAAGTCCAAATAGGTCGTATGATTGTCATGTAGATGAGTCTTTTGTAGTTAATTAGGAGCTTAGAGCGTTTGTCTAGTAAGTATTGAAGTAGCCTGAAACGTCGAGCGGTTTCTTGTCTTTTCAGTCTTGTATGAGGATTCCAGCTAACCATCTTAATCCTATTTTTGTTTTGAAGAGAAAAGATCGGTCCAGGCCGGGATTAGAACAACTCTCTAGCGCGGTGCTCTAACCAACTGAGCTAACCTGGCTCGTAACACGTCCAGACAAATCGATTCTCTTCACCGATCCAATATCCCCGTGTTCTCTTGTTGTTCGAATCCCGGCCTGGACAAATCTCTTCTCTTCAAAATATAAATATTTAAAAATTCTAACAATTAATAAAAAAAAACACAATTTACTTAATATTTGTTAAGACAAATTAACAAGCATTATATTCCATATTTTTATCCTGTTTCACTCCTTTTTTAATCCAGAAGCGTTTGGTTTAATTAATTTTACTTAGAGGACATCATTGTTCTCAAATTTTATTTATCTTTCGTATTGACGTCACAGAAGTCACCCCTGTTTCTTCAAACAACCACTTGTTCCACATACCTTGTCATTTTCCTGTAATTAAACTGATTAAATCACAAATGAGTGAGTAATGCTCTCAAATGGCCTCCTTATTCAAGTGGTTCAGACTTCAATAATCTTGCAACTGAATCTTCGTCATGAATCCTGTTGATGTCCCAATAAACGTTTTTCCTCGCACGTACTCAGAACTTCTCCAGTTTATTCTTGCCGGTTGCTTAATAGGATAGCTTTGTCGAGTTTAAACCATTTGCAATGCAGTAACATCACTATACTGAATTGAATATTTTTTTCATTCTTATTCCCTAGGGAGCGGAGTAGGTCAGTGATAGAACACTCAGTTGTCATGCTGAAAAAGTCCTAAGTTCAAACTCCGCGCGCAGGCAGGCTTTTATTTAATCTATTAGCGGCCTGAAATAGATCTTATGGATACTAAGACCATCCAAGGGCTCACGCGGCCTCTATAAAGAGTGAACCCAATATAAAGGGAAAAATCTGGCGGTTGAGCGTGATCTAGGAAAACCACCTTCCTGCAATACCGTTTTACAAGTTCAGTCTCTATTATGTACTAAACCATCCAGTCTCTATTATGGACTGAACCACGGGCTTTTCATGGGTTGTTGTGGAACAGGTTTTTTTTTATTTATAATTATTGTAAAACTATTGTGTTTTGTCTTTTTTACTTCGCATTTACCACCTCGGATCTATTTATATCTTTATCTATGCAATTATTCCTGTCTTAAAAACTCCTTCATACGGCAAGGTTCGTTTGATCTTGTATCCAGTTGAGATGAGAAGTATTTCATGGAACTAGATCCGGAAAATGAACTATAAACAGCGCTCTCTGTTTTCCGAAAAGAAATGATGTGACCATGATTGGGACTCGAACCAGGGTCTCCCACCTATCCGTGGTGGTGCTCAGCCATCTCGGCCATCCTGGTTATACCATATAACAATAAAACAAGAAAATGAAATAAATTATTATAGTTCTTTTTAGTTCGCACCACTCACCAGCTACCACACTCGGACCGTCGACGCCTGATCTACGATCGAAAGACGAACTACAGAACTTAGTGAACAAGTTCGTCGTTAAGTCGTTCCTCATTTTCGGGTTTAATCGTGTTGTGTACGATTTGCTATATGTGTAGTCTGTAATATTATGGTCTGTAATAGTTTGGATCAAGTGAAAATTCAATTTATTTGCTTGTTTAAATTACCAATGAATTACAAATTTTACATTGAATAATAAAAATCTTACTAATATTATAAATGTGAAAGTTTGTATGTTTGTCTCTCTTTCACGCAAAAACTACAGAACGGATTGGGATGAAATTTACAGTAATATAGGTTCTACATCAGAATAACACATAGGCTATAGCAAGCACGGATTTAGAGGGGGGGGAGTGCACGGGGGCACGTGCCCCTCCCCGACAGTTTTTTAGGTACTGTGGAGGATCCATTATTGTACATAATTAAAGGCAAATCACATGATAATAGTTGTTAAAATAACAGAAAGAACATGAGTGAAACTATTCGCTTTGATATCCAACTAATCTTACTAATATTATAAATGCAATAGTTTGTATTTATGTTTGTTACTCATTCACGAAAAACTACTGAACGGATTTGGATGAAACTTATTAATTAAAATAGGTTAGACATCATAGGCTACAGCAAGGGTAGATTTATGTGGGGGCACGGGGGCATGTGCCTCTTCGTTATAGTACATAATTAAAGGCAAATCAGGAACTTAGTATCTTGAAATTCGTAGGTAGGTTCTTTATAGTTTAAGAAAGAAATTTGGATAATTCCACTCCAAGGGTTTCCCCTTTAATAAAAAGGGGTTCAAAGGTTGTATAAAATCCGTCATTTTTGAAGTTAGACATCTGAAATTTTGGATCTACGGTAACATATTTTTTAAAAATAATTAAAGTATTTATTTAAAATGATCTCTCACGAAACTTTATGTGGCAGACCAAATTCCACCCGAGCGAAGCCGCGGGCATAAGCTAGTAAGATATAAAATACTACTTGAATTCACGCATTCTTCAGATCCACAACACTTTAACCTAACTATTTATTTTAGGAATTTTCGCCCAAGACTGTGGCTTGTTTGTGTTGAAAGTTAAATGAACATTTCCACTGCATATCTGACAGATACACGCGCCTATATTAAATAAATTAATATTATTAATTAATATTAGTAATATTAAATAAATTAAGACCGGTCATTTTAATTATATTATAATTAACATAATTGAATGATGCACCTATGCATATGATTGTTATGATCTATAATTTAACTTTAGTTCATTTCTAGTTATTTTGAAAATGAACTATGTAGTTCATTTGAATTAGTTCATTGAACTAGTTTCATGTGTAACGTTGACTTGATGTTCCAATTTTCCATATTTCTTTAGTCCGCGCTGTAGTGGTCTTCGTCTTCAAGAAATAGTAAAATACTTGTTTGGTCAATCTATACTTGTTCATTCTGTTTAGATGCCCGAGAAACGTCATCCTACTTTTCCACATTGTTAATATTATTATTTTTTATTTTGGCTCATTTTATAATTAATTTTGAATGCTCATACATTTTCTGACGATGCTGGAAGTTCCCAGCATAACCGCTTTCTGTATTCTTCTAGTCCCGTAATTATTTCCACCGTCTTCATTGATCTAATCGTTCTCTTGGTGATTAAACCATTGCAGGATACGATAATAGGCAGTTCTTTAACTTCCACCAATCGGTAAAGATGCCTTAATTCCTCGCAGAGCTCTTGGTACGCTCAATGTTTTAAAAACGTTATCATCAGCCTAACCTTCGATGATGATGGTCATTTTTATTTGTTTGTCTATGAGTAGTATGTCTGGTCGATGGTATATTATGATCAGTGATCATAGTTTGATCCCAATATATTTTGATGTCATTTTTTTCTAATATTGCCTTTGGCTGATATCTGTAAAATTGCTGCTTATTAATTATATTTTTGAGCCAGTGTCTGATGTACGATCTTTGCGGCATTATTGTGCCTCATTAGGCATAATTTACGCTCTCTCGATGCTCGAAGAGAGGTTGAGGCGGATTATGAACTGTTCGCTTCGATTTGTCTTCGATGCCCCGAGAAGGTCCCATGTGCCCCGCCGTTACGTTGAGTTAAAGTGGCTCTTCCCTTCTATCCGTAGACTCTATTTCCTTGGTTCTTACTTATATCAAACTATCAACTCACAACATCCATCTTACATCATAGTCTCCTACAATTCAAATCCTCTATCCAATCCCAGGGCACAAGATCTCGCCCTTCCGATCTTTATATCCGTTCCCATAGAACCAAAACTTTTGAGCGTTCCTTTCTCGCCCGTTCTATCTCTCTTTGGAACTCACTCCCACTCGATATCAGTCATGCGTCTTCTTTAACCTCATTTAAATCCAAACTTTTCCAACATCTTCTAAATTCCCAAGCAGATGCTTTATAATCAATAAATAATTTATAGATATATTGAACTTGATCGATTGATGAACTGCTGTAAATATTCCTCACTCATAATGATATCATTTTTTTTATTATTAGATGCTATCATGTATTCACTTATTTTTCCATAATCCTATTTCTTTTTATTGTAATTTTTTCTGTTTTTTAATTTTGTATTACATTTTCTGATTCTCTATCAAAACATACCTGTTAGTTATTTACTTTTATGATATTATGTAAATATTGTTTTATTCTAATGTAGTTCTTTGGTATATATTTATTTAATTTTGTTCATCTCTGTTATTCTAAAGGGACCTGGTCCCAGAATTAAATTATTTTTCTATTCTATTCTATTCTATTCTAATGCCTGGCAGCCAGAGAAACATGTTGAATCGATTCGTGCATTGCTTTGCATAGGCGACATCTGTCTTCGATTGCTTGGTGCAGAATGTGCTTTATGTAGGAGTTTGTTGCTATGGCCTCTTCCTGTATTATTATGAATACAATTTTTTTTATATTCCAGCCAGTGCAGGCTTACCGTTCAAGCCAATACCTACATTAGTCCCATACGTTTCCAGTCTTCACTTCGGGACCCTTTGCCGAGGTTTCATCCTTTAATTCTTTACACAATGTTCTTCCAAAAAGGCCAATTTTTTTATTTTCAGGAGGTAAAGTAAGGGATTGGCCTTACTTTTTATGGCCATCAAACTCAGCTTCTTCCTCATTATTCTATCGCCGACGGTTTCTCTCAGGTCCATTTCTTTCCTGATTTCCCCATTCCCGAACCTATTTGCTCTAGTCTTCTTTAAACACCTTCTCCAATAATCCATTTCTACTGCTCTAATTTTGGAGAAAATTTTCGCGGATGTTGTGATGAAAAAATGAAAACTTTAATCAATCATAAAAAATAAACAACAATGCCCTTTCTTCAGGACTACTAAAAATTATTTCGCAATAAAAGGAGATAATTTCCTTCCACCTCGAAGGCAGTTGTTAGGAACGGTCTCCTTTTGCTTTAACAAGTCCAAAGTTTGGGCGCCAAAGAGAAGAAACTTAGGAAGGACCTCGCTGCTCTTTGAGAAAGTATTAATGGATCTTAATGAAATTAATTAAAGAGGACAGGCTGAGGTCTGCAAGAGTTTTTGCTCAAGTTATGAATAGCACTCAAGCAAGTGTGGTGGAGTTCCTAAGTGATTTCTCTATGTTAGCAGACTTCGTTATAGGACTGATGTTATCAATACTAAAATAGTGTTAATTAAATTTATGGAGTATTCTATTTTCTTATATGATTATTAAAAATTATTCAGATAAACCAACAAAAATATAAAAATAACTATACCACCACAATCTATGGGGGGTTTTGGGTTCAGTACATGGTAGAGACTGGTCTGATTCTAGGACAATTGTTGTGTAGGGTGATGATTTGTCTTAGGTCACGTTCAACCTCCAGGATTCCCCCCAGGGTACCCACATTATATGTAAACAGGGTATCCCATTCTAAGTGGATCAAACATTTTTAACTTTTAAAAGAAACGAAATTCAAAAAAACGATTCAGGTAAAAGTTGTAGTTATTCCGGCCTAGTTTGAAGAAATAAAAAAACATTTTTTCGTTTTTCGCTTAAAATAGTCAATATCGACCTTCAAACAATGTAGTTTTCTCTTGACCCCCATTAATTTTTATTTTTCTGAAATGTACAATCCATGGAAAAAATGTATGTAACATTTTTTTTCTATCTTTCATAGCTTAAGTAGAAAAAACATTCAAAGTTGACTACTTTAGTATACCTCTTTTACGACAAAACGTAATGTAGCATTAAGTTATTTTATTTAAGAGGTTTTAGTCGAAATAACTTACTAATCAAGGTATTTTGAATCCTTCAGACAATGTCTGGGTATTTAAAAACGTTCTGTGAAGACAGCATACTGAAGTAGTGAGCTTCAGATACTTCTTCTACTTGACCTATGAAAGATAGAAAAAAATGTTACATACATTCTTTCCATTTTTTGTATTGTACATTTCAGAACAATAAAAATAAATGGGGGTCAATAGGAAACTACATTTTATGAAGGTCGATATTGACCGTTTAAAGTGAAAAACCAAAAAAATGTTTTTTTATTTCTTCAACCCAGGCCTGAATAACTACAACTTTTACCTGAATCGTTTTTTTTTAATTTCGTTTCTTTTAAAAGTTAAAAATGTTTGATCCACTTGAAATGGGACACCCTGTATATATAATACTATTCATTTAGACTACAAGAAGGCCTTTAGATCACAATTCGCAGCCGAATTGGAAACAGCAGATCAGCGCTCTGCATACTTTGCTTACCTGCTCCTGAAGATTTCCTTAAAGGATTAAGAATTGAAATAGAAATCAGATGAAATTCACGATGTAATAGAATCTAATAACATCAGCATAGAAAATCGCCACTCTAAACATTTAACTATAATACCTCGCTCCTCCCATGATAGTTGCCTTAATTGTTGGACTAATGTTGTTAAATAGTCTTAACTAAAATTATTTTTAAATGATCAGTCTATTTATGTAATATTTTATTTTCTCATATAACTATTAATTATTACACAGATGGGCTTACCAAAAAAAAAAAATGTACCACTAAAACTTCTATAAGGTCACTGAAACTTCTAAACTAGGGAACGCAATATCGGAAGAGTTCGAAGTAAACTATGGCTTGAGACAGGTTGATCCTCTAACCCTTCTCATTTTTAATTTAACCCTCGAAAACAGTAACGGGAGGCCGGGTTGTTGCAGGACCGTAGTGCCAGATAATAATATTATCTCACGAGTCAACAATAATATTCAAATAAAACATATTCTTTATGCATGGACATTTAAAGATTTTAAACAAAAATATTCTATTCCGTTCTGCGATTTTTTGTTTATTGCACTGCTATTCAATTTTCTTCACATTCACGAAGGCCTCAAATCGTACAAACAAAAGAATGCAGCTTAATCAGCCAACTCGTTGAAGGATAAACATGGCAAAGTCGGAAACAAAACGAAAAATAGATTTATCTTCCTTAACCGATTAATGATTTTAAACGAGCAGCGCTCGCGTGCGGCGGCATACTCTAACTCACCAACCCGAGTGTTGCTCGCGGTTTTCGACATGTTCGTATTACATACGGCAAATAACAAAAATATAAATGAAAGAAGTAGACTTTTTAAAAAACCTGATGTTTTTTATTACATTTTTGTGGGGGGAAAAACCGAGCATAAAGGAGTTAATAATAAAATATATGAATTCTTTTTATATTCCGCCTAACTCGACAATACCAAGGTATTAAATGGTTTACTGGCATTAAATGGTCGCCACTCGTGGCAGAATATTTTTATATTAACTTTAATTTATTTTTAAATTAGCAGTTCCCCCCCCCCCCTTTGTCCCTCTTGTGGCGTACCAGCCCCGCTTTTACAAACTATAGAATTAGTAATATAATTTTACTACAGCGGGTACTTATCGTTTTAGTAGAGGTATAGTACATTATTCTAGAAATGTTTTTTATTTTTATTTTTTTTATAATTTGTACAATGAAATTTACAACTGTATTATCATTATTATTATCATTGATATTATATTATTGATATACATATTATTATCTATTGTTTCTATTATATGTTTAATATGTTAATAACCTTCTACTATATGTAATGTGTTTCTTTTATTATTATCTATTGTCTCTATTATATGTTTAATATGTTTCTACGATATGTAATATGTTTCTATTATTATTATCTATTGTTTCTATTAAGTAGTTGTAATTATCTAGATAATGTAAACATGTATATTTTCTAGTGGTGAGGGCAATAATAACCATTTGTAGTTGTTTGCTCTTAAAATTAAAACAAACAAACATATTGACGTGAAATGATAAGTTGAGAAACTGCCCAGTGGCCAGTACTCAATTGCAAGTTCAACTTAGAAGATCACAATGCCATCTTCTTTTCAGACGCCTCGGAGGATTATCAGGAATTGAAGAGGTTTGAAACTAGTGGATTTGAGTGAGAATGAAGTTTGTCATGAATAGATTGATTTCAGGTTTGTTCGTAACAAAGTAAGAAGCATTGGGGATTTTACGAAGGATTTTGGATCATAAGGATTGAATACGAGAGGAATTCGATGGCTTAGTGGCCCCAATGCATAATCGATTTCGTAAGTCCAGATGGGTCTAATGATTAGCATGTATATGAGTCTTTTGTTAATTGGGAGCTTAGAGCGTTTGTGTAGTCAATGTTGAAGTAGCCTAAAACGGCGAGCTGTTTTTTATATGATCTATCTCTCTAATATGTATACCTCTATCTATATCTAATATGAGGATTCCAAGTTAAGTGCCTGCCCACGAGAGGAGGACAGGAAATCGTTGGTTTACAAAGGAGGCTAGTTAAATATCATGGATTGTTCATTGATTGATATCAATCATTTATTTTATTTTGACAAATGATGCATTTCCGCCACACATATATCTCATCCATTATTGATTAAGTATGAAAACAAAATACGATCTTAAAAATTACCTAATTTGATTAGTGAATATTTTCAGTTTCCGTTTCGCTTCCTCTAAAATCATTTTTTCAATATACGTCAATGTAATGTTTTGTATGAGGCAAGGAAATTTAATGTCTAGATGGTTATAAAGTATTTTTCAATAATTTTTAATGTAATACCAAACCTAACTCGTTAGCAGTTTTTATAGATATGTCAAAATTTCAAAAAACATTTATAAATCATAAGGATAAAATAGATAATCAATTTGTAACCTTAAATTTATATTTTTACTTTAGAAATATTTATTATTATTATTATTTAATTTGCATTTGCACCTGCGCAATTGCGCATCCAGCAAATTTGATTGAAGTGTCTTTCTCTTTTCTACCTTTTCATCCAGTTATATTGGAAAAAATTTATATATATCAACTAGCTTTTGCCCGCGGCTTCGCTCGCATAGAATTTGAACTACCGCATAAAGTTTCTTGACAGTGCTTTTTAACAATAATTTAAAATAATAAATAATTTAATTTTTTTCACTATAGGTTACTCGTACAAAATTTCAGATGTGTAAATCAAAACTGACGGATTCCATACAACCTTTGAACCCTCCTTATAATAAGGGCGGAATTATCCAAACTTCTTTCTTAAATCATATAAAGGACCTATCTGCAAATTTCAAGATGCTAAATTCCTGATTTGCCTTTAATTATGTACTATAATGGATTCTTCACAGTTCCTATAAAACTGTCGGGGGGGGAGTGCCTGCTCCCGTGCGCCCCCCTAAATCCGCGCTTGCTATAGCCCATGTGTTATTCTGATGTATAACCTATATTACTGTAAAGTTTCATCCAAATCTGTTCAGTAGTTTTTGCGTGAAAGAGAGACAAACATACAAACTTTCACATTTATAATATTAGTAAGATTAGTAGTATATCAAAACAAATAGTTTCACTCTTGTTCTTTCTGATATTTTAACAACTATGATCATGTTATTTTCCTTTAATTATGTACTATAATGGATTCTCCACAGTTCCTATAAAACTGTCGGGGGGGGGGGGCACGTGCCCCCTAAATCCGCGCTTGCTATAGCTCATGTGTTATTCTGATGTATAACCTATATTACTGTAAAGTTTCATCCAAATCCGTTCAGTAGTTCTTGCGAGAAAGAGAGACAAACATACAAACTTTCGCATTTATAATATTAGTAAGATTATTGAGTAGGTCTCTAGGACAATGTCTTTTTAACCTTTTTTTTACCAAGTCCAGGTAACAGGGAATATGAAAGTGGAATAACGAGTGGATTTGGGTGATATTGTGTCGATAAGTGGAATGTTATGTATATTGGTTATGAATATATGATTTTATAGTGGGAATGTTCATGTCTGTGTGTATAGGGTGATTCAAAGTATACCATGGTGCATTAATAATTTTTCTGAGAATTTCGGACTGTGAAATATTTATTTTAATTTTCCTAATGTTTTCTAATTTGTACTTCATATTAATATTTTTAGTTAAATTATCAAAAATGAGTATTTATTTTTCAAATCCTTACCTTCGAATTTCGTAAACATAGGAACATTACTAGGCTCCTTGGAGCAAATCCTACTTGATATTCAAACAGTGCGGTTGAGTTCACGCAAGTAAATGATGTGTTTTGTTAGTGTAATGTGATGGCATCTTGAGAGACAGGGATTTCAGAAATAGGAAATTGAAGAACTAAATATAGCCTAAACACATATTTAATTCAAAGTGTCATTATTTCTTAACATTTAACAGGTCTTTTTACGTGAATAAGTCTTTAAAATTTCTTCTATAATAGGAGACAATAAAAAAAACCAATGATAAAAAATCGGGGGATACTGTTTAGTGTTGCAGCTACATATCTTTCATCTTCATTCAAATTCTATTAGACGACCAGATAGCTGAAGGATCAGAGAATTAATTACGATAAGTGAGGACTGTGACCCGTCGAGCGCGGTGGAGGAAGAAGCGCCGCCATTTTGAGGTCATCTTGCTGCGTGTCGAGATTTCCATTCAGTATAACTTTTGACTCGGAAAAGCTACAGCGTTCGTTTAGGTTTCAATCGTCAGCTGTCTTCAAAATCTATCGATAGTATAGATATAGATAGTATAGCCCAGTACACACCTTAAAAATAGATTTTATTACCAGAAAAACAGTTTAAAACCTACATATAAGAATAACACATCATTATCTAACCATAGTAAAACAGAACTAGATACATTTAATTTTAACAGACCTAAAATATTGCATAGGGAGAGTAATACAACAACACGTAAATGCTTAGAAGCACAACAGATAACTTAACTAATATAGTAAATGATAAAAAGGAGGGAGGGGATTTGTAATAATACTTCTCCTCCATTTTTTTAAAATTAAATGAACATAAAAATAAAAAATAAAAATAAAGATTAATTCTACAGATTATCAATTTGCATATATCAATAAAATAAGTTCAACCTTTTAACACACCCATTTCTGCTTCTTTATATTAACCTATCAGATTAGCAGTTTTATAATAACAGTAATTAATGATTTTTGGATATTTATAAAATAGAATAAAAAGATAGTTCTCAATATATATTAATAAAAAGAATATTCTGGAATACCTGTAACGGTTGTGTTTTTGCCTAGAAATAATAATTAATGTGAGACAATAAAACATAACAAGCTATTATTACTCAGATAATCCAGACTGGACCAAGTCCCAGTTCTACTTATTATTTACAGAGGCTGGCTATGGCTGGACCTCACCCAGCCTTCTTCTTCTTTTTTTATTTAAATGTTGGTCTCCAGAATTTTGAAAATTTACACTTAACACATTTGTGAACTAAGGCATCGATATAAACCATTAGTGTAAAATAGTGGTAGTGAATATAACATTGTGTTAAAAAAAAAAAAAATATTATCAAAATTTACGCGGCCTAAACGCGTCGAAAAGCCCAATCCAAATGCATAGATCAAGTTCAAAAGGCTTCTCAAGAGCTATCGAATGGTACCAATAAAACACCATATGACCGAGTCAAACAGACCTATAATTGATAAATGTTAGGGAAGAAATTAGTTGACTGGAACTTCTAAAGTAAGGATAGAGATAGTTGGGGGTGCAGTCTCTTATTTATTGTGTGCCGACGTTTCGACCTAGTTTGCAGGACATCTTCAGGGCAAATATACGGAGCGGCTGCAAGGAAAAGCAACTGGCTACTGGCAACCTTTCCTTGCAGCCGCTCCGTATGTTTGCCTTGAAGATGACCTACAAAGTAGGTCGAAACGTCGGCACACAATAAATAAGTATGCACTTATTTGGTGTTTCAATTGACTGCACCCCCAACTATCTCTGTCCTTATAATTTATAAAGTTGCAAGGAAACACAGTAATTATGTGTTTACTTGATTTTTGTCTACATACATAAATAATAATATTTTATAAAAAAAATAATTCCTGTTACGTAAACGTATTCACGTACAACACAGGACCGTGTTCATGACACTGCTGAGAAAAAATCTAGGTTCGTGGAAAAATAGGTTTTTGGAAGTCTTTGCCTTAGCCTTAGCAATGTTAACATACATTTGTTTATTTAAGGAAGAATAGTATTCTGCTAAATCTCTTCCAACTCTTGAATTCCTCTATTTATTCAGCGATGACAAACAGCAAGGACATATTTGCAATGTGAGTTTACAATGAAGATAACCTTGCAAATATAAAGTGTTATTAACGCTTTTCAAATCTTTACTCTAAAATGCTTTAAAAAAATAGATGTTTAGTGGATTGCAGTTAATAATTATGGACATAAGGAACGCTCACTAACCTGGCGTTAGAATTAAAAATTATATCAGCAACTTCGGTGAATAAGTCGAATTGGCACTTCATTAATTTCTTGTACTACTAAGAGAGGGCATTCGTGTCGTTCCGTAGTGAATAAGTGGCTAAGTCAGGCCTTAGCTTGAAATGGAGTTATTGCTTATATTATAACTAAATCAGGGGTTCCCAACCTTTTTTGTACCAGGCCCCCCTCTTGAAATGACAGCGTTCAGGATCAACGTTCAGGATAGCTCCGAAATTTCATGAGATTACTTTTTTACATGTTTGCTATTTTGGAGTAATAATTTTGTCTGATTCTAAACTTTTTCATGATTTTAATCTAGTTGTGAACCTGAAGTTTCGGGAGCAATATTCATCATCATCAACATCATCATCATCACAGCTCATGCAGTGTGAGGTTTCTTTCTGTATATATCTTTATCATATCTCTTCTTCCCTTCCATTACAGACTACTCTTACACCACGTTCCTTCAACCTTAATAAAATTACTTGACTAAAGTAGTTTGTGACATATCATAACAATGTACACGCGTGATATATTTTAATAAAATACGCATGATATATTTTAATATAATATGTTCTAGTTAATTTTTTCTTTGAATAATTCTCGACTAATCCCACATAGCTGTTTTACCTTATTTCTTTTGTATTTTACTTCCATTTGAACCAACTGGCAAAGATGCATTTATGTTACACCTGAAAGCATATTCTGACGTTGCGCAGTTCAAACTTTGCTTTTAACTGACTCGTTAGTGATTTGTAATTGTATCAAAAAACTGCTAAAATTTCTGAATTTTTTTTTAAGATTAATTAATTGAGAGACTAGCGGATTCAAGTGTGTATGGAGCTTGTCATAGAAGGCTAGGTATCTAGTTTGGGCCAAATCAGCAACATATGGGATATTAAGATCATGATGGATGAGTTTGTTTGTGACATAATAAGGAGCATTGAGGCTTTTACGAAGGATTTTGGATTGTAAGGATTGGATACGAGATGAATTGGATGGTTTAGTAGAGCCCCAAAGCTCAACTCCGTATGTCCAAATAGGTCTGATAACTGTCATGTAAATGAGTCTGGCTTTTTTATGTAGATTTGGCAATTAGTGATTGAACTTTTGGAGGTATAAACTTGCACAATTGCCCTATTATTATCGAGGAGGTTTAATTTTCTTCAGGAACTAATTTTCTCTTTAGATTTTCTTTAAAAGAATAAGTGATAGCCTATTAAACCAGTTCTTCAAATTCAACGGCTAATGAGAAACCAGTTTCAAGGTTCTCCAAGTTGTTATAAATTACTTTAATGTAATTTGGAATTGAATAGAATTCAGAGCATTCCTAGAGACCATATTTTGTACGGTTTTATTCAGTTGATGTCAAAGGGAGCTTTAGAAATTATAATTAAGAGTAAGAAATAGTTTACTAGTCAACCCAAAGTTGATAAAAGAACTGATATTCTATCCTTTAGTAATGATCCTGAGTTGTAAATGAGTCTTTTGTAATTAATCGGGAGCTTAAAGCGTTTGTCTTAAAGCGTTAAAGCTTAAAGTGTAAAAGTAAATGGTTGATAATTGTAATATCTTCTTTGCTAAATGGTATTATTATTGTGTTTCATACAAATGCCGAAATTTGTTTTAATATTATTAAAATTCCTAGAATATGTTACATTTGTTTAAATAAATTCTGGTTTATTTACAACCAGTTTAAGGGAGAACTGCGCGGGTGAAATAGAGAAAGTAGCACAACTATGCTATAAATAAATTTCCCTATTTAGGAACGACAAAAGCTTTGTTATAAGCTTGTTGTATATTGTTTGGTACACTAAAGTACGTAATCCTTCAGACATTACAAATAGAATGCATAAGATCATGCGGCGTTCTATATTTCAGCGATTTGGAATTAAATTCTTATATTCAATAAATAGAGCCAAAAACTCAAAAAGAAACACTATTATTTATTATAATGCAATCGGGAAAAACCACAATGCAAAGCCTTATGTTTCAAAAATACACCTACTTACCAGTCGACGTTTCGCCTATTCAGGCATTATCAAGACACAAAAACAAAAAAGGGTTATGTGAATGACATCTCGAAGAAAAAAGGTGCAATGCATCCCAACGATCAACAGCCCAAAGAGGCTCCAACTATGAGACAGCACCCCACCACCAAGACGTTCAACATACAACTGAAAAGAAGGTAATACGCAACCAGCTGGGAAGGTTATAGAATCCTATTTTTTCCTGTTATTTTATATTGATTCTATAACCTTCCCAGCTGGTTGCGTATTACCTTCTTTTCAGTTGTATGTTGAACGTCTTGGTGGTGGAGTGCTGTCTCATGTTTGGAGCCTGTTTGGGCTGTTGATCGTTGGGATGCATTGCACCTTTTTTCTTCGAGATGTGATTCACATAACCCTTTTTTGTTTTTTTGTGTCTTGATAATGCCTGAAAAGGCGAAACGTCGACTGGTAAGTGGGTGTATTACTGGATTTGAAACATAAGACTTTGCATTGTGGTTTTTCCCAATTGCATTATAATAAATTCTTATATTCCTTTATATATTTCAGGGAGCGGATTAGGTCAGTATATAGAGCTCTGAGTAGCTGTGCTTAAGGTTTCGGGTTGAAATCCGTATATACATTTTAAGCATTCAGGGAGAACAACTTTACCATGAAGTGTACCCTCGAAAGTAATTCAAATGTATGACCACTGTCGAAGAACCTAATGTTTTTATTACACTGTTATTATTGTTAAAATAACTTATTTATTCTGTTAACTGAAGCGATGGATGGGTTTAGAAGACTCACTACACTAAATCATACATCACTGGTGATAAATATGGATATGAAAACATATATATAGTTTACATGATATGCTATTGGTTATTGGATATTCGGTTGATGAATAATCCAAATCCTGTATTATTTGCCATTCAGATCAGAGACTGATAGAAGGGACTCTACCTGTATCGGTAATTGCTGGTTATAAATCGAAGCTAACCAATTCCGCTCGCCCCATCGGTGTCAATCCCGATTAATGCGAAGCTCTGATGGATTCATCAATTAGATTAATCAATTAGTCCGCTTCATCTATTATCCAAGTCTTTTATCGGCTCTCCGCCTCGCCTCGCTAGAATAAGTAATCCACTGAAATAAAGAATAAAAAATCCGTATCACTACAACACTTGAAGGGTCTTGGGTTGAGTACATAGTAGAGACTGTATAGGCTACTTGTGTAATTGAGGGTACCTAAACACTGACAACTCCTACCTTCTTATTGTCAGTTTATTTAACTTCTCTTTTATACTGGTTTAAATTTTGCATATCCAAGTTTAATTAGGATAGAGGTTGTAACGAGAACCTGACATCGAACAGGCTCGGGACCCCCCCCCATTTAACGTCCCTTCCGAAGGACGTCATAACCAAGGATTTTTAAAATATCCGAGCCACCTGCCGGGCTACGAACCCGTGATCTTGGGCTTAGTAGGTTGTTATGCTAACCACTACACCACAGGTTATCCCCGCTCCTACCTTCTTGTTCAATTTATAGGAAATAGAAATATATGAAATGTAATAAGAAAATGATAGACCGCTCTAGACTCGTTCATCTTCTTTAACGAAAGGATAATTGGGTATTGAATAGGAATATAAATTTGAATCTAGTAGGTTCAGTGGGAATAAAGTTTGTCATGAAAAGGCTTGTATCAAGCTCAGGCCAAATCAGTATCTAATGGGACATGGAGGTCATTGTGGATTACTTTATTCCTAACAAAGTAAAGAGCATTGAGGATTTTCCGCTGGATTTTCGATTATAAGGATTGAATACGAGAGAAATTCAATGGCTCAGAGGATGCTAAACCTCTATTCACTAAGTCTTATAATAGTCATGTATATAAGTCTTATGTAAATAATTGGGAGCTTAGAGCGTTTGAATAGTAAATGTTGAAGTAGCCTAAAGCAGCGGTGAAATTCTTGTCATTTCAGTCTATAAGAAGGATATATAATGTATATATTTTTAATTTTTTATAATTATTGGTCATTTTTTATGAGTTATAAATATTTTTATTTTTTAAAGAGAAAAGATAGGCCCTCGACCGGGATTTGAACCCGGAACCTTTGTCTCACCGTGACATATATATTTATACGTATATATTTTTTTTTTTTTTATTTTATTTATTTTTTTTTATTTTTTTTTTACGTATATATTTATACGTGACGTATATATTTTTAATTTGTTATAAATATCTATTGCATCTTTACATCCTACAGTTTTATTTTCTACCCCACAAGTTAATTTTTATAGTAACCTTCAATGAAAAGATAACAAATATTACTATCAGGCCAGCCTTCTAACTTAGTTTTGTTTCATCTTACAGCCTTAATTAAAAAAAAAATAATAATAATTTAGTAGCATTACATTGGAATACAACTCACAATATACATTTACAAACTCTATCTCTATAAATTATTTACTTAACTAAGCCAAGAAACCAATTTTTTTTTTAACTATAACCATATCGTGTGGTGGATGTAGTCTCCTCTGCATTAGAACGTCGATCTTATTGTTCGGGAGTCTTTCTTGACGTGGAACAGGCTTTTGACCGAGTCTGGCATCCGGGCTTGCTCTACAAACTCCGTAAATTCCTATCCCCTACATACTTTCTCCTACAATTCTATCTCACAAATAGAACTTTCCAAGTAAACCATAACAATGTCTATTCATCCCTCTTTTCCGTATCTGCTGGTGTTCTTCAAGGTGGTATCCTTGGTCCAATCCTATATACAGTTTATACAGCTGACATCCCGACTCATCCTAATACTATCCTTACCAAGTATGCTGATGATACATGTGTATTATCAGTCAACACCAATCCAGTTATTGCATCCCAAAGCCTCCAATCCCATATCACTGATCTTGAAGAATGGTGTCAAAACTGGAGAATTAAAATAAATTCACTTTTACCTTACGTCGTAAACCAATGACTTCCCGCCCTTCAGTATCCTTTAATAATATCCCTCTGGTGCCTGTAGAACAGATCCGATACTTAGGGTTGCACCTCGACAAACGATTGACCTGGAATCCTCATACAAGACTGAAAAGACAAGAAACCGCTCGACGTTTCAGGTTACTTCAACACTTACTAGAAAAACGCTCTAAGCTCCCAATTAACTACAAAAGACTCAACTACATTTGGATCTATTTGGACTTACGGAGTAGAGCTATGGGGCTCCACTAAGCCATCGAATTCCTCTCGTATCCAATTCTTACAATCCTAAGTCCTTCGTAAAATCCTCAATGCTCCTTATTTTGTTAAGAATAAAGTCATCCATAACGACCTTAATGTCCCTTTTGTGGCTGATTTGGCCCGAACCCGGTATCTATCCTTTCATAACAAACTTCATTACCACTCAAACCCTCTAGTTTCAAACCTAGCTTCCTCTTCCATTCCCGATAATCCTCCGAGGCGTCTGAAAAGAAGATGGCCACGTGACCTTTCTAGTTGAACTTTGATTTGAGTACTACCAGTGGGTAGTTTCTCTACTTGTCATTATGTAGCACTTATCCTATTTACTTGTTGTATTATTGTAATACAGTTGTAAATATAGATAAATAAATTTATTAAAAAAAAAAAAAAAACTATAACCATATTTTTTAGATTTCGTCACCTAACTCTTTGTGATATTTAGTAAACCAAATATCATACAATTCTTCAACCACTCAATCTAAAATAGTCAGAAATTTCAGTTTGAAATTATGTCCAACGGCAATTGAAGTTTAAACATACTTATACAACAAGATTCTTTTAATTATAATGCAATTGGGAAAAACCACAATGCAAAGCCTATGTTTCAAAAATACACCCACTTACCAGTCGACGTTTCGCCTATTTAGGCATTATCAAGACACCAAAAACAAAAAAGGGGTTCTGTGAATCACATCTCGAAGAAAAAGGTGCAATACATCCCAAACGATCAACAGCCCAAACAGGCTCCAAACATGAGACAGCACCCCACCACCAAGACGTTCAACATACAACTTTTGCATGTGTTGAAGGAGGATGAGATTGACAGGTTTTATGAGGGTCTTAATGGTTTTCATAATAATATCAAATGCACTTATGAACTAGAAACTAATAATAGGATTAGATTCTTGGATATGTATGTTAATAACGATAGTGGAATTTTGAGAACCATGTGGACGAGAAATGAAAACAGGAATAAAAAAAAACAGTTGTATGTTGAACGTCTTGGTGGTGGGGTGCTGTCTCATGTTTGGAGCCTGTTTGGGCTGATGATCGTTGGGATGTATTGCACCTTTTTCTTCCAGATGTGATTCACATAACCCTTTTTTGTTTTTGGTGTCTTGATAATGCCCGAATAGGCGAAACGTCGACCGGTAAGTGGTGTATTACTGGATTTGAAACATAAGGCTTTGCATTTTTTTTTTTTTCCAATTGCATTATAATAAATAATAGTGTTTCTTTTTTAGTTTTTGGCTCTATTTTAGTGATAAGATTCTTTTAATTTCACTCCAGTTCATTAAATTCTCAATAAGAATAAAGTGATTTCGACATTCAAGACGTAATAATAAAATTAATTATTTTGAAACTTTTTTTTTTTTTTATCGAATGTGTCAACTCACATGTTTTTCCTCAGCTCCTTACAAAAGCATGTCAGATTAAAGTTTTTAAATTCAAAAAAAGTTTTCCTTAATAGTTTTATTTAATTTTTAATTCTACAGTAATAAAATTTTAATGAATTAAATAGGTGGTATTTTCTCCTCCAAGACTTTCCTCACTACTATGTTACATTATTAATTTCAGGTTAAGCTATTACCCTGTGTATATATATACATATATAAGCAATAATTAAACTTTTTATTATTAGGAATTAGATCTCTATATAAAAGTGTATAGACACGTAAATATACACACAAACTTATGTATACTTAATTATATGTTATTTTTTTGTAAGTTATTTTTATATATAGTTGATTAACCACTGTGAAGCCAAATTCAGTCTAAATTATCAATATTAATTTATTTTTATTAATTGTTATTTTGATGGATTATTTTTAAATATTTTTGTTTTGAAGAGAAAAGATTTTTCCTGGATTACTGAAGAGCCAATATTACAAAAATATTATTTTCAGAATATGCTGTGAAAATCATAAAGTCATTTTTTTAATAACTATGCAATTTATTTATAATTTATTTTATTTTTATATGATATAATTCTTTTTAAATCTTGGCCATCCTGGCTTCGCTTCACGGCCAGCCATATCCCCTCTTTTTACTTGATCATACATCTCCGTGTTCTCGCAATTCGCGATGTATACAAGGAGAGAATGTTAATTGAACTTTAAAAGTTTATTTGAATTTTGGATCTAGTCGACTTTGGCCATATCTTTTCTTTTCAAATAAAATATTTTAAAAAATTATATCATATAAAAATAAAATAAACTATAATAATATTAAACACTTAAAGTCAAGAGAGGCGTCACCACAGAGAGGTAAAGGTCCCGGGTTCGAATCCCAGTCCTGGACATATCTTTTCTTTTCAAATAAAATATACAATTTTTTCTTTTTAAAGTTTTAAAAAGATTTGTCCTGGCCGGGATTCGAAACCGGATCGTCTGCTTCTATGTAGTAGTGCTCTAACCACTGAGCTACCAGGGGTCGAACCAAGTCAGACAAATCCTTCTTTTTCACCGATCCTACATCAAAAGCTCTTACTCCATATGTCCAATTTGACCTTAAAATAGATGTGTATAGAGAGTCTTTTGAGATTATTAGAGAACATAGAGAGTTTGTCTAGAAATTGTTAAAGTAATTCACAAATTCTCAAATTTGTGGGCATTAAAATAATATATTTTTTCGATAAATAGAATAATGCAATCCAGGTTTTGTACAAAAATTTTTTCAGACTTCAAGTGCTCTTATCTGACAAGGTTGACCATTCGACATAGCTGTCAGGTGAGGAATCAGAGTAGCCTTATCTCGCAGCCTGATAGCGAATTATATCAATACTCTCAAAAGCTTCACTAAATTTAATTTGCAGCGAGATAAAAACGAAAAGAACTCTTGAACCTTCGTCTTTCAAACAAATTTATTAGTAACTAATTGGTCAAAAATTTGGTCCCAAAACTTCTTCGCTTCGGCTTCGCATACGCCTACATGTTTTGTCTGTTGTAGGATCGCATCAGTTTGATTCTTGGAATATGTGGAATAGATTTAAATTTATTATAATGTCTACACTACATGGGTGGTAGTGGTAAAGGTTTTTTTTTCTTATTTATTTATTGAGCATTTATTAATATATTTAGCCAAAAATAAATAAAAGTAAAGAGTACAATTCCATAAAAATTACCGTTTTATGTAGTTTTCATGACACAGAATCACATTGTAACTGTAGTGTATTATTTCATACCTTCCTGTCAGAAAGGATCGCAGCCCTCCATGACATATTTCAAACTTCCCCAACTTCGCGACAGTTTCCAACTCTCAACCAGACAGAGACCTCTCGTGCGGCAGAACGCATCCGCGATGAACAAGTTCTTCCTGGGATGGAATACACTAACAATAAACCGGGGAGTGAGGATTGTCCAAGTTGCCAGTCACAATAACCGGGTAAGGTTGCCAGAAACTCAATCGGGTAAACTCTCGAAAAACTTTGAATACTTGTGGAGGCCCTTGGCGGTAAGGCTAGAATTCTCTCGAATCTACTCAAATAATAATTAATTTAAAATAATGTTTGTTATTTTTTAAAATAATATTCGATTCCGCCTATTCATTCATTCAGAAGTTCTTATGCTAGTTTCTTATATAATAACTTGTGACTTAGCCGGTCTCCAGCGAATGTTATCCTTCATAGTTTATATTCTGAATACTTATAATTCAGACACTGATAACACCTACCGTCTTATTCACGTTAATGGAAATTGAAATACACAAAATACATTAATAAAATGCTAATTCTAAAGCCCTCTGGCCACATTCCACTTCTTCATAAATTTTTTCCCAACTCTTTAGACCAAAACATCTCCATTTTATCATTGTTAAAATCCATTTGGTGACCTTTTTCACATAATCTTTGGAATAATAATTCCAAACTTCTGGAAGTATTTCACAGCTTAGTATTTCAAAGACAGCCTAAACTGTTATTCTGTTTATTTTAAATAGGCAATAGCACCAGGAATAACACAAAATTAAATTTAATAAACAATACATGGGTCCTCACGTTAAGATGAAACTTCAATCACTAAATCATGAGCTCAATTTAATGTATTCGCTATTCAGGAAAAACTCCAAATTATATTTAATACAGAAATTAAAAATGTACACTTAATTATTAAATACGTTATATCAGTTTGGAAATATGCATTACAAATTTACGGCATCGCTAAACAGACACACAGAAAACGACTAAAACTTTCCAATCAAAAGTATTTTGACTTATCACCCATTCAACTTTGTATGTCAATAAGAAAACTTTGCCTACGGACTTAAAAATACAAACGGTTGACGAACACAAACTAACATACTACACACGCTTTCAAGAAAAACTACACGGACACCCAAACCCATACACAGGCCACGACTGTCGTGCCTGAGAACACTAGGAGGAGACTAAAAAGAACGTGGATGAGGGATCTATTACAGTAGGAAATTGAACCAAGCCAATGGAGAGGTAGCTGTTGGCTACTGTTCTTCTTCATGACTCTCGTGCCTTTCTGTATTATTTTCTGGCAGCCAATCTGCTGATTCTCTCTATGTATTTGACAGGTATGGATGAAAATATAAAGAGAGAAAAAAATAAACATTCCTGGAATTTAAATAGACAATAAACAAAATTAACAAGACACTAAATAAAACAATACAGAAAACAAATAACGCATTCACAAATAACTCAAATGAGACGAGTGATAAGAAGAGGATACACGAGATCGGGAGGTAGGTTTCAAGGATACTGGCTAAGTCACAAGGACCAATAAAAGTTGCACAATTTTTTATTTTTTGTTAGATAAAGAAAAGCTCCTTGAAGTCCATTTTTCAAAAAAAAAATATTAAAATTTGATTATAGACCGACCGCGATTTTGCGTATTAAACCACTGTTCGATCTAACATTTGTCAACTCCACAAAAACAAGCAGAAATTATTTTTTAATTTGAAGATGACCTATACCGCAGATGGGCTGGTACACAATTAAAACATTATATTAGTTGAGGTTCCTTAATATTATTCTAGAAAATCTAGTTCAGTTTAGTAATTATTTTTTATCTCCTCCTATTGAAATATGAATACCCACTTAATATTGTTTTGAAATATTGAGTATTTTACATTAAAAAAAAATAATAAAATATTTTTTATTTATTTTAGGATAGCTTTATTCATTAAAAAAAAAATTATAGTTAATAAGAAAAAAATCAACCTAATGCTTCTGTATTCTTTGTATCGAAATAATTTAGTCCTAAAATAGAAATATTGATTCAAGATTTTTTTGTATTCAATGCCAGAACGTGTGATATTTCCCTTACGCCTATAAACGTCCCAATAAAGACAAGCGTCGTTTTTCATGTCTTTTGTGACTCGTGTGCCGCATTATTGGAATAAGATGCAGCTTGTTTTATTTTTTAAATCATAGCATTCCATTTTCCTTATTAAATTAAAACATAGTGTTATATTTAGTGTAGCGTCTTACTAAGGGTGCACCGACATTGGATCCGATGCGATGCGATGCGATCCTATTCTATCACATAGGTTGGTGGGCTGAAAAAACAAATAACTGAAATACGCAGTGAGTGCCTACACTGGATCAGATCCGACACGATTCTATTCTTTTCAATCCGATAGTGAAACTAGTCACTGCCTTCCGAATAAAATAGTATTAATTTTATTCTTTTATTTCTTATATCTTATATATTATGTCCTTACCAGTGTTGTCAACTGTTTAACAAATAAATTAAACATTAAGATGATAATTTTATCAAAAGTTAATGTTTCAAATTTTATTTGACGAATTAAAATTTTATGTAGGTATATTTTTTATGTACATTTCTGATAGATATAATTTTATTCAACTGAAAATTAACCTTCGCTACTATATTTAATGGTTCATGAAGGTTAGTTATAAAATATTTGAATGAGAATTGAGAATATTTAATTTTGATTTATGACGGATATTTATATAATAGTTAATTATCAAATTACAATTTGCATTTTTTTAATATGCATTTTATACAATAAAGGTTAACTTGGCACACATGGTAACGGCTGGCTTATCGGATTGAAAACTAGTGATTTTGAAATGTGAAAATCGCACCTGATCGTACAGTATCGGATCGGATCCAATATAGGCGCTTCCGTATAAATAAACTATTTTGATTCCACGAGCGACTAAATCGCTCGGATTGCCCGGATAAAAATGGATCTCATCGGAGCGGATCCAATGTAGGCACTCTCGATATATTTCAGTCATTTGGTTTGCTTCCGAATTCTGATCGTTTCGCATCGGATCCAATGTAGGTGCACCCTAAGTCAAGACGGTGGCTATGTGATTTGTCTGTGATTGATCGAAAACTACAAAAGACAAAACAAACGCCGATAAAATATTAGATCACTACAAAGTATTATATATTGCAGAGCTGAACAATAATCTCCCACGACAAACCATTTACTTGAGTTCAGTAAGTGGTAGAGACTTTACTGTTTCTTGGACAAGGGTTGTGCAGAGAGGCGAATAGTCCTAGACCACGCTCTACTGCCAGATTTTTCCCACTATTTCGGGTACCCATTTTTTAGAGGCCGGGAGGAGGGTTATAGATCCCAAAGGAGCCATCCCCGATTTTTAACAGATTAAATAAAATCTGCTAACAGTCAGATTTGAACTCAGCACCTTTGGCACAGCAAACCATTGAACCACACCCACTCACCATGAATTATATTAGATATTTGGTGATCTTGAATATTCTGCCAGTAAAAGTACAGGTGATGTTCCATAACCTAGATGGAATCCCTAATCTCTCTTTGCTACGAACCCTGGCGTGGCGCCAGATTGTCCATTTCTCCATAACCAACTTCTTTAGGGTTCAAGAACAGAGACGAATTGGTCTAGATGTAAGATTTAGGGTTCTTCCTGATAAGCAGATGCACAAGAACTTGTATTTCTTTATCAGATCGCGCCTGGACCAAATCTCCGTTTGATATCTAGGAAAACAAAAACATATTTGATATATCTACAGGCCCGGTGAATAAGTGGTGTCTAATTTTTTCCAAAATGAGTTTCTTGTACTTAAGTAAGCGGAATCGAGTTATTTTCGTAGTGAATAAGGGGCTAAGTAAGGCATTGGCTTGAAAAGGAGTTATTGTATATATTACAACTCGATGTCATGCCAAAAAGTACGAGAATGATACGATTCCGGTTACCTGAAAGCAGTTAACTCTCTCTGGAGAAAATCAGACTTAATCACTTATTGTAGTGGGGCTGTAGATATAAGAAAATAATATCAAAAAATAAATTAAAAGATACAACTTGACATGTTTATTGATTCATTATTAAAATATTTACAGGCAGCAGACGTATGACAGTAAATCTTAAAACGAAAAAAATCCAATAAAAATTACATTAAAATGAAATTATTAATATTGCAATATTATTATAATATTAGAAGAAAAGAGGGGATATGGCTGGCCGTGAAGCGAAGCCAGGATAGCCGAGATGGTTAAGGCTCCACCACGGAGAGGTGAAGGTCCTGGGTTCGAGTCCCGGTCCTAGCCATGTCTTTTCTTTTCAAATAAAATATTAAAAAAATTATTAATATTGTTTTTTTCGTAAATATTATGTTGCAAAAACTTTAATTTACCTACTAAAAAGGGTTATTTTAATTGAAATACTAAATTTGACAAATAAAAAAATATATAATAAAATAAAGTATATATTGGGTGGATCATATGAGATCCAGGATCCCCCCCTGGGGACTACACAGCCTCTATAAAGATTTTTCACTAAAAATGGGTAACCTAACGGTTAAACGTGATGTAGAAGAATCACCTCCTTTCCCCTTTGCGACCTTTGCCCAAGAAACAGTACAGTATCTACCCTGTACTGAACCCAAGAGTTTAATTAATTAAACTGTATGAACTATGGACTGATGACTTTCATAAACAATATTAATTACTCTGCTCTCTAATCTATTATCTGTACACTCTATTTATCTATATACCACAAAAAGTCATGGACCTTATATAGTATGAAGGAACGGCACAACATACCAGGTTTATGAAACTATGTATTAACATAATCCCATATTTTCAGTGTGTTCTGGATCATTTTTAATTTTAAAAGTAAATTGGAGGGAGTTAAATTGTTGAATTATTGAAAATTATTAGTATAACATTTTAGTGATCTAAAAAAAATTAGTAAAATAGAGCCAAAAACTCAAAAAGAAACACTATTATTTATTATAATGCAATTGGGAAAAACCACAATGCAAAGCCTTATGTTTCAAAAATACACCTACTTACCAGTCGACGTTTCGCCTATTCAGGCATTATCAAGACACCAAAATCAAAAAGGGGGTTGTGTGAATCGCATCTCGAAGAAAAAGGTGCAATACATCCCAACGATCAACAGCCCAAACAGGCTCCAAACATGAGACAGCACCCCACCACCAAGACGTTCAACATACAACTGAAAAGAAGGTAATACGCAACCAGCTGGGAAGGTTATAGAATCAATATAAAATAATAGGAAAAAATAGGATTCTATAACCTTCCCAGCTGGTTGCGTATTACCTCCTTTCAGTTGTATGTTGAACGTCTTGGTGGTGGGGTGATGTCTCATGTTTGGAGCCTGTTTGGGCTGTTGATCGTTGGGATGTATTGCACCTTTTTCTTCGAGATGCGATTCACATAACCCCCTTTTTGATTTTGGTGTCTTGATAATGCCTTTGCATTGTGGTTTTTCCCAATTGCCTTATAAAAAAAATTAGTAATAATAATAAATATTAATTGTTTTTGTATTAATAGTTATTAATTAATTTGTATCAATAAATATTAATAATGATTAATCATTTATTTTTTTTATTTTTTAATTAGAAATGATAGGCCCTCGGCTGGGATTTGAACCCGGAACCTTTGTCTCACCGTGACATTGCTCTACCATTTGATCTACCCAAGACCGCCTGTCGGCAGAGGACCAATCTTTTCTCTCATATTTTCTCTCATACAAAGGTTCCGGGTTCAAATCTCGGCCGAGGGCCTATCTTTTCTCTTTAAAGAATAAAAAATATTTAAAACTAAAAAAAAATTGACCAATAATTGTAAAAAACATTTATTTTTTTGTTAGAGAGGTTAGTTGACTGGATGAAATAATTGAGGATGGAAATAGTTGGGGGGGGGTGCATTAAAAATAAAAACCAAATAAGTCAAGACTTATTTTTATTTGTGCCGACGTTTCGGTCATACTTTGTAGGTCATCTTCAGGGCTAATAGGAGAGGTGGCTGGATGAACCGTGTAAGTCACTTTATTTTTTTTAAAAGCCATTCGTGACTAGGCGCAAGGAAATGGGTGATGGTGTCCAAAATGGAATAAGACTAGGATATAAAAAAAATGAATCTCTCTATTGATTGCCTCGCTTTTGCGGATGATCTTTCAGTTTTCTCCGATTCCTTGGATATGGCCATAGAACAAATTAATCAGTTACAGTCAGAAGCAAGAAAAGCAGATCTCCAGATCTCTTTAATGCCTGGTTATGCAGAATAAATAAAGAATAAAAAATGAAAAATCATAAGAAAGAAAAATGCAGAAGACGACGTAACAGTGAGCTGTACACTCATGTTCCGAAAATATCGGATGTTATGAGAAAAAGGAGAATATCATTCTGTGGCCTCCTTTTAAGAATTAACCAACAAGACTGGCGAACCGTTGTTTGTATATTTAAAGAAAAAGAAGAAAAAAACTGCCTGGTTGGAAGAGGTGGAAAGAGATTTACAGGAGATGGGGATTGCCTGCGAGGGTGTCTTGGAAAGCAACCATTTCAGGGTGAAACTTGAAACCCGTGTGGGTTTTCAAGAAAAACCAAAGCTAAAGACGGGAAAGAGATAGTCAGAAGAAAGAAGGGAGCAGCAGCGGCGACGAACGAGGGAGTACTCGGCCAATGTCAAAAATAATTAAGACAGTTGAAACGACGTGGTCCTTGGTAGGCCAATACGAAAAAAATAATATATATATATATATATATATATCAATTATTCAAAATATGTTTAATCAAAAGTTTCGACATTTATAAAAAATAATGGGGATAGACTGTACGGAATCTTACCTGAATAAATATCTAACAAACATCCAGTATCTACATTTCAAAGAAGTATTAATTAAAAAATTTGAGGATAAATACTTGTTTTCCTTATTATAATTGTTTAAGGAAACCAAAGACAAAAAAATATTTTATTTTTTAATTTTGAACGTAGTTGATTATTTTTAATCCAGATGAAAAAAGAAGTAGTTCTGAGGAATCAGTGATAAAAGTATTAAGTTAGATGAGTAAAGGAACAGATAAGGTTGTGTCATTTAAAAAGGATGAGTTTTATATATATATATATATATATATATATATATATATAGATATATATATATATCTTACTAATATTATAAATGTGAATGTTCGTATGTTTGTCTCTCTTTCACGCAAAAACTACTGCACGGATTTGGATTTAACTTTACAGTAATATAGATTATACATCAGAATAACACATAGGCTATAGCAAGCGCGGATTTGGTGGGGAGGTGCACGGGGGCACCTGCCCCCCCCCAACTGTTTTTTAGGTACTGTGGAGAATCCATTATAAGACATAATTAAGGGCAAATCACATGATAATAGTTGTTAAAATAACAGAAAGAACATGAGTGAAACTACTGTTTTGATATCCTACTAATATTATCTTACTAATATTATAAATGTGAATGTTTGTATGTTTGTCTCTTTTTCACGCAAAAACTACTGAACGGAATTGGATGAAAATTAATGAGTAAAATAGGCTACAGGAAGGGCAGATCTATGTGGGGGCACGGGGGCATGTGCCCTCCCCCGTTATAGTACATTATTGAAGGCAAATCAGGAACTTAGCATCTTGAAATTTTATCGATGGGTTCTTTGTATAGTATAAGAAAGAAATTTGGATAATTCCAGCCCAGGGGTTTTCCCTTTAACATAATAGGGGTTCAAAGGTTGTATAGATTCCGTCAGTTTTGAAGTTAAACATCTGAAATTTTGGATGTACGGTAACATATTTTTTTTAAATAATTAAAGTATTTATTTAAAATGATCTCTCACGAAACTTTATGTGGCAGACCAAATTCCACGTGAGCGAAGCCGCGGGCATAAGCTAGTATATATATAATATATATCCTATATATAGTTAGGTATCTTGTTCCTTCCAATGATTATTAAACACTAGACACTAAAAATAGGAGAAACAACCTCAATTAAGTTACCAATGGCGTAATTCTATAAAGTTTGTACACTTAATTGGCGGAAAACCTGGGGGTTGAGCATGATCTAGGACGAATCACCTCCCTGCACAACCGCTATCCTTCAAAAAAGTACAGTCCCTACCATGTATTGAACCCAAGATCATTCATGGCTTGTAGTGGTACAAGTATTTTTAGGATACTATTATAAGTACATATATATAATATTATTATTTTATAATGCTTTTTTTTATTTTATATAACAAGTATGAATTAAATACAGAAATCATTGCTTTTTTTTTTTTTGACGTTGGTCGTAAGTGTAGTATATTTTTTTTAATAGCATTCACAAATCCTTTTCAGTATCAACGTAAATAGAAGTGTGCATGTTTACAAGAATATTATCTTAACAATGAAGAGTATCGCATCCGTTACACTTGAAAGATTTTTAAATTATAAGATGTCTGTTTTTCTAGAAACATTTTTACTCTATATTTTATTTATCTTATAAAATTAATACCACAAACACAATAATTATATGTGTAATATGTAACCACATGCACAATATACAAACAACACAGTCCACAATTCTCATAAAAATTTTTAATGCGCCATGGTATATTTCGAATCACACTATACACAATGACATGAACATTCCCACTATAAAATCATATATTCATAACAAATACATAACATTCCACTCATCGACACAATATCACCCAAACCAACTCGTTCTTCCGCTTTCCTACTCACTGTTACCTGGACTTGATAGTAAAATATTAAAAAGATATTGGCCACGAGACCTCCTCAACTATTGATATTTCTATTCCAAAACTTGATGTTCCAGTAAAAAAAGCAAAGAGAATAAAACTTGGATCGAATTTGCTGGATGCGCAATTGCGCAGGTGCAAATGAAAATAAAAAAATACATATATTTTTATAAATATATATCTATGTATAGTTGACAGTTCTCCCAGCCGCTTATCCTGTTTTTGGATCCTGCCCATTTTAATGTTTATTGTTGTTTGTTCATTTGACGTCACTTTATGCTGCTATGGCTAATCGGACGATGCTACAGTGGGAAATCTAAATTTTGCCTATCCAGGTTTAATTAGGATAAGGATTTTAATGAGCACCTGACATCGTACAGGCTCGAAGCCCCCCCGTTTAACGTCCCTTCCGAAGAACGGCGTAACTAAGGATCTGTTACTCCCTTAAAAAAATCCTAGAGCCACCTGCCGGGCTACGAACCCGCTATCTCAGGCTTAGTGGTTTGTTACGCTAACCACTAGACCACAGGTGAACGTGTTTTAATGTTTATAACTTCCCTTCAACCTTCTCCTTTTCCATTCTTCACACCCATTTCTCCCTTCACCTCATGGCATCCATCACATGTTGTAATAGCATCCATTATTACTATTTATTTATAATTTGTCAAACTTTTAATACGAGTATTTTTATCATTACTTCTCATACATTTCGCCTACATTAACATCATATTTTTGTATTCATATTTATTACTCCCCACACAAGAATTATCTAACATTTTAAATCTGTACCTGCTATTTAACGTGATTTTACATACATTACTTTCTATTAATTTCTTTTATATTTATACATTTACATTATATTTAGTATTAATATTTATTCATCTTACTAATATTATAAATGTGAAAGTTTGTATGTTTGTCTCTCTTTCACGCAAAAACTACTGGACAGATTTGGATGAAACTTTACAGTAATGTAGGTTATACATCAGAATAACACATAGGCTATAGCATGAGCGGATTTACGGAGGGCGCACGGGGGCGTGTGCCCCCCACCCCGACTGTTTTTTAGCTATTGTGGAGAATCCATTATAGGACATAATTAAAGGTAAATAACATGATAATAGTAGTTAAAATAACAGAAAGAACATGAGTGAAACTATTTGTTTTGATATCCTACTAATCTTACTAATATTATAAATGTGAAAGTTTGTATGTTTGTCTCTCTTTCATCCAAAAACTACTGGACGGATTTGGATGAAAATTATTGAGTAAAATAGGTTATACATCATAGGCTACAGCAAGGGCTGATTTATGTGGGGTCACGGGGGCATGTGCCCCCCCGTTATAGTACATTATTAAAGGCAAATCAGGAACTTAGCATCTTGATATTTGTAGATAGGTTCTTTGTATAGTTTAAGAAAGAACTTTGGATAATTCCACCCCAAGGGTTTCCCCTTTAATATAATAGGGGTTCAAAGGTTGTCTAGAATCCGTCAGTTTTGAAGTTAGGCATATGAAATTTTGGATGTACGAGTAACTTATATTTTTAAAAAATAATTAAATTATTTATTTTAACTGATCTTTCACGAAACTTTATGTGGGAGACCAAATTCCACGCGAGCGAAGCCGCTAATAAAGTTATAAAACTTTATAATTTCCTTATACGTTTATTTTTGTACATTTTATATTATTGCCTGTATTACTAAATTTTTCCATACTTATATGTCTTGCCAATTTTACATTTGAGGAGGCCAGGACCGAGCCAGGGTTGTAGCGCCACGGTAATAGTGATAGATATTTTTACTTTTGTTATTTTTTCTGTAATTTTCAATTTGTATCTTACTTTTTACTTTCCTTTTCTTTATCGCCTTTCTGTTCACACATTCTGTCATTTTGTTATCCTTATATATCTTTTATAATCTATCCTAAGCTATTTTTCCCCACTTGCCTATTGCCCATATATTATTCTATAATTATTAGTGCTGCATTGTTCTTATAGTTATTTTTATGTTTTTCCTTCTCAGGCCTGATGATGAACTACACTGTAGGCCGAAACGTCGGCACTTATAATAAATAAGTTAGCCTTATTTAGTATATCTATTGTCGTTTTACACAGAACAATGTTAAGAGATTTCGAAGTTAAATATCAATATCCGTGGTCCAGAAGAAAGTAGATACTGTTTACAGAAGAACGGTTGTGCAGGGGGGTAACTTCTCGCACTCAACCATCAGGTTTCCCCCCTGGTTAAGGTTACCACTCTATACAGACTCTCCTGGGTAACGGAGCTGGAGAGTCTGCAGATCCCAAATTGTTCATCCTGTTACCGTTGAAATACTAGATCTACATCATATGTTGATGGTCGGATTTGAATCCGGGACCTTGAACTCACTGAGCTAGAAATATAGAATAATGACACTTTAAAGTAAATGGAAAAAATAGTATAATTAATTTCTGTGTCTAAATTATGTATTCTCCCACTGATTCCTGTAGAACATTTCCGGTACTTAGGACTTCACTTTGACAAAAGATTAACCTGGAATCCTCATACTAGACTAAAACGACAAGAAACAGCTCGCTGTTTAAGGCTACTACAACACTTACTAGACAAACGCTCTAAGCTCCCAATTAATTACAAAAGACTCATTTACATGAGAATCATTAGAGCCATGTAGACTTACGGAATAGAGCTTGGGGCTCCACTAAACCTTAATGCCCCATTTGTTGCTGATATGGCCCGAATCCAATGTTTTCATGACAAACTTTATTTCCAGTCAAACCCACTAATTTCAAACCTAGCAACCTCTTCAATTCCTAATAATCCTCCGAGGCGTCTGAAAAGAAGATGGCCTCGTAACCTCCTAAGTAGAACTTATTACTAAAGTACCGCCACTACACTAGTTCCTCTACTTGCCTTTCATGCTGATATGTAGCAATCGTTATATTTGCTTGTTATGGTATTTTAATACAGTTGTGAATTTCATTAAATAAATTATTTCTAAAAAAAAATAATTATGTATTCTTCGATCCTGACTCATAGAACTCTTGAAGTGTATTGCGATCTTTTTTTGGTATGGAACGTACTATTCGTGCTATTATAACTTGGTAATACTAGTCCTTCAACAGTGTAGCTTTACATACAAAACATTTGTCTGAAAAACTTTCTTTTATATGCAACTATAAAAAAAAAAAAAAAAAAAACGTTCGAAAAAATAAATTAAATCCATTCCCGAATAGAAATAAATTGGATTAATTCTATAACAAATAGCTTGCATGAGTTCCGAATAGTTCGTGTATCGCTTTGGTAGCGGAGTTTATTTATTTAGCATGAAGTTTCTTGTATCCTTTTTTTAAGATTAATTTATTGATATTTACAACTGTAATAATATTACAAGTAAATTTGCTAGTACGAAAAAATGATATGAAAAAAAACTCTTGGATAGTGGAGAAACTATCCATCGGTAGCACTCCAATAAAGTTCTATAGTATGCCTCGAGGCCATCTTCTTTTCAGACGCCTCGGAGGATTATCAGGAATAGTATGGGAAGCAAGTTGAGAGACTAGCGAATTCAAGTGTGTATGGAGCTTGTCATGGAAGGATAGGTATCTAGTTTGGGCCAAATCAGCAACATATGGGATATTAAGATCATGATGGATGAGTTTGTTTGTGACATGATATGGAGCATTGAGGATTTTACGAAGGATTTTGGATTGTAAGGATTGGATACGATATGAATTGGATGGTTTAGTAGAGCCCCAAAGCTCAACTCCGTATGTCCAAATAGGTCTGATAACTGTCATGTAAATGAGTCTTTTGTAATTAATTGGGAGCTTAGAGCGTTTGTCCAGTAAATATTGAAGTAGGCAAAAACGAACAGTTTTTTGTCTTTTCAGTCTTGTACGAGGATCTTGTATCCTGAAATATTTCCTAATAAAAACTATTATTTATGAATTTACACATAAATAAGCGAGTATGTAAAAACTACAATTCTATTTAAGTTTTTATTTAAACAGAAATAAACGCTAATCTGAAATATAGATGCATGCTGTGCCCCTATTTGTGCGCCATTCCTTTGAAAATAGAGCATTATGAATTTTTATGGTGTAAATAATGATGCCTACTAACTAACCATAGAATAAAATACGCTAAATTCCAGTCACGTCCATAAATTTGTAAACAGTCACGAATGAGAACTACAGAGCGTCCTGGGGCACATTCGGCCTTTATAAACCGGGTACTCTTAAAAAAACAATGGTGGCGGAGTCTGATCTCAGAAAAATCAGCACAACTGTATTAGAAACAGTGCGGTCTCTACTCTGTTCTGAACCCAAGAGTTTTCATGGGTAGTAATAATACAAGTTTTTTTTTCAATTTGGCTTTTTTATGTAGATTTGGCAATTAGTAATTGAACTTTTGGAGGTATAAACTTGCACAATTGCCCTATTATTATCAAGGAGGTTTAATTTTCTTCAGGAATTGATTTTCTCGTTAGATTTTCTTTAAAAGAATAAGTGATAGCCTATTAAACCAGTTCTTCTAATTCAATGGCTAACGAGAAAGCAGTTTCAAGGTTCTCCAAGTTGTTATAAATTACTTTAATGTAATTTGGAATTGAATAGAATTCAGAGCATTCCTAGAGACCATATTTTGTAGGGTTTTATTCAGTTGATGTCAAAGGGAGCTTTAGAAATTATAATTTTAGTAAGAAATAGTCTACTAGTCAACCCAAAGTTGATTTAAGAACTGATATTCTATCCTTTAGTAATGATCCTGAGTTGTAAAACGGAGAGGTTCAATTCAGTGTGGAGAGCACTGAGCTGCTTTTCTGAAGATCTCAGCTTCGAATATGGTTATGACAGATCTTAGATAGGTTCATCTAATCTCTATAAAACTTATAAACTTAATTTTAGGAAAATCTTACGGTTGAGTGTATTCTAGGGCAAATTACTTCATTGCTAAACTGTTTTCTTATAAAAAGTAGTCTCTGGTACTGAAACCAGTAAAAAAAAAATATATAGGTTAATACCATAACAATTCCTGAATATGGCTGTGTATATATGTATATATTGTATATATGTATATATATTATAAACCAATTATCTGCCATACTTCTTCCCTATCCGCATTGATACCCTTGCTTTTCTTACATCACCTTGATGCTCTCTAATCAGTTATAATTATTAACTCGTATCCATCATAAGTAACTGATGACTGACTGTAGTGTTTCATGGACAACGGTTCTGCAAGGAGGTGACTTGTGCTAGGTCACGCTCAACCGTCAGATTTCCCGCTTATTTTGGGTAACCTATTTTTATAACATTTTATAGAGGCTGTGTGTGCCAAATCACATATGATCAATCTCCGACTGCACACAGACTAAATAAAAGTTTTGCTTGCAGCGGGATTCGAACCAGGATTTTCGGCATTGCAACTAGGAGATCTACTTACTTTCCTTTGATAAAAATGTAGTAAAGTCAAAATTAGTTTATTTTGTAATACATTATATTACATTATAACAACTTCGTTATTTATTGCTCATTATCAAACAATAAAGTATGCTACATAAGTACTAGTCATCCTATGGCTGACCTGAAAAGCGAAATCAATAATTGACCATTGCATGATCCCAAGAAAGACGATAAAGAAATTAATAGATATTACGGTTAAATTTTTTTTTTTTATTACTTTATTGAAACATTACAATCTGCCACTTGTGGGAAATAAGTAATGATGCTATGTAGCTACAACCATTCCATAGCAAAAGAAAAAATGATACAAACAAAATAAAATAAGTGAATGTAATAAAATATATGCATGTGGAAAAATATATACATGCGGTAATAAAAGGAAATTAATGCAAAAATGATAATAAAATAAAGTCTAGATAAAAAATAAAGGTACTAGTACATTTAAGGGCCTGCTGGCATCAGCGCGCTCTGGTGACGCGTCTCCTAACCATCTCCTACTGTTATAGTAACCTAGTTCAACGTGAATCTGTTTTTGATTATTTCCTTTAAATATGAGTTGGAGTTTGAAGAAGATTTTTCGGAAGGTGTACGATGAAGAAACAGCTGTTAGGTTTCTTCAGGAGCGGAATGTCATTCCCCAGAAAATGCGTTGTGTTAATGGACATTATATGAAACTGCAAGTGGGGAATAAAATTAGATGGAGATGCCAGAAAAAAGGATGCAACAAGACCTTTCGACCCAATTTTTGAGAGAGAAGAAGAGACCCTTTCGATGCAATTTTTGAAGACATTGCTGTTTTTAATGAGCATTGTTTATAATCAATCTTTAATTGTTTATCAGAACATAATATTTTAGATATTTATATTGTATTCATTAAATAACAATTTTTAACAAAAATATGATTATTTTTTCATTTTTCAATGTTTTTATTTTAAAAAAATAATCATATTTTAGTTAAAAATTGTTATTTAATGAATACACCTTGTAATATATGTTTTATTATTTATAGTTTAATTTTGTCTACATGTTCCTCATTTATTTCATTTCCTATAATCTGTTGTATCATTATGAAAGGCAATGCCTATTTCAAATTGATACATAACCTGACAAGGTCCAAATAGTTGAGGTAAGTGATACCTGAGCGCGCTGATGCCAGCAGGCCCTTAAATGTACTAGTACCAAAATAAATAAATAAATGAAATAACGCACACATTCGTACCCTATTTACAATTTGCCTGGGGTCCCCGAACTGAGCTTCTTCCTCATGAATGAGGGCAAAGCAGGAGTCCGGGAGGCCCCAGCCCCCTTTCCCAGCCGCTTCACTGGAATTCCAGTGAAAGCTGGTTAAGGGCGCTTCACACGCACAGGTCGTGAGTGGAGAATCTGGCCAGTGCCAGTACTCCAAATAACATTATTATATCAGGTCTCGGGGCCATAGCCGGTTTAGACGGCGGGGTGGGTTATATGGATGTGTGGAACTGGATAGTGACTGAGCCAGGGGGTTGGGATGACAGGCAAGGTTTTGGTGAAAGTTTGAAAATTTAGTAGGGATGAGGCCGAGGACGAAACGGTTAAAATTAACAACGCAATAAGAAATTATCATTATCTACTAGTTACAAAAAAGATGCAGATGGGCCAGTTTAGGACTAAGATAAAAAAGTGCAGCACACAACTAAAGGAATTAAATGATAATAGAAATAAAAATAAAATCTCTTCCAGATAATTATTAAAATGCTGTTAAAACCAATTCCCTTGAAAGGAAAGTCCCTTTTATTATTTTCCCGTATATTCAAACAGAATATAAAAATATCTGGCGTGAAGTTCTTCTTAATAAAAAGGAAAGACTTTATGAAACAGTTGAAGGAACATTTCCCAGAACTCCTAAAAACAATTGCCAATTGAACCATTTTATAAGAATTTGTTCTTCTTATTTTCGATTTATTTAATAGATAAAAAAAAAGTTTAATACATTTTATAAGAAAAATATTTTAATCACATTTTACTGTATTTTTTTGTAATGAAAAAACATTCCTGAAATCGAAATATTGTAATAAGATGTAAGTTGTTTTATTTTTTTAAATCGATGCATTCATTTAAATTAAAAAGCACTGTTTTTAGCAATGGATTTTAGTAGTTAGAAACAGTGGCTTTGTGATTAGTCAATTTTCAAAATATTTCAAGTTTATCCGATTGAGCATGACAAAATATTAAGCTAGGAGTAGTTGATAGGCAACGATAGAATATTAGAAAGGAAAAAAATGGTCCGAGAAAAGGTAAAAAAATTCTCTTATATAGGGAGGTACTTTTTATTGGTAAGCCAAAGTTTCGATCCAAATTGCAGGTCTTCTTCAGGGCTAACTATACAAGATACAAAATAGGCAGAATATTTAGCCCTGAAGAAGATCTGCAATGTGTGTCGAAACGTTGGCTTACCAATAAAAAGTTCTTCTATATAAGAGAATTTTCTTGAACTCCACCCGGACCATCTTCTTCCTCGTATATATAAGACCACTAATGTTATTCAACAGATAAAATATTCCATTAATAAAAAAAATGTTTTCCCTTCGTTTTGGCCAACTAGGAAAAACAAATCTGTACCACTACAATCCATGAACGAGTCTGAGGTTCAGTACATGGTAGAGACTGTGCTGCTTCATTGACAACGGTTCTGCAAGGAGGTGACTTGTCCTATGTCACGCCCCCTTATTTTGGGTACCCACTTAAGAGTGAGCCCTTGTAAGGTCCTATATCCCATATGATGTATATCCCGCTGCAAACAGACTAAATAAAAGTCTTGCTCGCAGAGAGATATGAACCAGGATTTCCATCATGGCAACCATCATGGTATTGGACCACGTGCCAATTTCAATTCCTTCTCATTCGTCGCTTTCTTTTTCCCCAATACTCTTTCATCCTTTCACCATTTCACTTATTTCTTTCTTAGGACTCCTTAGTGCCTGTTCTATGTAACCTGTAATCCCAAGTCCAACACTATTGTTACGGGCGCAGGAATTGGCGATTCCTGGAAGAGAACAAAGCCCCCTTGTCGGCAGAGATGAAGGAGGCCTTTTCGCGAAACTTCGAGATCCGTCCCGTATGTTCTAGATCTGGCATTCTGTCTATTTAAACAGCATCTCGGCGCGAGTACAGGGAGAGTGTTAAAGCACGGTTAACATCGGAAACAGTGATAAGCCAGTGTAATAAGTCAGTGACAGTTTGTGAGTGTAATTGTGTGACAGTTTGTTATATTCAGAGATTCTTACGGTCGGTGGACTTTAATTAGTGAACTGTAATTGTTAATTAGTAGTAGTTAATTAGTGAAGTAGCGGTTGTAATTTTATGTGATTTGTACAAGCTTATGTAAATAGTTAAGCTAATTTAGTAATAATAATATCTTATATTATTGTAATAATTAAATAGAAGTTAGGCCTAGATTATAAATATCTAAAAATATTGTTGTTGTAAATTGATTTCAGTTAATAATTTATATGTTAGTAATTTCTCTGTTATTAATTTAATTGATAATAGTTTAATTGTATTCTTTTATCACTTTTGTAAATAAACATTAGTATCTTTAATTAAGGAGCGTTTAAGTCATTTTTAATACCCAGTAGCCAGTAACACTATCTTTCTGAAGTCATCTCCCTGTGCTTCTGCTTTTATGTTGTGTGTTTCCAAATCTTTTTTAACTTCTCCCACTGATGCTTAAACATCCTTTGGAGATCTTGTCATCCATTCTGTATTTCCAAAAAAAACATCCGTCTTCTTTTCCTTTTCGTTTCTGTTATTTTTTCTATGCTTTGATGTATTATACCATTTCTTACAACTTTATTTTCCAATAATTTATTTTATTGCTATATGATACATTTTTTAAAAATATTTTATTTGAAAAGAAAAGATACGACCAGGGCCGGGGTTCGAACCCCCACCTCTCCGTGGTGGTGCTTTAACCACCTCAGCCATCCTGGTTCGCTTCTCGGTCAGTCATATCCCTTCTTTCCACTGATCCTATATCTCCGTGCTCTCGCAACTTCCGATGTTTACACAGGTAGAATGTTAATTGAACATTACTTTTATTTTGGATCTCGTTGACTTAAGACATTAAATATTATTATAATATATTTTATTCTTATATGATATAATTTTTTAATTATATAACATAAAATCATTTTTTTTTTTGCCTCCTACAAGATTTATTTACAATATAATGCCAATTTACAACAAATATCTGAAAATGCTTTTATATAAACCAAAAGCCTTTTGTTACCTTTCGGTATTTTAAGGTGCATTTAATCATACAACAATAAAATATATTATAATAATATTTAATGACTTAAGTCAACGAGATCCAAAATAAAAGTAATGTTCCATTAACATTCTCCCCGTGTATACATCGCAAGTTGCGAGAGCACGGAGATATAGGAGCAGTGAAAAGAAGGGATATGTCTGACCGAGAAGCGAACCAGGATGGCCGAGATGGTTAAGGCACCACCACGGAGAGGTGGGAGACCCGGGTTCGAGTCCCGGTCCTGCTCATATATTTTCTTTTCAAATAAAATATTTTATTTTCCTATTCCTATTACACATTTCTATAAAATAGATAAATTTATAAGGGTATTTATCAATTATTTGCTTTGATTTTATTTAGAATTATTTTTCGTATTGCTTTGATTCCTATAAAAATAATTTTATTTCTTCAGGTAATTATTTTTCGTAGTTTATTTTTGTATTTTTAAGCGTCACATTCTAGTTATTCCATACTGATACCAGCAAATGGGTTTGATTTGAGAAAACCCGTCTCAAGTAAGTTTAAATATCAGAGACACTCTCTTTTTCTCAATTGTTAAAAATTTAGAGTCATTTATATTTTGTATTATCTATTCAGTGGTATTTTCTGGAATAATATATAGAATATATAATTGCATAAACTGAATTAATGATGGTTCCTTAGAATGTAATCGTGTGACAATTGAAAATTAAAACAAAAGACTAAATATGAATAAAAGATATGTTACAGAAAGCTTGTACTTATATATACGTGTATATACATTTTTAGTAATAATTAGAAATAAATTCATATCACCGAGGTGTAGCCGCTATCTCTTTATCATTCCCTGACGCGTTATCACCAATCATTGATAAGTTACTTGAACCTATAAGTACCAATACAGGGTCGATTTAGTCAGTCCGAAAGTGAAGTTGGCCAAAGCAACAATGAAGTACTTCGCAGCATTTTTACTCTTTACAGTGACTGTAAGTTAAAACATGTTAATGCATATTACATAATATATATAGAACAATTGTTTAGTAATTAATTATTTTTTTACTGTAAGAAAATTTCGTGTCTATACATTTTCAGTAACTTTATTTCGTGAAAGGGTGCTTTAATAAACAAATTCTTAAAAGAATGAATAGGATCGAAAACTATAATTAAACAATAATTTTATTTAATTAATAATATTTTATTATGTATTAACTAATAAAATAATATTTTTTTTTGGCTTAAACGGCATTACTTTTATATTATTTTCGTTACTTTTTATTTTTACTGGATCTCATAGATAAATAAATAATTGTCTAATAATGTAATTACTAATAATTGTTTTGCTTTACTGATAGATGCTTTATTGGTTATTATATGGTTAAGTAATTCTAAATTTCAAGCCAAAATTAGTCACTGACCGATTATATATCTTGGAAATTAGTTAGTAATGTTAAATGATACGCTAAAATATCGGTGATAATACGGAGATTACCATGATAATGTCTATATTTGTTTTTGTAGAAAAAATAATCAAATATTAATAATTATAATAAGTTTAGAATTATCGATTTTATAACATTTTAATGTAAACATTTTTGAACGATAAATGAAATAAGACTAAGGTTGCATTTTAAAAATATTTGAGGTAATCACGGCGACGGTGTAGTCCAGAATTGTTTGTGTTTCTAGTATTTTTTTATAATTAGTTATTAAGTTAAAAAATAGAGTCAGGAAGATTAAGATTGACCTATAAAGTTGCTAGGCATCGTTTCAAACGTTTTTTTAGATGTTAATAAGTACCGAGACTTGGAAGGGGTACCCCGAGACGTAGGTGAGAGGATAACGTTAAGAGTGATCTGATGGATTTGGGTTTGGGTAGTCGTGTGTGGGTAGAAGTTTGTAGGCAGAGATTGGTGTCGGCATCGAGCCTTCGGGTTCACTCAGCCTTATTCTATTATTATTAACTAATGTATTGTGTGGTCACTTCTGATTGCAGGTCTGTCACGGTCTAAGGTTACCTACAACGAACGCGGAGGACACTCTTAACGATGGTGAAGAATGTCCTGCCGTTTTCTCTTGTAAAGATTGCTCGACATCAAGGGTTTGCCATCCTGAAGAAAAAACCGGAAAATTGGTCTTCTTGAAGGATTCGACCTGCCCAACCGCGAGACCCTGGTGTGATTCCGAATCCGGGACCTGCACAGACAAAGTACCGCCAAGATGTGGTGCTCAGGACAACTTTGTCTGTCTGAAGAAGAACCAATACTTCCCCGATTCTAACTGCCACCAGTTCCACTTCTGCGACGACAAATACGAGTCCAAACTGTTCAAGTGCAATCCCGAGACCAAAGTATTCAACCCGATCACGCAGCAATGCGACGACCCTTCAGTCACCAAATGCGGCAGCTTCGACTGCAAGAACAGCGCGGCCAAGAAGACCCAGCACAGCGACTTTATCGACTTCTACGCCATGTGCAACAACGAAGGAGTCAATTCCGCACCGATCGCCGTGAACGTCTGCCCTGAGATGTACGTGCTCAACGTCACTAGCCAGAAGTGCGACCCCGATTGTAACAGATTCAACTCCCTCAACATCCCTGATGTCGATGATTGCCACAACTACTACCATTGCAAAAACATCTTCATCAATGCCGGTGAGAAGTACACGAAAGTCGAAAAGAACACGTGCCCTACCGGCATGGCCTACGATAAGGAACAATTCACCTGTGTTGATGAGGGAACAGTCATTGCCTGTAAGAAGTAATTTTACGGAATGTAAAATTTTATTTGATGTACTTTATTAGCATATATTATATAAAAATCAACCGTATTGGATCTATTTTTTGTACTATTTAAATATACTTTAACTTATGTGTGAATGTAAAGCCTTGAATACCCTGTCAATTAATTTTCAAGAACCCAAGTTGATAAATCTATCTTTAAATGGTTAGCTGGAATAACGCTATATCACAATTCCTAATTTTTTGTAAGATCGAAGGTTGTAATATTTATAAACAATTTAAATATACTTTTATTGGATACCAATAAATACAACATGCCACATTAAGGGCAATAAATATCAGTAATATATGAACAAATTCAATTTATATACATAATTACACACTTCCCTTGGGATCTCGGAGGCCAGGTCTATACTCCACGTGTGGAGAGCAGTGGTATACCACAGGAGATCCCGGCGCTCCTTCCCCAGTCAGGTTATAATAACAGCCTTGTTAATTACCTAATTCTTAATATTTTCCAAAATGAAATATTTCAATTAGTTTGCGTTCTTTCAGGCGGTCATTTATTCATAACAAATACAATCTGGAAATTACTTTATTAAAACAACAGATTACCTGTTCGTATTCAAATAAAATTTCAAAGACCCTAAAAAAAAAAATGCAGCAGCTAATAAAAAAAAAAAAATATGTCACACAACATTCAACTGATTAAAATAGCATAACGAATACTGATGAATAAGCTAAACGATTGATAAAAGAATGGTTAGAAACCATAAAAATAATATTCCTACGTTAGTACTCAATTAACAGAAATGTTGTTATCGAAGACTGGAAGACTGGAGTATTCTCCTAATACACACTTTAAAACAAACCTAAAGAACATCAAATATAAAGTACTTTACACTGCCACTTACAACGAATGACAAAACACAATCAGTCAAATGTCAATAAAGACATGTTTACGCCCTTGGTCGGCGACTCTTTTTCTAGGCAGAACGTCTGACAATTTAGAAAACGACCTGCGTAAAAGTCGCCTCGGGCCGGTCGTGCAAATAGATGCCACTTACTTTCCTTCACTATCTAGCTCACTTCGCTTGATGTTTAACACCATCGTGACTAAATCATTATAGGTTATTAAATCAATTATATAAAAATTATAAGCCTATAATTATTGGGTTGTAATATATGAAATGCCAGTGAATATACAAATTTAAATTATTAGCAAAAAAATCAATAAACAATACTTTTATTAATCAAAATAGGATCCTTCACTTTCAATACACTTCTCCCAACGTGAAACAAGCATTTCTATCCCCGCTCTGAAGAAAATAGGTGTCGAAGAAGAAGCGAAGTCTTGGAAGGCTAATTTCAGGGCATTTTCGTTGTCAAATTTTTATTTCTTAAAAAATTATTCAAACAACAGAAAAAGTAAAAATCAGTTGGAGAAAGGTCCGGAGAATATCGTGGGTGAGGAAAGACCTCTATATTCAGCTCCTGGAGCATTTGCACGGAGCACGTTTCGGGTAAGCTGCTGGGTCTCGGTTATTTCACATGGTACCCATATTTCCAGCTTTTTTGCCATACCAAGCTCCTTAGGGTGCCTGGAAACAGTCATGGCACTTGCTCCAAGTTGTGAACCTAATTCACGAGTGGTTTGGGAAGGATCCGCTTCGACCAGCTCTTTCAACCTTTCGTAGTCCAAATTAGCCTTTGGCCTATCTCGTTCTTTGTTGGTTAGGTCATAATCCCCAGACCAAAATTTTTCAAACCAACCTAAGATTGTTCTTTCGCTCATTGTATCTCCACCGTAAACAATACTAATGTTTCGGAACGCTTCCGTGACGCTATGGCCAAGTTTAAATTCGTAGCGAAAAATTATGCGAATTTCCGCGGAAGACATAATTTTATTCTTATTTATTTTTAAAACTTTGCTTCACTTTCAAAAGGAAAATTAAGATTGATTATGAAAAAGGGTTAAATGATCTTTCAAACTGTATATATAACATAATTGTTTGTGTACAAATAATCTAATTCCTAATGAAAAGAAAACTGTAAATAAACGAAACTGACATTTCATCCGTTACAACCCAATATAAGTGAACTAATTCAGAGCTGGTGAGGAAGGCATTTGCATCATACTTGATTGTTCAGGAATATAACATTGACAAGTGATATTGTCCTATAAGGAAGATAATGGAGATCTCTTACTTTAGAGAAAATAAAAAATCTTTTCAATGGTTTTAATGAATTTTAGTTCACAATAAAATTTAAAAGGTTTATCGTGTTTAAAAGGTCACTCTTTGCTAAGTGATAAGTGACAAAAACATTTGCCCGTTGGCCCTTATTTTTAAAATAATTCAGATTTATGCTTAAGAAAGCGCGATTTTGAAAAAATGGACTTGTACCCTTACTTTCTAATTAACAGCCCATAATAACAGTAAATCATAAAAAAATGTAAAAATAAGTTTATTAATCTTATGAGTGTTTGGTATATATATATGAGTGTATGTGTGTGTATGTATATGTGTTGTGTGTATATATAAATATATATATGTGTGTGTGTGTATGTATAAAGATATAAGTTCTTTTTAGTAATATTTTTATTTTTATTTTATTTAGATTCTATTTCATTATCATAAGATGTTATTTTTTTTAATTTACTATTATTTAATCAGCCTAATAGATAGACTTTTCTACTTGTTTTTTTTTCTTTGTACTCTAAGGCTCTAAAGCCCACAATAATGTACAGTTACGTTATTCTAAAGGGACTTGTACCAGAATAAATAAAGAATTTATTATTATTATTATGGAATGACTGTAAGCTACACAGCACTATTACTTATTGCCCACAAGTGGCAGATTGTAATATTTCAATAAAGTGTTAATATATAAAAAAAATATTATTATTATTATAATGTTAACATATAAGATTTCCCTCTATTTCAATATTACTTCATAATTTCTATCTATTCCAATCACTTCAATTTATTTAATTATTACTAGACAAAAAATTTTGAAAATATCTTAAATTTTAATTCTTCTTTCTTTTTCCTTCTATCCGAGTGAGTACACGAGGTGTGGCGATTAAATAACGAGACTGACGTTGCAATAAGATTTATTTTTATTTTATAGATAATTACTTACTATCACCTTCAATATACACCCCTTCTCTATCCCTACAACGCTCTATACGAATTTTTCATTGTTGGAATACGTATATATAATATACGTACTCATATATATATATATATATATATATATATATATATATATATATATATATATATATATATATATGAGTGTATGTGTGTGTATGTATATGTGTTGTGTGTGTGTATATATATGTGTATGTATAAAGGTATAAATTCTTTTTAGTAATATTTTAATTTTATTTAGGTTCTATTTCATTATCATAAGAAGTTATTTTTTTTATTTACTATTATTTAATCAGTTTTATAGAAAGTGCTACAAGTCATCTTCTGTAAGCTCCTTCAGGACACGTGCCGCTTTCTCTTTTACAGCTACCACGGACTCAAATCTCGTCCCTTTTAATGAAGATTTCACCTTAGAGAATAGATAGAAGTCACTTGGTGCAAGATCTGGTGAATAAGGTGGATGTTCTAACACTAGGATGCTGTACTGGGCTGGAATCTCTCGACAGATAGCGCGGAATGATTTGTCCTTCCACATTTCGTGTCGTTTTTTCCTTACTCTTTCACGTAGTTTTGCAAGTACCTCAAGTTAGTAGTATTGATTAATAGTTTGACCTTCAGGAACCCAGTGAAGGTACACAATCCCATGAATATCGAAAGCAACGCCAGTCTCGTTATTTAATAGCCACACATCGTAAATCACTTCATCTTTTTCTAGTACTATCAGAAATTCCTTGTGCTATGGTAAAACCTGTTATGCTTTTTATAAAAAAATAAAAATATATATAGGAGAATCTAGGGTGCACAACTCATGAAATTTCCCACGTTTAATAAGAAAATATTGAATAAATTATTGGGAAACAGTGAACGGTATTTTTTATAGTTAAAAATTATTGTTTACTTAAATTTATTAATTATCAAATTCACTTTCATCATTAAAAATATGAAAAGGTAAGTGACTGCGCAGTTTCTAAGCCAACGGTTCTGCATGAAAATATTATGCATAGTTGCCAAGATTTCTTTCCAATTACAGGATCCACTTTATAAGGACTAGCTGAGCCTCAGAAGGGTCTCGTTTCGGTTGAGCCAATCTTAATGATAATAACCTAAGAAATATTTATCTGACAAAATGGTCGAAACTTGGAAATTACATAGTAGTAGCATATTTCCCTTAATCAATGATTTATCTTCACCCTTCACTAGATCACTATACATCTAAATAAACTCCCCGTCAAAAGTATTGCAACACCCATAATTCTCGAGATTTTCTTGATTTCGACCTGAATCCGTACTTTGTTTATATTTACAGTAATATTATTTACTAAATGAGATACATTAGTGACTAGACACTTTATTCTTATTCACTGTTTACCAACAAACGATAAGATTTTGGATTATTCATTTCAAATTTCCTTTCAGTCCAAGTGTATCTTTCTTGTAACTCAAGTCTGTTTCCTCTTTTCTCTTTAGTTTAGTTGAAACAATTAATTTTATCTACAATGAATCGTTTAAGCCGCGACGATTCGGTCAAAATCATCACCCCCTCTGAAGAAGGCAAATCATTGCGTTACATCGCTAATCGCCTTGGGATTCACTATTCTTCCGTTTCAGGGACCATAAGAAGGTACAGGGAGACTGGTAGTCAATCGAGGCGACCAACCTCAGGGCGTCCTAGGATTGCTAATCCCATAGATGGCCGCTTCATTAAAATGCAAGCTCTTCGGAAGCGTAATTCTACACCTCCTTCCATTAAAAACTTGATCGCTGGTGTTTGAGGGATATCAATCTCGGATTCTACGGTCATTAGAAGACTGAGGGAGTCAAACCTCAGCTCAAGAAGGCCAGTGAAAGATCCTCTTCTCACCACAGAACACCGCGTAAAGAGATTGAGATTTGCAATCTTGGACTGTGGAGGAGTGGAAAAAGTTGTATTCACTGATGAGACGAGAGTGAACCTTAACAGACAAGATGGACGTGAAAAAGTTTGGAGAAGGCCTGAAGAACGGTTTAGTCAATGCTGCACGTTAGAAACTGAGACATTCGGGGGAGGGTCTATCATGTTCTGGGGCAGCAAATTTTAGGAGGCATGTACCGAGTTGGTGCCAATCCTAGGAGGGTCCTTGAATGGTTTGAGATATGTAGAAATGATTCTTCAAGATCATGTAATGCATTTTATGTCGTTCATAGGCTCTGAATCGTTGCTTATGCATGACAATGCCCGCCCTCACAAGGCAAGATGTGTTTCTGAGTACCTGAACACCACAAATATCCACACCATTGATTGGCCAGCAAGATGTCCTGTCCTTAACCCAATCGAGCACGTTTCGGATTATTTCAAAAGAAAGTTTCAGTCACGAGATTCACCTCCTTTTATGGTTATAAAACCCTTGAAATGCTAAAGGCAGTTGTTTTGGAAGAGTGGGACAATATACCCCATGATTTTCTTCAAAACCTTTTTACAAATATGCCAAGACGAGTGGAAGCAGTCATTCAAGCCAGAGGGGACAATACGTCTTATTAAACGTAAATTAAAAATTTAGTTTGTGATTTAAAAGTTAAAATTGTCAGAAATTAAAAGTTTAGAAAGTAAGTTTTCTAACTTTTTTGTTTATTGGAAGAGATGTAATTTATTTTAATAAAACTTGTTTATGTCCAGTTTAAAAATGCTTAATACAGACTTCAGAACCTTTCTTTACTATGAAAAGACAGACGTTTTTGTAAAATACAAATATTTCAAAGTGTTGCGATACTTTTGACGGGGAGTGTATAACAATGATTTTGATCAAGATAGATCGCAAGTTCAAGTTTAGACCAGGATGAGAAACTGGCTTGTTGTTGAAAGTTGTTAGCAAAAACTTGTTGAGTCTTCCAGACACGTTCCTGTGCTCCAACAGGTTATTCGAAACACAGAATGCTACAAACTTCCTAAAGCTATTAATTTCTCAAATATTAACCTGCTACTAACTCGAAGAACCTAAGCGCGAATAATAAGGCGCAAAAGTATCGGATATCATAATTTATTAGTGCTTTCTTCTGGTAAGTTTCCATAGAGGTTGAAGTTTGTTTGCAATTTTAAGTAGAAACAAGCGTCATCATCGCATTTTTTTTTTTTATGGTTATAATATTACTTGAAATTACCAGCGAGTTTGGAGTGGCTATTAAAGTAAAAAAATGAAGTATCTAGCAGAAGTCTTAAAAAAAAAAGCTATATTCAAAATCCTTCTTGTTCCTTGCCGTTTTAAAATCTTATAAGGATGAGTGATGTTAAATAAGGATTGAAATAGAGGATTAGGGTGATTGAATAAATTCATAAAGGATCAGTGGTAGAGCACTGAGTTACCATGCCGGAAATCCTGGTTCAATTCCTACTGCTGGCAAACTTTTATTTAATCTGTTAGCCCTCCTGTGGCGGTCGAGTGTGATCTGGGACAAATCTTTTCTCTGCACAACCGTTGTCCATGAAACAGTATAGTCACTACCATGTACTGAACCCCAGACCCGTTCTTGGAGTTGTAGGGGATAGGTTTTTTATAAAGTCAAGAACAAAAGGTATTTGAAGGTTATAATGTATGGTATATCGGAAACGTAGGAGGGAGCATTAACTATTGTTACTTAGTGATTTATTATTATTATAAAATTCAATAATAATAAGTTATTATTATTATTATAATTTATTAATTATTAAGTGTAAATATTACTTATTAAGTAATCTTTACAATTGGAGTGATAAGATTTAAGGAAAAAATTAAGAAAAAAATATACCAAATTGTTTCTTAAAGAAGAAAATGGTCTGGGCATGGTCGAAAAATTCTCTTATATAGGGAGAACTGTTTATTTGGAAGCTGACGTTGCGACCCAAATTGCAGGTCTTCTTAAGGGCTATTATAGTAGGACACTACAACTACACTACACTCAAGTATGATCCTATCATAACAGTGTGGCCAGTGTCATCCTACTCAAGTGTGACTAGTCTAGTGTCAAGTGTGATCCTATCATAACAGTGTGACCAGTGTGACCCTACTCAAGTGTGACTAGTATAGTGTCAAGTGTGATCCTATCATAACAGTGTGACCAGTGTGACCCTACTCAAGTGTGACTAGTCTAGTGTCAAGTGTGATCCTATCATAACAGTGTGACCAGTGTGACCCTACTCAAGTGTGACTAGTCTAGTGTCAAGTGTGATCCTATTATAACAGTGTGACCAGTGTCATCCTACTCAAGTGTGACTAGTCTAGTGTCAAGTGTGATCCTATTATAACAGTGTGACCAGTGTCATCCTACTCAAGTGTGACTAGTCTAGTGTCAAGTGTGATCCTATTATAACAGTGTGACCAGTGTGACCCTACTCAAGTGTGACTAGTCTAGTGTCAAGTGTGATCCTATTATAACAGTGTGACCAGTGTGACCCTACTCAAGTGTGACTAGTCTAGTGTCAAGTGTGATCCTATTATAACAGTGTGACCAGTGTGACCCTACTCAAGTGTGACTAGTCTAGTGTCAAGTGTGATCCTATTATAACAGTGTGACCAGTGTCATCCTACTCAAGTGTGACTAGTCTAGTGTCAAGTGTGATCCTATTATAACAGTGTGACCAGTGTCATCCTACTCAAGTGTGACTAGTCTAGTGTCAAGTGTGATCCTATTATAACAGTGTGACCAGTGTCATCCTACTCAAGTGTGACTAGTCTAGTGTCAAGTGTGATCCTATTATAACAGTGTGACCAGTGTCATCCTACTCAAGTGTGACTAGTCTAGTGTCAAGTGTGATCTTACTAGCCCTGAAGAAGACCTGCAATGGGGATCGAAACGTCCGCTTCCAAATAAGCAGTTCTCCCTATATATAAGTGAATTCTTTGACCTGTTCCCGGACCATTTTAAGGTCAACTAATATTATTCAACATAAATTGTTTCTTTTGCATACGGCAACCATTCTTTTAAAAACCTTATCTTTAAAAATAGGTAATACATAAGACGAACAGGTCCAATAAAATAATCGATCTAAATATTCCTATTTAGACTTGCTATTCACGAGTTACGCTTGCTATTGTTAAACCAGTCCCTCTTGTTTGAAGAAGAGACCTGTTGCCGCAACATTTAGAGGGCCATCTGATTCGAATTCTGTAGAGTTGATTATCCCAAGTTTTATTATCGGTTCTCTAATATAATTATTTATCGTAAATTAAACTATTTTATTGTTATTATTATTAAGAATTATATATTTTATTCATTTTATATTAATTTAATTCACAATATTTTATGAGGAAGGCAATTTTTTCATACAAGCTTATTACAATGATAAAGTTTTGAATAGGAATTATATTTATATTCGAATTTGTTTTCTCTCTCTCTCTCTCTCTCACTCTCTCTCTCTCTCTCTCTCTCTATATATATATATATATATATATATATATATATATTACTCCATTCCTACCAGTGATAAAATTTTATTTTGTTAATTAATACTCATTACTTTCGCTTATCTAAGGTATTTACGGGTTTAAATGGGCAGATTTTAATTACCTATATTCACTGATAAGAACTGGAATAAATTACTAAAGCTAAATTGAAAATTTTACCTTGAATTGATTAATTACTCTTATTAACTACTAATAAACCTTTTATCATTTGAATATAAATATGGATAAACATCAGGCAATCAATAGATAAGGCAAAATACATTTCACTAACATTAATTTATTATTAACCACAGTTAAAAGCAATAATATAAACAAATTGATTTCAATTTGAAACAATATAATGGACCAATCCATCTCAATACAAAAATACTATAATATAATAAACAGATTAATCTCGATATAAAATAATATAATGAATAAATTAATTTCAATAGAAAACATTATTAAATTTATATACATATAGCGCTTTGAATTTATTTAATTTAAATTTTATGAGCTCTAAAAAAATTTGTGGCTATCGACGTATTCTGCAGAATAATGATATATTAGTACTTGCGTTGATAGACGAGGTGATCCTTCCTCCCGCGATGGTCAATCTTCTTCCATAGCTTGAGTTCTTGATGTGCTTGATCTAAGGGTTGAAAAGAAATCCTATGTTACTCGCTGGAAGGGTTGAACTGAAGTGTCTGTTTTATCTATGGAGGGGATAGGTGAGGCTGCCGACCCCTAGCGGCATTTTATTTAAACTCTTCAATGCTCTTATAGGAATGATTACATTTTCTTCATTAGACGATAGTTGCGTCATGTATCAATATATATATATATATATATATATATATATATATATATATATATAATCTGTTTACAACTATATCTGCGGGATCTACAGACCCTCCTGGTTCTTACCCAGCCTCAATAAAGTGTGTGCTACAAATTTGGGGGGGGGGGGGAAACAGGCAGTTGAGTGTGATCTCGGTCAAATCACATCCCTGCGCAACCGTTGAAACAGCTCAGCTTGAACCATGTACTAGACCTAAGACCTTTTATTGGTCCTAGTCGTACAGGTTTTTTTCCCCATTCGAAGCCTGTTTGTGCTTCCTCTCCTGCCCTGGAATTATTCCATTCCCATTAATTTTTTTCTAAAAATATCCTTCTATAAAAATATTGCATGTTCTTGTATTATTTATTTTCAAAGCTTTCTTAATTTCTTACATCCAGATATTTGAAAACTTCATTGATCAACCAGATGGTATTTATTCTGATTAAATATACGTTTAACAATCAATCGTCTTTTTTTATTGTTTCTGTTATATGTATTATTAATGTATAACAATATGAATTGTTATATTAGAAAGTCCATTTAGATCTTTAAAAAAATCCTTTATTCTTATCAATGGTTTAAATGAATTTTAGCTCACAATAAAATTTAAAAGGTTTATCGTGTTTGAAAGATCACTTTGCTAAGTGATAGGTGACAAAACCATTTGCCCGTTGGCCCATATTTTTAAAGTAATTCAGATTCATGCTTAAGAAAGCGCGAATTTCAAAAAATGGACTTGTACCCTTACTTTCTAATTAACAGCCCATAATAACAGTAAATCATAAAAAAATTTAAAAATAATTTTATTAATCTTATGAGTGTTTGGTACGTATATATATATATATATATATATATATGAGTGTATGTGTGTGTATGTATATGTGTTGTGTGTATATATATATATATATATATATATATATATATATATATATATATATATATATATGTGTGTGTGTGTGTGTGTATGTATAAAGGTATAAGTTATTTTTAGTAATATTTATATTTTTATTTTATTTAGGTTCTATTTCATTATCATAAAATTCATTATCATATAATTTTTTTTATTTACTATTGTTACGGGCTACTGGGTATTAAAAATGACTTAAACGCTCCTTAATTAAAGATACTAATATTTATTTACAAAAGTGATAAAAGAATACAATTAAACTATTATCAATTAAATTAATAACAGAGAAATTACTAACAAATAAATTATTAACAGAAATAAATTCACAACAACAATAGTTTTAGATATTTATAATCTAGGCCTAACTTCTATTTAATTATTACAATAATATAAGATATTATTATTACTAAATAGCTTAACTATTTACATAAGCTTGTACAAATCACATAAAATTACAACCGCTGCTTACCTAATTATCACTTACAGTTCACTAATTAAAGTCCACCGACCGTAAGAATCTCTGAATATAACAAACTGTCACACAATTACACTCACAAACTGTCACTGACTTATTACACTGGCTTATCACTGTTTCCGATGTTAACCGCACCGTGTGCTTTAACACTCTCCTTCTGTCGCGCCGAGAGGGTATTTAAATAGCAAGGCCGACACGGAGTGGGGAAAATCTGGAACATTTCGAAGGGCCTGGAGTTTTCGGGAGGAGGCCTCTTTCATCTCTGCCGACAGAAGGGGCTCCACCCTCTTCCAGGAATCGCCAATTCCACGCGGCCTTCTTTCTCTCTGAGACCGTAACACTATTATTTAATCAGTTTTATAGATAGACTTTTCTGCTTGTTTTTTTTTTTTGTACTCTAAGGCTCTAAAGCCCACAATAATGTACAGTTATGTTATTCTAAAGGGACTTGTCCCAGAAAAAATAAAGAATTTATTATTATTATTATTATTATTATTATTATTATTATTATTATGTTAACATATAAGATTTCCCTCTATTTCAATATTACTTCATAATTTCTAGATTTCTATCTATTCCAATCACTTCAATTTATTTAATTATTAGTAGACAAAGAATTTTGAAACTAATCTTAAATTTTAATTCTTCTTTCTTCTTTATCTGGCTCCTTAGTGCCACTCAGCGTGGAGGTGCCCCAATCCAGGACAGCCAAGGCCCTCCATCTCCAGCCAGCACTTTCATATCGTTCATATGCCTTCCCTTACTTTCACCAATCCTTGAGATGTGGTCCATCCATTGCAATCTAGGTCTTCCTCGAGGACGAAGTCCGGTAGACCTGGCTACAAAAACAAAAACTTCCCGGTCCTCATCCATCCTGATGACCAAACCATCCCAACTGCGCCCTCTTCACTGTTTCCCTCAGTGCAGACACTCCCACCGCCCCCTTATCCTCTCATTCCTAAGTCAAGACTTTTATTTAGTCTCTTTGCAGCCGGAGATGGATCATATAGGATCTAGGACCCTCCTGGGGCTCACCCAGCCTCTATAAAATGTTATAAGGTATCCAAACATAAAGGGGGAAATCTGACAGTTGAGCGTGATCTAGGACAAGCCACCTCCTTGCAGAACCGTTGTCCAAGAAACAGTACAGTTTCTACCATGTACTTGAACCCCAGATCCGTTCATGGTTAGTAGTGATACAAGGTTTTTTTTTAGTAGAGCTGTAATATTCCCTGAATGCTTCCTAAAAATGACAATACTTATCAAGAACAAGTATCTTTCGCTCATTAATTTTAAAAACGTTAGATTAGAAACTCTTTATAGATGCTTTTTATTTTGTTATTAAAAAAACATTTTTGTTCTGACTAAGCAATAGGTGTAGCTTTAAAAAAAAAAAAAAAAAAAATGACGCGTTTTTGTTCATAACCCCATCGTAAAAATTGATAAAATGCAGTTAACATTGTATTAATATAAAAGAAATTCATTAAAACTGTATGAAAATAAAATATTTCTAGAGAAACAGTTGTTCAATATAGGTTCGACGATGAGACACTCAGCAGAATGGATGGGATGAAAAAAACAAAACAATCTCTCTGAGGTGAGAATGAAGAGATATTGTTTTGAAAATTAATCTCCTCCCATTTTCGTGATGATCAAAAAAAGTTCTATGAATTTTTCTTTATAAAGTTCAACAATATGATCTCATCCAGGAGTTAATACCTACAGCCCGGTGAATAAGTGCTTATGTCTAATTTTCTCCTAAATAAGTTTCGTGTACTTAAGGAAGCGGTATCGAGTTATTTTCGTTGTTAATAAGGTGCTAAGTAAGGCGTTGGCTTGAAAAGGAGTTATTGCTTATATTACAACTCCATTTCAAGCCAAAAACTACGAGAATGATACGATTTCGGTTATCTGAAAGCAGTTAACTTTCTGGACGAAATCCGATTTAACCACTTATTGAATGGGTCTGTAGATATAAGCTCTGTATAAAGAATTTTATTGGAGATATATTTATCCAACCAAATAAAAAAAAAAACTAGCTTGGCACTAATGTAATTTTATTGTTAAAGGAAATTCTATTTTGCTGCCGTGATTTTTAAAGCTATTGTTATTTATTTTATACTAGCAAAATTTCTTTATATACGAATTTATTATATCGCACGTTAGATAATTGCACGGGATTAGGCACGCAGCTTCGGTGAAACCCATCGATATCCCAACCCATTTACACAAAACCTCGATATCTTCTTTTCAGACGCCTCGGAGGGTTATCAGAAATAGTATGAGAAAAGAGTTAAGAGACTAGCGGATTCAAGTGTGTATGGAGCTTGTCACGGAAGGATAGGTATCTAGTTTGGGCCAAATCAGCAACAATGGGATATTAAGATCATGGTGGATGAGTTTGTTATGACATAATAAGGAGCGTTGAGGATTTTACGAAGGATTATGGATTGTAAGGATGGGATACGAGATAAATTGGATCGTTTAGTAGTGCCCCAAAGCTCAACTCCGTATGTCCAAATAGGTCTGATAACTGTCATGTAAATGAGTCTTTTGTAATTAATTGGGAGCTTAGAGCGTTTGTCCAGTAAATGTTGAAGTAGGCGAAAACGTCGAGCGGTTTCTTGTCTTTTTAATCTTGTATGAGGAATATAATAATCTAAAGAGCGAACAATAATCAGATGTAACAAATCCTACTCTCCCTATATTACCTGATGAGTGATTACCCAACGAAAGAGCCCTAAATATCAAATTTCCCCTTAGTTACTCTTCCCATCTACTCAGCATTTCTTATGTACTCAAGTCTTATGTCTACTCTTCCTAAATGTTCCTACATTCCCTTCTGAGTAAGTCATTTATCCACCTTAAAGTTAATGGAAACTTCATTTCTGAGACGTTCCATGCTCAGACTTGAAGTCGAACATCACACAAGGTGTAAGACTTCTTCACGTAAGGCTGGAAACGTACAATTTACACAAATGTGTATACAATAACGCTATTTATTTAAGAAATTGCGGAAGTGTGATTTGACACTTATTGTATCTGCGATCTTCATTTGAAATCCTCCGCTATGGAATTCAAGTGGAAGCGTGTATGGAGAATTTATTTATTTATGAAGCGTGGTTCATCTCACTGTAGTAGATCCCTACTCCAGAAAAGTTTCAGTCTCCTTGTCGGATCATGTGGCAATGTGTTTTTCAGTAATGACTACCAGTAAGTTTGGGTGTCCAGCAAGTTAGTCATGAAATTTTTTGTAGTTTTTCTTGATTTTGTTAGCCACAAGTGGTATGTTCAGATCTTTGTGTAATGATTTATTAGTAATGTGTAATATAACGAAGGAATTTTGATTGAAGTGGGATTTTTTGCATGAGCCCCCGACTTGAGAGGCATAGGTCTATATTGGATTAAGTTGCATGTCTTATATTGTTTCGGCGGAAGCGGCAAATTGTTGCAACCCGCAAATCTACCCACCTTAATCAATTAATTTCTGGTTCTTTCCCAGAATGTCTGTAGTAGATTAATTTTATTTTTAGCTGTTCTAATTTTGTGATCTCCTCCTCGTCGTCTAATGAACGCACTAAGTTGCAGGCTCTTGTTGTTGCCGTTCGAAATTTTTTATAGCAATCATACAATCGTGAAAGTCGCGCTTCCAAAGTCGTTAATTGAGAAGAGTCAATTTCTAAAGTTTGCCCACGATCGAATGTTTCGTTAATATCCTCCGCTCGATCATTTGCATCCACTAATAGTTCGTCTAGCTGTTGCTCTAATTTGCTGGTTTGATCCTTTGGAGCCATAGTAGAATAATATGAAGACTATAAAAGACCGAATGAAGAAACACAATATTAATAAACGACAAATTACCTTTTTTTTCTTTTCTTTTTTTTAAGGGGGGCTATCTCTTACTTATGCACCACTACTCTCACCTCAGCAAAAAAAAAAAAAGAAAATACAGTTGAAGAAAGTGTGACAATAAATCCGGCCGGGAGGACCAATGTTTCGGCGGTAGCGGCAAATTGTTGCAATCCGCAAATCTACCCACCTTAATCAATTAATTTCTGGTTCTTCCCCTGAATGTCTGTAGTAGATTAATTTGTAAACCCTCAATGAGGAAAGCAAAGAATAATAAACCAAAATAATTCCCTGATTTATTTGTCACACTATCTTTACATGATTAAATTATAAAATAAAATAAAAATAAAACAATTCTCCGATTTTTACAAAATAATTCAATAAAAAAAGGTGGATTTTTCATAAATAAATCAAGTATCAAATATAACTTTATCTGGCTAGATATTTTTTTTTTAATCGAAATGTTATTTGTGAGAGTGAAGGATAACTCAACACCAAATAGTAATAAAAGGCGTACGACCTGATGACTGTAGAGTTGCAGTACGTATTGGGCCGATAACGACCTGGAGAATGGCATTACTGACATCAGCTTCATGACAGACTACATCATAGAAGGTTGCCGTTGAGCGTGAGTCTTCGAAGTGTCCTATAAATGTCCAGGTCGAGAGAGATTCAATTTGAACAAAATTACTTTTCATTAAAAAAAATAAGGCACGAACTAAGTTTTATCAGTCTATTCATGGCCGCATCAAACATACAACTGATGTTAGTTAGATAAGAGTCAAAGTTAATCCTCCTGACTTAAACAAAGCTCGCAAGGCGTATTGTTCTAGTTTACCGTTAATGGAATTTTAAGTCTAATCTTTAAACATTCACATTTTATAACAAATAATAATTTTTTTCTTCTTCGTTCCTAACACTATTACCTAATTAAATTTTTTAAATAAGAAAGAAAAGCCAATGTTCAAGTTGCTGTTTAAGTGAACAAAAAACAAAACAAAGTAATAAACATTAAATTTATTGTGAGCGCTAACATATATTATAGTCAATAGTTGTTGTGCCGAGCCAATAATAATAACATCAAATTTTCTGGATGCTAAACTGCGCAGGTTAAAGGATAAAATAAAATAAAAATACTAATAAAATAATAATTAATAATTTTTGATTGGTGAAACTTGTTTATACTTATAACTTTTTGGATTATTCCTTGGTTGTTACAATAAGGAGTGGAGTTGCCGTGCCGAAGTCCTGGGTTCAAATCAGGTTGTGCCAGATAATTTATGAACCCTGATGGATCTACAGGACCTCCTAAGCACACCCAGTCTCCATAAATTGGGTGCCATTACTAGTGGGTAAAACCTGGTGTTTTAGTACTAACCCCCACACTACACAAATGTTGTCCTTGAAACACTACTGTCTCTACCACGTACTAAACCCAAGATTGTAGTGGCACAGGTTTTTTTTTTTCTATATCTTCTAGGTCATACACTTCCTCTTTTTCCGTCTACTTTGTCTTGATAGGCCTCGCTAGCTATTCTGCTCGATTCCATTCATAGCCACTTCAGTCGATTTTCCTCAAAATTATTAAAGTTATAGTGATTTTGAAAAAGATTTTAGACTTCGAGAAAAAAAAATCTGCTTCCAGTCAATTATTTTATTGCTTTATAAAACAAAACGTTTCCACACTGTGTTGTCATTTTCAATTATTTCTTTTTCTGCATTCCTTAACTTTAAATAAAATAACAATAATTACAATAATATTAAAATTTTTTACATAAATGTCCAAAAAGATAACATACTATAAGTACAAATACCTGGAAAGTCAATACTTTTAAAATAATTTTTAAGCTGTATCTCAAGTACAGCATTGTCAGCACATTGTAAAAAAGAATTACACACTTTTGACTTCGATAAGCCTAAAATTCTACATAGAGAAGATAATACTATTAAAAGAAAAAAATTAGAGGCTTCATTTATAAATGATAAATTAGAAAATGCTGTAAACGATAGAAAAGAGGCAGGAGAAATTAGTAAATTATATTCATCCATAATTTTGAAATTAAAAAATAATAGATCATAAGAATACTTATACATTGAAAACAAATCAGATAATAATTATAATAACCTGACCATATAACCTACTAGTAGATCTTTAATAAAATAAAAAAAAAAAAAAAAATTTCAAATATTTCAAAATTAATTAATTGTTTTTGATAAAATATTTTTTAAAAATTATATAGTAAAATAAATAAATAAATTAAATTTATAAAAAAAAAAAAAAATTAATTTTACTTTGTTGATGTACGTTTTAGAACATAATTAGTTATATTTCTACTAAAGTCTAATGACTAATAGAAATAAGAAAAAGGATCAGATGGTTCAAAGATCAAGGTTTGGTTTTGTGTAATGCAATATAATTTTGACTATGGAGGACTAGAGATCTCCTTAAAAATTATTTTAAAAGTATTGACTTTCCAGGTATTTGTACTTATAGTATGTTATCTTTTTGGACATTTATGTAAAAAAAATTTATATTATTGTAATTATTGTTATTTTATTTAAAGTTAAGGAATGCAGAAAAAGAAATAATTGAAAATGACACCATAGTGTCGAAACGTTTTGTTTTATAAAACAATAAAATAATTGACTGGAAGCAGATTTTTTTTTCTCGAAGATGAAATTTATAATAAATCCAGTTTAAAAAAAAGGAAAAAAAAATTATAAGAATGAAAGATTTTAGAATAATATATCATGATTTAAATTGCATTACTGTAAATGAACTTGCTAATGCAAATGAATCATAATAAAATAAAGATCACTTGTACACCTTGGGATTTTAAGTCAGATTTTGTCCAGAGAGAGTTAACTGCTTTCAGATAACCGGAATCGTATCATTCTGTTAGTTTTTGGTTTGAAATGGAGTTGTAATCTAAGCAATAACTCCTTTTCAAGCCAACGCCTTACTTAGCCCCTTATTCACTACGAAAATAGTGAATAAGTGAATATTCCGCTTACTTAAGTACAAGAAACTTATTTAGGAGAAAATTAGACATAAGCACTTATTCACCGGGCTGTAGATATTAACTCCTGGATGAGATCATATTGTTGAACTTTATAAAGAAAAATTCATAGAACTTTTTTTGATCATCACGAAAATGGGAGGAGATTAATTTTCGAAACAATATCTCTTCATTCTCACCTCAGAGAGATTGTTTTGTTTTTTCCATCCCATCCATTCTGCTGAGTGTCTCATTGTCGAACCTATATTGAACAACAACTGTTTCTGTAGAAATATTTTATTTTCATACAGTTTTAATGAATTTGTTTTATATTAATACAATGTTAACTGCATTTTATCAATTTTTACGATGGGGTTATGAACAAAAACGCGTCATTTTTTTTTTTTTTTAAAGCTACACCTATTGCTTAGTCAGAACAAAAATGTTTTTTTAATAACGAAAAAAAAGCATCTATAAAGAGTTTCTAATCTAACGGTTTTTAAAATTAATGAGCGAAAGATACTTGTTCTTGATAAGTATTGTCATTTTTAGGAAGCATTTAGGGAATATTACAGCTCTACTAAAAAAAACCTTGTATCACTACAAACCGTGAACGGATCTGGGGTTCAAGTACATGGTAGAAACTGTACTGCTTCATGGATAACAGTTCTGCAAGGAGGTGGCTTGTCCTAGATCACGCTCAACTGTCAGATTTCCCCCTTTATTTTTGGATACCTTATAACATTTTATAGAGGCTAGGTGAGCTCCAGGAGAGTCCTAATTCCTATATGATCCATCTCCGACTGCAAACAGACTAAATAAAAGTCTTGCCTGCAGCGGGATTTGAACCACCAGTGCATAAATACTGGGGTTGTAGATATATTGAAATAAGTTGATATTTCCCCCTTCCCTCTGATGATATACTTCGTGATATTAATAGATAACAGGTATGTAACATACAGTATACAAGTATATTTAATTTAAGGAAGAAATAGTTGGGGGTGCAGTCAATGAAAACACCAAAATAAGCATAACTTATTTATTATGTGCCGACGTTTCGGCCTACAATGTAGGCCATCTTCAGGGCTAAGAGAGAGAAACAAATAGAAATATATAAAAACGTAGCAGTAACAAGAATATATAAAGTGGTACAGGAGTGGAAATAAAAATAGTGACTGGATAAGATGAAATAGTGAATAGATATATGATAAATAAGAATGAATATAAGACACTTAAAATAGTGATAGATAAAAATAAAATTGTAGATGATGAACAGAAATTCTAATAGTGACAGATAAAATAATACAAGAATAAGAATAGAAAATAGAAAAAATACATGTCAAGAAGGGATAAAATGTAAACAATAATATAAAGGGAAAGAAAAATGAGGAGGTAAACGGAAAGATACAAAATAAGAAAATTAAAATATAGAAAAAGGGGGGTTGAAGGATTTATGAAAAAAACTAGTTTAATTATAGATATGGATAAGATACCAGACAAGAGGGGTTACAAAGGTAAAGTGTAATAATACAAGCATAAATAGAAAGAAAAGATTGTTGAATTTCAAAAATTAAACATTGAAAATAGTGGTATTATATCTATGAACTATGAAGAATGAAAAGAAAAAGAAAATATAAGTAAGGGAAGTTAATATATAACTGTATACAGTTAGAAAGAAGTGGCATTAATGCAAAATAAGATGAGAATATAATATAAACATATAGAAAAGTGTTTATTATCATACGACTGTAGTTCAGGTTTTAGATCGTTTTGAACCTAGTTATCTTCCTTTTCAAAAGTTTCTTGCCTTCTTGAATCCAGATATTATTATACCTGGAGGTAATATTTCTATATCCTTAATTCAGTCAATAAAATATTTCTAAGACAGGATATAGTGTAAAATAATCCGAAGCTAGAAGATTATGTTCTGACAAAGGGGGTGGCAGAATATTATGATTACAACCGCACATTATTTAGCTACCCCGTGAACCTTTTACCCAGGGATCTCCCCAAGCTACCTTCTTCCGCCGATGATCCGATGATGTGCCCTGTTGCATATTCCATGAGTCGGTGGGGCCCAGGATACCTCAGGTCATTCTCGGGCTGAATTGCAAATCCACGTACTTGGAATGAATATTTTATGAAAATGATGAGGATCCTCTCCTATAAGCTTGGCCATTTAATACAATTAGGTTGTGTTTTGGAAAATTGAATTATTAATAAACGAAACAGTTATTAATTTTTATCTGTTTTCATCTTTAGCATTCAATCTTCTATATCCTTAATTACGCAATTCACTAAGAAGTATATCCTAAACCCTGCTGAGTAAATAAATAAACTTTTGGCTACTTTGAATATATTGTTTGCCGTGCGGGTTATTACCCAAGCGATGGAGTCAATTGAACATTTGTTGATCATTATGTGATTGATTGTCTTTTGTTATTCATTAAAAGACTATTGTAAGTGCCAGTAAAAAGCATTATAGTACACTGTTACTCAATTTTTTTGATTTTAGGCATGAATTGATTTAATTAGGGGAGCGGAATGGCTCAGTTGTAGAGCGCTGAGTTTCTATGCCGAAGTTCCCGGGTTCAAATCCCGCTCACTGGAAGTCTTTTATTTAATCCGTTAGGGGTCGAAGATGGACCCTATGTGATCTAGGACTCTCCTGGGGCTCACCTAGCCGCTATAAAGAGGGTACCCAAAATAAGGGAAGGAATCTGCCTGTTGGGCGTGATGTAGGACGAATCACCTCCCTGCACAACCGTTGTCGAATAATGAGCAGTCTCTAACATTTACTGAACTCCAGAACCTTCATTGGTTATAGGGTAATTAGTGGTATAGGAATTACTTTAATTTATCATTTGAGGCCTTCGGTATAAAAACTCCATAATTTAAAAAATTGTTTATTTTCCTTTTATTATAATTGTTTATATTACTTTTATTTTAATTGTTTATTTTTAGTATTTTTTACATATCAATATTAATACTGTATTTTCTAAAAAAAAAAATTTATTTTCATTTTTATTTTATTTTATATAATTGGTTTCTAGATTTTTATAATTTTACAATTTTAATTTCTTCCTTTTTTTATTACCTGTAATTTTTAGTGCGTAATTCTTATCACTTTCTACATTTACCCATATCATTTTTATCATTTCACATTCCTATTTTATATTCAGTTTTTTTTTTTTATCTGTAATATCTTAATTTTTTAACTCTCAACACTTTCTGTTTTATAATTATTTTCTTCATGATGTATGTTACTACCTTTTTGGCACTTCGTTGTTTATAGTATACACTTATACACTTTAACCATCATAATTACCTTACTGTACATCTTTATCATTTTTTTTTTCCTGTATTCACCTTCTTTTGGTTTATTTATATTTAAAATGTTTTAATATATTTGTACCATTTTCTTATATTGTCTATATTTTGCATATTGCCCTGAAGAAGACCTACAACGTAGGTCGAAACGTTGGCTATCAATAAAGATTTTCTCAAATTACACGAGAAATTCATTCAGTGACCTCTACCCGGACCAATTTCTTCAACATACATTATCAAGGTCAAAAATTGTCATTCAAAATAAAAATAAAAAAAATTGTTTAATTTCTCTCAAATTATTGCCTTATTTCTTATGCTTTCAATACAGTTTTGAGCCTGGAGTTTCATGAAAAAAACAATTTTTAAATTTGGAGCTATCTCCATTACACTATAGACTTTCTTCTCGCACTACTTAGATGGTTCATAAAAGGACATGAAAAAAAATGTATGTCATCATCAGATTGGAAAAATATATTTTCCAAGATGTCATCGCCGCTGGAGGTCTGGTACAAGGATGGCCAGTTTCAAGGAATGCAAGATAGGTCTTCGTGCGCCCACTAACACCGAACAGCCATAATCCACGGATTCAGACCGATTAGTCACTTAAGTTCTTGAACCCGATTGTTTAGTCGTTAAAAAAGACACTGGTGAATAGGTCACAAAACGACTGTATATAGAGCTCTGGGCAGCCTGTCTCTGTACCATCAACACCAAAAATGGGGTGCCCACTCCAGGCTGTCTGTTCTACCTCAAGTAATTAATGTATGTAAGAGAAATACATCAAGAAAGAAGGTTAGTTGCTTATTCATTTAACGCCACTTGTTATTTAACAATCAAATTTATGTTACAGTGGGTGTCCTGAATTTTACCTATCCAGTTCTTATTAGAATAAGGATCTTTAAAGTTCCTGATATCGTACCCCCTTTTACGTCTCCTCCGAAGGAAGACATCAGCAAGAATGTTTTACTCCTTTCAAAAAATCCTATAACCTCTACTGCAAAGATCACTCCCAACATCTTCATGGTCAATAACGCCAAATTTTTTTTTTTTTTATTTTATTTTAAAATATGTACAATTTTAAAACATTGGTGGGATAATCCCTTACAATTAAAATGAGTTCACATTACAACGGCTACTGATTAATATGTTTTTGTTGTTGGTAAAATTTAAAAAAACCAACAGAAAAGAGAGTACATAGGATTTACTTAAGACAAAATTTATGTATAACATAATACAAAATGCATATTATTTATAATAGTATGTGTTTTGTTCGTTTGTGTCTGTATTTTGGTGTTGTTGTTTTTGTATAATTTCCTATTTCTTGTATGAGTGTGTTGTCTGAAAGTTGGCATGAGGTGAAGAATCTGAGGGTTTGTTGGTGTATGAATTTTTGTATTGTTGGGATGTCCAGTTCTTTGTGCATTTTGGTGATTTTAGTATATATTGGATAGTTTTTTATGATTCTTAGACATTTGTTTTGAAAGATCTGTATTTTGTTAATGTGTGTTTTGCTAGCTAAACTCCAGACTGGGCATGCGTAAGTTATCATGGGCCTAATGACTCCCTTATATAATATTTTTTCCAGATAATTTTGACTTTTTGTTAAAGTATGGATACATTTATAACGCCAAATGAAAAAATAAATAATTACTGACTACTTTTTTTTACTAAAGATCGACAAACTTATCATCATATCGAGTTAAAATAAGAGATATACCTAAAATAAATGTAGAAAATTATTTTAATTGGATCAGTAATTAGATGAGCGTCAAAGAGAGTACGAGCGAGATCCGGATAAGACAGGATTAATTACACAAGCTTGCCTCGGGTTCAAGCTAGTTACAAGTTGCGAGGCAAATCGATCTAATAATGGCTAGAGTAGCGGTGTACTGTTGACAAGATGATGGTGGATATTTCTAATGACTTTGGCTCTACTGGTTGTGGGCCAATAATCAGGCAATCAAACCCAATCTCAGTCCATTCCGGGATAAGTTACGTCATTAAAACTATTCTATGCTTCCATCGTGTACTGTCTTGGCACTGTCTGGAGTGTATATTAGATATAATTTATACAACATCAGATCAGGATTTATGATTATATGAAGCTGTGGGCATAAGTTTTCATTATCATTAAGACACTTAATATAGTTATGTAACCAAAAAGTATGTAAGTATTTATGTAAAGAAGACAAAAAGTATATAAATATTTATAAATAAATAATCAATTCATCCGATTTAATATTATATTTTAATATGAAATATTATACATAAATAGCATTGATTTTCACCAATCTCGCATGCAAGCTAAGGCGACATTGAATGACTCCTACAGAATCCCACGTTTAAATCAATTACGTAACTTATTTATCAATAGATAAACTGTATCCATTCCATGTATGTATGCATATCTTAAGTGTAATATGTATTTATATCCTACTCTTACACTTATTAAAATTAAAAATGTTTGTTTCAGGTTAGTCAGAGGAAACATTGCTGGGGAACTGTTATAAGTGCTAAATAAAGTTAAAGATAAGTAAAAATGTATTTCAAATGTTAGTGTTATCAATTAAAATAATTAATTTATTACTGTGTACAGATAATTTCATTATCTATCGATGTAGAATATTTTTTTGGAACTTTCCTTCTTCATTTTTTTAATCCATTAAATCTTTGGCGATAGCATCAACTTATTAAAATATGTGCAAATGCTTCTGGCATTATAATTCAGAACACTAGCAAAAAACCCATCGACCCTTATGGAACGTTAATGACGTATTTGAGCTGGAATGTTTAGTATTGCTTAATAAATGAAAAAACGTTTAATGTAATCGAAATTGAATTACAAAGTTTTGCAGAATTACTGTATATTTATTAGTCAGTTTTGTTATGTTATGTCCATGAGCTAATTAACAGATACTTGAGGAACAACTGTGTACAATACTTATACAGTAGAGCTTATCTGCATTATTACCATCAGATATGGACCTGATGATAAATAGTTCGGACAACAAAAACTTTCTTGGAGGGTGCAGAATGCCGTTCAACACTAAAAACAAACAATTACCATTTTGATATAGGAAAACATCTTTGAGATGAAGAAAATGGACCGAAAATTCTCTTATGTAGGGCGAACTGTTTATTTTGAACATTAAAAAATTAAATGTTATTAATAAGTAAAAGGAATATTAAAATTTATTTAAATGTTGCTATCTGTTTTATAATCAACAATAATATCCAAAATCTTTGTAAATAATTCTAACCCTACCAAAATATAGGGAGCGGAGTGGTTCAGTGGTAGAGCACTGAGTTGCCATGCCTGAAATCCTGGTTCAAATCCCGCTGTGAGCAAGACTTTCATATAGTCTGCTTGCAGTCGGAGATGGATCATACAGGATCTAGAACTCTTCTGGGGCTCACTCAGCCTCTATTAAATATTATAAAAATAGGGTACCGAAAATAAGGGGGAAAATCTGGCGGTGGTTGAGCGTGATCTTGGACAAGTCACCTCCTTGCAGGACCGTTGTCCATGAAACAGTACAGTTTCTGCCATGTACTGAATCCCAAACCCATTCACGGGTTGTAGTGGTAAAGGGTTCTTTTTTTTTAATTTATTTGGAATTCGTCGTTTTGACCCACATTGCAGCAGATCTTCACGGCTGTATATATATATATATATATATATATATATATATATATATATACTAGCTTATGCCCGCGGCTTCGCTCGCGTGGAATTTGGTGTGCCACATAAAGTTTCGTGAAAGAGCATTTTAAATAAATAATTTAATTATTTTTTTAAAATATAAGTTACTCGTATATCCAAAATTTCAGATGTCCAACTTCAAAACTGACGGATTCTATACAACCTTTGAACCCCTATTACATTAAAGGAGAAACCCTTGGGTAGAATTATGCAAATTTCTTCCTTAAACAGTACAAAGAACCTATCTACAAATTTCAAGTACTAAGTTCCTGATTTGCCTTTAATTATGTACTATAACGGAGGGGGGGGGGCATGCCTTCGTGCCCTCACATAAATCTGCTCTTGGTGTAGCCTATGATCTATAACCTATTTTACTCAATAAGTTTCATCGAAATCCGTTCAGTAGTTTTTGCGTGAATGAGTAACAAACATAAAAACAATAGTTTCACTCATGTTCTTTCTGTTATTTTAACCACTATTATCATGTGATTTGCCTTTATTTATGTCCTATAATGGATTCTCCACAGTTCCTAAATAACAGTCGGGGGGTGGGGGCACGTGCCCCCGTGCGCCCCCCTAAATCCGCGCTTGCTATAGCCTATGTGTTATTCTGATGTGTAACCTATATTACTGTAAAGTTTCATCCAAATCCGTCCAGTAGTTTTTGCGTGAAAGAGAGACAAACATACAAACATTCACATTTATAATATTAGTAAGATATATATATATATATATATATATATATATATATATATATATATATATATACGTCTATACATATACACATAAGGTCAACTAAAATTATCCAACAAGAAAACATCTTTATATTATTGTGTAGAACCCAACTAATTATGTATATGAATCAGAATATTTGAAATTAATCAACATCAAACAACAATATTTCAGTAATTTAAAATTACTTTGTGTTAATTAAGTAATTTGAGTCAGACTATATAATATTTAGTTTGCATTGTAATTATAACACACATTTGTCGCCACGAACACGTTTTTTTTTCCACATTTCCAAGAACTTTCATTATCTTTGAAATCTTTATTTGTTTTTAGCTATTATTAGTATTTAATGTTTTCTGAAATATAATCTGCTTCTTATCTCACTATCATACTATTAGATAGAGATAGATATATATTTTATTTTGTCATTTAATGAAGTTTTGATTGTGTTTAAAGCTGTTTACGTATACCTATTTGTACCAAACCAGTCAAAATGACAGGTGCATTAGAATTAAGGCTTATTGTGGTTTCCAGTCTATATTTACTCTTAAAAAGGATAAAAATAAAGTTGAACAATATTAAGTATAATAGATAAATGGATTTATAGACATTGACAAATAACAAAACATTTAATTGTTTACAGTTTGTAGCTCACAATTTCTACATGTGTAGATTTTGCTGCGTGTACACTTTCCGCATAGACTTTTTTTGCATTTATTGCAAATATTTGTAGTTTTATTGTTATTGCAATATCCTATTCGCTCTAGTCTCAGCAGTTTGGGATAAATTTATTGAAAACAATAAAAATTGCTTCAAACCGGGAGCTTATATTACCGTGGATGAACAACTATTTTCATCAAAGGCCAGATGCAGGTTTACTCAATATATGCCAAACAAACCTCAAAAATTTGGCATAAAATTTTGGTTAGCGTCCGATGTAGAGACGAAATATGTGGTAAATGGTTTTCCGTATTTAGGAAAAGACGAGACACGAAATGCATCAACCCCCCTAAGCGAATTTGTCGTGATGAAACTTCTTGAACCATGAAAGGTAGAACTGTAACAACTGATAATTTTTTTACAAGTATTCCTTTAGCGTTAAAATAAAATACGATAACGAAAGATACAAAAGACGCTTCTGTGCTATATGTACTGCAACGGTCTCATGATTCTCCCAAAATCATACATTTTTTCATAAAAACACAACCTGTCATTTTGACTGGTACTGGTATAAATGTCAATAACAAAAATTATATTTGTTACTAATGTATAAAAAATAACATTAACTTTATAAAACGTGTTCTCTAATTATAGCAACAAAAGTCACAAATTCATTTGTGAAAAAAAAAGTTTTACTTTGTAGGAATTTTGAATTGAAATTGCACGACCAGTCTAAATGACTGGTCTGGTAAATCTAGTGTTAAAGGCGTGAAACTCTTAGGGCTCCAACGCCAATAGTTTACAGTAGACATTTTTGGTTTTGTCTTTACTGGTGAATATGGCCAGAGAGCGGATTGGCTGAGTGGTAGAGCACTGATTGCCAAAAACTTATTATAAATCTTTGTAAAAACGTTTTCTTTTTCGATCAAAACTTCTTTTGGTAATTTTTCGGCTATATTTTTGTGAATTTTCCCTTTTTAACATCCAGCAGTAGCCTGCCATCATGTTGACATTCCATCGACCTTAGTATCTGTGCTCCATTTCTTTTATATCTCGATGGAAACGTTCTCCTTGTTCCTCACTTACAGGACATTGTGAAGAAGTAAAGCTTTCAAACTCCTTTTTGATGAATCGATAAAAAGTCTTCATTCCTCTGGTCCATACGTAATTTTGAACATTTCCATGATTCCAGGTACATTGTTTCAGAAAACTAGGTCACCCCTTGTGTAAAAATAGGGACAAATTCCTTTTCCCTAAATCGGTACCATGAAATTGAAACACCGGAGGCTCAAAAATAAGAAATTTTTCAGGTGAAATTAGTGGCTTATCTAGGGGTGATGGAATTTTTTCAATATTTTTTCCGTAATCGGCACAAAAAATGCTGTTAAACCCACTATCACCTACACATTACACACAATTTTTTATCGCAGACCTGTGTAATTTATCGTTATGTCGATTCAAATGATCTTCAAGTGGATCAAATGTTGTGTAGTGGTTAGTATTACAACCTTATATGCCCTTCTATACGGATTCGCAGCCCGATGTTTATGTTTTTTCAATGGGAAGCAAATAATCCTTGGGTATGCCGTCCTTCAGAGGGAATGTAAGTACCCGAGCCTTGCGATGTCAGATAATTAATTAAAGATCCCAATCCCAATTATGCAAAATTTAAAGCTCTCTGTAGTACAGTGCGATTAGCCATAGCAGGATAATGTGATGTAATATAAATAAGCAAACAATAATCTGAAAGTATGATAATATTGTCCGTTAAGTCATAAGGAACTTTGGAGTTGCTCAAAAAGAAATATGAGGTACGGTCACCTGTGGTCTAGTGGTTAGCGTAACAAACTACTAAGCCCAAGATCGCGGGTTCGTAGCCCGGCAGGTGGCCATAGGATTTTTTAAAGGGAGTAAAAAAATCCTTAGTTACGCCGTCCTTCGGAAGGGACGTTAAACGGGGGTCCCGAGCCTGTACGATGTCAGGTACTCGTTAAAAATCCCTATCCTAATTAAACCTGGATAGGCAAAATTTAGAGCTCCCACTGTAGCATCGTCCGATTAGCCATAGCAGCATAAAGTGACGTTAAATGAACAAACAAGAAATATGAGGTTATGTAAAAATATTTTTCTAATAAAAAGATTAACAGTTTCAAATAATATTTTATGGTTATTCATGTTCATCCTATTTTTTTCTGTCGACATTACTAGACTCAAACTCAAGGATAGAAGCCTCCGATCCGGTGAATAAATGCGCCGCCGACAGGTGCCACAGACGAGCTAGCGAGCTGTGTGCTAACACTTTGTGAACACTGAATGGAGGTAGGCAAGGTAAATGACCCGTGAGACCCAGATCCCCTGCCTTCATGATTAGCTCCTCTTTAATCAACCCACCAGCGCCATCTATTCCCTCAATGAAAAGAAACCTATCTACTTCCTCTCTCTCTCTACTTCCTCTTAGGGGGTCTAAGAGGAAGATATGTACTTATTTCATCAGGAAGTCTCGGTCCATGAGCAGTTCATCTCCAGTGCTTTTCCCTGGATCCACACGCTATAAAGAGATATGAAAATCAGGTTATACAGGTATGTGAGTTTAATATATTTTTCAAAAGTGTATTCCTGAAAGGGTACAATGAATGAATCCTAACGCAAAGTGTATCTAAGATACCTATATAACAATCACCAGATAACGTTTCGCCAGTTCAGTTTCGCCAGGCATCAAGTGAGTACACACCAAAAGAAAACTCATACAAAAAAAATCTAACAGTACAGTAGATCTAACAGTAGTAGATCCGAAAATAGAAAGCTATTGATCAGGCAAAGGATGGCAATCCACAAGGTGATATACTATATATTTTTATTTTACGCAACACCTTATTTCCGAATACCTTAAACCGTTGTTCATTCTAGTGCGTTAGTGGCCACGTTTCACATCCATAAAGAAGAATTGGTAGATTTATTGGATGGTTGGTTTAATAAATTCTAATTTATAGATTCCGGAACAAAATACGCAAGCATAAAAATAATAAGAAGCAGTTCTTGCCTTTATTTCCTTTTAATTTTCGTTTTTTCTAGTTACCATTACTACATGTGACACTATCTAGAACAGGGGTTCCCAAACTTGTTTGTACCAGGCCCCCTTTTGTTGAAATGAAAGCTTCTCGCACCCCCCCCTTAACAATAAATCGTGTGGGCCTAGGAACAAAACAAAAACAAATAAGTATTACATTGAAAACAAAACATTTATTTATTCTGTCATAAGGTACAACAATATCAGTTTTCATAAAATACAAAAATTATTAATAAGAGAAAAATAGATTAGGTTGGTTAGTGAGATGGATGGGCTTCCATTTTTCTTACTAGTATGCCTATTCGTGGCTGAGCTTTAGTAAGTGCACAAAGCAAATCACTAGCAACATCAAGTTTATTCCTATACTTTGTTTTAATTGCCACAAGTGTTGAAAATGCTTTTTCGCACAAATAGGTGCTTTAAAAAGGCAAATATAAACGAAGAGCTTCCCGTGATATACTAGGATACACTTTGAAATATTTAACCAAAATGAATTTGAAATATTTTAACCAAAATGAAGGTTTGTCCATTATATCAAAGTGGTAAATTTTCTAAACATCATGGTTAATTTAGAATTTTAGAAAGACTACTTAAATTTAATTTAATTTTCAACTTGTCTCGCGGCGCCCCCCTGACATGTCCTCACGCCCCCCAGTTTGGGAAACGCTGATCTAGAACATTAAGAGAACCTATAAAAATAGGGTAAGGGATATTGCGCAGGTAGCTTAAGTGTCCCTTAGATCGGTACCTTTACCCTTATTAATATAAAAACTACTTGAATTTACGCATTCCTCATCAGATCCACAGCACTTTAACCTAACTATTTAGTGTAGGAATTTTCGGCCAAGACTTTGGTTTGGTTGGGTCATGAGAAGAGGGAAATAATGTTAAATAAATTAAGACCGGTTATTTAATTATATTATAATTAACATAATTAAATTATTATTTTTAATTTTGAGTATACACATGATAGTTACGATCTATAATTACAATAATTATTATTAAAATGTATAATCACAATTTATAATGACAATAATAATGTTGAATATTGCTCAGATTTGGCCGTGTCTCAGCCCGCTGGTCTAAGGTCTCCCGTTCGGAGCGGGAGACGCTAGACCAGCGATTTTGGTCTCAGAGACGGACTCAGCAACGGGGATTAGTCTCAGCAGTGGCTCCGCAACCGCCTAGCTAGACCAGCTAATCCGCGTCTCTGAGACCAGGTCTCAGCAACGGTCTAGTAGTGTGGAGGTAGCTTGAGACAGGACGGCAGTCAGAGGAAAGAATAGGCAGCTCATCATGTAGCCAACATGGTGTACTGTCACATACAGCGAAATGGTCCCACTTATCTTTCTTTGTAAGTAGATTTTATCTTGTAACTATGATCAGCTCACAATAAATATATATATTTGTTTGGTAAAATTTAAATGATATTTAAGAAACGACTGCTAGTCAGTCAACCACGTCAACCTTTGGAGAAGAGGCTCTTAATGTATAAGAAAATAAAAAATGTCTCTTATTCCTTAATGATAGGGTGGCCCAAAAAAGACTGACATAGCATATTGCAGGCGTGCCTGATGATCTTGGGGAAGCAGTTGCTGTACCATTTGAATTTTATACGGAAACATTTTAAGATCCCGCTTCAAAATTCTTTGCAGGGATGTTCTGGAGATTCCCAATTGAGCAGTACGACGACGAGTAGAGACAGATGGATCTTCGTTTACACTCTGCCGTACAGCCTCCACAACTGCTTCATTGCGCACAGATCGACCTCTTCCTCTTCCTGGAAGATCTGACACTCTTCCATGTTCCTCAAAACGGGAAACTAAGTTCCTAATCATGTTGTCACTGGGTGCTGTTCGGACATTAAAATGACGACGATAATTTCGTTGAGTTGTAATAATTGACCTTCCAGAAGAATAAAAAAATTCAATGATTTTGACGCGTTTCTGCACATCATATGTAGCCATGATTTATCTCCAAAAACCAGTAAATAACCTGCAAAAGACAAAAAAAAATTATTAAACACAAAAAAGATATAACTATTTTTAATCCTTCAGTCTTTTTTGGGCCACCCCGTAGAATTGCTATATATTAAGTGTAACGATCTCAGGAGCACCCCATTTTATTATATAAATATTATTCAGATCAAAGGACCGGACTTTTGCTTGAGATTATTGCAAGGGCAGAGAAGCCCATTTAGCACCATAGACCCTATGTACTTCTCCCCCCTTTTTCTGTGACTAACCGTTTGCTTAGTCTTATCCGTGTTTGATGGAAGCCCCATGACAATCATGAATTACTTCAAAAAAAATTAATTTAAAAGTATAGCCTGGCAATTTAGAAAACGACCTTTTTCAGGGCTGGAGTAGGGGCTGTGGAGTAAAGGCCATAAAAAACCACATCAAATAAGACAATTTCCAGTACATCCCACATCAACAATCCAAACCGAACAGGGCTAAGGAAGATCATAGTCGAACACGATAAGTTGTTCCTTGGACGTTTCGGAGAAAGATGTTCTGATGATGCCTGAATTGGCGAAAAGTTGTCTGGTTTGTTTTTCGATTATTGTAAAGAGTGTCTTTACTTTTAGAGAGTTTTCCTATTGCATCATATTTAAAACAATAAAAATAACTAATAAAAAAAAGGAAAAACTATATAAATACTTTACCATTTTAATTTCTTTACAAATAATTGAAACCACCAAAGCATTAGTCTATGAATAGCTCGCCTTCTAGAGAAATACAGAGCGGGTAAATGAAAGTGCTGTGTAATTGAAGAAGCCCCAGCCAGTTGACAAAGGAACAGTCAAACCTCGCCATTGTGATGCCAACAATGGCCGTCCAACCTGCGCTGTATTAATTATCTTCTGTGCGACTAATCAAATGGAAACGTAGTTTTTCACGAAATTTCGAGGAGGAAACGTTTAGCTAAGCAAAATATAAACAGCCATTGTTATTTTTGATACCATAAATGGACGGTTCCAAGCTAAGGACAGTTTTAATTGTCTAGATTTTTCTAGTCAAGGGTGCGGGATATCTCAATGCGAAGATATGTCAGGAGCATGTCGGTGACGCGAACCCATAAGTTTCTCCCCTGCCGAAAATCGCTCAACGAAAGTTTGTTTGTTTGTTTGTTCATTTAACGTCTCTTTTTGCTGCTATGGCTAATCGGACGATGCTACAGTGGGAGCTCTAAATTTTGCCTATCCAGGTTTAATTAGGATAGGGATTTTTAACGAGTACCTGACATCGTACAGGCTCGGGACCCCCGTTTAACGTCCCTTCCGAAGGACGGCGTAGCTAAGGATTTTTTACTCCCTTATCAAAATCCTAGGGCCACCTGCCGGGCTACGAACCCGCGATCTTGGGTTTAGTAGTTTGTTACGCTAACCACTAGACCACAGGTGACCTTTTGCTCAACGAAAGTGGTTTTCACTTTAATTATTATTATGTATTATATATACAACACAAGGGAACCCCTCCCAAAACAAAATATTCTCTTTCTTAAAATTAATAAAAATTAAAATAAAATAAATTATAAATAATAAAATGACGTAATTCAACAAGATCCTAATTAAAGTAATGTTCAATGAACATTCTTTCCCTTGTATACATCGCAAAATTGAGAGAACTAGGGGACATGGGATCGGTGAAGAGAATGGATTTGTCTGACCGTGATATGAGCCAAGCTTGGGAGAGCACCACGACGGTACGTGGAAGACCCGGGTTCAAATCCTGGCCAGGACAAATCTTTTATCTTCGAAATAAAATAAAAATATATTTTTTTAAATGTTTTATTTGAAAAGAAAATATATAGACTGGGACTCGAACACGGGACCTTCACCTCTCCGTGGTGACGCCTTATCCATCTCGGCCATCCTGGCTTCGCTTCACGGCCAGCCATATCCCCTCTTTTCAATTGATCCTACATCTCCGTGTTCTTTGCGATGAATACACGGGGAGAATGTTACTTTAACATTATTTTATTTTGGATCTAGTTGACTTTAAGTCGTTAATATTAATATAATTTATTTTATCTTTATATTTCATAATTTTTTAAATATTTTATTTGAAAAGAAAAGATATGGCCAGGACCGGGACTCGAACCCGGGACCACGGATAAAATAATGTTGAAGTAACATTCTCCCCGTGTATACATCGCAAATGCGACAACACGGAGATGTAGGATCAACTGAAAAGAGGAGATATGGCTGGCCGTGAAGCGAAGCCAGGATGGCCGAGATGGATAAGGCGTCATCACGGAGAGGTGAAGGTCCCGTGTTCGAGTCCCAGTCCTGGCCATATCTTTTCTTTTCAAATAAAATATTTATAAAATGTTTAAATATTATTATTGCTGTATAGTACCTTATTACGTTGTATCACAGTATTGTATTGTTACGGGCTACTGGGTATTAAAATGAATTAAACAATTCCTTAATTAAAGATACTAATATTTATTAACAAAAGTGATTAAAAGAATACAATTAAACTATTAACAATTAAATTATTAGACTAAGATAGATTTATAATGACAATATTCTAATTATTTATTATCTAGGCCTAACTCCTACTTAATTATTACAATAATATAAGATATTACTAATTCTAGATAGCTTAACTAGTTACAATAGTTTCTATGAATATTATAAAATTACACTACAATTTATAACTAATAATTAACACTTACAGTTCACTAGTCCACCGACCGTAAGATTCTCCAAGTATGACAAACTGACACACAGTAACAAACAGAAACAGTTTATTACACTCGCGAGACTGTCACAGTTCACTGATACACTTATTACACGGGCCGGTTCAACACTGACTAGTTTATCACACTGACACTCACTTATTACACTTATCACAGATCTTCACTGGTCTACTCTCAGGCTAAGACTGACTCACTCGAGGTGAGGGAAGTCTTTAAATAGGCAAGGCCGAACATTCTAGAACTCGAAGGGGCCAGAAAATTCTGGAATCTTCTTAATCCTTTGCCGACAAAAGAAGACGATCTAGAACGGTCCTAATCCTATTTAAACGTCTCCCGCTGACGGTCTTAAGCCGCTAATCCCCCGCTTCCGCCTTCCTGCCGGCGCCCGTAACAGTATTATCACTATACTATAGTACCTAGTATATTACACCATACTACAGTATTATATTATTAATGTCTAGTACTCTATTATCTTTCAGATTCAAAAACGCTTACAAAATTAAATTAAAACTACGACATTTAAAAAAATGACTTTACATTTTTCGCTAGTTTAGTCAAGGCGTTTTATGCGCCCGATAGTTCAGGCTCAGAACTGGACTAAAACAATGAGAATCGATGAGGAAAAACAACCGCTTTCGATCCAGAACGCCTCATATTATAGTACAGTATTATATTATTGCTGTACGGTACCTATTATATAATAGCTATTACAGTGTTAAATACTGCAGCTATACTCTACCTGATCAAATATATTATTGACTATCGAACTGTTCGCATACAGCTCAGCTAAAGCTTCTGCCTTCAGTTCATAACTTCATAACGAAGCACTCCGCTTTTGTGTCGATGCATTCTGTGCAGGACTAAACTCCAAGAAATTGTATGCAGAATATGCAGACAAGGAGGAAATATCTTAATTTGGGATTTTATAGCAAACTATTATCAAGGGAAAAAAATATAGCATACTAGCTTTTCCCCCCGGCTTCGCTCGCAATGAATTAGGTCTGCCAAATAAAGTTTCGGGAAAGATCATTTAAAATAAATAGTTTACTTATATTTTTAAAATATAAGTTACTCGCACATCCAAAATTTCAGATGTCTAACTTCAAAACTGACGGATTCTATACAACCTTTGAACTCCTATTATATTAAAGGGGAAACCCTTGGGGTGGAATTATCCAAATTTCTTTCTTAAACTATACAAAGAAACTATCTACAAATTTATAGATAGTAAGTTCCTGATTTGCCTTTAATTATGTACTATTATAATATATCCTCCACAGTACCTAAAATACTGTCAGGGAGGCACATGCCCCCGTGCGCCCCTCCCTTAAATCCACGCATGCTATAGCCTATGTGTTAATCTGATGTATAACCTATATTACTGTCAAGTTTCATCCAAATCCGTCCAGTAGTTTTTGCGTGAAAGAGAGACAAACATACAAACATTCACATTTATAATATTAGTAAGATAAACATCAAATGCTTTATAATTTTTTATAATTATTGGTCATTTTTTATGAGTTATAAATATTTTTATTTTTTAAAGAGAAAAGATAGGCCCTCGACCGGGATTTGAACCCGGAACCTTTGTCTCACCGTGACATCGCTCTGCCAATTGAGCTATCAAGGCCCTTTTCTCTTTTCTTTTCTCTTTAAAAAATAAAAATGTTTATAGCTCATAAAAAATGACCAATAATTATAAAAAATTATAAATAATAATATGACGAAAGTCAATAAGATCCTAAATTAAAATTAATGTTCAAAGAACTTCGTTCTAGTGTATTCATCGCAAAAATGGCGGGAGTACACTGGGACTTTAGGATCTAAAAGAGAGAAGGTTAGTCCTCGACCGGGAGGGGCCTTGATAGCTCAATTGGCAGAGCGATGTCACGGTGAGACAAAGGTTCCGGGTTCAAATCCCGGTCGAGGGCCTATCTTTTCTCTTTAAAAAATAAAAATCAAATGCTTTAGTTTGGAAGTAGTAGTCTTAGTGAGTTTGTACTGTTTGTACCACTACAAACAATTAAGGGTCATGGGTTCAGTACATGGTAGAAACTACATTGTTTCTGTTGTGCAGGAGGTGATTAGTTCGGCTTAACCTGCTAGTTTTTCACCCTATTGAGAGAAACATAATTGAGGGAACCTGTAGACCCTACAGGTTTTATCCGTTACTGTTACCAAAATAAACAATATATCAGCCATAGCTTTGTTTAAAACCATAACCTACAGTATAGCAAATCAGCACTCTACTCATTGGCCTCTCTTTCATCTATCTGTCCTCTGATTTACGACAATCATTATAGGATAACATATACCTATTGAATGATAATTGTTGACCTTGATAATATGTGTGGAAGAAATTGGTCCGGGTAGACTGATTGTAGAGTCTGTGTTTCATAGCCAGTGAGGACCTACCCCCCAGTCCCCTCCCCCACAGCCCTGAAGAAGATCTACAACGAAGGTCGAAACGTTGGCTATCAATAAAGTTTTTCTCAAATTACACCGCAGTGACTTCTACCCGGACCAATTTCTTCCACAGATAACATATACCATTTTATTCCCCAAAGATATTTTATACCTCTATAATTAACACTTTTATTTTCAGAAATTCATTTCCAACAAACGAAATTAATTAAATGTTTGCTCTTAAACTTTCAAATGCATTTATGCTTGTAATAATTTATGTTACTGGCATTAAATTTAAATTAAACTGCTTAAACTTTAACCATGCTTAATTACTTCATATCATGGTACAGTCTTTGTTCATTTATTTTTACGCCACTTTATGCTACAATGACTTCCCAGTAGGAATTGGTCGCCAGGGAAGTTAGACCATCGCTCCCTAAGGGGAAGGCCTACATAAATTAACAAGCAAAAAATTGTATATAGTATCTGTAACAAAATTATTTTATTTTTTATTATTTTAATAATTCCTGCTAATTTTTTGTAATAAAGGCTTTATTCATTCATTCATTCATTCATGCTACAATCGATAATCGGACCATACTGCAGTGGGAGTCCCTATACTCTACCTGACCTTGTACAGGCTAGAGACATTTTACGTTCCTTCCTATAGACGGCAAGGTACCAAAAAAGGGCTTTAGGTGGCAATAAATTGAAGAGAGCTGCATTTTGGTATATTTTAATCGCATGTCTGACTAGTGGAAATCCCTTTAAAAATTGGTTGTTTAAACCAAAAAGTCCAAATTTTAAGTTTTGGCCAACTTTTTTGACGAACACCGGCCGAAGAAGTGATCCTACGATGAAAGTCAAGTGAAATGGAGTTGCAGTAAATTTAATTAGCTTTAATTTAAGCACATAAAGAGGCCTGCAGTTGATATACTTATCTAGTTAATTAAAAAAAAGAACAATCGGGGAAAGGGTGTGAAAAATTACCAAATTTCCAAGAGGCGTAACTCAGAATCTGTTACACCAGCAGGCCTTAGTGAGCTTATATTAAAGCTAATTAAATTTACTACCTTGACTTTTATCGTAGGATCACTCCTACGGCCGATGTTTCTTAACAAAGTCGGCCAAAATGTAAAATTTGGACTTTTTGGAAAATAAAAATTTTTCAAAGGAGCGTAACTCATAAATTTATTAAAGCTACAGAACTGCAGTTTGGCTCAAACGTTAGCGAATTTAATCTACTTTAAACATGGTTACCAACATTGTTTATCAAAAACGTACCAATTAGGATATATATGCCAAAAACTGAAATAACTCCGAAAATTTCGAGATTTTTCGGTCATCAAAAGTTTTCCCATCCGTTTTTTCGGTAGCAAACTTGGATTTACACTACTCAGACATGCCCTGTCTCAGCATATCAAAAATGCAGCTCTCTTCAATTTATTGCTACCTTCAAGTACCTGCCCGCTTGCCTACCAGGATTTTTTTACTCCCTTTAAAATTAAGGTCATATGTCGAGCAGTGAACCCACTACCTTGTAAATAGAAGGTTTTTAATTCTAACCACTACACCACAGATGAAACCTATGTATAAGTTAGTGAAAGTGATACATAACAGAACTTGTTTCTTTAATTAAATTTGAGGCGTTTGGCATCAAAATGGAATAACTACAAATTTAAAATATTGACTTATTAAAATGTTTCTCTGGTTTTGTCAAGCCGTTCCATGCTTCCACGAATACAGATTCAGAATCGTACTAAAACGATGAGCAATGATGTGACAAAGTGTCGTTTCCAAAAAAAAAATTGCCAGACTAAAGCTAGCGTTAAATTTGAAAAATCCAATTTTGGAAATTCTGTAGTTATCCGTTTTTGATTCTGAACGCTTCACATATAAAAATTGGGAAAACATTATAGTATAGTTTCTGACACCTAGAGATGAGACTTTAATTTGTATATCTTTGTTTTATATTAGTAATAATAATGCTTAGTGAACCCGAAGGCTCGATGCCGATACCGCAATCTTCCCACCTACGCCTCGGTCTACTCCTCAGATGCTTCTCAGTCCGCACAGCGCTTATTAACTTTTTAGGAATTTGTTCGTTACTCAGCCCAAAAACTTTACAAGCCCATCTTAACCTTCGTGACGCTGTCACTTCAATGACACTAACCGAGTGCAAGCTTCGCGATTCCGCCTTGTATAGTCTCCTAAATTCTCCAGTGGTCTCATCCTTTTGGGACCGAATATTCTACGTAACGCTCATTTTCGAATGCCCTAAGACTTTCATTTTTCAGCGTTAGTGGCCGAGTTTCATTAGATTATTAAGAATAAATAATAGATAAATTAATTATAATAATGTAATACTGAATGGTCATGGAAACATAGAATAAATATTATGTCAAAAGCATCATGTGCTTCCATCCGAGAGAGCATCAACCATAAAAAAGTTCGGGTTACCAACAGAAAGCAGCATAATAGACTTGGGTGAACTTGTATAAAGCTTTGATCCCGCGTGGTTCTGCGGCATTCAGGCTGCCATTCCTTAAGCTATTGATGTTTTTGACCAGCTTTTTGGTGCATATGTGTATCAATACTATTATATAATAATAAAGTCCGATTGATATATGTTTGTATGTTTTTAGGGCAATACATTATCAACTATTTAAATAAATATTGTATTTTGGTTTTTAGTTTTAATTTTTTTTTAGAATTTTCAGAAACTTGACTCAATTCCCTTCATTCAATTCAGCAAAATACGAAACAAAAATTACAATTGTAGAAACGAAATATTAAATTAATTATGAATTTTTAAGTATGAGAGGATAGTTGGGGGTGCACTCAAAAAAACAACTCCCAATTAGGAACAAGACTTATAGTTAATGCGTGCCGAAGTTTCGACCTACCTTGTAGACCATCTTCAGGGCTATGAGAGAGAAACAAACAGAACAAAAAATATATAAAAAACGTTACAGTAACAAATAACCTAATCTAAATCTGTAACGTTTTTTATATATTTTTTGTTCTGTTTGTTTCTCTCTCATACCCCTGAAGATGGCCAACAAGGTAGGTCGAAACGTCGGCACACATGTAATATAAGTCTTGTATTTATTTGGTGTTGTTTTTTTGACTGTACCCCCAACTATCTCCATTTCTCCAATGAATTTTCAAGATTTGAATGTTACTAACATTCGAAATAACCATCAACAATTCAACAATTAATAACACCTTATTTTCCCTAATGGTTTCCTCAAATTGATGTTTCCTTGAACCAAAAATTTCCTTTAATTATTTTTTCCATTCCATTCTATCTTTTATAACTTCCTCCCTCAGACCATTGCCGTGCATACTTTCCTCAATTACCTCTACCCATCTTTTTCGTGGCCTTCCTCGCCTTTTCCTCCCTTCAGCTCTCCAATTGAAAATTAAATTGGGCAATCTTTCTTTCTTCATTATTCTGAGATGACCATACCATTCCAGTCTTTTTTTCCCTATATTGTGAAGGACGTTTTGTTGAGTTTGCATTCCACAAACTAATCTCTCTAATTTCGGCATTTGTCTTCCCAGTTGGACACCCAGGCAGATCTCCTCCAATGCTCTATTTCAGTAGCAAGTAGCTTTTTTCCTAGAGCAGAGCTTACCATCCATGTCTCTGCTCCATACAGCAATATGCTTTCAATTACGGACTTGTTTATGAGCTTTTTTGTATCTTTCATAATATTTTTGCTCCAAAGTACCGAATTAAGCATACCTATTATCCTTTGTTTTATTTATTTTTTCTGACGGTCCATTCCTTTCGATTACAGAGCCCAAATATATAAAATTATTCACTCTTTTTATTGCATTTCCTTCAACAACAAGGTACCCCTAATCATAAATGTTCGTGTATTCAGTTTTGCTAAAGTATATTTTAAGACCCCGACTAAAATACGTCTACCATAATTTTCGTAGTATGTATCAGCATCCTCGTGGTCTTGTTTCCATGAAAGGTCTGGGGTTCAGTAAATGGTAGAGACTGTACTGTTCATGGACACCGGTTCTGCAAGGAGGTGACTTCTACTAGGTCACGCTCAACCGCCAGATTTTTCCCCCTTATTTTGAGTACCCTATTTTTATAATATTTTATAGAGGCTGGGCGATCCCCAGGAGGGTCCTATATCCTATATGATCCATCTCCGGCTGCAAACAGACTAAATAAAATTTGAACCAGGATTTGAACCAGGATCTCCGGCATGGCAGCTCAGTGCTCTACCACTTAAATCATATTTAAGTAACAGTAAACATTTTTGTTTTGTTTAAAAGTTAAAGTAGCTTTAGATACATCAATCAGAGACCATCCAGTCGAAGCCTACAAAATCAGATCACTGGAAGAATAGGCTCTGCCACTGGATCTGAACAGGTATAATTTCCGTAGAATATGACATTTTCTGCCTCAGATTAGGCACTGAGGAACCTATCAGCATGTCTAGCAAAACGTTTGGTACAGAATTTGACGATATCATAAGTAACTAGATCTTGTTGAAGCATTATTAACTAGTTCTTTTTCTATCATGAGTAACTAGATCTTGTTGAAGCATAAGTAACTAGTTCTTTTTCTATCACGAGTAACTAGATCTTGTTGAAGCATAAGTAACTAGTTCTTTTTCTATCATGAGTAACTAGTTCTTTCAGTAACATAAGTAACTAGTTACGTACCTTCCGACTCTTGGCAGATTCGAGACAACCACGATATAATCCAGTTTAGCGACTCTATGAGACGAGGAGAATTAACAGACTGAAGGTGAAGTTTCCCTAGAGATAGGACTTTGCAACTTGAAAATGACAACTGGGAGCTGGTATTAGCTATTTACAGGCAGCGTCAATCTGTTGCCAACTTCCTCTGTCGCTGGATGATGAACTTCGATGAAGCCATTGCATTGACAGGCTGGGTCCTCCTGACGATCAATCTCTGTGCTTACATTCCTTCAAACTCTGGCGAAATATCTATCTATTAGTAAGTCAGGATAGATTAGCACTAAACCGTACCTCAAGAAATTATATGCTTAAGATGTTTTGGTAAAAGCCCAAAGCTATCAGAACAAAATAACTTGTATACTCACCAACATATGTTTTGAATTTTTTAATTATATTTATGCAATAAAGTGACAAATTATGGAAAGATAGAGTTAGTTCTAGTGCAAGGTAGGTTCAAGTCCAGGTGTTGCAGATTTTATTTAATCTCATATTAAATATTCATTGATATCTGGACCCTCCCTGGGTTCACATAGCCTCAACAAGTGTGTACCCAAAAATAGGTTGTGAGATCTGGCCATAACACCAGTAGAGTGGAGTTTTAGCCCTTAAAACCTGGCCAAAAATATTAATCTTTTGATAGCTGCTATTTAAGTGGTAATAAAAGTTTATTCAAGGGTGTTTTTAAGCCTCGACAGAGTTTTACAGCTAAAGAGAATAAAAAGTTATGATTAATAATTCTATTCTTATTTAACTTCAATTTTCTTGATAAAAAGCTCTAAAAAAGGTATGTTGTTAATAAAATCAATAAAACTTTTGACTAATTTTTAGTAGTTTTAAAAATTACTTATGGTATCCTTTTTTATGCACATGTATATTCGTATGTATATACAAATAATATTATAAATGTGAAAGTTTGTATGTTTGTCTCTCTTTCACGCAAAAACTACTGGACGGATTTGGATGAAACTTTACAGTAATATAGGTTATACCTCAGAATAACACATAGGCTATAGTAACCGCGGATTTAAGGGGGGGAGTGTACGGGGGAACGTGTCCCCCCAACAGTTTTTTAGGTACTGTGGAGAATCCATGATTGTACATAATTAAAAGCAAATCGCATGATCATAGTTGTTAAAATAACAGAAATAACATGAGTGAAACTATTTGTTTTGATATCCAACTAATCTTGCTAATATTATAAATGCGAAAGTATGTATGTTTGTCTCTCTTTCACGCAAAAACTACTGAACGGATTTGGATGAAACTTATTGAGTAATATAGGTTATACATCAGAATAACACATGGGCTATAGCATGCGCGAATTTATGGGGGGCGTACGGGTACACGTGCCCCTCCCCCCCCCCCCCCGCCGACAGTTTTTAATACTGTGGAGAATCCATTATAGTGCATAAATAAAGGCAAATCGCATGTTCATAGTTGTTAAAATAACAGAAATAACATGAGTGAAACTATTTGTTTTGATATCCAACTAATCTTACTAATATTATAAATGCGAAAGTTTGTATGTTTGTCTCTCTTCCACGCAAAAACTACTGAACGGATTTGGATGAAACTTATTGAGTAATATAGGTTCTACATCCTAGGCTACAGCAAGGGCAGATTTATGTGGGGGCATGTGCCCCCCGTTATAGTACATAATTAAAGGCAAATCAGGAACTTACCATCTTGAAATTTGTAGTTTGGTTCTTTGTATAGTTTAAGAAAGAAATTCGGATAATTCCACTCCAAGAGTTTCCCCTTTAATATAATAGGGGTTCAAAGGTTGTATAGAATCCGTCAGTTTTGAAGTTAGACATCTGAAATTTTGGATGTACCAGTAACTTATATTTTAAAAAAATAATTATTTATTTTAATTGATCTTTCACGAAACTTCATGTGGCAGAGCAAATTCCACGCGAGCGAAGCCGTGGGCATAAGCTAGTAATATATATAAATGTACTGTAGTAATGTACTGTAGTTATTCAAAACCATTTAGTGCAATAGTCGGAGTATAATTCTCTTTCTCAACCACAATGATAAAGAATGATAATAAACAACCATCTGGACAGTTATTATTAATCTATTTGAAAATAAAAAAAACACCATTAATTTACCTGAATATATATTTGGTTTAGAACTCGTAAATATACCAACTCATTACAATGAAGTTTATTGTATTTTTTATCAATGGTAATTGACTTTTTGAATTTCAAAAAATTGTAAGCGAGTTAATTTTCACTCCATTTTCAAGCCTGAAAATAAAAAACTAATTTAGATTTTAAAAATTAAATTTTGTAAACGATGCTGGTTTCCAATTAAAAATTTGTAAGGCACTTCTAAAATTGCTAAACCTTTAAATTAGTGTCACTTATCACAAGATTTAAGTGTAAACAGGTCAAAAATGTTCAAAAACATAAAGCTATTTGAGTTTTCGTCCTTTTTTGCATCAAATCCCATTAAAAATAAGATTTTTTAAACTCATTTATACAAAAATTGCAATTAGATGCGGCAGATTTTACTGCATGGACTATTTAAGTGTTCAAAGTAGAATAATATAGTTTTATATAATTTAAATTAAATAATATATATTATATTAAATAATTTATATTAAATAATATAATTTTATAATATTATAATTTTCTCAGACAGATTCAGAACATGATTAAAACCTTCCCTTAAATAAATATTTTATTTCTTGGATGTCCAATAAACCATGAAAACATTAGTTACTTACCTCGGAAACAACTGTAGGAAATATATCAAACCATAAAAACCATATAACTAATTATATTGAACATAAATAGCGTGATCCGTCGTGTCGTCGAAAACTTGTGTTCAACTGTCGAGGTAAGTCAGGGAGGCTTGTCGTCCCAATGTTGTGCCGAGCAGATAGGCCAGGTAGTTATGAATAAGGAAATACCAATTTCGACATAATTTTTTGAATTTCGGTATTTCTAGTTTTGGCTAGGTTTTAATGGTTGAGCGTGATCAAGACAGTTGATTATACTGACAGGTTTGTGTCAATATTATATTGACTAAGATTAAATCCGGCTATGTCAGGTAAATTATCTAATGTGTTAATCATCACGGATGATGTAAGACCCAGGTGGGACTTACAGACGCTCCTGTTGCTCACCTGTTGAATAAAATGGGTACCCTTAATTGGGGGACATGGATTGTCAGCATGATCATAAATCACCTCCCTGCACAACCACGTGCTGAACCCAAGACCCTTCATGACTTAATGAGTTTATTAAAGACAAGCATACAAACTTTCACATTTATAATATTAGTAAGATTAGTAGGATATCAAAACAAATAGTTTCACTCATGTTCTTTCTGTTATTTTAACAACTATTATCATGTGATTTGCCTTTATTTATGAACAATAATGGATTCTCCACAGTACTTAAAATACTGCAGGGGGGGAGGGAACGTGCCCCATTGCACACCTTCCCCCCTTAAATCCGTGCTTGTTATAGCCTATGTGTTATTCTGATGTATAACCTATATTACTGTAAAGTTTCATCCAAATCCGTCCAGTAGTTTTTGAGTGAAAGAGAGACAAACATACAAACATTCACATTTATAATAATGCTTTATAATGCTTTTGCTCGCGGCTTCGCTCGCATAGAATTTGGACTACCGCATAAAGTTTCTTGACAGTGCTTTTTAACAAAAATTTAAAATAATAAATAATTTAATTATTTAAATAATTTAATTTTTTTCACTATAGGTTACTTGTACAAAATTTCAGATGTCTAACTTCAAAACTGACGGATTCCATACAACCTTTGAACCCTTGTCATAATAAGGATGGAATTATCCAAACTTCTTTCTTAAATCATACAAAGGACCTATCAGCAAATTTCAAGATCCTAAATTCCTGATTTGCCTTTAATTATGTACTATAATGCATTTTCCACAGTACCTCTAAAACTGTCGGGGGTGGGGAGGGACACGTGTCCCAGTGCGGCCCCCTAAATCAGCGCTTGCTATAGCCCCTGTGTTATTCTGATGTATAACCTATATTACTGTAAAGTTTCATCCAAATCCGTCCAGTAGTTTTTGAGTGAAAGAGAGACGAAAATACAAACATTCACATTTATAATATTAGTAAGATAATGAACATTCTTGCTGACTTTAAAACGCTTCTAAAAAAAAAGTATGTAAATACAAACACAGGCATCTTGTGAAATCAATAAAACGAGATAGATAAGCTATTACAGTAAGGAATGTACTGAGTCAGACGGGGATTTCCCATGGTTGGAAGGATGGGAAATTCCATAAAATAGTTACCAATAATTTTTCCTAGTTACCCTGTCTCAGTACTTGGGGATTACAATATATTGAAATATATTTAACAAAAAGCTATTCGTAAGTGTACATACATACATACATACATAGCTGGCTCTACATCCCGTCACCGAGACTGGGCCTCCTCCAAAAGCCTTCGCCAGTCAATATGATCAGCTGCAGCAGCTCTCCAGTTTCGTACTCCCAGCAGAGCCCGTGCGTCCGATGTCACTGAGTCCTACCATCTGACATTTGGCCTGCCAACCCTTCTTCGTCCATGCATCCTTCCGGACAGCATCCTCCCAGGTATCGCCGAATCATCCGTACGTGCAACGTGCCCGGCCCATCGAAGTCGTCCCATCTTGATGAGCTTGACCAAGTCTGTATCCTTATAAAGGGCGGCTAGTTCAGCATTTCTCCTTCTTCTCCAAATTCCATCCTCTCTAACAGGGCCAAAAATCCTTCTCAAGATCAGTCTCTCGAAGATCAGAAGTCTACTTTCATCTTGCTTCTTAAAGGCCCACGCTTCCGATCCATAAGTTAAAACAGGGCGGACCAAGGTTTCGTAGATAGTGATCTTGGTCCTGTTAGAGAGGAATCTGCTTCCAAAATGCTTCACGAGGCCGAAGTAGCACCGTCTCGCCGCTGCTATCCTTCTGATGACTTCTCGAGAGATTTCGTTACAGGAGTTGATCTCAGACCCGAGGTAGACAAGGCTCGTAAGTGTAGAAAAAAAAATTGCGATATTATTCATTAGTTCAGTATTTTGATTCTTCTTTATTCTATGATCTTCGATATGATAAGTATACACATAATCATGTTCTGAGAACTTGGAAAATCTAAAAACATGCCCCTAAAATTGGGGGAACTTAAATAAAGAGGAAAGGGGAGCAGACGATTCCCCGCTTAATCGAATCCCCCCCCCACGAAACGCTCCCAGTTTGTAAACAAACTTAAGCGGCCGATAGGAAGTGCTAATATGATTTTTAGGTTAGTTCCTCGCCGGCTTTCAAGGGCCATGGCCTCTGGTATGGTTGAATTTTCCCTCCGAAATGCCAGCTGATTGCAGGTTTAGTGGATTAGGCACCTTCATCTCATTGTATCGATTTAAAGAGTTTTGAATGAAATACAAAAAATTTCATATTAAGATAACGAATTACTTAGATATAAATGAGGAAGAAGATGGTCAGGGTGGAGATTAAAAAAAAAATGTCTTAAATCGGGGGAACTGTTTATCGGAAAACCAACGTTTGACCTACATTGCAGGTCTTCTTCGGGGCTTATAATGGAGTCAAGGTTTAAGTCAGTCAACAGCCCAACATTATAAACCCTGAAGGAGACCTGCAATGTGGGTCGAAACGTTGGCTTTCTGATAAACAGTTCTACCTATTTAAAAGATTTTTTTACCTCCACCCAGACCATTTTCTTCCTCATTTATATAGAAATAATTCGATATCTCGATATATGCAGTACAATAATCGATATAATGGGAAGATGAGACTAAATCTTCAATCAGCTGGCATTTCGAAGAGAAAATTATACCGTACCAGAGGCCATGGTGGCTCCAATGTGGGTCAAAACGCTTGCTTTCCGATAACTAGCTCTTCCTATTTAAGAGAAGATTTCTTAATAAGTCTACTGTAACCTTTTACAAATCAAATGCTACTCTTTCCAAGTCACAAGCAACTCTTTCCGAATGAGTTGAAACCATTTCCAAAGCAAATGTAACGCTTTGCAACTCAAGTTTCACCCTCTTTATTTCAATTGTAACCATTTCCATTTCAATTGCCACCCTTCAAAATGTTTTGAAAATTTAACTTACTGTGGAATGGGCAAAGTTTATGCCTCAGAACTCAACGGGATAAATTCATCACAACATTTTGCTTCACAACTCTTGTTAGGACAAAAATGAGGGAAATAATTTTTAAAAAACAATGGTGGATTTTTTGTTTCTGAGAAAGTTTATTTAAAGAAAGTAAAAACATGTAATCTGAAATTGAGAACAGTTTCTTCATAGTTTTGGTAATAAAATAATCATATTCTTGTTTACAAAAAATGAAAATAAAAGGTTGATTTTTTTTCTCAAAAAGTAAATAATAAAAAAAAATGAAAAAATTTAAACTGAACTGAACATTATCACACTTGAAAAAAAATAATTTATTCCTGAGGAGTAAGTGAAATAACACTGTTCGTTTAAATTACGTTAAATTTCAAAACATTTTCAAGTGTGACAATTAAAATGGAAAAGGTCACAATTGAAATAAAAAGGGTGACAATTGAGTTGTAAAGCGTTACAATTGCTTTGGAAAGGGTTTCAACTCATTTTTAAAGGGTTACTGTTGTTTATTTATTCATTTAACGTCACTTTATCGGACAATGCTGCAGTGGGAGCTCTAAATTTTGCCTATCCAGGTTTAATTAGGATAGGGATTTTTAACGAGTACCTGACATCGTACAGGCTCGGGACCCCCGTTTAACGTCCCTTCCGAAGGACGGCGTAACTAAGGATTTTTTACTCCCTTAAAAAAATCCTAGGGCCACCTGCCGGGCTACGATCTTGGGCTTAGTAGTTTGTTACGCTAACCACTAAACCACAGGTGACCGTAAAGGGTTACTGTTGAATTGGAAAGGGAAGCATTTGATTTGTAAAAGGTTACAGTTGACTTGGAAAAGGTTACAAAAGACTTGAAATGCTATATATAAGGTTCCCTGATGGAAAAACTGAAGGTCTCTCGGGTACAATCGGGTACAATAAAAGAGGAAATGAAAGTTTTAGGTACGAGCTAATTTATTTTTTCTGTTCGAATGGACTCAATAACTCAATAACTACAACAGCTATGGATGACATTGTTTCTTTCTGTTTAGAACGAGGGATGAGCAGCTTAAAAGATTAATGACTTCAATAAATATGAACATAAGTCCTACCAAAACAGAAATGATGAGGGTAGAAAAGTTAGAGTTGAAGACAAATTGCAATTCCTCGAAAAAAAAGAGAACTTTAAATACCTGGAAAGGCATCTAAACGAACTAATCGGAGCAGCGTGCTCGATGTTAGAACCTATGAAGAGAGAGTTTCTAAAGAGAATGATTACTCTGTCATCCTAAAATAAATACAATAAATCATATTTATTTATTTGACAAGTGAGGAAAGTGCCACTTTATTACACCCGAGTGAATTTTACGATTTGGTAATTAAACGAGAGTGTTATAAGCACTTTTCTCACATTTGAAATATTACATTTTTCCTGCAACCATTTAAAAATTAAAAAATTGAATGTGAATATGTAGATTTGTTAAAACTACACTAGCGCTATCTCTTACAATTTTCTATAACTAACCATGCAAGTTATAACTCTAGGACGGTTTACTCATTGAAACATTCATTTATTATTATTTAGAAAAATTTGATTTATTGCCTGTTGAGCCTGTTCTTTTTTGGAGGAGTGAATTCTATGAATTCATCACTATCTATTTCCATTTTTTTATTTTATTTGTGGTCTGATCACTGTTTTAATGCTAGATCTCCAAATTTCTGATGTGTGAAGGTTCTAATACATTTAAGGTTATATTAAATATAATCTTACTAATATTATAAATGCGAAAGTTTGTATGTTTGTCTCTCTTTCACGCAAAAACTACTGAACGGATTTGGATGAAACTTTACAGTAATATAGGTTATACATCAGAATAACACATAGGCTATAGCAAGGTCGGATTTAAGAGGGGGGAACGGGGGCACGTGCCAGTATTTTAGGTACTGTGGAGAATCCATTATAGTTCATAATATAAAGGCAAATCTGGAACTTAGCATCTTGAAATTTGCAGATAGGTTCTTTGTATAATTTAAGAAAGAAATTTGGATAATTCCAGCCCAAGGGTTTTTCCCTTAACATAATAGGGGTTCCAAGGTTGTATGGATTCAAAATCCGCCAGTTTTGAAGTTATAGACATTGGAGTTATAGACATCTGAAATTTTTGATGTACGAGTAACTTGCAGTTAAAAAAAATTAAATTATTTATATAAAATGTTCTGCCACGAAATTTTATGTGGCAGACCAAATTCCACGCGAACGAAGCCGCGGGCAAAAGCTAGTAGTTATATAAAATAGTTCTAAAATTATTTATTTTAACATTTTAGGAATATAAGGAAGGTACAAACTTCGACGGTGAAATAGCAGCTTTCCTCATCGCTTTAAGAACATTGCCTAGAAGGCAAGATCGAAATGTCGATGTCCTCATCGACTCTCAAGCAGCTACCCTTGCTGCTACTAGCATGAATGACTCTCTATCAACTGCTGTTTTGGAATGCAAATCGCTCCTCTACGACTTGACATTAATATGGTTCTACAGTGGATACCAAGCCATTGCGGGATTTCAGGAAATGAAGAATAATCTGATAATCTTGCCAAGCGAGGAGCAGAATTGCCACACTTATGACTCAATACGGCGAATGATAAGAACCATAGTTAAGGAGGAAACAATAAAAACACACATAGACAAAGTGGATGCGAAAAGATACAAAAGTCAAATAGAAAACCCGATCCTAGCTGACCTCCTAAGAAGAGATGCAGTAGCCTGCTTTCGCCTGACAACTGGCCACGATTATCTGCAGAGTCATCTCCACAAGATATTTTTGGCTCAGGATCCTACATGTGTACTGTGCAGCCAAGGGAGAATGGATGGAGACCACCTAGACACATGTCCTGCTCTGACAGACATAAGAAATAAGACATTGGCCAATGAGCATTTGAAAAAATCTAATTTATATTGGGGAGCAAGATATCGGATGGTCTTGCGACCAACGACCCCGGCATAAGAAAAAGAAAAGGAATATAAAATGAATAATATTATAATACCGCCTTTATAATAACATTAATATAATATTTAACATTTAAAATAACAGAGTGCTGATTGTTAAATTCGATCTAGGTGGCTGTTACTTTTCCTCAGTAGTGAGGAAAAGTGGTTTTCCCTCACTAGTGGGGGAAAGTGGGACTTCCCACGCCGGTTTTAGTTGAGTAATGGATAGCATTACTCAATGGTTGCAGGAAAAACGTATTTATCTCACTAAAACATACACAGTGAAGTATTTTAATTATGTACGCAACTGTTCGATTAATACTGTTACGGTCACAGAAAGACGAGCGCGGGGAATTAGCGATTCCTGGAAGAGAACAAAGCCCCTTGTCGGCAGAGATGAAAGATACCGTTTTCAGAAAGTTCGAGACCGGTCGGTCTTGCTATTTAAATAGCATCTCAGCGCGAGTACGGAGAGAGTGTTAAAGCACACGGTATGGTTAACATCGGAAACAGTGATAAGTGATAAGCCAGTGTAATAAGTCAGTGACAGTTTGTGAGTGTAATTGTGTGACAGTTTGTTATATTCAGAGATTCTTACGGTCGGTGGACTTTAGTTAGTGTACTCTAAGTGTTAATTAGTAGTAATTAATTAGTTAAGTAGCGGTTGTAATTTTATGTGGTTTGTACAAGCTTATGTAAATAGTTAAGCTATTTAGTAATAATAATATCTTATATTATTGTAATAATTAAATAGAAGTTAGGCCTAGATTATAAATATCTAAACATATCGTTGTTGTAAATTTATTTCAGTTAATAATTTATTTGTTAGTAATTTCTCTGTTATTAATTTAATTGATAATAGTTTAATTGTATTCTTTTATCACTTTTGTAAATAAATATTAGTATCAACAATTAAGGAATTGTTTAATTCATTTTAGTACCCAGTAGCCCGTAACGCTACAATACCCATCATAGCGTACCTTAAGTCAACGTTGATTAGTTTCCACTGACAAAACTTGGGAATTGTGCCTCACCGCTGAGCCTAACGCTGCTTCAAAATTGAATGAAGGCTCCACCAGTGATCTATCTAACGAGTTTATTCCTGACAGTGCCTTGAAATTGAACCTTCCTATAGTTCGCATTAACATTATAAATCTTTACCACATTTATATTTTTTTTATGTATGAATTTGGCCATCTAAGGAGCTCACATAACTCAAGACTTTAAGTCTATTTTTCTTCTTCTCTTCGCAGTACTTCTTAATTATCTCTCCAACTTAGGTTTGTCTTCTTCATTGGTTGCCTTTTCTATCAGTAACCTGAAGCGATTCTTCTCAGATACTATTTCTTCTGGAAAACTTATTTTGTTGGCATCTTCCTTCACTGCTTCCATCCATCCTACTGTTTTCTTCAGTTTATTAACTTAAATAAAAACCACAATGCAAAGCCTTATGTTTCAAAAAATACACCTACTTACCAGTCGACGTTTCGCCTATTCAGGCATTATCAAGACTCTAAAATCAAAAAGGGGTTATGTGAATCGCATCTCGAAGAAAAAGGTGCAATACATCCCAACGATCAACAGCCCAAACAGGTTCCAAACATGAGACAGCACCCCACCACCAAGACGTTCAACATACAACTGAACGAAAGTAATACGCAACCAGCTGGGAAGGTTACTGTTGATCGTTGGGATGTATTGCACTTTTTTCTTCGAGATGCGATTTACATAACCCCTTTTTGATTTTGGTGTATTGATAATGCCTGAATAGGCGAAACGTCGACTGGTATGTAGGTGTATTTTTTGAAACATAAGGCTTTGCATTGTGGTTTTTCTCAATTGCATTATAATAAATAATAGTGTTTCTTTTTGAGTTTTTGGCTCTATTTTGGTAAATAAAAATCTTCTTTGTAATCCGTATTTCTTCCATTCTTTTTAAATGTCCATGCATTTTTAGCCGCTTTTTCCCCATTGCATCTTAAATTTAAATTGTATCTTTCTATTATATATGAAAACGAATCCGATACGTCACAAATAAATATACGATTCAAGCGGTATGGTTTAAAGCGGTATGGTTTGTAGGTTTTACAAACACTGCACTGTTAACAGACACCTCTTAGCGCTCACCTAGCCTTTATAAAATGGATATCCTTTATTGGATGAATCCTGGATACTTAGCATGATCTCGGGCAAATCACTTGCACAACCGTTGTCCTCGAAACAGTACTGTCTCTACCATGTACTGAACCCAAGACAGTAGTAGTTTTTTCTCAAATTTTTTGGTACTATTCTGATTTCCAACATAAACACTCACAGTATTCTTAAAATATGTCATAGGCCGATCCGTACATTGCTTTTATAGGTATCAACTACACATATAAGATCCTAAGGACCAAAGTTTCACAGGTTTTTCTATTTTTAAATAAAGTACTATTGCTGTTGAATATGTAGGGCTCCAGAAGATGTTACACCAATTCCAAATAGAGGTTTTCAATGCCCTATGTTTGAACTCGCTTTTGAATTCCGCGAGAGATGAACCTGATAAAGAATATTAGTGATCTCATCACAGTTTGAACTAATGCTGTATTGAGAAACCAAGGACTAGAGGAAATCTGTACAATATTTAAATGTTGAAATATATCGCTATTCTAAACCGAATACAATAGAGCGACTCTTTCAGAGAGTATAAGATTATAACTCATCACTTCTTTAGAATAGAATTGAAAAGAAACTTTATTCTAGGACTAAGTCCCTTTAGAATAATAATATGAACAGAAAAGGAAACATATAATATTTATCTGGCCAAAAGGCTACATAATAATACAAACCATGGACTATTATAATATAGGCTCTACTGGACTATAATTGTTGATATTTAATTTTGAAGTAAAAAACCATTCTCCAGTCCAATTATTTATTTTTTTATTTACTATAAAGACGTTTCGACCCTTTGGGTCATTCTCAATTTCTTAAAATGTCTATCATGATTCATACAATATGTCTGTAATTCAACCATATAAGTTTATTAACATCAACAACAACAAAACTATTAATGATTATATTAAAAATTGTCCTAAAAAACTGAAAAATTCAAGTATAGATACCTCATATGGAACGTCTATAATATAAAAATTATGTCATTATTGCTCTGCATTATACTTTGGACTGCACTTATTCTTAAACACATTTGATATTGCATTGAAAAATTAAAATGTAAATCTATAAGAGTTTAACATTAAATTGTTTTGATTTATTTGTTTATTTAAATTCTAATATATATTAATTAGTTTTAATATTTTATATTTATATGGTTGAATTACAGACATATTGTATGAATCATGATAGACATTTTAAGAAATTGAGAATGACCCAAGGGGTCGAAATGTCTTTATAGTAAATAAAAAAATTAATAATTGGACTGGAGAATGGTTTTTTGCTTCAAAATTAAAACCATGAAGTATTTAAAAAGTGGCAAACAAATCAATAAAAACAACAATAAAATAAATAAAAAGTACGAATCATGACATGGTATTGACCAATTATAGAGAATAAATAAATCAATAATAACAATAATTAAATAAAATAAATGCATGCAATAAATTATTTACATTTTGTATATCTTCAGCAAATCATAAGCAAATGACTGTCCTGCTTAGAGAGCAACTTTTTGCGATTTCAGGAGATGTTGGAAAAGCAAGGATTTAAATGACGATAGTGAGAAACCATTAAGGATGATAGGATGGATTGAGTTCCAGACTGTAGTGGAGCAGGTGAGAAAGGAACGTTCGAATGCTTTGGTTCTGTGGGAAAGAAGATCTTGTTTTGTGGATATGAAGGGTGCTGAGAGTTAATGGATTGGTATAAGAAAGGACTGAGTTAATATTCGCTAAGAATGAGTGGGAAGAGCCACTTTAACTCATCATTACAATATGACAGGAACTTCTTTATTGATTTTAAAGCCGAGTACGTCAGTTTAAGCAGAGTACTCGGAATACCAACTCCTCTCCATTTCTAGGCACTTCTTCTATGTCCAAATATTGAATATGAGGCCCCATTAAAGCGGACAACCTTCAGCTATATCTTGGTAATAGCGTCCATCTAAGTCTACATCATCTTCTGATGAAAGAGCTCATATCCGAGCTATTGAGATCCCTATTAGTCAGTATACCAACATCTCTCACTGCCTTCTCGAGAGCTAGATCAAATAGAACCGTAGAGCATATCACAGACGAAGTAATTTTCCACAGTGGAACAACTCCTTGACGCTGACTTGAACAACGTAGTTAATGAAAACGCAGCCTGAATTTAGTTTACGTTCATGTGATCGAGAGAAGAGCGACTTTTCTTCCAGCCACGTGGAAGAAGAATAAAGGTTTTTAATAATATTATACTATTGTTAGCCAATTTTTTCGAGGATTTTCGAAAAATGTGAAATCAGAAACATAGAAGACGGTAATGATTGGTTCTTATATTTCGTGGGTTTTCTTGATTCTCAAATAGTTCGAAAATAATTATTGGAAACCCATATTTTGGTGGAGGAACCCGGAAACGTTAATACAAAAACACAATTGATTATATTAAATGTTAGATATACCCAGTTGCAAGAAATTTAATAACTAATATATTTTCTTTAACGGTACCTTGAAGCTCTTGAATCCCACGTTATTTTCATAATGGGTAGAAATATGGCCCGTGAAAAAAACGTGTCGGGACTTGCAAAGCGCCACCGCCTCCGTCCGCAACGCTTGTTCAGACGTGCAAAATACGACCTGTGGTGTGTGTGCTTGCAATCTTGCATTTGTTCGATTATTCACCGATATCAATACGAATGCCAAAGATAAACGTTAATCATTTGTTTCCGGAATTTCGAAAAGTAAAGTCAAGTGAATCGATGCCATATTTGTATTTATATTTAGATCTAGTCTTCACATTTTTTGTCGAGTTTTGGGAATATGGTAGAAATGTAGCTCTGCAATAGCTCGAGGAAAGATTGAGGCGAATTATGAATTGTTCACTTCGATTTGTGGTACTAGTATGTTTAAGAGCCTGCTCACATCAGCGCACTCAGGTGTCACTTTTCTTAACCATCTCCTACTGTTATAGTAACCTTTCTATTTTTTGTTATTGTTTATGAGAAGTTGAACGTGAATGTGTTTTTGATTATTTTCTTTATTATTTTATGTATTTTGATTATGTAGAAATTGATGAAAGTCTATATACTAGAAGAAAAAGCAACAAAGGACGGATTTTGCTTCAGCAGTGGATATTTGGAGGGATATGCAGAGAAACAAAAGAGTGTTTCATAGTTAAAGTTCCTGATAGGTCTGCAACAACATTAATTCCATTCATTATTAAGAACATTCGACCCGGTTCAATAATCGTATCTGACTCCTGGAAAGCATATAAAAACCTGGAGAATGAAGGCTATACCCATTTAATGGTTAATCATCAATTGAACTTTGTTGATCCAACTACTCAGGCTAACACCCGAAGAATAGAAAGGCTATGGGGATCAGTGAAGTGGGGATACAAGAGAAGAAGAGGCACCAATAGAGAACATAGAGACTCTTACTTGCAGAGTCCATTTTATATAACGAAGTTAGAGGGAAGAGACCCTTTTGATGCAAATTTTGAAGATATTGTTCTTTTTAATGAGCATTGTTTGGAATAAATCTTTCATTGTTTATCATAACATCATATTTTAAATATTTCTATTTTATTCATTAAATAACAATTTGTATGTAAAATAAAAAGATTTAAAAATTATATTTTAGTTACAAATTGTTATTTAACGAATATTGCTTGTAATAAATGTTTTATTATTTCTAGTTTAATTTTGTCTACATGTTTCTCATTTATTTCATTTCCTATAAATCTGTTGTATCATAATGAAAGGCAATGCCTATTTAAAATTCCTGCATAACCTGACAAGGTCCAAATAGTTGAGGTAAGTGACACCTGAGCGCGCTGATGTCAGCAGGCCCTTAAACATACTAGTACCCGATTTGTCTTCGATGCCCCGAGAAGGTCTCATGTGTCCCGCCGTTACGTTGAGTTAAAGTGGCTCTTCCCTTCTATCCGTAGGCTCTATTTCCTTGGTTCTTACTTATATCAAACCATCAACTCACAACATCCATCTTACATCTATAGTCTCCTACAATCTAAGCCCTCTATCCAATCCCAGGGCACAAGATCTCGCCTTTCCACTGTTCTACCTCTCTTTGGAACTCACTCCAACCCGATATCCGTCATGCTCCTTCTCTGGCTTCTGCACTGCTGCAAACATGTGCTCTCTAATCAATAAAAATTAATAGCTATATTCAACATAATCGATTGATGAATTTTTTTTTTGTATTACTTTTTCTAATTCCATATCAGAACATATCTTTTGGTGTGTATTTATTTTCATGTTATTATGTAAATATTAAATTAATCTAAAAATGTAGCCCTTTGGACAGATATATTTTTATTAAATTTTGTTCACTTCTGTTATTCTGTTTTATTAAGGGATCTGGTCCCAGACTAACATTTTTTTTCTATTCTATGTCAGCACTAAGAAGGTTATAGGAAATAAAAACAAAAAGGGAGATATAAGTAGGCACAGGGAGATAGCATTATTTTTCTGAAAAATGTAGAAGTGGAGAAGATTGTGTTTTCAAGACTGGGAAATCGCCTAGCGGAATTGATATTTACTCCTATCAAGTAGTATGGAAAATGAAAACAGGTAACGTTAAGGTAAACGTTACATGAAATGAAAACTCTCGTACCAAACTTACAATAGTCATGTCTCTTTTGATGTAATAGAAGGAGTATTTTTTTTTTCCGCACCAAAGTTAAAATACGATACACAAAGTTTATATAAAGCATCATAAGTGAATCCTAGGAAAAACCTCAGGAAATTGTTTACAATAAACAACATGATTAAGGATTGAGAGACAGAGGGATATTGTATTATTAACCAGGGAATTAAGTTGATATTTTCACTATTAAAAGTACACTTAATCTATACAAAAAAAAAACCTTTATTTACAGTTTTACATATACAAGTAGCAATAAGTGTAAATACATGTTCCGGACTTCCTTTACATGTTTAAAGAACAGTACTTTTAATTAATTAAAATTGTCTTTTTTAAAAAGTTTTACAATAGCAGGAAAAATTTAGAAAAAACCCGCTTAAAAAAAAAAAAAGAGAAAGAGAAAGAAAAATGAACCAAATAATAATTGTAATTTATAAATAAATAAAAATAATACTAATAAAGTAAGTAAATATAATAACATTAATAATTAAATAGAAAATAAATACACAATTAAAAATAACTATAAAATAAATACAGATAACTAGATTATGTTACCTACGAATAGTGATTTGTTAAGTGAGAAGTATATGTTTTGTTCTTTTGTGCGTGTACCGTCGTAGTGAATGTTTATCATAGTTACCGATTTCTCGGATTAATGGGTTTTCGGAAGCTGGAGTTTTTTCGAATTATGCTTTTGTTTGGGCTGAAACATATTGTTTTACAGTGGGAAGTTCAAGATCTCTGAGCATAGTCGATATTTTCGTGTAGCGGGGATAATTATTAATAATTCCCATGCATAGGTTTTGTACCCTTTCAAACTTACTATAATTTGTAGCGCAGGTTGAACTCCATACAGGTGAGGCATAGGTCAGCACTGAGCGGATTACAGTTTTATAAATGATCAGCTTGTTTTGGGGGCTTAGTCTGGACTTAATCTATACATATAAAATGCTTTTTCCTGAAGGACTGACTGACGGATCACACAGCCTGAACTGATCCTATATCTCCGTGTTCTCGCAATTTGCGATGCATACACAGGGAGAATGTTAATTAAACATTACATTTATTTTTTGATCTTGTTGACTTACGCCATTATATATTATTATAATTTATATCTTTTATTTTATTGTTAGATGTTATAATTTTTTAATATTTTATTTGAAAAGAAAAAGATACTTGTCTGTTTGGAAACTATCTCCTACTGTTATCGTAACCTTTCTAAGTGTTTTGTTATAGTTTGTGTCAAGATGAAGGTGAATGTGTTTTCATAATAATTTGTCAATATGACTTTGAATTTGAAGAAGATTTTTCGCACGGTCACTGATGAAAAATCAGCTCTCCTATTTCTTTAGGAGGAACTGACTTCCATAAAGTTTTGTGACGAACAGCTTAACATGTCTCATTCAACAGTCACTGATTATTCCAATTGTATGAGAGAAGTGTGTGCTTTTAAATTAGAGAGAAGTTCAACAACTATTAGAGGTCCAGGGATGTTTGTAGAAATTGACGAAAGTCTATATACTAGAAGAAAAAACAACACAGGACGGAATTGCCTCAGCAGTGGATATTTGGAGGAATATGTAGAGAAACAAAAGAGAGTTTCAAGATGTTCTTATGTTTAAGATGTTCTTTTTAATGAACATTGCTTGTAATAAATGTTTCATTGTTTCTCATATTATCATATTCTAAATATTTATATTTTAAAGAGAAAAGATTTGTCCGGGCAAATCTTTTCTCTTTAAAAGAAAAATATATAAAAATTAAAACAATTAACAAAAAAAAATATCATATTTTAGTTAGATATTGTTCTTTTTAATGAACATTGCTTATAATAAATGTTTCATTTTGTCTTCACATGTTTCTCATTTATTTCATTTCCTAAAAATCTGTTCTATGATTATGAAAGGCAATACTATTTGAAATAAATTGTAGGCAGCATAACCTGGCGCGCTGATGTCAACGGACGTCCATACAGGCAAGTACCAAGAAAAAGACATGAGTTGGCTAAGTACCACGACGTGGGAGACCCGGGTTCGAGTCCCGGTTATGGTCATGTCTTTTCTTTTCAAATAAAATATTTTAAAAAAATATAACATCTAACAATAAAATAAAAGATATAAATTAAAAAAACATAATTCATTCATCGGATGAGAGAATTTCAACTCAAAACTGATCCTGCTATTTCCGATAAAAGATACTCTTGTTTTAAATTTTCACTAATAGTTGTGCAAGACCGATGAAGTTATGCACATTTTTAGCATAAATTTGCAACCATAGCAGATTCAAATGGAAATGTATTGAATATTATATGGAATATGGACGTGTTCCAATCAGTAAAAGGGATAGAAATAACAGAACATTCAATCAATCACGTATACTTTTTAAGCGACCCTTCGTTACTGAATCTACATTCAAATGGCTCTAGTGGTCACGAGTCGGTTGATAGGCTTCCACCATGGCATATATTCTTTCAAACCGACCCCAATAAATCCTAAATTGAATGACATAAATTAGATTAGAAGTACCATAAAAAATATTTATAATATTCGTATTCAAAATTATAAGACCACTCAACAGAAGAAGGAAATAATTAATATGTAAAGGAGATAGTTGGGGGTGCAGTCAATAAGAACACAGGATAAGTAATGAACTTATATTATGTGCCGACGTTTCGACCTACAGTGTAGGTCATCTTCATGGCGATTTTGGAGAGCGATGCCGTTAGATTTAACGGCTGGCCAGTACTAAGTGTAAAGGAGATAGTTGGGGGGTGCAGTCAATAAGAACACAGGATAAGTAATGAACTTATATTATGTGCCGACGTTTCGACCTACAGTGTAGGTCATCTTCAGGGCGATTTTGGAGAGTGATGCCGTTAGATTTAACGGCTGGCCAGTACCAAGTGTAAAGGAGATAGTTGGGGGGTGCAGTCAATAAGAACACAGGATAAGTAATGAACTTATATTATGTGCCGACGTTTCGACCTACAGTGTAGGTCATCTTCAGGGCGATTTTGGAGAGTGATGCCGTTAGATTTAACGGCTGGCCAGTACCAAGTGTAAAGGAGATAGTTGGGGGGTGCAGTCAATAAGAACACAGGATAAGTAATGAACTTATATTATGTGCCGACGTTTCGACCTACAGTGTAGGTCATCTTCAGGGCGATTTGGAGAGCGATGCCGTTAGATTTAACGGCTGGCCAGTACTAAGTGTAAAGGAGATAGTTGGGGGGTGCAGTCAATAAGAACACAGGATAAGTAATGAACTTATATTATGTGCCGACGTTTCGACCTACAGTGTAGGTCATCTTCATGGCGATTTTGGAGAGCGATGCCGTTAGATTTAACGGCTGGCCAGTACTAAGTCTAAAGGAGATAGTTGGGGGGTGCAGTCAATAAGAACACAGGATAAGTAATGAACTTATATTATGTGCCGACGTTTCGACCTACAGTGTAGGTCATCTTCAGGGCGATTTTGGAGAGTGATGCCGTTAGATTTAACGGCTGGCCAGTACCAAGTGTAAAGGAGATAGTTGGAGGTGCAGTCAATAAGAACACAGGATAAGTAATGAACTTATATTATGTGCCGACGTTTCGACCTACAGTGTAGGTCATCTTCAGGGCGATTTTGGAGAGTGATGCCGTTAGATTTAACGGCTGGCCAGTACCAAGTGTAAAGGAGATAGTTGGGGGGTGCAGTCAATAAGAACACAGGATAAGTAATGAACTTATATTATGTGCCGACGTTTCGACCTACAGTGTAGGTCATCTTCAGGGCGATTTGGAGAGCGATGCCGTTAGATTTAACGGCTGGCCAGTACTAAGTGTAAAGGAGATAGTTGGGGGGTGCAGTCAATAAGAACACAGGATAAGTAATGAACTTATATTATGTGCCGACGTTTCGACCTACAGTGTAGGTCATCTTCAGGGCGATTTTGGAGAGTGATGCCGTTAGATTTAACGGCTGGCCAGTACCAAGTGTAAAGGAGATAGTTGGGGGGTGCAGTCAATAAGAACACAGGATAAGTAATGAACTTATATTATGTGCCGACGTTTCGACCTACAGTGTAGGTCATCTTCATGGCGATTTTGGAGAGCGATGCCGTTAGATTTAACGGCTGGCCAGTACTAAGTCTAAAGGAGATAGTTGGGGGGTGCAGTCAATAAGAACACAGGATAAGTAATGAACTTATATTATGTGCCGACGTTTCGACCTACAGTGTAGGTCATCTTCAGGGCGATTTTGGAGAGTGATGCCGTTAGATTTAACGGCTGGCCAGCACTAAGTGTAAAGGAGATAGTTGGGGGGTGCAGTCAATAAGAACACAGGATAAGTAATGAACTTATATTATGTGCCGACGTTTCGACCAGTACTGGCCAGCCGTTAAATCTAACGGCATCGCTCTCCAAAATCGCCCTGAAGATGACCTACACTGTAGGTCGAAACGTCGGCACATAATATAAGTTCATTACTTATCTTGTGTTCTTATTGACTGCACCCCCCAACTATCTCCTTTACATTAGATCATCCAGTCAACTATTTTCATCCCATACATGAAATAATTAATAAGTCAATTCTTTGACTAACACTATAATATTTTTAAAAAAAAACTGTTCCACTACAACCCATAATACAACAACAACCCGGGTTTCAGTACATAGTGGAGACTATACTGATAATTCAACGTGTGTGATGGGAGGAGATTAAGCTCAACTGCTAGGTTTTTATCCCTAATTAAGGTTCCCATTTCATTGCAGAATCTGTTAACAGATTTTATAATTTATCTGTCATAGCTGGACCTTTAAGGAACTCATAACTCTACACACTGAGTTACCCAGTTTCCAAAAATATAATATTGCCATTTATACAATTTTCTGATGTTGTTTATTACAACTCAGCAATAAACAAATTGAAAGGTAGCACAGGTGTGAAAACCTGCTAAAAGATTTCTTGTTTTTTTACTTGTTTTATAAGAGAAACTACTTTAAGAAAATAGATATTTATTTGACAAGTGAGGAAAGTGCCACTTTATTACACCCGAGCGAATTTTTATTTTGGTATAATTAAACGAGAGTGTTATAAGCACTTTTCTCACGTGTTAAATATTACATTTTTCCTGCAACCATTTAAAAAATAAGAAATTAAAGGTGAAACTTTAGATTTGTTAAAACTACACTAGCGCTATCTCTTACAATTTTCTATAACTAATCATGCAAATTATAACTCTAGGACGGTTCACTAATGTGTGAAAGTTGTAATACATTTAATTATATTAAATATTTCTATAAAATCGCTTAAAAATAAATAAAATCTATCTTGAATTAAATATAAAACAGTTCTAAAATTATTTATTTTAACATTTTAGGAATACAAAATGAATAATATTATAATACCGCCATTTTTTGAGAAGAAAAACACTTTATTGAAGCATTACAATCTGCCTGTTGTGGCAATAAGTAATGGTGCTATGTAGCTTACAATCATTCCATAAAATCAATGATATAAACGAAATAAATGCATAAATAAATATATACAAGCGAAAAAATATATACAAAAATAAAGTAAAAAAAAAATATATATATAATAAAAAAAAATAATAAAAATAAAAATAAAAAAAATAATAATAATAAATAAAACATAAAAGAAATATACTGTACACATTCATACTCTATTTACAATTTGCCTGGGGTCCCCGAACTGAGCTTCTTCCTCATGAATGAGGGCAAAGCAGGAGTCCGGGAGACCCCAGCCCCCTTTCCCAGCCGCGTCACTGGCTTTAAACGCCAATGGAAGCTGGTTAAGGGCGCTTCACACACACACACAGGTCGTGAGTGGAGAATCTGGCCAGTGCCAGTACTCCAAATAACATTATTAAATCAGGTCTCGAGGCCATTGCCGGTTTAGACGGCGGGGTGGGTTATATGGATGTGTGGAACTGGATAATAACTGAGCCAGGGGGTTGGGATGACAGGCAAGGTTTTGGTGAAAGTTTGAAAATTTAGGAGGGATGAGGTCGAGGACGAAAGGAATGTTGAGATCATTATGGAGGGTTTTGTTGGAAACATAATAAGGAGCATTGACAATAGTTCTCAGGACTTTGGATTGAAAGGATTGAATGCGTCTGATATTCGATTTTTTCGCGATTCCCCACAGTTCCAGTCCATAGGTCCAAATAGGTTTGATGATGATCTTGTATATTAGTAGTTTATTGTCTATTGAAAGATGGGAGGTCCTACATAGTAATCTGTATGGTTGGCTGAATCGTCTGTTAAGTTCTTGTCTTTTGAGTCTGAATACCGCCATTTAACATTTAAAATAACAGAGTGCTGATTGACAAATTCGATCTAGGTGGCTGTTACTTTTCCTCACTAGTGAGGGAAAGTGGGACTTTTCACACCAGTTTTAGTTGAGAAATAGATAGTATTACTCAATGGTTGCAGGAAAACATTATTATCTAATACAATTTCATCAAACAATAAATAATTAGTTTTATTTTTATTAATTGTTCTTTTAATGATGAATATTTTTAAATATTTTTGTTTTGAAGATAAAAGATTTGTCCTGGTAGGGATTCGAACTCGGGTCGTCTTCATCTCTAGCACGGTGCTCTAACCAATGAGCTACCACGGGTCGTATCCAAGTCAGACAAATCCACTCTCTTCACCGATCCTTTATAAAAATAAAATTGACGTAAGCCAACAAGATCCCAATTAAAATAATGTTCAATGAACATTCTTCCCCATGTATACATCCCAATAACTGCGAGAACACGGGGATATAGGATCGGTGAAGAGAACGGATTTGCCTGCCTTGGATACGACCCCTGGTAGCTCAGTGGTTAGAGCACTGCACTAGAGATGCAGACGACCCGGGTTCGAATCCCGACCAGGACAAATCTTTTCTCTTCAAAATAAAAATATTTAAAAATAAATAATTAGGGATAATTAATAAAAGTAAATAGACATAAACACATGAAATCCTGGTCGAAATTACGTCAGTATTATTGTTTCAGAGTTTACAGAAAACCTGTACCGCTACAACCCATGAAGGGTCTGGGGTTCAGTACATGGTAAAGACTGCACTGTTTCATGGACAACGGTTCTGCAAGGAGTTGACTTGTCCAAGGTCACGCTCAACCGCCAGATTCCCCCCCTTATTTTGGGTACCCTACTTATATAATATTTTATAGAAGCTGGGTGGGCTCCAGGAGGGTCCTAGATCTCACATGATCCATCTCCCGCTGCAAACAGACTAAATAAAACTCATGGCTTGCAGCAGGATTTGATAGTGCTCTACCACTGAGCCACTCCGCTCCCTTCGGGGTTATAGAAACCAAAACAATAAAACTTACTTCTATAGCATGAAAATTTACAAACTGGGTTAACAGCTGTTAGTTTGACACGTCATCTCAGACTAGGCACCCACTATTTGGTTTCCATGAAGATGGTCTAAATTTTAGGCCGAAACGTTGGCATAATTAAAAAATAACTTTTTGCTTATTTTCTGTTATCTTAGACTACGTCCCCTGATCAATCCGATCCATTATAGGATATAATTAAGCTCGTAAGCTGGATTACAATTTGAATAATGAAACGCAATGCAAATTCACGGTTGAAAAACTAAATATAAATTATATTGATGATAATTGTTGACCTATGAAAATTTAATGTTGAAGAAATTGGTCCGGGTAGAGGTCACTGAATGAAATTCTCAAGTAATTTCAGAAGATCTTTATTGATAGCCAACGTTTCGACCTACGCTGTAGGTCTTTTTCAGGGCTATATGCAAAATACAGACAATTTAAGAAAACGGTACAAATAAATTAAAACATTTTAAATATAGATAAACTAAAAGAAGGTGAATACAGGCAAAAAAAAAAATGATAAAGATGTACAGTAAGACGTACAGAAAGTGTTGACAGTTAAAAAATTAAGGTATTACAGATAAAAAATAAAAACTGAATATACAATAGGAATGTGAAATGATATGGGTAAATTAGAAAGTGATAAGAATTACGCACTAAAAATTATAGGTAATAAAAAAGAAGAAATAAAAATTGTAAAATTATAAAAATCTAGAAACGAATTATATAAAATTTCTTATATAAAGTTTATAGATTTTTATAATTTTACAATTTTTATTTATGTACATTACCTTACTGTACATCATTATCAATTTTTTTTTTTTTTTGCCTGTATTCTTTTAGTTTATCTATATTTAAAATGTTTTAATATATTCGTACCGTTTTCTTAAATTGTCTGTATTTTGCATATAGCCCTGAAGAAGACCTACAGCGTAGGTCGAAACGTTGGCTATCAATAAAGATCTTCTGAAATTACTTGAGAATTTCATTTAGTGACCTCTACCCGGACCAATTTCTTCAACATTAAATATAAATTATTTTTGTTTTGAAGAGAAAATATTTACCCTGTCCGGGATTCGAACTCTATTCGTCTGCTTCTCCGTAAAAAATAATTTAAAAATAACAATTAATAAAAATAAATTCAATCATATATAATCTTAAGATCAATAAGATAACAAGAAATTATTAATATAAAAATATCTTGGCTGCAAAGCGTCCGATATCGATTCTAACTTCTTAAAAAAAAAATAATAATTTTAAGATAAACAGGACAGCAGTGTATATTGTGTAAAGTGCTGAGTTACTATGCTGAAGGGAATATACCCGGTTGAGCTCATCAATATAATATATATATATCATTAATCTTGGGATAATCTGGAAAAATTAACCTCCCTGCACAACCGTTTTCCTAGAACATTCTCAGTCTCAACCATGTTCTGAATCCAAGACTCTTCATGGGTTGTAGGTGTACTTTTTTTACTAAGAAAACAAAAATATAATGCATACAATTTTTTGTTTACTAGTAACTTAATTAATTATTATTTTATCCATCGTCGATGACCTTTGCGCAGTATTTCGGCACGTTTTCTTTTACTATAAATTAATTTAATTTATTTTTAATTATGCCTAGAGTCGTAAGATATCATAGACTTGCAGTCAATTTTTCCTAGTGTTAAACCCCCACCTCTTTTAATTTGAACTGCTAGCGCCCTTAGTTTCTTGTTCTCCCGCACATTGGCGGTTGGAACTTTTTAAAAGACGTAGTCTAATTTGAGTGGTGTTTTAGATAAGAACTTCAGTTACAACTATGTCTCTAGTGGTAGGTAGCCACATGCCTACATTAATACATTTTGTGTGTATGAAGATTTGTTCAGGTATTTTTTATTCCTTTCTTTTCCTTTTACACCATTACCTATTCTCCTATATGATTATTAAAAGCCTGATACTTCTCATCACACACGTGATCCTGGTAGAGAAACCACTCAGGTATCATCTAACCTTTTTTTTCTTTGAATTACTCCGCCTTATGCTGCTTTTACTAATTTTTTACATTATTTCTACCTTTAGTCGGCTACCACAAAATGTACACATTCAGTTTTTTACCATCTACCATTTAGATTATAGAAGATACAGATATTCAGGTGAGCTGATCTTTTTCTTACCCTTTTTCCTTTCAGTTTATTACCTTGTAATTAATTTTCAGGCTAAATTTATTTCTTTTATTACAACATTTCTATGGTCCTCCATTCTATGCGACGAAACGCCAATTAAGTATATTAAATTCGATTGGCTACGTAAACTCGAAAGAGAAAATTTAAATTATTTCGTTCTTAAATTCTTTTTTTTCTCTTACAATCACTTGGGGTATCACATAGTATTTTATAATTTTATGTTGTTTTTTTATATATATCAAATTATATATTATAATTTAGTAGTATGTATAAATGCAGCATGTTTATATCTATATACTATTTAGAAATTTGCCATTAGAATGTAACTCTCAGGTATTTTATAAACAGGGTAAAAACTGATTCATCATATGTCTATGGAACCAATTTAATTGTATGCAACTATGCCATAAAAAAAAACATAGTTAACGCATAATAAAACCCTAGGAACTTTATTCTTTGAGGAGGAAGGTTATGATCTATGAAGGTTATACCTATCATATACTGGTTTATACCCAGGAAGTTATGACATTCTTTCTTACGATGAGCATTAAAACATCCCTAACATCCACTCCTTTTATGTAGGTTTGTATATACACTTATATATAGAGATATATTATAGAGATATGTTGATAGAGTGGTAAAGAGAAGATATGTTGTAACAGATACGGAGAGTTAAGTATAGAGATACTCTAATCTTTGTTTTTGTTTGTCATACCTTTGCTACCTGAGGAACTTCTTACTAACTTAATCACATCCGATTGTCTCGCACGGAAACCAATCTTCTCTTCGCCCAATCCTAGGCTTTGAGTTTCTCAGGTTTTTATGGACTTCTCGAGGTACCCTTTGCATTGATCTCTTAGGTAGATATAACCAAAGGATCCTCCGTTTTCGAAGGCTGCCAAATTTTCTGCTTCATCTTCAACCAAGATCGGCTTGGGATTTCAATCACCTTCCATTTTCAAAACGTGTTTATCCTGTTTCAATCTATATTCTTCTATTATCATTGTTATTCTTCTAACACCAACTTCTCTGATTTCTGGACTTAATTTTCGATCTCCCAGTGTATATCCGGGTAGAGGTGATGAAAGCCTAATTTCTGATTTTTTTATTCTATTCTCAGCTTCCATTTGGAATGTACAGGTCTCAAGTCCGTTCAGAAAAGTTGGAACACCCATTGATTTTTCATTAGCATGTGTTTTATTGTTTTTGGTAAAAGTTGAAATCTTTTTAAATTAAAATAAGTTGAATACATTCATTTCCGGACAAAATTATTTACTTATTCTAAGAAAATACACATTAGAAATTATAAAGCAAACAAAAATACATTTGAACGCAAACAAATTTGATAATTCTTATTATTGACTTTTTAAAAAACGAACCATTGAGCTATGTAATATTAATAAAATTTTTAAAAATGAACAATTTTAGTTTAAATAATGAAAAATATAAACACCACCTAGGAAGTGCTAAAAACCTATTAATCCTAAGGCACAGTATTACCTGTTTTCTTAAACAAATTGGTCAGTTCTGAATGAAGTTTAAGTCCATGAAAATTAATGATTTAGTTACCTGCCTTCTACCTGAATAACAAACATAATCAACCCTCTTCTTTACACAGTCTGTTAATTTACGTTCCGTGTCTGCATACGCATGAATATAAGGAGCTATCTGAACATCTGTTTCCTTGATGATATCTGCTGCTGGTCTTATGCCCAAAAATTAGTTCGTATGATCACGTTCCTAACCCTATCCCTTCTTGTATTCCCCTCAACTCTGATCTATATCATTTCCATAGAATTCCAGAAAGGATTCAAGATTCGTTCTAGTTTTGGGAGTAAGGTGTTCTTGATGTCCTTAGAAACTCTTTTCTTTTCGATAAAAAACTCGATTAAATGAGTCAATGTAACATAATACATAACACATTCTTAAACATAATCCATTTATCACGTATTACTACTGATTTCGACCTGTCATCAAATTCTTTGTCGGCGTTTTACTATACACATTAGCTTCTTCAGGGCTTAATCTGAGACTGAAAATGTCCTTCTATACTTCGGTATCTATAGCTTTTCGGGTCCAGTGGCGGATCCTATTCTTCCAGTGATCTGATTGGTTTATCTTCTCATTCAGATTTTCTTGGTTTATTCTTGGCCAATGGTATGTTTGGAAGCCACAATTTTCTTAATTTATTTCAAAGTTCTCTGTTAAAATTTTCTGGGTGCTTCAATATTTCGATTGCTTCTAGTATTTTTCTGTCGAGTCATTTTAAAGAAATAAAAAGAAAAAGAATGAACCAATAAACCTGAAAAAAAATATTAACCAATCAGAAGCCAGTCATTCGTGTCATTGGAATAATAGGCTCCAGCCCCGGATCCGAAAAGTTATAAAATCCGAAGTATAGAAGGACATTGCCAATCCTGAAGACCCTAGCAGTATGTCTAGAGAGAAGTCGGGAAATAATTTAATAAAACAGTCGAAATGCGTGATGAATGGATTAGAAATATTATCCGTACCAGCTTAAAATAGTATTTAATCTTAAAAACAGTTATAAATCGAGATTCAGGGACTGAACAGGGACGACCTTTGGTCTGGTTTGCAAAACCAACTACTTTGCCGCAGATCTGCAGTAGTCCTACGGTGGCCTTAGGATTTTTTAAAGGGAGTAAACATCCTTGGTTATGCCGTCCTTCGGAAGGGACGTTAAATGGGGGTCCCGTGCTTGTACGATGTCAGGTCCTCGTTAAAATTCCCTATCCTAATTAAACCTGTATAGACAAAATTTAGAGCTTCGACTGTAGCATCGTCTGATTAGCTATACAAGCATAAAGAGAGGTAAAATAAACAGGAATTGCATATATTCATTATGTGAGTGTTGTATTACCAGCTTGTGTTACTCCCTGCGAATATTTTCAACTTGGATTCAATCCAGTTAAGCCCTAAAGCGACCTCCTAATATTCATTTCGGGGGATATATTATAATGGATTCATATAGCGGGGGGGCCACCGAGGACCAGGGGGGGACGAGCTGGTCGCTAGGAAATTGGACACAGATTGACTTGCAAATTGGGCCCGTTCGAGCTTCAAATATTGATTAAACAACCGTAACAGGCTTAGTCTCCAGGCTTCTTAGCGCCCCCCAAATCTCTCTCCCAACGCCTGGTTGTCAATAATAACATCCGGCTTAGGCAGTTAATATTTTTAATTTTTGAGCACAAATAATATACTATATAATATGAAGGAAAAAATAAAAATACTATTAAGGAAATTTTAACAATATTAGAATATTTCGCTCCTTCAATAGAACGTAGTCATAATTCAATATCCAATAGAAAGTTCCTGAGAGCGCAGTGGCCCTGACGAAGTTCCTGTGTTCTAATTCCGCTGCTACAGACTTCTAATTAATCTACAATCGCCCGGAGATTATTAATATGGAATCTAATTCCCTCTTGTGGCTCACCTAGCCTCTATAAAGCGGGTACCCAAAAGAAAGTAGAAAAATCTGGCGGTTGTGTGTGATCTAGCACAAATCACAACCCTGCTCAACCGTTGTCAGTGGAGTCTCTACCATATACTTAACCCCAGATCCGATAATGGGTTGTGTCGTTACAGGTTTTATATATCTATATTCCTGTTAAATAAGTGTTTATGATGAATATTGCCCTAAGGGAATTAATTTTATTGAGGAATGCGGAATCCTGTCACTATCGTAGTTCTTGGCCTAAAATGGAGTAACTTATGACATTATCCCTCATCTTAGAAAACCTTAGAAAACAAAACGTTTTTTCTGATGTCTGTAAAAAGGCAATCAATCATTATAGACCTATATCGCGCCTTCAAAAGAACGTCATAACTCATAAATTTCCATGGGAGTTAAGAAGATAAAAATTTTGGTATTGGTAAAACAAAGTATTCCATAATTAAAGACCGTATTGAAATTATTTTATAAACCATTAGAAAGAGAGATCTTGAAAGCTAGAATGAGATATTCCAATATCGAGTGGTTCGTATCTAACACCACCTTTTTCGAAGGCTGCCAAATTTTCTGCTTTATCTTCAACCAAAATCGGCTTTGGATTTCAATCACCTTCCATTTTCAAAACGTGTTTATCCTGTTTCAATCTATATTCTTCTATTATCCCTGTTATTCTTTTGAAACCAACTTCTCTGATTTCTGGACTTATTTTTCGATCTCCCAGTGTATATCCGGGTAGAGGTGATGAAAGCCTAATTTCTGATTTTTCTATTCTATTCTCAGCTTCCATTTGGAATGTACAAGTCTCAAGTCCGTTCAGAAAAGTTGGAACACCCATTTATTTGTAAAATTTTTCATTAGCTTGTGTTTTATTGTTTTTGGTAAAGTTGAAATCTTTTTAAATTAAAATAAGTTAAATACATTCATTTCCGGACAAAATTATTTACTTATTATAAGAAAATACACATTAGAAATTATAAAACAAACAAAAATACATTTGAACGAAAAAATGTTGATAATTCTTATTGTTGACTTAAAAAAAACCGAACCATTGATGCAAGTAATATTAATAAAATTTAAAAAAAATGAACAATTTTAGTTTAAAGAATGAAAAATATAAACACCACCTAGGAAGTGCTATAAACCTATTAATCCTAAGGCACAGTATTTACCTGTTTTCTTCAACAAATTAGTGAATTCTTAATGAAGTTCAAGTTCGTGAAAATTAAAAATTAATGATTTAGTTTCCTGCCTTCTACCTCAACAACAAACATAATCAACCCTCTTCTTTACACAGTCTGTTAATTTACGTTCTGTTTGTGCACACGCATGAATACAAGGAGCTATCTGAATTTTGAGTTTCAAAGATGTATGGCTATTTGTAAGCAGACTTAAAATGTGAAAGGCACCGCACTAATAAACCAAATTATTAATAATATTAAACTTTAATTACAACCTATCAAAATGTTTAAGTAGAGAAGAAAATACTGCACTTTAAGGCGCATTGTAATAAATATAATCTATTTCCATTTTCATATTGTTTTTTCTCAAAAAAAAAATAATTTCCGACATATCGCAATAGTATTTCTAATGTGGCCCAACTCAAAAATGTTTCTGTTTTCCGGTGTTGAGTTATAAGCATGTAAAGAATGAGTAATCAATCGGTTGAGCATGATTCACCTCGATGCACAACCGATGTCCAAGAAACAGTATGGTCTCTACCACGTACTGAACCCAATACCCTTCGATTGTACTATAATATTAACCGGGTATATGCTCCCTGATTCCGGGTTGTGTGATAACCTGAATTCTCAAGTAGTCTCATCCTTTTTTGGTCACAATATTCTACACAACACCTTATTTTCGAATACCTTAAGACGTTTTTCATCCTTAAGAGTTAGTGGCCACGTTTATCATTCGTAAAGAAGAAGTGGAAGGATGATGGTTTTATAAATTCTGATATTTATATTTCGGGAAAGAAGACACGAGTTTAGTAATGTCGAGACCGAATAATAACAAGCATTTCCCGCCTTTATTTGCTCTTGAATTTCATTTTGTTTAGTTACCACAGACCCTAAGGACTAAAACTTCTCCCAATGTTCAAACTTCCTGTTACAACGATATCAACAAAATCTTACCATTTCCTGCTACTGACCATATACGTATTTTTATCCGAATTTACTTCCAGGCCTATTTCCTTACCAGCATTCATCTTTCTGTATTCAGTTTAGTTTAGTTTAATTTCTGCACAAAACAACATTAAAACATACGTACAATATTTGCAAATATAATAAATAATTATATAAGTATGTAAGAAATCTATTCACTTCATTATATCACGATCATGTTCAACAACACATCAATGACCATTGATAATTCCCTATCCCTTTCCACTAACGATTAGGCCATTTTCCGCAGCAATGGTTCCTGGCGGGAGCGGGAACATGGTGCATCAATATACCCAATCAATCGTAACAAATAGTGCAAAATGGCCGGGCTTATCGTGCGTGTTGGGTAACATGACACTACACCCGTTTAAACTGTTTATTTTGGGCATTTGTTACACAAAACAATGCAATTATTTTACGAAATACATGTTTTCATTGGTACATATTGTATCTCTGTTGTCTAAAACAGACAGCACCGTGTCTATTTTTTTAAACATTGTATTTAACAAGTACTCAGTGCTACAAAGTATTCTTCCATTAGAGCCCTGTTGGTTGCCATGCCGAAAATCCTTGTTCAAATCCCACTGCAGACTTTTATTTAGTCTGTTTGCAGTCGGAGATGGATCACATAGGATCTAGGACCCTCCTGGGGCTCACCCAGCCTCTATAAAATATTATAAAAATACGGTACCCAAAATAAGGGGGGAAAATCTGGTGGTTGAGCGTGACCTAGGCCGTCACCTCCTTGCAGGACTCTTTTCTATGAAACAGTACAGTCTCTACCTTGTACTGAACCCCAGACCCTTCACGGGTTGTAGTGGTACAGGTTTTTTTTTTATTAGAGCCTTGTTCCATAACAAAGAACATAAATTCGCATAATAATAATACATTTTTATTTGAGGAATATTATAAATATACCATTCGGCACATATTACATATTTGCTCTTATTTTGAAAACCTTCCCATTGAAGGCACTCATAGCGTGGTTCATGTCACCGTAATATATCACTGCCCCGGGGACGTTTCCGTCTCCTTGTCAGATTCTGTGGTGATGTGACTGTCGGGCGTCCTTGTATGTTTGGATGTTCAGCTAGTGGGTCATGAAATTATTCGTAGTGTCTCGTAATTCCGTCAGTCAAGAATGATATGTCCAGCTGTTTGTCTAATGATTTGTGAATTACGTACAATGGACAATGAATAATGTAATGAAGGAATTTCGACCGAAATATTTAACGTAAGTGAGATATCTTACATTAGCAGCATAAGTCCAAATCGGTTTACAACCTTAAATAATTATTCCACAAAACACCATTCATCTGCTAAAAGCTATTCACAACCTCCCCCCGCTTCCGCAGAGTCTTTCAATAAATACCTGTTCAATTCATCGGAACTCTTCATAAACATAAGAAATCCATAGTTTTCTCATCTAGGCATAGTTAAAAAAACAACAACAAAAAACACAGAAAATACTTTAAAATCCTTACAGTCGACTTAAATACGAGCTTTGTCCTGAATGGCTGACGGATCAACGCACTGACTAAACCACTGATCGTAGAGACCTGAAACTTGGAAGGTGTGTTCTTTGAATGACGTGGACATCCGATAAGAAAGGATTTTCCGAAATTCTACTCCTAAGGGGATGAAAAAGGGGGGTGAACGTATGTATGCTTGCTCATGTGTTTCTCACTCGCAAAATCTACTTGTATTCGCTGAACAAACAAATCAAGTAACATATTTCACTGCTCGCTGCTGTCGTACAACAAGTGAAACCGTTTTACTAAGTAATCCTTTTCAATAAATTCAATAACATTACGTACTAATCCTTTACTGACACGAACAACAGTAAACTTCTGTCCAATCAATCAGTGTCAATGTATGTTTCACGGCTGTGCTGATCCGTCTGTAATGATATTTGATATGGATAATCTCAATCCTGAGGAAGGACATAGTCTACTTTTTATCAACACACCACACAGGCGAAGTCTACATAAAACTGTAACCTGATAGACTAACACACCCTAATCAACGCGCTGCAGAAACCACTGAACTTACCATATTGACATTCGCTGATAGGTTCTTTGTATAGCTTAAATGAGCACTAAGAAAGGAATTTGGACAATTATTATTTATTTAAAATGATCTGTCTCAAAACAAATCATTGCAAAGTGAGCTGGGTTACCATGGCAATGACTACTCAGTGAGCTGGGCAGCTCAGTGACTAGAGTGCGGAGATGTTATGCTGAAGGTTACGAGTTTAAATCCGGCTGTGGAAGATAAATTATTTCAGATGTTGATAGGCATAGATGGAGCTGAGTTAACCACTCAGTGAGATCTGCAGATCCTTATGGTGCTCACCCTGGCTCTGTAGAGTGGGTGCCTTTAATTAGGGGTTGAGCGTAAACTTGGACAAATCACATCCAGGCAGAACCGTTTCCATAGAAACAGTACAGTCCCTACCAACTTGTGAAGCCAAGACCCACTTCTCGGGTTGAAGTGGTACAGGCCAAAAATTTCTTAACATCTATATTTTAATTATAATGCAATTGGGAAAAACCACAATGCAAAGCCTTATGTTTCAAAAATACACCCACTTACCAGTCGACGTTTCGCCTATTCAGGCATTATCAAGACACCAAAAACAAAAAGGGGATTATGTGAATCACATCTCGAAGAAAAAGGTGCAATACATCCCAACGATCAACAGCCCAAACAGGCTCCAAACATGAGACAGCACCCCACCACCAAGACGTTCAACATACAACTGAAAAGAAGGTAATACGCAACCAGCTGGGAAGGTTATAGAATCAATATAAAATAATAGGAAAAAATAGGATTCTATAAATTTCCCAGCTGGTTGCGTATTACCTTCCTTTCAGTTGTATGTTGAACGTCTTGATGGCGGGGTGCTGTCTCATGTTTGGAGCCTGTTTGGGCTGTTGATCGTTGCGATGTATTACACCTTTTTCTTCGAGGTGTGATTTACATAACCCCTTTTTTGTTTTTGGTGTCTTGATAATGCCCGAATAGGCGAAACGTCGACCGGTAAGTGGGTGTATTACTAGATTTGAAACATAAGGATTTGCATTGTGGTTTTTCCCAATTGCATTAGAATAAATAATAGTGTTTCTTTTTGAGTTTTTGGCTCTATTTTAGTGATCTATATTTTAATATTACTATTATTATTAGCATATGGACCCTATGGGATCACGCAAAGCAAGTCTTTTCTTTGCAAGTCTTTTCTAGAAGACCCCCACCGGTTACTTTTAGTATCACTTACTTTTATTGATAACTGTTATAACCTAATAGAAATAAAAATATAAAGAAATATAAAACCATGTAGTTTAATTAAAGTACATATGATTAAAATGAATCAATCAATAAGTGATTTAAATGACTTAATGGCACATAAATGAATCATTAAAATGAATTTCTTATAATTGTCTAAAATAGTGAAAAATCAAGAATCAAGCATAAAATATGCTCAAGATAAGGGTATTATACATAAAAAAAAGACTGTTCCAAGGGACATGAAATGAACCCCAGTATTATTGAACATTGTTATTCAAGATGGAAATGCATTAGACGTGTTACTGGCGCGGGAATTGGCGATTCCTGGAAGAGATCAAAGCTCCCTTGTTGGCAGAGATGAAGGAGGCCTTTTCGCGAAACTTTGAGATCCGTCCCGTATGTTCTAGATCTGGCATTCTGTCTATTTAAACAGCATCTCGGCGCGAGTAGGGGGAGAGTGTTAAAGCACACGGTGCGGTTAACATCGGAAACAGTGATAAGCCAGTGTAATAAGTCAGTGACAGTTTGTGAGTGTTATTGTGTGACAGTTTGTTATATTCTGAGATTCTTACGGTCGGTGGACTTTAATTAGTAAACTGTAAGTGTTAATTGGTAGTAATTAATTAGTTAAGTAGCGGTTTTAATTTTATGTGATTTGTACAAGCTTATGTAAATAGTTAAGCTATTTAGTAATAATAATATCTTATATTATTGTAATAATTAAATAGAAGTTAGGCCTAGATTATAAATATCTAAAAATATTGTTGTTTAAATAAATTTATTTCAGTTAATAATTTATTTGTTAGTAATTTTCTCTGTTATTAATTTAATTGTTAATAGTTTAATTGTATTCTTTTATCACTTTTGTAAATAAGTATTAGTATCTTTAATTAAGGAATTTTTAAGTCATTTTTAATACCCAATAGCCCGTAACAGTGGATAATGCAGAGAAGAGAAGGACCTGAGAGCAGGAACTTGGTTTGAGTGGAGTAAACTTCCTGTAACATCATCTATTTTATTTATATACTTTTGGCGTAATGAATACACTTCTAAAAAACTCTGTAAACATGAATTAAATATATTCTATAGTACAATTACAGACTGGAAAAACTTTCTGAGGGAAGAATGTGCTAATAACCTATTGGTTCTTCCCGAAATTATAGGAGAATGCGGTACCCATCGGACGATGATAGATTCGTACCTGTGTGAATATATTTGGAGAAGGAGGTACGAAAACAGGGATTTATTTGAGCAGATCCTGAAGAATATTGTGGATTTTTGACCTCTGAATTGAAAATGTATATCTATAATTGTCTTGGTTATTTGTTGTGTTTTAGATTGTACATAATTACAAACATTTTTTCTTTTATTTCTGTTAGGTTATAACAGTTATTAATAAAAGCAACTGATACTAAAAGTAACTGGTGGAGGTCTTCTAGAGCAGACCCCAAAGCAAACTTGACTTCATTTTCTGACGTTTCTTCTATTCTCCCACTCCTTCCTCATTTTTTCTCCGTGGATCCTCCTCCTTTCCTCAGTCCATTCTGTCCCGGTCTTCTTGGACCTCTCATTCTCTGACATTACTTCCCACTTGTTAACCTTTTTTCTCCGTCTCTCTCTATTGTCAATCGCTGTAATGTTTATCTGTGCTTCCTCCAGATCTTTTCTTACTTTGACTATCCATGGAGTTGTCGTCTTGACTCCCTGTATGTATGTGAGGACTCGCTTGGCGATCCTGGTTTCGGGTAGTCTGTGGATTTGTCCATTAAACTTGAGTCTCCTTTTCTTGATGTCTGCAGCGAGGTTGGATATTTTTTCTGTGTTTTTCCTTGAGTGTAGTCGGTTCTACGGTTTGTTTTGGGTCTACATTTTTTCTCATGATTTTCCGTTTTTCTTTCAATAAAATTTCGAGATCTCTTTTTGTGTGGAGTGTAAGCGTTTTACTCGCATACAGTGCTTCCGGTTTCACTACAGTGTTGTAGTGCCTAACTATTGTGTGTAGTGACAACCATTTTTTGTTGTAGATGTCTCGTGTTTATAAGAAAGCCCCCATCATTTTCTGTTGTCTCGTTTTTTGCGGTATCGCCGAGGGACTGTATCGGAGATCTCCAAGTCTTTTTTATTTTATTATTTAAATACAGATATATCCCTGTCGAACAGATACTTTACCTAGGACTCCATCTGAACAAACGTCTAACTTGGAATCCTCATATAAGACTGAAAAGACAAGAAACTGCTCGACGTTTTCACCTACTTCAACATTTCCTGGACAAACGCCCTAAGCTCCTAATTATTTACAAAAGAATTCTTTATCAGACCTATTTGGACATATGAAGTTGAGCTTTGGGGCACTACTAAACCATCCAATTCATCTCGTATCCAATCCTTACAATCCAAAATCCTTCGTAAAATTGCTCCTTATTATGTCATAACAAACTCATCCATCATGATCTTAATATCCCATTGTTGCTGATTTGGCCCAAACTAAATAACTATCCTTCCATGACAAGCTCCATACACACTTGAATCCGCTAGTCTCTCAACTTGCTTCCCATACTATTCCTGATAACCCTCCGAGGCGTCTGAAAATGAGATGGCCTCGAGACCTTCTACTATAGAACTTTATTGGAGTGCTGCCGATGGGTAGTTTCTCCACAATTGTTTTTTTTTTTTCATGTCATTTGTTCATAACAAATTTACTTGTTGTAATATTATTACAGTTGTAAATATCAATAAATTAATCTTAATCTAAAAAAAAATATATAGATATGCACTGTGATCTGTCCCACGTTTTATCAGTGAATGAGATCTTTAAGTAATACTCAGTAAATCCTAACTTGCGAACTTCGAGACTAAAACTCTTTAAATATTCACTGGTGAAAGGAGTCCTTCTTTACATCCCATGGAAGCAGAAATGTCCTGTAAATATTTGATGCGCACATCTGGCCACTTTGACCTGGTATAAATGAGAAGTAGCACTTGGTAGTCAGTTATGAGCCCTGAATAGCCAATGTCGATTGGATCGGCTTTAGATTCTTCTCAATGGTGTGTAATGGTTATTGGACGTAATCTCGAACAAAATACCTCCCTACACAACCGTTTTCCTAGAAACAGTACAGTTTCTATCATGTACTGAATCGAAGACCCTTTCTTGTTTGTCTAACTCCATTTTTATAGGAAAGATATTTTAAAGACATATAACTTGGGTAGTCGGCCATGAATGAAGGTAACAGACCCTTTATTCAAGGTACAATAATGATTGAATAGCAATGATTGAATAAAAGGAATAAATTCAAAACTATTCAAGAGTTTGTTGATAAGTGGATTTCTCAAGGTTGCTTTCGGACCCTCCTCTTGGAAGTATCTGATAAGCCTTATCATTTTTCTATGTTTCTTTTTCCAAATTCACAGTCTCTTGTTTTTCAAGGTAATGGTGTCAATCGAGAAATCGGACGAAAGATCGATCATAATTATTGTTATAGCCTTTTATAATAATTATTAATTATTATTAGTTAAATAAATAAATAGACACTGGGTCATGATATGAGGGAGTTGAATATAGTTAAAACTACATTAATTTAATTAAAATTTAATCTTCGTTAATAGCTATTAAGATTACAATTGTAATAAAAGATGAAATAAAATGAATTAATTTTTTTTCCGTCGTAAATGTCAGAACCATCCTTACAAATGGCAGTTCACTGTCTGTGTGTGCATTTTAGAACGAGTTAAAAAAGAATAATAATGTTGAATAAAAATAATAATGTAGAATAAAAATAATAATAATGTTTTTCTTCCAAATTTCTTTGAATTGGGACGATAAATATTAATTGTATGTATTCTGAAAAGTCCAAACACTTTTATATCATTTGAAACACCTTGTTATATCAACAATTATTAAATATATTGGCACATATTCAATGAATTTCTGGTTTTAAACTAAGTTCAGGCTACTTCAACATTTACTAGACAAACGCTCTAAGCTCCCAATTAATTACAAAATATTCATTTACGTGACAATCATTAGACCCATCTTACGACTTACGGAGTAGAGCTTTGAAGCTCCACTAAGCCATCGAATTCGTCTTGTATACAATCCTTACAATCCAAAAACCTTCGTAAAATCCTCAATGTTCCTTGCTTTGTTACGAGAAAAATCATCCATAATAACCTTAATGTCCCATTTGTTGCTGATTTGGCCCGAACCCGGTATCTATCCTTTCATAACAAACTTTATTCCCACTCATACCAAACCTAGCTTCCTCATCAATTCCTGATAATCCTCCCATGCAATACAACACATTATATTTACCTGTTATATTATTATAATACAGTTGTAAACTTAAAATCGTCTGAGATGGCTTGGACACCTCCTACGGAAGGATCCTAAAAGAATTACTAGTGAAACCTACCAAGCCAATGTGGAGGAAGAGGACGACCTAGGAAGAAGTGGGAAAAATAGGTGAAGAAGGATATCGAGAAGAGAAGACTCCAATGGAACAGAAAAGCACAGTTGGTGTAAGACCGCCAGCGCTGGAGTGGGCAGAATCCCTCCTCATACTTTATAAGAAGTTCAAGAGGATAGAATAAGATGATGAAATTGAAATAAATATTTATGTATCTTGTCTATTCAATCCTGAAGAACACCTTCAATATGGGTCGAAACGACGGCTCCTAATAAATAGTTTCACTATTTAAGGAATTATAATTAATTATATATGTATATGTATATATATATATATATATATATATATATATATATATATATATATATATATACTAGCTTATGCCCGCGGCTTTAATATAATATAAAATATAAGTTACTCATACATCCAAAATTTCAGATGTCTAACTTCAAAACTGACGGATTCTATACAATCTTTGAACCCCTATTATATTAAAGGGGAAACCATTGGGGTGGAATTATCCAAATATCTTTCTTAAACTATACAAAGTACCTAACTACAAATTTCAAAGTTCCCGATTTGCCTTTAAATATATACTATAATGGAGGGGGGGGGGCATACTCCCACATAAATCTGCCCTTCCTGTACCCTATGATGTATAACCTGTTTTACTCAATAAGTTTCATCCAAATCCGTTCAGTAGTTTTTGCGTGAAAGAGAGACAAACATACACACTTTCACATTTATAATATTAGTAAGATTAGTTGGATATCTATTAAATAGTTTCACTCATGTTATTTTAACAACTATGATCATGCGATTTGCCTTTAATTATGTACAATCATGGATTCTCCATAGAACCTAAAAAACTATCGGGGAGGAGGGGCACGTGCCCACGTGTACTCCCCCACTTAAATCCGCGCTTGCTATGGCCTATGTGTTATTCTGATGTATAACCTATATTACTGTAAAGTTTCATCCAAATCCGTTCAGTAGTTTTTGCGTGAAAGAGAGACAAACATACAAACTTTCACATTTATAATATTAGTAAGATATATATATATATATATATATATATATGTGTGTGTGTATCTCAAGAAATTAAAAATTAAGGGTGTTTAAAGCTGTAATAACGCCGATTCTGGTATGAAACGTGGGCTCTCTCCGGCACACTGGAAAGCAGAATAAAGAGATGTGAAAGAAAAATCCTTCTCACGATAACCGGAGCGGAATTGGATGAGAGTATAACCTCTTGGAGGAGAAGGACCAATAAGGAATTGCTCACGGAAACTGGTCAGGAGATATCTCAGGATGTGAAAGCAAGAAGGTTAACATGGACGTGAATTAATCCGTCAGGATGCCTCTACACAACTTGAATGCCATAATAGCTGGCAAGAGACTGCGTGATTAGGCCTGAAGAGGCTGCCAGCTCTGAGCTTTAAGAACAGGTTGTTGAAGACGGCCAAAGATCTATAAGGTCTGCAGAGCCAACCGGAAAAAAAATAAAAAAAATATTATTTATTATAATGCAATTGGGAAAAACCACAATGCAAAGCCTTATGTTTCAAAAATACACCCACTTACCAGTCGACGTTTCGCCTATTCAGGCATTATCAAGACACCAAAAAAAAAAAAGGGGTAATGTGAATCACATCTCAAAGAAAAAAGGTGCAATACATCCCAACGATCAACAGCCCAAACAGGCTCCAAAAAGACAAAAAAGACTTTTTCAGTTGTATGTTGAACGTCTTGGTGGTGGGGTGCTGTCTCATGTTTGGAGCCTGTTTGGGCTGTTGATCGTTGGGATGTATTGCACCTTTTTCTTCGAGATGTGATTCACATAACCCCTTTTTTGTTTTTGGTGTCTTGATAATGCCTGAATAGGCGAAACGTCGACTGGTAAATGGGTGTATTTTTGAAACATAAGACTTTGCATTGTGGTTTTTCCCAATTGCATTATAATAAATAATAGTGTTTCTTTTTGAGTTGTTGGCTCTATTTTAGTAAAATAAATATTATTAAAACGTTAAGTTATCTTGTTATTCCACACGAATCCAGAACTAGGGAGGTTCATAGCTGATTGGATAGGAAGCACTAGATTTCCTATGCAGCCGAGTCTGAAGTATCCGACCAAGTTTCTAGGGATAACAAACTTTTTGAATATTAAGCATCAACTTTTCTACATAAGAGTTCGGTATTATCATACAACTAGAGAACTTTTTATAACTTCTAAAAGTTCATGGTCAGGACAGGGAAACTAGAGGTAAATACAGAGTTTCTGATTCGCATTCGCTAAAAAGAGAAATAAATTAATCCTCTGATCTACTCATTTTGTCTATTATGTAAAAGGTTCAACATAAAATATCTGTTATAAGAGTGTAATTGCTTCGTGGTGGCTACAGCTGTTGAAGAGAATAGTTTTGCTTAAATGGCTCTACAGTACAATTATAATAGGTATTTGTTAGAATTGTCTACATTCTTTAGGACCTCGTCTTGGCACATTTTATTGATACATATAAACTTCAAAATATAATTTACTTATAGCAAGATTATCCTGAGGGAGTGGCTCAGTGGAGCTCAGTTTTGAGTTGCCATGCCGGAAATCCTGGTTCAAATCTCGCTGCAGGCAAGACTTTTATTTAGTCTGTTTGCAGCCGGAGACGGATCATATAGCTTCTAGCACTCTCCTGGGGCTCACCCAGCTTCTATAAAATGTTCTATAAAGAGTTCCCTATATTAGGGATGGATGGGGGGGAATCTGGCAGTTTAGGACAAATCCCCTCCCTGCATAAAGAACCATTGTCCTACAAACAGTACCACCTCTACAGTTCACGGGTTGTAGTGGTACAGGTTTATTTTTCAACAGTATCCCTAGAGTATAGTAGAATTTATAATCTTTTCTATAATTGTGGAACTAGGTAAATACTTTAGAAATCCGTATATAATGTAAGTTTACTAATTCCAGGACAATAAATTGTAAATTTATTAGAGACTGTCTACCACATCAGTCTTATCTCCGGCAGATCCCTTCCCTTTATGATTTATTATTACAGTTGACGGTCGATTTTTCGAACGTCAATCATCCGAAGATTCAATTATTCGAACTGAATTCACGGAAGAGTTGGCATTGGCAATATAACAAGAATGTAGGTTTGAGGAGTATTTTATTTAACATTTGATTTCTTAAAATTATTTAGCAGATTATCAATCCCTTTCCTTCTTCCTCACTCGATCCTCAGATGTGGCAAATGGCTCTAGCATCTCTTCTCCTTTTCAACTGCTACATCAACGATCTCACTAAATCTGTTCACCACTGTTCCTTCTATCTATATGCAGACGACTTCCAAATCTATTTTTCCTTCCTATTTCTGAGCTGTTATTTCCCGTTCGCCAGTATTCTGAAAAACCTAGATAAGATCAGTGCCTGGGCAAAGCTGAACAAATTGGAATTGAACGCAATGTAAACCCAGGCCATTGTTTTAGGTTCTAATTCCCTCCTGAAATGCATCCACACCCTCTCAACATTAATCCTATACGGTCAACACATCACTTTCAGCTCCTCTGTCAAAAGCTTTTGACCAAAACCTTTCCTGCAAATATCACCCAAATATCCCGACGGTCAATTAGTTCCCTGAAGTTAATCCATCGATCTCGGCATCTCTTTACACAACCTTCCCGTAAGATTCTCGTATCATCTCTCATCTTACCCCACTTTGACTACTGCAGTGTGGTATACGGGGCCCTTTCGAAAATGCTTTAGGGCCGTTTAAAGCGAATAATGGACTGCGCTCTAAGATTTGTCCTTGGTACTCCGAGGCGATCCCTCATGTGACATCACTACGATGAGTTAAAGTGGCCCTTCCCTCCCATTTGTAGACATTCCTTATTGCTTTTCTGTACCAGTCTATTAACACGCAACACCCTTCATATTTCTACAGTCTCCTCCAATTCAAATCCTCAGTCAAACACAAAACAAGATCCCGTCTTTCCGATCTATACACTCGTTCAATCAACCAAAACATTCAATCCACCACAGTGTGGAACTCAATCCCTCCTTTCATCCACCATACTTCTTCACTGGCTTCATTTAAATCCTTGCTTTTTTGCATCTCCTGGCCCCCCAAAAAGCAGGTTAGTCATTTGCTTAAATAAATCAGTATTGAATAACCGATTGCTTACGCGTTTTTCGTGTATTTTTCCCAAAGAAGATATAGACTATGTAAAGAATTTATCACATGCTATCCCAATCATGTATTATATTTAGTAACTGTTGTGATTAATATATTTATTCTCTAAAATTGGTTAAAATCCTGTGAAGATTCATACTTTTTAGTTATTTCATTTTTATTTATTTAGCACTTTATAAATACTTCATCATTTGTATTATTATGTAGCCTTCTAGCCAGATGTATATTATTTTTATTTTTTTATTCATGGCTGTTATTTTAAAGGGACTTGGTCCCAGAATAAACTTTGTTTTATATTCTACTAGCTTATGCCCGCGGCTTCGCTCGCGTGGAATTTGGTCTGCCACATAAAGTTTCGTGAAAGATCATTTGAAATAAATAATTTAATTTTTTTTTTTAAATAAAAGTTACTCGTACATCCAAAATTTCAGATGCCTAACATCAAAACTGACGGATTCTATACAACCTTTGAACCCCTATTATATTAAAGGAGAAACCCTTGGGGTGGAATTATCCAAATTTCTTTCTTAAACTATACAAAGAACCTATCTGCAAATACTAAGTTCCTGATTTGCCTTTAATTATGTACTATAACGGGGGGGGCACATGCCCCCGTGCTCCCGCATAAATCTGCCCTTGCTGTATCCTATGATGCATAACCTATTTTACTCAATAATTTTCATCCATATCCGTCTATTAGTTTTTGCGTGAAAGAGAGACAAACATACAAACTTTCACATTTATAATATTAGTAAGATTAGTAGGATATCAAAAAAAATAGTTTCATTCATGTTCTTTCTGTTATTTTAACTACTATTATCATGTGATTTACCTTCAATTATGTCCTATTATGGATTCTCCACAATACCTAAAATACTGCAGGGGGGGACGTGCCCCATTGCACCCTCCCATAAATCCGCGCTTGCTACAGCCTATGTGTTATTCTGATGTATAACCTATATCACTGTAAAGTTTCATCCAAATCCGTCCAGTAGTTTTTGCGTGAAAGAGAGACAAACATACAAACTTTCATATTTATAATATTAGTAAGATTAAGATTAGTAGGATATCAAAACAAATAGTTTCACTCATGTTCTTTCTGTTATTTTAACAACTATTATCATGTGGTTTGCCTTTATTTATGTACAGTAATGGATTCTCCACAGTACCTAAAATACTGTCGGGGGGGGGCACGTGCCCCCTTGCACCCTCCCATAAATCCGCGCTTGCTACAGCCTATGTGTTATTCTGATGTATAACCTATATCACTGTAAAGTTTCATCCAAATCCGTCCAGTAGTTTTTGCGTGAAAGAGAGACAAACATACAAACTTTCACATTTATAATATTAGTAAGATTAGTAAGATATCAAAACAAATAGTTTCACTCATGTTCTTTCTATTATTTTAACAACTATGATCATGTGATTTGCCTTTATTTAGGTACAATAATGGATTCTCCACAGTACTTAAAATACTGCAGGGGGGGACGTGCCCCATTGCACCCTCCCATAAATCCGCGCTTCCTATAGCCTATGTGTTATTCTGATGTATAACCTATATCACTGTAAAGTTTCATCCAAACCCGTCCAGTAGTTTTTGCGTGAAAGAGAGGCAAACATACAAACATTCACATTTATAATATTAGTAAGATTATATTTCTTGATACTTACTGATATGCTTAAAAGAAATAAAGTATTTAAAGGAAGTCAACACTGGAGCAAACAAATACCACAACTATATTAGTTTGAGCGTCAATAAATCTTGTTATCCATGTACATAGTATTATTGTTATTTACTGGTTTAATTACACACATAGTTACTACATAATTAAAGAAGGTTCCTTATATAAATCTAGTGATTCGTATGTATTTTATTTATTAATAAGTGATTTTTTATTATTCGAACTACACTTGATGACACTGGGCCGAATAATCGACATCCTACTGTACTTTATTCTATTCATTACTTCGTAATAACAGAGCAGTAGTAGAAGTATTTTCGAAGAAAAGCCACACACCATTTCCAGTACAAGTGTGAGTAAAATATCGGAATAAAAATTCTTTTAAAAATCCGAAATACGAAAGGCCACTTAGGAAATAATCCTGAAGAGAATAACAAAACAATGGGGGAAAATACACGACGAAAAACCGCAAGGTCCGATTTCTTTTCTATTTTTTATGATAAAAATTATTTGATTTTTACATATTGGGAAAAAAAAACATAAAAATTATTTTGGGAGTTAGATATAAGAAGAGAAGGGAATGTGATGTTTTAGGAAAGGAAAGGAAATTCATAATATTTCCCTCATAAAACGAGTAATGAGCAATATAAGAATTTCTTTGAAGGTGGAAAAAAAATTCGTTTTTAAAATATGTGAAGGAAGGAGAACCGGTTTCTATCATCACTGTGCTTTTAGATGGAAGCAATTTAAGAGTGTTTGTATAAAACGATATATATATATATATAAATATATATATCCATATATAAATTTTTATTTTGAAGAGAAAAGCCCGCGTCTCTAGTGCGGTGCTCTAACCACTGAGCTACCAAGGCTCGTATCCAAGCCAGAAAAATCCATTCTCTTCACCGATCCTATATCCACGAATTATCACAATTTTTGCGATGTATATACAGAGAAGAATGTTCATTGAACACTACTTTAAATGAGATCTCGTTGACTTAATTCAATTTTATATTTATATACTTATATATAAATTTCGCAAAATTGAGAAAACACAGGGATTTAGGATCGTTGAAGAGAATGGATATGTCTGGCTTGGATATGAATCCTGGTAGCTCAGTGGTTAGAGCACCGTGCTAGAGACCGGAGTCAAATCTGTCAAATCACCAGCCGGGGACAAATCTGTTTTCTTATCTGATCCCATATCCCCGTGTTCTCGCAATTATTTGCGATGTATACACGAGAACGAATGTTCTTCGAATTGTCCACGGCAGGTAAGAGACTCCGATAGCTCAAATGATAGAGCACTATATATATATATATATATATATATATATATATATATATATATATATATATATATATATATATATATATGTATATATATTACACCGCATATTACATGTCGTTACATGGAATTTTACATTTACAGATCAAGTTATAGAACTACATTAAAATGAATTTTGACTTATGTTAATAATATAGAAATTGTTGAAAAGTGCCTTCTTCAGCTCATCTCCTTCAACTTCGGAATCCTTTCAGAGAGTGTCCTTCCAAAAGTGGAGTATTGGTCCCTCCTCTTCCGTATCCCCGGTAAATAGTATATCGGTTCCGGGTACAGACCGTGGGAGACCCGAAATGGGTTTACTATACCTGTTCCAGTAACAGTTCCCAGGCTCATTCTAATAATCATAGAATATCCGATTAATTAATTAATTTTTAATGTCTTATTATTTATGTATGGATGCCTTACTTCACATATGTGTTAAGTGCCGAAAACAAGATTTGACAGGAGTTAACTTTGATAGTAACTTAACACAAATGTATCTGTACTTCAACGAAAAATCAAAACTATCTGAAAAAAATAAGGAAATATTATATAAGGGAGTCATTAGGCCCATGATAACTTACGCATGCCCAGTCAGGAGTTTAGCTAGCAAAACACACTGTACAAAATACAGATCTTCCAGAACAAATGCCTAAACAAAAAATTATCCAATATATACTCAAATTACCACAATGCACAAAGAACTGGACATCCCAACAATACACAAATTCGTACACCAACAAACCCTCAGATGCTTCACCTCATGCCAACTTTCAGGTAATACACTCATACAAGAAATAGGAAATTATACAACAAAAAAAAACAATACCAAAATTCAGACACAAACGAACAAAAACACATACTATTATAAATAATATGCATTTTGTAATATGTTACATATAAATTTTGTATTAATTAAATCCTATGTATTTCTTTTTTTCTGTTGGTTCTTAAATTTTACCAACAACAAAAACATATTAACCTGTAACCGTTGTAAGTAAACTCATTTTCATTGTAAGGGATTATCCCACCAATGTTTTAAAATTTTTATATTATTTTAAATAAAATAAAATAAAATATTTATTAAAAAAAATTACACAAGAAATACAGTTCAAGTTAAAACACACAATATATTTTTGTAACATTCACAGCTTCTCAATTAATTTTATATCAACATACGATCTATGACTTCCTGATCACAACTTTAAAATATTATTTATATAACAAAACCCATTTTTGAAAAATTTACACGTAACACATTTGTGAACTTAGGCATCAATATTTAAACTTATTAATTTTGCGGAGTTCTAATAGCAATTTTTTCCATAAATTTGTTATAATTTACTCAAACATTCATGAGAAAGGAATTTGACAGTGAGTCTACGCAGTAGCAGTATTAATTGCGGAGAATTCTCTTGACATTCCGTTACAACATTAATCATTTTTTTGTTTTTGTTGATGAGATACCATATATTTGATTAAAAAAATAATAAACAGGTGAGTTGAAAAATGCGGTGAAATGAAAAATGCGAGTTGAAAGCGCATTAAATGAGGTGTAGACAAATTATAACAACAAAAACTGTATGAAAATTGGATACAATGCAAAGCCTTATGTTTCAAAAATTATGAGTTGTATGTTGAACGTCTTGGTGGTGGGGTGCTGTCTCATGTTTGGAGCCTGTTTGGGCTGATGATCGTTGGGATGTATTGCACCTTTTTCTTCCAGAGATGATTCACATAACCCTTTTTTGTTTTTGTGTCTTGATAATGCCTGAATAGGCGAAACGTCGACTGGTAAGTGGGTGTATGTTTGAAGCATAAGGCTTTGCATTGTGGTTTTTCCCAATTGCATTATAAGGAATATATTCCCTTGTATCATAGCGCAGTAAACTATGGTAACTGTTTGGGTAGTTTTATGTCATACGCACACCACTATAAAATTTAATGTTATATATTAAATAATTAAAACACAGATGTTTACAACAACAAAAAAGGTTTAATTATTGTTTATATCTAACCAAAACTGTTTAATATCTTTTAAAATTTCCATAAATGCGTCCCTGCCTTGAAGTTGAATTATATTATCTATAATTTTTAGTAGTAGGGAGCGGGGTTGGTCAGTGGTAGGCACTGAGTTGCCATGCCGGAAATCCTGATTCAATCCCGCTGCAGGCAAGACTTTTATTTAGTCTGTTTGTAGCCGGAGATGGATCATATAGGATCTAGGGCCCTCCTGGGGCTCACCCAGCCTCTATAAAATATTATAAAAATAGGGCACCGTAAAAAAGGGCTACTTTGGCCCAATGTTTTGAAATTTTTCAATCACGCTTAAAATATTTTTGTAACTTTCCTATATCTAAGCTCTGGTAGCCTTTATTGCACAACTAGACTACCCTAAATTTAACTTCTAATGAGTTTAACAAAAAAATTAAGTTTATCTTTTTTTCTTTTTCTTTCTTACTTGGACCAATGTTACCCTCATGTTTGGGTTACTTTGGCCCAATGATATTTTACCTACTTTAAAGCATTATGGAATTAGGTTGGGTCAAAGAAAGACTAGGGTTCGTAAGAAAATTCATTTATAAGACAGAAAAATACATTTAAAATTAATTTAAACATTCTTGTTTTCATAAAAAGGTACAAAAAACTAACAATTTAAAAAATACACATTTATGTTATGTCTCACTAATTGCTGACAAGGAAGAGTTTCACCCAGTTTTGGATGGTCGATTATCTTCTTTATAGCAGCTCATTCATAAACAATGTGTCCTTTACTGCTGGTCACTTCCCAAATTTATTAGTGCGCCCCATGCACTCAACATCAGCACATTCATCCGTCACATTCACAGTTATCCCAGGGAACTCAAGCCCGTTCCATTGCACAGCAAAATTCCCTTCTTTTAGATTGCCTTTAAATTTTCTTTAGGAGTACTTTTTGGAGGTGTATTGGTGTTTTCTTCTGGAGATTCGTTACTATCTTGAGGATTATTGCCATTTTGGGAAGTAGGTGGTACAACTGAGTTAACCAATTCCTTTTCATCATCACTTGAAAAAACGAGGTCGCTGTGGCCTGAAGAAATGAGGCTGTAGTTACGTGTATCACTATCTTCTTCTGTTGGTGAGATGTTATGTTTTCTTGTAGTCTTCCTCTTCAGGAATTTACCATTTACTTTTTTTTTTTTTCAATTCTCTCTGTTGTATTTTTTCAAGTTTTTGTTTTTCTCTTAATTCTTGTTTTTGCTTTTTTTTCATGCCTCTTTCTTTTTTCTGTCGTTCTTTCTGATACTTTTGCATTTCTTGATATTGAATAATATCTTGGACTGCTCTTACCAGCAGCAACTTCCAGTTTTTGTCTTTTTATTGCTCTGGGCTGAACAACCTCTTTTCTTTTTTGTTCCAAATAGTGAATGAAAGTTTCTCCAACCAGTTCCAGATTAACAGATACATCCTTAGAAGGTAACCGTTCTAAAACTTCTTCTTTATTAATAGGATGTATTCCAGCCTTCTTAAATCCAGACTTAAAATTTCTTCGGCTCCGTCTTCCGCTTCCTCCTAGCTCCTTGGGATCTGTTTAGAGAGTCCCTTTTTAGTGAGTCTTCGACCCCCACCTTTAGTTAATTCTTCAGTCACCTTGACCATAAGGAGACCATAGGGGACACCCTTCTATCTGCGTGATTTACTTCTCGCAAACCAACATTGTTCTTTGTGCAAAACAAATTTACTTTCATGATGCCGCCCCCGTAATGCATAGCAATAACCTCAAAAATAAGTTTTCAAAAGCACGACTTACTTTGGCACACAAAACAGGTGGGCCAAAGTAGGTCGTATTTTTGGGGTTACTAGAGGTGTTGTTATTTTATATTTTTTTACCAAAAACCTAAACCGTAATGACAAATACAACTATACCACTGCCTACCGTACTAAGCAAATTAGTTAATCAGGTACTTACCAAAGTTGTAACATACGTGGAACGGTTTCGAAAGTTGAAAGTTTGAGAGTAAATGAAACAGGTGTTTTTCACAAGGTTAAGAAATCCACAGGTCCTGATATTAGCAGACAATTATCGAACTATTTCGTGTACATCAGTGCCGACTTGGGGCTGCAGCCTTGCGGAAACTGCAGTAACTAGTTGAACAACTACTACTTGAAAGTATTTAGAGAACGTTTTATCTTTTCCTACATTTGGGCCAAAGAAGGACCCTAGGGCCAAAGTAGCCCAGTATTACGGTACCCAAAATAAGGGGGGAGGGAATCTGGCGGCTGAGCGTGACCTAGGACAAGTCACCTCCTTGCAGAACCGTTGTCCATGAAACAGTGGAGTCTTTACCATGTACTTAACCCCAGACCCGTTCACGGTTTGTAGTGGTACAGGTTTTGTTTTGTATTTAATAATTTTTACTTTTACATTTATAGGAATATAATCATTTTAAGTCGAAGACCATTTTTACTTTCAATCAATAATTTCATAAAATTACTATGACAAATAAAACAAAATGCCAACTTCATGGCAGAGAGATGCAGAGTCCAACTCTCAGTTCATCACTCATGTCAGCTCTCATCACCGTTCTATCATGAAGATGCCTTTAATATTAGGTCGAAACGTAGGCACAAGTTGCTGTCGGAACGAGCCAACCCACATTCCAGGTCTTCCTCACGGCTAAATATACAAAATACACACAATTAAAATTATATATGCTAAATATTAAAATAAAAATATATAAGCATCAAGGTATCTTTGTGGTAGAAAATGAAGACGGGAGGGGCACCTGATATGAAGATACAAAGCAAGGGGAATAAACGTTGAGTATTTATTAATAAATGACAAGGAAGGTAATAAAAAATAATAAACGATACAATAAGTAATAAATAAAGTAATAAAACATTGAGGCATACTGTAATAAAAATGAAAATAAATAAATATGTCAAAATACGGTAACAAGAATAAGGAAAGTAATTCCTTATTCACCTTATTATATAATGTATTCTAGATAAAAAAAAAGTCTACGAATAAAATACAAATACACTTTTTCTTGTTTTTTTAATCTGTATCGATTTTGTTATGTTTATTCAACAATTCATACACAGCACTTGTTGTGAATGGATGATCGATTGCAACGATATTCATCGGCTGCTATTGAATACATCTGTACAAAAGACTAACCCATTCTGTTCAAACTGAACAGAAGGCTCTTGAGCTGAGTAGACGATAGCAACTTGTGCCCAAGCAAGTTGACAAACGTTCTCAACTCTCACTATCGACTAACTACGACTTTGAAAACAACTGGCGAGACAACTGTAGAACTGGAGAGAGAGGAACTCGAAAGGCACAGTTGGGATATGACCGACCCGCCTGGACAAAAAATAAAGGTTACAGTCATATCTTACTGCAAAGTTAATGCTAATCGCTGTAATTTCCACACTTAGCGAAAATAAATGAACCCCAGAGGATTTTTAGCCTGAACAATATTTAATTGCTTTACTAATTTATTATCCATTATAATTCTTTTATAAAAAAGGAAAGATAATTATATAAACTTGTAGTTTGTCACGAACTTTGTTTCCTTTTTTTTGTGGCAGACAAAATATTGAACTGAAACTTTTACATTAATTCATCTGATAAATTATTTATAGTGCTTTCTTCATTTCTAAAGGTCTGTTCTCAGATCATCTTTACATACCAAACCTATTTATTGATATATTTTATTTGAAAAGAAAACAAATGGCAAGGACCGGGACTCGAATCCGGGTATTTCATCTTTCGTCGTGACGCCTCAACCATCTCGGCCACCCTGGCACGTTTCTCGTGCCGACGAAGTCAACAAGATCCAAAAATAAAGTAATGTTCAATTAACATTCTCCCCGTGTATATATCGCAAATTGCGAGAACACGGGGATATAGGATCGGTGAAAAGAATTGATAGGGCTGGCCGAGAAACGTGCCAGGGTGGCCGAGATGGTTAAGGCACCACGACGGAGAGGTGAAGGTCCCGGATTCGAGTCCCGGTCCTGGCCATATCTTTTCTTTTCAAATAAAATATTTTAAAAAATTATATCATGTAACAATTGATTAAATTATAATGAAATTTTTTTAGTTTCTATTTATTGTTCTTTTGATGGTGATTACTTTTATATATTTTTAAATATCTTGGGTGCATTATTCATGTTTTGTTTTGCTGTTATTCTCTTTCTACCCTGAGGATGCCTGAATGGGCGAAATATTGGACAGATAATTTCTATTTCTTTTTTAGTTTGGAGACTTAAGGCTTTTTTTTCCACGGTCTTAACATTTATGTAAGGTCTCTTTTTTACTTTTCAATATTAATATATTTTGTGGAGTAGCCGTAAGTCCACTGGTTTCTTGAAAATGATAATTTTTTTTTCTTGCATTTTTACTTTCATTTTTTCATATGGTCTTTCGTCTTAAGTTTTGTGATGTTTGCTATTATTTATTTTTCCTGTGGTGCTTTTTGAAATTTGGTGAGTGTATATTGAATTTTGGATTTCTGAAGTATCTATCACCTGTTTATATCTAACCTTAACCAGCTGTGGTCGAGTAACCTTCCTTATGATTCTTTAGTTGCATTTGAGCCTTCGAGGTGGTGGGATGTTTCTTGGGTGCATTATTCATGTTTTGTTTTGCTGTTATTAACTTTCTACCCTGAGGATGCCTGAATGGGCGAAATATTGGACAGATAATTTCTATTTCTGTTTTAGTTTGGAGACTTAAGGCTTTTCGTTGGAATTTTTCCGCGGTCTTGGCATTTATGTGGGGTCTCTTTTTTACTTTTCAATATTAATATATTTAAATATTTTTATTTTGAAGAGAAAAGGTTTGTCTTGGCCGGGATTCGAACCAGGGTCGCCCACATATTTAGTGTGGTGTTCTAACCACTGAGCTACCAAGGCTTTTATCCGAGCCAGACAGATCCGTTCGCTTCACCGATCCTATATCCCCGTGTTCTCGCAATATTTGCTATGTACACACGGGGAAGAATATTCGTTGAACATTACTTTAATTGGGATCTCGTTGACTTACGTCAATTTATATTTATTTTGTATTTATTGTTCTTTTGTTGGTGATTACTTTTAAGTATTTTTATTTTGTCTGGCTTGGATTTCTATTTTTAATTTTTTAATTTGGCTTGGATATGATCTATGGTAAGAGCACTCCAGAGATGCGAGTGACCCGGGTTCGAATCCCGGCCAAGACAAACCTTTTCTGTTCAAAACAAAAATATTTATAAGATATATTTTTTACTCTTCAAGATCTACGCATTATATAAAAAAATACGGTTTCCTAAATTACAAAAAGTTAATTAAATGTTGTAAAAGACGTTCACCGAACCCGCCAAATTGTTTACATACCGATATTTGTATATTTGATTTATACTCGATATAGTTATCTTATATTTAAATATTTATTATAAATATGATATATGTCTAAATATTAGTAATAATAATATAAGAGAAATCTAATGTTTAAGGTGGTACTAGAAACGAGGTGTAGAGATTACTGTGTTGGTATGCTGAAGGTGAACATCTTCAGATTTTTAGACTCTATTTAAGACTGTCTGTCGAGTTAAACTATGCAAAGCAGTTCAAATCGCTCTCTAAGAGCATGCAATTACAAATATACGTCATTGTAAGAGAGACATGTCATAATGTCTATTTACTTGTTGTATTATTGTAATACAGTTGTAAATATCAATAAATAAATATAATCTTCTAAGGGGAAAAGAAAAGCTTAACTAGATTTTGATGTTAAAAGTTATCATTATTGCTAACGTTTAAACTAAAGTTAATAAAGAGATGTTGTATAGCTCATACATAGGCCGCAAGGTGTCGCTAGTATCGTCATGTTGTTGACGATCTGAACTCGTTTGTTTGTTTGTTCATTTAACGTCACTTTTTGCTGCTATGGCTAATCGGACGATACTACATTGGGAGCTCTAAATTTTGCCTATCCAGATTTAATTAGGATAGGAATTTTTAACGAGTATCTGACATCGTACAGGCTCGGGACCCCCGTTTAACGTCCCTTCCGAAGGACGGCGTAACTAAGGATTTTTTACTCCCTTAAAAAAATCCTAGGGCCACCTGCCGGGCTACGAACCCGCGATCTTGGGCTTAGTAGTTTGTTACGCTAACCACTAGACCACAGGTGACCTTGATCTGAACTCGTTTTACCCTCTACCAAAATCTGACAAAGTTCTCAATTCAAATAAACTTCAATAAAAATACTTACGTTCTCACCAAGATTTATTGTAGTGACTAAAAGAAAGTTTTGATATTAGTTTGCTCCAGTTCTGACTCCTTCAAAGCAGCAAAGTTTTTAATTCTTTTCAATAGAATAGTAAGTATTATGTATTTTAGAGGAAATTCTCTTCAAACTTATTTTATAGGAATAGGGCAATAAAATTCTCTGTATTTTTCTCCACAAAGCCAGTTCGGATAACTGAACGTTTGGATAATCACAAAAAAAAAAAAAAAAATGTACGAAATAGTTATTTATGCAGCTAGGGACTAAAGAATATCAATAAAATTCACTGTATTTTAACGTACATACAGAAATAAATAATGTAGTTTTAAAAACAAACAATGTAGTTTCAGATATTAACAACGTAGATACAGAAGAACAATTAGAATTTCACAAAGGTAGATACTGTAGGTATCCTAGCCACTCTAAACTGGTCATAACCGAAACAACTGAACTTTTTTTTTTTAGATTAATTAATTGATATTTACAACTGTAATAATATTACAACAAGTAAATCTGCTAATATGAACAAATTATATGAAAACAAAAACAATTGTGATGAAACTACCCATCGTAGCACTCCAATAAAGTTCTATAGCAGAAGGTCTCAAGGCCATCTTCTTTTCAGATGCCTCGGAGGGTTATCAGGAATAGTATGGGAAGCAAGTTGGGACACTAGCGGATTCAAATGTGTATGGAGCTTGTCATGGAAGGATAGGTATCTAGTTTGGGACAAATCAGCAACATATGGGATATTAAGATCATGATGGATGAGTTTACGAAGGATTTTACAAAGGATTTTGGATTGTAAGGATTGGATACGAGATGAATTGGATGGTTTAGTAGAGCCCCAAAGCTCAACTCCATATGTCCAAATAGGTCTGATAACTGTCATGTAAATGAGTCTTGTGTAATTAATTGGGAGCTTTGAACGTTGGTCCAGTAAATGTTGAAGTAGGCGAAAACGTCGAGCAGTTTCTTGTCTTTTCAGTCTTGTATGAGGATAACAACTGAACTTAATGGCACACATTGACCAAGGTGCTCATTGACATAAAACTAATCATAACCTCTTCTACATGTTGGTACATGATGGAAAATTAAGTTGTCATCTTTGTTGCTAGTTATTTAGGAATTCATTTTTTACTTTTTAGCCTAGTTTGTTACAGAAAGAGTGAAATTACGTAGTTTAATTCCAATTAATTAAGCCAAAACACATGTTTTTGTACCAGCTGGAGATAAAATATGGTTTACTTTTCCTGTAATTCATAATAATTCACTATTATTGAGTTGTAATGCTGATGAAAATACAGCATATTGAAGGAGGAAATCATGATTTTACTTCCCTAATTTAATAATAATAATAATAAATTCTTTATTTATTCTGGGACAAGTCCCTTTCGAATAACATTACAGGTATATAGGGTATTATTGCGTCTTATTAAGTGAGAAAGAATTAATAAGAAGAAAAAATAAATTTGGAAACTACAGTGATAACATTTAAAAAGAAAAAAGAAAACATAGTACAAGACATAAAAAACAAAACAGAAATAAGATTACAATAATTATATAAAGATAAACAATAGATAATTAAATATGTATGCAAATTAAAAAGTCAAGTAGAAACAAAGAAAGCAGAAAATGAAACCAAAATATGAAGAACATCGACTAATATAACTTGTTTTTAAAAATATCTAACTGGATGAGTGAAGCCTCAATAATATATATATATGAATATACTTACATATATATAAATAAAAACACATCATTCATTTATCAGTTAGAAAATATTAATCTGAAAACTGGCTATGTTATTTCCGATTTTTTGGGAATTGTAAGGATATAAGGTGATTTAATATATGGGATTTGAAGGTTGAAAGATTATTGGAACGACGAATGGAGGAAGGTTTAGAGTCCCAAAGGGACGAGGATCGGATAAGGAAAGACCTATCAAAAGCAGTTGTTCGGTGGGATGCTGTATATAGGTCTGAGAGCCGAGGGCGGGTGTTACGGGAGTGGACCGAGGTTTTGAATTGAAGGAGATGGGAGATGTATGATGGTCGGCGGGATTGGATAACTTGGTAAAGGAAGGAAGCTAGGACGTACTTACGGTGATATGAAAGGGTAAATAATTTAAGAATACGATTTCAGTTCCTTAAATAAAATTTATTTGTATTCAAAAGATTTTGTTTCCGATTGCGATGAAAACCAATGATATAGTTAATGTTTTGTGTATCATCTTCTTTAATTATTTCATGCAATTCAAAATTGATTTTTTTTTATTTTCGCTACGTGATAGTCTAATCTAACTGTAACACTTGGGTTTTTCCAAATTATTTAAAGTCAAATTTTTTTTTCATCTATTCGGCTTCCGTAGCGCATTTCAAGTGCGCTAATGTTCTTAAACAAGCACGCATTAGCGCTAATTAAATTAATTCTTTTATTTATTTCATATTTTTTGACCACTTTAGATGGGTTTTCTCAGTCTCCAATATTCATCTAGTCTTCTCTTACCTTTCTTCTTCCTGAAAAATATTGCATATTCTTGCTTCCAAATTCAAATCCTTCTAGCACGTGAGGCTCTGTAATATTCAAATTTCATTACTCTTTAGTCCAAGTCGCCGTGGTCTTAATTTTTTTAATGTAGTCAAATATTTGCTTAGTCAATCTTTGTTTGTTAATTCTGAACAGATGTCCGATGAGGAATCTCAGCCTCCTGTAAATATCCGAGATACTTTACATTTTCTAGTACATTCCTTTGTTGCTTCGTCTTTTTCATCTGCCTTCAATCTAAACTCATAGGGCAAGCCCAAGATCGCTGGTTCGTAGCCCGACAAGTGGCCCTAGGATTTTTTAAAGGGGGTTAAAAATCCTTAGTTACGCCGTCCTTCGGAAGGGACGTTAAAAGGGAGTCCCGAGCCTGTACGGTGTCAGGTACTCGTTAAAAATCGCTACCCTAATTAAATCTGGATAGGCAAAGTTTATTCAGCAACGTCCGATTAGCCAAATCAGCAAAAAGTGACGTTAAATGAACAAACAAACTGATTTTTTTTTTTGGGGATTCTTCTTTGTAGGACTTCTAGGTTTTTGAGACTATAATTCATCAAGAGACATTCACTAGCGACGCATTTCCATTTTTACATCAGTTTTAAAATGTCTTCCATACAATTCCAGAATATTAATTTAATAATATGTGTTTCAGTTTAATACTTAAAAATCAAAAAAGTGATCAATTAATTATATTTCAATTATAATAAATGAACGATCAACAACAGCAAATATAACTTCATATTTATTAACTTCCTGTAAGTACAAATTGGTCTAGGTTTTCTGATCAACAAATATTCATGAGTGTGCCCGATTCGAAGTCTTGTAAATCTTCTTACTCCATGAGTTTGTTGTCTTTTTAATGAGTTTATTGAGATTTAATTAATGTGCGTGAAGGCTATTCAGCTCGAGGGAGTAATGAAGAAGTTCTTCCTGTTTCATTAGCTTTGCAATTGCCTTGTTTATTGTTCTCTGAGAACTAGAGTATAAAGGCTTTACGACCATTCCAACCAAGCCTTAAAACCAGGAGATATGAGGTCTCTAGAATAGGATAGGATGTCGTCGAGTTCTTTGCTGAGGTGAAACCCTAATTTGTCAGTACTGTAGTGATTGAGTTATTGTCGTATGGAAGAATTATGGATGGATTCATCAACTCCCACGCCTATGTATATGTCCCGTGAATAATATTATGTGTACTCTATGGAATCGTGAGGCTTCCAAAGGTCATTGAAAACGAAAATGTGAAAGCCTTGTTAGTACATTAACGGGTTTTGGATTTCTAGATTTCTCTTCCAGGAAAGATATTTGAGGAATAATGGATTAGTTGCGACTAATAAGCCAGGACCTTCAGATCCCTGATATCTTTGCGGATTAACTTAAAACATAAATCATTTACAACAGTATTTATAATGTACGTATATACAAAAATATCAAACCGACAATAGTCTATTTTAAACGGCAATAAAGTTTCTCTGAAAACCTGTAACCAATACGACTCGTGAACGAGTCTGGGGTTCAGTACAAGGAAGATACTGTACTGTTTCATAGATAACGGTTCAGCAAGGAGGTGACTTGTCCTAGGTCACGCTCAACCTTATTTTGGGTACCTGATATTTATAATATTTTATAGAAACTGGGTGAGCACCAGGAGGGACCTAGATCCTATATGAACCATCTCCGGCTGCAAACAGACTAAATAAAAGTAACTGCCCGCAGCGGGATTTGAACCAGGATTTCCGGCATGGCTACTCAGTGCTCTACCACTGAGCCACTCCGCTCCCTGTTTCTCTGAAATAAGTTAAATTCTCACACATTTTCCACTGTCATTGTTTTCCACATAAAGTTGACACAATAATCCCACAGTTACTACAAAAGTTTAGTTTAAGCCGCCGAGAGAAGTTTAATTTGGGCAGAAGATGGTGTGTTAAATGAAAAAATATTTTGAGTGTATGAGATGAAAATAGTTGACTGGATGATCTAATGTAAAGGAGATAGTTGGGGGGTGCAGTCAATAAGAACACAGAATGAGTAATAAACTTATATTATGTGCCGACGTTTCGACCTACAGTGTAGGTCATCTTCAGGGCTAACAGAGAAACAAACAGAACAAAAAATACAAAAATGTACAGTACAATAATATGGTGACAAGTAATGTAGAAAATTGAAAATTGAAAAATGAAAATGATGACAGATATAATAAAGTAAGACAGATTTAATAAAATTAAAGAAAATGAGCAGAAATGATAAATTATAAATAACGCATATAAAATAAAATACAGAAAATAAATGTACAGAATGGATTGTAAAGTAAAAATAATAATATAAAGGAAAAACAAAAGGAGGAGTTAAACATTTTCTTTTCATTTTCATTTTCTTTTCATTATCAATTATTTTGTTATATCTGTCTTTATCTTAATTTTATTATATCTGTCACTATTTTAATTTCTTTTCATTATCATTATTTTTTTAAATCTGTCTATATCTTTATTATATTATATTCCGGCACTTTTTTAATATTCGTTATCTTCTATCTTCATATCTGCCACTATTTTAATTTTCTACATTACTTGTCACCATATTATTGTACTGTACATTTTTATATTTTTTGTTCTGTTTGTTTCTCTGTTAGCCCTGAAGATGACCTACACTGTAGGTCGAAACGTTGAAAAAATATTTTATTTAGTGACAACAGAATATTAACAATTTAAATATTAAACTTTATTATGTAAAGTAAAACATAAAAATTGATTATGATAGATTAATATTTTCCACTCAAAAATAAAAATTAATATTTTTATTTTGAAGAGAAAAGATTTTCCCTGATCGGCGATTCGTGTCGTTTGCGTATCCGTCTTCCCATCTTTCTTTCCTCTTCAAATCAAAAATATTTAAAAATTATAACAATCAATAAAAATATAAAATAAAATAAATTATAAATAATTTAATGACGTAAGTCAACAAGATCCTAATTAAAGTAATGTTCAATGAACATTCTTCCCTGTGTATACATCGCAAAAATTGCGAGAACACGGGGATGTAGGATCGGTGAAGAGAACGGATTTGCCTGGCTTGGATACGACCCCTGGTAGCTCAGTGGTTAGAGCACCGCGCTAGAGAAGCAGACGAACCGGGTTCGAATCCCGGCCGTAGCAAATATTTTCTCTTCAAAATAAAAATATTTAAAAATTATAACAATTAATAAAAAAATATATTATAAAAGTTGATAATTTATTCGTATTTCTATTTATAATTCTTTTGATGGTGATTATTTTTAAATATTCTTATTTTAAAGATAAAATATTTAAAATTAAAAATTAATAGTTCATAAAAGTACCAACATAAGTATGTACTAACTTGTGCTTCTTACAATTACATCAACTTCGTTCTATATTTTATAAAATATGTAGTTAGCTTTCATCTAAGATTATAATGTTTAAAGAGAAAAATGTGCAAATTGAAAGCATTTTCTCTTGATTCATAATTAATTTCGAGGAGCGATGTGGCTCAGTGCGTAAAGTGCTAATGTACTATCCTGAAGGAGACCTGCTGCGGAAATGGGTACTTGACATATCGCTTCCATCCACAACCGTGTTCTAAGAAAATGTACAGTCTCTAACATGTACTGAACCCGAGACCCATCATGGGTTATAGTAGCACAGTTTTTTTTTAGTTAGTGATAGTAGTTTTACTCTTTAAAGCTTTCATCAGTATACTATTGTTACGGGCGCGGGAATTAGCGATTCCTGGAAGAGAACAAAGCTCCCTTGTCGGCAGAGATGAAAGAGGCCTTTCCGCGAAACTTCGAGATCCTTCCCGTATGTTCTAGGTCTGGCATTCTGTCTATAAAAACAGCATCTCAGCGCGAGTACAGGGAGAGTGTTAAAGCACACGGTACGGTTAACATCGGAAACAGTGATAAGCCAGTGTAATAAGTCAGTGACAGTTTGTGAGTGTAATTGTGTGACAGTTTGTTATATTTAGAGATTCTTTTGGTCGGTGGACTTTAATTAGTGAACTGTAAGTGTTAATTAGTGGTAATTAATTAGTTAAGTAGCGGTTGTAATTTTATGTGCTTTGTTCAAGCTTATGTAAATAGTTAAGCTATTTAGTAATAATAATATCTTATATTATTGTAATAATTAAATAGAAGTTAGGCCTAGATTATAAATATCTAAAATATTGTTATTGTAAATTTATTTCAGTTAATAATCTATTTGTTAGTAATTTCCTTGTTTAGTTTCTTTGTTAGTAATTGTTAATAGTTTAATTGTATTCTTTTATCACTTTTGTAAATAAATGTTAGTATCTTTAATTAAGGAAAAGCTTAATTCATTTTTAATACCCAGTAGCCCGTAACACTATCAATCAAACTCAGACTATTTCGAAAATTGTATGTTCTGGTAGTCTCTGGCATGATTTCAAACACACACACTGTTTATTTTTGCTATTGTTATAATTTTCTGGTCTTCTATTGTCCCTGATTTATCTTGCGCTGCATATTTATTTAATTATTTCCTTTTTATAATTCAAAATGGCAGCTCAATAGATAAGCAGATAACGGTTACGAGACTTGTTGAGATACTGCGCATTTCCATCTTCGAAATATTTTCGATTTTGAAAAGGTCAGAAATAAAATTTATAACATTTATACTCTTGAGTTTAAGTTAATGTAATGATATAGCCCATTGGGCTGTCTTTCTTCTTCTTCTTTGGCGCTACAACCCTGGGTGGGTCTTGGCCTCCTCAATGAGCCGCCGCCATTCGGCTCTATCTTGTGCGACCGCCTTCCAGTTCCTGATCCCAAGTAGGCTTCGAGCATCAGCTGTCACACCATCGGCCCACCTCAGCCTGGGCCTTCCAGCTCTTCGGGTTCGATGTAGTGTCTCCTCAAGTACCCTCCTCGGGATTTCTTGTTCATTCATTCTGGTCAAATGGCCTGCCCAACCAAGCCTTCCTAACTTCACAAACTCAACCACATCCGGTTCACCATAAATGCCATATAGCTCCTTGTTCTTCCTTATTCTTCATTCAGCCGCATCCCTGACTGGTCCAATAATACGACGGAGAACTTACCTTTCAAAGATCATCAGATCCCTTTCGTCCTGCTTGGAAATGGTCCAGGTCTGCGAGGCATAAGTTAATACAGGCCGGACAAGAGTCTTATAAATAATCATCTTGGTTTGCCTGCTGATGAACCTACTGCGAAAGATCTTGAGAAGGCCAAAATAGCATCTGTTGGCTGCAGTGAGGCGCTTCTTAATCTCAGCTGCCATATCATTTCCTGAAGTAACAAGTGATCCCAGGTAGGTAAATTCCTTAACCTGCTGGAATTTGTAGGATCCTACTACTAAAGGACTGTTATCACCATTGGGCTGTCTTTACCGGTTATAAATAACGGTTTTACAAGCTCTCATCGCCATCTGAAGGATATCCGCATTTCATGGGTGAGCCTCAGGATGGTTTCCATATCACACATTGTCTCGTTAACAGAATAAATAATAAATATTTACCACTGCCGGCCTCGAATTAGGATCCGCGAAATCATCAATCCATCGCATTAAAGCAAGCACTTTAAAAGCAAGTCGGTTTAATCTGGGCAAAAGGCGCAGTGAAGAAAAACAAACATCGAGCTAAGTACAAACTCACTGACCCTCGATCAATCAGCATTATACTTATCTGTGTGTCTTGTTTATTTATTTTTTATTTATTTATTTATTAGCGACTAAAAAGTATTTTAGACATTGACAACCTTATTTGTTTATTTTATTTACAATCCTGCACTTGTCATCCATTTTATTTTATTTCGTTTTGTAGGTTTTTTTTTTTTTAAAACTTCAAACATCATTACCTTTTAGAATCTATTGTAATATAAAACGTCTGTAGATGGGTTATTTTATTTCAAAAATAAGAAGAAAAAAAAATTCGATTGTAGTATTTTTACTTCTGAGGACTCATACAAGACTGAAAAGACAAGAAACTGCTCGACGTTTTCGCCTACTTCAACATTTACTGGACAAACGCTCTAAGCTCCGAATTAATTACAAAAGACTCATTTACATGACAGTTATCAGACCTATTTGGGCATACGGAGTTGAGCTAAACCATACAATTCATCTCGTATCCAATCATTACAATCCAAAATCCTTCGTAAAATCCTCAATGCTCCTTATTATGTCACAAACAAACTCATCCATCATGATCTTAATATCCCACAAGTTGCTGATTTGGCCCTAACTAGATACCTATCCTTCCATGACAAGCTCCATGTCAATGAGCATCTTGGTCAATGTATGCCATTAAGTTCCGTTGTTATCCTCATACAAGACTGAAAAGTCAAGAAACTACTCGACGTTTCCGCCTACTTCAACATTTACTGGACAAACGCTCTAAGCTCCCAATTAATTACAAAAGACTCATTTACATGACAGTTATCAGACCTATTTGGGCATACGGAGTTGAGCTAAACCATACAATTCATCTCGTATCCAATCCTTACAATCCAAAATCCTCAATGCTCCTTATTATGTCACAAACAAACTCATCCATCATGATCTTAATATCCCATATGTTGCTGATTTGGTCCAAACTAGATACCTATCCTTCCATGACAAGCTCCATACACACTTGAATCCGCTAGTCTCTCAACTTACTTCCCATACTATTCCTGATAACCCTCCGAGGAGTCTGAAAAGAAGATGGCCTCGAGACCTTCTACTATATAACTTTATTGGAGTGCTACCGGTAGGTAGTTTCTCCACAAGTGTTTTTTTTTTTATGTTATTGCTTCATATTAGCAGATTCACTTGTTGTAATATTATTACAGTTGTAAATATCAATAAATTAATCTAAAAAAAAACAATGAATGTCGTTACAATTTTTTAAACTTATTTTACAGTCAAGTTTAGTCTTTGAAATGAAATTGGTGATATTCCAGATTCATTCTGAGAAATGTACTAAATCGAAATGCTCCTGTAGCGTTCCGGGTTCCAGTGCTATGGGCAGTACCTAGATAGCTATCTAACTTAGCATGGACGTGTTTATGCAAATTATGTTTATCGCATCCTGTGGTTCCAGTTTGATATCTTGATGTACAGTAGGCCGCTAGATTAACGGCCAATGAAAGTAAGTGGACTGCGCAATTTGAGTAATTTGATTCCCAGAGGGCATTTTTGAATAAATATTAATAATTAAGAGTTTATAGTCGGAGCATTCCTTATATCTGAATTCAGTTTCCTTTCTAAAATATTTAGTTCCAAAACGAGTTTAAGTTACCTAAATGATACAACCTGAAGGTTATTGCGTCGTATCTGGAACAGGTCGTCTCTGATATTTCTAAATCAACGGTTGTGCAAGCTATCATACCCCAATACAATAAAGGATTAGAGGCTGTGTGAGCCTCAGGAGGGTTCCCAGATCTCACAGCTCCCCGTTAACAAAATAACTAATGATTCTAAATTAAGGATACCACCCAATTTATTGATATCCATAGAATTTTTCTTTCTTGACCCTATTATCTAACCTATTTGTTAAAAAATTATTCGGCCAATTAGATTTCCATCAATGTACTGTAACAATCAATTTCCTTAATATTTCAATCTTCATCAATTTTATTTGATTCAAGCTCCTTAAATCTTAACACCGACCTTATTCTTCTATTTAATGTTAGTGTGACAAATGTTCTGGAAAGAATTTCTTCATAAAATCAATCTATCTAATGACTAAATCGATTTAGCTATTAGATAAATAGGGAGCGGAGTGGCTCAGTGGTAGAGCACTGAGCTGCCATGCCGGAAATCCTGGTTCAAATTCCGCTGCGTGAAAGTTTTATTTAATCTGTTTGCAATCGGAGATGGATCATATAGGATCTAGGACCCTCCTGGTGCTCACCCAGCCTCTATAAAAATAGGGGGGGGGGAATCTGGCTGTTGAGCGTGACCTAGGACAAGTCACCTCCTTGCAGAACCGTTGTACATGAAACAGTATCATTCTCTATGATGTACTGAACTCATATCCCTCAATGTGTTGTGGCGGTACAGGTTTTACCTTTTTTACCTTTCTGGCTATTGTTCCTGATTTATTTTTCGTTGCACATTTAATTATTTATATCATTTAATTTTTTATATTTAACAATGGTGTTTGAATAGATAAGCTTTTAGTCTCTATGAAGTGAGTACCTTGCAGCTGAGCGTACTTTCAAATAAATCATTTCCCTGCACAACCAAAGAAGAAACAGTGCAGTGCCAACCAAGTACTGAACCCATGGATCATTATGTAGTGGTGCAGGTTATTTTTTTCATAACGAATACATAAATTGAATATATATAATTATGAATTTTCAAAAATAAGTAATTCAAGCTCATATTATTCTATAAAGTATTCATTTTATCATAAAAATGTTTGTAAATTATTCATAAATATAAGAGCTCTTGATGCTAATCTTTCCGGATAGAGAGAATGTTGAAATAGTGCTGGGACTCATAATATATTCAACACTCACGGGATCTGAGACACCTGGAGAAAAGCATATCTCTCCAGAAGGGAATTCTCTATCCTTCTGTTTTATCCGGTAATGTTTAAGAAATGAAATGATATTTTCCGACCCTTACCTTTATTGTCTTTTACCTTAGGACGTTGAAGTACCAATAGTTATCATATATTCATGTGAGACAAAAGTAACCATTAATGTGAGTATTGTTAAGTCAGTGATAGTGTTTGTAGTATTTTTATGAAAAGAATTAATTAATTAAGAATTAAAAGAATTATGAATTAATAATTAAAAAAAAGTTATCTAAAGATTCCAGATAATTTTAAACACATATAGTATGATGAACTTCTTTAAGATGTACCTATACAACCGATAAAGAGTCTTGGATTCAGTACACCATAGAGACTACAGTTTCTTTGACAACGATTGTGTAGGGATATGATTTTTCTTTAAGGTGTACGAGAACTATAATTCTTACGTAATTATATTTATCACATCAATTCATCAAACTTTATTATCAAAATATGATTTAAAACATAAAATAAACGTATAATATAAGGAAGAAATAGTTGGGGGTGCTGTCAATAAAAACACCTGAATATGTGTAACTTATTTATTGAGTGCCGACGTTTCTTTTTTTGGCCTTCTTTTTCTTTTCCTTTTTTTTTTTGACGTTTCTTTTTTTTTCGTTTCGTTTTTTGGCCGTCAGAGATCGCCTAGCCGCCGCGTGGTTTATTCGGTTAGTACATATCTTAGTATTTATCTTATCTCCATCCTTTCCACCTTCACCTTTCTTCGCACCTGTTCTCACACCTACTTTTGGCATCCATCATATGTTAATAGCATAGAGTTCATTATTATTTAGCCTCATTTTTTACATCTACTGTATTTCTATACCTATTTCCTATATGTTTATGTTATATTCACAGCTTATTTTATATTAATACCACTTCTTTCTAACTGCATACAGTTATATATTAACTTCCCTTACTTATATTTTCTAACTTCTTTTCATACTTTAGAGTTCATATTTATAAACACTATTTTCAATTTTTAATTTTTGCTATTTATCAATATTTTCTTTCTACATATGCTTGTATTATTACATTTTACTTATTTAACCTCTAGAAGTCTATTATCATACAATATATATCTATAATTAAACTAGCTTTTTCTAAATCCTTCAAATTCCACCTTTTTTTTAAATATTTTAATCTTCTCGTTTTGTATCTTTCCGTTTACCTCCTCATTTTTACTTCCCTTTTTATTATGTTTACATTTTTATCCTTTCTGTACATTTATTTTCTGTATTTTATATTCGTTTTCTTTAATTATTATATCTGTCACTGTTTTAATTTCTGTTCATCATCTATAATTTTATTTTTATCTATCACTACTTTAATTTTATTATATTCTGTAACTATTTTAATATTCGCTATCTTTAATTATCATATCTATTCACTATTTTATCATATCTAGTCACTATTTTAATTTTTTACATTACTTGTCACTATATTCTTGTTACTGCAACGTTTTTTATATATTTTTGTTCTGTCTGTTTCTCTCTCATAGCACTGAAGATGGCCTATATTGTAGGTCGAAACGTCGGCACGCAATAAATAAGTATGCACTTATTATGGTGTTTTAATTGACTGCACCCCCAACTATTTCTTCCTTACAATAGAAGTTCCAGTCAACTATTTTTTTCTCTAGTATAAAAACAAATATTTACTTGTTGTATTCTATGACGGAGTTGTAAATTTTAATTAGAAAATTTTTAAAAAAGTTACATTACTTTAAATACTTATACTACCTTCATTGTAAGAAAGAGCTAGAACACGCTCCTACAGTTCCCAGGTACCGTCATAAAAAACGAATACAAATTTGCGTATTTTTTTTATTTTTAGAATTCTTAGCCATAACCTGGAGAGGAGCAGTTTCCATGGTAATCGCTAGTACTTTGAACTGGAGCATTCTAGTGATAGTGTGGAAGCGCTGGAGCCTCCAGGGAAGAAAGTGATTGTCCCAAGGAAACGATTCGCTGGAGAAGGAAGGGCGATAAGTTATTGCTCCAGTGTAAGTGTAATGGCTCTGTAATAACACGAACTGTAGTAGTCGTGGTGAAGTTACTATTCCGAAGCTGGAGTAGTTAATCGGCGATAATAATAATAAAACTTAATAGTTGTTGCAATTTATTCTCTGTGATAAAATTTTATATACAATTTTAAATGTATATACTTCGCCAAAGAAAGCATAGTTTAAAAAGTACTTCAGATCTACAGCCCCGGTGAATAAGTGGTTAAATCGGATTTTTTTCCAGAGTTAACTGCTTTCAGATAATCGGAATCGTATCATTCTCGTAGTTTTTGGCTTAAAATGGAGTTGTGATACAAGCAATAACTCCTTTTCAAGCCAATGCCTTACTTAGCCCCTTATTCACTACGAAAATAACTCGATTCCGCTTACTTAAGTACAAGAAACTCATTTTGGAGAAAATTAGCCTTAACCACTTATTCACCAGGGCTGTAGGTATAATCTATACATAGTCAGTAATAGTTACATCATGCTGTCAATAAAAGTTCCTATACATTGTGAGAATCAGATAAAATGATTTTTTTTTTTTAATTACTTGAATCGAAGCGTCAACCTGCGGATCTGATTTAAAAAAATAAACTATTATATTCAAACAAAAGATACCCACAAAAACTGTCCATAATAATTACTATAATAGCAATAATAAAAAAAAACTGTACCACTACCACCCGTTAACGGTTCTGGGGTTCAGTACTTGGTAGAGACAGTACTATTTCATGGACAACGGTTGTGCAAGGAGGTGATTTGTCCTAGGTCACGCTCAACCGCCAGATTATTCCCCCTTATTTTGGGTACCATATATTATATACACCAAGAAATATGATGCATGTTAGAGAAGAGTTGGTCGACTGTATCTTCTAAATTAAGGAAGAAATAGTTGGGGGTGCAGTCAATCAAAACACCAAAATAAGTATAACTTATTTATTATGTGCCGACGTTTCGACCTACAGTGTAGGCCATCTTCAGGGCTAAGAGAGAGAAACAAACAGAAATATATAAAAACGTAGCAGTAACAAGAATATATAAAGTGGTACAGGAGTGGAAATAAAATTAGTGACTAGATATGATGAAATAGTGGATAGATATATGATAAATAAGAAAGAATATAAGACTGGTTACAGAATATAATAAACTTAAAATAGTGATAGATAAAAATAAAATTGTAGATGATGAACAGAAATTCTAATAGTGACAGATAAAATAATACAAGAATAAGAATATAAAATAGAAAAAATACATGTCAAGAAAGGATAAAATGTAAACAATAATATAAAGGGAAAGAAAAATGAGGAGGTAAACGGAAAGATACAAAAAAGAGAAGATTAAAATATAGAAAAAGGGGGGTTGAGTATGAAGGATTTAGAAAAAACTAGTTTAATTATAGATATGGATAGGATACCAGACATGAGGGGTTACATAGGTAAAGTGTAATAATACAAGCATAAATAGAAAGAAAAGCTTGATAAATTTCAAAAATTAAACATTAAAAATAGTGGTATTATATCTATGAACTATGAAGAATGAAAAGAAAAAGAAAATATAAGTAAGGGAAGTGTATACAGTTAGAAAGAAGTGGCATTAATGCAAAATAAGATGTGAATATAACATAAACATATAGAAAATAGGTAAAGAAATACAGTAGATGAAAAATATGAGGCTAAATAATAAAGAACTCTATACTATTAACTCATGTCTGGTATTCCATATCTATTATTAAACTAGTTTTTTCTAAATCCTTCATACTCAACCCCCCTTTTTCTATATTTTAATCTTCTCTTTTTGTATCTTTCCGTTTACCTCCTCATTTTTCTTTCCCTTTATATTATTGTTTACATTTTATCCTTTCTTGACATGTATTTTTTCTATTTTATATTCTTATTTTTGTATTATTATATCTGTCACTATTAGAATTTCTGTTCATCATCTACAATTTTATTTTTATCTATCACTATTTTAAGTTGATTATATTCTGTAACCAGTCTTATATTCTTTCTTATTTATCATATATCTATTCACTGTTTCATCATATCTAGTCACTATTTTTATTTCCACTCCTGTACCACTTTATATATTCTTGTTACTGCTACGTTTTTATATATTTCTGTTTGTTTCTCTCTCTTAGCCCTGAAGATGGCCTACATTGTAGGCCGAAACGTCGGCACATAATAAATAAGTTATGCTTATTTTGGTGTTTTGATTGACTGCACCCCCAACTATTTTTTCCTTAATTAAGAAATATGATGAATCGTTCATTTCTGGATGAAATAATTATTAAAATATACACATTCCCTATATTTTTTTTCTTTTTTTTTACTTTCGAGAATATTAAAATCAAAGAGAAAGAGAAGCTAAAACTTGTAGTGACTTAACTCGAAGCGACAACCGGCGGAACTGCACCCAAGTTCTAACTTTTCATTTGTTTCCATTTTAATATTCTTGAAAATAAAAATAATCCTGAGATTTATTATGAAAAAAAAGAGTGTAATCATGGGAAATGTGTATATTTCTGTAATCATGCCAGCAAGAAATGAATATTTCAATAAACGATTGTAAGCAGTCAGTAGTAGTTGCTTAGAGACAATCAGGAATAACATTATTTTTAATTCCCAGTATATTAAAAATGTAAGGAAGCGACAACCTACGGAACTGTTACCATCGAATCATATCTAAATATAGATTCATCTTAAAAATTGTTATCTTCGCCTCCTCTTTTAGACCCCGTAGACACCTGAAGCGGGCTGAGAAGGAAACAAAAATAGACTGTGTTCTCGGGAAATAAAAACACAGGACATCATCAATTCTAAAAAATATATACATATATTTATTATACATGTTATACCTTTTATAAAACAAAGTCCTCGGCCGCATCTGTTCGCGGTAAACTCAACATCTACTCCACGGATTTTCATGCGGTTTTCACCAATATATAGAGTGATTCACCAGGAAGGTTTTGGTATATAATTTGTCCAGGTTTTGTGTAAATTGGTTGGAATGTAACGATAATTGTCGGAAATGTTGGAATAAGATAGCCACCTGGAAGGTTTCATCGAAGATGCTGCCTAATCCCTTTGTCATATAACGAAACTATGCATGACAGTTTATTTCCATTCTAATAGATCTATAAAAAAGTCAGTGATAGCATATATCTATCTTTTAAGGATAGCTTACTATACCAATTTTATCATCTAAAAAATATCGGTTAAAGCTTTTTAATTCAGGAACGACATCTCTGTTATACCATTTCCAACATGTTTTTGCTATTTTTTAATAAAATCATATTTAAAGTTATATCAAGCTTAAAACTGAAGTTTTAATGGACTAATGACATAAGTTAAAGTAAAAAAAGTTTCAAACTTTTAAAAATTTTCAAATGGGTAATAAAAGATTTTCAATTCCATCATTACTATAGGAATGGTTCGAGTTACTAATACCCAAAATTTTATCTTTATAACTCATCTGGTTTAAATTTGACAAGCTTTAAAATACCTCTATTGAAAAATTTATTTTTTTTATATATTAACACTTTATTGAAATATTACAATCTGATACTTGTGGGCAATAAGTAATAGTGCTGTGTAGCTTACAGTCATTCCATAACAAAACAATAATTTAAACAAAATAAAATAAATAAATATATACATGCGGTAACAGAAAGAAATGAATGCGGAAATGATAATAAAATAAAGTAAAAATAAATAAATAATAATAATACTAATAATAAAAAAATAAAATAAAATGTACACATGCATACCCTATTTACAATTTGCCTGGGGTCCCCGAACTGAGCTTCTTCCCCAGGAATGAGGGCAAAGCAGGAATCCGGGAGGCCCCAGCCCCCTTTCCCAGCCGCGTCACTGGCATTAAACGCCAATGGAAGCTGGTTAAGGGCGCTTCACACATACAGGTCGTGAGTGGAGAATCTGGCCAGTGCCAGTACTCCAAATAACATTATTACAACAGGTCTCGGGGCCATATGTGGAGTAGTGTTTAATATCACACTTACTAAGCCCAAGATCGCGTGTTTGCAGATCAGCAGCTGGCCCCTGATTTTTTTAAAGGGTTCGAAAAACCCTTAGTTATTCAGTATCTTTGAGGGAACGGAAAAAGTAAAGCCCTAAGCCATGCAATGTCAGTTACTCTTTAAAAATCCCGTTTCTAATAATACAAGGATAGGCCAATTATTCTTATTTTTTCATTACATCACCGTGACATTACACGTACATGGCCTTCATTCTAGATATGAAATTATTAACAACTTGTAAATATATACATAATATATGTAAAAGGCGTACACTAAACGCCTGTCATTTGAATGCTATTGATACGGTTACCATGGTAACAGCTGTGAGAGGTTATCCCAATTTGTTTATTGTTATTTAGTTTAAAGAAAACAGTTTTGTAAATAGTGTTGATTGTTTGTTTGTTTGTTCATTTAACGTCACTTTATGCTGCTATGGCTAATCGGACGATGCTACTGTGGGAGCTCTAAATTTTGCCTATCGAGGTTTAATTAGGATAGGGATTTTTAACGAGTACCTGACTTCGCACAGGCTCGGGACCCCCGTTTAACGTCCCTTCCGAAGGACGGCGTAACTAAGGATTTTTTGCTCCCTTAAAAAAATCCTAGGGCCACCTGCCGGGCTACGAACCCGCGATCTTGGGTTTAGTAGTTTGTTACGCTAACCACTAGACCACAGGTGACCGTGTAAATAGTGTTGATATGTTAACATTAAATGATGTTTTTTTTTTTTTTTACAGGTAAGACTGTATAGAATAATGATGTTTTAAATCAGTTGCAGGAAATTATTGTTATAATAAAAATAAATTTACTTTTTATTTTTTACAATCTCATACGAGACTGAAAAGACTATAAACTGCTCGACGTTTTCGCCTACTTCAACATTTACTGGACAAACGCTCTAAGCTCTCAATTAATTACAAAAGACTCATTTACATGACAGTTATCAGGCCTATTTGGACATACGGAGTTGAGCTTTGGGGCTCTACTAAACCAACCAATTCATCTCGCATCCATCTCCAATTCATCTTAATATCCCATATGTTGCTGATTTGGCCAAACTAGATACCTATCCTTCCATGAAAAGCTCCATACACACTTGAATCCGCTAGTCTCTCAACTTGCTTCCCATACTACTCCTGATAACCCTCCGAGGCATCTGAAAAGAAGATGGCCTCGAGACCTTCTACTATACAACTTTATTGAGTGCTACCGATGGGTAGTTTCTCCACAAGTGTTTTTTTTTCATGTCATTTGTTCATATTAGCAGATTTACTTGTAATATTATTACATTTGTAAATATCAATAAATTAATCTTAAAAAAACAACTTTTTTTTACAGAGAGAAACTTAGTTTAGTTTTATTTCAACACACAATAAATTAGATTATTTGATTCAATGAATATTATATATATATATATATATATATATATATATATATATATATATATATATATATATATATATATATATATTATAAAGTAGATAATATAGATGACACGTTCAGTTTACTCGGAACATATTCTGAGCTAGATTAGCAAGGACCAACATTAGCGGTGTGCTATTCTCCTTCCTCGTGGGACCAACTTGCTAATCTAGTATTCCAACTGCCAACTCCTGAATTCTCTGTTAATTAACAGATTCTTTATGAGTCTCCAGATTAGCAACATCAATAATAGCAAAGGGTAACTTGGCAAACATGATTAATAATGTAACAATGTAAGTAATAATATATAAAATACATTTTAAAATTTAGTTGAAGGTAATCTCTTAGCATAGGCAAGGGGGGAACGAAGTCGTATTATTTTCTGCACATCTTTGTACAATATCGAGAGGAGCGGATTGGCTCAGTGATAGAGGGGTATGATTTTTCTCTTTAAGGTGTACGAGGAACTATAATTCTTACGTAATTAAATTTTTTACATCAATTCATCAAAATTTATTATCAAAATATGATTTAAAATATAAAATAAATGTATCTGAAGTCGTCAGAGAATGTGTTACAAATATAAAAAAGGCTCAATAAGTACTAAACTGAACTTTAATTCCTAAACTAGTATCAAGGTAACTCTACCGTAACGTTAAGTACCTAGGTACCCATAGGGGTGCGTGTACAATCTGTAAAATGGGGCAATCCCCCCTGAAAATCGATGAAAATCAAACTGGATCGATTAGTTTTTTATGTTAATACTGATTACAATATTACAATAACGCCGTTTCAGGCTACTACAATACTTACTAGACCAACGCTATAAATTAATTACAAAAGTCTAGACTATTAAAAAACAAATAGCTTTGGGGCTCCACTAAGCCATCGAATTCCTCCCTTATCAATCCTTACTACGCAAAATCCTTCATAAAATCCTCGATTTTCCTTACTTGAATAAAGTCATCTGCAATGACCTCAATGTTAATGATTTGGCCCAAACCCCATATCAATATTTTCATGCCGAAATTATTCCCTCTCATACCTTCATTAGATTCAAATCTATATTCCTCTTCCATTCCCGATATTCTTCTGAGGCGTCTGAAAAGAACTCTGTGGTAAAACACTGAGTTGCCATGACGGAAATCCTGGTTCGAATCCCGCTGCAGGTAAGACTTTTATTTAGTCTGTTTGCGGCGAGAGATGGATCATAAAGGAGCTAGGACCCTCCTGGGGCTCACCCAGTCTTTATATATTATTATAATAATATTATAAAAATAGGGTGCCCAAAATAAGGAGGGAAAACCAGACGGTTGAGCGTGACTCAGGAGAAGTCACTTCCTTGCAGAACCGTTGTCCAAGAAACAGTACAGTCTCTACCATGTACTGAACCCAGACTCGTTCACAGGTCGTAGTGGTTACAGGTTATATAATATCGCTCCATCAAAAGCGACATAACTTAATTGGCATATAGGTATAGTAATTTTATCGGTTGAAGCTTTTTAATTCAGGAACGACATCTCTGTTATACCATTTCCAACATGTTTTTGCTATTTTTTAATAAAATCATATTTAAAGTTATATCAAGTTTAAAACTGAAGTTTTAATGGACTAATGACATAAGTTAAAGTAAAAAAAGTTTCAAACTTTTAAAAAATTTCAAATGGGTAATAAAAGATTTTAATTCCATCATTACTATAGGAATGCTTCGAGTTACTAATACCCAAAATTTTATTTTTATAACTCATCTGGTTTAAATTTGACAAGCTTTAAAATACCTCTATTGAATTTTTTTTTTTTTTATATATATTAACACTTTATTGAAATATTACAATCTGCCACTTGTGGGCAATAAGTAATAGTGCTGTGTAGCTTACAGTCATTCCATAACAAAACAATAATTTAAACAAAATAAAATAAATAAATATATGCATGCGGAAAAATATATACATGCGGTAACAGAAATTAATTAATGCGGAAATGATAATAAAATAAAGTAAAAAAAATAAATAAATAAATAATAATACTAATAATAAAAATAAAATAAAATGTACAGATTCATACCCTATTTACAATTTGCCTGGGGTCCCCGAACTGAGCTTCTTCCTCTTGAATGAGGGCAAAGCAGGAGTCCGGGAGGCCCCAGCCCCCTTTCCCAGCCGCGTCACTGGAATAAACTCCAATGGAAGCTGGTTAAGGGCGCTTCACACACACACAGGTCGTGAGTGGAGAATCTGGCCAGTGCCAGTACTCCAAATAACTTTATTACAACAGGTCTCGGGGCCATTGCCGGTTTAGACGGCGGGGTGGGTTAGATGGATGTGAGGAACTGGATAATGACTGAGCCAGGGGATTGGGATGACAGACAAGGTTTTGGTGAAAGTTTGAAAATTTAGTAGGGATGAGGACGATGACGAAAGGAATGTTAAGATCTTTATGGAGGGTTTTGTTGAAAACATAATAAGGAGCATTGACAATAGTTCTCAGGACTTTGGATTGAAAGGATTGAATGCGTCTGATATTCGATTGTTATGCGGTCCCCCACAGTTCCAGTCCATAGGTCCAAATAGGTTTGATGATGGTCTTGTATATTAGTAATTTATTGCCTATTGAAAGATCGGAGGTCCTACATAGTAATCTGTATAGTTGGCTGAATCGTCTGTTAAGTTCTTGTCTTTTGAGTCTGGTATGAGGATTCCATGTAAGTCTTTTGTCTAGGAGGAAGCCAAGGTATCGTACTGTGTCGGAAATAGGCAGGATGGTTTCGTTGAATTGGATAGAAGGACATGTTCCCCGGCGAAGTGTAAAAGTCACGTGTTTGCATTTTTCCTCGTTGACTTTGATCCGCCATTGGTTACACCAAATTTCAATGAGTGAAAGGTGCCTTTGTAGGTTCGAGGAAGCCATTTCGGGATCTGGATGAGATGATAGGATAGCTGTGTCGTCTGCGAACGTTGCAAGGAAGGCTTCAGGAGTAGTTGGGATATCAGCGGTGTACAATATGTATAGGATAGGACCCAAGACGCTGCCTTGGGGAACTATTGAAAAATTAGGTTTTTTGAGTTCTTTTTAAGAGCGATATGTCAGAGAGTATTCCTTCTCCTGTTGGGGAGTGTTTCAAAACCTAATAAACAAAAATCCGAACGACCATAATCCATGGAGGGTCTTGGATTCAGTTCATAGTAGAGTATGTTATATTTATCGGACAACAGTTGTATCGGGATGCATTATGACTGAGGTCAGCAGGCTTACCCGGATTGAGGGTACCAATTTTACAGAGGGAGAGGCGCAAGAGGTTTTGTAGATCCCACAGAGTTCAATTTCGGCTGTTAATACATTAATAACTTAACAGTAGGATTTGATCCGAGGACCTGCTGCATCGCCACTCAGGACCCAACAAGTTGGGCTACCGCGCCACTCAGGACCCTACAAGTTGGGCTATCGTGCAACCTAGTCAATACTCAGTAGTTATAACTGTCTCAGTTACCGATGAATTGAGAAATTCCAAGTGCATTGTATTATAATGTATTTCCAATTAACTTAAGGAAGTATTTGACGACTCCCACAAAATATTGGCGATTTTTGAGCCTTTTGTTTGCACTAAGATCGAACGTAATGTATCCGTGATCTGAACATAATTCCTCATCAGAGGCAAGCTATCCCTTAATCTCGAGCTTACTTAGTGTGTGCTTAAGGTTATATCTATGTGCAAGCTATTAATGACAAGAATTAATCACCGAATTATTGAATTATTGACCGAACTTTCTCCCAATATTAATAATTTAAATTTCATTGCATTTCAAACAAATGCTTTTGCAAATCAATAGGTAATGTGAGCCCCTTTGGGAGGTACATAATATATATACGATATATATAATATATATGCGAGATGTGTCTAATGAACAACTAAAAAGTAACAATCGATGTTCGCGCTCATAGACTTAGAGACATATATAATAAAATATTAAACATTAAAAGTTCAAGAATAAGGTTTGAATTTTATTTTCATTTAATAGGTTGTAAAAAAAAATAACTTTCAAATTATAAATTATTATAAATATTTAATACTTACCAATACTTAATAATCCCTTTAGAGCATTCTATAAGCTTATTAAAGCCTCAGATTAGTAATTTGTTTTAAAGAAGAAGCATGACAGTGTCCTACGAAATTCTCATTGTTAACATACTCATGTTATATTAAGGGCCTGTCAGAATGTGTTAGAGATATATTTAAAGAGTATGATGTTTACGAGATTAGGCTTGCGAATAAGATTACAAACAAGATGAGTAAATTTTACACTCCATTAAAAGATAAAATACTTACACAGCAACAATCGGATGTAGTGTATGAGATTAGCTGTTTATAATGCCCTAAGATATACATTGATGAAACATCACAATTGTTGCACAAAAGAATGTATCAGCATCAATATGATTGTAAAAATATTGGTGGCAAGGAACCTAACACAGCATTGGCCCAGCATACCAAAACTTGTAAGCATCAATTTGATTTTGAGAATGCTAAAGTTATTTACAAAGAGAGTGATGGCTCTAGAAGGAAGTTGTTCGAGGCCATGCAGATTGCACAAAAGATTGACATTTCGGTAAATTATAAAACAGATTGCAGAAATTTGAACCAATATTATTCGGAAACGTTGAATATTTTAAAAGAAAAAATTGGCTAACTTTGCTGATATGTATACATTTTTATAGGTTAATATTACTTGATATGTTTTGTGGATCAGCTGATTCTATAACCTTCCCAGCTGGTTGCGTATTACCTTCCTTTCAGTTGTATGTTGAACGTCTTGGTGGTGGGGTGCTGTCTCATGTTTGGAGCCTGTTTGGGCTGTTGATCGTTGGGATGTATTGCACCTTTTTCTTCGAGATGTGATTCACATAACCCCTTTTTTGTTTTTGGTGTCTTGATAATGCCCGAATAGGGGAAACGTCGACCGGTAAGTGGTGTATTACTGGATTTGAAACATAAGGCTTTGCATTGTGTTTTTTTTTTCCAATTGCATTATAATAAATAATAGTGTTTCTTTTTGAGCTTGTGGCTCTAGTTTATTGATTTAAATATAATAACAAAAAGGAAATTTTTCCAGCACTTCCGACAATTATCGTTATATTCCAACCAATTAATACAATACCTTGACAAATCATATACCTAAACCTCCCTGGTGTATCACTCTATCTATTGGTGAAAACCGCATGAAAATCCTTGCTTATTAGTAGTTATTGAGTTTACCGTTTAACAAACGCGGCCGAGTACTTACCCTGTTAAATAAACGTTTGTATTAATTAAATTAACTAAATTTATTATATTTACAATATTTAAATTTATTATATATACATGAATATACCAAGAGTAATCGCACCACCACCTGTTAGTCTATTAATAAAATAAAAACTTAAAACCCTCTCCAAATAACTCACCGAGGGAGAAATTAAAAAAGCGAGACTTGTAACTAAAGCTAACAAGAAAACTCTTTTCGAAATATGTTTCCTTAGTTTCCAGGTCATGGCGCCCACACTTCATAAATTTAACGAGTCAATTTAAAAGTTTTTTAAGGAAATTATTAAAAGAAAGCAAAAATTGACTGCAAGTTATTCACAGGAAAGAATATTTGATGAACAAGGGAGCTCGTTAGAATTTTATTTAAAATTAATTTACAAGAACAGTTAATAATACAAATCAACATTAAATTAATTAACATTTCAAAACAGTATGATCCTTTTTTTTATATGTACATGGGTATTTATGTAAAAGTATTAATAAAAAAAGATACAATATGGTCTTGATAAAAAAAAAACAAGCTGTACCGCTACAAACCATAAAGAGAATTGGGTACAAAGTTGAGGCTGTAGGTTCCCAGGCAACGGTTGTGCAGAGAGATTTCTGAGCCAATCATTCACTAAAAACTGGGTACCCTTTATAATGAATCAGAAGGAACTTCAGATCCTACAGGATCTGTCCATGAATGTTAACAGATTAAATTATTTATTTACAATAGCTGAATTAGACTCAAGATCGGTACTGCAATTCAGCTATACCCTGAGCTTCTCCCCTCCTTAGTAATGTCTTTATAAAAATTATATTCAATAGCAAAGTTTTAAATTTCATTGAATAATAAAAAATAAAAAAAATAGTTTAGTCAAGCACGTTTTTGAGAAATAGCATTCACTTACCTATATTTGCAGTGGTTGAAGTTTACAATTACGCCTTATACTATATGTCGAGGTTTGTTTTTCTTGGCGCCCAAACTATCTACGTTCTATCTGAGAAAACTAAAATACTCTCTCGAAAAGAAACAGCAAAACCAACTGTTGAATGATTTGACGTTCAAAGCTAAGTCATATGTTCGCCTTACACTAGAAGCTAAAAGTGGAAATAGCTTTGAAGAAATTAAAAACAGTTCTCAGGTAAGATGGAAGCTGATCAGATCAGGGAGACATGTTTTTATTCAAGTGTTTGTTGTGTGGTGAGCAATAGCTAGTTTATATAAAGCTAAAAAGAGAATGGATCTTCGCAAACCCTGAATAAATGTAAGTAGTTTGTGAAAAAATCTATTATAAAGAACTAAGTACAGAAGTGAATCCATAATCAAAATTTACATTATCAATAGTTCTATTATTATTCTAATTGTATTCAAGTTATATATATTTTTTAAAATACAGTACATGGTAGAGACTGTACTGTTTCATGGGAAACTGTGCTGAAAGGAGGTGACTTGTCCTAGTTCACTCTCAACCGCCAGATTTGCCCCCCTTATTTTAGGTACCATATTTTTATAATATTTTGTAGGGGCTGGTTGATCCCCAGGATCCATATGATCCATCAACGGTTGCAAACAGACTAAATAAAAGTCATGGCCTGGAGCGGGATTTGAACCAGGATTTCCGGCATGGCAACTCAGTGCTCTACCACTGAGCCACTCCGCTCCCTTTAATCTTAATCTTACTAATATTATAAATGTGAAAGTTTGTATGTTTGTCTCTCTTTCATGTAAAAACTACTGAATGGATTTGGATGAAACTTAACAGTAATATAGGTTATATACCAGAATAACACATGGGCTATAGCAAGCGCCGATTTAGGGGGGCGCACGGGGGCACGTCCCCCCCGACAATTTTATAGGAATTGTGGAAAATGCATTATAGTACATAATTAAAGGAATATAACATGATCATAGTTGTTAAAATATCAGAAAGAACAAGAGCGAAACTATTTGTTTTGATATACTGCTAATCTTACTAATATGTATTATGAATGTGAAAGTTTGTATGTTTTTCTCTCTTTCACGCAAAAACTACTGAACGGATTTGTATGCAACTTTACAGTAATATAGGTTATACATCAGAAAAACACATAGGCTATAGCAAGCGCGGATTTAGAGGGGAGGGGGGCACTTGCCCCCCCCCGCCTACAGTTTTTTAGGTACTGGGGAGAATCCATTATAGTACATAATTAAGGGCAGATCACATGATCATATTTGTGAAAATAACAGAAAGAACATGAATGAAACTATTTGTTTTGATATCCTACTAATCTTACCAATATTATAAATATGAAAGTTTGTATGTTTGTCTCTCTTTAACGCAAAAACTAATGGACGGATATGGATGAAAATTATTGAGTAAAATAGGTTATACATCATAGGCTATAGCAGGGGCAGATTTATGTGGGGGCACGAGGGCATACCCCCCCCCCCGTTATAGTACATAATTAAAGGCAAATCAGAAATTTAGCATCTTGAAATTTGCAGATAGGTTCTTTGTATAGTTTAAGAAAGAAATTTGGATAATTCCACCCCAAGGGTTTCTTCTTTAATATAATAGGGGTTCAAAGGTTGTACAGAATCCGTCAGTTTTGAAGTTAGACATTTGATTTTTGGATGAACAAGTAACTTATATTTTAAAAAATAATTAAATTATTTATTTCAAATGATCTTTCACGAAACTTTATGTGGCAGGCCGAATTCCACGCGAGCGAAACCGCGGGCATAAGCTAGTATTATATAAATGCCATTATATAGTTATGGAAAAATACATTGAGTGTCTAAAAATATATATCATTAAATCAGCTTGGTGTAAATGAAAACAAAGTTTCTGCTATGAACTAACCATTACAAGCCAAAAAGTTCCTTAAAATAAACTATTTCATGTTTAGAAAGATATTCTAGACTGACCAATTGCAAGTTTTTTTCTTTATTTATTTAACGCCACTTTATGCCGCTATGGCTAATCGGACAATGCTACAGTGGGAGCTCTAAATTTTGCCTATCCAGGTTTAATTAAGATAAACGTCTTTAAACAGCACCTGACACCGCAATGACTCGAAACCGCTGTTTTATGTCCTCTCCAAAGGATGTTATGATTAAAGATTTTCAACTGCCTTTAAAAAATACTAAGAATCTTTCTGGGCTTCGAACCAGCGACCTTGGGCATAGAAGGTTGTTATACTAACTACTACTGGCGACCCAAAATCCCGGGTTCGTAGCCCAGCAGGTGAACCTAGGATTTTTTAAAAGGACAAAAAATCCTTGGTTATGCCGTCCTTCAGAAGGGGCGTTAAATGGGTATCCCTAGCCTGTACGATGTGAGGTACTCATTAAAAATCCCTATAATATTATACCAAGATAGGCAACATTTAGAGCTCCCAATGTAGCATCGTCCAATTAAAGTACTTTGTGCTTTATCTGTGCCTTCAGATAAGTTCCGCGACAGGTTCGATGCAATATTCACAATGCGACCCTTTTCTGATATTGTATCAAAATTTGATAATTTGTTTTACTAAAGGACTCTATTTCTTGTGAACGAAGGCTGTCGTTTCGAGGTAAGTTACAACAAGTTTCAACTTTTCATTCATTTAATTTTTTAAATTTTCGAAAATAAAAACAATCTTGAGCTATATTATGATAATAAAAAGTGTAATTATGTAAAATGTGTAGTTTTTGGTAATCATTTTTTGAAGAAACGAATGTTTAAACAAGCTTTTGAAGGTTAGAGATGATATGAAGCATTGAGATGCAAAAGGGGATAAATCCAAATTCACAATTTTTTCAGGAATCACAAACATTCATAATTTAGGTTATTATGAAATGATTGTTTATTTGAGACAATTATTTTTAAAAAAATTAGATTGGCTTTGAGATGTTTCGGAGCGTGAATCATGTACCACCGCATAGAGCAGTGTTCTTCAACCTTTTTGCACCTGCGGACCGGTAAAAATAGGATAAATATTTCGCGGACCAACTGAAAGCTAAGACAAATAAAAACCAATAAGCTTGTACATATTATAGAATATGTTATCCAATTACATTTATTACTGCGATATCTGCTGATGCTTCTTTGATATTACAGTTGATATTCGAGGTTTCTGCGTTGTTTCTGAGAGACGAAGCGTTGCATTAACATCTATTCGGTTTCTCTGTTTGGTTTTTATTACAGACATGGCTGAAAAAGTCTTTTCACATAAATAGGAAGTCGAAAAATTTACTAATAATTTGATAGCTTTATAACTCAAAGTTGGATTTTTTTTTCTAGCGATATCCAAAATTGAGGCAATGAATGCATTTTATGTCTGGAGACCAGAGTGACATCAGAAGACAACTCGATCAGCTTGAAGAAGATCAAAAAGAAAAGTGCACATGAGTTTATGTCTTCTAAGAATGGATTATTAATCCAGAGGTTACCTTTACGAGGATCTTCATTTTCTGGGAAATATTTATTCAAATTTTCAGCTAATTATTCAAATTTGTATAGTTTTATACTTAATACGTCACGGTGATTAACGATTTGAAAATTCTACGGCCCGGTACTGTGCCGCGGACCGGTTTTTTTTTTTTTTTTTTTTTTTTTTTTTTTTTTTTTTTTTTTTTTTTTTTTTTTTTTTTTTTTAATAACCCTAAATATGTTTTGTTTTTTTTATCGTGCAACTGGGTTTTGTGCTCTCTTATGGGCACATTTATTTTTCTGAGTTCTTCTCCTTCTACTGTAGTATGACTTCATTTTAAGGAGTTGAGGTGGTTGGAATTTTTGTTGTTTTAGTTGGAATTTCTTATTTGTTTAAGTGCCGAGGCACACTTAATTTTTGTGTTTATTTTTATAATTACAATCTTACATACTACTTTCATCAATCTTACGAGTTTCTTCCATTACTTGTTGCCACCTTATTGGAGCTGAAGCAGGTGTCAGAGTTTTAAATATTTCGTTAGTTGTGCATTTGAGGGAGTCGAAGAATTTTATGTGTCTTCGCTTTATGAATTCAGTTGTTGTGGGTATGTTGAAGAGATCGTGTAATTGTTCCGGTTTTAGCTTTCTCAGCGATGTAGACCGAACAATTTTTCGGAGTATAGTGTCCTGAAACAGTTGTAATTGGCGCTGCGTTCCGACTCTGAGGTGGGTGAATAGCGGGGCTCCGTATAGAAGTGCAGGCCTTAGGATGCTCTTGTAAATTTTGATTTTTAAACGCAGTGATAAGGCTGAAGATAGTAGTAGGTGATGAAGTCTATAGGTTCTTCTTCTTACCATGCGGATTTTTGAATAGCAGTGGGTTGACAGTGTCATGTGGCGATCTAGTTTGATTCCGAGGTAAACTATGGAGTTAGATGGGCTGATAGTGGTATTAGCCACTTGTAGAGTTTTTGGTAAACGGCCTTTTTTCCCTTTTTGGATGACAAACACTACACAGTCCGTCTTCGCCGGGTTTACCTGGATGTTGAGGTGTCTCAATTTTTCTACTATTTCTTGGCACGTACTTTCGGCTTGTTTTAATGCCCGTTTTGCGCTCATACTGCTGCTATAGATGGCTATATCGTCCGCGTATGCGGCGACAGTTGCTCGTTTGTAGTTTTTACCCACTATATCAGCAGTATAGATGGAGAAAAGGGTCGGGGATAGTACCGCTCCTTGTGGAACTCCGCAGGTGAGTGGTATGTTTCTCGATAGTTTGTCCCGTACGCGTACGGCCAGACTCCGGTGGTTTAGAAATGAGGCTATGATGCTATAGAGCTGTTCCGGGCACTCGAGATCCAGAAGCTTCTGGCAAAGAATTCCATGAGACACGGAGTCGAATGCCTTTGTACAGTCTATTGAGATCATAGCTGTTGCTGCATTTCTGTTGAGGTCTCTGCATACTTCTGTCTGGATTTTCATTAGGTGGTGTTCAGTGCTGAGGTGTGCTTGAAAGCCGGTCTGTTCGTAGGGGATAACAGAGTTTTCCTCACAGAAATCTTTAAGATAATTTAGGATAATTTTCTCGAAGGTTTTTGCGAGGTGCGGTAGAAGACTAATGGGCCTGTAGTGTTCCGCTTTATCCCCTGTTTTGGCCGGCTTTAGTAGCGAGAACAAGATGGCGTGTTTCCATTGTTGAGGAAAGTATCTCAGTCGGACCGGCGGTTGAAGAACACTGTTATAGAGGACGCTAAATTTGTGAGAAAAAATTAAAAATTAGAAAATATGGATTTATCCCTTTTTGCACCTCTACGCCTCATATAAACTAAACCGTATGTGTAAGTCGGTTCTTATACAGTCAGCAATAGTTACTATATCTACAGCCCCACTACAATAAGTGATTAAGTCTAATTTTGTCCAGAGAGAGTTAACTGCTTTCAGGTAACCGGAATCGTATCATTCTCGTAGTTTTTGGCTTGAAATGGAGTTGTTAAATAAACAATAACTCTTTTTCAAGCCAATCTTATTTAGCCCCTTATTCACTACGAAAATAACTCGATTCCGCTTACGTAAGTACAAGAAAATCATTTTGGAGAAAATTTGACTTAAACACTTATTCACCGGATCTGCAGATATATAGTCTGTAATATACTTATTTATATGTTAATATATATTATTAAAACGAAAAGAATGAAAAGTTAAAACTTGTGACGACAGCCTACGGAACTGATACCATTTTTTTTAAACTTCTTTCCTCACAATATTTTTACTCAGAGTATGATAATTTAGTTAACGTCTAATTTGAATTTTACTGATATAGTTATAGTAACTAAAAAAGTAGAACTGATAAAATATTTTTTTTATTAAACTTTAGCTAATATTATCCCTCGAGATTTCCTAGCGATACCGATTGTGGACTATCAGATTCCTCGAATCTCCGCAACTCCCACGAGCTTCATTGAGTCTATTCTCGAATTCCACCTGCTTCTTGGCCCTGATATTTCTGTTTTCTCACTGAATTCTGTTTCTGAGAGGAATATCTGTCCCATTGCACCCGGGATTCGTATAATATGATATCCTATCAAAGACCTTGGTACTAACATATTTAAATCAGTATCAATTTACTGCATTCATCTTGGTACAAATACCGTCTATTCGCTTCCTAATAAATAATGTTATATCACTTCAAAAGAACATCATAACTCAAACAACATAATTTTTCAAGAAGGTATTTGAAAGTTTCGTGTCAAAGTATTCCTATTTTAATGGTAAAATGATTTTATATTTTATATTATATGATAGTATTATTATTATTATTTATTTTACTTTATTATTATTATTACCGCATTAATTTCTTTCTGATACCGCATGTATTTTTCCGCATGTATATATTTATTTATTTTATTTTGTTTATATTATTTTTTTGTTATGGAATGACTGTAAGCTACACAGCACTATTATTTATTGCCCACAAGTGGCAGATTGTAATATTTCAATAAAGTGTTAATATAAAAAAAAAAAAAGTTCACTTAACGTCACTTTATGCTGCAATGGCTAATCGGACGATGGCAGTGGCGGCTCTAAATTTTGTCTATCCTTATATAATTAGGATAGGGAATTTTAACGTGTACCTGACATTGTACAAGCCCGGGAACACCGTTTAACGTCCCTTTCGAAGGACGTCGTAACCAAGGATTTTTTACTACAGGTATTATTAGTATTAATTACAGGTAGACCTGCCGGGCGGTGAACCCGCGATCTTGGGTTTAATAGTTAGTTATGCTAACCACTAGACCACAGGTGACCCAATTTAATACTTACTACAACACTTAAAATAATTAAAGACTTGTTGAACACAAAAACAAACAACAAATCTTTAAAAGTCTGCTATTTATCAAAATCTCTATAGGCACTCGGAAATTTTTTTTTTTCTCATCCTCCAAAAATTTTATTTACAATACGACACAAATTTACAGAAATTCCTTAAAATGCTTCTATATAAACCAAAGCCTTCTGTTACCTTTCGGTATTTCAAGGCGTTACAATGGACTGAGTCAGCTGAAGGCGGTACTCGGAGAATAATTTATTGTTAAAAATATATTAAGAAAAAAAAACTGGAGTGAATTAAAATAGTATTTTTTATTTTTCTATTATCCGGATTTCCCAGTATAGGATCATTGTCAAGCCAGTTCTTTACATATATCCCTGTCTTTCCAGTCTTCACTTTAGAGACCTCTTGCTGACAATTCTTCTTTCCATTTCAATTCTGTACACTATGTATTATTTTCTTAATTTGTTTTTCTTACACATTCTTGTGCATAATGAAGCATTCTTCATTGCCTTTCTTGCCTGTTCACTGCTTCTTCTGCAAGCGTAGAACCTGACTATTTGGATCTTTTCAAAGACTAACATACTTTACAACTAATACATTTATCTTCATTCTCGTACCCTCTAATAGTCGATAACGATGGAATAACTTCAGATAACTTATTGACCGTCGGGATATTTGGGCGATGTCGGATTTCTAGGAAAGGTTGTAGTCAATAGCAATGCCTAAGTTTCCTAAGAGGAGTTGAAACTGAATGGGGTGATCGTTTAGGATTAATATTGGGTGTGGATAGCTGTAAGGAGGAATTGGAACCTAGAACAATGGCCTGGTTTATCATTGGGTTTAATTCCAGCTTTGCCCAGGCACTGATCCTATCTAGGTCTTCCTGAATACTGGCGAACGCAATTAATAGCTCAGAAGGAGGAAAGAACAAGTAGATTTGGAATTTGTTGGCATATAGATGGTAGGAACAGTGGTGAACAGATTTAGGAAGATCGTTGATGTAGCAGTTGAAAAGAAGAGGGGAGATGCTCGAGCTCTGTGCCACAACTCACACGCTAAGTGGAAAGGGGTTGAATATAGGGAAACTGCTTGAGATCTGTACATCGGTTAGCAAAAGAAGATGATTTTAGTTTAGTGAAAATGATAGAATGGTCCAAGGAATCAAAAGCTTTAGAAAAGTAAATTAGGATTAGCACAGTTAATTTGGTTGTCATCCAAAGAGATATTTATATCACTGGTGATTTTGGTAAGGGCAGATTGTGTGGAGAAACTGGAATGGGAATCTGATTGAAGTGGATCAAGGAATTATGACTGTTAAAGAAAATTGACTTTAGTGACTGGACTATTCTTTCGAGAGGTTTGGAAAGGTCGGAGAGAATTAAGATTGGGCGGTAGTCTTTGGGAGATACAGGGCTAGAGGTTTTATTTACAGATTGGACAACAGATTTTTTCAAGAAAGAGGGAATACTGCGTTTTGTAATGAAAAACTATATATGAAGAGTAGGACAGGTAGAATATCGATAAGACATAAGTTTAACCACATAGCGAAGTTTAACCACATAGCGAAGTTTAACCAGATAGCGAAGTTTAACCAGATAGCGAAGTTTAACCACGCATCGAAGTTTAACCACATAGCGAAGTTTAACCACATAGCGTAGTTTAACCACATATCGAAGTTTAACCACATAGCGTAGTTTAACCACATATCGAAGTTTAACCACATAGCGAAGTTTAACCACATAGCGAAGTTTAATCACAGAGCGAAGTTCAACCACATATCGAAGTTTAACCACATATCGAAGTTTAACCACATATCGAAGTTTAACCACATAACGAAGTTTAACCACGCAACGAAGTTTAACCACATAGCGAAGTTTCAGTTACTATATTATTTGTTTTGGAAAATAGTCCCAACTAAAGTATATCTCAGGTCATACGTTCAGAATTTTTATACAGTACTGAATCCTAAACACAACAATAATATTATCAATTTCTGTAACTTCCTATATAAAGCTCTAAGTATAAGAACAGCTCTGACCCGTTGATATATATATATATATATATATATATATATATATATATATATATATATATATATATATATATTTATACATATGTGTGTTTACCCAAAAAATAACTTTTGAATTATGTAAGTTCTGCTTTACTTGCATACAAGCTTTTCCATATTTTGATGTAGTGCTCACTCATGGCCATATTTTTGATTTTACCTTCATTACAATGTTTAGTATAATAATTATCTATTTCCTTTTTCTGTATGTTTACTATTCTTTTATTTGAATGTACTATTATTTTTGTTATACTTCTAACCAAACTCTCACTGTATTTTAGTAATTTAAAAATCAGAAATAAATAAGTAAATAAAATTAATAAATATTTTATTTGAAAAGAAAAGATATAACAAGGACCGGGACCCGAACCCGGGTCTCCCCCCTCTCCGTGGTGACGCCTTAACCACCTCGGCCATCCTGGTTCGCTTCTCGCTCAGTCATATCCCTCCTTTTCACTGATCCTATATCTCCGTGTTCTCGCAATTTGCGATGTATACACGGGGAGAATGTTAATTAAACATTACTTTTATTTTTAGATCTTGTTGACTTACGTCATTAAATATTATTATAATTTATTTTATTTTATTTTATTGTTGTATGGCATAATTTTTTAAATATTTTATTTGAAAAGAAGAGATATAACCAGGATCTGGCCTTGCACCCGGGTATGCCACCTATATCGCAAATTGCACATGTATCGCAAATTGCGAGAACACGGAGATATAGGATCAGTGAAAAGAAGGGATATGACTGACCGAGAAGCGAACCAGGATGGCTGAGGTGGTTAAGGCACCACCACGGAGAGGTGGGAGACCCGGTTCGAGTCCCGGTCCTGCTCATATCTTTTCTTTTCAAATAAAGTATTTATAAATATTAAAAAAATTATATCATATAACAATAAAATAAAAGAAAATAAATTACAATAAATACAATTAAATTAAAAAAAATAATTTTAACTGTAATTATTTCTCATTCATCTCTTTTGTTGAGTCTTTTCTTTTGCTCTCAAGTTTTATTATTATAAATTTTCTAAATATTCATTACTTGTAAATTTATAATTTACTTGTGAGATATAACAATTAAAACTAAGCGAGATATCGTAATGAGATAATTAAAAAATATTGCAACAAGGGAAGCCAGTATTTTACATTTGGAAGCAGAGAATTAAAATAAACTCTGACTTCATTAAGTGAACACTAAGTTCTCTAAATTTAGCACTGACTTCTAGTCCCACTTTAATTGCCTTTCTTCAGAAATTGCTTCTCAAAGTTCTATGCAGGCTTATATTGCAGTTATCCAACAATTGCCTTCATTTAAGTTTCAAAGTTTCTTATATGTTTTTAATAATAATAATTATAATAAAGTCGCTATTTATTCTGGGACAAGTCCATTTAGAATAACAATACAGGTATTAATATATAAGCTATTATTATTATGTTTTAGAGTATGATGTAATTACTAAAAAAATGAAAATCTGCGAATTACCTCCAATGACAATATTTAAAAAAAAGATAACAGAAATAAAAATAAAATAACAGTAATTATATGGAGAAAAACAATTGATAGTTACATATGTGTACAAATTTTATGGTACATAAAAAAACAAAAAAACAAAATTTTAAACAATATCATTCGCCGAAAACCCATGACCTCCTGTCCTACTGTATCCTTTAATAGTACTCCACTTATCCCTGTTGATCAGATTCGCTACCTGGGACTCAACTTAGACAAACGTCTTACTCGGAAAGAAAAGACAAGAAACAGCTAGACGCTTCCGACTACTTCAACACATACTAGACAAACGCTCAAAGCTTCAGATCAATTACAAAAGACTTATTTTTGTGACTGTTATAAGGCCTATATGGACTTACGGAATTGAACTGTGGGGCTCCACCAAACCATCGAATTCCTCTCGTATCCAATCCTTGCAATCCAAAATCCTTCGCAAAATCCTAAACGCTCCTTATTTTGTCACATATAAAACCTTATGGCCTTAACGTTCCATATGTTACCGATTTCGCCCATTCCAGATACCTACCATTCCATAATAAACTCCAGGCCCATCCAAACTCACTAGTTTTCATCCTTGCATCCAATACCATCCCTGACAATCCTCCTAGGCGACTGAAGAGAAGATGGCCTCGGGACCTTCTATTATAGAAATGTTATTAGAGTGCTGCCAGTGGGTAGTGCCTCTACATGTCCTGTCAAGTATATATTCATATAGCGCTTGAACTAGATGTATATATTACAGTTGTAAAATTCAGTAAAATAATTAAAAAAAAAAACAATATCAAAATAATTTTTGAAAAATATCTAACTGGATGAAGGGGGGGGGGATATAACATATTAATCTCATAACTGAATATATTATTTCTGATTTTTTGCGAATTGTTAGGATATCAGGTGATTGAATATACGGGATTTGAAAGTTGAAAATGTTTGTAAATGTATTGGAACGAAGGATGAAAGGAGGTAAAAAGTTCTAAAGGGACGAGGATCGGATAAGGAAAGCTCAATCAAAAGCAGCTGTGTCGGTGGGATGCCTTATATAGCTCTGAGAGCCGAGAACGGGTGTTACTGGAGTGGACCGAGGTTTTGAATCGATAGAGATCGGAAATATATTTTTAATTAGAACCACTGAAAAATCTCAGAAGGTAAATATTTTTCAATAACCTAAAGAGACTTAATCATTTTAAATATTTGAATGGAACTGTAGTAGATGATATCACAAATACTAATAAACCTATTTTTAGGGCGTTGGTTAACTCAGCGCGTAGAGCACTGAACTAAGCTGAGCGTTCTTTGGTCAAATTAGGCAATGGTAGATAAATTATGTATTGAGTTAGCAGCCTGTCTATATCCCTGTGATGGGGCTCGCCCAGCCTCTATAAAGAGAGTATCGTGAATTATGGAGAAAACCTGGCCATTGAACGTTATTTCTGACAAGTTACCTTCTTTTACAACCGTTGTGCTAAGTACAGTACAGTCTCTAACATGTACTAAACCCAAGTCCATGACCGGCTAATTTTTGTGGTACACATTTTCACTATAATTTTTTAAAATAAACCTGTACTGTCTACTACCTGTACTACCACACTATTGAGTATGAATTTTTTTCTCAGTATTAAATTGTGTTAAATGATTAGCATGATTTCAAGTTATGAACTCTATTTTGTAATATAGTTTTAGATGAGAAATTCGTAACCTTCCTCGAACGATATTATTAAACAAAAAAAAAAAGTTTTGATGATGTTTCCAACATAAAGGGTGTTTTCATATGTCCAACCAAAACATATCGTTTTTAAAGTGAATTAACACAGTAATTAAAGGTGAAGTGAAACAGTTATTTTCAATTTATTGAGTTAATCAAAGTACGGTATATTTTATTTTGTTTTCCTATTTCTATAGAAAAACATTTATTGTGTTTAAATGTAAAAATACGTGGCAGAAAATGCCTGAATGTAGAGGATGCTCTTGACAGGAAGGCTTGGAAAGAAATATTGTCATGAAATTTGGGTGGAGAAAAACCCAACTTCAGGGAAACTCTCAAAAAAATTACAAAAGATATACAAAAAAACATTTTCTTTTTTTTTATGATTTTCTAAAATCGAGGTGTACAATAAAACAGATAGAGACATTTTTTTTTGGTTGGTTAAAATAGAGAATAAATTGTCGGTTACCACGTATATTTAAGCGCATTGTCTCATCATTTCAAAAAAAAATTCAAAAAATAAATTGACCCATGTGAGAGTGGTTGCATAAGAGACGTTAGAATACTGACAAATAAATAATAAAACATTGAACAAATGAAAAAGTATGTAAAAGACTATAGCAATGGGATATAATCTATTAGTAGTTTTCAATTTTAATATTACTAGGGTGTAATATTACCATATATTATGTAATATACCAACCTCCATTTTACAAATTATTCAAGTACTCACTCAATTTTAATATATATATACATAATAATACATCGCGAAAATTTCGAGAACTTCAGATACAGGATCGGTGAAGAGAATGGATTTGTCTGGCCTGGATACGAGCCTGGTAGCTTAGTGGTTAGAGCACTGCACTAGAGATGCGGAAGACCCGGGTTCGAATCTTTACAATTAATTTTTAAACTTTGGCCTGTTTTATAGATATAAAAATTTACAATTTTTTCTATTTTCGATTAACAGTACTAAAATCGAAATATAAGAATATGATGTTTGCTTTATATTTGAAACTGATTCCTTCTATCTTTCAATTTTTTTTAATATTTTTTTAGATTAATTTATTGATATTTACAACTGTAAATAATATTACATCAAGTAAATTTGCTAATAAGAACAAATGACATGAAGACACTTGTGGAGAAACTACCCATCGGTAGCACTCCAATAAAGTTCTATAGTAGAAGGTCTCGAGGCCATCTTCTTTTCAGACGCCTCGGAGGGTTATCAGGAATAGTATGGGAAGCAAGTTGAGAGACTAGCGGATTCAAGTCTGTATGGAGCTTGTCATGGAAGGATAGGTATCTAGTTTGGGCCAAATCAGCAACATATGGGATATTAAGATGAATTAGAGATGGATGCGAGATGAATTGGATTGTTTAGTAGAGCCCCAAAGCTCAACTCCGTATGTCCAAATAGGTCTGATAACTGTCATGTAAATGAGTCTTTTGTAATTAATTGGGAGCTTAGCGCGTTTGTCCAGTAAATGTTGAAGTAGGCGAAAACGTTGAGCAGTTTCTTGTCTTTTCAATCTTGTATGAGGATTCAAAGTGAGACGTTTGTCCAGATGGAGTCCTAGGTATTTTTCAATTTAAATTTTAAAACAGTGCTATATTTTTTATATCGGATTAAAGAAGTCAGGAATAGTGGCTTTGTGAATTTTAAAAAAATATTTATAATTTAACTGACTGAGAACAAAAAAAGTAAAAATTTGTTTCTTGATCCGTTATGGCAAAAACAAATTAAATTTCTTAAAAATTTTATATGGTTCAAAAAAACGTTCCTACTAATTTAGAAAAATAAATTATAGTTATAGAACAGATTTGTCCCCGGCAGGTAAGCGACTCCGGTAGCTCAAATGGTAGAGCACTGCCACGTAGAGACAGAGGACCCGGGTTCGAATCCCGGCCGTGGAATAGCTTTTCTCTTCAAATAAAAGTAATATAGTTTTATTTCTCATCTTATTAAATTGTAAATTAGTTTAATAAAAATGTTATGGTTTATGTTCTATAAATTCACATGATTTTCATACAGTCCACTAAATGCTTTTAATACAGAACCAGCAGTCCAAATTAATGGTGACATCACCATCTTACAGGGAATACCTTAATTGAACAGTATTTATTGGTCTTCATTATCACAATGACCTATTCCAGTTCCACTCTTTTTTCCTGTACTTTTAGCCGTACTATTGCTAGGCAACGCTGATAAAATATTACATCACGTTTTTTTAATACAGCAGAGAGATTTTAATAATACATACATCATTTGACTCTACGCCTCCTGATAAATTACAAAAAATATTTTAATAAACTTGTTTTGATGAGATCACCTTAGCCACTGAGGTAGAAATTTCTTAGGAGAAACCTCTTGTCAATCACATTCTTCATTGTTAATTGGAATTCTGTGGTGATTGCCTTCGTGTGGAACGTAGTAAAGGTTCAAAGAAACCAATAAACTGAGGCTAATCACCGAAATTCCGAAGCTTCCTATCTTTGTAATCAACATTTTCGCCTTCTAAATTAAGCGGTTTAGTAAATTACATATTTTAGTACACAAGTTAAATTCCTTCTTATCCCATCGATACCTTCATAAAGTTATGTCACTTACCAAATTAATTAATTAATTAGCTAGTGTCACATCGCTAGTCTAGTGTCAACCCCCCCCTATCAAACTAGCCCTGAAGGAGACCTGCAATGTGGGTCAAAACGTTGGCTTACCAATAAACAATTCTCCCTATCAATTTGGTTTAATTTTTTTACTTCTATTTTTATTGTTATTATTTAATTTATTTATATTATCCGTTAATATGGTTTGAAAAAAAATTCCTTCATGACTAATGCAATTGTCAATTTAGTTGCCAAATTTTTCAGTAGATTTTGACAATTTCAGATCATAACTTTATAAAAATTTCATTTTCGCTATAACTAGAGTTTTAGTATCTTAATTATTGAAAAATAAATTTAAAATTTTAATTTGGTCTTAAACATAAAGAAACAAATTTTGGAATTGCCTTTAAATTCTGGATTTTTTACAGAAGCCCTCTATTTACCACATGCCATATTTTATGGGATTTTTCCTACAGCATTCTAGATTTTATAGGACCATTGTAATGAAACTCCAACATTACTTATTTCACGGCATATTTTTTTTTTTTTTTAACGTAGTGATCGTTTGGCATTTTTTTCGAAGTGAATTTCGGTTATTCGAACTTTTGATTACCCAAACCACACCCTAAGATATTAGTTTAAAAAATAAAAATATTAAAGCATCGCCAGATTGTATCTTAACGAAAACAACACATTACTGTTTAAAGAAAAAAAACAGAATTGTGTTTTTCGATATATTTAGGCTGGTCTAGATAAAACAGGCGGTTCTTTTTGATCTATTTCTCGATACATTATCTGATGGAGCTGATCAAAGAAAACCCCCAAATTTGATTTTGCTAAGCAAACATTTAAAAATAAAAATACAATTGTTCTGTGATTATCAGTTCAATTTTTTAAATACTTTCTCGGCTAACATCAAACATATTGAACTGATAAGCATATATAATTCCAAATTTTAAATCGGAGATAAATATATAAATAACTTAGGATTTCCTCATAATATATAAATATCTTTATATAGGATCAGTGAAAAGAAGAGATATGTCTGACCAAGAAGCGAACCAGGATGGCTGAGGTGGCTAAGTACCACGACGGATACGTGAGAGACCCGGGTTCGAATCCCGGTCCTGGTCATATCTTTTCTTTTCAAATAAAATATTTATAAATATCTTTATTTATTCATTCAGTTCTTGATACTTTTCGACACTATATTCTTCTCAGAATGCCCTAAGAATAAAAAAGCAGGCATTTAGTGAATTATATTTACACTTTGTACGATTATAAGATAATGTTAATATATAAATTGTAGTTGATCACCTCCCTGCACAACCGTTGTCCTTGAAACAGTACAGTCTCTACCAAGTACTGAACCCCAGACCCGTACACGGGTTGTTGTGGTACAGGTTTTTTAAATTGTAGTTACGAATTGATGAAATATTAACCACCACACCACAATCAATATAACTGTACAATGTAAACATACACAATTAGTATAAACACTCACCGCGTATTGAACAGTAATAGCAGTATATACATGTATACACACATATATATATATATATATATATATATATATATATATACAAATATATATATATATATATATATATATATACAAATATATATATATTTAATTAAGAAGCAAAAAACCATTCTCCAGTCCAATTACTTATTTTTTTATTTACTATAAAGACGTTTCGACCCCTTGGGTCATTCTCAATTTCTTAAATTTCTGTCATGATTCATACAATATGTCTCATATGGACGTCTATAATATAAAAATTATTGGAGATACATTCTTCTCCATAGTCATTATATCATATAAGAGAGCAATAATGACTATGGAGAAAAATGTATCTCCAATAATTTTTATATTATAGACGTCCATATGAGACATATTGTATGAATCATGACAGAAATTTAAGAAATTGAGAATGACCCAAGGGGTCGAAACGTCTTTATAGTAAATAAAAAAATTAATAATTGGACTGGAGAATGGTTTTTTGCTTCTTAATTAAATATCATCGATTGTAGTCCAGTAAAGCCTATATTATAATATATATATATATATATATATATATATATATATATATATATATATATATATATATGTATAACTGGCATTTTCATGAATTTATGTGGTGGTAAGCAATTCATCATCAATTTGTAACTACGATTTATGTATAACCATTGTCTTACAACTTGGTAAATTGTAAAATTGGTAATATTTATGTACATGTTTCAATTTTAAGTATCTGATTTAATTTAATTCACTAAAAGCGTGTTTATTTTTCACTTTTAAGGCATGGTTATAAGAAGGACATTTAATAGATAGATTTAAGGAGAAGTGTATGGTGTGTTAAAAGGTTAAAAGACTTTTATTTAAATTTTATTAATATTTTAATGCATATTATGGAGCTGATAATTTGGGATTTTTTGATATAAATAACACTAAAAGGAAATATTTTAGAATTTAAAGAAATTAACCACAGAATAGCTCTAGTCAGACTAACTTTTAAGAAGAAAATCCTAAGCATTGTTCAAGTCCACACGCCAACTGCCGATTCGACAGAAGAAGATAAAATAGGACAAGAATTGCTCAAAATAAAGTTAAGTGGCAGAAATTAATACCGAACTCCACTTGCCAATAGAGCTGGTCACTCCACTCAAGTTAGACCATACTCCCATAAGGGAAGTTCTATAAAGAGTTATTATGTATATATATGATTTTGTAAATATTAGTAGTTTATTGTAAACCATCTTGTTTTATAATTCTCTTCATAATAAAGGCTTTATTCATTCATTCATTCATTCATAAGAAGGACATAATCTCGAAACCTGGTCAAAAGATAGGTTAGCGAGTATACAACTAGGTATCTCAAAAACTGAAATAAAAAAGAAAAATGTATTAACAGTCAAGAAAAATAGGGATGAATATAAAAATATCGCCTTGTAATACAGAAATATATAAATGACACAATATTTCCTCAAAATACATAAACAATGATATATTAAACCACACTTATTCTTCTCCAAAAGTAATATATTGTCAGATTTATTATAGGTTTATAATGAAAACCAAAAAAAAGAAAACAAATCTTGCAGTATATTGTAATCTAAGACACCTCCTCCAGCACAACTCTTGTCGAAGAAACATTACAGTCTCTACGACGTACCGAATCCGATACCCAGTAGTGATATAGGTTTTCTATGATTTAATGAGCATTTTAATAAGAAAAAAATCTGTAAGATGGTATCAGAGTGTATTATTTTATCTTCATTATTGTAACCTCAACTCCTTCTTTAGAAAGACCCCATTTCGTTTAAGTCACTTTATAGAGGCTAGGTGAGCCCCAGGAGGGTCTGTTTATCCCAAAGGGTCCATCCTTGGCAGTTAACAGATTAGATAATTCATCTATCACAGCTGGACTCAAACCTGGTATCGTCTCTAACTTAGCGCACTACACGCTGAACTAAATATAAAAAATTAAAGTTTATATTAATAGATTAGAAGCAGGATCTTACAGAAGTATTCTTTTCCTATTGTTTTCGCCATTTCCTTATTGCAAGGACTCATTTCATATCAGCGAAGACCGCTGAGCCGAAGAATGGGTTTATGAAAAATTCAGTTCTATTTTAATCGAGGGGGGGCGAGTTCCTTTCTCTCTTTTCCTTATTTTTTTAATTTTTTCTTCCAAGTTTAGATTGAAATGGAGTTTAAGAATTTTTTTTATTGTTTAAACATTTGCTTTATTTTAATTTTCTTTTCAACGTTAACCGCAAACCGTTTTTATTTACATTTTACAAAAAAAATGTCTTAGTCAAACCGATCTTTTTCATGTCTCCGATGCTTTACGTCGAAAAAACTTTTTCAAAACTTATGTATCTTCATATTTTTCATAGTAGTTTCATAGTAGTTCATATTTTTAAGCACTAATTTTAATTTTTCAAATTCATTAATCCTATCTACTATTTTTCAAACAGTCATTGTACACTATTGTTACTGTACAATAGTATTTCACTAATTTTAATTTTTCAAATTCATTAATCCTATCTACTATTTTTCAAACAGTCATTGTACACTATTGTTACTGTACAATAGTATTTCTATTATTCACATTAGTTATTGTACATACAGTTCCATACTTTTCTGTAACATGTAACTTCTTTAAGTCCGTTATCATACATTTTATATCTTTATTTTACTATTTTTTCTTTATTCTTCATGTTCCAACCTTTTTTTTGTATATGTAAATATTCTCATTTTGTTTCTTTTGTTTACCTCCTCCTTTTTGATTTTCCTTTATATTATTTTTACTTTACTATCCATTCTGTACATTTATTTTCTGTATTTTATTTTATATGCGTTATTTATAATTTATCATTTCTGCTCATTCTCTTTAATTTTATTAAATCTGTTTTACTTTATTATATCTGTCATTATTTTCATTTTCTTTTCACTATCATTAATTTTGTTATATCTGTCTTTAACTTAATTTTATTATATCTGTCACTATTTTAATTTCTTTTCATTATCATTAATTTTTAAATCTGTCTATATCTTAATTTTATTATATTCGGTCACTTTTTTAATCTTCGTTACCTTTCATCTTCATATCTGCCACTATTTTAATTTTCTACATTACTTGTCACCATATTATTGTTACTGTACATTTTTATATTTTTGTTCTGTTTGTTTCTCTCTCATAGCCCTGAAGATGACCTACACTGTAGGTCGAAGCGTCGGCACATAATTATAAGTTTATTACTTATTCAGTGTTCTTATTGACTGCACCCCCCAACTATCTCCTTTACATTAGATCATCCAGTCAACTATTTTCATCTCACTCATTTATGTATCTTTAGTTTGTAGTTTCATTGCCTGATTCTGCAATTAATAATATTTATAAGTATTCTATGAATTATGTTGTAGTTGATTTATTTTTACAATAAAATATGATAGGGTTGGAGGACCTTGACCCATTCGAGACGATGATTTTTTTCGAACACGGTTCCCAGGAGCGAAATTTTTTAAAGGTAAATGCGAAACTTCAGTAAACTTAATTTAATATGAGTGAAAATTCGGTGGCGTGCCAAAGAAGGAGACCTTTAAAAGACCTGAAATGGTTCGAGATCTCATCTTTCTGTACTCGATTTTACTCTCACGTCGCAGATGAATCACCTTATTAAATTCCTCTTCTTCATTGTCGTCGAAGGAAATGAAGGGAGCACTTCGTTTTCAACCGACTCCAAGCTTTGAATTTGACTGATCACGTATCGCAAATATTTCGCAGTTTTATTTTAAGAGGCTTTCAGATATTATTTTTTCAGGCGATTAACATTATTTATGTTAGAAAAGAAAATAGTTCATTGAAGATCTAATGAAAGAATGAATTAGTTTGGGGGGTGCAGTCATAATTAACACCAAATAAGTGAAAAATATTTTTTATTAGTTCTGACGTTTCGACCTAAGTTGTAGGTCATCTTCAGGGTTATGAGAAAAACAAACAAAACAAAAATAACTATAAAAAATCATTGCTGTACCAAGAATATGTAATAACATATAGAGTTAAAGAAAAGTAAAAAAACAGTAATGGATATATTATTAAGGATATATATGAATAAAAAAAAAATACGGAATGAATGTAGACTACCCGGGTTCGAATCCCGGCCAGGACAAATCTTTTCTCTTCAAAACAAAAATATTTAAAACTAATAACCATCAAAAAAACAATTAATAAAAATCAAAACACCTAAATAAGTGTAACTTATTTATTATGTGCCGACGTTTCGGCCTACAATGTAGGCCATCTTCAGGGCTAAGAGAGAGAAACAAACAGAAATATATAAAAACGTTGCAGTAACAAGAATATATAAAGAAAACAAATATATATTATATATCTTGTTACTGCAACGTTTTTATATATTTCTGTTTGTTTCTCTCTCTTAGCCCTGAAGATGGCCTACATTGTAGGCCGAAACGTCGGCACATAATAAATAAGTTACACTTATTTAGGTGTTTTGATTGACTGCACCCCCAACTATTTCTTCCTTAAATTGATAAAAATAATTATTTAGGTTGTACATTGATCCGTAAGTGGTAGAAAAAGAAATTTTCCAATAAGAAATAATTTTAAAAACGCTCTTTCAAAAGAAACAAAACTAAAAAGTAGAAACTAATTTTTCAATAAGCTTATAATAAGGATACAGTGATAAAAAAGATAATTTTATCGTTAAAAAGCTTGATGTTGATTGTTGTGTGTGTTTTATAGACTGACATCGGCAAAAGTTGAGACATTATGAAAATAGGGAGTGTGGTAGAGCACTGAGTTGCCACGCCGAATATCAAAGGGTTCATATCCTGCTTCTGGCAAACTTTTATTTAATCTGTTAGCGACAAGATATTGAATATTTAACCCTCCTGAGGATCACCCAGTCACTATAAGATGGGTACCAAGAGGGAAAAATCTGGCGGTTGAGCGTGATCCAAGACAAATCACCTGCACAAACGTTGTCCAATAAAAAGTACAGTCTCTAACATCTTCTGAACCCTTCATGGGTTCTAGTGATACAGGTTTTTTCAGGATTTTTACTTCTAAACACTCAAAATTCGTATGAGGTACTTCGATTCGCTTAAGGTGCAAAGAGAAATTATCCAAAAGGACGCTTTCAACTCAAGCGTCCTGTGAAGTTAGGTCGATCCCGCTGGACCTCAACATCAGGTTGCCTTCCCTGGGACACCGACACAACTCAACCTAATTGGAAGGAAGGGAGTTGATGGGGCTAGTGGACGTAAACGAGGCAAGTCCCCAAGAGCTTTGATCGAGGGCAGGTGGTGAAGTCAACTCCAACTCCAAGGAGCTAATGATGCTAAAAGCGCCATCAACTCCTCAACTCCTGATACTATACTAAATACCTGCTATTCTTGATAATGCAGTCCACAACAACAACAATCCTGGTATTATTATATTATTCTAAATAACGAACAATTACAGAAAATATTGTTCTTAGTTTATTATTAGATTAAAAAATAATAATTAAAAGTTGCCTTATAAATCTATAGCCCCTGGTTGTTTGTTCATTTAAAGTCACTTTATGCTGTTATGGCTAATCGGACGATGCTACAGTGTGAGCTCTAAAGTATTCCTATCCAGGTATAATTAGGATTGCGATTTTTAACGAGTACCTGACATCGTACAGGCTCAGGACCCACGTTTTACGTAACTTCCGAAGAATGACTATGTTAGCGCTCACAATAAATTTAATGTTTATAATTTGTTGTTTTTTTTTTGTTTACTTAAACAGCAACTTGAATATTGGCTTTTCTTTCTTATTTAAATAATTTAGTTAGGTAATAGTGTTAAGAACGAAGAAGAAAAAAATTATTATTTGTTATAAAATGTGAATGTTTAAAGATTAGACTTAAAATTGCATTAACGGTAAACTAGAACAATACGCCTTGCGAGCTTTGTTTAAGTCAGGAGGATTAACTTTGACTCTTATCTAACTAACATCAGTTGTATGTTTGATGCGGCCATGAATAGACTGATAAAACTTAGTTCGTGCCTTATTTTTTTTTAATGAAAAGTAATTTTGTTTAAATTGAATCTCTCTCGACCTGAACAATTATGGGACACTTCGAAGACTCACGCTCAACGGCAACCATCTATGATGTAGTCTGTCATGAAGCTGACGTCAAGTAATGCCATTCTCCAGGTCGATATCGGCCCAATACGTACTGCAACTCTGCAGTCATCAGGTCGTACGCCTATTGCTGTAGAGTTATTCTTTACTCTCACAAACAATATTTATTTATGAAAAATCTACCTTTTTTTTATTGAATTATTTTTTAAAAATAGAAGAATGGTTTTATTTTTTTTTATTTTATAATTGAATCATGTAAAGATAGTGTGACAAATAAATCAGGGAATTATTTTGGTTTATTATTCTTTGTTTTCCTCATTGAGGGTTTACCAATTAATCTACTATAGACATTCAGGGGAAGAACCAGAAATTAATTTATTAAGGTGGGTAGATTTGCGGATTGCAGCTATTTGCCGCTACCGCCGAAATAGACATAACCAAGGATTTTTTACTCCCTTTAAAAAATCCTAAGGCCACATCCCGGACTGCGAACCCACTACACTTGGAATTGGATAATGTCTTTTCGATCAAGAAAAATAAAAAAAATGAATTCAGAACATGACACTCTGTGCTGTTTCTTGGACAGAACGAAGCTGTATTAGAAGTCCTAAATTTGGCTTTTTCAGGGATCTTGAACGAGTGCTTGACACAGGCTTGAGATACTTATTTAAGCCCCTTCCGAACGAGGACATAACTATGGATATTCAGCTCCCTTTGAAGGTTGTTAATACAGAAGAAACCATGAAAAGACATGATACCCGGATGTCTTTTCAACCGAAATGTGTAAGATAGAAACAGATTGAACGATTGAACTAGAGTAGCCTCTAGTGAGTTTTCGGAAGGACTCAAGAGATTTCACAGGAGATAATTCCCGACCGCTTCGAATTTTTTTAAACGATTTTGGTACTTTTCCAATCTAACGACGACCTACCCCAGCACGCTCCTCTGGCACTTACCTCAACTATTTGGACCCTGTCAGGTTATCCTGCCTGAAATATATTTGAAATAGTATTCTTTCATTATCATACAAGAGGATTCTTAGGAAATGAAATAGGAGATGATATACAACTAAAATATGTTGTTTTTTTTTATTGTTTTTATTTGTAGCTATTTTTCTTTTAAAGAGAAACGATTTGCCCGGGCAATCCATCTTTAAAAGAAAAATAGCTAAAAATAAAAACAATAAAAAAAATAATCATATTTTAGTTGCATATAACAATTTCTCTTTAAATTTAAATTATATAAACTACTGAATAAATAAGAAGATAAAATATAACATTTATTATAAACAAAATTCATTAAAAATAACAATATCACATCAAAACGGTGTCGTATATACAGAACAATCAAAACAATTAACCAAAACACATCATATTGTAGTTAAATATAATTATTGATGTTTCAAAATGAAACATTTAAAATAGAAAATAAATAATAAGATATAATAAAACATTTACTATAAACAATATTGATTAAACACAACAATATCTAGCAACAATTATAAATAATATTAATTAAAAAGAACAATATGTTACAAAAATTATAAACAATGTTCATTAAAAAGAACAATATTCAATTGCAGTTTCATATTATGTCCCTTTCTACAACACATTTTCCGGAGAATGACGTTCCGCTCTTGTAGAAATACCACAGCTGATCAACTTGACACAAACAATAACAAAGGACTAAGAAAGGTTACGGAAACAGTAGCAGGTAGTTAAGGAAACTGACACTTGGGGCGCTGGGGTAGGTCGTCGTTAGATTGGAAGAATACCACGATTTTTTACTTTTTTAAACTTAATTGTAACAACACCATAATTTAAACTAAAAAACAACTACCATTTGTGAAACCTTGGCTGGAAATTGGTGAGGAGCGATGCCGGCGTCAATAGGGCTTGGTATTTACTGAGATCTCACTAAGGCATTAAGAAGCTTAGAGCTCAGTGAGAGCCGCGCTCTCGAGAGCTCTGACAGTCTCTCTAATCCGCGCGTCTCAATTCCACCACTTTTCACTCCATCTTTGAAAGGGCAAGTAGTACGACGCCAGAAAAGCCAGTTTTTTAATATAGTTTTTTTATTATATTCTTCTTAGAAGTCTGAAGTTATCTAGCAATAGAGCTAAAACTTCTCAGATTTTAAAACAAAATGATTGAAAAGTGGCCTGTGGTCTAATGGTTAGCATAACAAACTACTATTTCCAAGATCACGGGTTCGTAGCCCGGCAGGTGGTCCTAGGAGTTTTTTAATGTAGGTACAAAATTCTTGGTTATGCCGTCCTTCGGAAGGGACTTTAAACGAGGGTCTCTACCCTATACGAGGTCAGGCACTTGTTAAAAACCTCTGTCCTAATGAAACCTGGATAGGTAGGTCCTAATGAACCCCCTCTTGCAGCTTCGTCCGATTAGCCATAGCAGCATGGAGTGACGATAAATGAACAAACAACAATAGGTTGAACCCACTTTTACTGTATGCAAAAAAGGCTGGTTTTTATATCCTAATCAAGTATTAGTTCCGCAGGTTGTCACTTCGATCTAAATCACAAGACTTAAAGGAATTATTGTGAGTTTTAGCATGGAAAAATGGACTGTGATTATGGGAAATGTATATATTTCAGTTATAAGTATAGATGATATATGTTAGTCGAAACTTTAATTTCTTGATGAAATTATCACCTAAATATATATTGAAATGCAAAAAGAGACCTTACATAAATGTTAAGACCGTGGAAAAATTCCAACGAAAAGCCCTTAGTCTCCAAACTAAAACAGAAATAGAAATATCTGTCCAATATTTCGCCCATTCAGGCATCATCAGGGTAGAAAGAGAATAACAGCAAAACAAAACATGAATAATGCACCCAAGAAACATCCCACCACCTCCAAGGCTCAAATTCCTACCCTGAGGATGCCTGAATGGGCGAAATATTGGACAGATAATTTCAATTTCATTTTTAGTTTATATATGAAAAAATGAAAGTAAAAATGCAAGAAAAAAAATTGATAACATTATCAAGAAACCAGTGGACTTATGGCTATTCCACAAAATATATTAATATTGAAAAGCAAAAAGAGACCTTACATAAATGTTAAGACCGTGGAAAAATTCCAACGAAAAGCCCTTAAGTCTCCAAACTAAAACATAAATTGAAATTATCTGTCCAATATTTCGCCCATTCAGGCATTCTAAGGGTAGAAAGAGAATGACAGCTAAACAAAACGTAAAGAATGCACCCAAGAAACATCCCACCACCTCCAAGGCTCAAATTCCTATCCTGAGGATGCCTGAATGGGCGAAATATTGGACAGATATTTCTATTTCTGTTTTAGTTTGGAGACTAAGGGCTATTCGTTGAAATTTTTCCACGGTCTTAACAATTATTACCTAAATATACATATTTATGAACTATCGTTAAACTAATGATAATTTTGTTTAATATTTTAACTTTTTTAATCCGATTTGTTTGTTCATTTAACGTCACTTTTTGCTGCTATGGCTAATCGGACGATGCTACAGTGGGAGCTCTAAATTTTGCCTATCCAGGTTTTATTAGGATAGGGATTTTTAACGAGTACCTGACATCGTACAGGCTCGGGACCCCCGTTTTACGTCCCTTCCGAAGGACGGCGTAACTAAGGATTTTTTACTCCCTTAAAAAAATCCTAGGGCCACCTGCCGGGCTACGAACCCGCGATCTTGGGCTTAGTAGTTTGTTACGCTAACCACTAGACCACAGGTTTTTTTAATCCGAATTAATGATGAAATGTCACAGTTTCCTTGACAAACGCCTTATCAGTTTTTACCAGAGTAGCAATCTCTTGGCATGTATCCTATGTGCAAATTTCCCTCTTCAGAGAGGAAAGATATCTTTCGATTTCCCGCAAAACATTGGAGTTGGCAACACTGTTGAGCCACTACCTTATCAATTGTCGCTACACTAGTCTATCTAGACACTAATCCTACGCCAGCATGATATATTATGCATGTGTATTATATATCTGTTATGGTCTCTCCTAGACCCCAGCAGCCCATGAGTCAGCATTACGACTGTTGAAGCATATATATTACCTAGATAATGGGCCTCTTTGTTATAACCACTTAGTAGATCATACCTATTTGTTATAATAATAATAAGGCTTAGCGAACCCAAAAGTTCCATCCCGATACCAGCAATCTCTGCTTACAAACTTCTGTCCACACACGACTACCCTAATCCAAATCCGACTGATTAACCTTAACGCAATCCTCTCACCTACGCCTCGTTACCTATTTGTTTTATATGACAGAAATAAATAACTTGAAGTTATAATTTATTTAAAATACTAACAACCTCATATTTCACACACTATTCTATATACTTTCAGGTACCTAACCTAACTCACAAAATGTCAGTACCTCTAGCTTAACGTGTCACAAAACTATTGCTTTACTGAGTCCTCAAGTTACTTTAGTGTTGTATGTTTTAATCTTGGATAAAGCTTTAAAAAAGTGATTTAGAGAATTTAATTGGCGCCCGAACAGATACTGTTGCGCTATAAATGTATACCTGAACAACACTTTTATTAATTTATTGAAGAAAATTCTTATTGCTACGCTAAAGTAGTTTATAGTTTATATTTGTAAAAATAAATTACGAGATATTATAAACGAAATTCAGATATATTAGAAGGCAAAATTAACTAAAAATTAAAAATTACTTAAACACTTAAAACAACTTGTACCACTACAACTGTCGTATTATATATTGTTACGGGCTACTGGGTATTAAAAATGAATTAAACAGTTCCTTAATTAAAGATACTAATATTTATTAACAAAATGATAAAAAGGATACAATTAAACTATTAACAATTAAATTATTAAACTAAGATAAATTTATAATAACAATATTCTAAATATTTATATAACCTAGGCCTATTTAATTATTACAATAATCTAAGGTATTACTAATTCTAAATGGCTTAACTATTTACATAAATTTGTATGAATATTATAAAATTACACTACAATTTATAACTAATAATTAACACTTACAGTTCACTAGTCCACCGACCGTAAGATTCTCCAAGTATGGCAAACTGACACACAGTAACAAACAGAAACAGTTTATTACACTCGCGAGACTATCACAGTTCACTGATACACTTATTACACTGGCCGGTTCAACACTGACTAATTTATCACACTGACACTCACTTATTACACTGACACGCACTTATTACGAGATCATCACAGTGCCTCCTGGTCTACTCTCAGACTAAGACTGACCGGCTCGAGGTGAAGGAAGTATTTAAATAGGCAAGGCCGAACATTCTAGAACACGGAGGGGCCAGAAAATTCTGGAATCTTCTTAATCCTTTTCCGACAAAAGGAGACGATCTAGAACGGTCCCAATCCTATTTGAACTTCTCCCGCCGACGGATTTACGCCGCTAATCCCCTTGCTTCCGTCTTCCTGCCGGCGCCCGTAACAATATCAGTACATGGTAGAGACTGTACTGTTTCACAAACAACGGTTCAGTAAGGAGGTGACGGCCTAGATCACGCTATAACACTTATATCAAACAAATAATAAATTAAATCCTCCATATTCAATTATATAAATGTGCCTGATTGATTTTGGGCTAGATTCTTACGGTTTTTTAACAATTGTTTTTACTATAATAGTCAAAAATAATTTATAGAGATTAAACATTTTTGAGAAAGTACACATTGCTTTAAAAAAATAAATAATTCTCTTTAAAACTAAAATAATTTCGTACATAAAGCCCTGTAGGTGGCCCTAGTTTTTTTTAAAAGGTGTAAACAATCCTTTGCTTTGCAGTCTTCCGGAGGGGACATAAAATGTCAGTCTCTTATGTTAGGTACTCGTTAAAAAATCCCTACCTTGACTATATCTGGTACTGTAAAAGTTTATTATTCCCATTATAGAATCATTAAACTAGTCATAGCAGCATTAAATGAATAAGCAAAATATTTTAAAATTTTATTAGCATTCCACAAAACATTTCACAGAGTTTATTCAGATTTTTAACTATTAAATTGACAGATTTTTTTATTTAAATTTAACTTTAAACTAATCTATTCTTATGATGTTAGTATTTGTTTTCATTTAAATAAAAATAAAATGGCAGATATGTTATAAGAAATAAGAGAACCCAGTCGATCCCTTACGAAATGAAATATACATTTGGCTCATCAACAAACAAATATGTATAAAAACGTCTGCTTGGCAAGCCAGTAGTAAGCTCATCAAAGATTTTTTTTTTTAATAATTTATTCAATGAAATTTACAACTGTATTATACTAATATAACGATTAAATAGAATGATTGGTACATATTGGCGTGAAAGACAAGAAGAGTAACTACCCAGTGATAGTAATCATATAACAAGTTCAACTTAGGTGGGCACGAGGCCATCTTCTTTTCAGACGCCTCGGAGGATTATCAGGAATTGAAGAGGTTGAGGTTTGAAACTAGTGGGTTTGAGTGGGAATGAAGTTTGTTATGAAAGGATTTATATCGGATTCGGGCAAAATCCTCATTATGGATTACTTTGTTCGTAACAAAGTAAGGGGCATTAAGGATTTTGGAATGTATGGATTGAATACGAGAGGAATTCGATGGCTTAGTGGAGCCCCAAAGCTCTACTTCTTAAGTCTAGATGGGTCAAATGATTGTCATGATGAGTCTTTTGTAATTAATTGGGAGCTTAGAGCGTTTGTCTAGTAAATGTTGAAGTAGTCTGAAACGTCGAGCGGTTTCTTGTTGTTTCAGTCTGGTATGAGGATTCCAAGATAATCTTTTGTCTAGTTAATCCTAAGTACTGGGCCTGTTCTACAGTAACCAGTGGTATGTCGTTACACGATACAGGAAGACAGGAAGTCATTGGTTTACGACATAGGGAAAAGGTGATTTGACGGGATCATCGAAGGTTTAAATTGAAAGAGCAAAGAAAATATTTGAAAATCCTTTATAATATTTCTTATATTACATTTATATATAATAATTAATATAATATATAATTAAAGAAGAAATATTTCTTCTGTAAGTTTCTTTGAAAATTCTTTCAAATATGGATTGCTGACGTACAGTTAGTTTTGAAACCTCCTCTCCGATGCTACTGTCTTCGATTAATGTAGGATATTGAAGGCTCAATAGATAAATCTGTATTTGATCAATGGTTATTGATAGTCTTTCCAGATTTAGTTCAATATCCAATCCAATCCATCCAACATGCAATCCATTCCATCCAAGGAAATAATCCATATTCCCATATCCATCATAGATGACTCCATCAGTATATAAAACTAAATTTTCCCAAAACACCTACGTCGGTTAGATCATCAATATCTAAAATTATCTCAAGTAGACAATATCTGACATAAAATCAAATTAAATTTAATTTAAGTGGAAATTCCCATGCATCAACGAGATATAAAAGGTCAAATATAATGTATAAAAATAATGCCTTACATTAAAAATATATTATAGTAGGGTGTAACCCAGCTCAGTCTAACGGCGGACCGACACCCGATTTACAAATTATACTTTTCATACAATGGACAAACAATAACTTTTTTTAAAAATTAAAAATAAATGAATTTTTAGATTCGCCATAATGTAACTTTAAAAAAAAAATATATTTTATTTTTAAAAGATCGTTTTTCATCGAAAAAATTGCATTCGGATTATGAAAAAATTCACGCGGGAAATGAATACTTTTAAACGCTTTATTTTGCCTTCGTGACGTTATCAGGCTTGTTTACATTTTTATGATAAGAAATTCATATGATTTTTTTTCATATTAATCTTACTAATATTATAAATGTGAATGTTTGTATGTTTGTCTCTCTTTCACGCAAAAACTACTGGACGGATTGGGATGAAACTTTACAGTAATATAGGTTATACATCAGAATAACACGTAGGCAATAGCAAGCTCGGATTTATGGGAGGGTGCAAGGGGGCACGTGCCCTCCCCCGACAGTATTTTAGGTACTGTGGAGAATCCATTATTGTACATAAATAAAGGCAAAACACATGATGATCTATGTGGGGGCACGGGGGCATGTGCCCACCCCCGTTATAGACCATAATTAAAGGTAAATCAGGAACTTAGCATCTTGAAATTTGTAGTTAGGTTCTGTGTATAGTTTAAGAAAGAAATTCGGATAATTCCACTCTAAGGGTTTCCGCTTTAATATAATAGGGGTTCAAAGGTATAGAATCCGTCAGTTTTGAAGTTAAACATCTGAAATTTCGGATGTTCGAGTAACTTATATTTAAAAAAAATAATTAAATTATTTATTTAAAATGATCTTTCACGAAACTTTACGTGGCAGACCAAATTCCACGCGTGCGAAGCCGCGGGCATAAGCTAGTATAGAATATTGTGTTCATCTTGAGAAATAAACAAAATAAAACAATTGCTTATTAATTAAATTAACTTATTTCAAGTAAAGAGTCATTTTTTTTTTTTATTGGCATCTTTTTATTCAATAACTATTAGTTTTATCAACATTTTTATCATCTCATTAGCAATCACATAGCCAGGCTAAGTTAAAGTTGTTTTCTGTTGAGTAAATTGCTACAAATAAATTGATGCATGGGTATAATGAACTGGAACTTATTTTTTCTAGTCCTTTTGACAAAACGCACATCGATACTTTGATATGCGATGCAGCCAGTTGCGTATTAGGTGTGTGTGTTTTAAACCTGTCTGCTGGAAGTAAACTTGGAATTAAATTTCAGTTTTTTCACAGACAGTCATTTCCATTAAATGAAAAGAAAACTATCTCATTGGTTGAACTCAAAATGATATTCTCATAACAAAATTTTCTGCCACCAATGAACATGTACCTACATCGATGTTAGAGTCTGGAACATTGATATTCACATAGGATTGTCTGATTTTGTTTTTAAATTAAATTTTTGTTTTTCGGCAAATCATGGTTTTACCAAAGGTTTTTTTTTTTTTTAAAGCTGACTCCAGAAATCTGCGAAATACTTTCTTCATCACAATCACTTGGTTCACTCAAAGACAAAGTAGAAAAATCTTTGTCTGTTTTATCATCAACACATGATGAAATGTTATCTGAATCACTGGAGTCATCACTATAAATATCACTGGCAAGATGTTTTGGTACCTTCATGGATGATGTTTGCATATGTTTTACCATTAAAATAGGCGATGATGCCCTATCTTTCAAAAATGCCTTTGTTTGATCAGCTTGGCTTCTGACAGGAACTTTTTTAAGATATTTTTGTTTCTACATTCTCTTTTGAAGAAATTAAGGAATTTTCATTATTGGTCCTGAGACATTCAATACTGTGTTTTCTATGTTTTCATTATTCAATATTGATGGTTGCAGAACAGAGATTGTCTCATTCTTTTGACACCAAGAGGTCTTAGTTGCGATGAATGTGCTAGGATTCTCTTCCTTTGAGGTATATGTCAAAGCATACCTCAAGTAAATTGAAATTGAAATGTCATGCCGTCATAATTTTTCAAGAATATTTTATTACAATTTAATATTTTGCACATAACAAGGTGACTTATAAATAAGTTATTTTGCTAACTTGTCTAAATGAACGCTAAAGGTGGAAATTTATAACATTGATACAAATCATATGCGATTTTTACTAGAACACATCTACGATTTTTACTAGAATCATTCGAGCACAAAAAAAGTCAAATCAACGGAAACTTCTACCTGTTCCAATATACCCATGAAGGATCTGCACATGATTGAGACTGTACTGTTTCTAGAACAACAGATGTGCAGGGAGATGATTTTTCAGAGATGACGCACTTTAGAGAGGCTGGGCGAGCCCCAGAAGATGTTTAGATTCAGTGTCCTTCTGAGGTTGTTGACAGATTAAATTATTTCTCTTCCACAGCCGGATTCAAACACAAAATCTTTGAACATAACAACACATCGCACTATTCATTAAACTTTCCCACTTCCCCAAGGAAAATTACCACCGCTAAACAATTAAAGAATCGAAAAGACAAATGTTGCAATATAGTGACTTACACATATTTTTGAAGTGTAACCTTGTTACGTAAGAAGGTTAAGTGGAAAATGGACATTTGTGATTTTATCATTACCCTTTGGAAACAAGGAAAGCAAACAGATGATTTGCTTCACAAGAATTATTTTTCAATACAAATACTTAAAAGGTATCAATATCTTAATCAGTAGGCTCTCTATTTAATTTATCATTATTAACAAATAATAAGGATAGTTAATACTTTTGCCGCTAGGGATCGCTATCATCCATCTCATATAATCTCTTTAAAATTTCGACACACCCAAGTTCTCTCTGGGGCGACCTGTGGTCTAGTGGTTAGCGTAACAAACTAATAAGCCCAAAATCGCGAGTTCGTAGCCCGGCAGGTGGCCCTAAGTAAAATAATGGAGTAAAAAATCCTTAGTTACACCGTCCTTCGGAAGGGACGTTAAACGGGGGTCCCGAAACTGTACGATGTCAGGTACTCGTTAAAAACCCCTATCCTAATTAAACCTGGATAGGCGAAATTTAAAGCTCCCACTGTAGCATCGTCCGATTAGCCTTAGCAGCATAAAGTGACGTTAAATGAACAAACCCCCAAGTTCTCTTAAAAATACCATATAATCTTATTTATATTAGCATGTCATTGAGTAATTATTGAAGATAATTATACAATCTTTATTTATATTATTTAATTAAGAATTTATTTCAATGTCCACAAATTTTCTAGATTGGATCCTTTTTGAAAGGTAATTTATGTGTTTACCAATTTGCTTATCAGTCGAAATTAATATCTTAATTCAATTACACTGTCGAACAAAAAAATATTTTTGTAATGTTTCCTTCACTTCATGAGTCAAATCTTACTAATTTTGGGTTGAAAAAAACGAAAATGACAATGAAAAAATTTTATTAGCTCTAGTTTCTGTGATACACCATGGGTCAAAATATATAACGTTAACAAATTGAGGCAAATCAGTAAATTTTAAACCATAAGTTTATCAACATTATAAATTAATTTGGAGTTGAAAATTAATTGCAGAATACTTGGCAGGTTGGATATTATTACCATCATGTGGATTTCATTTTTCTTTTGGCCTGTCTTTTGTAGGTGAGTTCTGGAGCATCCCTACACACGCACCAACAGTAATCTGCAAGCATTGATTCATTCCAACGGCCCTTATATCTTTGTTCCATTACAGAAATATCCTGATGGAATCTCTCACCGTGTTCATCACTGACCGCACCACAGCTAGGAGGGAAAAAGTCTAGATGAGAGTGGAGGAAATGAATTTTGAGAGACATGTTGCATCCAAGTTTATGATATTTTTGTAGAAGTATCCTCACCAACTGAACATAGTCATCTTCTCTTTTGTTCCCTAAAAAACCTTTAACAACTCCCTTGAACGCATTCCAAGCTTCCTTTTCTTTCCCCTCCAAAACTCTGTCAAACGCAGGATCCTTCAGAAGCTCCCGAATTTGTGGCCCAACAAAAACACCTTCCTTAACTTTTGCATCACTTAGGAAAGCAAATTTTTCCCTCAAATATCTAAAGGCCTCTCCTTCTTTGTTCATGCCTTTGACAAAGTTTTTCATCAAACCGAGTTTTATATGTAGTGGTGGAAGAAATATATCTTTCGAGTCGACGAGAGGCAGGGCAACAACATTTTTTTCACTAGGGCCAAGATTTCTTGCAGGCCAGTCTGTTTGAATGTAATGTGATTTCCTATCCCTACTGTCCCACATACATAAAAAGCAGCAGTATTTAGTATACCCCAGTTGCATTCCTAAAAGTATAGCGATGACCTTTATATCACCACAGATTTTCCACTTGTGTTCAGCATATTTGATTGAGTGGAGGAGGGCTTTCATGTTTTCATAAGTCTCCTTCATGTGAACTGCATGTCCAACAGGAATAGAAGGAAGACGGTTACCGTTGTGAAGTAACAGTTGTCAGTTAACAGGCGTACCAACATCCAAAAACTAAATTTCTCGACAAAGTGAAAGCTGAGCATTAAAAAATGACATGTTACTGTATCTTGAAAACAAGAGCTAATTGGTCATTTTCGAGGTGATTTTTGAACTCAGCGGGTGAAAATACATAATAACTGGGTATTTTTAAGCCCGAAAAAAAATTCATTGTTGTTCAGTGTTATCAATATTGTAATCTAAATATATTATAAAACAAACGCCTCGGCCGCGTTTGTTAGCGGTAAACTCAATAACTACTGCACGGGTTTTCACCCATATATATATATACAGTAATTCACTAGGAAGGTTTAGGTATATAGTTTGTAGAGGCTTTGTGTAAATTGGTTGGAATATCGATGGGTTTCACCGAAGACGCTGCTTGCCTATCTAACATGCAAGATAATAAATTCGTATATAAAGAAATATTTGGTTTTGGTTTTATTTTTATAATTTCTATATAATAAAGTACATTAGCTGAGATGGGAAGATGGAAAATCAAGATTCCCAAAGAAGCCTAACCAATAATATTCACGTGGTCCTTACTGGCCGCTACGTTATAAAAAAAAAAATACATTACAACAGACAAATTATGTAGGCATAATATTGTTACGGGCTACTGAGTATTAAAATGAATTAAACAATTGCTTAATTAAAGATACTAATATTTATTAACAAAATTAACAAAAAGGATACAATTAAACTATTAACAATTAAATTATTAAACTAATATAAATTTATAATGACAATATTCAAAATATTATAATCTAGGCCTAACTCCTATTTAATTATTACAATAATATTAGATATTACTAATTCTAGATAGCTTAACTAGTTACAATAGTTTCTATGACTACAATTTATAACTAATAACTAACACTTACAGTTCACTAGTCCACCGACCGTAAGATTCTTCAAGTATCACAAACTGACACACAGTAACAAACAGAAACAGTTTATTACACTCGCGAGACTGTCACAGTTCACTGATACACTTATTACACGGGCCGGTTCAACACTGACTAGTTTATCACACTCACACTCACTTATTACACTTATCACAGATCTTCACTGGTCTACTCTCAGGCTAAGACTGACTGCCTCGAGTTGAGGGAAGTATTTAAAGAGGCAAGGCCGAACATTCTAGAACACGGAGGGGCCAGAAAATTCTGGAATCTTCTTAATCCTTTTCCGACAAAAGATCTAGAACAGTCCTAATCCTATTTTAACTTCTCCCGCCGACGGATTTAAGCCGCTAATCCCCTTACTTCCGTCTTCCTGCCGGCGCCCGTAACAATATGCCTTATTACTCGAGAATAGCTGGGGTTGGTCGCTAGTAATGTATATGAATTAAATACAGAGATAAATCATTGATTCAAATATAATTGAGCTGTTATATTTGAAAGGTTTTCGTTTTAATTATGTTAAAAATATGGGCTAACGGACATTTGTATTCATCACTTAGCACATAATATAGTGTGAGCTCCCGTAATCTGTAGCGGTTTGAACGTGATCTCAGACAAACCACCTCTCTGCACTGTCATTGTTCTAAAAACAGTCTTAAGTACTACAGTCTCAAGCAGGTACTGAACCTAAGTAGCTTCATGGGTTATAGTGGTAAGTAGAGAGTTTGTTTTGCCTTCCGACCATTTGTTGGATTTCAATGAAGTCAGTTACATGATTTTTCACCAACAGCAGAAAAGAACATCAGAAAATCTAACAAGGTAGCAAATGAAGAAGAATTAATACCTATCACCATCAATTAACAGAGAAATTATAATTAATACACTTTATAATGATTACGGACAGGTTTTCCTGGTTTTCAACTTTGATAGCTGTTCTGTAGAATACTTTGTGAAAATTATTATTTTTGAATTTTCTTTATCAAAAGTTTTGTTAGAATATCGTTCCCTCTCGACAAAGGAGACATTAACTCGTCTGTAAAAATAATGAGAACGACCTAAATTTATACCCAGATCACAGAGTTAGATATAAAATATTCACTCCTTATCTTAAAATGAAGTCTACCGTGAATTAAACGGAGAGAGAAATCTGCGACAGGTCCTATCTTTTTGTTTTTTCCCTTGTTTGGTTGTGTATATTTTTCTGATATTTTCATTTTGATTAAAACATCTAAACCTTAAAAATGAAAATATAATAGCCTCTTTGTATCATTTTGTAAAATAAATAAAATATATTAAATGTTTATATATAATCATAATATAAAAGAATATAATTTTTTATACAAAATATAGGAAACAGAAAAATAAACGAGAGATCATAAGAAAAATGTAAGGCCCGAAAATGGTAGACGAACAGTTCCAGCTCAGAAGCGAAAAAGATATTGTTACGAGCTAAATAGTGTTAAAATGAATTAAACTACTGCTAAATTAAAGATACTAATATTTATTAACAAAAATGATAAAAAGAATACAATGAAGTTATATACAATCAAACTATTAAAGTAATATAAATTTACAATAAAATTATTCTAAATATTTATTATAACCTAGGCTTATTTAATTACTAAAATAATATTAGATATTACTAATACTAAATAACTTAACTATTTACATAAACTTTTACAAATACCATAAAATTACGCTAGAGTTTATAACTACAAATTGACACTTATAGTTCACTAATCAATGTCCACCGACCGTAACATTCTCCAAATATAACAAACTGACACACAGTAATAAACAGAAACGGTTTACAACACTCGCGAGACTGTCACAGTCCACTGATACACTTGTTACACTGGCCGGTTCAACACTGAATAGTTTATCACACTGACACTCACTTATTACAGTTCATCACAGTGCCTGGTCCACTCTCTGACTGACTCACTCGAGGCGAGGGGGTATTTATTACAACGAGGGGATATTTAAATAGGCAAGGCCGAACATTCTAGAACACGGAAGTAGGGAGAGACTATTCTGGGATTGTCGAGAACCTTCTTGATCTCTTCCGACAAAGAAGAGCCGGTTCTACTATGTTCGAGAAGGTTCTAATCCGATCTTAACTTCTCCCGCCGACGGGCTTAAGACGCTAATCCCTTGTTTCCGATAACAATATCCAACTACACTGATATTCATAGCATAGGAAAAGCAGATTAAGATTTTATGGACACATCAAAAGGATGAAACCAGGAAGACAAATTGATCAATTGGAACATGGTCTCAAGCAGAACCGGTGAATAAGTATTTAAGTCGAATCTTGTTCAGAGAATAGTTAACTGTATTGAGGGAAGAGGAATCGAATCATTCTCGTAGTTTCAGGCTTATAATTGTATTTTAATATAAGCAATAACCCCTTTTCAAGCCAATGCCTTACTTAGCCCCTTATTCACTACGAAAATAACTCGATTCCGCTTACTTAAGTACCTACAAGAAACTCATTTTGGAGAAAATTCGAGTTACGTTAACTGTTTATTCACTGGGGATGTTGTTATAATATTGTATATATAATATTAAGACCAGTGGAGATTGAATAAGACTAATAGTTTAGAACAAGATTATCCTTGCTTTTCCAACATCTCTTGACTTCCCAAACAGATTCTATCTAAGCAGATTATCAATTGCTGCTGAATCAGGGTTGTTGTTTTTTTTGTAAAGATGCTATACATTATGTAAAAAAATATATAAAATCCTAGCTCATGTATTCGTTGATTGTCATAAATTTATTTTCTTAGTATTTTGTCATAATTCCTACTTTATATTCATTTATTTATATTTTGACAATCTATAAGTACTTTATGACTTGTATTGTGTGGCCTTCTGACCATGGATGTCCAGCTCATTATAGCACAGTTGCTCGAGCTTGGCTGGATATAAATTATCCAAAACGATGGATTGGACGTGGAGGAGTAGTATCATGGCCACCCAGATCACCTGATATGACACCCATGGATTTCTTCGTATGGGGAACCTTAAAGCAGAAAGTTTATTCGGTGTCAATCAACTCAAGAGAGCAATTAAGAGACCGAATCATAGATGCAGTGCACCAAATATCATCAGAACAATGTTTAGCTGCAATTTATCAAGTGAGTGCTAGATGTAATGCTTGCATTGGTGCAAGAGGACAACATTTTGAGCAATATTTACATTAAAAAGAACATAACATAAATATAAATGTAAATAAATAAGTATAAAAATGAAAACTTGTTTTGTTTCTTTTTTTGCGATTTTCTCTAAAACTAAGCAAAAACGAGCAAATCTCTAAAGGACTTTTTGTCTTAGTTTTTCGGACCCCTATAAGTTCCTGAAGTTTTGCCATTTAAATTCGGGACACCCAGTAAAATGATCAAGATGAATCAGTGAATATAAAATATCGAAAATATATATTTTATATGAGCATTGAGCTGTGAATTCCAGAGGCAGGAATGGAATTTAGACCGATATTTTTGCTTCCTATTGAGAGAGCATAAGAGAGCTTTTGAAAGTGAGAGAAGTAGCACGGCCGATTGAGCCCGCGAGATGAGCCAGGAGCGACCGAGATTAGATTCCTTCTCACAAATATTATTCGACCAACTTGGAAAATTGAAAAGCCTCAGCGAATCCATTAATCTATTTTAAGATTTACCAACTTCAATTCGTCGAAGATACAATGGCCCATTTTCTACAGTTTTAATATAATTAAGTCCCTTTTTTCTGGATATTAAGTGCTTTCCCAATGATCAGTTTTTTTTTTTAAGTATTGGACGACTAATGCTTTTTTTGAAATAGCTACACTATTATTGAATCTTAAAGAGATCGACTCGAGAGCACGCTCAATCGATAAGTCTTTCCCCCAATAAGAGTGTGAACTTTAAATAAGCTAGGTGAGCCCCAGGAAGGTCTGCAGATATCACAGGGTACATCTCCGGCTGTCGACAGACAGATAATTTACTATCATTTAAATATACTATTGATTTCGGGATGTCAGAGTAATCATTTAAGATAATGATAACATTTATTTAAACGTCCTAACTTTAGTAATTGTCCAAGTCTTCTTTTGTCTGAAATAACCGACTTTCCACGTAACGATAAATAATTTTTATGAAAAAATTGCTATATATAAAAAAGGATGTTACGATCAGTGACTATAATCTAATTCCTGTCTATTTAGGGACGATATGGTGAGATAACTGACCATATCCGGGAGACAGTTTAGTCTGCAGTTCTCTCTATGTCTTGATAGAGGAACTATTCCTCAGTTCCTTATGCGTCTTTATAGACCAACTAGTTCATAGTATTGACATGTTTTTTTCCTAACTGAATGGTTCATCGACCATCAAGGATAGTTGCGCATCCGGTATGTCAATTTTAGTCAGTTTTTTATTTATTTTATTTGACTGATTATTTTCATAAAAGCTATTTGTTCATATTTATTATTTATTTTTATATATCGTTCTTTTGATAGTGATTATTTTTAAATATTTTTATTTTGAAGAGAACAGATTTGTCCTGGCCGGGAGTCGATCCCGGATCGTCTGCATCCCTAGTGCAGTGCTGTAACCATTGAGCTACCAGGAGTCGTAACCAAGCCAGACAAATCCATTCTCTTCACCGATCCTATATTCGCATGTTCTCGCAATTTTTGCGATGTGTACACTGGGATGAAAGTTCATTGAACATTACTTTAATTAGGATCTTGTTGCCATACGTCAATTTTACATTTATAATGTATTTGTATTTATCATTCTTTTTGAGTTGTCTGGCTTTGTTACGACCTCTGGTAGCTGAGTGGTTAGAGCACTTCACCGGCGAAGCAGACGAACAGGGTTCAAAATAAAAATATTTTTGAGATATAAAATTATTTTGTTGTTAGTTCATTTAACGTCATTTTATGCTTCTATGGCTAATCGGACGATGCTACAGTGGGGGCTCTAAATTTTGCCTATCCAGGTTTAATTAGGATAGGGATTTTTAACGAGTACCTGACATCGTACAGGCTCGGGACTCCCGTTTAACGTCCCTTCCGAAGGACGGCGTAACTAAGGATTTTTTACTCCCTTAAAAAACCCTAGGGCCACCTGCCGGGCTACGAACCCGCGATCTTGGGCTTAGTAGTTTGTTACGCTAACCACTAGAACATAGGTGACATTTTAATTACAGATAAAAAAAAAATGTTAGATTATAGACTCCTAGAGAGGTTACATAAGTAAAATTTATGGAAAATATTTAATTTTCTAGCAGTCTATTATTTTACATTTTATATTTTATCTGTAATTAAACTATTCTTTCCATACTTTTATATCTCACCTTTTTATATTTATATTTTTTCGTTTTGTATCTTTCAGTTTCCCTTCTCATTTTTCTTTCTCTTTGTATTTTGTTTACATTATGTACATTTATTCTGTAATTTGTTTATTCATTATCCTTAATAATATATCCATCACTATTTTACTTTTCTATTACTCTATATGTTATTATAATCTTGGTACTCTAATGTTTTTATAGTTTTTTTTTTGTGTTTTCTCTCATAATCCTGAAGATGACCTACAAAGTAATTCAAAACGTCGACACAAATAAAAAATAAATCTTCACCTATTTGATGTTTCTTTGTGACTGCACCCCCCAACTATTTCCATCCTCCATTAGATCTTCCAGTCAACTATTTTCCTCTCTAACAGGAAAATCATTTGATATAAACATGTTGAGATGAGCAATAATGATTAAGACGTAATAAAGGATTGCCATAAAACACATACAGAACTTATATTTAAATTTATCTCGTAAAACAGAGGTGTATTTAGAGATCTTGGTGAGATATATCTTCCCGTGGTCTGGCTGTTATGTCTTCCTAATCTTCGGCTACCACTGGCGATCTTCCTTCAAGAAGCCAAACTTAGACTCTTTCTTCCTCCTTTCTGTCCTTTCAGAGAGTGTCATTTACAATGGTGGAGTCATGGACAAACTCTTCCGTATTTCTTGAAACCCCTCACTAATGGGTTGGTTCACATTACCTACCCGAGTGACCTAGTTCTTGTAACAGTCTTTTGCTCATTTAGTAAATTCGTATTTTTTTTTTTTAATCAAGCCCGGAACGTTACATAGACAATTTAACTGCCGGATTCGGAACTTCAACATCATAACTCATTACTCAAGATCGAGCTACCGCGATGTAAATATATTAAAATACTCTACGATGGGATCAGTAAATTGAATACCTATTATAACCTTAAACCCATTAAAGCTCCATTATTCTGGGATAATAATGTATTTAAAATCAATTCAAGGTGGGACAGGTGCTAAGATATCTTTATAAAAAAATGTAATATTATTGCACAGAAAAAGATAAACTCTTATATTACAATAAAATATTATTGTAATATCAAATGTCGCATCTATTAGAATTTTAAAATGAACTTTGACATTTCCTGGCTATTCGCTTTTAAGGAAATATGATTCCGGCAAAGTGTCGAAACTGGCACTCGAATAACTAGGGCATTAAAAGAAATTGAATATCGATTCAGTGGCGTCGGTAGCATATCTATAAAGGGAATTAAATCGACAATTCACTGCTACCGATCACTTCCACAAGTATTATATCTTTCTGTAAAAACGATTTAATGATTATTGATTGTTTTTTTTGTATTTTTTAATACCTAAGAAATATCTATTTCGTAGCTTAAAAAAGAGGAAAACTATATTGAGTCTTTTCATATGAAATGTCAGTTTCTTAATTCTAAAATTCGAAGTGAATTAGTGGACATCTGTTGCCTAACATGTTCATGTTACGACCGTGGAAAAATTCCAACGAAAAGCCATTAAGTCTCCAAACTAAAGCACAAATTGAAACTATCTGTCCAATATTTCGCCAATTCAGGCATCCTCAGGGTAGAAAGAGAATGACAGCTAAACAAAACGTAAAGAATGCACCCAAGAAACATCCCACCACCTCCAAGGCTCAAATTCCTACCCTGAGGATGCCTGAATGGGCGAAATATTGGACAGATAATTTCAATTTCATTTTTAGTTTATATATGAAAAAATGAAAGTAAAAATGCAAGAAAAAAAAGTAATAACATTATCAAGAAACCAGTGGACTTATGGCTATTCATCAAAATATATTAATATTGAAAAGCAAAAAGAGACCTTACATAAATGTTAAGACCGTGGAAAAATTCCAACGAAAAGCCATTAAGTCTCCAAATTAAAACAGAAATTGAAACTATCTGTCCAATATTTCGCCCATTCAGGCATCCTCAGGGTAGAAAGAGAATGACAGCTAAACAAAACGTAAATAATGCACCCAAGAAACATCCCACCACCTCCAAGGCTCAAATTCCTACTCTGAGGATGCCTGAATGGACGAAATATTGGACAGATAATTTCAATTTCATTTTTAGTTTAAATGAAAGTAAAAATGCAAGAAAAAAAATTAATAACATTATCAAGAAACCAGTGGACTTATGGCTATTCCACAAAATACATTAATATTGAAAAGCAAAAAGAGACCTTACATAAATGTTAAGACCGTGGACAGATAATTTCAATTTCTGTTTTAGTTTGGAGACTTTTCGTTGGAATTTTTCCACGGTGTTAACATTTCTCTTTTTATTTTTCAATATGTTCATGTTAATTTTTTTTCACATCCTCTAAGATTTTATTTACAATATATATATATACAATTTACAAATAAATACCTGCAAATGCTTCTATATAAACAAAAGCTTCCTGTTACCTTTCGGTATTTTAAGGCGTTACAGTGGGCTGAGTCCGCTGAAGGCGGTTTTTACTCGAAACTGCTCGAGGCCGCTGACGTTATACAATACAAAACAGGGAGGGACCGTTTAGCGGGAACAAGAAATAGATTCATGTTAGCAAATTGTAAAGAGCTTTTATTAATGCTCACTTTTTTGATAATATTTACAATCACTACAAGCGATCTATCATTGTTTAATATACCATAAAGTCCGTGGAAGCAAGCCTTTTTCGAATATTTTTTTTTTTTAGTTTAAACAAGCAACAAGAAGAAACGTCCGCATTCGAGGAAGGGTGTTGTAAAGAACAGACTATTCGGTCATGAAAAAAAACAGATTTGCATAAAAAAAATCATTGTTTTTTTTTATGATGGTGAATGGCAGGTATAATTAATTTCTCATTTCTACCCAGAAGTAAAAAAATCCCATCGTACTGCAGGGATATTGACATAATGCAAAAAAAGCTAATAAAAAAAACAACAACCTGGATTGGTCAATCGAAATGGACTCATTGGACAGACAGTGAAGAATCTAAGAGCGCCGGGTCACGAACTCCTTAACCCACCTTATTCCTCAGACATATCTCCAACATATTTCCTTCTGCTCAGAAATTCGGACAACAAAAATAAGGGTAAAATTTTTGAAAATGATTCTCTAGTCAAAAGTGTATTTTCAGACTTTAATTTAAAAAAAAAACTGTATTATTCAGTTCTGAAAATTTGATAGCTTTTCGCTCTTTCAAAGGAACAACATAACTCAAAAAAATTTTTTTTTGGAGCTAAGCCTTCAGTAGAAATTGTATCGGTAAGCTTTGTTGGTTTTTTTAATCAAGTCATACTTGAGAGGTATCATGCTTGAAATTGAAGATTTGTGAGGATAATGACACAAGTTAATATAAAGAAAATAAAAAATTATCTATTTTTTAATAAAAAATTACTATACTTTCCTTACAATAGGAATGCTTTTCATTACCTTTTTTAACTCACATGGAACTTTCAGGTGCATATATTGTTTTTTTTTTACTTATGAAGGAACCATATATTGGGAAAAATATACAGACAATGAGGGTAAATATTTTGAATAAAAATGTTTAGATTTCATAATGTTTTTTTTTTTTTTTTTTTTTTTTTTTTTTATGGCATTGGATATAATGTTGTTTTAATAAATAAACTTTATTTTTCAAACAGAAATTTCATGAGAAACGACACAATTTTAACAATAAAATTGAACTCATTCATAAAGTATTTCTTCGGGTTTCGACCGTGCGGTCAAATTATTTGCTAACGTTTCGTTTGACATACTGCTAGCTTCCTTGGGGGTTAATCTCAGGCTTAAAATGTACTTCTCCTGGCTAAGTCTACTTTAGATAAATGAGAAGATTAATACGTAAAAGACTTGCGAAACCTATTAGAAGTGTTAAATAGATGGCAGAATATTTTGCAAATTCTAATCATGCTATTGAGTTTGAGAAAGAAATATATTAGAAGCAATGGAAACAATGAAGCACCCACAAAATTTCAGAAGATAAGATGGATATAAATTAAGCAAATCATGGATTCCATCACACCAGAGGTGAAGAAAAAATAGAAACAAAAGATGGGCCAATCAGAAACCACCCAGTCAGATCACTGGAAGAATAAGCTACAAACCTGGACCCGAAAAGTTATAAATACCGAAGTATAGAAGGGCATTTTCAGTATGCCTAGCGAAACTTAGGCAAATATGAGATAATGAGAATGGATTCAAAATATTGGCCGTTGCAATTTAAGATAATATTTAACAATAATTTTTTTCATTTCATCAGTTCCCTTCAAGCGGCTCACAGAATGTCCGCTTCCTTATTTTCTTCTCTGAATATAAAATAGAAAGTTCTTGTACCTCCGACCAAACTCGTCCGTCAGAGTCTCGAAATGAGCCAGAATCCAATTTAAGATGACATAAAGCTAGAAAGGCGAGCATTGTATAGACCATTGTCGCCTCGTAAAGGACTTTACAACCAACATTCTCCTTGTTCCTGGCTAACAGTTTACCAAACAATAGGGCCTCAGAACTGGTCGTATCGATTCTCCCATCACAAGTGGCCCTTAAACCTCGAGGTAAAATTAATCCCACTACAAAGGTGTGATATAAATTCCTTTGATCATAGCCGACTATAAATCGAAACTTTTCCAACCATTCCATTTTTGAGTAATTCAATTTTCTTTTTTAGTTGAGTGAAAAAAATATAAAAGCTAAGGCAAAGCAATCATAAGATCATTCTTGTTTATTTAACGCCACTTTATGCTGCTATGGCTAATTGGACGATGCTACAGTGGGAGCTCTAAATTTTGCCTATCCAGGTTTAATTAGGATAGGGATCTTTAACGAGTGTATGACATCGTGCATGCCTAGGACACCCATTTTACGTCACTTCCAAAGGCAGGCATAATCAAGGATTATTTAGTTTATTTAAAAAATCCTAAAGCCCCCAGCGAACACGCGATTTAGAGCGTAGTAGGTAGAATTTTATATTTAAAAGTATATTCCTAATGACAACAGGAATCACTTCCTGACTTTAACCTGCTTATATATATATATATTGGCATGTATTTCTTATTTTTTTAGATTAATTTATTGATATTTACAACTTTTATAATTTTACATCGAGCAAATTTGCTGATATGAACAAATGACATGAAAACAAAAAACACTTGTGGAGAAACTACCCATCGGCAGCACTCCAATAAAGTTCTATAGTAGAAGGTCTCGAGGCCATCTCCTTTTCAGGCGCCTCGGAGGGTTCTCAGGAATATTATGGGAAGCAAGTTGAGAGACTAGTGGATTCAAGTGTGTATGGAGCTTATCATGGAAGGATAGGTATCTAGTTTGGGCCAAATCAGCAACATATGGGATATTAAGATCATGATGGATCAGTTTGTTTGTGACATAATAAGGAGCATTGAGGATTTTACGAAGGATTTTGGATTGTAATGATTGGATACGAGATGAATTGGATGGTTTAGTAGAGCCCCAAAGCTCAACTCCGTATGTCCAAATAGGTCTGATGACTGTCATGTAAATGAGTCTTTTGTAATTAATTGGGAGCTTAAAGTCTTTGTCTAGTAAATGTTGAATTAAGCAGTTTCTTGTCTTTTCAATCTTGTATGAATTTCCTTTTTAAAACTGATTTCTGGATCGAAGGTTCGTTTTGGAAATATTCTGTCTTCTGTATTAGATTTTCGAACCATGAAAAAGTACTGTTACTCCTATGATGTATATGTATACATCATTTGTTATCATCGAACTCAATATTTCAGCGGCGACTTGTGGTCTAGTGGTTGACATAACAAACTACTGAGCCCAAGATTGCGGGTTCGTACCCCGGAAGGGACGTTAAACGGAAGTTCCGAGCTTGTACGATGTCAGGTACTCGTTAAAAATCCCTATCCTAATTAAACCTGGATAGGCAAAATTTAGAGCTCCTATTGTAGCATCGTCCGATTAGCCATAGCAGCATAAAGTGACGTACAATGAACGAACAACTCAATATTTTAATAAAATACTATTGATTTATTTATTATAATTAATGACTTAATAATATTTATTGTTTATTTATAAATATACTTGAGGACCACTGCATGTCTTTGTGATTTCTCAATTCTTGAAAATATTTATAATTTAATCGTTCAATCGTAAAAACGGGTCTCCTGATCTTTTTATTATTATTGTCCAAATCTATATTCTAATAAAATATATTTCTCCACTATTATATTATTTAATACAATTAAAGGATACAATTAAAGGATGTACCCCCTGCACGTATATTGGCAGTCCACTCTTGCACAGTTACCTACTACTCCACCTGACATATCACTAAATTTCCATGAAAGCGGTCCAATATCCAGTTCCTTGGAGCGTGTGTGGACCAGCTTCCAGGCTACACAGGCTTGCTTCCTCTTCGTGGACAAACTGATTACTGAGCTGAGCTAACAGATAACTTACCAGTTAGGGATTTGCATAATTTAGCCAGGTAATTAATCTAAATTAATACTTAGCTGTGAAAACCTCGCTGAGATTTTCTGTTTCAGTCATTAAAAAGTACTTTACAGCCATAATAAAATGTATTTTTGATGTCCATTAATGATCTTGGATAAAGAGATCAGTAAAATTATCAATAAAGATTTAGTTACAAAAGTTAGTCAGGAATTAAATGTTATTTCGAGAACGAGGTAGATCAGTGTTAAAGCGCTGGGTTGCTATGCTGAAGGTCCTAGGTTCAAATCTGACTGTAGCAGATAATTTTTTTAAAAATGTATTTATTAAATTTTACAACTGTTTGTTGTTTTTTTTGTTCATTTAACGTTACTTTATGCTGATATGGCTAATCGGACGATGCTTCAGTGGGAGCCCTAAATTTTGCCTATCCAGGTTTAATTAGGATAGGGATTTTTAACGAGTACAGGCTCGGGACCCACGTTTAACGTCCCTTCCGAAGGACGGCGTAACTAAGGATTTTTTACTCCCTTAAAAAAATCCTAGGGCCACCTGCCGGGCTACGAACCTGCGATCTTGGGTTTAGTGGTTTGTTACGCTAACCAAGAGACCACAGGTGACCGTTAAAATTAAAAACTGTATACATAATACATCAAGTAAATATAATGTCCAGAGGCAAAGGCAAGTAGAGAAACTACCCACTGGCAGTACTCAAATAATAAGTTCAACTTAGAAAGTCACGAGGCCATCTTCTCAGACGCCTCGGAGGATTATCGGAAGTTGAATAGGAAGCTAGTTTTGAAACTAGAAGGTTTGAGTGGAAATTAAGTTTGTTATGAAAGGATAGATACCGGGTTCGGGCCAAATCAGCAACAAAAGGGACATTAAGGTCGTTATGGATGACTTTATTCTTAACAAAATAAGGAGGATTGAGGATTTTACGAAGGATTCTGGATTGTAGGGATTGGATATGAGAGGAATTCGATGGCTTAGTGGAGCCCCAGCGTTCTACTCCTGAAGTGCAAATAGGTCGTATGATGGTCATGTAGATGAGCCTTTCGTAGTTAATTGGGAGCTTAGGGCGTTTGCCTAGTAAGTGTGTTGAAGTAGCCTGAAACGTCGAGCGGTTTCTTATCTTTTCACTCTTGTATGCAGATAATAAATTATTTAATCTGTAAAAAGACACTGATGGAACATCTGCAGAGCTTCCTGGGGCTCACTGAGTCAACGACTCCCTGGACAGCTATTGTCACAGAAATTAAATATTACATTCTCAAACGTACACGCATAAACACTGAACCCAAGTCCTTCGTGGGTTGTAATGGTACAGTTCATAGTTATTTCAGTCCACATTTTCAACTATCATTTAAATCATTTTAATTATTTATAATTTATTTAAATTGGCTGTCTTTGTTCCTCATTAATGAAATGCAGGGGAGCGTCAATAATCTGAACTAATGTCGTTGAGCCGAGTTAGCTTAATCAAAAGTCCGGATAATAGAAATTCAAATAACAAAATCCCAAACAAATGCCTCATTATTATAAAAACAACAATTACTTGGTCTTACTAATGTCCTGAGGATACATCAGATATTCTATTAATCAACAAGCTTCTATTAAATCAGGCTCACCCTAACCTCTGATGGTTACAAAAGAAACGGTTAGGAAGGGCATAATGAAAAGGACAAGACACCAGACAGGACACTCGCAGAATAGATCAGGCTAAGGATAGATCCTGATCGATGAGGATAGCTCCTATTTTTCGCTTTTGCATATTATTTTCTCCTATTTGATAAGTAAAGATAGATCCTATTTGATATAGATAAATCCTAATTGATAAGGATAGATCCTATTTGATATAGATAAATCCTAATTGATAAGGATAGATCCTATTTTATATAGATAAATCCAAATTGATAAGGATAGATCCTATTTGATATAGATAAATCCTAATTGATAAGGATAGATCCTATTTTATATAGATAAATCCAAATTGATAAGGATAGATCCTATTTGATATAGATAAATCCTAATTGATAAGGATAGATCCTATTTTATATAGATAAATCCAAATTGATAAGGATAGATCCTATTTGATATAGATAAATCCTAATTGATAAGGATAGATCCTAATATAAAATGATAGATCCTAATTGATAAGGATAGATCCTATTTGATATAGATAAATCCTAATTGATAAGGATAGATCCTATTTGATATAGATAAATCCAAATTGATAAGGATAGATCCTATTTGATATAGATAAATCCTAATTGATAAGGATAGATCCTATTTTATATAGATAAATCCAAATTGATAAGGATAGATCCTAATATAAAATGATAGATCCTAATTGATAAGGATAGATCCTATTTGATATAGATAAATCCTAATTGATAAGGATAGATCCTATTTTATATAGATAAATCCAAATTGATAAGGATAGATCCTATTTGATATAGATAAATCCTAATTGATAAGGATAGATCCTAATATAAAATGATAGATCCTAATTGTTAAGGATAGATCCTAATTGATAGGGATGGATCAGGCTAACGACAGGACAAAATTGATAACGATAGATTCTAATTACTTTGGGTATATTCTAATCGATAAACGACTCCTTTCTATAATTCTAATTAATAATCGATAAGGATAGATCCCAATTGATAAGGATAAATCCTAATTAATAAGGATAGATTCTAATTAATATGGGTAGATTCTAATTAATATGGGTATATTCTAATTGATAATTGATTATATTTAATCATTCTAATTAATAGTTGATAAGCATAGATCCTAATTAATAAGGATAGATCCTAATCGATAAGGATAGATCCTAATTGATAAGGATAGACCCTCACTGATAAGGATAGATTCTAATTGATCAGGATAGATCTTAATTGATGAGGATAGATCCAAACCGATAAGAAAGCCACCAACAGACACTTAATGACGACGTAAAGAAGGGTGATGGATGACACCTTTTTGTCCCCCCTACACCCACGACCGGAAGTCTCCCCCCTCCCTCTTAGTTCCCTATCGATTCCCCTCCCTGGTGATAAACCCGGCCCCTTAATAAATTGGGCTATAGTGATTGGTTCCCTTTCCGGAAGATGCTTCCTCCTGGGGTCCTTTCATTCCTTTTATTTGGATTGGTCGATAGCTGAGCGATCAAACAAGTTCCTCCTCCATGGTCCATGGTACCCCTGGGAATTTCGAACTCTGAACTCCCCCTTCCGGAGAAATTAAGTTTTAATGCGTTTCTTTCTTTATCAGTTCTTCATAACTTTCGCATTATGAAATATTCTTATGTGAATTCCACTTCAAGATTATTGAACTGCATTCGACTCAATTACTTATATTTTACTATTACCTGATCTAATTACGATTACCCTTCTATATATCTCCTTTTATTTAATTTAAAGGTATTTACAACTGTATTATACTAATACATACAAGTAAATAGAATGTATGGTACATATTGGCATGAATACAAATAATTGAAGAAACAACGAACTAGTACTCAAATAACAAATTCAACATAGAAGGTCGCAAGGCCATCTTCTTTTCAGATGCCTCTGAGGATCAACAGGAATTGAAGAGGTTGCTAGGTTTGAAACTAGTGGGTTTGGGGGGGGGAGGGAATGAAGTTTGTCATGAAAATATTGATATCGGATTCGGTCCAACGCAGCAACCAATGGGACATTAAGGTCATTATGGATTACTTTTTTCGTAACAAAGTAAGGAGCATTCAGGATTTTATGAAGGATTTTGGATTGTAAGGATTAGATACATACGGAGGAATTCATGGCTGGAGTGAAGCCCCAAAGCTCTACTCCATAAGTCCAGATGGGTCTAATGTTTGTCATGTATATGAGTCTTTTCTAATTAATTTGGAGCTTAGAGCGTTTGTCTAGTGAATGTTGAAGTAGCCTGAAACGGCGAGCTGTTTCTTGTCGTTTCAGTCTAGTATGAGGATTCCAACTTAAGCGTTTGTCAAGTTGAAGTCCGGAATCAAAAGGCTAGATTACCTTAATGCCTATCTTAATCATTTTTTTATATTCTCTTTTTGCTTTTTTTATCCGTGGGTATTTAAAGACTTTTATGATATTAATGGTTAATGGTTATGGTGTGCGGGAGTTTATTCTATTGAATTTTGCCTTTTCTTCTTCTTGGTTGAATAGAGAGGGACCATTCAGTTGGTTCATAGTCATAGATAAAATATACAATGATATTTATACAAAGCATGTCGTATGGTATTTTTGAAACTGCTACTACGATTTTGGAATCAGATAATTGGATTTTGAAGAGGTGTGAGCTTACCATTTACGAAGAAAGCTTTTAAGCTTTGACTTAGAACAAAACCTATTTAAGGAGTTTAATGACTATTTAATATAGGAGCTAAGTAAGTCGTTTAAATGCTACTTTAGCCCAAATAACCAATGTATACAAAGTAACATTAAATGTTGCATTATTTTATTTTATTGTTATATGGTATAATTGTTTTAATATTTTTAAATATTTTATTTGAAAAGAAAAGATATGACCAGGACCGGGGACACGAACCCGGGTCTCCCACCTCTCCGTGGTGGTGCCTTAACCATCTCAGCCATCCTGGTTCGCTTTTCGGTCAGTCATATAGCTTCTTTTCACTAACCCTCCGTGTTCTCGCAATTTGGTATAATTTTTTTAATATTTTATTTGATAAGAAAAGATATGACCATATAACAGAAAAAATTATACCATATAACCAAAAAAAAACAGAAAAAGTATACAAAAAAACAGAGAAAAATTATACCATATAACAATACAATAAAATAAAATAAATTATGATAATATTTAATGACGTAAGTCAACAAGTTCTAAAAATAAAAGTAATGTTTAATTAACATTCTACCCGTGTATACATCGCAAATTGCGAGAACACGGAGATATAGGATCGGTGGAAAGAAGGGATATGACTGAGCGAGAAGCGAACCAGGATGGCTGAGATGGTTAAGGCACCACCACGGAGAGGTGGGAGACCCGGGTTCGTGTCCCCGGTCCTGGCCATATCTTTTCTTTTCAAATAAAATATTTTTTTTAATGTATTATTTTCCTATGTAGCCTTTAAAAAATGAGTTATTCAAAAAACAATTTTAGAGTAAGGAGGAGAGGTGAGTTTTCTGAAGTTGATAAATACTTTACTTACTTTTAATTATTTTATTTTAATTATTTATAGGGTTTATAAATATAAATAATACATAAATATCAGAATATATATGGTTTCCTTATTATTATTATTTTACATTGAATGATAATTGTTGACCTTGATAAAGTATGTTGAAGAGTGGTGGAGGATTCTTCCAGGACCGTAGAGCCAAAATAATAATATGTTGAAGAAATTGGTCCCAATTGGTCCGGGTAGAGGTCACTGAATGAATTTCTCGTGTAATTTGAGAAAATCTTTATTGATAGCCAACGTTTCGAACTACGTTGTAGGTCTTCTTCAGGGCTGTGGGAGGGCTGAGGGGGTGGGTACTCTCTGGCTATGAAACACAGACTGAACCAATTTCTTTCCAATTCCAAGAACAGACGGACCAATTTCTTCAACATATTATTATTTTGGCTCTACGGTCCTGGAAGAATCCTCCACCACCACAGCCGACCAATCTCCGCGATCCTGCGCTATCCTCCTCCAGTTCTGTACACCCACCAGGTTCAAGTCCTCTTCGACATTATCCAGCCATCTGATTCGAGAGCGTCCTCTGCTTTGTTTACTTTCGTTCTCTCATTGAGCATTCTCCTTGCTATCTTGTGGTCCGCCATTCTTTCCGCATGTCGGATCCATCTCAGTCTTTATCAAAGCCTTGTCCGGTTTCCCATATAGCTCCATCGGCTCCTCATTCTTCTTCTCCATACACCATTTTCCGTCACTCCACCCCAGATTCTTCTTAATATTTTCCTTTCCCATGTGTGTGACCATGGGTTTCCGATTTTTTGGTCAGGGGCCATGTCTCTAACCCATACATGATTATCGATCTTACTATGGTTGAATTTGAACGGTTTTGTATATAGGTTATAGCATATATAACTATTAGACCCATATATAGGTAACTGTTTTGCTATCTTATATTTTTGAAATAGTTAGTGGCTACTTTTTTTATGGATCCATTAAAAAAAAAACAGGCATACCCTAGGAACCATTTTAAATTATAAATAATTCTCGTATAAACACATATTGTCAGTCGGTTTAGGGGCGACTTATGGTCTAGTCGTTAGCATGTTCCTGTAAGCAAATGCCAGGTCTAATATTAGTGTTATAGTATTAGATAGATATTCTATGCTGATAATAATAATATAGTATAAACTTTATAAACCCCATATATACCTATATATATATATATATATATATATAGAGTAAGTAATAAAGCCCTTAAACTATCTAGTAAGCGAGAAGACCTCCTTAAAAGACTTCCATCAATTAGAAGTGTCAATGTCTCGTTGAGAATTTAACCCCGCCAATAAAAGTTCCGGGGAGTTGACAGTCTTGACGAGGCCAATATTGTCCTAAAGTCTTCCTTTCTTTTTTTTTTGTCTCCATTTTAAATTTTCTTTCTTCCTTATTCGATTAAAAATTCATTTAAAATGCATTAATAACACTACATCACTCCTTCAAAGGAGCAACGACATAATTTAAAAAATTGGCACTAAAAACTTAAACCTTCAGTAGCAATTGTATTGGTTTAATCCTTTTAATTCAGGAACAACATATCTCATACCACGTTTCCAACATTTTTTTTTAAATAAAGTTATATCTTACGGCAATAAAATAAGGAGAAATGATTGTAACGAAGGAATTTAAAGATCTAAGGTAAAAAAAATATGCAACAATAGTTTGGAAAAAAGAGAGCATAAAAGAGAAAATCACAAAGTTAGAAAAACATAGCTTCGCTACACAAAATATTTACAATAAGTAGAACCAATTCTCTAAAGCAAAAATAAGACGATGCAAAACGGTGATAAGACCAATAATTTTGTACGGGATGGAGACAACCTGTCTAAACTAGAAAAATTACTTAACATAGAGAGAAGAGTCCTGATGAGAATGTATGGGCCCAAGAAAATTCAGGAAAGTTACAGATTAAGATCCAACCAGGAAATGAAAGACCTGGAAAGCTAAATAAGCATCAGACGACTAAGATGGTAAGGATGGACCAAAGGAGACTTAACAAGTAAACCTTTGACAAAACCCGTGAATACAAGAGCGTATGAGTGTATGTAAATCAAATGAGAGAGGAAGCAGAAAAAATAAAAATAATAGAAAAAGAAGAACAATATTAAAAAAAAAAGAAAAATGTAAGTGTACTGCGTGGTCGGAAGAAAGGAAGCAAATACACAATTATTATTATGAGAAAATTGAGGGAAAAAATAAAGACAAAAATGAGAAAAGAAAAGTAGTGATGTTCGTGTGGTCTTTAAAGACCGTTTGTGAAGAAAAAAGTCATATTTTGAGATGTATCATGTTTGAGCTTGTAGTTTCAAGGGAATAAAATAACATAAGTTAAAACCAAAAGACTCATTTACATGGCAGTTATCAGACCTATTTGGACATACGGAGTTGAGCTTTGGAGCTCTACTAAATCATCCAATTCATCTCGTATCCAATCCTTACAATCCAAAATCCTTCGTAAAATCCTCAATGCTCCTTATTATGTCACAAACAAACTCATCCATCATGATCTTAATATCCCATATGTTGCTGATTTTGCCCAAACTAGATACCTATCCTTCCATGACAAGCTTCATATACATTTGAATCCGCTAGTCTCTCAACTTGCTTCTCATACTATTCCTGATATGTCCCCCTGAGGCGTCTGAAAAGAAGATGGCCTCGAGACCTACTATTGGAGTGCTACCGATGGTTAGTTTCTCCATCGACAAGTGTTTTTTGTTTTCACGTCATTTGTTCTTACCAGCAGATTTACTATCTACAACTATCTTTTGGTGGGCCTCGGCCATCTCAATAAGCTCTTTCTCCTGCACCCGTTGTCCAATCAGTTGGAATCTCCATCAGGCCTTTCCCGGAAGGTACCAACCCATCTATCCTCGTTCTGCTGTTCTGGTGCGATGCTACACTCACTTTAAAATTGTCTTGATGGTCTCTGTTTCTCTCATCATTTCCACACGATCCGCCAACCAATGGTTCATCCTTCCGATCTTAATTACTCTGACCTCATCGAACTGACATCGAACTTTCAAATACCTCTATCAGCGATATGTAATTACAAATATGTAACTCTATAATCTCTTATACATATTTTAAAAAGTTTTAAATGATATCGTTTTTTATTTTACCATTGTAAAGTGACATAAACCCTAAAAGGTGACACTCTTCTTAATTTCTGAATTAATAGGGTGTACAAAAAATAATAAAATGACTGTTTTTTTTTTCAAATTCAAGATTTCAAAGGACAGTAAATATTGTAATCCTATTTAATATTTACAAATACTTAAGAATCCTTTAGAGCATACTCTAAGCTTTGTTCATCCCATTCGGCATCTTCAAAGAAAGCTTCAGTTTAGTTATTTGCTGCAAAGAAGAAACATGACGGTGTCCTACGAAATTGTCGTAATTTTAAGACATTACTGAAAAAAAAAACAGCTTACAACCGCTGAAGCAACTCGTGATATTATTAAATATGAAGGTGTAGGTGTCCTTGGCCAGCGCACTACGCGGTGTTGGTTTGAAAATTTTACTAGTAGACAAGAAGAAGGGCTCTGGGCGACCATAAATGGATATTGATGAGATTCTTCAGGAAGCTATTGAGTCAAATCCATCCACAAGTACTCGCGAACATGCCATGGAGTGTGCTGTGTCGAAAGATATTATTAGTCGCCATTTGTCCATTGGAAAAGTGCTATAGACTGGTCCCTAACGAACTTACTCTTCAGCAATCAGCGAAGAGTTTAGAAATTTGTGAAAAGTTATTGAAAAACCCAGATGTCACCTGTGATGAAAAGGGGGTTTACTGGTGAAATCGGAAAACCCGTGAGCAATGACTAGATCGCGGTCAAACTGCTTACTAGGGGAACATTTGAAGAACAATGGGTTTTTTTTTAATTTGAAAGGTAATGTTCTTCCCGAATTAGTCCCTGATGGCTGCTCTATCAATTCAGAACTCTACTACGAACAACTGGAAAGATTGTACGCGAAGTTGTCAGAGCATTATCCTGCCTTGATCAAGCAAAAGGAGTTTTATTCCAACAAACAATGCTCGTCCTCACACTTCCTATCAAACCAAAGAAAAGTTTAAATAACATTCTTTTTCTCCTGCCCCATCCATATTCCTAACCACATAGTCCAAACTTCGGATTACTACTAGTTTCGATCCATGGCAAATTTTCTTCACGGTAAAAAATTGATGATTTTGTGGAAGTTGAAATTGCGGTCCAACAGTTCTTTGACAGCCATCCCAAAGAATGATATCAGCGTGAGATCAAGCAATTGGCTAGCAGATGGCTAATAACGGTAGATAACAATGGTCTATAATTTGAATATTAATTGTATTTTATATCAACGACTTAATTTGTTTTACAAATAAATAATATAATAAATTACATTAACAAATCTATAATAAATATGAGAACTCTGAATCAAATTGTTTAACAAATACCTTCAGGGTTAAAATTAGGATTATTCGTTATAAGGTTTCGCGAAGGGAAAAAAGCTGATCTATTATAAATAACCTGTAAGGGAGTTCTTTGAAGGAGCTCTTTCGAGAGGAGCTGAGTAGGTCGGCCAATTAATTGGAGTGATGCGGTGAATGGAAAACCGCCATTGGCACTAGCACCAGGAGACCTCTTGTGCTCCTGATATCCCCTGATTACAGGCATCGCTATCAGCTAATGGATGTTCTTCCATGTGGTCTCTAAACAAACCGGTCTTCATTCAGTCTTCCTCATATCCATTGGTTGTTGGTCATCGATAAGAATGTTCTCTCTTCAATGGTTCCATTCAATTCAATTGTGCTGGCTTGGTTCAGATCATCTGTTCGGCACAGATCCAATATCCAACGGACCTCTAACACGTGCAGAATACTCATTATCTCGTCACTAAATTACATCCTTATCAGGGTGCTTCTTATTTTTGGATTTTCCAAAATAACTATCACTTAATAAACGAATCTATGATTTATTTATTTATTTGATTTATTTATTATTTATTTTTTAGATAGGGTTTTATGGGTCGCTACCTCGTGTCAATGATTGACATGATATTGTTACGGGCGCGGGAATTGGCGATTCCTGGAACAGAACAAAGCTCCCTTGTCGGCAGAGATGAAAGAGGCCTTTCCGCGAAACTTCGCGATCCGTCCCTTATGTTCTAGACCTGGCATTCTGTCTATTTAAACAGCATCTCGGCGCGAGTAGAGTGAGAGTGTTAAAGCACACGGTACGGTTAACATCGGAAACAGTGATAAGCCAGTGTAATAAGTCAGTGACAGTTTGTGAGTGTAATTGTGTGTCAGTTTGTTATATTCAGAGATTCTTACGGTCGGTGGACTTTAATTAGTGAACTGTAATTGTTAATTAGTAGTAATTAATTAGTTAAGTAGCGGTTGTAATTTTATGTGCTTTGTACAAGCTTATGTAAATAGCTAAGCTATTTAGTAATAATAATATCTTATATTATTGTAATAATTAAATAGAAGTTAGGCCTAGATTATAAATATCTAAAATACTGTTATTGTAAATTTATTTCAGTTAATAATTTATTTGTTAGTAATTTCTTTGTTTAGTTTCTTTGTTAGTAATTGTTAATAGTTTAATTGTATTCTTTTATCACTTTTGTAAATGAATATTAGTATCTTTAATTAAGGAGCGTTTAAGTCATTTTTAATACCCAGTAGCCCGTAACAATATGATCAATAATAACTTGCAGCTCAATGTACATAAAACAGATATATTCATTCCTAATTAATCGGAGACATAACAGGGCACAATGGATCAACTTTTGGCAGTTCCCGAAGTCAACCGTGGAACTGGGGATGTGTGGGCTTCAGCCCTTTATGACTATTCTTTGTTGGGACTTAATGCCCACCAAATATCGATATACAAAACAACGTTGTCAGCATAAGCGATGATTATTTTTTATTTTTATAGTTATACATTTGTGCATGCTTATCCGTTTTGTAACTGTTTTTTCAATGCAAACATTTTAAAACAGAACCGTCAGATTACAAATTAATTGTTCTAATCCTAATTTTAATGGGAGACCGATATAGTGTCGTGTTGTATTGCTAAAAGCGTTGTTTCGTCAGCATAGCAGTTGAAGGTCTCAGAATTTTAGGAATGTCACATGTGTGTACATATAATCTTACTAATATTATAAATGTGAAAGTTTGTATGTTTGTCTCTCTTTCACGCAAAAACTACTGGACGGATGTGAATGAAACTTTGCAATATTATAGGTTATACATCAGAATAACACATAGGCTATAGCAAGCGCGGATTCAGGGGGCACAAGGGAACACGTGCCCCCTACAGTTTTTGAGGTACTGTGGAAAATCCTATTTGTTTTGATATTAATTGATTTTAATTATGTACTATAATGGATTCTCCACAGTAACTAAAAAACTGTCGGGAGGGGCACGTGCCCCCGTGCCCCCCCTAAATCCGTTCTTGCTGTAGCCTATGTGTTATTCTGATGTATAACCTATATTACTGTAAAGTTTCATCCAAATCCGTTCAGTAGTTTTTGCGTGAAAGAGAGACAAACATACAAACTTTCGCATTTATAATATTAGTAGGATATCAAAACAAATAGATTCACTCATGTTCTTTCTGTTATTTTAACAATTATTATCACGAGATTTGCCTTTAATTATGTGCTATAGTGGATTCTCCACAGCACCTAAAAAACTTTCCGGAGGCACGTTCCCACGTACGCCCCCCCCCCTGAATCCGCGCTTGCTATAGCCTATGTGTTATTCTGATGTATAACCTATAATATTGTAAAGTTTCATTCACATCCGTCCAGTAGTTTTTGCGTGAAAGAGAGACAAACATACTAACTTTCACATTTATAATATTAGTAAGATTAGTAGGATATCAAAACAATAGTTCGAAAATCCGACAATAGTCATTCCGAAAATCCTGGTTCTAATCCCGCTGCTGGAAATACTTTTATCCAGGATGTTAGTAACCGGAGATGGATCATTAGGGATCTAGGACTCTCCGGCGGTTCATCCAGCCTTTATAAAGTGGGTACCCAAAATAAGGGGGGATATCAGACGGTTGAGCGTGATCTAGAACGAATCAGCTCCCTGCATAAACACTTTCGATGAGTACAGTACATGTACTGTATGTAAGTATTTACCATATACTGAACCCCAGATCCGTTCACAGGTTGTTGATGTTAAGTGTTGCAGGTTTTCGATATATAAATAGTTAAATAGAAATATTCGTCCTATTAACAGGTTAATAGTGCCTGAGTGAGTCTCAGAGTGATGTGCAGATCTCATAAAGCACATCTATGTTAACAGATTAAATCTAGAGCCCCGGTGAATAAGTCATATTATGGCGAGAGAGGGTTAACTGCTTTCAGATAACTGGAATCGTATCATTCTTGTAGTTTTTGGCTTGAAATGGAGTTGTAATATAAACAATAACTCCTTTTCATTTTTATCCGTATTTAATAGCTTTTTTAAGTAAGAGATTTTTAAAAGTGAAAGCATACTTGTCGATGGGCAAAGGAAACTAGAGCCCTCTGATCTTCATCATATTCATGAATATAAAAAATAAGTATGTAAGAGAAGAACAGCAAGTGTATCGATTGGTAATTGAGAAGACTCCAGGGGACGACAAAGATGGGGAGGGAGGGACATTGTGTATATGAGATGCTAAGCTGACAGCTATTGATGCAAGAGATACTTAGCCTCTCGGCCTTACCTCTCCAACACCAAGGCAAACCAACTTCTCTTATCATGTTTTGGTATTTGCGGCCGCATGCCAGCAAAGATGAGTCCATAGCATCTCACATCCGCGAACGCGATTATTTCATTTCGGGGCTTCGGGTCTTTCCCCGTAACCCACGATTCGCACACTCCTGAACTCTCTCTTCTCCAGAGTTCTTGACACATCTCGCCAGCATGCGGACGCAAATCCACGGAGATAAGACTATCCACCACCCAGCTTCCAGCCGGTCGAGCCGTCACCAGTTTCCTGGATTACTGCTCTTCCGACCTTCTAACCACTACCACCACGCCACTACGTCTGCGAACGGCTAAACCGGCCACCACCCTCCCGTAGTACCATTTTGGGGCATAGCCCCTGAAGCCCAGAATGGTCACTGGCCCGGGAACCAAAGTCCCCAACGCTTCCCCTACCTCCTCGGAAGTACACTTGGGCTGATGCACCTCCAGGGAGGGAGGGACAGAGAAAAATGAAGATACTGGAGTAGAATAACTCGAAGCAGAAAGGAAGGAGGAAATAAAATAAGAAGAAAATACATAGATAGGCACCTTTCCTTAACCACCCTTGAGGTTGTGCCTGTGGTTCCGTTACCCATTTTTTATAGTGGATGGTTCGCCGCACTGAATCCAGTAGCAGGAATGGCTACCTGCTAATGCAATCAGTGTAGCCCTATGAAACCACTGCACTTGTGGAAAAATGATTCTATATTATAGATACGTCAAATTATGATGAGATAAATTCTGTTATCTTGTAAATCTGAAAAATGATAAAATTTAAAATAAACGTTTAAAAGGTTTCCCTCTTGACTCCACAATAAGTTTTCTTTTAATATTTTCTTCAAATAATGGAATAAATTCTATGTTCACAAGACGGCTGCGCAACGAATTTTGAATAACAAATGTAAAGAATGTTTATTCTATCATCTAGGTACGTCAAATTAAGATGAAATAAATAAGTTTTCTTTTATAACTTTCTGAGATATATTCCAAAATCTTGGAAAAGAGAATCAGAAGACGAGTCGATGGATTGCTCTAAGAGGAACAATACGGCTTTCGTGAAAATGCGAGCACACAAGACCTGATTTTTGCTATGAGACAGATTTTTTTAAAAGTCCCTGACGCGGACTTCCGGCATTACCTGGTGTTAATTTAATTTATTAATAAAATAAATTAAATCGTTGAGGCTGTGGCAAATCCATTTCACACAAATCCTCATTGGTCACCCGGCTGTTAATAACCTTCACTCAATTTATTTCAGTTTGCTTCTGACTTCGATAGAGTGCGGTTATACTGTGAAGTGAAGATTTAAGTACATTTTACTAACTCTTCATAACTGTCTTTTGGTTATTTTTCACTTATATATGTTTAACGAATCATAATTAATGATGAAGGACGATGAGGAAGGTGTTCGACATCCTTTTCTCAGACCGATGGTTCTAAACCAGATGACGAGTTGCATGAGACGAAACCCACATTTTTACCTCATGCTAAAATTTAAAATTCATTATTAAAAAAAATATATAACGCTAGGAATAGCCGATCTGGAAATAAAGAATTTATAAAAAAAATATATTATTTCACTCCCGTCACTGTAGTTTGTATCACTGTAATTAATATAATCATTTTTCAGGTTTTTTCTGTCATTTTTTTTTTTCTGGGCTGTTTATATTTTTTGTAAACGTATTAAATAAAAATACGTTTTATAATTAATCAACAAATTAATTAGGAAAGAAATTAAGAACTGGTTAGGAGAAAATAAGGTTAAAAAAAATCGAGAGAGCATTAAAGGCGGGAGGGAAATTAAAAGAGGGAGGAACTGCTAAAACGAAAATTACTATTATTTTAAATGAAAAAGGACAAGAATTAAATGATAACTTGGAGATAATTAATAGAATATAAGAATATTATGAAAAACTATATTACGACAGAAGAAGTGATAAAAAAGGGGAGTGGAATATGGAATGCTGGGACCCAAAAAAGAAATTATGATCGATATTTTGTCTTATTCTATATTCAGTGAATTTTTCTAAACGTATTAAATAAATATACGTTATAATTAATTAACAAATTAATTAGGAAAGAAATTAAAAGAGGGAGGAACTGCTGCTGAGGAACTGAAAATTATCTTAGAAGAATAGAAGACAAATTAGATGTAGAACTCGAAAAACATCAAGCAGGCTTTAGGAAGAACTATTCTACTGTAGACCATATTTTTGTGATCAGAAACTTATTAAACAAGCGAATGATTATAATTTGTCTAGATTATGAAAAAGCATTATTTATATGTTGAAGAAGAGGACCATCAGTCCAAAAATATGCAAGATGTTGGAAGAAATGTACTCAAGATCCGACCCCGAATATAAATAAGGGAACAGAAAAGTAAAAATAAAAATTTGCAAAGGTATACGACAGTGATAATATCGCCAATTTATTTACATAATGCAAATAATTATCAAGCATTGTTAAATGACCTAAATCTTTAAACCCTTTAACTAGAAAATTAGTCGGCAAAGGCACTCAAATTATGCTTTCATCTATCGAAGGTTTATGGAGAATAACGAAGTACTATGATGATGAAAATATTGAATATCACACTTATTCAATGGAAAAAAACAAATCCAGCCAGGAGAACTACACCAAATTTCAAATTTTCTTCCGTCCTAACGCCTGATCAAAAAAATAATCAAGAAACTAACACCTAAAGTAATAGCACTGAAAACGTTTTATACAAAATCATGAACATTATTTTAGAGGCGATAAAACCTTACTTTTCACAAATAATTAGCCAGTTAGCTTAAATATTTATACATAAAAAAAAAATTTTTTACTTACGTGAATTAGCTTCGTGATGGAGTTGCAACTTCTTTCTGCAATGTGCTTAACCTCAAAAAGACTCTTCAACAATTCGCGCTAAGGATTCTTTGATATTTCCCAAAATTCACTTATATTAATTTTCTTATTTTAAATTGACTATTTCATCAGAAAACCAGTTAACAAATGAGAAAAAAATTCGGTATTTCTTCTATCTAAATATACTCAAGTATCATAGCAACAGAATAATCTTTATTTCATCGTTATTCGCTTAACAAATTTTGAAAGAAAATGTCAGGAATATCTTCAGCAGTATGGCGCATTGGTGGCAGATCTGGGGATATATATGAACAAGACTGTACTTTTCCTCACAACGAAAACAGCCGTGCATATATACTAGGTTTTTCCTCTATTAAGGGCACACACTTTATAGTGACTAGGTGAGCCCCAGAACCCACGGGTTCCATCTCCGACTGTTATCAGATCAAATAAAATCTGCCACAGACGGATTTGAACCCACTTCGGCGCGGCAACTGAGAGCTCTACCCCGGGAGAGGCTAGCCTATTTATATATCTTACTAATATTATAAATGTGAAAGTTTGTATGTTTGTCTCTCTTTCACGCAAAAACTACTTAACAGATTTGGATGAAACTTTACAGTATTATAGGTTATACATCAGAATAACACATAAGCTATAGCAAGCGCGGATTTAGGGGGAGAGGCGCACGGGGGCACGTGCCCTCCTCCCGACAGTTTTTAGGTACTGTGGAGAATTCATTATAGTACATAATTAAAGACAAATCACATGATAATAGTGGGTAAAATAACAGAATAACATGAGTGAAACTATTGTTTTGATATCCCATTAACATTATAAATGCGAATGTTTGTATTTATGTTTGTTACTCATTCACGCAAAAACTACTGAACGGATTTGGATGAAACTTATTGAGTAAAATAGGCTATACATCATAGGCTACAGCAAGGGCAGATTTATGTGAGGGCACGGGGGCATATTCCCCTCCCCGTTATAGTAAATAATTAAAGGCAAATCAGGAACTTAGTATCTTGAAATTTGTAGATAGGTTCTTTGTATAGTTTAAGAAAGAAATTTGGATAATTCCACTCCAAGGGTTTCCCCTTTAATATAATAGGGGTTCAAAGGTTGTATAGAATCCGTCAGTTTTGAAGTTAGGCATCTGAAATTTTGGATGAACGAGTAACTTATATTTAAAAAAAAATTAAATTATTTATTTAAAATAATCTTAAACGAAACTTTATGTGGGAGACCAAATTCCACGCGAGCGAAGCCACGGGCATAAGCTAGTATATAATAAAGGTACCAGTATTGATCCTTGCAGTGCGTTCTTGAATATGAAGAGAAGCCTCTGAAGCCAGACTTTAATAAATGCCTTTGTGGCATCCATAATTACTCCAGTAGCTTATTGTCCTGGTAACCCCTCGACATAGTCAGGAACTTCGTGGATTGTTGAACGTAAGGTGCGAAATCCGCATGACTGGTCAGTTATTACTGACCCATCTCGAGGATTCAGAGATTAAAATGTTCATTTAGTTTTTGAAATATAGAATGCGTTGAAGTCACAAAATGTCCCTAAGGGGCGTATAAACAAAAAAAACTTCACCACTGTAATCCATGAAGAGTCTGTTGCTCAGTACATGGTAGAGACTGTACTGTTTCTTGGACAACGGTTGTGCAGGGAGGTGATTTGTTCTAGGTCACGCTCAACCGCCAGATTTCCCCCTATTTTGGTTACCCATTTTACAGAGGATGTGTGAGCCCCAGGAGGGTCCTTGATCCCTTAGGATCCATCTACGGGCGCTAATAGGTTAAATAAAAATCTGCCCTAAGCGTGATTTGAACCCAAGAATCAGCACTCTACCATTGAGCTATTCGTGATTTAAACTCGCAATCTTCTGGACTTGAATAGACGCTATCAGATTATCAGATAAAGACACAAAGGTAACAGCCATAATTAACGGTAACTCCGAGACAGTAAAAGCCCCGTAGTCTAGTGTTTATTGTAGAGATTTATTACATCCTAAAATTATATAAACAAAGGGACGAACAGTTGTTGGGGAAGTTGAAGACAGTTCTGGCACTAACTCTCTCCTAAGCGGATGATGTAGAACTCGCAACTAACTTTGTCCCGAATCAGCAAGCTGTATTAGCAAGGAAACGTGGAGGATAGAAAGAATGGACAGGAATACAAAAACAATGAAAGCGAATTAGATGAAGATGTGAGATAAAAGGAGAAACTCTTTATGACAAAACGTAACTAGTTATTAGCAGACATATAAAATTCAATAAGAAATAATGTATATAGGGTTAAAAAGCAAATAATATACATTGGGTTGTAACGTATGAAATATCAGTGAAGGTGTAAATTTAAATTATTAGCAAAACAATTATTAACCAATATTTTTATTAATCAAAATAGGATCCTTCACTTTCAATACACTTCTTCCAACGTAAAACAAGTATTGTTATCTCCGCTCTGTAGAAATTAGGTGTCAAGGAAGAAGCGAAGTCTTGGAAGGCCGATTTCAGGGCATTTTCGTTGACAAATTTTTTATTTCTTAAAAAAATATTCAAACAATGGAAAAAGTAAAATTCACTTGGAGAAAGTTCTGGAGAATATGGTGGGTGAAGAAGGACCCGAAACTTGGCTTCTTCCTTGGCACCTAATTTCAACAGAGCGGGGATAGAAATGCTTGTTTCACGTTGGAAGAAGTGTTTTGAAAGTTAAAGATCCTATTTTGATTAATAAAAGTATTGTTTAATAATTTTTTTCTAATAATTTAAATTTACACCTTCACTGACATTCCATATGTTCCACATATTCAACCGAATGAGCTGATAAATCGATCCATCTAAATAACAATGTCGTATGTAAAAAAAAAAAAAATATTTTTTTCAATAAAGGAATATGAAAGTTCCACGAGAGTTAAAAAACATAAAATTTGGGTAAAGCAAAGTATTCAAATAGAGACTGTTTTCAATCCATATTGAACTGTATATCGGCCCATTTTCCACCGAAATCCGATTGACTGCTTTCTTTTTAAATAAAGTATTTTGATTTTTAATTGTACATGATATATTCCATTATATATTTATTTACAATAATATTGATTAACTTATTATATATTAATAATACATATATTACATATTAATAATTATAATTATGTATCTTGGATATACTTTGTTTTTAAATAAATTCTTTTGATTTTTAATTGCTGATGATTAAAAAATTAAAATTCTAACCCCAATAAATAGAATTAAAACCGTTATCCAAGATAACTGTTATAAAAAATAACTGTTACAAAATATAACTGCAGTGGCGTTAATACACAAGAAGCATGATTTCTATCTACAAGTCCCCTCATTTTGCGATATAATTGCGTTGTTTGGAATATGAGACCAGAGCTAAGCTCATTATTATCTCCACACAAATCAGGCAAGACTTATACATCTATCTATTTAAATACATAATAAATTATATATATATGCCATACATCACATTATACCTTAACCTATTTAAACGTATAAATAATTCTCAAGAAATCGGATTTTGAGAACATTCATCGTTTATTTTCAATGGATGTCTTTTGTACGAAACTTTTTTGGATTTATTACACTTCTTTTCTTAGACATCCTAATAATACCTAGAATATAAAGAAGGAATTGCTCTTCATTTGTAAGAAAGTTTCTTGATAATCTAAATTAAAAAAGTTTCTTGATTTTTTAATTCTTGAAAAATTAATCACTACTTGGAGGACAGGAAAAAAATTATCGAAAAAACTTTGTCGACAAAATTATCGACTTTTATAGATCTCATTTCGGATTGAGAAAAGTGATGAGATCAACTGTACTCTCCAGGAGCCCTAAGATGAAGTTATATAAAAGTTTGATTAGGCCAGTTGTCGCCTACGCATCGGGAACATGGGCCTTGAAGACCACCGATAAGCAGGTTCTGCGAGTGTTTGAAATAATAAGGACAAATACTGAAATCAATGTCATTCAAGGGAACGAGTACATCGTTTATCAAGTTTACCAAGTCCCGGAGAATTAGTTGGCTAGGGCATGTACAACGTATTGTTACGGCCACAGAGAGAAGGACGGAAACAAGGATTAAGGATTGTCTTAAGCCCGTCGGCGGGAAAAGTTAAGATTGGATTAGAACCTTCTCGAACGCCTCCTTTTGTCGGAAGAGATCAAGAAGGTTCTCGGCAATCCCAGACCAATCTTCCCCTACTTCCGTGTTCTAGAATGTTCGGCCTTGCCTATTTAAATACCCCCCTCGCCTCGAGCTAGTCAGTCTGAGAGTAGACCAGGCGCTGTGATGAACTTGTAATAAGTGAGTGTCAGTGTAATAAACCGTGTCAGTGTATTATTGTGTGTCAGTTTGTTATATTTGGAGAATCTTACGGTCGCTGAACTGTAAATGTTAATTAGTAGGAGTTAATTAGTTAAGTAGTAGTTGTAATGTTATGGTATTTGTACAAGCTTATGTAAATAGTTAAGCTATTTAATATTAGTAATATCTTATATTATGATCTTATATCATTAAAAGTAATAATTAAATAGGAGTTAGGCCTAGATAATATATATTTAAAATATTGTTATTGTAAATTTATATCAGTTTAATAATTTAATTGGGTACTAGTATGTTTAAGGGCCTGCTGACATCAGCGCGGTCAGGTGTCACTTACCTCAACTATTTGGACCTTGTCAGGTTATGCATGAATTTTAAATAGGCATTGCCTTTCATTATGATACAACATATTTATAGGAAATGAAATAAATGAGAAACATGTAGACAAAATTACACTAGAAATAATAACACATTTATTATAAGGAATATTCATTAAATAACAATTTGTAACTAAAATATGATAATTTTTTAATTTTTAAATGTTTTTATTTTAAAGAGAAAAGATTTGCCCGGGCAAATGTTTTCTCTTTAAAATAAAAAAATTTAAAAAATTATAATATTTTAGTTACAAATTGTTATTTAATCTTTAAAATAGAAATATTTAAAATATGATGTTATGATAAACAATGAAAGATTTATTCCAAACAATGCTCATTAAAAAGAACAATATCTTCAAAAATTGCATCAAAAGGGTCTCTTCCCTCTAACTTCGTTATATAAAATGGATAATAGTCTCCAAAAGTAATGTACTATTCCTCAACCACGTATTTAATCGAATACCCAGGGTCTTGTTGCATCCTTTTTTCTGGCATCTCCATCTAATTTTATTCCCCACTTGCAGTTTTATATCATGTCCATTTCCACAACGCATTTTCTGCGGAATAACATTCCGCTGCTGAAGGAACCTAACAGCTGATTTTTCATCGTTCACCGTGCGAAAAATCTTCTTCAAATTCCAAGTCATATTTGAAGAAAATAATCAAAAACACATTCACGTTCAACTTGACATATACAATAACAAAACAATAGAAAAGTTACTATAACAGTAGGAGATGGTTAAGAAAAGTGACACCTGAGCGCGCTGATGTCAGCAGGCCCTTAAACATACTAGTACCTTTAATTGTATTCTTTTTGTCACATTGTTAATAAATATTAGTATCTTTAATTTAGCAGTAGTTTAATTCATTTTAATACCCAGCCCGTAACAGTATGAATGATGATCAAATGCCAAAAAATATGATCCATGACTAATAAATAAAAAATAAAAATAAATGCTGGCTTCAAGATGTGGAAGACGATCAAATAAAGATGAATATAAGAGGTTGGAGAACAAAAGCTTTGAATCGACAGGCTAGAGCTGTCAAAAAAAATGTTTTGAGCTGTATCATGTTTGAACTTCAAGTTTTATGGGAATAATGACATGAGACTTCTTAAGTCTTAGATTAAGCCCTGAAGAAGCTTGGAGTAAGGCTAGCGAAACGTCGGCAAAGGATGAAGACACGATCGAAACAAGAAGATACAAGTGATGAATGGATTAACAGATTAAATAATTTATCGGTCACAGATTTGAAACCGAAGCTTTCTGCACTTCAACACAGTACTCGAATAAAATGAAATATAAACATATGTTTATATATTCGAGGTAGAGATTAGGGAGAGACTGCTTGTTAGTAAACCCGTGGTTATAACTAATTGATGGAGTTAGGTGAGCAACGTACTGCACCATCTGCTTACAGCCTGTTATGTCTGCGATTGTTAGTCCTCCGTCAAGTTGCTGCTATTGCTGCTGTTACGTGTCCAATCCATATCCTTTGGCTGCTTCCATATTATGATTGCACACTGCTATTAATTACTAATCATTGTCAAATATTGAATAATAATATTGTGACATGGTTCAGTTAAAATTTAAGAAGGAATTCCTACCCATAAGGTACTTTAGGAAGAGAAATAATCCTAGTTCAAAAATAATTGATTAAAATAGATCAAACTACTGAAGAATATGTGCTTGTAGCAACTCCAGTGAAAAAAATAATTAAATATCTTGTATTAAGAATCTTACTGTGTAGTTTTGCTCATAAAGTACAAAAAACAATATTTTTTGGGGGGGGGGCGACCTGTGGTCTAGTGGTTAGCATAACAAACTACTAAGCCCAAGATCGCGGGTTCGTAGCCCGGCAGGTGGCCCTAGGATTTTTTTAAGGGAGTAAAAAATTCTTAGTTACGCCCTCCTTTGGAAGGGACGTTAAACTGGGTTCCAGAGCCTGTAATATGTCAGGTACTCGTTAAAAATCCTTATTCTAATTAAACCTGATTAGGCAATATTGTAGCACCGTCCGATTTTTGTTTATTTCGTCTCATATTTTCGAAAATTCCCTTCATCTGAAATATATTCTCATTTTTCATTGGACTTTTAATATGTGAATAGAATTTATAAACAAAAATAAGAGGGAAAAGAAAGCATGATGCAGCTTTAAGAAAAAAGCGAATTTAATAAAATTTGAATTAAAGAAATAAGAAGCCTCAAGGGATTATCAAGATTGTATAAATTAATTCCCAAAAGGATTTAGGGCTGATGAATATCTTAAGAACTGCACCAAACTTAGTCACAGTTCAAAAGAAAAGTTAAGTCTAGGTTGAAGTAAATGATTACCAACCTAAATAATTACAGCTAGAGGAGTTATATATATTTTTTTGTTAGATTTGTTTATTGTAAATTCATTTATTTTTTTATGAATAACCATAGGAGAACCCATTGTTGAATATATATATATATATATATATATATATATATATATATATATATATATATATATATATATACATATATACCAGGTCTGCAAGTTTAAAATGTCGTTTATTTCTTAAAATATAATTTAATTTACAAAAAAAAGTATAATATATTTTATTCAAAGTACTGGCCCTCGCTTTCTACACATTTTGTCCATCTCTCGGGCAATTTATGGATACCATTCCAAAAGAATGCTTCATCTTTATTTGAAATCCATTCATCGAGCCATTTTCTTACATCCTCCAAATTGTTAAAGTGTTGCTCAGCCAATGAGTGTCCCATCGATGAGAATAGGTGATAATCAGAAGGCGCCAGGTCAGGTGAATACGGCGGGTGGGGTAGGAGTTCCCAACCAAGCGAAGAAATCGTTTCCTTAGTCAATCTGGCTGAATGTGCAGGAGCGTTATCATGCTGAAGAATGACTTTGGCGTGCCTGTGAGCCCATTCTGGGCGTTTTTCGATCAATGCGTGACTCAAATTGATCATTTGTTGTCGGTAGCGGTCGGTATTGACTGTTTCGCCGGGTTTGAGAAGCTCGTAGTAGACTACTCCCTTCTGATCCCACCACACACACAGCATTGTCTTCTTCCCAAAACGATCCGGTCTTGCACTCGATGTGGATGGTTGTCCTGGCGTTACCCATGATTTTATTCGTTTGGGATTCTGAAAATAAATCCATTTTTCATCGCCAGTTACAACTCGATGCAAAAAACCCTTTCTTTCGTGGCGTAAAAGCAGCATTTCGCACACAATTTTTCGTTTTTCCATCTGTCGTTCGTCCAATTCATGTGGAACCCATTTTCCAACCTTTTGAATTTTTCCCATAGCTCTCAGGCGATCGGAAATGGCTTGTCTAGTGACATTCAACTGTTCTGCCATCATTTGTTGGGTTTGGGTATTGTCTTCGTCTAATAAAGATTGCAATTCGACGTCCTCAAACTTTTTTGGTCGATTTTCTCGTTTTTTATCAGTAACATCAAAATCACCACGTTTGAAACTTTGAAACCAACGTTCACATGTCTTGACGGTTGGAGCAAGATCGCCATAAGTCTCAACAAGAATTCGATGACCTTCAGATGCCTTTTTCTTTTGATTGAATAAGAAAATCATGACATGCCGCAAATGCTCTTTTTTTGGCTTAAAATTAGACATTTTTAACACCAAAGAAAGGTATGATACGTCCACGTAAACGACTTAAAAACAACTGACTTTTGTAAACAAATGACTAACAAACAAAATAGCGTTTAGAGATAAGCAAATCCTTCAATAGGCTAAGGGCGCATTCTATTGGAATTAAAACGACATTTTAAACTTGCAGACCTGGTATATACAGGGTGTCCCAATTCAAGTGGATCAAACGTTTTTAACTTTTAAACGAAACATTTAGCCCTGGTTTGAAGAAATAAAAAAAACATTTTTTTGGTTTTTCACTTTAAATGGTCAATATCGACCTTCAAAAAAGGTAGTTACCTCTTGACCCCTATTTATTTTTATTTTCCTGAAATGTAAAATACAACACATGGAAAAAATGAATGTAACATTATTTTTCTATCTTTCATAGGTCAATTAGAAGAAGTATCTGAAGCTCACTACTTCAGTATGCTGTCTTCACAGAAGACTTTTAAATGTCCAGACATTTTCTGAAATATTAAAAATAGATTGATTAGTTTAATTAGTTATTACGAATAAAAACTCTTAAATAAAATAACTTAATGCTACATTATCTTTCCTGGTAAAGGAGGTATACTAAAGTAGTCAACTTTGAATGCTTTTTCTACTTAAACTATGGAAAATAGAAAAAAATGTCACATACATTTATTCCATGTTTTGGATTGCACATTTCAGAAAAATAAAAATAAAAGGGGGTCAGGAGGAAATTACATTTTTTGAAGGTCGATATTGACCATTTAAGTGAAAAACCAAAAAATGTTTTTTTTATTTCTTCAAACTAGGCCTGAATAACTACAACTTTTACCTGAATCGTTTTTCTGAATTTTGTTTCGTTTAAAAGTTAAAAACATTTGATCCACTTGAAATGGGTACACCCTGTATATATATATATATATATATATATATATATATATATATATATATATATATATATATATATATATATATCAAAACGATTTTAAGCATATTTATATACGAAATACAATTTATACACAAAAAGCACAAATCAAAGTACAATATATATTTACATAGAATAAATTATCGGTAGGTATGAAATTTAATTTAGTTAATGAGAAAGTTTAATCCAAATAATAAATCTATTCTTGTTATGTTTCAGGTGAGACCCAATTCGGTGCCATGGCAACTGTTTAATGTCCATCAATAAGGTAAAGCACATTCACAGCAAAAATTAAAAAAATGAATAAAATATTGTACCATTATAATACACGAAAAGTCTTAGGTTCAGTACATGAAAGAGACTAGGATTAGACGATAGTCGATAGTTGCTATCGATAGGTCATGCCTATCGATGTTCACTATCGATAGTGCCGACTATCGAAGGATCTTTTTTACCCTCAAGTTTTGAAACTCTTGGAATTATGCTGAACTGTCCCTGCCCAGTGTATCAAGTTTTCACTTCCGGTTCACTCAATATTCCTCCTTTCACTATCCAGCTTGTGTCTGTTATTTCTCACTCTTCTCTGCGTTTCCTCCATGCCTAGGATCCTCTCACAAAAATCAAACTAGCCAGTGGTTGACCATTTCTCCCAAAGGTACTGGAATATTCTTTTCGTTAAACTGGAATCACCCGCCTGAAAACATGTATAAAAAATAACAATCATCGGTACTTGTGTATTAAGCGGTCTGCTGTTTGATTATAACCTCAACACAGATAATTCAGATATTAATAACACCAATCTTCTTATTCATATTATTGGAAATTGAAATAAACAAAATGTAATTACACAATCCTCCTAGCTACGTTCCTCTTCTTATATAAATGCTATTTCTTTTATAGTTTATTTATTATTATTATATTTTTCTATTATATATATATATATATATATATATATATATATATATATTTTATATTTTTTTTACTTCATTTTTGTATATATTTTTTCGCTTGTATATATTTATTTATGCATTTATTTCGATTATATCATTGATTTTTTATGGAATGATTGTAAGCTACAGAGCACCATTACTTATTGCCCACAACAGGCAGATTGTAATGCTTCAATAAAGTGTTTTCTTCTTCTTCTTCAAAAAAAAAAATATATATCTTACTAATATTATAAATGTGAAAGTTTGTATGTTTGTCTCTCTTTCACGCAAAAACTACTGAATGGATTTGGATGAAACTTTACAGTAATATAGGTTATACAGCAGAATAACACAGGGGCTATAGCAAGCGCGGATTTAGGGAGGGCAGGTGTCCCCCCCCCGACAGTTTTACAGGAACTGTGGAGAATCCATTATAGTACATAATTAAAGGAAAATAACATGATCATAGTTGTTAAAATATCAGAAAGAACAAGAGTGAAACTATTTGTTTTGATATACTGCTAATCTTACTAATATTATAAATGTGAAAGTTTGTATGTTTGTCTCTCTTTCACGCAAAAACTACTGAACGAATTTGGATGAAACTTTACAGTAATATAGGTTATACATCAGAAAAACACAGGGGCTATAGCAAGCGCGGATTTAGGGGGGCGCACGGGAGCATTTGCCCCTCCCCACCCCCGACAGTTTTAGAGGTACTGTTGAGAATCCATAAGAGTACATAATTAAAGGCAAATCAGGAATTTAGCATCTTGAAATTTGCAGATTGGTCCTTTGTATGATTTAAGAAAGAAGTTTGGATAATTCCACCCTTATTATAATAAGGGTTCAAAGGTTGTATGGAATCCGTCAGTTTTGAAGTTAGACATCTGCAATTTTGTACGAGTAACCTATAGTGAAAAAATTAAATTATTTAAATAATTAAATTATTTATTATTTTAAATTATTGTTAAAAAGCACTGTCAAGAAACTTTATGCGGTAGTCCAAATTCTATGCGAGCGAAGCCGCGGGCAAAAGCTATTATATATATAAATGCTTCGCCTACACTTTCGATGAAAACACGTTTCTATCTTTGCCAATATCCATTTGATGACCTTTTCCACATAAAATTATTTTTGGAATAATTCCGAACTTCTGAAACTACTTCACAGCTTCTTCATTTAAACTCAATCATTACAAATTACAAATTGATACCCTGTTCATTTTAAAAGAAGAAGACAAAAACAAAAATTAAATTTACTTTTTTTTTTTTTTTTTACTAAACAATACATACATTTAAATAGGAAACAAATAAAATTAACAAGACAAATACACTAAAAAAAAATACAGAAAACGATTTAATAACGCACACACTCGGGGGAGACCTCCGGGTGGTTAGCATAACAACTTACTAAGCCCAAGATCGCGGGTTCGTAGCACGGCAGGTGGCATAAGGTTTTTTTTAAAGGGAGTAAAAATCCTTGTTTATGCCGTCCTTCGGAAGGGACGTTAAACGGGCTCCTGTACGATGTCAGGTACTTGTTAAAAATCCTTATCATAATTAAACCTGGATAGGCAAAAATTTAGAGCTCCGAATGTAGCATCGTCCAATTAGCCATAGCAGCATAAAAGTTAAATAAATAAAAAAATAACTCAAATGAGACGAATTATAAGAAGAAATTACACGAGATAACTAGATAGGTTTCCTATGTACCGGCTAGTACACAAGTACAATCTTCTTTTTCATGTTGATTCCTTTATGTTTAGTTTTTTCAATCCCTTTTACCTCTTTGAGGCCTCTGTCATATATTCCTACACAAGAAGTAAACACTATCAATCTAAATTGTATCTGCTCGTTTACTCTACAACGAATTAACTAAGACTATTACCCATCCATATAGACGTTGCCGGTAGACGTGGGATGCACAAGTTTAATCTGAGAGAGGAGATTCTCAATCAGTTGCGACCACAAATTGTAGTCAGTCTCATCAATCAATCCCTCTAACTATTCGTAAGCAATAGCTCGGCCACTTTGATGGGAGATTGCTACCGAAGCCTATCTTGCCAATCTCGACCCAAAGGTTCCCAATGCATTTGATTGAATATTCATCAAAACTTTAAGAATTAATCATCTTACATCTATCAGCGAATATGACACCAAAGAGAAATAAATATCTATAAATAATTTAGCTTACTATCGTCGGGAATTCCAGTTTAAAATACTATAGATATATACCTAATATCTTTTTTTTTAGTGATTTCTTTTTTAAATTTAATACAAATTTCTTTCTACCCTCAATTCAATTGGCTGGTAGTATACGCAAGTACACACAGCAGATGATCACCAAATGGATGATAAAAAATTACATGGTAACAATGTGACAGAGTAAAAAATCATACCATACTTTTAAAACATAGCCCATGGACACAACTGCTCAGTTAAAAAGAATAAAAGATGTGGAAGGTTACACTAACTTTTTCTAAGGAATTTTTCTAAGTGATTTTCTTAGGAATTATATCCTTTTTTTTTTTTTTTTTTAATTTATTTATTGATATCTACAACTGTATTACAATAATACAACAAGTAAATAGGCTAAGTGATATATAATGACATGATAATGAAATGTAGAAAAACTATCCACTGGTAGTACTCAAATCAAAGTTCAAGTAAGGAGGTCACGTGGCCATCTTCTTTTCAGACGCCTCGGAGGATTATCGGGAATTGAAGAGGAAGCTAGGTTTGAAACTAGAGGGTTCGAGTGGTAATGAAGTTTGTTATGAAAGGATAGATATCGGGTTCGGGCCAAATCAGCTACAAAAGGGACATTAAGGTCGTTATGGATGAGTTTATTCTTAACAAAATAAGGAGCATTGAGGATTTTACGAAGGATTTTGGACTGTAAGGATTGGATACGAGAGGAATTCGATGGCTTAGTGGAGCCCCAAAGCTCTACTCCGTAAGTCCAAATAGGTCGTATGATGGTCATGTAGATGAGTCTTTTGTAGTTAATTGGGAGCTTAGAACGTTTGTCTAGTAAGTGTTGAAGTAGCCTGAAACGTCGTGCGGTTTCTTGTCTTTTCAGTCTTGTATGAGGATTCCAGGTTAATCGTTTGTCAAGGTGCAACCCTAAGTATCGGATCTGTTCTACAGGCACCAGTGGGATATTATTCAAGGATACTGTAGGGCAGGAAGTCATTGGTTTAAGACGTAAGGTAAAAGTGATTTGATGCGATTTTTGAGAATTTATTTTAATTCTCCAGTTTTGACACCATTCTTCAAGATCAGTTATATGGGATTGGAGGCTTTGGGATGCAATAACTGGATTGGTGTTGACTGATAATACACATGTATCATCAGCATACGTGGTAAGGATAGTATTAGGATGAGTTGGGATGTCAGCTGTATAAACTGTATATAGGATTGGACCAAGGATACTACCTTGAGGAACACCAGCAGATTGGGAAAAGAGGGACGAATAGACATTGTTATGATTTACCGGATACCAGACTCGGTCAAATTATATCCTTAAATTTGAAGTATGATTGCACCTTTCAAATATTGCATAGATCTATATATTCCAAAAGAAAAATTGGTACTAGTATGTTTAAGGGCCTGCTGGCATCAGCGCGCTCAGGTGTCACTTACCTCAACTATTTGGACCTTGTCAGGTTATGTATCAATTTGAAATAGGCATTGCCTTTCATTATGATACATCAGATTATAGGAAATGAAATAAATGAGGAACATGTAGACAAAATTAAACTATAAATAATAAAACATTTATTACAAGGAGTATTCATTAAATAACAGTTTTTAACTAAAATATTATGTTCTGATAAACAATGAAAAATTTATTACAAACAATGCTCATTAAAAAGAGCAATATCTTCAAAAATTGCATCAATTGCATCAAAAATCATCTCCATCTAATTTTATTATATCCCTAATTTACATAGGGATTACCTGATTTACATACTTTATTACATACCCCTAACCACCTCTAACCATCCCTAACCACCCCTAACCACTTGCAGTTTCATATAATGTCCATTAACAGAACGCATTTTCTGGGGAATCACATTCCGCTCCTGAAGAAACCTAACAGCTGTTTCTTCATCGTACACCTTGCGAAAAGTCTTCTTCAAATTCCAACTCATATTTAAAGGAAATAATCAAAAACAGATTCACGTTCAACTTGACATAAACAATAGCAAAACAAAGAAAGGTTACTATAACAGTAGGAGATGGTTAAGAAAAGTGACACCAGAGCGCGCTGATGCCAGCAGGCCCTTAAATATACTAGTACCGAAAAATTATCACCGGTAAAATTCAAAAGAAAGTTATTCTGCACTAAACCGTTCCGTTAGTTACTGCACCAAAGCTACAGTTACTTAGAGCAGCGGTGCCCAAACTGGGGGGCGCCTCCCCCCCTCGGGGGCGTGAGGACATGTCGGTGGGGGCGCGAGACAAGTTGAACATTAAATTAAATTTAAGTAGTCTCTCTAAAATTCTAATTGACCACTGTGATATAATGGACAAACCTTCATTTTGGTTAAAATATTTCAAAGTATATCCTAGTGTATCACGGGAAGCTCTTCGTTTATATTTGCCTTTTTCAAGCACCTATTTGTGCGAAAAAGCATTTTCAACACATGTGGCAATTAAAACAAAGTATCGGAATAAACTTGATGTTGCTAGTGACTTGCGTTGTGCACTTTACTAAAACTTAGCCACGAATAGGCATGCTAGTAAGAAAAATGGAAGCCCATCCATCTCACTAACCAACCTAATCTATTTTTCTCTTATTAATAATTTTTGTATTTTATGAAAACTGATATTGTTGTACCTTATGACAGTATAAATAAATGTTTTGTTTTCTAAGTAATACTTATTTGTTTTTGTTTTGTTCCTAGGCCCACACAATTTATTGTTAAGGGGGGGGCGTAGTACAAAAAGTTTGGGAACCCCTGACTTAGAAATCTGAACACACGATATCTATGCTTCATATACCTGATTTCAAAATGTATTTCTTAATAAGTAGTATTAACAGAGAAATGAAGGTGACTAAGTGAGGGGCAGTAAAAGAGACAATTTGTTTGAGAATTACCCAAAAATAATTTTTTTCCCACAGTAAGAGAATTGTTTTACCAAGAAATACTGGTGTAGAACAAATTCTATTTAAATTTCCTTTACAATTCTTCATGATGCAGGTGCGTGGCAGGTGGAGTCCTCCAGGTTGGGGGAGCTCTCTAACACCAGTTAATTTACAGCAACACTTTCCATAATTAGAGGCCTATAACATGAAAGAATGTCTGTAGGCCGATTTACAATTACCTTAATTAATTAATTTTGTGGGTTAATTAATTCCAACTACAAAAATAAACTTGTATCACTAAATCAATGAAGGGTTCAGTTCAAAGAAGCTGTACTGTTTCTTAAACAACGGTTTTGCAAGGAGGCGACTAGTCCGACGCTCAACAATCACATTTTCTCCCGCATTAGAGGTTAGATGTGCCCCAGGAAGCTCTGCAGATCCAACAGGATCCAACCTTGGCTTTTTTCAGATTATCATCATAATCATAAATAATCATCAGTCACTCATCAGTCACCGGATGAAAACCGAGGAACTGACCCGCTTTAATATAGTGGATACAGAAAAGCTTTATATTTTAAAAATTATATTTCAACTAGCTTATGCCCGCGGCTTCGCTCGCGTCAAATTCGGCCTGCCACATTAAATTTCGTGAAAGATCATTTTAAATAAATAATCGAATTATTTTTTTTAAATATAAGTTACTCGTACATCCATAATTTCAGATGTCTAACTTCAAAACTGACGGATTCTATACAACCTTTGAACCCCTATTATATTAAAAGGGAAACCCTTGGGGTGGAATTATCCAAATTTCTTTCTTAAACTATACAAAGAACCTATCTACAAATTTCAAGAGGCTAAGTTCCTGATTTGTCTTTAATTATGTACTATAAGAGGGGGGCACATGCCCCCGTGCCCCCACATAAATCTGCTCTTGCTGTAGCCTATGATGTATAACCTATTTTACTCAATAAGTTTCATCCAAATCCGTTCAGTAGTTTTTGCGTGAAAGAGTAACAAACATTCGCATTTATACTATTCGTAGGATATCAAAACAAATAGTTTCACTCCTGTCCTTTCTGTTATTTTATCAACTATTATCATGTGATTTTCCTTTATTTATGTACTATAATGGATTCTCCACAGTATTAAAAACTGTCGGCGGGGGGGGGGGGGGGGAGGGGCACGTTTACCCTTACGCCCCCCATAAATCCGCGCATGCTATAGCCTATGTGTTATTCTGATGTATAAACTATATTACTGTAAAGTTTCATCCAAATCCGTTCAGTAGTTTTTGCGTGAAAGAGAGACAAACATACTAACTTTCATATTTATAATATTAGTAAGATTTGTAGGACATCAAAACAAATAGTTTTAATCCTGTCCTTTCTGTTATTTTATCAACTATTATCATTTGATCTTCCTTTATTTATGTCCTATAATGGATTCTCCACAATACCTAAAATACAGTCGGGAGGGGGGGGGCACTTGCCCTCGTGCGCCCCCCTCCCCTAAATCCGCGCTTGCTATAGCCTATGTGTTATTCTGATGTATAACCTATATTACTGTAAAGTTTCATCCAAATCCGTTCAGTAGTTTTTGCTTGAAAGAGAGACAAACATACACACTTTCACATTTATAATATTAGTAAGATTATAATTTCAGTTTATTCCAGCTTTGCTATTGGAAGGGAGAATTTCACACATCAGTGTAATTTCGTTGTGACATATTTTTGACCACCAAAACTAACTTTGCCTTTACCAAAAAGTTAGTGGCCGCTGGCCCAGTTTGCAAGTTCTGACATGGTTAGCCCAGAATGGTTAGGCCCTCTCTTCAGCGAATAGCGGTTTTATTACAAACATAAATATTAAATATTATTAATGATATGAGGTCATTTTACGCTATCTTTTTTATTACTAAATAATTTGTTATTTGAACGTATACAACTTTTCTTTTAACCTTGAATACTTCTACTTTAATATAATTTTTCATTTCATTTCCCCAATATGAAATGTAGAGTTTTTGTATTATCCGAATTATCTATTTGAACTACGCCAAAGATTCCTTTGCCAAGAAATTCTTCATAGACCTTACCCATGTTTTCCTCTGTAGTAGACCAATCTTTTTTTCGTTCCTAATTACGTGACCAAGATATTCGAGTTTGTGAGTCTTCATCGTTGTTATCAGCTGAGGATCATTGTCCATCCTTTGGCTGACTTTTTCACTGGGCACATCATAGGATATGTCGACATTGTACTATTGATAACCGTATAGCTTGTTATTCGAAAACTGCTTTACCTTTCGAGGGCAGTTAATATCTGAGATGAGCGTTTGTAACAAAGTATCAGTACTGAGCTAACGAACGAGATAAAAGAGAATTGTAACAAACCGGCAGCTGATAAAGGCTTTGACACCAAGAGGTGGAGGTTGTCCCTTCTTAATGAATTCGTTACTAATTATTACACTATCCCCCCACCCCCCCTCTCACACTCACTCTCTCTCTCTCACTCTCTCACTCTCTCTCTCTCTCTCTCTCTCTCTCTCTCTCTCTCTCTCTCTCTCTCTCTCTCTCTCTCTCTCTCTCTCTCTCTCTCACTCTCTCTCTCTCTCTCTCTCTCTCTCTCTCTCTCTCTCTCTCACACACACACACACACACACACACACATACACAAACTCTCTCTCTCTGTTCTTCAGCCTTTTCTCTCATTTAGCCTCCTAATCGTGAAAAATATGCATCCAATTGTGAGGAATGCTACATGTTATCAATAAAATTATAACAAATAAAAAAAAAGAAAATTTTACAAGTTTTATGATTTTTACTATCGTAAAAAACAATTTCTTGGGGGCATGCGGGTAAACAAAAATCTTTAAATGTTTAAACGATGTAGTAGTGATGTTCTTTTCGTGGATCTCAAATAGCGAAGGTTTGGTCCGAGTATAGTCTGCTCCAGGAAAAGGTTTATAGGTCTTCGTGCGCCTGCTGACTCTGAGCTGACTTAATCCTCAAATCTAGATTTGTCACCATCCACAGTGTTCATGAGTAGGGCATTGGTGAATCGCTCCAAAGACCTTGGTTACGGAGCTGTGGGCAGCCTGCCGCTATACCATGAAAAAATGGTTCACAGCAACTTGAGGTTGGGTCCATGTACTCTTCAAGCAGACTGATTCTTCAAGCAATATTACCTACATTTGAGGCGTTTGCAATAAAAAAAGAATAACTCCAACCTTTCAAAAATTAAAGTTTCACTTTTTTAGCTCGTTTAGACAAGCAATTTTGTCTAATACGATAATTGCCGCCTTATTTCTCATTATTACAGTCCAGTTCTAAATCTTTCAGGAACATAAAGCATTGCTTGACTAAACGAACAGAAAATGTGAAAAAGTCAATTTTTGAAATTTAGGTGTTATTCCGTTTGGTCCTGAACTCCAGGGGAGCAGAGTGGCTCAGTGGTAGAGCACTGAGTAGACATGCCGGAAATCCTGGTTCAAATTCCGCAGCAGGCAGTAACTTTTATTTAGTCTGTTTGTGGCGAGAGATGGATGATATAGGATCTAGGACCCTCCTGGAGGTCACCCAACCTCTATAAAATATTATAAAAATAGGATACCCAAAATAAGGGGGAAAACCTGGCGGTTGAGCGTGACCTAGGACAAGTCACCTCCTTGAAGAACCGTTGTACATGAAACAGTACAGTCTCTACCATGTACTGAACCCCAGATTCGTTCACGTCGGTCGTAGTGGTACAGGTTTTTTTGTTGGTACTGAATCCCTCATATCTACACAAGACACGCCTCTCAAGTAAACAAGTACTCCTAGACCTTAATGACAATCTAAGCTTACAACAAAACCATTTTAGTAATACAACCTGATAACACACCGGCCTTGGTGATTTTATAAAATTAGTTGCTAAACTACTAAAGTCCTTACACACTTTTTGGAAGTTTGTAATGTGAAAGTTTACACAAGTTTGAAGTTATCCTGATTGATTGAATTGAATTGATCCTGAACGCCTTATGTGTACTTCATACACAAGAGAGACATTTTAGCTTGTAATTGACTTACATAAAAGTTGAAAATAGGCTTATGCAGTGTAATAGATTTATTAATTAAATAGTTTGGGAAACTGATTTTAAGGAGCTTAATTTCCATTATTCTCTTGTTTTATTTTTTTTTAATTTATTTTTTTCTTTTTTCTTTTTGTTTACACGAATCGTCCAGCAAGGACCAGGCGAATATCACTTAATAATCTTCTCCACACTCTCCGCCTTCCTTCTACTCCAATACCCTCTCACCTTCCTGGACTGTTCCTCTTGCTCTTCCTTAGTTCTTCCTTCCTTCCTGCAAGAACCCCAACTTCTTTTAGTTTTTTTCCGAAAAGCTCTCTATCCATGCAGTCCTTATCCTTGATTTTTAGCCTATCCAGCTCCTCTTTTATTTGTTTCTCATATCCATCTGTACACTTATAGCCTAGGACTTTTTTTTAATTCTTAGTAGCAAAATAAAAGTATTATCTTCTTTTATAAAGTTTCATTTAAAAAGTTTTCATCTTACTTTTCCTCGGGATTGTTTATCCTTATCTAAAGATCGTAAATCATGTCTTAGTATAATCTAACAACTAACGGATAACATAAAACGTTCCCTCACACTTATCGCAGTGATACTCTGCAAATACTCCAATTGGAACATTCCTATCAAACGAGCCGACTAATCCAAATATGGATTTTAAAAAAAAAAACTTGGCTTTATACTGCTCTATTCGGAGAAAAATGGATTTATTTTTAATTTTATCAAGTGCCCTTTAGTGAAACATAAAAAAAATAAATCTTGACCCACTTCTATTTTTTTTTTAGTGTTATCAATCTTGTTTCTTTTTTCACAACGCTTGAGTGCAATCTTTCATTATTTTCTGAGTAAACATTATGTCGACAAATAATCATGGCTTTGTGCTAATTTCTCAGTCATAAAAAATCTCTGGGTTATATTTAAAGACAGATGTTGTTTATTCATATCACGTCACTTTATGCTGCTATGGCTAATCGGACGATGCTACAGTGGGAGCTCTAAATTTTTCCTATCCAGGATTATTTAGGATAGGCATTTTTTTAAGAGTACCTGACATCGTACAGGCTCGGAAACCCCAATTTTACGTCCCTTCCGAAAGACGGCTTAACCAAAGGATTTTTCACTTCTTAATTGGTGATGTTGGGTTCGTGATGAGTTGTATGTTGAACGTCTTGGTGGTGGGGTGCTGTCTCGGTTTGGGAGCCTGTTTTGGGCTCTTGATTGTGGGATGTATTGCACTTTCTTCTTCGAGATGTGATTTATGTAACCTTTTATTGTGTCTTGATAATGCCTAAACAGGCGAAACATCGACCGGTAAGTGTTTGTTTTACTAGAGAATTTTGAAACATAAAGCTTTGCATTATGGTTTTTCCAAATTGCATTCTAATAACTAATAAAAATAACAACTATAATTTAACGTAAGAATCACCATCAACACGATAATTACTAATTATAATTAGGTTAATTATTATTTAGTAAGGAAATATTATTTTAAATAAATATATAATGGAATATATCATGAACAATTTAAAATCAAAATAATTTATTTAAAAAGAAAGTAGCCTATCGGATTTCGGTGGAAAATGGGCCGATATAAAAAGTCTCTATTTTCATTAACCTGATTGCCATTTCCAAAAGTTACGTTGGCCAAAATAAAGTTACAATTCATGCGAATTGGTACATTTTCGTTTTTTCGGTAAAATATTTCGCTCATGAAAAAATAAAATCTTCTTCCGTTTTTGGCAATTCCCAAATACTCATATTCGTAGCACTAATAATAAGCAAACAACAACAAATCTAGAACAAATTGGCAAACAAACAAGAAATCAGCAACAAACAAAAGAACTCAGAAATCAGCAAACAAGAAAAAATCAGCTGTTAGAAATATAACTTTTATAAAATATAACTGCTTGCGCATGCGAACAAGATTAATTCAATAACAACAAATATAACTGCGGTGGCGTTAATACACAAGTACCAAAAACAATAACAATAATTTAAACTAAGGTTCACAATACCACCCACTTCTTGATCGAAATGTGCCAAAGAAAAAGACAATATTTAATTGGCTCCATCAACAACTGAACTACCATCTACCTTCACCCCAAATCTAGCCAGGCTACAGAAACATGGGGACTCCTACCTTGACAGATCACCTTCCGACCTTGCTCGCCGGCAATACCAGTTCTCAATTCGGACTTATGGGGGAAAACGAACGGGTATAAAAAGGCTCATTCGAGCTAACATAGAACATTTTTACTCCCCGTGACCGGGATGTACTGCCCCTTGCGGACAGAGTTGGCAGGACAATCTTAAAATAAAATGTAATTAAATCAATTGTTCGATTAATTTTGGAATGGAAATGGAAAACATGTGAGGATTATCCGACCTCTATACCAGAACTGGGCCTGTGAAATGTTTAGTTAGCACATAAAATAATTCGCTTTACACGTGATGACATCAAAGTTAAAAATACTATGTCCCAAACATATGCCCTATAACATCGTTTTATTTTGGCGTTTACATTAAATATTTTTCTTAATCTATTTTTTTTTTTAATTTTGTATGGGAATATGTCCTAAATCTGTTGGTAGAAAACTTCTGAAAAGCGTTAATCGAATGTAACGAGCCTCTCTTCAATAAATTAAATAAACAATATATTTTATTTTGAAGAGAAAAGATTTGTCTTGGCCGGGATTCGAACCATTGTCGCCTGCATCTCTAGTGCTGTGCTATAACTACTGAGCTACCAAGGATGGATTTGTTTGGCTTGGATGCGAGCCTTGGTATCTCAATGGTTAGAACTCCGCACTAGAGATACGGGCGACCCGGGTTCGAATCCCGACCAAGACAAATCTTTTCTCTTCAAAATAAAAATTATATTATATAAACATTTTTTTCAACGTGTTTATATATATCTAACATAACGTGTTTATATATATCTAACATAACGTGTTTATATATATCTAACATAACGTATTTATATATCTAACATATAAAATTGTCGTGTCACAGTGTTTGTAACAGAACTCCTTCGAAACGACTTGACCGATTCTTATGAAATTTCGTGTCCATATTCAGTAGGTCTGAGAATAGGATGTAAACTATTTTTCATACCCCTAAGTTATATGTGTTGGCCATTATTATTGATTATGTGCAATTTGTATCCACCAATTATGGAATCTTACACGTTCGGTCATCAAAAATATCAACAGGAATGTTATTGAAGCACCAATGTTGACTGGAATTTTTAATGGAGAAGTCGTTCTTTAGCCGCGTATACCAATGACAACATCAGAACCCAGAATACATTTTAAATATTTCAATTTTATATAAGCTTGGCTTTTGCTATGACGATCGATAAGTCTCATGGCCAGACAATGTCCATTTGCGGTTTGGACCTAGGACATCCATGTTTCTCTCATGGACAATTATATGTCGTATGCTCACGTGAAGTATTTTATATGTGTTAGCAAAGGACAGATTAAAAAAAGGTATTGTTAATTGATTAGCGCTCAATTAAATTGAAATAATTATTTATAACTTTAAAAAACATTATTAGCCATAAATAAAAATCAACTATACCTTATTCATTAATCTAATGTTTATATTTTATCAATTAGGAATTTTATATGTTATTTATTTATTATAAACTATACTTAGGTATAAGATGAAAAAATGTAAAATTAAAAATCTATTTATGAGAGGAAAATAGTTGACTGACTCGACGTTTCGACCTACAGTGTAGGTCATCTTCAGGGCGATTTGGAGAGAGAAGCCGTTGCGTGCACCGGTTGACTAACAATCAATATATATATATATATATATATATATATATATATATATATATATATATATATAACAACAATAATAACAATCAATAGTCAGCCGGTGCACGCAACGGCTTCTCTCCAAATCGCCCTGAAGATGACCTACACTGTAGGTCGAAACGTCGGCACATAAATATAAGTCTAGTACTTATTCAGTGTTTTTTTTTACTGCACCTCCAATTATCTCCTTTCTACAAAAAATCTATTTAATTCATTTTTTCCATTCATTCATTGTTTCTTTAAAATACAAATTTTAACATAATATATTTTTTAAACTATTACAAAAGCCAAAACAACGCGTGGCCGGGTCAGCTAGTATATATATATATATATATATATATATATATATATATATATATATATATATATATAATAGTAAAATAGATGAGTAATAAATATCTGTGAAACATATCACTTTACTTATAACCTACTTTCCCAGCAATTTCCTGAAGGTATCAGTGCTCCGCTTTGTAATGGACGAGATCTTTCCCTGCCACATTACCTCCCTTCGGAGAGGAGGAAATCTGTTTTCCGTGTACAAAGGAGTTTGGTCCTCGCGGGCTATAACTTGATTTACTTTTATCTATTCCAAGGGCCGAAGACTACTTTGACCGGGGAAAATCCTCTTCGTAGTGGAAGAGTATCGGGGAAAACTTGGGTCGTCTGAAGGAAAAATGATGGATGGCTTCGGACCTTTATTGAGGAGATCGCTTCGCCTGGCCTCACATCTCGTGTCTTTCTATACAATGGTTTATTCTAGTTCTTTCGAGAGGATAATCTTTTGTTCCCCACAACAATATATTGTCTTGTCCTTACACCTGACTACTTAAGAATATTTCAAAAATATTCGATGAGTACTTCAATTTGAGTCTTTTGTAATTAATTAAGAGCTTAGAGCGTTTGCTTAGTAAATGAAGTAGACTTATACAGCGTGCTATTTCTTGTCGTTTCAGCCTAGTATGAGCATTCCAAGTTAATCTCAAGGTGTAGCCGTAAGTACCTAAGGACCTGTTCTACAAGAATCAGTCAATGATAAAACTGAATTTGAACTTGGAAATAACTTGAAGATTAAATTTCAAAAAGATAGTCTCCTCAAGGTAGTATCCTTGGTCCAATCCTATATACAGTTTATACAGCTGACATCCCAACTCATCCTAATACTATCCTTACCACGTATGCTGATGATACATGTGTATTATCAGTCAACACCAATCCAGTTATTGCATCCCAAAGCCTCCAATCCCATATCACTCATCTTGAAGAATGGTGTCAAAACTGGAGAATTAAAATAAATTCTCAAAAATCGCATCAAATCACTTTTACCTTACGTCGTAAACCAATGACTTCCTACCCTTCAGTATCCTTTAATAATATCCCTCTGGTGCCTGTAGAACAGATCCGATACTTAGGGTTGCACCTTGACAAACGATTAACCTGGAATCCTCATACCAGACTGAAAAGACAAGAAACCGCACTACGTTTCAGGCTACTTCAGCACTTACTAGACAAACGCTCTAAGCTCCCAATTAACTACAAAAGACTCATCTACATGACCATCATACGACCTATTTGGACTTACGGAGTAGAGCTTTGGGGCTCCACTAAGCCATCGAATTTCTCTCGTATCCAATCCTTACAGTCCGAAATCCTTCGTAAAATCCTCAATGCTCCTTATTTTGTTAAGAATAAAGTCATCTATAATGACCTTAATGACCCATTTGTTGCTGATTTGGCCCGAACCCGGTATCTATCCTTTCATAACAAACTTCATTACCACTCAAACCCTCCGAGGCGTCTGAAAAGAAGATGGCCACGTGACCTCCTTACTTGAACTTTGATTTGAGTACTACCAGTGGGTAGTTTCTCTACTTGTCATTATATATCACTTAGCCAATTTACTTGTTGTATTATTGTAATACAGTTGTAGATATCAATAAATAAATTTAAAAAAAAAAAAAGATAGTCAATTTTTATCAGTGTAAGAGCTCATTAAATTAATCCAAGCCTATAAAAAGATCCAATAGCAAGACAAATTGAACATTTATGAAGCGAAGTGAAGAAGATAGAAGATAAAGAAACAAGCCAACCAATCAAGACCTCACTCCACCAAAAGCTGCTTCTTTCCCATCACCTCTTCATCTCCTTCCTAACGACCGGAGCTGGTAAAGGCCGATCCTTAACGACCCTAAATACTCCTCAAACAGTGATTAATTACCAAGTTGTTCCTTAACTTGCAAAAAAAAGTAGCAGAAAACCTTGTATCTACAACTTCAAAGACATTACCTAGTAGATATGTTTTAAACTATTTGGAGATTCTAATTGCTTTGGATATGATTGAAAAAAATTATCACAATAATGTTTAGTAATGTAAGAAAAAAAAACCTGTACCACTACTACCCGTGGGTTTGGGCTTCAGTACATGTTAGAAACTGTACAGTTTCACGGACAACGGACTGCAAAAAGGTGACGTCCTAGATCACGCTCAACTTTTTCTTTTTTTTTTTTTTACCCCCCTTCCCTGCCTATGATGCATACAGGGTTTCACGGGTCACGCTCAACCGCCAGATTTTCCCCCCTTATTTTGGGTATCCTATTTTTATAATATTTTATAGAGGCAGGGTGAGCCCCAGGAGGGTTCTAGATCCTTTATGATCCATCTCCCGCCGCAAACAGACTAAATAAAAGTCTTGCCTGCAGCGGGATTTGAACCAGGATTTTCGGCATGGCAACTCAGTGCTCAAATTTCGTTATAAAAACATAAAACAAATTTAGCAATTAAAAAAATATATCATGCAGGTTGTGATGATGGGAATATTATTTAATTCCAAACAAATGTTTATATTGCTAATTTCTCTTTTGGTGTATAAAAATACAAAAACCTTTAGTCCAAACAAGTCATTTGATTCAATTATTTATTATATATAGACGTTTATATACGTTCGATATAGAATAAATATAGAATAAAAGTTATCTATATACTATTGTAGGGAGAACAACGATGTAAAAATTGTAACACTTATACAATGCATTTTTGACGATGCCATGTATAGTGGTGTGACAGATATAAAGTGTAAAGAAAATTCTTGTTTTTATATTTAAAAAATTTATAATGTTAGATTTTATGATTGTTCGAATATTTTTTAGATTTTTTTTTTTTTACAGATAGAGATTTATACTGACTGAATGATGATGTAAACTATACATTGAAAATGACCACCAATATATGATGAATAAATGAATCAAATGACTTGTTTGGACTAAAGGTTTTTGTATTTGTATACACCAAAAGAAAAATATAATTTAAGTCCAATACCCTAGGCCATTAATATTGCTATTTTTTTTAAAAACAATAAATCTAAAATCTTCATCCTCTTTATTGTCACCATAAAATATCAATATTGTACACACATATATATATATATATATATATATATATATATATATATATATATATATATTTATATAAACCATTTAAACCCATAAAGTGTCTTATGATCAAAACATGGTAGAGACTGTAATAATTCTGTGACAATGTTTGATCACTCTCAATCACCATGTATTTCCCTCAATGATTTTCTCCTGCTGTAAATTTCTGGATAATGAAAGTAATTTTCGTCTTATTTATTTTTTTAAGGGGGAATATTTTTTTTTGGGGGGGGGGGAGTTTTTTATACATGTTTTCTTTCATTGTAAATTATGATTCTCCACAGATATATTTAAATTTGTACAATTGTTTTTAATTTGAGACTGGTCTATTGGTACAACATTTTTATTTTGTGAATTGTAGCAAATTATACAAGAATTTTTTTTAATTTATAATTTAAATTTTTAAAAAAATACGTGGTTGTTAGGAAATTGAATAGTTTAACAGCCACAGACAGATTGAATTGCACCTTTTATGAATTGCAGCAGTTCATTAAAAAAAAAAATAATCAATATTTTAACTATTGTGTTCTTCGGGTCTTATAGATATTACGAACCGATCCGGTATGAAAGATTATTCCAGCGAGAAAATGTAGGATATGAAATGTTTCCTTTGGATGTGTTGGGGGAAAGCTGTTGATAAACATAGCTAATATTGGCTTCAGGTGAGATCTAAATCTGTGCTGCCTTCAACTGCTCCTACGCAATTGCTCTTTGATCAAACAGTCTGAGCAGATCGTAGGGGGCGAGATAATCCTTACATCCTTGCCTCTACCTTTTCAGAATGTATGTTTTGTGTTTTCACTTACAACGAGCTTTAATTATATTATAACAAATAATAATAATAATAAAGTACTTATTTATTATGGGACAAGTCCCTCTAGAACAACAATACAGGTTTCTATAAAGGGTATTATTATGTCTTAGAGTATATTAACACAAGGTATTATCATGTCTTATTAAATGAATTAATGAGAAAAAAAGTTGCGTATTACCTCCAGTGATAACATTAAAAAGAAAACAGAGTACAAGAGATAAAAAATAACAGAAATCAGATTACAATAATTATATATCGAGAAACAATAGATAATTACATATGCATGCAAATTACAATGTCAATTATAAACTAAATCATTCATTTATCAGTTAGAAAATTTTTTTCGATTAATTTATTAATATTTACAACTGTAATTATATTACAACAAGTATATCTGCTAATATGAACAAATGATATGAAAAAAAAAAACACCTGTGGATAAACCATGACCATCTTCTTTTCAGACGCCTAGGAGAGTTATCAAGAATAGTATGGGAAGCGAGTTGAGAGACTAGCAGATTCAATTGTGTATGGAGCTTGTCATGGAAGGATAGGTATCTAGTTTGGGCCAAATCAGCAATATATGGGATATTAAGATCATGATGGATGAGTTTGTTTGTGACATAATAAGGAGCATTGAGGATTTTACGAAGGATTTTGGATTGTAAGGATTGGATACGAGATGAATTGGATGGTTTAGTAAAGCCCCAAAGCTCAACTCCGTATGTCCAAATAGGTCTGATAACTGTCATCTAAATGAGTCTTTTGTAATTAATCGGGAGCTTAGAGCTTTTGTCTAGTAAATGTTTAAGTAGGCGAAAACGTTGAGCAGTTTCTTGTCTTTTCAGTCTTGTATGAGGATTAGAAAATTTTAATCTGAAAACTGAGTATGTTATTTCCGATTTTTTTGGGAATAAGGTATAAGGTGTATTTGTAAGGATATAAGGTGATTGAATATACGGGATTTGAAGGTTGAAAGATTATTGGAACGACGAATGGAAGAAGGATCGGATAAGGAAAGCTCTATCAAAAGCACTTGTTGTATTATGTAAAATTAGTTTCGTCATTTGGTACCGTAAAGTTCAAACCGCAAATCGCAAACTTTCCTGTTAGATATAACAGAACTTAAATTATGACTTATCTCTGAAACGGGTGTAGAAAAAGGTACACAGTTCTTGGGCCCGGCCACCCCCGGATCTTCTGTACCAAACATCGTTCGCCGGCCTCCGTCTTCCGCCTCTTCGCTCCTTCGTCTTCGGGATCTTTTCTCCCCCCTTTGGTATTTCCTCAGCCACCTTGACCATATGGGCCAACCATTCTACACGAGCGACCTACTTCTTGCAAATGGCCATTTGCTGATTGTCCGAAAACATATTTATTTGTATAATGCCACCCGGTACGATACATAGCACTTGTTATCAATTACTACTAACTAGTTATTGATGTTTGATGATCATTAGTATCAATTGCTCAACTATAAAAGGAGTTAGTTATATATTATTATTCTTATATCAATCGAATTCTAACCTTTAAACTAAAGTAGCTTAAAACAAATTGTATGCATACAAATTCCGCTACGCATGTAGGTTTCGCGAACCCCTAATTTTTTCCCCTGCCTAATATCTCTTAACGCGGCTAAAGACGTTATCGTTTCCAAAAGGTTAAACACTACATCATACGTTATCAATAATCCCTATTATGAATTATATTCTTCTACTATCCTATTTCCTTCAAGTGACTCTAGTTGAGTTATATAACAACACATCCTCTAGCAAACTTAAAGACAAACATTTGTAACTTACTTATTTAATATAAAGTAAGTTAAGTCACGGTTAGTCGAGCTGATGCTTATCGACCTAGGCCAGCAACTGTCACTTGCCCAAGAGGAACTTCACTTCTGGGTAAATTGCATCAATTATAACTTCGATTGTGTCGTTAATGCCCGTGGCAGTCGTTAACTAACTTTACTAAAGTTTTCTTTCATAAACTTGTCATTATTCTTCATTATTCCAATCAAAACTTATCAGCAACCTACTCGGTAAGAGTTGGTCTATTTCATCTTACGCTTAAGAATTTTAACTATCAAGGCCTTCCTTTTTATAAACTTCCGTAATTCTAGGGAAAATTGAATAAAACAACAATTATAATTTATAATTATAATTTTCTTCAATAATTATAATTTATTTGTATTTATTGTTCTTCTGACGGTTAATATTTTTATTTTGAAGAGAAAATATTTATCCTGGCCGGGATTCGACCCCGGGTCTTCTGCATCTCTAGTGCAGTGCTCTAACCACTGAGCTACCAGGGGTCGTATCCAAGTCAGACAAATCCATTCTCTTCTTGTTGGCTTACGTCAATTTTATTTTTATTTATTGTTCTTTGGATGGTGAATATTTTTATTTCTACTTCAAAATAAAAATATTTAAAAATTTTCCCTGAAAGAGGGACTCATTGTTGGGTCTGACATCAGAAAACTTTTAAAAGATGAAAGCTTTGTCACTAAACTGGAAATGGAAGAAAAGAAATGCTTGGAATTTAAACTTGTTGTAAAAGGCTTTCTTGGAAACAAAAATGGCCCAAACTACAAAACTTTGGTTGCTGAATTATTACAAAGATGAATTAAGAAATATAAAACTATTAAATTGGAATGCTTACGGCATATCCTCTCTCATCGTTAGTAGCCTCCTTCTTTACGAATGGACCTTATCTTAATGTAAACAATAGTTTATCACGTATTATATAGAATTAACTTCCTTATAGTATTTTTTCAACTATGGTTAATGAACTCAGACAATTAAAATTGTTAAAATGGAACACGAGCTACAACACGAGTGTCAATGTTCATTTCCTTCACTCACATCTGGACTACTTTCAAGAAAATCTTGGGGCTGTAAGTGAGGAACAAGAAGAACGTTTCCACCAAGATATAAAAGAAATGGAGCGCAGATACCAAGGTCGATGGAATGTCAACATGATGGCAGACCACTGTTGGATGTTAAAAAAGGGAAAAATCACAATAACAGCCGAAAAAGTACCAAAAGAAGCTTTGATGGAAAAAGAAAACGTTTTTAAAAAGACTTATAATAACTTTACAAAACATGTACATCACTTTTTTGCTTTTACTTCATATATGGTATAATAAAAACAAATCCAAAATTTTCCGTTTTTTGTACTTTTTCCAAAAACTTCAACTTTATTTTGTAGGCATGCCTTACGTGATAGAAAAAAAAACCAATGTCATTTTTTAAATCAGCGCAAAAAACTACATCATAAAGATAACTAACAAACGTTCTTTTTACAAAAGAAGTCTTAAAGAAACTTTTTCTTGGTTTTAGTTACAAAAAAGATTTAATTGGATAAAATTAGTTCAGAGAATTTCTCCATATTTTCGCAACCATATTAACAGACGTATCAAATTTTCAATTTGCTTAAACGTATTCGACTCTAATGAAGGCGAATTTTCGACGAAGACCATTGAAGCACGCAGCTGTTGAGAACGGTTTTGTGTTACGGCTAAGTAATTTTAGGGAACAATTAACGAACTCTAAAGCCATGTCATGATCTAATTTCGGGAGCGTATAGAGACTTCATCGTGAAGTGCCTTACTCCGACAATGCTTCCATAATTGGAATTGCAAATAGAATCCGCACTGATTTGAGATATTAACGGCATGTGTGGCAAATGGGACCTGGTAACATTAACTAACCTCAAGTAGAATTGAATCCATGATTAATAATTATTATTTCGGTATCACTTCCGCAGGTTGTCGCTTCGAGTTAATTGACAAGTTTAAACGTTTCATTTGTTTCGTTATTTATTATTCTCGAAAATAAAAATAATATTCAATATATTATTCAATAAAAATAATAAAGAGATGTTAATGTGTTTATTTGTGTAATAATTTCATTAAGAAATAAACGTTTCAACAAACATTTCGAATTGTAGATGATATAATTGTAGGGAATTGTAGGGATTATTGGTGCTGGAATATACGGGATTTGAAGGTTGGAAGATTATGGGAACGACGAATGGAAAAAGGCATAGAGTTCCAAAGGGACAGTTATTAGTTTGACAAGTCATTGCAGACTAGCCACCCACTACTTAATCTCCGCTCTCTAGTAAAAACAAAATTATATTATATAAATCAGTCATAAGACCTTTACTGACATAAGCCTCCCCTGTATGGAGCTACACCTGTGACTCCAACTATAAAAAAATAGAAATAATACAGAACTTATGTATGAGAATCATAAATGACTACCCCAGGTACAGGAAAATAACCGACATGATACTTGATTTAGACCTACAAACAATTAAACAGTTTATTCACTCTCAGACTTGGAACTTTTTCAACTCAACAAAAAACTCAGGAAATCCCTTAATGCAATCAATAGGCAATTGTAACAAACAAACCTTAAGACGATACATACATAGACGAACTAGACATATACTATTAGAATAAATATAATTAATTTAATACATTATAATAAGTTATCAATCATAAGCGAATTTATTCCTTAAATGGTAGGAAAAAAAAAATTGTACTAAGATTGTTTTGTACTAAAATTGTTTATTTTTACTACAAATTATACTTATTTTATTTATTTATTTTATTTATTTTTCTATTTTGTGTTGGTTTTTTCTTCTTTTTCCTACTGCTATAAATATATTACAGCTTTTATTTATTATGTTATTCAACAACATCGTAGGCCGAAACGTTGGCACAATTAAAAAATAGGTTTTGGTTATTTCCTATTATCACCATATCACCATAGGCGTAACGAGGGGGGGGTTATTGGGGATGTAACCTCCCCCCATTGCATAGAAGAAATTTTTTTTTAAAATTGTAACAATTTAAAAGAAATAAAAATTTGAAGGATTTGACTTTTTCAAAGTTATTATTGTGGGATTACAGAAGTAAGGGTCAATCCTGTCAAAAACACAAAAATTGAAGTGCAAACACAGTTATTTTAATGAATAAAAGGTACACTAAAATGACAAACCAAAACGTAATACTGTTTATTTACAATTAATTATATTATTACAGCGGCAGTAGTGGCATCTAGCGGAAACAATAAGATCGCAAATTTAAGAACAGTTTAGACAATTCTTAGAATCCAGAAGTAAAGTCTGGATGGGTCTAGAAAGTTCCCTATTCAATTAACTATAGTAAGTTATTGTAACCAATAAATAGGGTTACTTGTATTTAAAAGATATTTCTCGATTGTCCTTCCAAAAATAACATTTATAAAATATTATAATCTATTTATTTATTTTGAAGCTACATAATTATAGTATAATATAAATTATACCTATATTACGAGGTATCTTTCTTGAAGGGAGTAATATGTTGGAGTGGTTGACTGGTGGGGGTTAACCCCCTTCTCCCATGAGTCAACTCTAGTTACGTTGACTAATTTGCGATCTTATTGCAAATTTGAGAAGAACAGTTTAGACAATTATTAGAATCTAGAAGTAAAGTCTGGATCATAGGCGGATCCATGGGGGGTACGAGGGCACGTGCTCCCCCCAGACTGTTTTTTATGTACCGTAGAGAATCCATCCCCAGAAAAAAATCCTGGCTCCGCTCTTGGTCTGGATAGGTCTAGAAAGTTCCCTATGCAATTAACTATAGTAAGTTATTGTAACCAATAAATAAGGTTACTTGTATTTAAAAGCTATTTCTTGATTGCCCTTCCAAAAATAACATTTATAATGAAAATAACATTTATAACTTCCAAAATAAGATTTATAAAAATTATAATATATTTATTTAATTTGAAGCTGCATGATTGTAGTATAATATAAATTATACCTATATTACGAGGCATCTTTCTTGAAGGGAGTAATATCGGTTGGAATGGTTGACTGGTGGGGGTTAACCCCCTCCCCCCATGAGTCAACTCTAGTTACGTTAATGTCTTTGACTGCACCCCCTGACCAATTCAATCCGAACTCGAATCGACAACCTGTGGATTCGATATGGTTAATGATTCATTCAATACGTTTTTTAATTAGCGAACAAATTTGAAAAAAAATCGATTTGAGTCATCGAGATTTGTTAGGAAGAAAAATGTATGCCTGATATTAGGTGAAAGTGGATTCCAGAGGGTAGCAGAAAAGGGCGTTAAACAAGGGTTGGGAATATGCAGATAGGAAGAAAATAGAAGACAAAACTCTTCATAGACTTTCTGAATAATAGTGGAGTAGTAGTTAATTATCAGCAAAAGTAAATTTTCTTTTTTAATTTTGCCTTGATGGGTGTGAACCATGGTACATTAATGTAGAGGGATAAATACATATATAAATTTATAATAATAAGATATAGACATAAATAAATACTAACTTTTGCCCGCGGCTTCGCTCGCGTGGAATTTGGTCTGCCACATAAAGTATGGTGAAATAATATCTTAAATAAATAATTTAATTTTTTTTTTAACTATAAGTTACTCGTACATCCAAAATTTCAGACGTCTAACTTCAAAACTGACGGATTCCATACAATCTTTGAACCTCTATAATATTAAGAGGGAAAATCCTTGGGGGTGGAATTAGCTGAATTTACTTGTTAAATTATACAAAGAACCTATCTGCAAATTTCAAGATGCTAAGTTCCTGATTTGCATTTAATTATGTAATACAATAAATTCTCTACAGTAGCTGAAAAACTGTCAGGGGGAGCACGTGCCTCCCCCCATAAATCCGCGCTTGCTATAGTCTGTGTATTATTCTGGTGTATAACCTATATTACTGTACAGCTTCATCCAAATCCACCAAGTAGTTTGTGCGTGAAAGAGAGACAAACATACAAACTTTCACATTTATAATATTAGTAAGGTATGTCTTTATCTTATTATATAAATAATAAAATAAAGACATATAAAGAACTTGTTAAAGTGATCGAAAATAAGGTTTGCGTAGAATATTCTGACTGTAATGAGATGAGACCGTTCAAGAATAGTTGAAGTGATGGTCGCAAAGGTTGAGATGGGCTTGTAAAGTTGGGCTTAATAACGAACGTATTCCTAAACAGTTAATAAGTACTGAGATGTCAAGTCCAGGGAGTAGACTGAAGCGTAGATGGGAGTATTGCGTTGGGTCTGATCAGTGCATGGTAGAGACCGTACTGTTTCTAGGAGAACGGCTGTGCAGGGAGGTGATTTGTGCTAAATCACGCTCAACCGCCAGATTTTTCATCCTTGTTTTGGGTACTCGCTTTATAGAGTATTCAATTCATTACTCTACGACTGAGCAACTCCTATCCCCTTCCTTTATTCTTATAATAAATAACCATCATAATATAATGTAATGGAACTCACTATAATTATGGAATAATACTCAAACAGTTATTTTATTCTAAAAGTTCATGGGTCGTTTATAAGCGCCATGTATTAATAAGCCTATTGTCCAGTAAACGCTGTTGCTTCCTTTTGTATTAGAAAACTGTACTATTATTTTAATTAATTAAGAAAGCGATTTGCTACCCTCAGGACAAAAGGCTATTGTTAAATCGGATGAAAGGGTTGACTGAAGCCGAATTCAGAGTTTATTTCATTAAATCACTCAGGAGTCGACAATGGGAGGATTATCGTGGAAGTGTGAATACCGTTGTGGTCTTCTGGTCCTCCGCTGTCTGTGAAAGTCCTGAAGACATGAAGACTCTGCGCATTTCTCGACGTTCCGGAGGATATTGAGGAGATACCCATTAACGTCTGAAAAAAAATCAGATTAAGAGCTTCCATTTTATGTTACAGCCCTGTCGTACCTAACAAAGTAAGGAGCAATGAGGATTTTACGAAGGATTTTCAATTGTAAGGATTGGACACGAGAGGAATTCGATGCCTTACTGGAGCCCCAAAGCACTACTCCGCATGTCCAAATTAGTCTTATAATAATCATGTATATGAGTCTTTTGTAATTAATTATGAGCTTAGAGCGTTTGTATAGTAAATGTTGAAGTTTTCTGAAACGGTGAGAAGTTTCTTGTAGTTTCAGTCTAGTATGAGGATTGCAAGCTAAACGTATGTCAAGATGTACTCCTAAGTACCGGATCTGTTGTACAGGAATCAATGGGATGTAATTAAACGATACAGGAGTTGACAATTGACCATGGAAGGATAGTGAATCCCCAGGAAAATGAGAAAAATAATTTTTAAATATTACTATGTATTCTTTATTGAGAATTTTACTTATAACATTTTTAAAAGTTGTGTTTAGGAAGTTGATATATTTTAATATTTAAAATGGCATTTAAGTGCCGAAACGTCTTGTTTATGAAAGAATAAAATAAATTGAGTGGAAGCTGTTTTTTTTTTAAATTTATTTATTGATATTTACAACTGTCTTACAATTATACAAGTAAATAGAATGCGTGTTACATAATGACATGATAATGACAAGTAGAGAAACTACCCTCTGGTAGTACTCAAATCAAAGTTCAAATAAGAAGGTCACGTGGCCATCTTCTTTTCAGACGCCTCGGAGGATTATCGGGAATTGAAGAGGAAGCTAGGTTTGAAACTAGAGGGTTTGAGTGGGAATGAAGTTTGCTATGAAAGGATAGATACCGGGTTCGGGCCAAATCAGCAACAAAAGGGACATTAAGGTCGTTATGGATGACTTTATTCTTAACAAAATAAGGAGCATTGAGGATTTTACGAAGGATTTTAGATTGTAGCGATTGGATACGAGAGGAATTCGATGGCTTAGTGGAGCCCCAAAGCTCTACTCGGTAAGTCCAAATAGGTCTTATGATGGTCATGTAGATGAGTCTTTTGTAGTTAATTGGGAGCTTAGAGCGTTTGTCTAGTAAGTATTGAAGTAGCCTGAAACGTCGAGCGGTTTCTTGTCTTTTCAGTCTTGTATGAGGATTCCAGATTAATCGTTTGTCAAAGTGCAACCCTAAGTATCGGATCTGTTCTACAGGCACCAGTGGGATATTATTAAAGGATACTGTAGGGCAGGAAGTCATTGGTTTACGACTTAAGGTAAAAGTGATTTGATGCGATTTTTGAGAATTTATTTTAATTCTCCAATTTTGACACCATTCTTCAAGATCAGTGATATGGGTTTGGAGGCTTTGGGATGCAATAACTGGATTGGTGTTGACTGATATAACACATGTATCATCAGCATACGTGGTAAGGATAGTATTAGGATGAGTTGGGGTGTCAGCTGTATAAACTGTATAAAGGATTAGGCCAAGGATACTACCTTGAGGTTTCCAAAGATAAAATTTACATATAAATAGAGTCCAGTATATTAGATAAGAATTAAAATGATCCAGGAGGACTGAAATTCCTAAGTCATTACTTTACGGCGCACAGTGGAGCCCTTAAAACCCGGCCAAAAATATTATAATCTTTTAATACCTGTTATTTAAGTGGTAAAATAAGTTTATTATGCTTGTTATATATTTAATTGTCTATTTTAATTTTTTTATCTCCAGCTGGTACAAAAACATGTGTTTTGGCTCAATTAATTAGGACTAAAGTAAGTTTGTTCATTTAACGTCACTTTATGCTGCTATGGCTAATCAGACGATGCTACATTGGGAGCTCTAAATTTTGCCTATCCAGGTTTAATTAGGATAGGGATTTTTAACGAGTACCTGACATCGTACAGGATCGGGACCCCCGTTTAACGTCTCTTCCGAAGGACGGCGTAACTATGGATTTTTTACTCCCTTAAAAAAATCCTAGGGCCACCTGCTGGGCTACGAACCCGTGATCTTGGGTTTAGTAGTTTGTAACGCTAACCACTAGACCACATGTGATCTTGGACTAAAGTAAGTCATTTCACCCTATCCGTTATAAACTAGTCTAAAAAGTATAAAAGAGTCCCTAAATAACAAGCAACAAAGATGACAACTTAATTTGCTAATATATTGTAGCCCAACATGTAGAAGAGGTCATAGGTTGGTGTAGGTTAATCAATATGTGCCATTAAGTTAGGTTTTGGTTATGGCTAGTATATTATTATACTATAGTATTCAATCTGCAGATAAAATCTTGTATGCACCTCATATTCCTAGCAACATTAAGGTAAAAATAGTTGTTAAATTGCCTATTTCTGAGATAGGTTCATCCCATGCACATTCTCTTAGTGCATAAATAACTTTAAAGAAGAAAATGGTCTGGTTGGAGGTCAAGAAAAATGAGGAGAACTGTGAATTGGTAAGCGAACGTTTCGACCCACATTGCAGGCCTTCTTCAGGGCTAGTAGAATCGGGGGTTGTCACTAGACACAAGACTTCAATCAACTAATATTATTCAACGATTTTTAAACACATAATTTATCTCTTGCAATTTAATAAAACTGTGTATTTCCAAGAAGGCTTTTTATTTTTAATTTTTTTTTTCTTTCTGTTCTCATTACATTGGCCAGATTATAAGATTAAAAAGATTGTTTCAATCTAGTTTTTGATGGAAGTCCTGATTGCCGATTGGCCATTGGCCCCACACCCCCTCGTCCAATACTTGATGTGGTTTCCCAATTAGATACTGTCCTTTCCAATAATCTTGGATATGGCACATGTCATTTCCTCTCTCTCCCTCATGTATCCTCTCCAGATTTTGGGACCGGATATTATTGCTCGCTGATCGAAATATAAATGGATTTTGTGCAATTTCAACATATATTTTTGAAAATTTATTAAACAATTACAAATTTATTAAGTGTCATTATCATTCCGAAGGTTTCCATTCATCGAGCCTTATCAATTTTTTTATGCGGCAAATATTCAAGACGGTTTTGCTTGACTTGCTTGATTTCTTAAGGCGGTTATCCACAATGTTCAATGTTCAGCAAGCCAATGGCGCTCCTATAACTCTGTTATTGGAGACGTGGTTTGCGAACAGCAAGTATTCCGCAATGTTCAGGCGAACGTGAAAGGAACAACATGTTCAGTGCATGAGCATCCTGTATCTTCATTCATTAAAACAAGAATAAGATAAGATCACTCTTAACGTAATCCTCCCATTTACGTCTAAGTCTACTCCTCGAATGTTTACTAGTTAGCTAAACAGTAATTAACTTTCCTTCTTTAGCAGGATTCCTTCATTACTATGCTCAACAACTTCCCTTATTCATCTCAATTTTTGCGATACTATTTCTTCAATTATATTAATGCACTCAGTTCAATGATTATCACCTTTTTTTCATTATAAAAATTCCATTTACTTTTAATTAATTAATTCTTTAATTAATTACAAACGACTCATTTGCATGACAGTTATCAGACCTATTAGGATATACGGAGTTGAGCTTTGGGGCTTCACTAAACCATCCAATTCATCTCGTATCCAATCCTTACAATCCAAAATCCTTCGTAAAATCCTCAATGCTCCGTATTATGTCACAAACAAACTCATCCATCATGATCTTAATATCCCACATGTTGCTGATTTGGCCCAAACTAGATACCTATCCTTCCATGACAAGCTCCATACACACTGGAGTACGCTAGTCTCTCAACTTGCTTCCCGTACTATTCCTGATAACCCTCCGAGGCGTCTGAAAAGAAGATTCCCGACTTAAAGCTTTACAGCCAGCAGTGCTGTCTCCTTCCTAAGCTTTTTCTTCCCTGAATTTTCTCGTAGCTGGAACATTTACATTTAACTTGACGTATAAAGTGTATCGCCACGACTTGAAGTTTTCATTTCTTAATTGTAATCACTTCTTCTGCTATATCTCTTATCCTCTATAAAACACTCTTTCCAACTTATTTTGTGAATCCTTCGTTTCAACCTCGTCTCAAACGAGTATAATAAATTTTTTATAATTATTGGTCATTTTTTTTTATTTTTAAAGAGAAAAGATAAGAAAAAAGAAGAGAAAAGGCGGCTTTGGGTAGCTCAACTGGTAGAGCGATGTCACGGTGAGACAAAGATTCCGGGTTCAAATTCCGGCCGAGGGCCTATCTTTTCTCTTTAAAAATAAAAATATTTTAATTTTCTTGTTTTTGTAACTGGAGTACATCTTTATTAGTCAATCATTCACGTGAGTAAATTAAAAACCTTTTTCCAGTCATATATTATTTTTCTTTATTTTAAAAACGTTTCAACAATTCCATGTCATTTTCAATTTACATTGTTAAAAAATTGTTAATTGACCATGGAGTACACTATAACTCTAAGCTTTGTTTTAAATTATATGACAATCAACCAAAAAGGTTGAAAATGTACAAAATTATATAAAAAATTTTTAGAGAATATTTTTAAAATTAAATAATGTTAAAGGATTTGAAAATAATGACAAAAATTGAAAAAAATTGACAAAATTGAAAATGACATGGAATTGTTGAAACGTTTTTAGAATAAAGAAAAATAATATATGACTGGAAAAAGGTTTTTAATTTACTCACGTGAATGATTGACTAAATAAAAATATTTAAAACTCAAAAAAATGACCAATAATTATAAAAATTATAAATAGTAATGTGATGTAAGTCAATAAGATCCTAAAATTAAATTATTGTTCAAAGAACTTTGTTCTAGTGTACTCATCGCAAAAATTGTGAGAGCACAAGGACATGGGATCGTATGAGAGGAAAGATTTGTCCTCTGTCGGCAGGCGGCTTTGGGTAGCTCAACTGGTAGAGCGATGTCACGGTGAGACAAAGGTTCCGGGTTCAAATCCCGGCCGAGGGCATATCTTTTCTCTTTAAAAAAAAAATATTTAAAACTCAAAAAAATGACCAATAATTATAAAAAATTATAAATAGTAATATGACGTAAGTCAATAAGATCCTAAAATTAAATTAATGTTCAAAGTACTTTGTTCTAGTGTACTCATCCCAAAAATTGTGAGAGAACAAGGACATGGGATCGTATGAGAGAAAAGATTTGTCCTCTGTCGGCAGGCGGCTTTGGGTAGCTCAACTGGTAGAGCGATGTCACGGTGAGACAAAGATTCCGGGTTCAAATCCCGGCCGAGGGCCTATCTTTTCTCTTTAAAAATAAGATTATAATAAATAGTTGAATTGAACAAAAAAATGTTAAAGGAAATATAAACATTTTTTTTTTAAATTTATTTATTGATATCTACAACTGTATTACAATAATACAACAAGTAAATAGGCTAAGTGATATATATAATGACACGATAATGACAAGTAGAGAAACTACCCACTGGTAGTACTCAAATCAAAGTTCAAGTAAGAGGTCACCTGGCCATCTTCTTTTCAGACGCCTCGGAGGATTATCGGGAATTGAAGAGGAAGCTAGGTTTGAAACTAGAGGGTTTGAGTTGGAATGAAGTTTGCTATGAAAGGATAGATACCGGGTTCGGGCCAAATCAGCAACAAATGGGACATTGAGGTCGTTAGAAATATAAACATGAATCAAGAAACGAAGAAAATTTATCGCAGGGACATAAGCGATGGAATCCTAATAAATGTGCAGCTACCGGTTAATAACTTTTAAAATTGATGACTTCCTTCTTCAATAAGCCTTCCTTCCAAAGTATCCCATCAATAACTAATGTCAATTAATTGCTTCGATGGGTTTAGTTAGCAATAGAAACATGAACGCTAACTATTACATACCACTCATGAAGTAATTTAAAGGAACAAGAAAAGCTTTTGTGTTTTTTAAAAATTATTTTCCATAAAATTATCACTTAAAATCCATTTGATAAAGTTTTTAAAAAACCTGTAACACTACAACCAATGAATAGTCGTGGGATCAGTTCATGTCAGCGGTTGTGCAGGGAGTTGATTTTTCCAAAATCAACCGTCAGGTCCCCCCCCCCAATTAAGGGTACTCATTTTTTAGAGGCTGGGTGTGTCCCAGGAAGGTCTGTAGATCCTACATGGTTCCATCCGTTATTGTTAGCACATTAAATAATAATACAGGCTAACAAAAAAATGTGCTGAATCTAAATCTGGCCTTAGTTTTTTTGTAGTATCACGGCCACAGAAAGACGGAAACAAGGGATTAGCGTCTTAAGGCGTCGGCGGGAGAAGTTAAGATCGGATTAGGAGCTTCTCAAACATAGTAAAACCGCCTCGGCTTTGTCGGAAGGGATTAAGAAGGTTCCAGAACAGTCTTCCCCTACTTCCGTGTTCTTGAATTTTCGGCCTTGCCTATTTAAATATCTCCCTCGCCTCGAGCGAGTCAGTCATAGAGTAGACCAGGCACGGTGATGTCCTCGTAATAAGTGAGTGTCAGTGTGATAAACTGTTCAGTGTTGAACCGGCCAGTGTAATAAGTGTATCAGTGAACTGTGACAGTCTTTTCATCAAACGTCAAACATTTCTGTTTGTTACTGTTTGTCAGTTTGTCATACTTGGAGAATGTTACAGTCGATGGACTAGTGAACTGTAAGTGTTAATTATTAGTTATAAATTTTAGTGTAATTTCATAATATTCATACAAATTTATGTAAATAGTTGAGTCATTTAGAATTAGTAATATCTTATATTATTGTAATAATTAAATAGGAGTTAGGCCTAGATAATAAATATTTAGAATATTGTTATTGTTAATTGAATTATTTTTATAATTTTGTTAATAAATATTAGTATCTTTAATTTAGCAGTAGTTTAATTAATTTTAACACCCAGTAGCCCGTAACAGTATCACCCATATTTTCAGAGCAGTACACTAAACCACCTTCTTGTTCAAAAAACAAGTTCTTTTCTTTTAGTCTAGACCCAAGCAATTTAGCTTTTTCTTACGTTAATCCAAGATCCCTAACCAAGTCGTTTAGCTCGATTTGAGTAAACAGTTTAGACTCTACATTTTCTGTAAAACATTGGAATTCTTCATCATATTTTTCAACTAACTCAGATTGTACATCAGAAAATACTTCCGTTGGAATAGAATTTAAATCATCTGGTGGTTCAGGAGCCGGTAAATCTACACCGTACCGTATTGGTCGGATGGCGGACGGAAGGTTAGGGTAGCTTATTACCTTCTTGTTTTTTGAGTTATGACCAGTAATATCGACACTGCAGAAGTAGCAATCATCGGGATGATTTCTTGGCTCCCTCCATATCATAGGGACAGCAAATTTAAAGGTTTTTTCTCCTTTTTCGGCCATTTTCTTAGATCTTCGACACATACCTTATGTGGGGCCCAAGATTTATCCTGATTACCAAGTTTAGTCCCAAAGTATGATAGATAAACCTTTTTGGCAAGGTCTGTAATGTTTTTTTGGTATTATTTAATCACAAACTCACCACAAATATAACAAAAACTGTCAGCAGAGTTTTTACAACCGAGATTAGACATTGTACTGAGCACATGTACAGAAAACCTGAAAGCGAGGTTAGGTTGACAGTACACAAAACATCAGCTGTTAACAGAATTAAAAGAATCAACCTTCTTTGGCCAGCAAATGTGTTTCAGCAGTGCTACCAACTTCCAAATCCAAACCAACAGAACTAGTTTTTCAGTTATTTGTTTTAAATATTAAATATAAAAGCGGCCAGAGCCGAATTTGAACCTTGGGAATTATGCACAGCAGGTTAGCACACTATACACTGATCTAACCCTATAAAAAAATTCGACTTATTTTTATTTTTCTAACATACAAATTTTTAAATCGAACAAATTTTAATATTATATCGTGAACTTTATAAAGAATTCTGTAAAATAACTACAAACATTTTTTTTCGACAAATAATTAAAAAAAAAATAATAATATAAGTTTAGAAAAGCAGAAGATTGGATGAGGATACGCCACTCGCTGTTTACAAAGCTTCAACAGATTACCGGCCTAGTCCAAATCCGTAAGCTCACCCTTAACGTATCCCACCACGAAGACCTCGATATCAGAGACAAAAAGAAAACCCCTTCATAGGTTAACTCTCAAAGGAAGCTAGAAACTTTTATATTAGTAAATTATATATACTATTGTGTATACATATTATATGCATACATAATAGAAATAAAATGTAGCTATAAATGTATAACAGTAACAATACGATCCTTGAAGGGTCTTAAGTTCAGTATGCATGGTCATGGCAGCGACTGTACTGCTTCTAGGATTGTGGAAGGTGATTAATAATATTAATAATGAAAACTTTATTTATTCTGGGAAATAAGGAATAATGTATAATCTACAATGTCTTAGAGTAAAATGTATTACATTTAATTAATTAATTACAATTAAATTAATAAATGAGGAATAAATACAAAAATTAATTGAATAAAATTATGAATTACCTCCTAAAACAATATATACTCATACATACATATATTTTATGAATTTTATAAAAAACAAAATAACAAAACAGAAAATAAAATAATGAAAAAAAATATATAAGCAATACAAACTTGATAAATATTTAAAAAATAAATAAATATAATAATATGCGATTGGAAGCGTGAGCAGCCAAATTAACAGAGAAAGAAAATTTATATGTATGCACATCTCACTCACAGGCGTATGCACACATACAATTATACAGAATACACACTTATACATCAAATATATCATTCATCCATCAATTAGAAACTTTTAATCTCAAAACTGAACATACCATTTCCGATTTATTGGGAATTACAAGGAAATTAGGTGATTGAATATTCTTTAACTCGCTTACAACTTCATTTCTTTTTGTCCTTAAACCTTTCCATTTCCGAAGCCATTATCGTTTCTTTTTTGACAGTCTTACATCCGAGGTTGTTTTATTATGTTTGAATGCTAATTTGTGATTTTCCGACGAAGGGCTGCAAACCCAATGCCAGCCCCCAACCTGGAGGACCAGGGAAATTGGTTTCAGGGTTTCCTACCCCTAGGGGTGTTGCCTTCACTGTGGCTTGGGGACCTCCCTACCCTGAAATGCCATTTCCTGCACATATTTATACCGCTCTGACTCGTTACCGCTTGTTATAGTTTCCCGGGTGACCCCACGGGGAGATAGAGTTCGGATTTTGCCCAACCGATGATCGAATATACGGAATTTAAAAGCTGAAAGATTTTTAGAATGACGAATGGAAGAAAGTATAGAGTTCTAAAGAGACGAGGATCGGATAAGGAAAGCACTGTCAAAAGCAGTTGTTCGGTGGGATGCTGTATATAGGTCTGAGAGCCGAGAACGGGTGTTACGGGAGTGGACCGAAGTTTTGAATTTAAGGAGATGGGAGATGTATGATGGTCGGCGGATTGGATAACTTGTTAAAGAAAGGAAGCTAGGGAGTGCTTACGGCGATAGGAAGGGTAAAACCACTTCAACTCTTCGTAAAATCGGATGGCCGGGGCACCCATCGGGATGCCACACCAGGCTTTCCTCCAATTAAGGGAAACCACTTTATTGAGACTGGGGGAGACCCAGGAGGGTCTCCAGATCCTTAAGGATCCATTCGTGGCTGTTAACAGAATTAATAAATTATATGCCACGGCTGGATTTGAACCCGGGACCTTTATGACAGCAAGTCAGCGCTCCCTCATACACTGAGCTACCTCTCTCCCAATATTTAGCTAGGGCGGCTTTAACGGGGGGCACGGGTTCCATAGACGAAAATAAATTCAAAATTGGCCATGACTTTAAAAGAGGATCACTTTAGCTTATTCAGTATCGATCGTACTTCAGGCTCCGACAGGAGGGCTGTGAATTTTCAAAGATAACAAAGGAAGACTCTCTTGGAGAAGTGGGCCAGTTGGAAGATTAAAGGCTTAAACAAATGACGGGGAGGCTACTGAATATAAACGACTACTGGAGGAGAAGATCGAAAGGTCAGCAGGAGATAGATGGTCGTCCAATCAGGGTAAGGGGAGAAGCGATACGTCTCTACCATTGGCGGATGGACTCTTCGTCAAGCCTAAGTACCTTGTCTATTGGACAGGCGGCTGGTCCTGTATACTGATGCATCTATCTAGCAGACCGTTAACTGAATATACCACAGCAATTATTTACGCACCTAAGAGATAATTTAAAAAAAAAAACTATTATTACAGCCCTTGAAGAGTTTTGGGTTCAATACATTGTAGAGAAGACAACGGTTGTGCAGAGAGGTTATTGTCCGAAATCCGCGTTTGTTCGCGGTAAACTCAATAACTACGGATTTTCATGCGGTTTTCACCAATAGATAGAGCGATGCACCAGGAAGGTTTAGGTATATAATTTGTTGAGGTTTTGTGTAAATGGGTTGGGATATAAATGTCGGAATTGTTGGAAAAAGTATAACAAAACAAGGCATGGTGGAATATTCCTCTTTTACAGATCTACAAAAAAGTCTTTTAAGGAAAGCTTACTATACCCATTTAATCTTGTAAAAATTGATAACGTACGATATATAAATGTATGTACAATATGTATATAAAATATCGAGCCATTACTAATTACGAATTCACTATAGGAAGCGCCAGTGTTAATTGCACCATATGACGGCCATAACCGGCAAACCATGGTACACTCTGGCTGGAGGAAGGGGAACAAACCATGGTACACAGTAGAGAACCACCAGGTCCGTATTAATTACCAGGTTCACTGCCTCCTAATTTGCATATCGTTAGTGGCACTACCACCGATCTCGGCTATTCACAGCTGTTGGTCTCCATTAATCACTAACACCACCTAGCGGCTCGATCGCGATCCGATTTATCAGCTGAGAGGAAATGTCTTGTCTACAATAATCCTTCAGAAAGGTGTCGCTACTGGGACCCTAATATAATTGACACATACTCCATTATAATTTTATGTTCTCATGCGCGTACGCACATAAGTGGGACAAGACGAGACTATTTATTTACAAATTATTTTTTTTTACAAATGTTCTTTCTGTTATTTTATTCATATATTTTAACAACTATGGCCATGTGATTTGTCTATGAGTATGTAATGTAATGGAATCTCCACAGTAGGTACAAACAAAACCGTCTGGGAAGCACGTGTAGGGTTCTACCGATATGGGTACAGTATCGATACTTTTCCTTTCGATACCGATATTTTGGTATCGATACTTTCCTTCCGATATTTTATCGATATCGGTATGGAAAACTGAATATCGATAAAATATCGACTGACTTTTTTTTTTTTTTTTTGCTCATCCAAACGAAACCTGAATAAAAAGTTGTATATATCCTACTGAACATTCTTTCCATATTCTCAAAAAAATAGAATGATATGTTTCCTTTCCCTATATGTTTAATTGTCAGTAAAAGTAATTAAAAGAAAAATAAATATATATGCATAGCCAAGGTGAACTTTTTCGATATTCTCAAAATATCGAATGATCATTCTTATATTTAACAGATGCCTGATTAAAAATCTAAATTCTAAATTTGTTATTATGAACCCTATTATTTTTTTATGATGAACCTGAATGTCTTTTCCTATGCATGTATATGTTTTTTTTTTTCTGTTAATTACTTTCTCTGATATGTACCGATAGGGTTCATAACCTAATAAAAAAACTATATATCAGCCATCTGTGAAATATCGGAAAGATCTTTCGATACCTTTAGAATATCGAATGAGTACCATATTCTTCTAGTATCGAAAGAATGTCCTATCCTATGCATGTATATGCTCTTTTTTTATTGATTATCCAATGTGTGACGTTTTCCTGGCAAAGGAATATTTGTAGCCATTTGATGAACCGTTCTTTTAAACGACTAAAAATCTTCCGAAACCGCGTGATATCGATATTTTTCTTTCGATATTTTCTCTGTATCGATACTTTGTTCCGATATATCGCAAAGGCCTGGTATCGATATTTTTGGGTATCGGTAGAACCCTAGTACCTAGCACCTGTCCCCTCTTAAATCTTAAAACTTGCTGTCTGTCTGCTATTTTTAATTTTTCTGATTCCTCTTTCATTTGTTTTACATATCCTCCCACGCTCTTGTATTCACGGATTTCATCAAATACTTCCTTGTTTAGTCTCCCTTGGTCCACGTGCCTGTAGAATCTTAGATTTATTTTTCTTATTTCTTATTTAACTCTTTCTTCTCCTGTATATTTCCTAGTTGTATCTTAGCCTGTAGCCTTCCTGTGTTTTCTTGGGCCAATAGAATTACTCTATATTAAGTAATTTTTCTAATTTAGGGAGACATGAAATAAATTCTAAAAATTATATAGAGGATTCGTATTTAAAGACGAAATGCTGCGTTGCCTCAAGAGGACTGGATCTAAATAGATAGAAGACGGGGTGGGCGGCACCTGACCCTTGAGATAAATGCTCCAATGCTTGCTCCAGCTCGAAGTGATGGATTAGGAATTTCTCCAATAATAAGTTCCCGAGGATTCCCTTTTCCAGTTCCTGTATTTCCGGTTTTCTGGTTTTTTTCAAGTTCCTCTTGAAGAAATAGATGTCTGTTATCCTGATGACAGCTTTCAAATTTTTTCTTAATATAAATTCGATTATGTAATAGGAAATAATAATAGGGTGTATAAAACCAAAACCTATCGTTTCTTCAAATTAAAGATTACAAAAGACTATAAATATTTTAATCCTATTTAATACTTAATAATCCCTTCAGAGCGTTCTCTAAGCTTGTTTAATCCCATTTGACTTCTTAAAAAAAGCCTCAGCTTAGTTGTTTCAAAGAAGAAACATGACAATGTCCAACGAAATCATCGTAATGTTAAGGCATAACTAGAAAAAAAAAAAAAAAAAAAACGGTACTCTTCTAATCTAACGCCCATCGACCCCAGCGCCCCAAGTGGCAGTTTCCTTAACTACCTGCTACTGTTGCCGTAACCTTTCTTACTCCTTTGTTATTGTTTGTGTCAAGTGGACGTTTATTTTTTTTCATCTTAATTATACAATATGAGTTGGAATTTAATGAAGATTTTTCGCGAGGTAATTGATCAAAAGTCAGCTCTGCTATTTCTACAGGAGCGGAACGTCATTCCCTGTAAAATGTCTTGTAGAAATGGACATAATATGAAACTGCAACTGGGGAATGTGATTAGATGGAGATGCTATTTTAAAGGATTTGCCCGGGCAAATCGTTTCTCTTTAAAAGAAAAATAGATAAAAATAAAAACAATAACAAAAAAAATATCATATTTTAGTTGTATATCATCTCCTATTTCATTTCCTAATAATCCTGTTGTATGATAATGAAAGAATACTATTTCAAATAAACTGTAGGCAGCATAACCTGACAGGGTCCAAATAGTTGAGGTAAGTGCCAGAGGAGCGTGCTGGGGTCGATGGGCGTCAGATTAGAAAAGTACCAAAAAAACTTAAAGCAACTTGTGAAATCTTACTAAATACGAAGAAGGTGCCCTTGACCAGCGCACTGCGCGGCATTGGTTTGAAAAATTTTGTAGTGGAGAAACGACGTTGGAAAAGAAAAAGGATTCCGGGCGACCATTACTGGATATTGATGAGGTTCTGAGGTTGTTGAGCCAAATCCATCCCCACAAGTACTCGCAAACTTGCCAGGGAGTGCGGTGTGTTGAAAGATATTGTTAGTCGCCACCTACGCTCCATTGGAAAAGTGAAAAGGTCCATCACGCACTTACCCCTCAGCTATCACCTAAGAGGTTAGAAATTTGAGAAAATTTATTGATAAAACCAATGTGAGATTTAAATTTTGAAATTTAGAGCTAAATCGCAGTTAAACTGAATTATGATATAGGTTTTTACTGGACTAGTAATTGATGAATATTTAACTAAGAAGTAAAAAAACCATTCTCCAGTCATAATTATTTATTTTCTCGCTTTCTACAAAGACGTTTCGACCCCTTGGGTCATTCCCAATTTGTTTAATTGTCTATCTTGATTTATACCATTTTTCTCATATCGACATCAATAATATAAAATTTTTTGGAGATATATTCTTCTTCATAGTCATTTTTCACTCTGCCTTATACTTTGGAATGAGTATAAGGCAGAGTGAAAAATGGCCATGGAGAAGAATATATCTCAAAAAAATGTTATACTATTGACGTCCATATGAGAAAAATGGTATAAATCAAGATAGACAATTAAAGAATTGATAATGACCCAAGGGGTCGAAACGTCTTTGTAGAAAGCGAGAAAATAAATAATTATGACTGGAGAATGGTTTTTTTACTTCTTAGTTAAACTGAATTTCCGGTTGCTGCAAGAGGGCGATTTGAAAAAAAAAAAACCAACATGCTTTTGCGTTTTTTTTTAATTTTGAAGGTGTTATTCACGAATTTTTTTGTGATGGATGCTATGTTAATTCTGAACTCAACTGTGAAGATTGCATGCAAAGTTGTCTGAGTGTTATCCTGCTTTGATCAGGCGAAAAGAACCAAAGAAAAATTTAACTTTAACTTTCTTCAACTCCTGACTCATCCACCATAAAGTCCAGACCTCGCATCATAGGATTACTACTTGTTTCAATCCATGGCCCATTTTTTTCAAAGCAAAAACTTTGATAATTTTGGGGAAGTTAAAATAAACAAACAAACCATAAAAAAATAGCCAGCTGTTGTCGCCACACAATGGTTCCACCTCAATGACTGTTCAACACAATCACTGTTTTTCTTATCTACATAATAGGTAAAGGTTATATTAAACACGGTCACCTGTGGTCTAGTGGTTAGCGTAACAAACTACTAAGCCAAAGATGGAGGGTTCGTAGCCCGGCAAGTGGCCTTAGGATTTTTTAATGGAGTAAAAAATCCTTAGTTACGCCGTCCTTCGGATGGGACGTTAAACGGGGGCCTCGAGCCTGTACGTTGTCAGGTACTCGTTAAAAATCCCTATCCTAATTAAACCTGGATAGGCAAAATTTAGAGCTTCCACTGTAGCATCGTCCGATTAGCCATAGCAGCATAAAGTGACGTTAAATGAACAAACAAGGTTATATTATCACCTCTCATACATAACCTTGCTATACATAAAATATTTTACATACATTTCTTCCGAACGATCCTTTAACAGAAATATTTTTTATTTTATTTTATATATTTATGAAAGACCACCATTGCTTTCTTTTGATCCCGAAATGGTGAAGGAAAGTGTGGCCAACCGCTTGCTTCTGGCAAAGCAAAAAGGAAAAAAAAATCTTCAGTTATTCGTACCAATCCTCTTTACAGGACCGTTAAAATATTACAGGACCGGACTAAAATATTACTTTTGAAGAGAGCAGGATTTAAAAATAAATCTTTTAAACATATTTTTTATCAATCGTATTTCTTTAACACAATATTTTATGATTCAGATATTAAAAATAGGTGTTGATTTCAAGTGATTACAATTAATTTTTTTTTTTAGTACCTAATTTATTCAATGAAATTTACAACTGTATTATATTAATACAACAAGGAAATAGAATGATTGGTACATATTAGCATGAAATACAAGTAGAGAAATTACCCAGTGGTAGTGCTTAAATAACAAGTTCAACTTACAAGGTCACGAGGCCATTTTCTTTTCAAACGCCTCGGAGGATTAACAGGAATTGAAGATGTTGCTAGGTTTGAAACTAGTTGGTTTGAGTGGGAATGAAGTTTGTCATGAAAAGATTAATATCGGATTCGGGCCAAATCAGCAACAAATGGAACATTAAGGTCATTATGGATTACTTTGTTCGTAACAAAGTAAGGAGCATTGACGATTTTACGAAGGATTGTGTACGAGAGGAATTCGATGGTTTAGTGGAGCCCCAAAGCTCTATTCCGTATGTTTAGACGGGTCTAATGATTCTCATATATATGAGTCTTTTATAATTAATTGAGAGCTTATAGCGTTTGTTTAGTAAATGTTGAAGTAGCCTGAAACGGCCAGCGGTTTCTTGTCATTTCCGTGTAGGATTCCAAGTTAAACGTCTGTCAACGTATTGTCCTAAGTACAGTGCCTGTTCTACAGGAATCGGTTAACATATACAAAAATTTAAAACTAAGAGAGTAAGAAGTAAATATTGTGTAATAAGGAATAAAGAAAGTGATATAGAATAATCTAATACGTAATGTTAAAAATGAAGGAAAAATATTTAAACATACTGATTTATAAATCAGCATTTTGTTTTTCCTTGTCACTCCCCTTTTACCCAGGATTTTTAACGAGTACCTGACATAGTACCGGAGCCTGTACGATGCCAGGTACTCGTTAAAAATCCCTATCCTAATTAAACCTGGACAGGCAAAATTTAGAGCTCCCACTGTAGCATCGTCCGATTAGCCATAGCAGCTTAAAGTGAAGTAACTGAACAAAAAAACCTTCGAAGCAAACTAAATATTCTGCCAGCTGCACCGATTCTCTGAGAAGCTTCCTCATCAATGTGGCCGAGTTCGTTAAGATGAGACCTAGATATTTTGTGTTTCGGTCACCTCCTTAGGATGGATCAGAAAGGAACTGCCAGGAAGACGTACGAAACTCGCGTGGAGGAAAGAAGAGCAAGAGGAAGACCGCGCATTTCTTGGGAGGAGAGTGTTGAAGAGGCATTGAGGAGGCGGGGTATGGACTGGCGTAACAGAAGAGTATATGATTTATAATTTATTTTATTTTTTATATTTTTTAAATATTCTAATTTTTTTTTAGTTTATTACAAATCTTACTAATATTATAAATCTGAAAGTTTGTATGTTTGTCTCTCTTTCACGCAAAAACTACTGAGCGGATTTGGATGAAACTCATACATCAGAATAACACATAGGCTATAGCAAGCGCGGATTTATCGGGGGGGGGGGGGTGCATGTGCCCCCCCTGTTTTTTAGTTACTGTGGAGAATCCATTATAGTACATAATTAAAGGCAAATCACATGATAATAGTGGTTAAAATAACAGAAAGAACATGAGTGAAACTATTGTTTTGATATCCTACTAATGTTATAAATGCGAATATTTGTTACTCATTCACGCAAAAACTACTGAACGGATTTGGATGAAATTTATTGAGTAAAATAGGTTATACATCATAGGCTACAGCAAGGGCAGATTTATGTGGGGGAACGGGAGCATGTGCCCCCCTCTTATAGTACATAATTAAAGACAAATCAGGAACTTAGCCTCTTGAAATTTGTAGATAGGTTCATTGTATAGTTTAAGAAGGAAATTTGGATAATTCACCCCCAAGGGTTTCCCCTTTAATATAATAGGGGTTCAAACATTGTATAGAATCCGTCAGTTATGAAGTTAGACTTCTGAAATTTTGGATGTACGAGTAACCTTTATTTTAAAAAAATAATTAAATTATTTATTTAAAATGATCTTTCACGAAACTTTATGTAGCAGAGCAAATTCCACGCGAGCGAAGCCGCGGGCATAAGCTAGTATAAAATACATCCTATTAATATTATAAATGCGAAGGTTTGTATGTTTGACTCTCTTTCACGCAAAAACTACTGAACGGATTTGGATGAAACTTTACGATAATATAGGTTATACATCAGAATAATACATAGGCCACAGCAAGGGTGGATTTATGTGGGGGGAGCATGGGGGCAAGTGCCCCCCAGACCATTTTTAGGTGCTGTGGAGAATCCATTATAGTGCATAATTAAAGGCTAATCACATGATAATAGTTGTCAAAATAACAGAAATAACATGAGTAAAACTATTGTTTTGATATCCTACTAATATTATAAATGCGAAAGTTTGTATGTTTGTCTCTCACGCAAAAACTACTGAACGGATTTGGAAGAAACTTTACGATAATATAGGTTATACATCAGAGTAACACATAGGCCACAGCAAGGGTGGATTTATGTGGGGGGAGCATGGGGGCAAGTGCCCCCCACCCCGACTGTTTTTTAGGTATTGTGGAGAATCCATTATAGGACATAATTAAAGGTAAATAATTTAAGGAAGAAATAGTTGGGGGTGCAGTCAATGAAAACACCAAAATAAGCATAACTTATTTATTATGTGCCGACGTTTCGGCCTACAATGTAGGCCATCTTTAGGGCGAATAAAACACGTTACAGATTGAGGAGCTCAGAGACAAGTCAAGCCCAACCTGTCAAGGCTAATCATATGATAATAGTTGTCAAAATAACAGAAATAACATGAGTGAAACTATTGTTTTGATATCCTACTAATATTATAAATGCGAAAGTTTGTATGTTTGTTTCTCTTTCACGTAAGAACTACTGAACGGATTTAGATGAAACTTTACGATAATATAGGTTATACATCAGAATACCACATAGGCTACAACAAGGGTGGTTTTAGGGGGGCACAGGGGCACATGCCCCTCCCAGACAAATAAAATTATTTATTTAAAATGATCTGTCACGAAACTTTATGTAGCAGACCAAATTCCACGCGAGCAAAGCCGCGGGTAAAGGCTAGTTTAGAAATAAAAACTTGAATTGCCAATCAGTTTTAAAAAACATTAAAATTTAGTTACTTCTTGATTTTTTTCATGAATAATATTAGTTGCCTTTATTTATATGGGGAACAAAATGGTCCGGGTATCTTTAATATCTGAAATGAAGGAAAGGTAGTAAAAAAGATAGTAGTAAGATAGTGACTCGGGTCTGAGCTCGCCTAGCTGCCGCGTGTTTTATTCGCCCTGAAGATGGCCCACATTGTAGGCCGAAACGTCGGCACATAATAAATAAGTTACACTTATTTAGGTGCTTTGGTTGACTGCACCCCCAAATATTTCTTCCTTACATACAAAAGATAGTAAAACTTACAAGGAAAGATAATTAAACGAGACATCTGGCCCAGACTCTACAAATTGTGACCCCACACTGCGTCAGCGGTAAATGGGGATAAAATGATTATGATAATGATTATTTAAAATATATGGACCAGAACAATGGGATATGAGTAATAATGCTGATGAGAAACCAAGTAAATAAAAATAAACCTAGAGAATAACGGTAGGTACTCGTAATAAAGAAAGTATTAAAGATTAACATTAACTTTTGTATATAGTTTCTCCAATAGCATTATTTTTAAATATTTTTATTTTGAAGAGAAAAGATTTGTCTAGTCCCGGGATTCGAACCAAGGTCGCCCATGTCTCTAGCGTGGTGCTCTAGTCAACTGATCTAACCTGGCTCGTAACACGGCCAGACAAATCCATTCTCTTCGCCGATCCTATTATAAAAATTATATTAACATTAATATAATTTATTATTAACCTCTAAAAATTATAACAATTAATAAAAAAAAAAAGTGTTACGGGCGCCGGCAGGAAGACGGAAGCAAGGGGATTAGCGGCTTAAATCCGTCGGCGGGAGAAGTTAAAATAGGATTAGGACTGTTCCAGATCGTCTTCTTTTGTCGGAAAAGGATTAAGAAGATTCCAGAATTTTCTGGCCCCTCCGTGTTCTAGAATGTTCGGCCTTGCCTATTTAAATACTTCCTTCACCTCGAGCCAGTCAGTCTTAGTCTGAGAGTAGACCACGCGAGATCTGTGATAAGTGAGTGTCAGTGTGATAAACTAGTCAGTGTTGAACCGGCCCGTGTAATAAGTGTATCAGTGAACTGTAACAGTCTCGCGAGTGTAATAAACTGTTTCTGTTTGTTACTGTGTGTCAGTTTGTGATACTTGAAGAATCTTACGGTCGGTGAACTAGTGAACTGTAAGTGTTAATTATTAGTTATAAATTGTAGTGTAATTTTATAATATTCATAGAAACTATTGTAACTAGTTAGGCTATCTAGAATTAGTAATTTCTTATATTATTGTAATAATTAAATAGGGGTTAAGCCTAGATAATAAATATTTGGAATATTGTTATTATAAATTTACATTAGCTCAATAATTTAATTGTTAATAGTTTAATTGTATCCTTTTTATCATTGTGTTAATAAATATTAGTATCTTTAATTAAGGAAGTGTTTAATTCATTTTAATACCCAGTAGCCCGTAACAATAGCATTATTTTTATATTTTATTTTATTTATTGTACTCTTTAAATTTTTTTTATATCATTAATATTTACTTATCTTTCCCTGTAAGTTTTACTATCTTTCCTTCATTTCAGATATTACTTAATAGGTACCCGAACCGTTTTGTTCCCCACATACAATATCTCAGTCAACTAATATTATTCATTATTTAAAATATATATAAATTAAAATAAAAGTATTTAATATTATTCATGAAAAAAATCAAGAAGTAACTAAATTTCAAGTTCAAGTTTTTATTTCTAAATGTATTTTATATTACATTAATATGTACATAGTAATAAACTACAAAAAATTATAATAATTATAAAAAAATAAAATAAAATAAATAATAATTAATATAATGGCATAAGTCAACAAGATCCAAATAAAGTAATGTTCAATGAAATTCTTCCCCTTGTATACATCCCAAATTGCGAGAACATGGGGATATGGGATCGGTGAAGAGAAAGGATTTGTCTGACCAGGTACGTGCCAGGATAGCTCAAATGGCAGAGTACCACAACGGATACGTGGGAGACTCGGGTTCGAATCCCAGTCTTGAGAAAATCTTTTCTCTTCAAAATAAAAATATTTAAAAATTATAATATTTATAAAAAATAAAATAAAGAGTGCTAAATGAAATGGTAATTTAGATTAAGAAATTATACTGTTAAGGTTCTCATCTGTGGTCGAAACAAATCATTTCCCATGCCAAGCTCTGATAACAGACACCAGAAACTAGTCAGTGATTTCTCAATTATTCCCAGGAAAGAGAAATAAATTATTGTTACGGGCTACTGGGTATTAAAATGAATTAAACAATTCCTTAATTAAAGATACTAATATTTATTAACAAAATGATAAAAAGGATACAATTAAACTATTAACAATTAAATTATTGAACTAAGATAAATTTATAATAACAATATTCTAAATATTTACTATCTAGGCCTAACTCCTATTTAATTATTACAATAATATAAGATATTACTAATTCTAGACAGCTTAACTAGTTACAATAGTTTCTATGAATATATTACACTACAATTTATAACTAATAATTAACACTTACAGTTCACTAGTCCACCGACCGTAAGATTCTCCAAGTATGACAAACTGACACACAGTAACAAACAGAAACAGTTTATTACACTCGCGAGACTGTTACAGTTCACTGATACACTTATTACACTGGCCGGTTCAACACTGACTAGTTTATCACACTGACACTCACTTATCACAGATCTTGCGTGGTCTACTCTCAGGCTAAGACTGACTGACTCGAGGTGAGGGAAGTCTTTAAATAGGCAAGGCCGAACATTCTAGAACACGGAGGGGCCAGAAAATTCTGGAATCTTCTTAATCCTTTGCCGACAAAAGGAGACGATCTAGAACGGTCCTAATCCTATTTTAACATCTCCCGCCGACGGATTTAAGCCGCTAATCCTCTTGCTTCCGTCTTCCTGCCGGCGCCCGTAACATTATCCAACTCAATACGCAATGGGGCAGCACATCCCGGGCACAGGGGTAAAAATGTTTATTTTAGCTCGATTGAGCCTTTTTAAGACCGTTTGTTTTCCCCCAGTCAGAGTTGAAGACTGGTACTAATGAAAAGTGCAGCCAGAGGAATTCTGAAGGTAGGAATTTTCCTTAATACTGTAGTCTGACTAGATTCTGGGTGTAGCCAGATATAGTTTCAGTTAATGATAGAGCTGACCAAGCACGACAATTTAAATCTTTTTTTGTTTCTTCTCTCATTTTCTTTTGCTTGTAAGGTTTCTATCACAAAATAGATGAGAGGGTGAATCTTGTTATAATTTTAGTTATTATTTTATTAGTCATAATTATTATTGATGGTATGAGATGAAAATAGTTGACTGGATGATCTAATGTAAAGGAGATAGTTGGGGGGTGCAGTCAATAAGAACACAGAATAAGTAAAAAACTTATATTATGTGCCGACGTTTTTTACTTATTCTGTGTTCTTATTGACTGCACCCCCCAACTATCTCCTTTACATTACTGATGGTAGTTGGGTGTATATATTTTAAGATGTTTTTGGGTTTTTCTTTCCCTAGCTTTCCCCTAGGGTCCCTTGACTGTCCCATATTTTCTATCCGACATTTTTCAGGTGTCCATAAGGTCTAAGAGCAGTCTGAAGTTAACACATTCATTATTTTTTTTTCAATTAATTATTGTTACAAATATTCATAAAAGTTAAAATAAAAAACTTAAATTTTTATATGCATTGAAAATGTTTGCCCTGTTTTAGGCTGTTGGGGACCACAATGACACCCTCCCTGAAGTATCGTCACAGGAAGAGCCTGATCCTCTCACGACACTCTCACTACTACTTATTGGTAAGCGGCTTAAATATTTTATTTTAAAGTACAATTTGATCTATCAAAAGTCATGGATGGATCCTATGGGATCTGGGACCCTCCTGGGGCTGACCCAGCCCCTATAAAGTGGGTACCCAAAATAAGGGTAAAATCTGGTAGGTGAGCGTGATCAAATCACCTTCCTGCACGACAGGTGCCCAAAAAAACAGTACAGTCTCTATCATGTACCGTACCCAAAACCCTTCAAGGGTTGTAGTGGTATAGTTTTTTTTTAAATTATGTTCTCAAAGAAATGCTAAATTTTCTAATAATTACTAATAATAATGATTACTCTTATTTAACAACTATAACAGGATACATATATTTATCAATTGTTTCTATAATTTACTATGCACAATTTTAAGGTAATTCCTCTGTTTTTTGTTTTTTTATAATTTCCTTCCTTCCAAAATTCCTTGCTGCCAGTAAGGTACCACACATCGTGTGCTCTATGACTATTTTGGTATTGTGAGGAACATTGTTAATATCACTAAATTATGATGACAATATTATTTATATGTACAAGAAATGCCATATTGATCGCAAAAACCTTGCAAGAATATTAATTTATAGGTATACTGGGATTAAAATGATCCGATTTCTTGAGTGATTAAGTGAGAAAATAAATGAAAATAATTTTGAAAACGACAGCCAACAACAGAAACACATGATGATTGGTTTCGGAGAAGACAAAACAATTTATATTAAAGACGAGCCTATACTTTTAATAATTATTAAAATTTAATTAGAGTTCAAATTCAGCTTTGACCGATAACAGTATATTTACAAATTTAGCGGTGCCCTAAATTGAGGGGAAAGCCTGGTAGTTGGGTGTGATCTAGAACAAATCTCATCTCTGCACAACCATTATTCTAGTAACAGTACAGTCTCTATCTCATACTGAATCCCAGGCCCTTCATAGGGTACAGATTTTTAAAAGAAGAATTTTTGAGTACTGAACTCACATTTTACTTTTGACCTTTCCTATTGATACTTCATGTAGCACATCACACACCCTTTAAATATAAAATAATCAGTATGATTTTGATTTTTTAAATCAAGAATCCAAAGGATTTAATTAGCTTTTTAAAAATTAAAAGCAAGCCAGGCTATTTTTTATTTTTATTTCCATCACTTCAAAAAAATTAGGTCAAATTTGAATTTTATATCTTTTATGGTAAAGATTACTCTTATTAATTCACAAAATTATTACAAATTATTAATGTATTATATTTATTTCAGGTATATTCTTGTCATTGCTCATATTCCTATCGATAGCAGGCAACATTTTAGTGTGCGTCGCAATCTACACTGACAGAGGCTTAAGGAAAATTGGCAACCTCTTCTTGGCCTCTTTGGCAATAGCAGATCTGTTCGTAGCGGCATTGGTTATGACTTTTGCGGTTGTCAATGATCTCCTCGGCTACTGGCTTTTTGGCCCTCAATTCTGTGACACCTGGATAGCATTTGATGTCATGTGTTCAACAGCTTCCATTTTGAATCTCTGTGCAATCTCTCTAGACAGATATATTCATATAAAGGATCCATTGAGGTAAATATACAAAACCTATTATACTTTATAATTTGGAAATTATTTTATTCGGTACTTGTGACATAGCCAGTATCCAGGAACTGTTATCCATCATTGTTTATAACCTTAACACTGATAAAACCTACCTTCTTATTCATATAATTCTACAACCCTCTAGTCACGTCCCTCTTATATAAATGTTTCTCTACACTTTTGACGAAAAAATCTCTATTTCTATTCTTGTCAAAATCCATTTGATTTTACTTCAATTATTCCGAATTTCTGGAAGTATTTCACAGCTTCTTATTTAAAAGACAGCTATTCATCAAGTGTTGTACTATCCATTTTAAACAGGCAATAACAAAAAGAATAAGACCAAAACACAAAGTTAAATTTAATAAACAATAGAAAAATTAAAATAAACAATAAATAAAATTAACAAGACAAAAACACTAAAAAACAATTTAATCATGCACATGCGCACACACACATATACACACACACACACACACACTTAACTGAAGTGAGATAAGTGTTAAGAAAAGTTTACATGAGATAAGGAGGTAGTTTTCATGGGTACCAGCTAAGTCAAAAGTACCTTATATTCTTTTAAATATAAATGATTACAGAAAAATAATAACTGAATTAGATATTTTAGTTACCTAGGACTCCATATGGACAAACGTCTCACTTGGAATCCTCATACAAGACTGAAAAGACAAGAAACTGCTCGACGTTTTCGCCTACTTCAACAGTTACTGGACAAACTCTCTAAGCTCCCAATTAATTACAAAATACTCATTTACATGACAGTTATCAGACCTATTTGGACATACGGAGTTGAGCTTTGGGGCTCTTCTACACCATCTAATTCATCTCGTATCCAATCCTTACAATCCAAAATCCTTCATAAAATCCTCAATGCTCTTTATTATGACAAACAAACAAACTCATCCATCATGATGTTAATATCCCATATGTTGCTGATTTGGCCCAAACTAGATACCTATCCTTCCATGACAAGCTCCATACACACTTGAATCCGCTAGTCTCTCAACTTGCTTCCCATAAAATTCCTGATAACCATTTGAGGTGTCTGAAAAGAAGATGGCCTCGAGACCTTCTACTATAGAACTTTATTGGAGTGCTACCAATGGGTAGTTCCTCCACAAGTGTTTTTTTTTTTCATGTCATTTGTTCTTATTAGCAGATTTACTTGTTATAACATTATTACAGTTGTAAATATCAATAAATTAATCTGAAAAAAAAATGTTCATATTTGTTATTCTAAAGGGACTTAGTCCCAGAATGAAGTTATTTTTGTATTCTTTTCTATTCTAAATTTCCAATCCCCTGGTACTATCGCGGAATCCCATATTTCTTGGAATAGGCTTTGGAGGCTCTTCACTAGCTCTTAGCCATCACATATGATAACCTGGGACAATGTTATCTCTTCCAGAGTCTTCTCCAATCTCCATTTCCTCAATAGCATCGGTTATCATGAAAGAAAACATGTTTTGTTTTTAAATTAAAAATATATTTTTTAAGCAATAATTTAAAAAGAAATAACTACCTGAAACAGAAACTCATCCACTACTTGTGAAATATTTACTTTGTAAAAGTTTGTTTTTGTTTATTTTTTAATACTAATTCATATTAATATTAATTTGTATGATTATATTTATGAAATATTATTTTCATATATATGTTAATGTTTTTAGATACAGCAGATGGGTGACAAAAAGAGTAGCGATTTTCTCGATAGCCGGTGTTTGGCTCCTAGCAGCATTAATCTCTTTTGTACCGATCTCATTGGGACTCCACCGACCAAAAGAGCCTGTAGTCTATCATGCTGGAGAATTAGAGTACCCAACTTGTGCTCTAGACCTGACACCTGGTTACGCTATTGTGTCATCTTGTATCAGTTTTTATGTGCCCTGTATTGTTATGTTGGGCATTTATGCACGCCTATACTGCTATGCTCAGAAACATGTTAAAAGCATCAAAGCTGTGACGAGACCATTAACCTCTCCCTCTATACCAGCCGTTCATCCTTCTTCTTCTCCTTACCATGTGTCTGATCACAAAGCCGCCATTACAGTTGGAGTCATCATGGGCACCTTCTTACTATGCTGGGTTCCTTTCTTTTGTGTAAATATCGTAGCAGCGTTTTGCAAAACTTGCATCCCCGGGATGGCCTTTAAGATCCTCACATGGCTGGGATATTCCAATTCCGCATTCAATCCGATTATTTATTCTATATTCAATTCCGAATTCCGCGAAGCGTTTAGAAGAATCCTAACTGCACATTACCCTCCGTGTTGTTGCAAAGGTTATTCGTCTGTCACCATAACTCTTGGAGAATCGAAACCCAGAATCGGAGACCAGATGAAACAAAACGGGCGCAGAGATTTTTCTCCCCGATCTTCAGTAGGATCTTTACGTCAAATAAGAGTTAACTCGACAGATAAGGTGATGAATGAGGAAATCTCTGCAATATGACTGAGATAAAGAAAAAAACAATAGTGTTTTACTGAAATATTAAAAACGATAGAGTGCCATAACAATCAGATTAAACTATTTGTCTTATATTACAAAATTGAACGATCTTGCTAATATTTCATTATCAAAAGAATCTCGGCCTAGTGCTTACCACTAGACATAAAATTAATGTTCTCGTTATTCCTTTTCAAATTGAGAAATATTAACTCATAGGAATAGTTCTTAATTATATTCGTCTTTCAAGATAATATCATAAATTACTTCCAAGCAATAAAGAAAGACAAGCACATTGTTACCAGTAATTGAAAGCTTAAATTGTTTTGTGAAAATGTGAACATAATCTATGTTTATGAACCTGGCTTATTGATTCCTAAAAAGAGTGAATTTAATATAATTTTTATGAATAAATAAATTTGTTTAAACTAATTAAAAATATTTATAAAAAAGTAAAAAAAAAAAACATTGATAAGCAATTGCTAAGAAAAGACAAAAATCAAAACTAGGAACTATTTATTTTATACTTAAATCATATTTATATTTTGTAAAATATAAGTATTTTAACTCAAATGAAGAAAAATGTTACCAAAGATTTTAATTTAAGAATAAATTGTTTGATCTAAAAAATTTATATCAAAGGAAAGAGCTTCGTCCTAGTCATGAGAGAAAAACTGTATAAACTTTATGTCTAGTCTACAAGTCCAAAGATCAGCTTTAAACAATAATTACGACCATAAAGTATAATTTACAAACATTCTTTCATCCTTAATTTTAAGAGCACTTTGTAGAAAGTAAATATTTACTCAATACAAGTCCGGAGACAATTTGCTTCAGTTTTGATACAAACAGTAGTGTCTCCGTTATCGAGGGTTCCAAAAGATATAAAAATGTTGTGGTGATAAAATTAAGTGAAATGTTAAGATATCAAAAAATTTATTATTTAATATTTATGCAAACACAAATGTTAAATTAAAACACACATACAAAACAGAATTAAAAAACAAAAACGTTCTAATGATGAATTAGCATAAGCATAGAAAACTTTCTTTTGTTTTCTTCTAATTTCCATTCATAGACATTTCACAAGGTCATTCCAAAGTATCCTTCTAACTGCTGAGTGTCATATCAATTAACTACAGTCAAATCTTCTTACATATCTCGTATTGAACAGTTTCTATTATATTACTATTACTCTTGGTTAACAAAATTCATAGGAAGTATTTATTTATTTCTAAAGTAAGATTGTAAGTAATAAAGCAATTAGCATGCCGAAAAGAGTTTACTGTAAAAATTAATTTCCCCAAATTTTCAAATTCATATTATCTTCTAAGAGCATAAGAAATGAATCTCACCGTATTAATTATCCAATATCACTTCTCACGATTTAGAATATTCAATCAAGCACTCAGTATTGAAGAAAGAGAATATAACAGTTTTGAAAGAATATGATTCTTATACATTTATGATAAAACTGGAATGTGATTGTAAATTTATATAAATATATATAACTGCAGCCCCGGTGAATACGTTGTTAAGTCAATTTTTTTCCAAAAAGAGTTGTGCTGAGCAAGGGAGGATCAGGGATTTTTTTAATGAGGGGGCACAACGGGCAGACCGGCAAAAAATCAACAATAACTTATAAATAAACTTGTAGTATTTATAGAAAGGTTTATTAAAATATCAAAACAATAGTTTCACTCATCCTTTTTCTGTCATTTCATTCATATATTTTAGCAACTAAGATCATGTGATTTGCCTATAAGTATGTACTGTAATGGACTCCCCACAGTACACAAAAACCCCTAAATCCATCCGCCCTTGGTACTGACGGAAACATAATCTTGTCTTGAGAGACCTTGGCTTGAAATGGATTTCTTGCTTAAAAAATGCTATAATTCCATTTCAAGCCAACTACTTCGAGAATGACTCGATTCAGCTTCTATCGCGGTACAATTAACTCTTTTTTGAAATAAATCTATGCAATCACTTATTTACCACTTAAATATTGATGGATGATTTAGAGAATTTAAAATCATTTGGTTGATTTAACAGAATAATATAAAATAATTGAGGATGTTTAACTATTTTGTGATCAACAGCGTTATTTTTTTCAGTTAATAAGTTTCATTGAGTCAGTGGATTATGTAAAAAAAGAAATATTTACGATATTTTGCATCTTTCTAAAAATAATGTAATCAGACTGTACATAAATATCTGTCTTTTGTTAATGTAGATAATTTTTATGTTATATGCCTGTCGTTAGTTTTAGTTTTTAACTTAGCATTCATTAAAATATCATTGGGACAAAACGCTTCTATATAGCAATACCTCTGAAAATAATGTAGTTAGATTTAGTAACTTCTTAGATCTGTGTATATATAAATGACATTTATTATAGTAAGGTTTATTGTAATTTAACAAAGTGTTACAGGCTATAAATCTTATTTTTTAAAAAAAGAATACTATGCCATAAAGCTTGATCTCAAGCACTGATAAAAATTGTATATCAGTAGTGTAAAATATATATATTAAATATTAGATACAACAAAAAAATAAATATATGGAAAGAAAATTGTTTAATAAATGTTTATATAAGGACCTTTACTATCTAATGAATTATGTATATTTTCTAAATAAATAAAAATATATAACGTAAATACTAAGCCTATTTATCTATCATAGTTTTTTACAATTTATTTTGTATCACTTGTTGAATATAAAAAGAAAATACCTATCCTATTTACCATAACTGTTAGGATACGTATACCTTTGATTTATATGAACTTGTAAGCTCTTTCCAAAGTTTTTAGGGCAACAATGAGATGTGTATAGATACGTATAATGCTCATATAAGAACAGAGGTGGTCTAAAAATATTTCTGGAAGAAATGTAAAAAAAAAATATTGTAATTATGAATAGGAAACTGTTAAGAGAATGAAGAGAAAAATAAAAGAGATTATGTAATTTTATTTCATATTATTTTCTCGTTGCTGTGAAAGAAACAAAACAAATTTTATATCATTAGATGTTGTTATTTATTGTGATAATTTTCTGAATCTTCACTTCAACGTGTAAATATTTCTAATTAATGTAATTTGTATAATACATGTTTCATTCTTGTACAATAAAATAATGAATAGATAGTGCTATTATTATTCACCAAAACTTTTTTTTATTTTAAAGTCAGTAATTGATTTATAAAAGTACTTTCTTGTTTAATATAAATATATTAATACAAGATGAGTATATAGTAAAATATTCCTTTTATTTGAATTATTTCTTATCTAAATAACCTTATTATCGTTAGTCCTTATGATGACTATAAAGAATAGATTGGATGAAATTTAATTTTTTTCCAATAAGATCTCTCGACAAAGGTATTTTTAAATAATATAAAGCTCACCGTTTCAGGCTACTTCAACATTTACTAGACAAACGCTCTAAGCTCCCAATTAATAAGAAAAAGGCTCATACGCAAGACAATCATTAGACTAGACCCATCTGTACTTACGGAATAGAACGTTGGGGCTCCACTAAACCATCAAATTCCTCTCGTTTACAATCAATAATCCTCAATGCTCTTTACTTTGTTAAGAACAAAGTAATCCATAATGACCTTAATGTCCCTTTTGTTGCCGATTTGGCCCGAATCCGATATCAATCTTTTCATGACAAACTTCATTTCTACTCAAACCCACTAGTTTCAATCCCTGTCTGCCTAACAGTGGATCGACCTCCATTTTAAGTAAGAAATCCTTGGTTATGCCGTCCTTCAGAAGGGATGTTAAATGGGGGTTCTGAGCCTGTACGATCAGGTACTCGTTAAAAATCCCTATCCTAATAAAACCTGGATAGGCAAAATTTAGAGCTCCCACTGTAGCATCGTCCGATTAGACATGACAGCATAAAGTGGTGTTAAATGAACAAACAACCTCCATTTTACAAATTATTCAATTATTTGTACTACAGTGTGTATGGGTACTTAACCGATATTTTTTTAAATAAAAAAAACTAATTAAAGTTGTTTCGTGGTAAATAAATGCTAACTAAGATATGTAATAAATTGGAATAATTGCTTGCCAAAATCATTTTTATTTTCCTTTCAGAGTCCTCTGCAATGTTTTCAAAATTAATTTTGGTCGAAAGAAACTCTAAAAGATAAGAGTTTCTTTCTTCCTTTGGGTGCATCAACCATTCTTCAACAAAACATCTTCTCAAAATAAAGTACTCTAAAAAAATGTACTCGAGTGGGCAAGCTAAAATGTGTCTCATAGTTCATATTAAGTATAGAAAAATTAGCCCGGATACAAATGGGTAAAAGGCAAATCACTTCAAAGTTTCAAAATAAGGAAAAATTCTTCGGCCAACTAAAAAAAAATGTATTCAGTTTGATTATCAGAAGACTTTTTTATTTAGAAAAAATCGGACTTACCAGTACAATCAATATCCATATTCAACGATTGGTTCGATAAAACTAGTTGAAGAATAAATTTTTGAGGTTGAAATGCTGCCTTGAATTCCACTGATCTATTCTATTGCTATGATTACTTTAGGCCCTAAACCTCAAGCTGTGAACTGTGTCAGACTTAAACAAATGTTAGATTACCATGTTTTGAAGTATTTTTTACAATATTCCAATACCATATTTCAGATTTCTAAAGATGACTTTTGTCCTAGCTTGTACTAATCGAAACACTGCGCGCTGCTTTGATTTTCCCGCCATTTATCAGAAATTTTGGAGCAATAGTTAGCCAATCTTGTTTTAATTTTCATTTCAGAGTCCTCTGCAAGGTTTCTAACATTTAATTTGGTCGAAAAGAACTATAAAATTTTTAAAAAAATGATACACTTAGATTATCAGAAGATTTTTTTAATTGGAACTATGAGTACATATACTATCGATATTCAACAATCGATATAAAATTAGTAACAATTTTGTGGGTTGAAATGAAGCTTTGAATACAACTGATTGGAGTCTGTTACTGACGAGATGAAGATGTGCCAGGCATGAACAAATATTGGATTTTTAGGTTTTGAACAATCATTTACAATATTCCAATATTTTTTAAAAGAATTTTATCCAGCTAGCTCCTACTAATCGAAACACTGCGGCGTAGGGGGAGGGGATACTGACAGCATTACTGATCGTGTATAACCGTTTCTTTCATTCCTCAGTATTTTTTAGCTGTTGAATGCGACGCATCGACTGATTTCCGATGCTATAATGCAAACATAGCCAAATTTTTCAAAAGTTGTAAATGATTTATGTAATGTATTTCTTAAAACTTCATTTTTTTCAACCGTGGAAAAAATTCAAACGAAAAGCCCTTAAGTCTCCAAACTAAAACATAAATTGAAATTATCTGTCCAATATTTCGCCTATTCAGGCATCCTCAGGGTAGAAAGAGAAAAACAATAAAACAAACCATTAATAATGCACCCAAGAAACATCCCACCACCCCCAAGGCTCAAATGCAACTAATGAATCATAAGGAAGGTTACTAGACCCCAACTGGATAAGAGTTAGATAAAAACATCTGGTACTCCAGAATTTAAAAATTCAAAATACACTCATCAAACTTCAAAAAGCATAACAGGAAAAAATAAATAATAGTAAACAACACCAAAACATAAGACAAAAGACCATATGAAAAAATTAAAGTAAAACTGCAAAAAAAAAAAAAACACTATCAAGAAACCAGTGGACTTATGGCTATTCTACACAATATATTAATATTGAAAAGTAAAAAGAGACCTTACATAAAATGGACAGATCAATTTCTGTTTTACTTCGGAAACTTAAGGGCTTTTTGTTGGAATTTTTTCCACAGTCTTAACATTTATGTAAGGTCTCTTTTTACTTTTCAATATTCATTTTTTTTTTTTTTTAAACAACAGGATGGAACTTAATTTTAAACATAAAATTGTGTAATGTATAAGGAAAAAAATTATATTTTTCCTAGTGTCTATATGAGAGCTTCACAGGATTTTATCACAATCCAGCTGATGGAGAAATAAGCATTGAAAACTAACAAAATTTCGACCTGTTGCTAAATAGCCTAGGGTAACTGCCAACCACTGTTTTGGGCAGATACTTTCCCTCATATTTGTATCTTGTTTTTTAATACTAGGAGAAACCCTATTTAATAAATTATTGAATGCATTTTCATTCATCTGAAAATAATTATAGTAATCTGATTGTTCCTTTACTGAAATCTCATCAAGTTTAAATGGGTGAACTTATCTCTGTCCAATAACCAATCCTTCACCCACAAGCTTCTTTTCATCTTTTTTTTCCAAAGCCATTGCGATCACAATTGCTAAACATGCTCTACCCATTAAAAAAATAAGGTATAAATCTGTGTGAGAAAAATATGGCTGTTCTTATCGCAAGCTAACTGTGAACTAACTTTTTTAAATTTATTTATTTCTGATTTTTACAATAGATAGTAGAAACTTCAGTAATATTGGCCGCGTATGGGTTCCTTCACACCACTAAAAACTTTGTTGTATAACAGAGATCATTTTTTTTAAAAACAAAACAAAGATGTATTAATGATTTTAAAAGCTAAATACTCTCTTAGGGAGCGGAGCGGTTCAGTGGTAAAGCACTGAGTTGCCATGCCGGAAACCCTGGTTCAAATTCCGCTGCTGGTAAGACTTTTATTTAGTCTGTTTGAAGCCAGAGATAGATCATATAGGATCTAGAACCCACCTAGGGCTCACCCAGCCTCTATAAAATATTATAAAAATAAGGTACCCAAAATAAAGAGGGGAAATCTGGCAGTTGGGCATGACCTAGGACGTCACCTCCTTGCAGAACTGTTGTCCTTGAAACAGTACAGTCTCTACCGTGTACTGAACCCCAGACCTCTTAAATTGCCTCAACCAATATTTTTAATCCATTCATCAGGTGTTTCTTCTGGTTTCAACCGTGTCGTCAAGTTCTTTGCCGCTGTTTCGTTGGCCATACTCCAAGCTTCCTCAGGGCTTAATCTGAGACTGATTAATTTAATTGTAAAAGATATATTCATTGAATTCTTTGCTAATCAAGGTCTGAAGCCTTGAGCTACAAGTGGAATAAATGAATGGCTTTCACATGAACACATATGAATATAATGAAATTCCAGTCTTATTGTTTCTTAATAATTATCCGTTTAGCAGGTTAAAGCATTTTCGATGAAAACTGATGAGACAGACAGTCAAAATTTTATTACCAGAAACTTTTGCTAATGCTGATTATGAGATATGAAACTACACAATAAAATACTTTTTTTTAGTGAATTTCGACTATCCGAACTTAGGACTATTCAAACTATACCTGATGACATTAGTTTGGATGATCAACGCTCTACTGTAGATAGGAAAATAGTTTTCAATTCAGCTTCACTAAACAATAATTCATTACAAGATGTACCACTGAAATTTAAAGGAACAAAGCAATGCTTTATCTTTTTCAATGTTCCTTGCTAAATGAAAACAGCTTCATAACAGAAATTTCTTATTTTAATCAGGAGAAGTTTAATTGTCTAAGTGTTTCACATTTCATTAGCGTCTGTTAGAAAAAATCTCTCAGTGAGTGACAATTGAATTTATGAACTCAAAACTTCACAGGAACTTGAGAGATAAATAGTTTGAACATATATTTTATTAAAAAACTTAACAAAAAAAAAAGCATTAAGAAACTGAAATACTCATATAAGAATCATAACATACTAATTTTATTATAAATTTGAAATGTTATATTTAAAAGGGAATTGAAATATATATAAAAAAAGAGAAAAAGCAAATAAAAAATGTATTATCATACATACAAATTAGTACAAACAAAAATTAAAACTCTAAAACTAATCAATTATTTAATCAGTTCATTAGAAAGTGTTTTCAGTGCATATTATAATCTTCAAACTCTTTGATAAAGATACAAATATCCAAGATTTTTTGGTATATTTTCTGAAAAAGCGACCTTCTCATCGTTGAAAACCACCCATTGGCCATCCTTCAGGATGTGGCATATATAATGTCCGACCATCGAAGAGGGCCCCATGTGTGAGATAACGCCAATAAGCCTGTAAGCTGAAACAATAATTTAAAAATTTAGATTAACATTTTCAAAGCTAATTTTAGTAAAACATATAAAAGAGACATTAAAATCCTTAATAATGTAGAAAATGACAAAGGGTGTGGTCAATAAAATTATACAACCTAATAAGTTATTAACTAATAAATTTAGTTAGGGTATAGTAAATATATTTTTTAGTAGTTATTATATTGGGTTGTCTGGAAAATAATGTAGGATTTTGTCGGTTTTTTTTTTAAATATCCCTCCAAATAGCAAACTGTTCATGTTTGTTGAACTTTTCACTTTTATAAATGTAAACACGAATTATAAGGACTCCATCTGTACGTACAAACGTCTCACTTGGAATCCTCATTCAAGACTGAAAAGACAAGAAACTGCTCGACGTTTTCGTCTACTTCAACATTTACTGGACAAATACTCTAAGCTCCCAATTAATTACAAAAGGCTCATTTACATGACAGTTATCAGACCTATTTGGACTTACGGAGTTGAGCTTTGGGGCTCTACTAAACCAATCAAATTCATCTTGTTTCCAATCCTTACAAAACTAGATACCTATCCTTACATGACAAGCTCCATACACACTTGAATTCGCTAGTCTCTCAACTTGCTTCCCATACTATTCCTGATAACCCTCCAAGGCGACTGAAAAGAAGATGACCTCGAGACCTTCTACTATACAACTTTATTGGAGTGCTACCAATGGGTAGTTTCTCCACAAGTGTTTTTTTTTTCATGTCATTTGTTCATATTAGCAGATTTACTTGTAATATTATAACAGTTGTAAATATTAATAAATTAGTTTTTTTTTTAAAAACACGAATTATTAATCCTCTTTCAAACGAAAATGTCAAAGCATGATTTTTGCATAATTTTGTTTTAAGAGTTTAAACTCGGGCAGAATAGGGCTGAAACGGTCAGAAATATTTCATAAAATCTGGGATGAAGGCAGTATAGGTGTGTGCACTGTTTAATAGTGGTTTCAGAGATTTCGAGAGGGTGACTTCGGCCTTGAAGACAAAGAAGGCCATGGAAGAAGTGAATATGAACTTGTAAAAACAAAATTATTCGAAAATCATGCTTTGACATCTCAGTTACGACTGAATTAGTTCCAAGTAACAAAATGATACAGAGATGAACAAAAATGTTTATTTAAAAGATGATAAATAAGTGTTTATATTTATAATAGTAAAAAGTCCAACAATCATAAACAGTATTATTATAATTTATTTTATTGTTATATGATATAATTTTTGAAATATTTTATTTGAAAAGAAACGATATGATCAGGACCGGGACTCGAATATTTAAAAAAATTATATCATATAACAATAAAATAAATTATAATAATATTTAATGATTTAAGTCAACAAGATCCAAAAATAAAAATAATGTTCAATTAACATTCTCCCCGTGTATACATCACAAATTGCGAGAACACAGAGATATAGGATCAGTGAAAAGAGGAGAATATGACTGACCGAGAAGCAAACCAGGGTGGCTGAGATGGTTAAAGCACCACCAAGGACAGGTGGGAGACCCGGGTTCAGGTCCCGGTCCTGGTAATATTTTATCTTTTCAAATAAAATATTTAATAAACAGTATTACTATTCAGAGAGGTATTTTGAATGAAACATAAAATCCTGCTTTATTTTCCGGACAGCCCAATATAAGACAACGTTTTGATCCAAAGATGCTTCAGGCATCAGAACTGAGCATCAAATAATTAATTAGGTAAAGAGTGAGGGCTTACTGCAAGGCAACCTCCACCAGAAACGGACTGTCATGTATTTTAGCAAAATTTCAATTTTAATAAAAATGACTATCATGACTACCTATGAACTGAAATGAAATGATTAAAATCATTCACCTAAGTATTGCCTGACAATTTAGAGAAAGAACCTTTAGCAAAATATGTAAAACGGGAACCGGAGAAGGTGTAGTGGGGAGTTGCCATTGGTCCCCAACATTTTAACGCAGTATTGGTTATCCAACTAACATTTCTGTAGCAATAAGTTGGGCGCCAATGGCTCCCTCACCGGCACTGAATTAATTTAGGTATAATTATATCCTTATAACTTCTAGCAATAAAATAGCCATTGGCGCCCAACTTATTGGTACAGAAATGTTAGTTGGATAACCAATAATGTATTAAAATGTTGAGGACCAATGGCAACTCCCCACTACACCTTCTCTGGTTCCCCTTTTGCATATTTTGCTAAAGGTTTTCTCTAAATAGCCAAAATGACAAAGGACAAGTGAAGTAAACTGGGTAGTGGGAGAAATTACATGACTTCCCCAACTTATGCCGGCTCCAAGCAACTTCTGCACACGTTGTTTTCTTAATTGTTGGATTATAATCACATTAATTGGTTACTAATAAAGATTGAAAAAGTTAACTGTCATATACCAATCAGTAGCCTAACTAGTAATAAGTCATTAAGTTGTGTGTACTGAAAGATTTCAATCGTAACAAACGTTCAACTTACTTGAGTTGCCATCCCTAAATGTTTCGCCAGCGACAGGAGGCTGCTCAACATCATCTTCCTTATCTAGCTCATCGGCGTGGGAAAATATCCAATCACCAGCTCGTTCGACATTGTTTCCTAATAATAAATAAATAACAAAATAATAATTTTAGGACCGGAATAAAATACATAAATGTAAATAACTAATTTAATATGAGAAATACCTGTAGCTTTCAAAGCTTTTGTCGCTTGAGCTCTTGTAAAACCCATACTTGTCAACATCATAAGGCCTTCTTCATCAGGAATGAACTCTACAAAAAATTATAAAGTAATATTTTTATATATACATATGTGTGTATGTGTGTGTGTGTGTGATTAATTTAATAGAATCAATATCATATGTAATGTTAGTAAATAATAAAAACTTTTTCTATGCCTCACCTGTCTGGAGTTCAACCTGCGCTACAAATTATAGAAAGTTTGAAAGGGTACAAAACCTATGCATGAGAATTATTAATAATTATCCCCGCTACACGAAAATATCGACTATACACAGAGATCTTGAACTTCCCACGGTAAAACAATATGTTTCAACCCAAACAAAAGCATACTTCGAAAAAACTCCAGCTTCCGAAAACCCATTAATCCGAGAAATCGGTAACTATGATAAACATTCACTACGACGGTACACGCACAAAAGAACAAAACATATACTTCTCACTTAACAAATCACTATTCGTAGGTAACATAATCTAGTTATCTGTATTTATTTTTAATTGTGCATTTATTTTCTATTTAATTATTATTATTATTATATTTACTTACTTTATTTAGTATTATTTTTATGTATTTTAAATTACAATTACTATTATGGTTAATTTTTCTTTTCTTTTTATTTATTTTATTTATTTATTATTAATATATTTTTTTTTAAGCGGGTTTTTTCTACGTTTTTCCTGCTATTGTAAAATTTACTTATAAAAGACAACTTAAATTAATTAAAATCACTGTTGTTTAAACATGTAAAGGAAGTCCGGAACATGTATGTACACTTATTGCTACTTGTATGAGTAAAACTGTAAATAAAGGTTTTTTTTTTTTGTTTTTTTTTAATAAAAACTTTGCTATACCAGTCAAACATTTGGCATTTTATTTGTCAGTTGTTAGGCGATTAAAACCAAACTTGTAATTCAACTTTCTTCCAATTAGACAAAATTTTTATTAATTAAGTGAAATTAAATAAAAAATAAATGGAGAAGCTAGCATTCATTTCATATACCAGCATTTCCAAAATATTGACGAATTATTAAGATTCATTGACTTCCAACTCTAAGTCAACACCTCGGACGTTTACCAGTTGGCTCAGGGATTTAACTGATTTGTAATTTGTTCGTAAAAAGACCATCTCAACCTAAGTGTTAAATCAATTATACCAATCAGGTGCATGCTCTGCAATTGCGCATTGAGTAAACTCCTAAATTCTCAAGTAGTCTCATCCTTTTTTGGACTAAATATTCTACAAACTACCTTATTTTCAAACCCTATTAGACATTGAATCCATTCGTCAAATGTTTTTTCTGGCAAACAATTTGATGGTTAAATTAAAACCAGAAGAAACATTTAATGATTGGATTCAAAATACTGGTTGGGGCAATTTAAGTTAATATTTCCCTTTAAACATTGTCCATCTTTCACTGTTAACAGCCATATTTTACATTCATAAAGAACAGTTTGGCACGAGCTGATTAACATAGCGAGTGGCTGAGAGGTAGAGTTGCCATGAAGAAGGTCCTGGATTCAAATCTCGCTGCTGGCAAGACTTTTATTTAATCTGTTACCAGCCAGGGATGAATCCTAAGGGATCTAGGATCCCTTAAAAGTGGGGGGGGGAAATCCCACCGGCTGAGCGTGATCTAGGACAAATCACCTCCCTGCCCGACCGTTGTCCAAAAAACAGTACAGTCTCTACCTCTTACTGAACCCCTTCAAGGGTTGTAGTGGTAAAAGTTTATACTTTAATTTTTTTATATTATTATTTTTTTTTAATAATGTAGACTGAAAAATAGCAAGAATTTCCTGCTTTTAACTGCGCTTCATTTCCTCCTAAATTTTTTCTTTCTGGTTATCATAGCCTTATGATTGAAAATAATTATAGGACCAAAAACCCATTTGGTAATTGAACCATGAACTCCTGGCTATGAGACCATTACATATAGATGTAAAAATGTTATTGAGCTCAGAAATATAGTGAAATCGGATTAATATGTTTTTTTTGCCAGAATTAGAATAGATCATATCATATTTGACTAATGTGTCAAATAAATTATATAGAAAAAAGAATCGCACACCATGTGATTTCGATTGCCAATTGATGAGGAAGTTGTCTTACAGTCTTCACCCTATAGTATCAGCTGTATAAAAAAACACTTAGATGATAATACCTCCACAAGGTGGTAGCAGAAAAAATGAGGAAATATCAGGACCTGGCAGAGGAATTGAAGCAGTTATACAAGCTTCATAAAGCAAAAGTTTTGCCATTGGTGACATCCACGAATGGGCTATTTCCGGAAATGACGGTGAACAGTATAAAAGAATTGGAACTAAATTATAATATTCTGGATCAAATGCAGAAAGCAGTATTACTCGGAACTGCGAGTATCGTTAGTAAAGTGATGAATATTACTAATTATTTTTTTCCAGCCTCACTCTTGATTTTCCATTCTCCGGTAAAAAACAGAGAAAAAGAACAACTAATAATAATTAATTATAATGCAATTGGGAAAAACCACAATGCAAAGCCTTATGTTTCAAATTTCTCCAGTAATACACTCACTTAACGGTCGACGTTTCGTCTATTCAGGCATTATCAAGACACAAAAAAAGGTTATGTGAATCACATCTCGAAGAAAAAGGTGGTAAATATATCCCAACGATCAACAGTCCATTATATATATTGCACCTTTTTCTTCTAGATGTGATTCACATAATTTTTTTTGTGTCTTGAAAATGCCTGAATAGGAGAAACGTCGACCGTTAAATGAGTGTATTACTGGAGAAATTTGAAACATAAGGCTTTGCATTGTGTTTTATTCCCAATTGCATTATAATAAATAATTGTGTTTCTTTTTGAGTTTTTGGCTCTATTTTATTAATAATAATAAAAATATTTACTAAAGAAATTATTCAAATGCCAATCATTCAAAGTTCATATGAAGCCTATTTCAAACAAGGAGCCTCATATCTTAGAAATAACAGTAAACAAGAAGTCTGTTAGGACAATCACCTTTTACAATAGGTTCGGCTCCCGGTACAACAAACGGGTCATTGAGATCTTGATCAGCAATGTGTTCCATCAGCCAATTCACAGCAGTTTCGATTCCGCCTCCTTTTGTAAAATATGCAGCTTTCTTCGCAGCTTCTATAGGAAAACCTTGTTCGACAAGCCCGCTGATTATCTATAAACATTAATAATTCTTTAGTTTTAAACTATATCATGAAATACAATTAATCTATATCAATAATAATAATCGCTAGTTATAAATGTTCTTACAACACTTTTTTGTTCTTAGTCCCTTGGCTTGGGCCATAATGGATGAATGAGAGGATTTACTGTACATTACTAGGTTTAAGAGAAGAATTAGGATGGGAATACATTGGAATTTTATTGATTCATAGAAATGGGACTCTAGTGATGGGGCTCACTAGTTCTTTTGATTTGGTTAGGTAGACAGTATATGTCAGTATAGGCTTGCAGCCATTGTGAATAAGTGGGTATGTCGGAATGAGTTGATTGTACTGAGGGAAGCGGAATCCCTTATATCATTCTTATAGTGAAATAGTGGCTAGGTCAAGACTTGGCTTGAAATGGAGTTATTGCTTGTATTACAACTCCATTTCAAGCGAATGAATAAGGTAATGAGACAACTCCGCTTTCCTTAGATAACCACAAATTCACCGGGGCTATAGATTTATTCTTATGAGGCTGAGTCTACCATGTATACTTCAGATAAAACATCAGCTGATTTAAACTTAAGTATTAAAAATAATTTTACTGCTCCTAAAAATAACAAATATTAATATTCGACATTATTTGTTCTCTATTAATTTCAATTTCATTATGAAATAAAAAATTTACACGTACCTCATTAAGATAAAATACAGCATAAAAGTCCTGTATAATTAAAACAAAAATTTACTACTCTGATCAAAAAGTAAGATGAATTTGTTTATAAAATGTAAATTCTTTATTTATTCTTCCAAATCAATTTCATCCCCTTCAAAGTAATCCCCGTCCAATAAAACGCACTTTTTCCAGTCCTTGAAACAGTCGGAGTAGTCTTTTTTCGGTATAGCCTTCAAGACCTTCTTTGATTCGGTTTTTATCTCCTCAATCGTGACAAAACGGCATCCCGCATTGGCCTTTTGAATTTGCCGAATAGCCAGAAGTCGCATGCATCCAAGTCAGGCAAATACGGTGGTTGCGGAACGATATGAATCGAGTTTTGGGCAAAAAAATTGCGAAGAACCAATGCACTGTGAACCGGTGCATTATCGTGATGAAGGAACCAAGAGTTGTTCGCCCATGATTCCGGCCGTTTCAGACAAACAGCTTCACGCAAACGACGCAGCGAGGTGTCTAATTGTTAATCAACGATTTTCAAGCACCAAATCATTGATTTTTTGGACGTGGCCCTCGTCGGTAGACGTCCAGAGCGCGGTTCGTTTTCAATGCGTTCTCGGCCCGCTTTGAACTCGTACCATTTATAAACGTTTTTTTGTGCCATAGTTTGATCACCAAAGGCCTTCCGCAACATTTTCAATGTGTCCGCACAAGAATATTCGTTCCGCAAACAAAATTTGACGCAAGTTCTTTGCTCAACAAAACCACCCATTGTAAAAGTCGAAAAATTCACTTTTGGTTATTTACTAAAACACGTGTAACTCGGAGATAATCAAACCTTTTGACAAACAGACGCTTGGCAAATGTTATAGACAGTCCTACCAACCTAGGGAAAAAAAATTTACCTGCCTTCCTAATGCCCGGGAGTTTTAAATGACGATTTCACCTTACTTTTTGATCACAGTAGTACCACTATAACCTGTGAAGAGTCTGGTCTACAGTACATGGTAGAGACTGCGCTGTTTCTTGGATAACGGTTGTGTAGGAAGGTGATTTGTCCTAGATCATGCTCAACCGTCAGATTTCCCCCCTTTTGGTACCCACGCGAGGCTGGGTGAGCCCCAGGAGGGTCCTAGATCCTATAGAGTCTACCACCGGCCGCAAACAGATTAAATAAAAGTCTGCCAGCAAGTGGGATTTGAACCCAGGACCTTCGGCATTGCAACTCAGCACTCTACTACTGAGCCACTCCACTCTGCTCTATAATTAGAGTTATTAATTATATTTATAATAAAATAATAAATTTATGTAAATTATTTTAAAGTCTATAATGTACATGGATTGATGCAAGAGCTCCAATTTGAGCATAAGCTAAAAAAATAAATTAAAAACCAATAATTAAATGTAGATTAATCAGTGTCTTTACTAAAGGTCCCAGGTTCAAATCTCGTTATTACAGAAAAATTATTTAATCCGTTAACAACCATCTATAGACTATGAGGGATCTGGAGACCCTCCTTGGGCTTATCCAGCCTCTGTAAAATGGGTAACTTTAATTGGAGGAAAAACCTGGTGGCTGAGTGAGATTTCGGAAAATCATCTCCATATACAACTTTTGTCCAAGAAATAGTACAGTCCCTATCATGTACTAAACCTAAGAACCTTCATGAATAGTAGAGGGAAAAATAATTTTCAAACAATAGTTACTTAAAAAAATGTACAATTTTTTATTTTTATGTTAAGACCATGAAAAAAATTCCAACAAAAAGCCCTTAAGTCTCCAAACTAAAACAGAAATTGAAATTATCAGACAATTTCAATTTCTGTTTTAGTTTGGAGACTTAAGGCTTTTCATTGGAATTTTTATCACGGTCTTATCATTTATGTAAGGTCTCTTAGTATTTTTCAATATTTATTTTTATTTTATTGTGATTATTTAAATATATATTTTTTTAAAGAGAAAAATAAAAAAAATTTAAGAATCTTACGCCTTGATCAAGAACTGGTGGTGCAATCGGTCCTGTTGGTTCAGGCAGCAGTTCTTCGCCCGGAGGACGCTGGTGTCTACCCAGCATCTTGAAATCTACCTCATTCGGCATATCGACAGAAACGTCCAATTTAATCGGAATCCAGTTATCGTTCAAACAAAACTTCTTCAAATGAATCATTAAATAGTCTGGAAATGTTGCTAAACGAGTAGTTCTAAAAAATTAAAAAAGTTTTATTTATGGATAAATTGATTTTTTTTTAAAATAAAATAATAAATAACAAAATAAAAAATAAAATACTTTTTAGCAGTTGTTTTATCTTGTATTGCTGTTGAATAAAATTGTTCGACTAATTCAGTTTGCAGAAAAGCAGATAAGCAGGCATTAAGATCAACGTGAGGTCTGGTGAAGTCTTTCGAGTCCCTAAAAAAATAATTTATGATTAAAGACAAAATAATTAACATTATAAATACCTCATCAATTTATTTTTAAACAGTATAAGATACTGAGTTTAATGAAAAGCATAGAATTATTACTACAAAAAAAGAGATGAATAAATAATTTAAATTTGTGTTTCAAGTGTGTGTTTGGTGTTTGAAATAAACTATAAAACCGATTTTATAACGGTCTGCATGGTTACTATCAGGGTTCTACAACATTATTTCATTAATCCTACACGGCTTAAGACTTTTTGTATTTGTTGCTACTTAAATAGATATTTAATGTCCAGAAGATGTGAAGAGTGTTGTGTTGCTGTGCGGAGGATCCTGGATTCAAATCTGGCTGTGGTAGATAAATTATTAAATCTTAAACAGCAACAGATGGACCCATAGGGTATCTACAGAACATTCTGGGGCTATGCCAAGCTCTATAAAGTAGGTACCATTTTTTTTTTTTTTGGGGGAGGATGGGTTAACCATCGTGATCCATTGATCCAAACCATTGATCTCGGACAAATCACTTCCCTGCACAACTGTTGTCCAAGAAACAGCATATTTCCTACCATGTAATAAACCCAAGATCCTTTATGGGCTGCAGTTGTAGTTTTTTTTAAAAATAAATATTACTATAATTAACAGCTTAGGTGAATTAAAGATATAATAAAAATTTCCTAAAGGTAAACTGTAATAAATATTACTTTAAAACCACCACAATAGTGCATTATAATAAACACATTGAAATATAATTTGTAAAAACTTGTTCTCTTAATGAATCCGCTAATTCAAAACAATGAAATTTGTATGCATAAAATTTCTGAGAGCACTTCTTGCACAATCCATCTTCAAATGTACCCATTAAAAATTATACAAACCACTTTCATACATACAAAATTATATGTATATCTTACATTTTTCATTCAGAAATTTTTGCTAAAAATGAAACAGAAAAAAAAGTGAAATACAATACAATCCAGCAGATACATTCACATTGTTGTTCAGGATACTTTGTCCCTTTAACCCTACCAAATTTAAAAAATAGTAAATCTTTTCCTTAACTTTTTAATGCAAAAATTATTAGTATTACTTGAACAAAACATAAATTGTGTGATATGAAAATACAAATAACCATTAAAATAAGCACTAAATATACATACTTGCTCATACTCTGAGCTTTCACAGCTGCCAATTGTTCCTGAGACAGTGGTATAGAAAGTGGAAGACAATATTCTGTTCTTCGAGTGTACTTGGCCTTCCCGGTAGCACCGCATTCAAATCTATCTTCTACTTGTAATTTAAAACACTCAGTTGGATCGACATTTCCACGACTGTTTCTCTACAAAATAATAGAAAAAAATGTTCATTAAATATAAAATTGTTAGAACAAATGGTAATTGTTTCGAAAAGGTCTCCTTTCGATCCACTGCCATTAGGCGATAACCAGCGCCCTCTACATTTCGCTACCGGCACTTCTCACTCGCCACACAGTGTTTGGACTAGAAGGACCTAGCTGGACAAATTTTTCTTATTCTTTATTTATATTCTTTTTTCAGGGCCTTACTCGCCTTGTTTTTCAATCTTACACATTTCAACAACTCCATGAATGATGAGGAGTAGTATATATATCTTTATATACATACGTAAGGGAGTATATATAGACACATACACTTATTTTTAAAATAATTATAGTTTTTTGTTTCTTTACGTTCTTAAATTATTTTGTAGTTGTTTTGTTTTCCATAAAATTTGTATATGTGTGAATATTAATACTTTTATTCTTCTTTATAATTATTGTTATGGTATTCATTTAATTCGTTATTGCGAGGTAACTCCTACTTTATATTCATTATTTTTATTTTCATGTATTTATTAAATTGTAATTGTGTACTGTAAGGCATTATAGTTTATATTTTATGTTCCGTATCACTATTATAAAGAAACTTGTCCCAGAATAAATATGGATTTTTATCAGTTTTATTGTTATATATTGTCTTCATTATACATGTTTTTTTTAAATTTTCTAATTATTATCCTAGCAATCCTCTTAAATTCAGCTGGTAATTAATTAAAAACCATTTTTATAATTATAATACTTAATTAGTCGAAAGAAATGCCAAAATGCCGAAAAAAAAATTGTCCAGCTAGGTCCTACTAGTCCAAACACTGTGTGGCGAGTGAGAAGTGCCGGTAGCGAAATGTAAAGGGCGCTGGTTATCGCCTAAAGCACGCCCCCCCCTGGACGCTGGAGGTTATAAGGGAGACCTTTTCTAAACAATTACTGAACAAATTTAACTAACAAGTACTGGAGGATATTTCTGTAGCCACAGAGAATAAGTGGTTAAATTGAATTTTGTTCTAAAAGACTTAATTCTACTGAGGGAAGCAGAATTGTGTCATTTCCGTAGCCTTTGGCTTGAAATGGAGTTGTAATATAAACGATAACTCCTTTTCAAGCCAATGGCTTACTTAGCCCCTTATTCACTACGAAAACAACTCGATTCCGCTTACTAAAGTATAAGTAACTCATTTAGGAGATAATTAGACTTAAACACTTACTGGGGCTGTAGACATATAAATTATTATTAGAAACAAATTATTGCAGACTTTACACATATGCTCACATAAGGCCTCGGTATGTACCTGTGAGTGTGGGTAAAAGTGTGCGTGTGAAAATAAAAATTAAATTTATATTTTAATATTAACACAAGCTCAATTGAGCTATATCTTATTATATTTACTATAGAGCTATTTAATATTTTGATACCTGGACAAAAGTTAGAAGATGTAAAAAGAATTCATGTGCATCTTGCTGATTCTTAGTAGAAAAATCAGGATGCCCTTTACCAATGACATTCTTGAACATTATCGGTGTCACTGGTGGAATTATTTTTTTCTCCGGCTGATCTGAAGTATCAGGTAATGCATATTTCCCAGAAAGCAAGCCAGTTCCAAGCTTTGCCCTAAAACAATTTAAGTTAATTAACCCTTTAGCGACCGAATACGGCCGGGCCAGAGCGGTTAATAGGGCTGGCTAATTTAAAAAATTATACAATTATATACTTTATTTTTTTGAAATGTCTATATACAAATTTATACATATACTTTATTTTTTTGAAATGTCTATATACAAATTTATACAATTAAAAATTCTTTTGAGTGAGATAAATGCTGAAACACGACAGACACACTTTACGAAAAATAATATAGCCAAAAGTGAATTTGTACGACATCTGTTGTCAAGAAAAAGTATTTCAGCTTGTCATGCGGACACCTAGATGGCTCTAGGAACTGAACTACTATTGTAGCTCACGGTCTAGAAACGCCGGAGAAGCAAAACTATTATAATAGTCCATGGTCCGTGGAGCTCACCTGACACCGGACTATTATAATAGTCCACGGTCCCCACGGCACGGCGCGCTCGGACTATTATAGTAGTTAAGTAAAGGGTTAAAAATCGATACATAGAATGTGAAAAAGACATTTTGCAGCACCTATTAAATATAAATTATAAATTATAATAATATTAATGACTTAAAGTCAACTAGATCCAAAAATAAAAGTAATGTTCAATTAACATTCTCCCTGTGTATACATTGCAAATTGCGAGAACACGGAGATATAAGATCAGTGAAAGAAGAGATATGACTGGCCTGGAAACGAGCCATGATGGCCGAAATGGTTAAGGCGCCACTACAGAGAAGTGGGAGATCCAGGTTCGAGTCCCAGTCCTGGACATATCTTTTCTTTTCAAATAAAATATTTAAAAAATTATAACATATAAAAATAAAATAAATTATAAAAAAATAAGGTAGATTAAATTATTTTAACAAACATGAAATTATAGGGCTTCATGAGGACTAAAAGAATGTAAGGTGAGTAATCCTCAGGTGAATGAGAATATAGTCTTATAGTATTTGTGCTAAAATATAAGTGAGACCCTATTACGTAATACATACTTATGTATAAAGATAATATGTATATCCATAAGTACGTATATATTACATTTATTACCCTATTATGTAATAAATACAAACTTATACTTTGGTTCATATTTATGTATAAGAATTTATATATTTTTACAGTATTTAATTATATTAGAGATATAATTAAAAATAACTCACATTTGAACATTGAAGTCTATAGCAGGATCAGCAGGAGCATTATCGAATATAGTATCAGCATTGTCGTAAAACCTAAAATATCAGAAAATATTACAGGTGTTAAAATCAATGATTATGAATTGATTGATTGAATGAATTATGATCATAATGTATTACTTTTTTATGAAATCAGGAATGGAGAATATAATCTGTAAAACTGAATTTAGGTAACAAGAATTTCCCATATTGGCCAGTCCTGTCAAACCAGGTCCTGATACGGACTTTCCGTCTTCAGTACCGCTCCACTCTTTAAAGTTCGTATTCAGAGCGAGTTCAAGCTCGGCCATACTCTTCTCTGTCTAGAAAGGAGATTATTCAGATTAATTACATAATATAATTTACAAACTTTATTATTCAAGTAAGTATATTTTATGACAAGTTGATGTTTCTTTCATAAATACTTGTGCTACTACTTACATCTACTTAGATGTACGAATGTATAGTTTAGTAATGCATAAGTGTGCTCAAGTTCATGCATGAGTAGTACGAGACTGCGAGTTGATATGGAAAGTCTCGGTACATATGACATCTTCAGACATGTTTGGACTTGATACTATGCATGTGTATATCAATATTAATAAATAAGTCATTATCAAACGCACTATCATAGCAAGTCAAATGAATATAGAAGAAATGGGGATCAGTGGTATGAGCTCATTTTGGAAAATGGGTTTCTCTCTTTGGGCCAAAATAGTTTGGGAACCCAACTAACTATTTTAAGAGTAGAACTCTTAATATGTACAGAATTTCATGAATCATAAATAAAATAACACAATAGAGTTACTGGCGTTGCAACCTTTAATTTTAGATTATATTTATGTCAGTTTAAAGTTTATGTTTGTTCCATATATTAATTTAGGTTTCACTAAATGCATGAAATGTTTCAGAATACCAACACGAATTTCGGTTCAGATAATTTTAGAAATAATTTTTATTTAATTTTTTTGTTAATTGTTATAATTTTTAAATATTTTTATTTTGAAGAGAAAAGATTAGTCCAGAAAAAAAAAATATTTCGATTCCCGGCCTGTGACAAATCGTTTCTCTTCAAAATAAAAATAATTAGAAATAAATATTTGAAGGCACATTTGTATAAAATATATATTTTTTCTAAACTAATAATACATTAATATATTAATATAAATAGTTAATTCCTTACTTTTTCCAAATTCATTATGTTAATACCAAAATGAGCTAGATGTTGGATAAGGTTTGGATCTTCAACCATATCGTCTTCTTCATAACTGTATACATCACCTTTTCCTTCTTTGGTAATTGTGCCTAATTTTACAGCTAAAGGGTAACCTAATAGAAACAAAATTTAAATTGATTATAAATTTGTATTTAATTTTATACTTAGAAACACTTCTGTCAACTATAATATTCACAATCAGTCTATGCCCTATCTAAATCAGTAAAACATAAAATAATGGCATGTTAAAAAATTTTCAAATGTCATTCCAATTTATATTCTTATCAGTATTCAATTTTTTTTTTCCCCTAATAATGGTATAATATCGGATGAAAGGTAAAATATAATATTTTTTCTTTTTCTATTCTCACTCTCTCTAAGAAGATTCAAAATAGGATACATTTTATTGGGAAAAGTTCTTATTAGTTTCAAACTGTTAAAAAAAAAATACCAGTTTTTTTGTAGTGCTGAAGAGCATGTTCATTCCCTCCTGTTCCATCGAAAAACCTTCTTCCACACAAAATTTTTCCATCAGTCAGGTTCAGCCAAAGATTTGAATCTAAATCGCATTCTTCACACTTCCAACCGTTTGGTGGAACCTTAACTCCATTATCGATTTGTAATAAATTAGCCGCATGTCTGCAAAATTAAATACCAAACTCAAATAACTAAGAGTTATGGAGTTAAAAAAAAAAAAATTTAATAGCACAAACTACCTAAAATATTGGTATGTGAAAATATTTGAATTGAGTAGCTAAACAGAATATTTCCATAATGATTACCATATTTCACACATCCAAAATATAATTTAAAATCCCTTCTAACAATTAGAAATTTTTTTTTTAAAGAGAAAAGATAGGCCCTCGACCGGGATTTGAACCCGGAACCTTTGTCTCACCGTGACATCGCTCTGCCAATTGAGCTATCAATTGCTATCAATCAATTGGCAGAGCGATGTCACGGTGAGACAAAGGTTCCGGGTTCAAATCCCGGTCGAGGGCCTATCTTTTCTCTTTAAAAAATAAAAATATTTTTAACTCATAAAAAATGACCAATAATTATAAATAATAATATGACGTAAGTCAACAAGATCCTAAATTAAAATTAATGTTCAAAGAACTTCGTTCTAGTGTATTCATCGCAAAAATGGCGGGAGCACTGGGGCTTTAGGATCTATGAGAGAAAAGGTTTGTTCTCGACCGGCAGGGGCCTTGGATAGCTCAATTGGCAGAGCGATGTCACGGTGAGACAAAGGTTCCGGGTTCAAATCCCGGTCGAGGGCCTATCTTTTCCCTTTAAAATATAAAAATAATTATAACTCATAAAAAATGACCAATAATTATAAAAAATTAGAAATTTTATTTAAGTTGGACCATTAACATTCCAAAAATTAAAGCTAATTAAATTTATTACATCTTCATTTCCCATGACTTTCATTGTAGGATACTCCCACGGCCGGTGTTCCTCACAAAAGTCAGCCAGAACTTAAATTTGGATTATTTGGAAAAAAAGACCAATTTTTAAAGGGGCATAACTCAGAATCTATTAGACCTACAGAACTGCGGTTTGATTCAAATTATAGCAAATTTAATCTACTTTAAAATGGTTACCCATGTTTTTTTTTTTAAATGCACTGATTATGAGATACAGGCCATAAACTGAAATAACTTTGAAAATTTCGAGGTTTTTCGGTCACCAAAAGTTTTCCCATCCGTTTTTTCGGTAGCAAACTTGGATTTCCAATAGTCAGACATGCCCTTACAACATATCAAAAATGCAACTCTCTTCGATTTTTTGCGACCCTCAAACTCCTGGCCTTTGGCTTATATTTGGACTATTTGGAAAAATGACCAAGGGGCATAATTTAGTATCTATTAGACCTATAGGCCTCGGTCTGTGCTTAAATTAAAGCTAATTAAATTTACTACAGCTTGATTTCCCATGACTTTCATTGTAGGATCACTCCTTTGCCTGGTGTTCCTCACGAAAGTCGGCCAAAACTTAAGTTTGAATTTTTTGGAAAAAAACACCAATTTTCAAAGAGACCTAACTCAGAATCTATTAAGGTTACAGAACTGCGGTTGGGCTCAAATTATGTCAAATTTAATCTACTTTAAAAATGGTTATGTCTTTTTTATCAAAAACGCACTGATTAGGAAATATAGGCCAAACTCAACAGACTAAAAAGACTTTAGTCAACAGACTAAATAATTTATCTGTCATTGCCAGATTTGAACCCAGGATCCTCAGCGTAGCAGTCAGTGCTCTACCACTGACCTACCTCCCTCACTTATATTCAGTATATTATCATTATATATATTTTTTAAATTATATTTAAAAAGAAAAAAAAATATTAACAGGATCTTTACACTAAGTACTCCTAAAAAGTATAGATGCATTTTAATATGAAGGGTAAGATAATCTGGATGACTTAAAAAAAAATTACAACAAAATAGTAAACCTTAAAATAATTTAAACTTCCAATAATAAATAGTTTTTACTATGTGATACTTTTTCCAGGACCTTCTTATCTACCATATCATTTATATAGACAAACTATAATTATTCAAAATAAATAAATAGTTATTATATAGCTAATAAATGTTACCTAGAAACTGATCGTACTTCACCGTCCCATGTCCCAGCGACTGACTCCAACTCTGCCATCTTTAAGGCAGAACTAGCAGCCAATACTCCCTCGACACATTGGACAACCTAAATTGTAAATATGAAATAAATAAGGATTTACTACAATAAAAATAATTTTCCACAAAAAGAAGTATAAAATTTTTGGTTATTTTAAAATGTGTTATCAAACAGGTTTGCTAATGATCAAACTTTAAACATTCCATGTTTCATATCTAATTATCTACTTTGAATGACTGTATAATATTTTTCATAATTTTTCAATTATAAAAAATTGTATACAGCTCTGTAAATTTGCTTTATACATTCTGAATTGAATCAATGCAGTTTTCAGGCCCTACATTCCATTGTTTGATGAAGAGGCTGTATCCTTAAAGTGTCATTAACGGAAGAAATCTGTCTCTAGCATTCATTTAACAATAACCAGTATTCAGCAAGATATAATTCTAATGGCAATTACAATTTATTGCCAATTAGTGTATTCTGGAGTTGCCGGAATAGTAAAACTTAATAAACTACAATCTATAATCGTAACTGGAACCGCAATAACAATTTTATTGGTTCCCCGAAGCTGGAAACTCTCAAATCATTTGGTCATGAAATCGGGACAAATTTTAACCTTATCCACAAAAAAAATTCGAACTGCTATAGTAAATAGCTTTTTCGATGCCTCACACCAATGATGATACTTTAGGAATATGCATTCCTCCTGTCACTAGTGACATCATAAATAGGTAAATTGTTCCTTTCGCTATCGAATCGTGAGTCATCATATTTTTAATCAAAGGAAAACATAAAACAATTACTTCCAACTTTTTAAGTGGATCTTTAATGTTGAAGTGAGTCACTTTACTAAATTTTAAAACTAAGTTATTAATCTCTTAAAATAATTTTGTAAATGGTACATATATGAAGTAATTATCAGAAGAAAATTTAAAACAAGGTAACTATTAAATAAATGTATGTACAACTCTGCATAGGCTGATTTGAGGGGGGGGGAGCATGGGGGCCATGGCCCCCCCTAGAGTTCTCATTAGTTGATATTGACCTGAATTTTAGTTGGTTTTCAACAAGAAAACACATTTTACACACCAAAATTACTCAGTATCGAATATTTTCTCAATGGGTGCATCCAAAATCGGCGATTCCAAACCCTTTCATGTTTTTCATTCACATATAGATAGCTACCGCTTTGATCAAGGAGCTTATTTTATCCATGTTATTGTTTTCTGGCCTCAGTTGTCTTGAATTAAAAATTGATATTTTATGTATCTTCATTCATATATGGATCGTATACATTGATAACAAATTCACATTGACCCATGGCCCATTCCTAAAAATTCTCCTAGATCCGCCAGTGCAACTCTGAGAAACTCGACTGACTCAATTTAACCTCTCTTTCTATATATTCCAAAAAGTACCACCAGCTAAATGACCTCAATAATTTTGCACATGAACCACTTATGTGGTAATGAACCATTTAAAAGCCAAACAAACAATTTCCATAAAAATAACCACAAAATATAAAACTTGATATATCACAATTGATATGATATGAAGCTGAAATCAATAAATAGGACACTTAAAACAAATAAACGTCTTACCTTTTGAGGTAACTTATCACATGGCCATGGAATTGATACAAATTCAGGTAATAGGACGATTGATAATGTTTCGGTGGTAACAATATCCTTCTTATCGGGTTCAAAACCACCTTCAATTCCAATAGCAAGTTTGGTGACTTTCCGTTCCGGTCCATCTCCTTGTTTGTTTTCCTTCTTTGAAAAATAAAATTTAGAAAAAGAAATTTAAGTTACCAACTATCTAAAGACATTTAAAAAATAATAATACTGATTTCATACAACAAACAATAAACAATACTATGTTCTAGATAAATAAAGAGTTAAACAAACCGATAATGATAAATTAAAAGTGTCAAAAAATAACAGATTTTAAAATATAGATATTAGTATCAAGGCCCATATATTACATATATATTTGAAGAGAATTTTCACTAAAATTTGATTCCCTAGAACAATTAATTAATACATACTACAAAACTAAAAAGAATTATAACTTAGCTACCATGAAGAAGAAGTCAACATTGAAACGAACTTAAATTCCAACATTCTTTAAATAACAAGCTTCTACTAACTAATCCACTATACTAGCTTCCTCTGAGACTGAATAAGTTATAGTACAGAAGATAGGCGCTGACCTGGACCCGAAAAGCTACAAATACTGAAGTAAAGGACGTTTTCAGTCTCAGATTATGCCTTGAGGAAGCTAGCAGCATGTTTAGTGAAACATTGGCAAAGTATATTATGAAGCGGTTTTATCAAGAAGAAATACTTCATGAATGGATTCATGTATTTCCTAGTTTAATTCAATATAAAGCTCCTGCTTAGATCGAACAATAAAGTATGGCAATAATATACTTTTTGTCAAAAATAAAAATGTTTCACAAAGAGTAGTGTAAATTGACTCATCAGCTATTAATCATTATAAACGATAGTAGAAAATCTACTAACATTAATTTTTTTTCTAGTTAAAGTTTTACATTTGCATTTCATCAAAATAGTATAAAGGTAATTATTCCACAGGTTGTCGCTTCGAGTTAAGTCATAACAAGTTTTAACTTTTTATTCATTTCCCTTTTAATATTTTCTAAAAATACAAGTTATAATGAGCTTTAGTACGGAAAAGAGAATGTAATTATAGGAAATGTGTATACTTCCGTAATCATTACCCATATTTGCATTCTCTCTTCCATACTAAAGCTCACGATAACTTTTATTTTAGTAAAATATTAAAAATGAAACGAATAAACAGTTGTGTTAAAAATAAACAAAAAAAAAAAAAAAACAAGCTAAAAACTGTTGTAACACAACTTGAAGTGACAATCTGCAGAATAGATACCAACATAAATATAGTGAAGTGATGTTACAATATGATTTTGATATGGAAATGGTCTTGTGTAGTTATAATTTTATGAAGAAATTGATCAGAGGTGCAATCAGTGAATAATTGCATAATAACATGTAAAACTATTTATTATTTATAATGATATCATATACGGTATCTATATGTCTAGATATCATATCATATCTATATGATGGTATTAATACTGATTAGACCGCACCCCAGTCAAGACAAACCCAAAAAAGAATGCATCTAACAATAATAACTTGATTGCACAATATGCATCAAATCAATCAAACTTAATTGAAAACAGTTGGTGACTCATTAAAAGTTTTATTAGTAAAAATGGACTAAACATGGATAATGCATAACAAATTTCAAAAGTAACTATTTGATAACAATAATAGGATAATTACCTCAATTCGATCCCTCAATAAATGCAAATACACAGCACTACCAGTTCTTTTGTAATGCTTAAGTACAAAATCTTTACCTAAGCCTAAAAATGTTTGTAAGCAAACATAAAGACCCGTTTCCGAATCCTAAAATAAAAATTGTTCATTAGTTTCAGTTAAATATCCATTAATTAAACAATTGTTAAGAATTTTATCTTACAGGAGAGTCAAATGAATAAACACATTCATCTTTATAAACTTTATCGGAGGATTTAGGTATTCTAATTTTAGGCAAATGCGGCGTGAGTCCGACAATTGCTGACTCGGCCATAATTAAAAATAAAATTAACTAAAAATTTGAAATTTATTTCCCAGTCGTGAAGTTGTGAGGCACTATCAACTTAACACCATAACCTACTGCAAATATAAACTTCCACTCTTGCCGGTCATTCTATTTTTCAGTGTTGGTAATTTACCTTCATCATCATTACAAAAATACAATAATTCTAATAATTGATTTTAAAAATACTAATACCAATAATCTCAATAATTTCTATAGAATCTTGAGAAATTCTGGTGAAAGAATGCATAATACTTAAACATTCATTCATTGATTTCGTATAAATTATGATTTTAAAAAATAATAAAATTTGTAGAAAAATAATTGACTTTATTGTAATATAAATTATCCTGGTTAGACATAAGTCCCGCTTTTATGAACCTATATAAATTTTAGTTCATCAGTACAGTTACCGAATAAAAAAAAAAATAATTCAGCTGGTCTGAGTATAGTTGACCTAACAGCACTATTTTTATATAGAATTAGGTTGGGGGTGGGCTTGATAAAGGATTAACGCAATAATAATCACAACTTATTTTTTATTGTAAGTGGACGTTTTGTACTGAATTTTTGAACTTGTTAAGAACGTTGAACAACTCGTTATTTCAGCACACAATCTAACACGAAAACGTAACATTTGTAATTATTTATACATATTACTCTGAGCTATAATATGTTAAAACAAAGGCAAAAATACTAGTATAAAAAATAAAAAGTATTTATTAGTGTTTATTTTTCATTAACTGCACCCCGACCGATTTCCTCATCTAAACAAATTTATTTTCTAAAACTGTTAAATATTTTTTAACGATGACCAGGATGAATTTTGAAGCAAATAAATTGTCCTTAAGAGACAATACTCTACTATTAATAAAAACGTGTATTTCACAAATTTTTAGATTATCAATGTAGGGAATATGGATTTTTTTATTACAATGTAGGGAAATCTAAAGGCTGTAATATAGCAACACTGCTCCATTCCCGAAAGAGATAAAAAAGTAGAAACAATTTATCAATATTGGAGATAATTTTTATTGATTACAATAAATAAAATTTGAAAAAAAACTTTAGTTCTAAATAATATACTTTACAATACTTTCCTGATATTACAGTCCCATTAAATAGAAGATAGCTTAATTTTTGTTGATTGTTAGTTTTGTTGTCAGAGTATTCTCAATTTGATTTTTTTAACTTTTTACTAAATTAGATCCCAAATGTCTCATAAAATACTTTGTGTTGGTATCAATTGTTTTGATATAATACAAATTTGCAAGGATTATCCTCTGGAAGATTCAGAACAAAGGTATTTTGTTCATTTTTATATTATATTTTACTGCCGTTTAAAACACCAGTTTTAAACATTTTATTGATTTTTTCTTAAGATCAATTGATTATCAAATGCAAAGAGGTGGCAATGCATCCAATAACTCCACTGTTCTCTCATTATTAGGAAACAACTGTGAATTCCTAGGAACATTATCAAGAAAAACATTTTGGGAGTAAGTTATCTACCTGATAATACATATTGTTATTTCTAGAAACATCTAATAAATTATTTTCATGAGCATGATAATATTTCTTCTTACCAGAGTAGATAAGTATTTAATGTTTTAGTAAGCATTCCTAAGATAAAATTTCTTGATACTTGTATGATATGGTATAACCACTTTAGAATTTAATTTTTATTTTATATTAATACAAAATATGATTTTAAAGAATAAATATGGAAGAAATGTATAGAAAGTAAGGTATAAAATTCTAGTTTGAAAATGAAGATAAATTATAAAAATTTCTTATTTTATAAATTAAAAAAAAATTATCTCTATTATAATTGTATAAAAATTCTTGTAACATACTAATAAACTTTCAACTCCCTTCATATATCTATAGCCTCCTTCAATTCAAATCTTCAGTCCAGCACTATAAAACAAGATCTTGCGTTTCCATTCTCTACACTCGTTCCAACAGAACCAAAATATTCGAGTGTTTCTTTCTTGCCCACTCTAACACATTGTGGAACTCAATCCCTCCTATCATCTATCATTCTTCTTCACTATTCTCATTTAAATCCTTGCTTTTCCAACATCTCCTGACTTCCCAAAAAATATGCTCTCTAGGCAGGTTAGTCATTTGCTTAAATGAGTCAGTATTGAATAATTTATTTTGTTGTTTAGTTGTTTCTATTTTTTTTCTTGTATGTAAAGAAATTATTACATCCTAGTTCATGCATTTAACAGTCGTTAATAATTTATTGATTCTCTTTAATTGCTTACAAATAAAGTTATATTTCTATTCCAAAATAAAGTTACCTTTTCTATTCTATTCTAATAATGGTCTAGAATTAAGAGTATTTTTATAATTTACAGATTTATTCAGAATGATTTTGAAAAGTATGGCATTGACATCGACGGATGTAAAATATACGATGAATACCAATGTCCATTTTCTACTATAATTGTTAACTCTCTAAATGGTAGTCGAACAATTGTTCATACAAATAAGGATTTACCAGAACTTGATTATGAACATTTCAAAAACATCAATTTAAAAAACTATTCATGGATACATTTTGAAGTAAGCATAATAATTTAGAATTTGTTTTAAACTTTATAAAATGTGTGCGAAACAGCATTGAATGATTTTATTTAGTCATTTATTTTATTATATATATATGAATTTTTTTGTTTCCCTAACATTTTGCATTTCATCAAAATAGCATAAATATAATTATTCCGCAGGTTATCCCATCGAGTTGAGTCACAAGTTTTAACTTTTCATTTGTTTCTGGTTTAATATTTTCCAAAAATACAAGTTATCATGAACTTTAGCATAGAAAAGAGAATGTAATTATGGGAAATATGTATACTTGATCATTTAATCTAGAAATAAACGTTTCAACAAACATATATCATAAATATTATTATATGAGGAAGAACATGGTCCGGGTGTAAGTAAAAAAAATTCTCTTAAGTAGGGAGAATTGTTTATTGAAAAGCCAATGTTTCGACCCACATTGCAGATCTTCTTCTTCTTTAAATCTAATTCCCGTTAAAGCTTCACATTTGGCTCCATCACAATCCCTGAAGAAGATCTGCAATGTGGGTCGAAATGTTGGCTTTCCAATAAACAGTTCCCCCTAGTTAAGTGAATTTTTTTTACCACCACCCAGACTATTTTCTTCCTCATCTATGCTTTGAAATATTAGTTTAAACTTTTATTTCTTAATGAAATGATTTCCGAAATCTACTCATTACCCATAATTACATTCTCTTTTCCACACTAAAGCTCATAATAGTTTTTCTTTTTGGAAATTATTAAAAATGAAACAAATCCACAGTTAAAACTTGTTGTAACTCAATTCAAAATGACAGCCTGCAGAAGCAAGATAATTTTTTTTCTTTTAAAACATTTTTAAATCAATCAAATTAAATATCAATTATAAAAAAATAATAAGATAATTATAAAATGGGTATTTTTTAAAATTAACTTCTTCTAGGGTCGTAATGTATGCGAAGTTTTAAAAATGATGAAAAGTGTTAACGATTATAACAAATCTTGTGATCATCCTATCACGATATCTGTTGAACTGGAAAAAAGGAAGGAAGCCCTATGTTTAGCTGGCTCAGCTGACTTTGTATTTGTTGGAAAAGATTTCAGTAAAACCTATAATTGGGATGGAATGCAAACAACTTTGACAAAAATGAGGCAACATGTTAAACCAAGGTAAAGATACTGACTTTTTCAGTTAGATTTAAAAAAACTCAGTATGTAATGAATTATCATTCAAATGCTTGTCAGCTTAAACTTTTTGATTATCGGAGTTTGGAGAAAAGATATTTAAGGCTTAATATTACCATTTAAATTTAAATACAAATTCTGGCTTTTAAAACAGGCAAGATTATAAATTAATTTTAATATTAGGTTAAAATATTTGTAATCTCTCAGTGCTATAGAATGGAAAGCATTCCTTGTGAAAAACAACTCTGCAGGCCGTCAACTGAATGGTGGTTTACAGCATTTGTTACATTAGATCTTCAGAGAGTGGTATTTTTCATTGTAGTTCATATTGAGCTTATTTGTGGCGTACAACTAACATAATTTCTTTTTTATTATAGAATGGCCTCTAAAGGTCTCTAAAATACTGCATATTTTACTTTGGTATGTATAAAAGTAGAAAATACAGAGGATGCATAGAGTCCACAGAGAAAATGAGAGGAATAATAGAGACCATTGTTACCAAAAATAATTAGTTTTTTGATGTTATGATTAACATAACAACGCACTATGGCCAAGATCATGGGCTCATAGTCTGGCAAAGTGGCTTTAGTATTTTTTAAAGGGAGTGAAAAATACTGTTATGTTGTCCTTTGGATGATAAGTAAAATGGAGGTCCTGAGTCTGTTAAATATCAGTATCCTATTTATACATAGATAGGCAAAATTTAGAGCTCCCACTGTAGCATCGTCCAATTAGCCTTAGCAGCATAAAGTGACGTTAAACAAAACAAACAGTTTTGAAGGAAAACAGAAATTACATCCCTACAGTCTCCCCTAGTAATTTAAGACTGGTAAGAATATCATTTCACGACCTCCCAATAATTAGACGTATTAAAGTTCATGAATAAATCTAAAACCATTTTAATATTTTATTTTGAAGAGAAAAGATTTGTCCAGGACCAGGATTCAAAACCGGGTCTCCCACATATCCGTTGTGGTGCTCTCCCAACTGAGCTAGCCTGGCTCATACCACGGCCAGACAAATCCTTTCCCTTCACCGATCCCATATCTCTGTGTTCTCGCAATATTGCGATGTATACAAGGAGAAGAATGTTCATTAAACAAAACTTTAATTAGTTTTTGTTGTTGTTGTTGACTTACACCATTATATTATTTATAATTAATTGTTATAATTTTTAAATATTTATTTTGAAGAGAAAAGATTTAAAAATTATAACAATTAATAAAAAAATAAATTAAAACCAATTAAGAATGCTTAATAGCTTGTTAGGTTGAGACCTAAAAATATAATTACATTGAAAGGGAAATCCTGTAAATTTAAAGACTTGTAAGTGAAGTATAATGCAAAAAGATTGGAATGGTTCCACGGATGGGATAAGGTTCTTAAAGAAATCGGTAGTACGAAGGATAAAAACAGGAACAGGGATGAATTTCAATGAATGGAAAAAGACTTTTGAGTTTTGTGTTGAGAGAGGAACTCAAAAGACGAAGGGGGCCTCTGTTAGAAAGCAGAAGAAGAGTGTGGGGCTCACGAGATACTAGCAGGACATCAAAGCTGGTCAAAGAAAAAGATCCAGAGGATTAAAATATTGGAATGGAAACAAATTCCATTCCGATAGTTTAAGGTTCTGCTTAACATCTTGTAAATTGCATTTTTTAAATGTTTTATTTTTTATTGCACACACAACTGTTATGTCAATGATCACTTCATAATGATTGACTAGATATTATTGTTTCTTACAGCTCAACAATAGTTTCAATTTGGGGTACGCAAGGCGCAATGGCATCAAATCCGGAAAGCGTATTTTCCTCTCCAGCTTATCCCCCAGCTGAGGTAATAGATACGTTGGGCGCAGGTGATACTTTTATAGCAGGATTCATCCACAGCATGTCTAGAGGCAAAGGCTTGAATGAATCACTACACTCAGCGTGTAAAATAGCAGGATTTAAAGTGGGTACCTATGGTTATGACGAGTTGAAAAACTTTAAAGAATAGCATTAATATTCTAAGAAGTAAATTAAATATTCTAAACCTATATAGACTTAATATTCAGACTAATTATCCTTTAATAAAAAAAAATCCATTTTGATAATAATCCAAATTCAAAATATTAAATCTTTTTAACTAAAATTACAAGTACTTTAATATGTAAAATATCACTTTGAATGAAAAATTATTATATGAAGACCACAGGAGAAAAATGAGGTAACTTGATTTTTTTTCTCAAAATTTGCTAATAGTGGTTTCCGATAGATCTTTCAACGGAATGACCAAAACAGGAGAAAAACAACTTCAAATGGCTGAAAAGTGTCCGTGAATGGGAAAAATTAGTTCATCTGAACAGTGCTTGGGAAAGACTAGTTACGACTTCTACAAGTTGGACTTTAAGCCCAATCAAACATTTTCTTCATTGTCGGATTGACAGGACCAGCAATCTGCTTTAATTTTAATCAAAAAAGTGATACTGATTCCGCAGTAAATATGCTTTTCTAAATATTTAGAAAAGTGAGTTACCTTGTTTTTCGTCTGCAGCCTTTATATATATATCTGACATAAATGTGGAAAATTAACTACATGATTACTTTCTTAACTTTTTATCTCGTATCCAATATCAAATATATCTGCAGCATTTTAAGAATACGAATTTTAGATATACAATGTAAAAGTACATTAAGAATTTTTGGGAGTATGAATAGAGTAATAATTAATCAATAAATATAGACAAAATAATCGCTATTTATATTTACTTAATTTATCCTTTCTAAATAAATAGTTTTGTTCAACTTAATATTCATTTTTAATGTAAATGGGTATTGTTAAATTATTTATCAACTTATTTTTGTATGAATAAAAATATTTCATAATTCACCCATACTTTATTGAAACGGTTCAATTGTTAGAGAAATCGAGGAGTGTAAAGAAATAGATTTTTGAAAATTCTTTCTCTGGACTTTTAATACTTCACTCAAAATTAAGTGACCTAAATTTTATTGAAAACGTAATGTAACGGTAAAAAACTGAAATTTATTAATTTTCATATTTAGGGAAGATTTTTCTTCTAATAGTCTACTAGTTTTTAATTTTTATTATTATTCATATTTTTTTAATTGATTTCACTATTATAGTGCTAGCACTCCTCAGATTTGAATAACTAGAGTTATATTATTATTTTGTATAAATGTTTGTATTATTTCTTTGCAAATTATTGGAAATAAACATTTAAAAAAATTAATAACAACATAGAATAAACCACAATGCAAAGCCTTATGTTTCAAATTCAGTAATACACCCACTTACCAGTCGACGTTTCGCCTATTCAGGCATTATCAAGACCCAAAACAAAAAAAGGATGATGTGAATCACATCTCGAAGAAAAAGGTGCAATACATCCCAACGATCAATTGTATGTTGAAAGTCTTGGTGGTGGGGTGCTGTCTCATGTTTGGGCTGTTGATCGTTGGGATGTATTGCACCTTTTTCTTCGAGATGTGATTCACATCACCCTTTTTTTGTTTTGGGTCTTGATAATGCCTGAATAGGCGAAACGTCGACTGGTAAGTGGGTGTATTACTGGATTTGAAACATAAGGCTTTGCATTGTGGTTTTTCCCAATTGCATTATAATAAATAATAGTGTTTCATTTTGAGTTTTTGGCTCTATTTTATTAACAACTTACTGGGTAGATATTGGACTGCATTGCTGAACCAATACAATATTATTCATTTTTAAGTACAATTAACTAATATACCTCAGCTCTATTATATTTGTTACTAAGAGGGCTATTCATAAAGTAAAGAACGTTTCCACCTGATGCCTCCAATAGCGTATAAGTTGGTGTGCTCGTGCTTGGCACTTCAGTCAGCGCCCAGCTGTGACAACAGCAACATCTCCAAGCTACCCCTTTTTTTTTATATTCAAACTTGAAATGTGTGCTCTGTGTGGGAATCCGAAATCCCGCCAGTTGTGAGGTGCGGTTTGTGATTTGTTGGCAAAAAAACTGTGTGTTGTGTGAACTGTGTGAAGTGTACAGGAACAACAATGAGTGACAGCTCTGTCGGGAAGTGGTGCATTCAGTTTAAAAATGGCCTAACAACCGTTCATGATGAAGAGAAGAGTGGACGTCCAAGCATTGCGAATGACGATCTGGTCACCAAAGTTGACGAAAAGATTTGTGAAAACCGCTGTTTGACAATAACTGAGCTTTCTCTATGTTTCCCACAACTTTCACGGACTTTATTGTTTGAAATTGTTTCACAGAAGCTAGGCTACCACAAATTTTGTGATGATTGGTACAAATTATATGGTGATTATGTTGAAAAGTAGTATTTTAGTCCCTCTTTCACATTTATATAATAAAATGTTTTTCTTGTACTTGGTTTTTTTTTAAAATTCCAAAACCTTCCTTACTTTCGGAATAGCCCTCGTAAATTATTTTTACAACAAAATGTTGATTTCACTGGCAACAGCTTATTGGCCACTTATCTTCAAAAACCACAATAATTTTCTGTAAGATACAATTGAGAACGACGTTACCTTCATAAGTGTAAACGCAGAAAGGCAAAATAAAAAATAAATAAAAATGTATTTATTAGTTTAATCTCTCTTTTGTGAATTTAAGACATCAATAAACAAGTTATTAATAATCTTAAATGTTATGTGATAACAGAAATCTTACATATGGTAAATAAATATAAATATCTATACAATTATATTACAAAATCTGGTTTGTAAAATGCCTGATGGTTATGTTTTCATATAAATGAGTGAATAATCTAATTCAATATTGATAACATTTCAACTATTATAATTGTTATTAGAAACAATATAACAGTAATTTTAATAATATTACATCTGTAATAATGCATATTCATTCTGTAATAGAATGGTTATTAGTTTTCAAGAAAACTAATAGCTATATAAACAGTTTTCATATTCTCCATCTTGTTTTATGCTTGTATGAGGTATGGAGATACTAAAAGGGGTAAATTCATATTTTATCATTTTTAATGAATTTGTATTACAAATTTAGCATCCTCTATAGGGAGGCACATGGTAATACAATCCATTCAAGACATGCTAAATCCAATCTAAGTTTTCTAAAAATAATTGTCTCAAATAAACAATCATCTGAATTATGCATATTTTAGTATTTCCTGAAAAATTTCAAAATTGGATTTACCCCCTTTTGCATCTCCACGCCTCATATCATATATATATATATATATATATATATATATATATATATATATATATATATATATATATATATATATTTATATTTAATACATAATCTTTCTTTTTCCTTTTTTTTATTTTTTTTTTTTTTATAATTTTTGCTAATTATTTTAAATATTAACATATTTTTTTCTGTACACTTCATTCTTTTACCATACTAATTATTTTATGTTTGTTACCATATTTTTTTTATTGTAATCGGTACTGTCACTTTTGATATCGTGTTGTAACTTGTTATCCTCAAATGATGGCCTAAAAAGCATCAGGGCTTTTCTTCTTTAATCGCATAAATTACAGACATCCGTTGCATCTACAGTCAACTATTCCCACACCAATATACATACAAACGCATAGATGTTTTTTTTTACTTATAACAATGAAATCACTATAATAATTTTCACAATATTTTTTTATACAGGCTGAAAACAAAATTTAATTAATTTACAATATTCAATGATTCATAACCTCAATGACTAATAATTAAAAAAAAACAATAAAAATTATGATAAATAAAATAAAATAAAAGGTTGTATTAATATTTAACATTACAAAACTGTAGCCAATCGCTAGCACAAACATTTGTGATGAAATATTTTAGCTTAGTAGTAATAAAATCTACTAGGTATACTGTGTATTGATACTAGCAGGTATTGTGAGAAACGGAACAAAAAAAAAATTAAAATAAAGAAAAATAAAATTACAGGAGGATCTTAATTACGTTTCATGAAAAAAATAATAAACTTATTTAAAATTTTTAACAATAACATACTTAATACATAAACAACAAAAATTACATGTAACATGCATAAAACCTACTTATATAAGATGGAATGTAACTTTTACATCGTTGAAAATATACAATCTCAAAATTTGTGTACAAACAAATCAAACTTTTAGTGGAAACCGAATAATTATAAAACATGAAATGATGTTTCTTTTTTACTTTTTTTTTTTTTTACGTAAAATTCAAAGTTTATAACAGCATGATGGAAGCAGATCAATTTCTATCCACAGGGTAAATAGGAATATAGTTGTCAATTTTGGCACGATGCTTCTGGGCAACACATTCCGATATCCATACAATGTTTCTACATTCTTGTTCCTTTAGTTTCAAGTAAGAATAAAATACTCCAAAATGAAATTGTTGAAGAAAAGCTTGGACATTCAGTTTCACCTTAAACAGTAAACAAAAAAAGATGTTGCAAGGTCACAAAATTCAGCCAAATCAAATGAATATCATTATTTTCTTTATACCATTCATCTAAAGGATAACACAAAATATTCTTCAATGGATTAATGGGTAATTATTCCGTGGGTTGCCGCAATGAGTTAAGTCAAAATAAGTTATAACTATTAATTATTTAAATTTTTTCCAAAAATACAAGTTATCATGAGCTATAATATTATAAAGAGAATGAAATTAAGAGAGAAATGCATATACTTCAATGATCATTTCATCTAGAAATGAACGTTTCAACAAACATATATCATCTATATAATTTATTTTATTGTTATATGATACATTTTTAATATTTTATTTGAAAAGAAAAGATATGACAAGGACCGGGACTCGAACCCGGGTCTCCCACCTCTCCGTAGTGGTGCCTTAACCATCTCGGCCATCCTGGTTCGTTTCTCAGGTGGGAGACCCGGGTCGTGTCCCCATCCTGGTCATATCTTTTCTTTTCAAATAAAATATATATCATCTATACTTTGATATGTTAATTCAAACTTTTATTTCTTGATGAAATGATACTTGTAACTCAACTCCAAGTGACAACCTGCGGAAAATATAACGATTAATGTTTTGCCGTCTTATAATAACAATAAATGAATACTTGCCTGGAAGAAGGGTGCATGTTACATTTTTTAAAGTTTACGGGAGAGCCAAAATAAGAGAATGGGTCATTTAATTAGGTGACTGTCACATACGCCCTTCTTCCATTTTATAAATTTTGCACTTAGGCCCTTGTAAGTAACACTAGTAAAGTCAGGATATCTTCACATGCGCCTTTCTTCCACTGGAACTTAGTCTCTTGAGAGACCGATCATTCTCTGATATAGACAACGATTGTGCTATCCCTGACTTCTATTCACTGTTTAGGCAACTAAAAACTAACGTTAGCGGTATGGGCCATCACAAGGACCTTGATCCACAAAAAAAAACAACTGAAAAATGTAATATACGCCCTTCTTCCAGGCAACTATTCAAATGTTTTTTAAAATAATGCATCATAAAGGAAGGTAGAAGAAATTGCTTCCATGACAAATGCGGCAAATAAGCTCTCATCATTGCACAATAATAAATATTGAATAGATACAGAGATCAACAAAAGGCAGTGGGTAACTTTCATTAGTTTCTCACAGCTTAAATTTAACCACACAAAAATACTTCCATACAATCTTACAAAACAACAACAAAATTAACCTCTGCTGTATAAATCTATTAATAAAAAAAAAATAAAACGTTGCATTCACAATATATAGTTTACTTATATGTAAGAGATAAATTTTTGTTTAGAATAAAAAAATTACAAAAGGTATTGGTTGAGAAACAAAATGATGATAAGAGCAACTATATATGAATAAATTATTTAGTAAGTTTAACAAATTTAAATGTAACTTTATCATTAAGTTTATAAAATTTGTACCTCGTGTTCAAAAAAGCGATCTTCGAGCGTTTTCTCACCAGGATTATTTCCAGCTCCATCAAACAAAGCATGATATTGCTATATAAAAAAAAAATTAACAACTGGATTATTATAAAAATATAATACTTTAATATAATTATACTTTAATAACTGATAAATGTATACAGAATGTAATTAATATGTTGTATTATACAAAATACATTAATATGTTGGAATCTTTCATACGCAAACCAACAGTCAGACAAAAATTTATCTAACTTTTGCTGATTAAGATTCGTGAAGGCTTCAATAAAATATCGCTCCTTCAAGAGAATGATATAACTCAAAATTGGGCATTTTTAAGTTAAGTCATCATTAGCGATCGTATTGGTTACAGCTTTTTAATTCAGGAACGACATCTGATAAACCATTTCTGACAATTTTTTTTCTCTTAATACTCATATTTTGAATTGTATCATGTTTGAGCTTGAAGTTTTACAGGGATAATTATATAAGTTGAAATAAAAAAGTTTCAAGCTTTTAAAATTTACTAATGGCTAGTAAAAAAATTCAATACCATCCTTACAATATGAATACTTTGTTTTATATACGACTAGCTTATGCCCGCGGCTTCGCTCGTGCGGAATTGGGTCTGCCACATAAAGCTTCGTGAAAGATCATTTTTAATAAATAATTTAATTATTTTTTTTAAAAATATAAGTTACTCGTACATCCAAAATTTCAGATGTCTAACTTCAAAACTGATGGATTCTATACAACCATTGAACCCCTATTATATTAAAGGAGAAACCCTTGGGGTGGAATTATCCAAATTTCTTTCTTAAACTATACAAAGAACCTATCTACAAATTTCCAGATGCTAAGTTCCCGATTTGCCTTTAAATATGTACTATATTGGGGGGGGGGGACACATGCCCCTGTAACCCCACATAAATCTGTAGCCTATGATGTATAACCTATTTTACTCAATAAGTTTCATCCAAATCCATTTTAGTTTCACATTTATAATATTAGTAAGAATAGTAGGATATCAAAACAAATAGTTTCACTCATGTTCTTTCTGTTATTTTAACAATTATGATCATGTGATTTGCCTTTAATTATGTACTATAATGGATTCTTCACAGTACCTAAAAAACTGTCGGGAGGGGGGGGGGGCACGTGCCCCCATGCGCCCCCCCTAAATCCGCGCTTGCTATTGCCTATGTGTTATTCTGATGTATAACCTATATTACTGTAAAGTTTCATCCAAATCCGTTCAGTAGTTTTTGCGTGAAAGAGAGACAAACATACAAACTTTCGCATATATAATATTAGTAAGATATACAAATTTTTATTTTTTTTAATTCACAAGTAACTTTCAAATACCTCTACTGAAAAATTAGGTTTTTTGAGTAATGACGTTGTAAAATAGTAAAATCATTACAGATAACGTCATAACTAAATTGCATTACCAAAATATATACATACTACTATACTAATCATATATACAGCGTGCCCCATTTCAAGTGGATCAAGCGTTTTTAACTTTTAAGCGAAACAAAATTCAGTAAATTCAGATAAAAGATTCAGATAAAAGTTGTAATAATTCAGGTAAAAAATTATGTTTCCTCTTGACTCCTATTTATTTTTATTTTTCTGAAATGTAAAATCCAAAAGATGGAAAAAAAATTCAATAAGCATTCAAGGTTGACTACTTTAGTATACCTCCTTTACTAGGAAACTTAATGTAGCATTAAGTTATTTTATTTAAGAGCTCTTACTCGTGAAAACTTACTAATCAAGGTATTTTGAATCTTCTAGAAAATGTCTGGACATTTAAAAACCTTCTGTTTCGACATTCTTATAGAAAAAATTGTAAATTTTCTACATACCTATGAAAGATAGAAAAAACTGTATGTATGTAACATGCTTTGTATTATACATTTCAGAAAAATAAAAATAAATGGGGGTTAAGAGGAAACTACATTTTTTGAAGGTCGATATTCATGATTTAAAGTGAAAAATCAAAAAATGTTTTTTTATTTCTTCAAATTAGGCCTGAATAACTACAACTTTTACCTGAATCGTTTTTCTGAATTTTGTTTCGTTTAAAAGTTAAAAACGTTTGATCCACTTGAAACGGGACACCCTATATATAGATATACTCACCCTAGTTATAGAATGATAAGTAATTTAATTAATGAAGAATAACTTTAAATACTAAAATAAAATAATTAAATTTACCTTGTAATAATCAGCAACAGCTTTTACTTGTTCATAATCATCAGCTCTGGATAAAGCTGAAAGGCCATCAGGGTACAAAATACCACAGCGTGGGTAAAGTTTAGAACGATCATCTTTAGTCAACTCAGTCCCAAAGGAATTGATAGTGATAATAAATGCACGCCTATCAGCTTCAAACTACAATAAGAATATAATTATTAAATAAAAAGAATTAAAAAAATGGAGTATTATAAAGATAGAGATCCCAATATATTATTCTAAAACATTAAATTCAAGCATATATAAAGATGAAATTCAAATGTAATTAAACATGTCGTCGATAGAAATTCAGAGTGAAAATACTCTTTCATGGTTTATTCAAATCAGTGAGAATCGCAGAATATAATTTATCTATGTCATTATGCATTCTTTTTGTGCCTAATAGATAACTCTACAAGAACTGTTGTCAATTATCAGTTCTAAAACAAACACTATAGACGGGGAGCGACCTGTGGTATAGTGGTTAGCATAACAAACTACTACGCCTAAGATCACGGATTTGTAGCCTGGCAGTTGGCTCTAGGATTTTTTAAAGGGAATAAAAATTCCTTGGTAATGCTGTCCTTCGGAAGGGACGTTAAATGAGGGTCCCGAGCCGGTACCATGTCAGGTACTCGTTAAAAATCCCTATCCTAATTAAACCTGGATAGGAAAAATTTAGAGCTCCCACTGTAACATTGTCCGATTAGCCAAAGTAACATAAAGTGACGCTAAATAAACAAAAAAACGAACAAACACTGTAAATTGAAAATGAAAAAATTGTTTTTTTTTCAAATTTGTTGCTCTGCTTTTGTATTGATAATGTATATGATTAAATACATACAGCAAGTATTTCGCACATAGTATCTGCAGTAGTTCCACCCAACTTTTTGCAGAAATCATAAAATGCTTCGAGATAAGCTTTGTAAAGTGTGTTTCTTATGATTTCAATATTCATCTCATCAAGATCTTGCTCACTGATGCAATCCACAAAGAAAGGAGCTTAAAAAAAAAAAAATTAGTAGAATTTTTAAGATAAAAAAATTGAAAAATTAATTTCAGTAGCTTAAAATTACCCAATGGAGTATCGACTAAAACAGCATTATAAAGTTCTGCAGGTGTGGCCGCAACATGGATAGCTTCCATTTGCTCAAAGCTACCAAGAGGATGGCATTTCGGAATAAGTTCAGAAATAGGACGTTGATGTAAAGTCCCCGTAATTAGAAGTATAATATTATCAATCATATAACTGTACCTGGAATGTAAAAATATTGGCATTCACAAATTCACATTTAATTTTAGTCAATAGATATGTTTTAAGCATAATGTGTATTAAACCAAAACAATAATTTATGACTAAAATAATGTTGCTTCCTATTTATAGACTTCTTCCAGAAAACTCCTGTGTCAACAAAACCAATAAATGTTACAGAAGAGTGTTTCTCAAAACTCGTCCAATCTCCTTAATACTTCAAGTATTTTTATAGTTTTTAAACAATTTACTGCAGTTCCTACAAAGATCTTTATAGCAAATGATGGATTCAATTGGTCAGGGGATGCAGTCAATGATTTACACCATAAGCCGAAACGGCACAATTGAAAAATAAGTTCTGCTTATTTTGTGTTGTCATTGACTACACTCCCTCACCAATTCAATCCATAACAATAACAACTTTATATTTTGTAACCATGCTTTTGCATCACAATCATGTTCTGTATAGATAAACTCGTAACAGTACTTTAATATCCAAATCTTTTATTTATTTTTGTTTAAAGCTCAAGGTTAATTTATTAAATGACACTTTACTCAGCTTCTTATCAAAACAGATAATACACTTGACGTTATAATAAATTAGTTAACAGTAAAACTAATGAAATAATTTAAATGTTATCTTCAACACATTATACAACAAAACATCACACAGCGATATCTCACTGCACTATCACCTCCTATGACAATTGCTAACCTATACCCTTGATAATTAACAAGCTTGAAAATTAAAACAATCTCATATGAACACACTACAAAGCTCTACTAATGAGTACGCCAAATACAAATTTAAAAACATAATACTATCAAATAAATACCAATCATATAACAGTTTCAATAATTAATCATACATTATCATTGCTTTAGGTCAAACTTCCCTAGACCACTTTATAAAAGTAATATAAAAGTAACAATTTTAATGGTTAAAATGAAAATAAAAGTTAGTTTCATGACATGACTGTTAAGTTAGTTTAAGTTCCACTAGTACGTATATCCCAAATGGTTAAGTGACCCTATTGTGACTATTAGACAGTAAATAAACAGTTCATTTATAGTTATTTTCATTACAATTTAAATTAACTTTAACTTATTGAGGTATAATAACCCCTCATAAACAATGTGGATCACAGCAAGTACAAGAAAGTTGGGCTAAGTAATTTTCAAGCAGTATTAATAATTAAAATATATTACGTTATAAAATCAAGAAATGTTGAGAGAGGTTCCACAGCTTGATTTCTCATATGCTGAAATTCAATAACCAATTTTTCTCTCAGTTTGTCATCGATGACAGATACTGACAGTGGGCTAGGTTCATTAGCCAGAAAACTTCCATAGTCCGTTCCTTGAAGATGCAATTTCAAATCTAGAAATATACAAAATGAATTTAAATTTACAAAAACCAGCCATATTACACAAAATATTTTAAAGCAGCAACTTCACCTTCAAGAGATTCACATTGGACCAAATTTAAGTAATCTGTATTCTTTAAAATACCGCATTTAAAACCACGGCACAATCCTTCTAAATATCCCCCATCAATATTAAACATAAATCCCATCATTTTGTCGAAGGAATTACTAAAACTCACTCAATAACAAACCCCTTTATAGATTAAAAGGACTCGCCCACTTTTTTAGAGACCCATATGATCGGTTGATGGAGTGATGGTGAATAGTTCTAAAGAATACAAATAATTAATACAATTATAAACTTTTTGAAGTTTAGTTCTTATTTTAGTACAAATCAGTTTTTTCTATCAAAATTATTTCTGGTATTTAGACAGTACTGAGATTCATATTTAATGTATATCAGCAATAATTTGAAATTTTATGTGTACTTTCAATTTTAAACGGCTCTGATTAAAATTAAATATTAAAATACCGTAGTATGATTTTTTTAAAACATTTCTACCGTTAAATGTTGGTAATTAATGAGTTTATTACAATGGAATTTTTTTATATCATTGTTGGCTGAACATAGCGTCATATAGTTCAAGATGGCGTTCATGAATGAAGTCTGTTTGTTTTGCTATGTTAAATCGTAACTGTTACACTTAGTGTAGTGATTTATATTAATCTTAGCATCAGTTCGCTTGATAATGAAGAATTATTTCGAAGCTGTTGTTTTCGTGTGTTGTTGATTTGCTGTTATTTCCGTGAAAAGCTATAGAATTGTGCTACTGTATTTATATCATGTTTCTAATTATATTGTGTTATTAATCAATGGATATTGTATTGGATTGCTTGATTATCATGGCACATTCCAACATTGTTAACAAGGTAATACTAAGCAGTTGTTTTAGCCTTTATATTTTCTTTTTCTTTTGAATCAGCTACTGGTGTTACACTTGCATGACTCTTAGTTGTTAATTTATCCCTAACATATGAATTATTTTTAGCCTTTAATGTATTTTCATGTTTCTTTTAACTCATTTCGTTGTTTTAATTTATTTATTTCAGGTTTTACCCAAAACTATATAAAGAAGTGGTATCCTTGGCTCCATGGGGAACTTTTTTCTCAAAAAGAAAATATATACTGAAGTTGGATAGTAGTTACTTCTTCTTCAGGAAAATTAATGGTGTTGACAAAAAACAGAGCTGCGCCTGTCGCAGGTATGGATGGCCCTGTCAAGAAGAAAGTGAAACGATCTGATGAAGAGAATAATTCAGACTTGGAATCGTTACAAAAGAATTTGTTGGGTCAGTGCTTGTGTTCTATGCCTGATAGTGTTTTGAGGAAACCATTCCGTAGCCTGAAAATTCTACATCAAGATGATGGGCATGGATGCTGCACAGCATATATCGCCAATTGGAGTAGGGATAGGACTCTTTTGTTTTTAAGTTCAGTTCAACTGTTATGTGAGATAGCTCTGAAACAAAATGCCCGAGGATTGGTATGTTCAAGGATCAGCGATGTTTGTGATGCACTTATCAGAAACGAACATGGATTGGTGGATTATCTAATAGAACTATCTGCTCATTCAGATAGGTTTGTTAGTTTCGCTTCAGGTCGTGCCTTGTCAGCATTCTTTTTAGTATCCAGAGCCCACGTAGATCCAAGATGGTTGGATCGCCTAACAGACAATGCCTTATCCTCCTCTTATCCAGAAACATCTCACCCTCAGAAAATGGCCTTTTCTCTGGATGTCATCAAAAGAGTTACCGAGTGGAAAGATTGTGAAGAACACCCACTTGAAGATAAGGATTGTCAGCCCCATCCATCGTGCCATGTTTTAAGTGTAAGTGATCCTGATAGTCTAGACAGTAGCCAGATAAAGTGCCTTTGTATTAAAGCCTTGGAAGCAAAGTGGCCTGCTGTTGTAAATAGTTTTGATAGGATTCTTAGAATTTATCCTACACAGCATGAATCTACAGTCGTTACATTTTTAGGCTTGTGGGAGGCAATAATTTCAGTTAAGGCTAATCTCTCTATTGTTGACACAAAACCTTTCTACGCCCACTTAGCTAACTTTGTTGCTTTACTGAATGCAAGTGTTTCGCCAATAGTTTGGAGGCATATGCTGGATTTGTTTAACGAGGTTTTATGCTATGGAAGTACCTTGGCTCTTCAAGATATATTGGCTGAAGAACCATGCTCATTGGCTCATCTTATTGTCAGGAGTGTTAAAGACTGGAGGTTGTTGGAGACAATTCCATATAGAGGAGGTAGTGGTCGATTTGGAGGTGGAACCGGTGATGGAGATAGACCTCTTCTACAGAAAGCGGTGCTACTGGTCTTGAAATCTGTCGCAGTAACCGTCAAGGAAACTAGATGTGAGAGTTCCAGTGATAGTTCAGTAGCGTCTGAATCCGAGGATGTTGATGCTGACATGGCCGTTATTGAAAGGAGTATTCGAGAAGTTTTAAGGCAGCTTGATAATTGTGTCAAAGCCCTGCTACCTTTCCACCCTGAAACACCTCTTGCCCAGTGGGTTGTTCAGTTATTTTCTGATCAGGATGATGCTTTGATTGAAGGAATGGTGTGTTGTTTGGACGTCAGTGTGGGGCTTTTCCACAGGGAAAATGCTTCTCAAGATTTGAGAAGAGCACTGAGTCCTGCTATCTCTTTGGCTCAGTTTTTACGGACGGTATCTCATGGATCTGATGTATTATTAGATTATCTTGTATCGAATGAAACCTGTTTCTTGTTATATCTACTCAGGTTATTAAAATATATTCGTAGGAACTGGATAGAATTCGCTACCACTTGTGGTAATGAACTAAGTGACATAATGAGCGTATTTAGCCGTTTGCATCTGGCTATTGACAGGCTCATTGCTCGGTCATTATTTCCGTACAACATCAATCCAGTTTTACGACTACTTGAGAAATGTGAACAGCTTTATGAAAATATTAATGTTCAACAATTCTAAAATTTACACTCTATTTATATTTTAAATAGTAGTGTTAAGAGTGCAATTAAAAACTTAACTAGGTTGTGATTAATAACAATAACTTTTAGTGTAAGTTAAAATAGTTTTGATGTAAATGCAAATAAGAGTATGTCCATATAAAAATCTTATTATTTTCATATAGAAAATATGAATATGATTTACTATGTATTTATTTCTTGTATGTATTGTTTACATACTTTCTCTTGTATTTTTTTGTTTACATAACATTTTATTTATATTTACTAATTTACTATCTTTCCATTTTTTTTATACTAAGTAAAATTATTTATTATTCAAGTACAATCTTTAAACAATAGTTACCTGCATAATGTAGATGATCAGCTATAGAATGATTATTGGACCAATTTTAAGAAATTGCTACTTGATTATTTTCTGTACATATACTAATTCCATGACGTATTTATTTATAAGACTGTAGGTAAAATTATATATTTTATAAATGCCAGTTTGTAATTATGAAATTAATATTGTTTTATAATTAAATTTTTTATCTGCAATTATTGCTTTTAGTTTTGTTATTGATTCTACCTATTTTTTTCCCGTTTAATTAAGGTTATTAAAGCCAGAGGAAACTTAAAAAATCAAACATTTCAAGAAATCCAATTTTTAATTTATGGTTAATTTTCTTATTCTTTCTTTTCTCATGAAAAGGCCCGTAAAGACGACGGGAATATCATAACTAATGCTTCTTCATCTGTTTCCTCTTTTCCCATATGTCCTTCATGAGCTTTGCCTGCCTAAGTTTTCTCTCCTCAGACCACGCAAGATCCTTTTTGGGGCGCTTTTTTCCCATAACCTTTATTCCCTTTAGCATTTTTCTGTATTCATCTCTGTCAAAACAATCTTTGTCCATATCATCCTTAAGTTGTTTGAAATATCCTGTTAAATTTTTGTGGCAGTGGATTCGGTAAAAAATTTGATGGTTCAATCTTTCAGGATTCATCCTCATCATGTGTCCATAGAACCTTAGCCTTCCCACCCTAGCGTCAGTTTCTAAGTCTGTTGTTTCCTTATAGATTTCTTGATTGGACCTCTACCTCTATCCTTCAGGTGTTCTCCTAGGTCCATAGATTCTTCTGAGAATTCCTTTCTATTTTCAGAAGCCTCTCTAGGCTGGGAAGACAAGAGGTTTTTGTTCCATAAAGAAGAATTTTTTTATTCATATTTATTGAGGTATTATTTTATTTTTTTAATATAACCTGTTTATTTACAAAAAATTAATTTCATCTTCAAATTATGTTCTCCCCCTACTTAATATTACAAACTTATAAATATTTTAACTAAAGATAATGTATGAATAATTTAGAACTAAAAGGTAAATGTAGGAAATTCTTTTGTTAATTGGGGGAAAGGTGTCTCAACTTATTTTTTTTTTTGTCTGCTGATCAAGAATTCAACTAAATTACTCAAAATGATTTACTTTTTTTCTCATCTACTATTAGAATCATGCATTTTTTAGAGCTATAATAAATTAAACAAGAGTAGATTAATTACAATTTGTACTCACTTTTTTTAATTTGAAAATTGAGGATTATAATATATTTTTCAAATGGAGACCAGAAAGGTAAATCAGTGGATTGTTATAGAGAAATTATGAAAATTTGCTTGTTACACGTACACCGTAATGAGAATTAAATAATTTTTAAATATTTTTATTTTGAAGAGAAAAGATTTGTCCAGACGGATTTGAATTCAACAGGTCGCCCATGTCTCTAGCATGGTGCTCTAACCATCCAAGCTAACCTGGCCAGACAAATCCATTCTCTTCACAGATCCTAGGGAGCAGAGTGGCTCAGTGGTAGAGCACTGAGTTGCCATGATTTTTATTTAGTCTGTTTGCAGCGGGAGATGGATCATAAGGGATCTAGGACCCTTCTGGGACCCACCCAGCCTCTATAAAATATTATAAAAATAGGGTACCCAAAATAAGGGGGGGAAATCTGGCATTTGAGCGTGACCTAGAACAAATCACCTCCTTGCAGAACCATTGTCCATGAAACAGTATAGTCCCTACCATGTACTGAACCCCAGACCCTTCATGGGTTGTAGTGGTACAGGGTTTTTTTCTTTTTCACGTGATGCTCCCATCTTTCTTCTATATTATAAGATATATATTTATTATCTTATTATTATAATTTATTATTCTCTTAACAATCCTGGTTTGAATTTGATGGAGTTGGAGAATCCCTTGAAGTTCTCCAAGACTCCTTTCAGACTCCTTAAGCTGGATATCCTTCATTGAGAAAAACGCGGTTGTGTGTTATCTTGACCAAAGCACCTCCCTGCTCAACAGTATTGTATTAAAATCAGTATAGTTTCAACCATGTACTTGACTCAAGATCTTCCATGTGTTGTAGTAATATGCATTTTTTATTTTGCCAAATCAAAATATACTTATCATTTTCATTATTTATGAATGAGAAAGAAAAAATAGGTAATTTTTTTAGTGATATTTTTTATATTAACTTAAAAAAGTTGAGGTAACTGAGAAATTTGTAACTATTACCCAAAAACATGAATAAACTAATGGTCAGAGCTCCAAAAGTTTTCAATAAAAGTACCAAAGACCAGGAAAAAAATGAACAAATTCTATTTCATCTTTAGAAATCCACCTGCAATAATTAAAAAAAGTAAGTATTTAGTAACTTAGGCATTTTTTATTCTTACAAGTCTTTTAATTTTTTTTGTTTTTTATTAATTAAACAAAAAATTATATTTATTTGTGTACAGATTATCCTCAAGAGTACTAAACATTATATAATGTTTTTTTAATATACGAAGTAAAAAAATTTTTTTGAAACTTCAAAGTAGAAAGAATGAATTTATTTTAATTTTATGTTAATTCAAATTCTATGGATTCTTCTTATTATTATTTTCAGAAATAAATTATATAATAATTAAAATATTGTAATGTACTTGTATTATTGTTTTTTTTTTTTTAATGCATTAATTGTTCATAGTGTGGTTTTTCACAACATGTCAATCTATGAAGCGACTGCCTAAAACCGAAATTTTGGTATTTGTATGTTATGGTTATCACCACTTTATAATTTAATAGAATTTATTGAATTTCATGATTATAAAACACATGTGAATAAGTAAATTGGTAATTATATGGTTTTTACAAAGTTTTTGTGTGAAAATGTACACTTTAAATAGAATATTTCGTGAGGTTCATGATGAACAGACATAGTATCCCTCCTAGGTAATGGACTTTTACATAACAATGGTACAAAAATATGTTAGAGGTATTCCAAACGAAGCTGCAAGAAAAGTGTGGGCGGAAAGGGATACATGAATCTTTACTAGTTGGGTTATGTACATAAAACCCAAAGCCATAGTTAAAATTATGTTGACCCAAGAACGTTGGCAAATAGGCAGAAGATTGAAGAATTATGGGGATCTGCCAATTGGGGTAACAAAGGAAGACGAGGAACAAACTGCACTTTTTTGACTTCTTATCTTGCTCTTTTTGTGTGAAGTCTTTACTCTTGAGTTTATTTTTTTTTTTTTGAAAATTTGGCTTTAAGACTTTATTATCGAAGTCCTATTTTGCCAGCAAAACTAAAGTCTTATTTTTGTTTTCCTAAGGAATTTTATAATCTGACTAAGTCCTTCTCTGTCCTGGCCCTTTAATTTTTCTGGTATACTGAGGGCCGACCCCTCGATATGTTTCTTCCTCTCATTGTTGAATCTCTTAAAGGACATCATCACGTGTAGAGGATCCTCGTCCTCACCGCAGATCTCACAACTTGGTGTCGCCTTTATTTTCATCAGATTTAAAAATTTGCTGGTATTACCATGGTTAGTTCTTAATCTAATCAGGTTAGTCACCTCACTTCTCTTTAAAGCTATTCCAATCGAAACGAACCATGGTTTTAAAGCAATTTTTGGTAGGATTGAGTAGTGATCCTGCCCCTTGCTCTGGGATTCCCAATCATATAATTAAAAAGATTTATTTATCTTTTTTTATTTATTTATCATACAATTAAAAAGTTTATTTACACAACTCAAGAGAAAATACCCATTCGCCTAAATTTTATTAGATATTACAGATTTTTGGATTGGTGTAAACAATTAAAATTCAAAAATTAAACAACAATTAAAATTCCGGGGCGCCCCCTTTGCTCCGGCTGGCCCCCATCGGCCTGGGTGCCGCTCTTGTCGGGGCCCTGCGGGATTCGTGGTGGTCTCCCCAAAGCAGATAAATATATAAACCAACGGGCGTTGATGACCATAGCTGTTTTTCGCCCCTAAACAACATCAAACAACAATTAAAATTACTTTAATAAAAACATAGGTTTATTATTTGTCCCAAATTAAATCAATTATATTAAATTCCAAAGTGGTAATACCGTAACATACAAGTACCAGAATTTTAATTATCTAGTTGTTCTATAAGATGTCATATGAAACCCTCCATTTTAACAAGGTACATTTTTATAAGAATGTGTGGCCTGGTTTATAGAATCTTTTCACAAATACAATTGAAAACAAGAGTGCATTAAGTTTTTTACCTTGAAAATTTAAAGTTTTAAGAAAATGGCAAATAGAGCTTAAGATCCATCCTATCAAATGAGACATCATAGAGTAGTTTGTGGAAGAAAATGGTCCGGGCGGAGGTCAAACAATTTCTCTTAAGTAGGAAGAAATGTTTATAAAATAATTTATTTTGTATTATCTTTCTCTGCACCCCCTTACCTATTCAATCCATCATACCTCTTTTGAGTGGTAATAGTTTTTGAAACTGGTGAATGAATTAGACAAGCAAAAAGCATTGATTAAATTGAAGTATTGGGTAATTTATTTGATATTAATGCTAAATTTTTTCTTCAAAATATTTAATACAACTTTCCAAGAAGGATTATCTATGAAATACCGAATGATGGTTTAAGATTGAGAGGAAGGCTCCTTCTCAAGGCTTCTCAAGTGGCTCCACGATTTGGAGGGTAACCTGAAGGTGATGGGTATAAACCGCTGGAGGTGGACAGGAATGAATGGCAGAAGAAATCAACAGAGGCCTAGATTCTGCAAGGACTGTAGAGCCCATTAATACATTTAATAAAACTTAACGATATTCAGTTTTTAATATAATAATAATAAATTCTTTATTTATTCTGGGGCAAGTCCCTTTAGAATAACATAGCTGTACATTATTGTGGGCTGTAGAGTCTTAGAGTACAAAGAAAAAAACTAGTAGAAAAGTCAATCTCTAAAGCTGATGAAATAATAATAAAGAAAAAAATAGCTTCTTATGATAATGAAAAAATGAAGATTTCACATTAAAAACAAAAATAAAAATGAATAAACAATATAAATAATATTCTATTGATAATTTTATGTATGCTCTTCGGGGAACTGGAGGGATAGAAAGTAATCAAATAAGCACGATTTGAGGGTAGGAAGGGTCTTGGAACAGCGGATGGAAGAAGGGATAGAATTCCAGAGGGAACAGGACCGAATCATGAACGATCTGTCGAAAGCAGCGGTTCGATGGGCCTCTATATACAAATCGGCGGAATGATGTGAAATGGAATGGATGGAGGATTTAAATTTGAGAAGCTCATATACATATAATGGACGGCAGGATTGGATAACTTGATAGAGGAAGGATGCAAGGAAATACTTACGGCGATAGGAAGGATACAACCACCTCAACTCTTCATAAAATCGGGAGACAGGGGCGTCCCTGGGGATCCCGAAGGCAAAGCGTACAAAGCAATTCATCAAACGTTTTATTTTGGCCTCGAGCTCCACAGAGACACCCCCATATACAGCGCAGCAGTAGTCGAAGTGGGGGAATACTAAAGAGGTAACTAGGAGTCTATAAGTTTCTAATGGAAATAGGTTACGGATGTAATTTAGTCTCTTCAGGGTAGAAAAAGTACGGCGAGATATATTGGCAATATGACTTTTCCAGTGATTCCGAGGTTTTTGACTGATAGGAAAAATTTGACAGGAACATTATTTAAGAACAGGATTGGGGAATGAGGAACTTTTTTAAGGAGGTGATTAGAACCTATTACCATCGCCTTTGTAAATATATGTTTATCAGATTGCATAATTAATGGAAATAAATTTGAATATACAGTTGGCATAATGTTTTTTGAAAAAACTAAAACATTTAATTTATTTAAAAAACTCAGTGGGTGGAAATCAAGAAATGGAAATAAATTTAAAAACATTTTTTTTTTCAGAAATTTGCCCATCAATACCATTTTACAGTTCATCAACTATTAACGATTTAAAAAAATAATATCTACAAAAAAGGATAAGATTAAAAAAATTGCTAGGATTAATCAATAAGACACAATTATATTTCAGTGCTATCCAGTTATCCCTTAAGAATCACAAATATGAAAAAATCATGCAGGATTAGTCTTGCTGCTGTATTAAAAATTAGTTAAGTAGAAGATAAATTATGTAAATAAAACAAACAATACATATTAAAATAATTTAAAAAAAAATGTATTTATTGAAATTTACAAGTGTTTAATCGAATACATTAAGTAAATATAATGAAAGATAAATAATTTCCTGAGATAAAGGCAAGTAGGAACTACCCAATGGTGATACTCGAATAGGAAATTTAACTTAGGGTCATGAGGCCATCTTCTTTTCAGACGCCTCAGAGGATTATCAGGAATTGACATAGTAAAATTAAAAATAGATACATATTAGTACTAAGTTATGTAATATAAAAAGAATAATGAATTGCTTTTATATTTGCGTTATAGATTATAAATCAAAACTTAGGTAAAATAAATTGTTTTGAAATGAAGATAGGGAGGAAGCTATATGAATGAAGATGGATCGACAATCACAGAAAGAATTAGCACCAATGACAAATGAATTTTCAAAGGTCAATTTCGATTTGATGATGTTTGAAATTATTCGAATAAAATTTTAAATTATCTTGAAGTGATAATTTCAAATTTATTAGCCTTGTCATTTGTTCATCCAGAAATCCCTCCACACTTCATGCATCCCTGACCAATGTTGGAGGGAATGAGGAATTATATTAGGAGGTGATCTGGATATTGTGAGGAAATTGGGATTATCGAATAATTTGGTAAATATGGTTCTTTCAAGTTAGAAATGGGTCTAGAGTAAGCAGTATTTTTTTAATTTTTTTTTTTGTAGATTTCTGGAATCACATAATTATTGCTATTGAGAGATAGCAGTGTACACAATGGAGCGTTTTGTGCCAATGATAATGACCTTAGGTTTTGCCTGGCACAGTTTATTTTCTAAAGACCAGTGATTAATACTATCGGTATCAACCTGGAACATATACCCCCTATGTTCCAGGTTGATACCGATAGTATTAATCACTGGTCTTTAGAAAATAAACTGTGCCAGGCAAAACCTAAGGTCATTATCATTGGCACAAAACGCTCCATTGTGTACACTGCTATCTCTCAATAGCAATAATTATGTGATTCCAGAAATCTACAAAAAAAAAAATTAAAAAAATACTGCTTACTCTAGACCCATTTCTAACTTGAAAGAACCATATTTACCAAATTATTCGATAATCCCAATTTCCTCACAATATCCAGATCACCTCCTAATATAATTCCTCATTCCCTCCAACATTGGTCAGGGATGCATGAAGTGTGGAGGGATTTCTGGATGAACAAATGACAAGGCTAATAAATTTGAAATTATCACTTCAAGATAATTTAAAATTTTATTCGAATAATTTCAAACATCATCAAATCGAAATTGACCTTTGAAAATTCATTTGTCATTGGTGCTAATTCTTTCTGTGATTGTCGATCCATCTTCATTCATATAGCTTCCTCCCTATCTTCATTTCAAAACAATTTATTTTACCTAAGTTTTGATTTATAATCTATAACGCAAATATAAAAGCAATTCATTATTCTTTTTATATTACATAACTTAGTACTAATATGTATCTATTTTTAATTTTACTATGTCAATTCCTGATAATCCTCTGAGGCGTCTGAAAAGAAGATGGCCTCATGACCCTAAGTTAAATTTCCTATTCGAGTATCACCATTGGGTAGTTCCTACTTGCCTTTATCTCAGGATTACCTTGTCATTTGTTCATCCAGAAATCCCTCCACACTTCATGCATCCCTGACCAATGTTGGAGGGAATGAGGAATTATATTAGGAGGTGATCTGGATATTGTGAGGAAATTGGGATTATCGAATAATTTGGTAAATATGGTTCTTTCAAGTTAGAAATGGGTCTAGAGTAAGCAGTATTTTTTTAATTTTTTTTTTTGTAGATTTCTGGAATCACATAATTATTGCTATTGAGAGATAGCAGTGTACACAATGGAGCGTTTTGTGCCAATGATAATGAACTTAGGTTTTGCCTGGCACAGTTTATTTTCTAAAGACCAGTGATTAATACTATCGGTATCAACCTGGAACATAGGGGGTATTGAAGATCACAGAAGTTTAGAAGGTAATGTATTTTATTTAAGACATCTGTATACAGATGTATTGGAATTAATGAATAATATTTGGAAGGTAATAAGTTCAAGAAGAGGGAAATTCCCCGAGGAACACTTTCTGACTTTCAAATCCTCGATTTCTTTAAGTTTGGGTATATCGACAGATCAGTTCATCTGCCTTGTAGTTTTGGCCAAACCATAGTCTTGATATCTTTCTCCTCATAACCCTGATTATTCTTTAATATCATCATTAACTTTGAAGGGAGCGGAGTAGCTCAGTACATAAAGCGCTGAATCGCAGTGCTGAAGGTCCTAAGTTCGAATCGGTCAGTGGCAAATAAATCATGTAGTTAGTTAAGAGCCGAAGATGGACCCTATGATCTGCAGACCCTCCTGGGTCTAACCTATCCTCAATATGGCGAATACCCTTAACTAGCAGAATTGAATGTGATATCTGACAAATCACCTCCTTTCACAACAGTTGTCCTTGAAACAGTAAAGTATGGACGACCTGTGGTCTAGTGGTTAGCATAACCAACTACTACGCCCAAGATCGCGGGTTCTTAGCCCGGCAGGTGGTGTTAGGATTTTTAAAGGGAATAAAAAATCCTAGGGCCAACTGCTATGTATATAAGCCAACTTGTACAGATTCATATATCCCTTTCCGCCCACACTTTCCTTGCAGCTTCGTTTGGAATACCTCTAATATATTTTTGTACCATAATATATAGCCATATCATGACCTTGAGGTCATACCTTTGTGTTAGGTAACAATCCATTACCTAGGAGGGATGCTATGAACGTCTGTTCATCTTGAACCTCACGAAATATTCTATTTAAATTATGTTGAAGAAATTGGTCCGGGTAGTCACTGAATGAAATTCTCAAGTAATTTCAGAAAATCTTTATTGATAGCCAAAGTTTCGACCTACGCTGTAGGTCTTCTTCAGGGTAAAATGCAGAATGCAAAATGCAGAACACGGTACAATAAGAAAACGGTACAAATATATTAAAACATTTTAAATATATTTAGATAAACTAAAAAAAGGTGAATACAGGCAAAAAAAAATTGATAAAGATGTACAGTAAGGTAATTATGAAGGTTAAAATGTATAAGTGTATACTATAAATTACTAAGTGCCAAAAGGTAGTAAGCCACATCATGAAGAAAATAATAATAAAACAGAAAGTGTTGACAGTTAAAAAATTAAGGTATTACAGATAAAAAATAAAAACTGAATATACAATAGGAATGTGAAATGATATGGGTAAATTAGAAAGTGATAAGAATTACGCACTAAAAATTATAGGTAATAAAAAAGAAGAAATAAAAACTGTAAAATTATAAAAATCTAGAAACGAATTATATAAAATAAAATAAAAATGAAAATAAAAAATATTTTAGAAAATACAGTATTAATATTGATAGGTAGAAAATACTTTATACTAGTGTAAAGAATATTAATTGCATAAGAGAATGTAAGAAGAGAGTTTATATAAGTGTAAAATATCAATTGTTTATGAGTAGGTATGTTTTAAGTAAAGTAAGTGATAATACAATCAGGCTATATTGGACTAAATACATATAAAAAAAAAAAAAAGGGCAAGGATATGGTATTAATGATATTATGATATTTATGATATTATGATATATATTGATGAATCATTTCACATTCCTATTGTATATTCAGTTTTTATTTTTTATCTGTAATACCTTAATTTTTTAACTGCCAACACTTTCTGTTTTATTATTATTTTCTTCATGATGTGGGTTACTACCTTTTGGCACTAAGTAGTTTATAGTATACACTTATACATTTTAACCTTCATAATTACCTTACTGTACATCTTTATCAATTTTTTTTGCCTGTATTCACCTTCTTTTAGTTTATCTATATTTAAAATGTTTTAATATATTTGTACCGTTTTCTTATATTGTCTGTATTTTGCATATAGCCCTGAACAGTGTAGGTCGAAATGTTGGCTATCAATAAAGATTTTCTGAAATTACTTGAGAATTTCATTCAGTGACCTCTACCCGGACCAATTTCTTCAACATAAATTATCATAGGTCAACAATTATCATCAATATTCTATTTAAAGTGTACATTTTCACACAAAAAAACTCACTTTGTAAAAACCATATAATTACCAATTTACTTATGTTTACTTCACATGTGTTTTATAATCATGAAATTCAATATCCTTCAAATTCAAAAATCCTTAGTTATGCCGTCCTTCAGAAGGGACGTTAAACGGGGGTCCCGAGTGTTATGTCCTCATAAAGATATTAAAAGGTAATGAATACACTCATAATTAACTGTAATCTATTATGAACATATTTGAACATACAGAACCATAATAATACATATTATCATAGGACTAAAAAGGAAAAGCATAACCTTTCTCCAAAGAGATACACAACACCGAGCCTGTACGATCAAAATCTAATTAAACCTGGATAGGCGAAATTTAGAACTCCCAATGTAGCATCGTCCGATTAGCCATAGCAGCATAAAGTGACGTTAAATGAGTAAACAAAAAAACAGTAAAGTTTTTACAATGTATTGAGCCCAAGACCCTTCTTGATTTTTAGTGGTACAATTTTTTTTTGCCTATCTCCATCCAGGCTAATGCATCAATCAATTGAGTCTTATGACTAACAGCTTGTATTCCTACTCCCCCGGCAGAAGTGAATACCTTAGCATCCTGCCATCCTGTATTACTATGGGATAATACGATATTCCCGATGGTTGCAAGTAACCTTGGTTGATACATCAAGACTTCGAGCATCCCGTCTTAAATCTTATATCGCTACAGTCATTCTATTGTATACTGGTTAATAATTGTTTCAGGCCTTCTGCAGACCCATGTCACCTTAATCTTATTTGAAAAAGTGGCAAGATTTGCATGCGTCCGATTCATTGGCGGATTTGAGGGGGGCCATGGCCTCCCCTAGAGTTCTCATTATTTGATATTGACCTGAATTTTAGTTGGTTTTCAACAAGAAAAAAACACATTTTACACACTAAAATTATTCATTGTAGCGAATGTTTTCTCAATGGGTGTATCCATAATCGGCGATTCCGAATCCTTTTATGTTTTTCATTCACATATAGATAGCTATCGCTTTGATCAAGCAGCTTATTTTATACATTTTATTGTTTTCTGTCCTTAGTTGTCTAGAATAAAAAAATGATATTTTATGTATCTTCATTCATATATGGAAAGTATACATTGATAACAAATTCGCATTTCCTGTGAATGGACTAGGAATTTGAACGGCAGATGATTATAGATGTAGAAAAGCTGTTGGAAACAGATGTTCTGTTATAGGAAAGTTGCGAAGAAGTATTGTCTATGAGTAAGAGCGAATGTTCGCTTTAACTCGGCACAGAGTTGGGACTTCACTGACTCGAGGTACAAAAGAAAAATCGGTACTTTTCCAATCTAACGACGACCTACACCAGCGCCCCAAGTGTCACTTTCGTTAACTACTTCCTACTGTTAGCGAAACCTTTCTTAGTCCTTTGTTATTGTTTGTGTTTAGTGGACGTTTAGTTGTTTTCATGTTAATTATACAATATGAGTTGTCATTTGATGAAGATTTTTCGCGAGGTGAGTGATGAAAAGTCAGCTGTGGTATTTCTACAGGAGCGGAACGTCATTCCCCGGAAAAATGTCATGTAGAAAGGGACATAATATGAAGCTTCAACTGGGGAATCTGATTAGATGGAGATGCAATGTTAAAGGATGCAATAATAAATAAATAATTAAAAAATAAATAATTATATTTAACTACAATGTGATGTTTTTTGGTTAATTGTTTTGATTGTTCTGTTTATACGACACCGTTTTGATGTGATATTGTTATTTTTAATTAATTTTGTTTATAATAAATGTTATTTTTTATCTTCTTATTTATTCAGTAGTTTATATATTTTAAATTTAAAGAGAAAATGCTGTATACAGCTAAAATATGATTTTTTTTTTGTATTGCTTTTATTTTTAGCTATTTTTCTTTTAAAGAGAAACGATTTGCCCGGGCAAATCGTTTCTCTTTAAAAGAAAAATAGCTAAAAATAAAAACAGTAACAAAAAAAAAATCATATTTTAGTTGTATATCATCTCCTATTTCATTTCCTAAGAATCCTCTTGTAAGATAATGAAAGAATACTATTTCAAATATATTTCAGGCATCATAACCTGACAGGCTGCAAAATAGTTGAGGTAAGTGCCAGAGGAGCGTGCTGGGGTAGGTCGTCGTTAGATTGGAAAAGTACCAAATTTTTTAAGGATTTTACTTTTTCAAAGTTATTATTGTGGGATTAAAGACGTAAGGGTCAATAATGCCAAAAATCCAACAAAGAAAGTGCAAACACAGTTATTTTAATGAATAAAAGGTACACTAAAATGACAAACCAAAACGTAATACTGTTTATTTACATTTAATTCTATTATTATAGCGGCAGTAGTGGCATCTAGCGGCAACAATAAGATCGCAAATGTGAGAAGAACAGTTTAGACAATTCTTAGAATCTAGAAGTAAAGTCTGGATGGGTCTAGAAAGCTCCATATGCAATTAAGTGTAGTACGTTATCATGACCAATAAATGGGGTTACTTGTATTTAAAAGCTATTTCTTGATTGCCCTTCCAAAAAATAACATTTATAACTTCCAAAATAACATTTATAAAAAATTATAATCTATTTATTAAATTTGAAGCTACATGATTGTAGTACCTATAATATATATTATACCTATACTACGAGACATCTTTTTTGAAGAGAGTAATATGTTGGAGTGGTTGACTGGCGGGAGTTAACCTCCCCCCCACGAATCAACTCTAGTTACACCAATGTTAATACATATTATTATTTCGAAAATTCACTTTCATAAAGAGTTTGAACTTAATTATTCATTGGGTTATTGTCTTTCTTTTCTTTTAACTAATTTTTTTTCAAATTTCTCTACATTACTGTGTTCTTCCGACCATTCAGTTCCCTTTCTCATTTCTATAGTTACGCAACTGCTCCAATTCAATCCAAGCTGGATATTCAGAATAGAATTGAAAAGTGACTTTATTCTGGGACTAAGTCCCTTTAAAATAATAAACATGAAAAGATAAAAAAACATAATATACATCTGGCCAGAATGCTACATATAAAAGTGAAAAAAAAGTACAAATCGTGACAAAATATAAAACAACTAAAGATAACAAATAAATAACAGCTAATAAAAAAATGAGCTAGGATGTAATTAATTATTTACATAATATATATCTTATTTACAGAAGAAAAAATAAATGACCAAATAAAAAATCCATTATTCATTTAAGCAATTGGCTAACCTGCTTAGAGAGTATCTGAGAAGTGAAGAGATGTCGGAAAATTGTAAGGGTTTAAATTAGGATAGGGAAGAAGCATGACGAATATTGGAAGGAATTGAGTTTTAGCAGGGATTAACTAAGGCAGATATAAATGGATTAACCCTCAAATGGTACGGTGGGGTCCTCACATACCCCAAACTTTTTAATTTAAGGTTTGAGGTGCTATGGTATCGGTGCCTCTCTGTTCATCAATAAGAACATAATTCTAATACTGTAACATGACTTTATTCTTAATAAAAATACATTTTCAAATTATCCTGGGGTCGGCCCTAACCCCACCATACCTTTCGAGGGTTAAGTCCATAGACACCTTGCATCATGGTAACACTTTAAATTACTCAGAAGAAGAAAAATATAAATACATTTGGAAGTAATCAGCATGAAGGTAATTGACAAATCATGGTTTTAATTAGTTATTATTTTAATTATTTATGTAGGAGTTGAAGGGAAGAGGAGTATAGTAGAGCACTAGGCAACTCCTGAGGACATGTTATGATAAGATAAAGGTCGATTAGGTATAGCAACAGCTTGGGTGAGTTGAGAGAGAAAGGTTTGAAGTTGAATAGTACAACTCTGGAAATGTTTGTATTAAAATATATGTATTACATATGTTTATTTGTATATGTGTGGATATCATAATGTTATAGCCCTAGTGAATTAATGTTTTATTTTTATTTTCAATTTCAAGTTTAAAATGAAATTTACAACTGCATTATACTAATACAAGTAAATAAAATGAATGGTACATAATGACATGAGATAATGACAAGTAGAGAAACTACCCAGTGGTAGTACTCAAATAAAAAGTTCAACTTAAAAGGTCACGACTTCTTTTCAGATACCTCAGAGGATTATCACGAATTGAAGAGGTTGCTAGGTTTGAAACTAGTGGGTTTGAGTGGAAATAAAGTTTGTCATAAGAAGATTGATATCAGATTCGGACCAAATCAGCAACAATTGGGACATTAAGGTCATTATGGATTACTTTGTTCGTAATCCATAAGGACAATTGTACAAAGTAAGGAGCATTGAGATTTTACGAAGGATTTTGGATTGTAAGGATTGAATACGAGAGGAACTCGATGGCTTAGTGGAGCCCCAAAGCTCTACTCTGTCAGTCCAGATGGGTCTAATGATTGTCATGTATATGAGTCTTTTGTAATTAATTAATCTTGAAGTAGCCTGAAACAGCAAGCTGTTTCTTGTCGTTTCAGTTTAGTATGAGGATTCCAAGTTTAGCATTTGTCAAGGTGTAGTCCTAAGTACCGGACCTTTTCTACAGGAATCAATGTGATGTTATTAAACTATACAGAAGGACAGTAAGTCATTGGTTTATGATGGAGGGAATAAATTTTGTTTAAAGTTGAATTTTGTACAAAATGAGTTATTGTACTGGGTGAAGTGGAATCATGACATCTTCATAGTGAAGTCAGGTCTTCACTTTAAGTAGAGTTATTGTTTATATTATAATATCATTTCAAGCCAAAGACTACAAGAATAACACCCTTCCACTAGCCTCCATACAATCAACTGTGTGGACTTTTTTATCGGCACTGCAGATATATAGATTTAGTATTCTGACAGTTTTATATCTATATATGGAGCTCAGTGGTAGAGCACTGAGTTGGCATGCCGAAGATTCTGGGTTTAAATCTGGCTGTGGCAGATAATTTAAACAGCTGGGATCTGGAGTCCCTCCTGGGGCTCACCCAGCTTCTATAAATTGGATACCCTTAATTTGGGGGGGGACCTAGTGGTTAAGCATGATCTAGGATAAATTACCACACTGCACAACTGTTGTCCTTGAGACAGTACAGTCTCTTCCGCATACTGAACCCCAGACCCTTCCTGGGTTGTAGTGGTACAGGTTTTTTTTTTTTATATCAATATAATAATATATCGAATTTTGATATAGTTGATAAAACGGAATGGGCTTTACTTCAATCTCTTAACTGTTTACTACACCAGGGCAATATAGTAATTAAATAAAATGAGATTTTTTTTTCTCTTTATATTTTCATCCACACCTGTCAAATTAAAAAACAATGAAAATCGGCAGATTGGCTGACACTAAAAATTTGATACAATGACATTGAAGTTTTAAAGAAGAACAGTACCCAGTGGTACCTCTCCCTTGGCTTGATTCAATTACCTATGGTAACAAATTCCTCATTCACGTTCTTTTTAATCTCCTCCTAGTGTTCTCTGGCATGAGAGTAGTGGCCATTTGTTCTATTAACGGGTTTGGATACCTGTGTAGTTTTTCTTGAAAAAGTTTGTAGTATGTTCGTATGTATTCGTCTTCCTATACCGTTGGTATTTTTATGTAAGTATGCAGAGTTTGGTTATTGACCTACCATGGTGCTTTGGTGATAAGTCTAGGAACTTTTGATTGAAAAGTCTGCAGTCCAAAGTCGAAAATATATACAGGATAAAAACCAATAAAGAACTGAAAGACCTGTATAAATACCTCGATTTAGTCTCATGTTAAAGATGGGAGAATAAGATGGTTCGGTCACGTGCATCGAATGGAAAGACTACTAAGGAAGATAATGGAGAGACACCCGGAGGGTAGAAGAGGAAGAGGTAGATCCAGACTACAATGGCTTGAAGATGTTAAGGCTGACCTACAGTTTCTGGGAGTGAGAGAATGGAGAACTGCTGAGGATCGCTCTGAGTAAAAAAGTGTTGAGGAGGCCAAGGTTAGAGATAGATAGATTCTTTATATTCTAAAATGCTAAAATATGGCTAAAAACCATTTGTTTTGATTGCTGTGATTAAAACATAAAATTTGCTATTTAATATGGCTTCAGATTAAATGGCCAAATATTTTATTTATTTTTTGTTTGTTTGTTTGTTCATTTAACGTCACATTATGCTGCTATAGCTAAAAAAGGGGAGCTCTAAATTTTGCCTATCCAGGTTTAATTAGGATTAGGATTTTTAACAAGTACCTGCCATCATAAAGACTCGGTACCCCTGTTTAACGTCCCTTCCGAAGGACGGCATAACCAAGGATTATTTATTTTTTGATACAGCATTAAGTAATCTATTTATTTTTATTTTAATGAACAATATCGTATTTGTTACATTTTTATTAAAGGTAAGTTATTGTACAACAAAATAATAATAGAAGAATTTGAGTTAATATAAACTTTATTGTCACAGTATTCACTTAGGTACTTCTAATATGGCATAGGTAATGAAGTATTAATTTAACAAATTTCAAGACTACGTTAAAAAATTCAATTCACAAATAATTGTTAAAACTAACGTGTACATTACTATATACTAAAGTGCATTAAAGCAGATAAAAATATTTACATTTCTGAAACAAAAATAAAATGACAAATTCATTTTTATATTTTTCAAATTTTCTCTTTCAAGATTAAAATATTATAATATAGTGTTATTGTCCTTCTAAATGTCACAGATTTTGATTGAACAGTACACAACGAAGTAAATCCATATCTGTTTGATATGTTTAAAAATATGTATATGTATAGAATATTAATTCATTTTAAATGTTCCTCAATCTACGGTAAATATAATGAAAAAGACAATGCATATAAACATACAAGGAAATGGAAATATCTGATAATTCCTTGTATTCACTAAATTTTTTTTTTTATGATAAAGGAAAAAACATACTCTTGTAGAAGTTCTGCAAAAGTATTTGAAATCTATTTCATTTAATAAAAAGGCACTTATCGAACATCTAAATTATGGACTTACTGTAAAAAACAATTTATGAAATAATTGATGAATGACAGTACTGCAAAAACTTAGATGTAAGTAAGAAATATACATTTAACAGTACGAATACAAGCATACTAACACATTAGTACATATATACATATTGATATGTGTTAGTATGTAAAGTATTAACAAATTTTATGTATGACCAACTTTATTCAAGACTTAGTATATAAAAGAACTTACTTAATAAATGTTCCAGTACACGTACTCTCAACTGGTTAAGTTAGCGTGAGAGTAACAATACATTTTTTTTTTTTTATTATAGTTTAATAATATAGATAATCTGAATGTTATTTACAAATTTCAATATTTACTTTACATTTGTAAAGCAACCAACATGTGCAATAAAAGAGGAACCACATTTACGAATCTTTTTAAATATTATTTAAAATTCACATCACAACAAAAATAACCTTATTGGTGTATATAAATTATTACTATTGGCTACTTATAGATAATTTGATTTTGGTTATCTCATTGAAAATTCATATTTAAAAATAAATAATTAGAAACATGTTTCCTTGTTCTAAAAATTTTTCATTTAATTTTATTATGTGTTTATCTATTCATGTTCTTTAACCATGTTCTATTCATTTGTTTAACCAGTTGTTGTTTTAAACATTTTTATTTTATCTCTTATAATTGTTTAAATTATTGTCTTGTATCTTAATACAGTTTTCTTCTTGAAAGTGTTTATTTTTTAATTTTTCGCATGTTACGACAGAGTTGAAGAATTATTAATCATTTGTTTTGTTTTTTTTCACAAATGCTTTTATTCACTTATGCAATCAATTATTCTGAATTATACAGTTTTCAGTTCTAATATACATATGCAATAAAAAACTAAAGTATTCATGCTGAATTTATTTACAGATTAAACAATGAAAGGTTCTTTCATTATTAAAAAAAATTTTTTTTTTAGAAATATGAGTAATTATGACTTATATATTACTATCTTTATTATCTTATTGTTCCCAAAATACTATATTTTTAAAAATTGTTTAATTATTCGATCAGTAAGCCAGACTTCTTACCCGATTATTGCAGGAATATATATTTTTAGGCCATTTAAAGATAAATAAAAATTCATATTTTATATTTTGAGCTTATTAAATGAAGTGTAAACTATAAATCATTAATATTAATAATTATGGAAAACATTTAGTTGTATCTTTTCTCTTTATAATTTGATATTTCTCATTTACCGTTGGTACAACCGATAGATGTAATCGTTTTTGAAAAAAATATCTTTAAAAAAAGTAAAATGAAAGACATAATTATGGTTTATTATATATAAATTAGGGTCTTGTATATTGTAACTAGCAACGCACAGCCCTCTAATTGGATATTAGAATTTTTTTCTTGTACACAGATATAATTAAAATAGTTGTTATTTACTTTATAATTTACTATCGATTGCCGGATTAACAATTTTGGAAATGTAGAGGCCTTAAAGCCAAATTTAAAAAAATAATAAATAGTTTTAACAAAGAAGAATTAGTTTTAATTTGCTTTACAATTTTTTCCTTCAAAAACTCTCTTTGGATGTTAGTGATTATAACAGCTCGTTTTATTTTACTTATTGCTACACGAAAGAAATCTATCGATGTTAATTCTGAATATTTATTAAAAAAGTTTATTTATTTATAAAGAATGAACTATTGCACAAAATAAACTTGAAAGGAACTTAGTTAAAACCACATTTCGTTCTTAGAGTCACTTATGAAACTACAAATTTCCGTATGCTTGAATTAATATCAGGTTATAGAGAAAATAAATGGTTTGACAGTAAATCTAACTTATAAATGGTTAAGATAAATTTTGTCCAGAACTAGTTTACTGTTTTGAGGGAAGCGGAATGGCGTCGTACTTGTAATTTTTGGCTTCAAATGAAGTTGAAATATAAGCAATAACTCCTTTTCTAGCCAATGCCTGACTTATCCCCTTATTCACGAAACACGATTCCTCTTCTCTAAGCACAATAAAATCATTTTGGAGAAAATCTGACTTGACCACTTATTCACCTAGTAGAAATATAAGATTCATATTTTATTTTTGAGCTGGCACTAAGACTAAACACTTTAATTTATTTTTTCATGAAGTTAGTGGTCTAACTTATATAAAATCTTCGTAAATTTCATTTTGATTCGATGTATTAATAAATTTGTTTATCTTCCTTATTGGATTCCCATAAAATAGAAGTTTTCAGGGGCAAAGGGCTTTGAACAGTTTTAAATTGTATTCTGATTGGATTATTATTGTAAAATATTAAATATCGAATTGTATTAAATTTAGTAAAACAATTAATAACTGATATTGCATTATTAAGAATTAACGACCAACTACATTTGAATGTTTTGAGCTCAACAATATCCGAAAACATAACTACGCCCCTGAGCACTATTATTATAATTACTAGAATGATATAAAAATATATTTAATTAAAATATTCCTCGAGGTAGTATCCTTGGCCCAATCCTTTGTACAGTTTATACAGCTGACATTCCAACTCATCCTAATACTATCCTTACCACGTATGCTGATGATACATTATCAGTCAACACCAATCCAGTTATTGCATCCCAAAGCCTCCAATCCCATATCACTGATCTTGAAGAATGGTGTCAAAACTGGAGAATTAAAATAAATTCTCAAAAATCGCATCAAATCTTATTTCGTAAACCAATGACTTCCTGCCCTACAGTATCCTTTAATGATATCCCACTGGTGCCTGTAGAACAGATCCGATACTTAGGGTTGCACCTCGACAAACGATTAACCTGGAATCCTCATACAAGACTGAAAAGACAAGAAACCGCTCGACGTTTCAGGCTACTTCAATACTTACTACACAAACGCTCTAAGCTCCCAATTAACTACAAAAGACTCATCTACATGACCATCATACGACCTATTTGGACTTACGGAGTAGAGCTATGGGGCTCCACTAAGCCATCAAATTCCTCTCGTATCCAATCCCTACAATCCAAAATCCTTCGTAAAATCCTCAATGCTCCTTATTTTGTTAAGAATAAAGTCATCCATAACGACCTTAATGTCCCTTTTGGCCCGAACCCGGTATCTATCCTTTCATAGCAAACTTCATTCCCACTCAAACCCTCTAGTTTCAAACCTAGCTTTCTCTTCAATTCCCAATAATCCTCCGAGGCGTCTGAAAAGAAGATGGCCACGTGACCTTCTTATTTGAACTTTGATTTGAGTACTACTAGTGGGTAGTTTCTCTACTTGTCATTCTCATGTCTTTATGTAACACGCATTCTATTTACTTGTTGTATAATTGTAATACAGTTGTAAATATCAATAAATAAATTAAAAAAAAAAAATTAAAATATTATTTAATGCTGAATTTAAACCTCGTACATTTTATTATTGTCTGCACAATCACAATTTTATTGTAGTTGTTGGGTTTTTGGATTATTTAATTTTTTAGCTAACATGCATCTTTTAAAATATACTACAACCCTTCAAGGTGATGTGAAAAATTAATTGTAGAAAGTTTGTCTATTGTAAGCTTGGGAATGAAGCAATTCCATATATGTGGTAACTATGATTTCTGAAAAGTTTATCTGTTAATTTTTCAGAGCAGTAATACCTCTATTCGGAATTAAAATTTGAATTCAAGAAATTAAACCTCTTAACCAACATTACTTTTGTAATATTAAAATTTACAATATCATTTTTCAATCTGGAATCTCATATAATAAACAAAGATGTACATATGTGATGTCAACTTATTATAAACATTAATAATATAATGATTAGATATATTGTTAATCTATACAATAATATATATTTATTATGATTATATATTGTGTATTAAATACAAACTGTTGAATACAAAATAATTACAAATTTTGTGAACAACAAATTGGTGAAAACTTATAAAAAATAACAATAAATTTTTCATTCTTGTTCCTAATTGACTTGCTAATCGTTATAAATATTTTCATTGCACAATTTTTAGTTAAAGAGACATGAGTTCACATTTATGATAAAAAAAATATCAATAACTATAATGGTAACAAAGTTTTATAAATTTGTGATCAGAAAGATTGCGAAATACTTAATAATTAGTTATAATAACTTTAAAATATTGTTTGAATCCATTTAAAATTATATCAGTCCTCTGGATAACAATACCAGTTTATAAATATGATTATGAAATCATATTGATAAATAAACAATTAATTGGTTAGATATCTATATATATATATATATATATATATATATATATATATATATATATATATATATATATATATATATATATATATATATATATAAAGAAAGAAATATTTAAAAACAGTTTGATTTTTACACAAGTCATTTAACATATTCTCCTGTTTTAGGAATAATTTTTACATAAAAAAATATATTTCATGAATGCCAGATTCTATAGACATTTAACCTATTAAATATTATTGTCATTATTCATTTATTATTAATATTGAACATGATATAAATTTATTTGTGGTTAACAGAGGATCTTTCCTGTTAATTTATTCAAACCCAACCCCTCTAAATATCTATAAATAAGAATACATGAACTTATATGACTGCAAATATATGAACTATTTATTCATAATATATAAACTACTATTATAAATGGACTTATCTACAATGTATTTCTCTTTCACTGCACATGACTGCATTTTTTAACAACTTTTGTTGTTAATACACAAAAATTAAAATAAAAAAAAATTTAAAAATTTATCTTATTCAAAATATAACATTTAATATTTCAGGCGCTAAAAATTCTGAAAACAAGTTACACTTTCATTTCTATTTTAGATGTTTGTTAGTCGACTGTGTTCTATAAGATGCAATTGTAAGTGTACAGTCAGTATATTTTTTTTTTAATTCTGAAAGCAGCATTTTTTTTTTTTGGTCTGTCAGAGGAGCCCTACTACTGGTAAAAAAGCAAGATATAGCAATCTTGCAACCTTTTATCGTTTGTGTACGAGTGTGTTTACCGCATTTTTTGTTTTATATTTCTAAAATATGATGCAAATACGGGATATTCCTAAAACAGTTGCATTTTTTCAAGAAAGAGGTATATTGCCTCGAAATGAAATGATTTGGAGGTGTCAGTTGAGAAGCTATGTTCAGTTATATTATTTTCACTATCACTATGTTCCTTTTTTTTTTAATTACCAATGTATTATTATGTTAATAATTGTATATTTGTTGTATCGTTCGTTCCTTTTATTATCATATTAAATATTAAATTGTGTTATTATTAAATACTTCTTATTATTATTAATAAAACGTTTCTTTTATTTTTATTACAATTGTATTGTGTTATTATCAGTTATTTCAAAGATATCAAATAATTTTCACATATTATATATTTTTGATATATGTGGTTACGTCAAAACTCATAAACATCAGCGATAGCTTCCGTATGTAAGGCTCAGCAAATTTTTCACTGGGGCCCCTCTAACAGACGAGTACCTTTTTTTTTTTGTTCAATTTATTAATATAATTTTTTTTCATTCTTTTGTTTTAACATTTATATTTATTGTTACATTATTTTATTATTATACCTCCTTATCCACGTTCGATTTCCAAAATCTAATATTGTCATAACGTCGACTTTCATAATTAAAAAAATAACGCACTGAACTATTGATTCCATAATTTTATTTCTTTAATATTCTTTTATTTAAAAATAATAAAAACTTATTTAGAAATAAGCTTTTTTTTTTTATTAAGACTTACAGTAAATTTTATTAGAAATACAATAAGCATATATCTCAAATATCTATAAAATAAATTGATTTTAATATATATATATATATTTATTTTTTTATGAAGCAACTATTATATACAAACAAAATTTAATTATTGTCAGTACAATCACAAGTTTATTGTCATTGTTTTGGTTTTTTCATATACATATTATTTTGTATCTTACAGATCATCACTTATAATCAATATTATAATTAAGATACAATTAGAAACCTTATGGAAACAGGTAAAAAATAGTTTCACTTTTTCTAATCCTTGGATACTTAAAGAATATTCTTTTTTTTTTTTTTTTTTTTGTTGGATATGACTCTAACCTGTATAAATATTGAATATAATATAATAACCTCTATAATACTAATTATTGTCAAATTTTACTTTTCAAACTTTACTTAAAATTTAAAATGTGTGCTTCATATAATATCATATTTACAGAATCTGATAATGCATGATGAGCATTGAATTATTGTCAATGTTTCAATAATTGTAAATACATATCCCTTACTGCCTAACTCAATTTTTATACCTATGTATAATAAATGTTATCAGATTTATTATTCCTTATCGATAACATTGCTTAAGTACATATACAAACAATTCTTTATTTTTTCCCATATTGTAATTAAAATTAGAATTTCTAACTTCATTAATTCACTCATCCCATTCTACATTCATTCAGCCATTGATATGTTTTTAGAGTGATATTCTTTATAAGAGGTTTTCTTTTTTTTTGTTTCTTTAATACCTTACTTGTTCTTCAAATTAACAGTAATTTTTATACTAATTTTTTCTCATTACCTTAATTCCTTGTTTGTTAATAATATACTTCTAATTTATATTCAGTTTTTTTTTTTAATGTCTTGTCAAACTATTCTTGTTTGTTAAAAAACAAAAATGCAATAAAAATATATTTGTAACATTGCTAGGCTTCTCCAGTTTTGAATAAAAACTTAAGAAGTAAAGGTTAGTTGAACGTAAATATCAATCATAAATTTTTCTAAAAATAAAATTATGTACTTATATATTATTAATACGGGAATTTATTTATTATTAATTTTCCTATAATCAGCAACAGTCGTTAAAAATAATCTTTTTAGTAATTTTTTATTTTTTATGAGTAGTTATGGTTTTTTCACAATTTTTGAATTTTCGCTGTAATTTGGATTCATATAAGAACTGATGATCCATAAGCTTTCTAATTTGGTTTAATTTTCTCAAGAATGTACAAAGAAAACAATACTTTTGCGAATTGTCATAATGAAAAACATTAAGTTGATTAGATAAATTATAGCCGTGAGGAAGCTAGGAAGAATGAAGAAGATTTTATGATGGAGAAATGTACCGAGGTTAATTAAAATTGATAGATTTTATACGAATACGAATTAGAGAAATACCTTCTTAAGGTTTATTATAAAGAGTAGATTTTAATGATATGTATTAATTAAAAATATTATTAAGGTTGTTTTAACTAATCTTAATGATAAGTAGGAATTCTTTGTTTAAATTTTAATTTTTTATGAATTTGTTGCTATGTTATGTCTATCTAAAATTTCTGTATTTGATCTCTAATCCTTATATGATATGAAATTGTTTTTATCGAAGAACAAGTAATTTTTTATTTTATTTTTTTTTTAAAAAGGAAAGACAGACATTTTCAAGTATGCAAAAATAATAAAAATATTAAATTTATATAAATGAATTACTTTTGTAACAAAGATAGTTACATTAGCTTAATTGAAAATGCTTATCTTTCATTGTTACATAAAATAGAAATGTACGTCTATCTCATTACAAGATATGTACTGACAGACGACATTATACCTAACAATACTAAATCAATGGCCGAAGATGTAGCGTCATTCAAATTTGCTTGATATCCTTGATCCGTTACGTGTATTTTCCAACCAAGGTTATTATGAGTGTAACACTAAAAAAGAAGATATAGAAAATTAGTAAAGTTTGTTATTATAATTATTTTTATTTAGAAAAAAATGAATTAAAACCTAATTAAAAATTATTAAAACTAATTGAAATGCCTGGGATTTGCAAGGGACCAGAAAAAAAAGTTTGCTCAAGGGGTGTCCTATATATATGAGTTTAAGACCCTCCCCAAAAAAAAGTAAATATGCAAATTGGATATTTAACATCAATTAGATGTTATGTATGTGATGAGGAATTCATTGGTACTAGTGCATTAGCTAGTCTGCAGGTACTGTTATCCATCATTGTTTATAACCTGGACATGCAGGTACTGTTATCCATCATTGTTTATAACCTGGACATGCAGGTACTGTTATCCATCATTGTTTATAACCTGGACACTGATAATTCTGATTATGATTCACCTACATTCTTATTCATATTAATGGAAATTGAAATACACAATATGTAATAATAAAATGCTAATTCTAGACCCTCCTAAACACGTTCCTCTTCTTATATAAATGTTTTCCCTTCACTTTCAAACATCTCCATTTTTATCCTTGTTAAAATCCATTTGATGACTGTTTTCTCATAATTTCATCTAATGACAAAAGTTTTATTATGTTCATTTTAAATAGGCAATAACAAAAGGAATAAGCCAAAAACAATACAGAAAAAACAATTTAATAACGCACACACCGATAACTCAAATGAGACAAGCGATAAGAAGAGATTACATCATGTTAGGAGGTAGGTTTCTTGGAGACCAACTATTGCACAAGAACCAATAATACCAATAATATTTTTTGGTCATATAAATCAAAATTAAATATCATAATATTACTGAACTTTGGTTCAAATAGCTATTTTAAAGTAATAACTATGAATTATGAGCCACATCAAGAAACGAATTATCGTATAGAATAATTGTTTTCCGTTTTTTTCTCTGACATACTTTAGTCTATATATGTGTTAGATTAACTGTTCCTAAATAGTTTTTACAATATTTTTAATTCTTCTAACACTTAAAGGATTTATTCAAAAAGCTTGGTACACATTGTAGCCCTTTCCAATGTAAATATACCATAAGTATACGACCGTACAAATCAGATAAAATGGTCTGGTGTTTCATTTTCAAAGCAATGAAATTCACAAGTAGAGGACTCTTTTGGATTAATAGTGAATACATTTTTATTTTGTAAATAGCAACTGAAAATAGTTTGAGGTGTTATTTGTTTTTAGAAAAGATGAAAGATTGAAAACCTGATGCTCAAAGTTATACATTAAAATCAAATTCTAGCTGTAATTAATACATCTAAAGTGAAGTAATTATATAGGTAAAACTATCTATTTATTACCTGATAATAAAGTATATTTGGACTCTCTTCAGGGACAGTCCAATTCAGAACGGCTGTCTCACCGGGCTGGCAATTTAGCTTTAGTGTCTGGAAAAATTCGGTGAATGTTTCGAATTCCGATGACTTATCTATTGTGTTATGCTCCCACTCACAGTATCGTCCAACTAATACAATAAAAAAATAAGGCATATAAATTTAAATTTTATAGATCCAATAAAATTTTATAGTATTTTAATATTTAAAAATTCTTTTTTATAACTGTTTAGAGTTTTTTCTGTGAAATAAAGGGTTTCCTTTCCTCCTTTATTGTACGATAACAAAAAAGGAGGAAAGGAAACTGTTGGACGAGGAGTTGGACTTCTGGAGACGTTCCATTTCCAAAATTCAACACGCCCCTAACTGTACGATAAGACACCTGATAGAGCAGGAAACAAGTGTCTTCTACAAATTAGAAACAAAGCGACTATAATGCCATTTTAAAAAGAACAACAGAAGAATGATGGCCAAAAACAATATTTGAATATCGCCTTACAGGAAGAAGGAAAAGAGAGTGACCCCCAAAAAAATGGTTGCAGGCTGTGCAGGAGACCGTAGCAGCAAGGCGACATATATATATATATATATATATATATATATATATATATATATATATATATATATAGAGAGAGAGAGAGAGAGAGAGAGAGAGTGAGAGTGAGAGAGAGACTGGCTCAACCGAGATTTGTGGCGAGAACTATGGGAATGATAAACCACTAAGTTGTAAAAAAAAATCGTTAAATGTTTAATAAAGACCATTAATTAATTCAGTTTCATATCCCATAGTCTATAGAGGGGCGCCAGGTAGCATAAGGAATGGATTGTTGAATGGTTTTTTAAAAGAAATTTGTGGACAAACTTCGAAAGTACAGCTCTAATTATTACAATTCCGCTGTTTATCCTGATTATTACAGAATAATAATATCCTTACGGAATTTTTACATATTTAAAGGAAAAGAAGACAAAGCCTGCCTGGTTCGAAGAGATGGAAAGAGATTTATAGAAGATGGGGAATACCTACGAGAATGTTCGAGAAAACAAGTGTCTCAGGATGAATCTGGATACCTGTATGGGTTTTCAAGAAAAAAGAAAGTGGAAGATGGGGAAGAAATAGACAGAAGAAAGAAGGGAGCAGCACCGGCGACGAATGAGGGAGTACTGGGCCAATAACAAGAAGAAAAAAGGCCGTTGAAATGACGTGATCCTTAGTAGATCAACACGAATAAAAAAAATAAATAAATAGCATTACGGAAAGAACTGATTTGGCAGACTGTTCTTGCCTTATACTGTTCTGTAAAATATGTATTAAGTAGTAATATTCAACAGATGTACTGCATTTTACTAAAGTCGAACCATCAGAAAAACAAGTGGCAAATGCAAAGTCTTTTTCAGCAAACAGTTCTTTATTCTTTACTAATTTATTTTTAATAATTATAGATTATTTTTATTCATTGTATAATTGATCTATTCATTAAATATTTTAAACACTAATTGATCCATGAGAATATTCATACGAGCCACTAATACACTTATGACCATCTAAGTACTCCAAGTATAGGAAAGTAACACATTTTTAGTTATTTAATCTGTTAATAAGTAAATATAATAAATTCATGACTTACCAGCAGTAGGATATGGAAAACCTTCAGAATCGTAACTAACACCAGCAAAAACTCTTTGTTGCCTCTGGTCTTCTGCAGTCTTTTGGCCGAAACCTCCTTCTTTACTGTCAGTAATATAGAATGGATGGTACTTAGCTGGATTCGTTCTGTCATCCCCTAAGTTAATAGAAAAGAATTTAGTTTTAAACACACAAAAAAAAAATGTATGCAGTAGGTAGCAGTTAAATTCACCAAAATTCTGAATCAATTATAATAAGTAATTCATGTTAGAGAAGAATTGGTCGACTGTATCTTCTAATGTAAGGAAGAAATAGTTGGGGGTGCAGTCAATCAAAACACCTAAATAAGCGTAACTTATTTATTATGTGCCGACGTTTCGGCCTACAATGCAGGCCATCTTCAGGGCTAAGAGAGAGAAACAAACAGAAATATATAAAAACGTAGCAGTAACAAGAATATATAAAGTGGTACAAGAGTGGAAATTAAAATAGTGACTAGATATGATGAAATAGTGAATAGATATATGATAAATAAAGAATGAATATAAGAGTGGTTACAGAATATAATAAACTTAAAATAGTAATAGATAAAAATAAAATTGTAGATGATGAACAGAAATTCTAATAGTGACAGATATAATAATAAAAGAATACGTATATAAAATAGAAAAAATACATGTCAAGAAAGGATAAAATGTAAACAATAATATAAAGGGAAAGAAAAATGAGGAGATAAACGGAAAGATACAAAATGAGAAGATTAAAATATAGAAAAAGGGGGGTTGAGTATGAAGGATTTAGAAAAAACTAGTTTAATTATAGATATGGATAAGATGCCAGACATGAGGGGTTACATAGGTAAAATGTAATAATGCAAGCATATGTAGAAAGAAAAGATTGATAAATTTCAAAAATTAAACATTGAAAATAGTGTTATTTATAACTATGAACTATGAAGTATGAAAAGAAAAAGAACATGTGAGTAAGGGAAGTTAATATGTAACTGTATACAGTTAGAAAGAAGTGGCATTAATGCAAAATAAGATGTGAATATAACATAAACATATAGAAAATAGGTAAAGAAACTTTATATATTCTTGTTACTGCTACGTTTTTATATATTTCTGTTTGTTTCTCTCTCTTAGGCCTGAAGATGGCCTACATTGTAGGCCGAAACGTCGGCACATAATAAATAAGTTACGCTTATTTAAGTGTTTTGATTGACTGCACCCCCAACTATTTCTTCCTTACATAATAAGTAATTATAGAAAGCCGGAGGCACTAATTGAAGAACATCCCGAGATCGGCAAGAATATAATTTTTCATAAATGCATTCATAAAAATTGACAAAAATTATTTGGGTTTTGTTGTGGTGACCACACTACTCCCGGCATAACTGTCATGTATGGACAAGAAATAATACTTTCTTACATTTATAGATCCTTCATGTGCATCTTTTGCTTATTTATTTAACATAACTTTATGCTATAATTATATATTGTAAGATATTATAATAACGTGGATGAAATGCCTAAGGTATCTAAAGTATTTAAGCTATCCTATGTATAGTAAGCTATCCATAAAAGATTTAAGATGAAAGATATGCAATCACAGAATTCTTTGTATATATATAAAAGAGGAATATTTCACAATGCAATGTTTTGTTATATCTCGAAGAATCGCTCCATCTATTGGTGAAAAACGCATGAAAATCCGTGCAGTAGTTTTTGAGTTTATCGGGAAAAGACAGATGGACGTAGCAGAGGACTTCGTTTTATAATATGTATAGACAATGTTAAAGTTACTAACAAAAATAACTGATGAATAACGAAAAATGAAATTGAGGTCATCATGGCTAGGGGTGTATCCAGAAAGAAATTTAGATTTCTAGGTTTTCTATATTCAGATCCTAAGTCTATAATTTAAAAGACAGTACCAATAATATACTTTTTAATAATGTAGATTGCATTTACGTTTCGTTCTAGCTTCTATAGCTAATCAGACAATACTACAGCGTGAGTCCCATTTTTCGCTTATCCTGATATAATTAGTATAGGGATCTTTAACCAATACCTGACACTATACAGATTCAGAACCTCCATTGTAATCCCAAAAACCAATGATTTTATACTCCTGTTAAAAAAATACTAAGGCCACCTGTCCACCTCTACACCATAAGCGACTCCTTTTCTAGTGTTAATATTATTACTACGGTTGACGAACACATACTACGCTTTCAAGAAAAACTACACAGACACCCTAACCCATTGATGCAACAAATGGCCATGATTCTCATGCCTGAGAACACTAGGAAGAGATTAAAAAGAACTTGGATGAGGGATCTGTTACAGTAAGAAATTAAAGCAAGCCACGGAAGAGGTACCGCTGGCTACTGTTCCTCTTCATGCCTTTCATGACATTCTGGATTATTTTCCTATCAGCCAATCTGCTTATTTTCAATTATTTGTATTTGACAGGTGTGGATAAATGTATTAAGAGGAAAAAATATTATTCCTTATTATTAAACAAATACTTAAATAAGATACCTCCTTCAACCAAAAAGGTGTATGTTTTCCCTCTTTCAACATATATCTCAGGTATCAGAAGATCATTAATGTACCATGCGATGCCCCAGGATGGATGTCCTAAAAAAAAGAAAAAAGTTATTCTTTGGTGTTAATATTACTTTTATTATTCTCACCATGTTACTTTTTTATGTAGTTAAATGTTCAGATGTTAATTTTTTAGTAAATACCAATAATTTAAAGAGTTTATAATATTGTAATTATAGAAATATTTAATTATAGTTTCAACCAAATTAGTTTGAAATATGGCCAATTATTTTATATTTAATCCATAAATTTCAACACATACTTAATTAATACTTATTTGGTCTTATAATAAAATTTAATTATTTTTGTTTTGAAGAGAAAAATTTGCCCTGGCCGGGATCCGAACCCGGGTCGCCTGCTTCACCGTAGCAGTGCTCTAACCATCTGAACTACCAGAGGTCGTATCCAAGTCAGAAAAATCCATTCTCTTCACCGATCCTATATCCCCATGTTCTCGCAATTTTTGCGATGTATACACAGGGAAGAATGTTCATTGAACATAACTTTAATTAGAATCTTGTTGGCTTACGTCATTATTTCATTTATAATTTATTTTATTATTTTTTTTTTATCACGTACAGGCCACTAAGGACCATGTGAATATCATTGGTTAGCCTTCTTTGGGAGTCTTGATTTTCTTTCTTCCCACCTCAGCTTCATGATTTTCGACTGCATTTCTTTTCTTTCTTCGGACCACTTTGTACTCCTCCTTTTTTCTCTTCCAATATTGGTGAGATTTTCCAGTTTTTGTCCTGTATATCTCTATCTAGACAGTCGACATCTGAGATTTTAAGGTTCTCTAATTCTTCTGTTATTTTTTCTTTTTTTATTAATTGTTATAATTTTTAAATATTTTATTTTGAAGATTTGTCCAGATCCGGGATTCGAATCCGGGTCTCCCACGTATCTGCTGTGGTGCTCTCCCTTATATAATTTTACTTAATTAATACTTATTTGGTCTTATAAAAAAAATTAATCAATATTTATTAAAATATATATAGGCTAACAACATTAAAAACTTTTTACTAAACTTTTAAATATTAACCAACATTAGCCATTAATTATTAATATTTAGTCAAATTTGGTTAACTTACTGAATACAATTTTATTTTATATATTTAATCTTTGAACAATCCAAATTGTTTAATATTTGTGGTGGATACCAATATGATGATTCAATATTATGAAAACTAATATGTGTCATTGAATCAAATAATTAGCATTTATTGTTTCCGATAATATTAATCCCTGCTGATCTGACCACATTAACAAAGCCAATATGGTATATCTGAATATTTGTGAAACAGAGAACATTAATGTTTGATTACGATTGCTGAAATAAGCAATTCTGTAACCTGTTATATTTTAAAATCACACACTAAACTGCAATTTAACTCCAAAATAGCAAGACTTGCAGCTACACCACTTTGGCATTGCTTTAATTTATAAATAAATTTATGTTTTATTTATTTCATTTTTTTAAAACAACCACAAAGGACAGCCCATGAGAAACACTTAATAATAAGGATGGAAAGAAATCTACAAAGTAATCTGTTATCTCGTAATTTATCTTTTACTCTTTTTATTTCTTTTCGTTCTCATCATTTTTCCGTTTCTTTTTTCTCAACCATGAAGATGGCTTAAATCTTAGGTTGAAACATAGAAACAATAAAATAAGTCATTCTTATTTAGTGTAATTCATTGACTGCACCCCTTGTCCAGTTTACACCATTCTTAGATAAAGTTATCTATTATAAAATTTAATTTTTCCTTAACACTCCGGTAATCGCATGTCATCTGAGAGATTCCATAGAAACATTTATGGTTGTTGCCAGAGGATGTTCAAACTTGCAAACCCCTCCCTCCTTCTATCCTCCTACCCTAGTAGTAGCTACATGCCAGTGTAGTTTTGGTTTTCTTCGGGGCAAGTGATTAACTCAAAATTAGCTGAATCATCTCTGAGATCCTATGTGACTACTGGGGAGAGGGCGACGTTGGCCTATGGTGGTGGTTTTCTCCTTACTAAATATTCCTGACATCAATGCCCAATTAATATTTTTATCGAATGGGAACGAGGTACCAGTTAGGCAACTTTTTCTAAGACTTCTGGGGATAGAATTACTAGAAGAACAGCTTCAGGGGAGAAGAAAAATACTTACTCTTCCCTCCGCAATATTGAGCAGATTGCAGGAGATCTCACCAGATAAAACTGCTTCTGCTGTTGAAACAAATGAAGATGCAGCAGAAACTAATTCTCGTAAATGGTGTTCACTTTGTCAAAAAGATAGAAAAAAAAGTACACGCAATACAGATGTAAAAATAGTGGACAGTATTTATGCTTAGGTGAACATTGTTCCTTTATTTGTGCTGATGGTTGTAGTCGCAAAAAAGACGATACATTTTTTTACTTAAAAAACGTATTATTGGTAATTAATTTGTGATTAGGTGTATATACTTTAAATTCATTTTCATTTTGTCGGTGAAGTATTTTGTAAACCTCTCTGTTTATTATTTTATGCATTAAAATTTTTCCTTATTGTTTTATTTTTTATAAAATTTATAATTTTATAAATTAATAATTCCTCACAATTTTTTTTAATAAACATCCATGACTAGAGATTTAATTATTCAATCATTTTACCAATTTTCTATAATTTTAAAGTGATATTGTGAGTATGATCGGACAAAATAGAAAAGGCATCTCACAGATGACATGCGACTACTTATGCTTTATTTTAAGATGCGACTACTGAAGTGTTAAGAAAGATGTGCTAGATAAAAATGGTCTTTATTAGCTTTCATTACGGATGAATACCTGTGATAGCAGGATAACCTCTTGCTCCGCCAGCAGGTCCGATTCTCGCTGTGAAAGTGTTTTCATTTTGTATAATAGCAGGTGCCCAAGCGTGGCGACCAGGGGAGTCCTCTTTCTCTGCTGAAGTTGGTAATGTGGCGTCACACTGCCTATCATCTTTGCTTCCAAAATCGATACGGATATCCTCTAATTATCAACATAAATAACAGAATAATTAATTAATAATAAATATTGATCTAACTAATAATTTTTTATTAGTAATTACTGGGCATACATTTTCTTTTCTACATCCAAAGACAAATGGAAATAAATTATGTAACAAAGATGAAATTATAACTTATTAAAAATTTCATTTTCATTTCAAATGTTTTTTTTATTTAATTTAATATTGTTTGTTTATTCATCTAACGTCACTTTATGCTTCTATGAATAATTGGACGATGTTACATTGGGAGCTCTAAATTTTGTCTATCCAGATTTAATTAGTTATAATGCAATTGGGAAAAACCACAATGCAAAGCCTTATGTTTCAAAAAATACACCTACTTACCAGTCGACGTTTCGCCTATTCAGGCATTATCAAGACACCAAAATCAAAAAGGGGTTATGTGAATCGCATCTCGAAGAAAAAGGTGCAATACATCCCAACGATCAATAGCCCAAACAGGCTCCAAACATGAGACAGCACACCACCACCAAGACGTTCAACATACAACTTATAAAAAAATTTAATTATTTTTGTTTTGAAGGGAAAAATTTGCCCTGGCCAGGATCCGAACCCGGGTCGCCTGCTTCACCGTAGCAGTGCTCTAACCATCTGAGCTAGCAGTTGTATGTTGAACGTCTTGGTGGTGGTGTGCTGTCTCATGTTTGGAGCCTGTTTGGGCTGTTGATCGTTGGGATGTATTGCACCTTTTTCTTCGAGATGCGATTCACATAACCCCTTTTTGATTTTGGTGTCTTGATAATGCCTGAATAGGCGAAACGTCGACTGGTAAGTAGGTGTATTTTTTGAAACATAAGGCTTTGCATTGTGGTTTTTCCCAATTGCATTATAATAAATAATAGTGTTTCTTTTTGAGTTTTTGGCTCTATTTTACAGATTTAATTAGGATTTTGAACAAGTACCTGATATCTCAGGACCCTCGTTTAACACGTCCCTTCTGAAGGACGGCATAACTAAGGATTTTTTATTCCCTTTAAAAAATCCTAGGACCACCTGCTGGGTTACGAACCTGCGATCTTGAGCATAATAAGTTTTTATGCTAACCTCTAGACAACAGGTGAATCCAATTATTCCTTTTGTTATTGCCTTTGTAAAATGAAAAGAATAACACTGTAGTAATAGCCACCTTGGGCTATTCTTTGGTATGCTAAACACTAGACCACAGGTCGCCCCATTCAATATTATTTTACCATCAAGAAGTAAGTACTAAGTTTTATCTAAAACTAGCGACCCGCCTCGGTTTTGCACGGGTAGTAGAGCATTTTATGCCTATACGTTTTGTCTGTCGTAGGATCGTATCACTTTGATGTGTCAATTATGCGATCAGGTTTAAATGTAACATAATGTCTACCCTACATGAAGTATTTTATTAAGTAGATATGTTTTGCGATAACTCCAAAGATACTCATTTAAATTATATATTGTAAGATATTATAATAACGTGGATGAAATGCCTAAGGTATCTAAAGTATTTAAGCTATCCTAGGTATAGTAAGCTATCCATAAAAGATATAAGATGAATATTATATAATTTTACAGAATTCTTTGTATATATATAAAAGAGGAATATTCCACAGTGCAATGTTTTGTTATATCTCGAAGAATCGCTCCATCTATTGGTGAAAAACGCATGAAAATCCGTGCAGTAGTTTTTGAGTTTATCGGGAAAAGACAGATGGACGTAGCGGAGGACTTCGTTTTATAATATGTATAGACAATGTTAAAGTTACTAACAAAAGTAACTCTGATGAATAACGAAAAATGAAATTGAGGTCATGATGGCTAGGGGTGTATTCAGAAAGAAATCTAGATTTCTAGGTTTTCTACATTCAGATCCTAAATCTATAATTTAAAAGACGGTACCAATAATATACTTTTTAATAAAGTAGATTGCATTAACGTTTCGTTCAGTAATTTTATTTATATGTTCTTTGTAAATGTGAAGGCAAATGGTAGAATGGGTTTTATGAATGCATGAAATGAAAATTTTTTTTTTTTTAAACCTGTAATACAACCCGTGAAGGTTTGAGGTTCAGTACAAGATAGAGACTGTACTGTTTCATGGACAACGGTTCTGCAAGGAGGTGGTTTGTCCTAGGTCACGCTCAACCGCCAATTTTTCTCCCTTATTTTGGGTACCCTATTTTTATAATATTTTATAGAGGCTGGGTGAGCCCCAGAAGGGTCCTAAATCCTATACGATCCATCTCCGGCTGCAAACAGACTAAATAAAAGTACTGCCTTGCTGCGGGATTTAAACCAGGATTTCCGGCATGGCAACTGAGTGCTCTGCCACTGAGCCACTCGGCTCCCTCATGAAATGAAATGATGGATTGCTATTTTTAGAAAAAAAAATTAATTTTATTACACATTGAAATAAATTAATATCACCATTTGAATATTACAAAAATTGGTGCTTCTGATTTAGCCAGTACCCATGAAACCTACCTCCTCATATGTAACCTCTTCTTATCACTCATCTCATTTGAGTTATTATCTACTGTATGTTTTTTTATTTTTTTTTGTCTTGTTAATTAAGTTTATTGTCTATTTAAATTTCTGTTTTGATTATTAAATTTAATTTTGTGTTTTGTCTTATTCCTTTTGTTATTGCCTATTTAAAATGAACAGAATAACACTTTGGAAATAGCCGTCTTTAAAAAAAGAAGCTGCGAAATACTTTATCAAATGGATTTTGGCAAGGCTAGAAATGGAGATGTTTTGGTCCAAAGGGTAGGGAAAACAGGTTCAGGTTATAAACAGTGGCGAATAACAGTCCCTGGCTACTTGCTAAGTCACAAGTACCCAAATTTTAAATGATAACTACTATTTTTTAGCAGCTAGTTACTGCCTGAGGCTCTTTAGTCTGTTTCAGCTATTTTTGTTGTTTAAAGTAATTCCAAATTACAGGACTCGTTAATTTATTAAATATAAAATTAATTGAATAGAATGCTTACCAATATTTTTATCCCTGACTCCGTGAGCATAAGCTTCTTTACGAGAGCTGAGTGGTCCGATTGCTGCTATCACATACGAGTTTCCTGATGAAGGAATAGGTTTATCATTGACCGGTTCATTCGTACGAAGTGGACGCCGATAAACAATCTTTGTTACGCCCATTTGCCTCTTGCCAGACACTAACTCTACGTCATTCGTACCTCCTATTCTTTCATCAGGGCAGACACCATTTTTCCCTGTGATAAAAAGTAATAAAATAAGTCAATTTCACAAATAACAAAAATTAAAGAGTGATTAGAAAAAAAAAGTGTAAATTATCTTATTACCATCGCATTGTGATGTTGCCGAAATATAATAATCGATGGCATGGAATTTCTGCGTGTCTGAGTCAAAATACGCCACAACAACATCTCCTCCTACCATGGCAGATCTAAAGAAACAATTATTATTAGTGAAATAAAAAAAACTTTTCTATTAGAATTCAAGTAAATATGCTTTAGATACATAGTGCTTCTTGAAAAGAACAATGTCAACTCAAAAAACCTAATTTTTCAATAGAGGTTTTTGAAAATTCCATTTCTTATAAAAATTAAACCAGATGAATTAAACAAATAAAAATTTGGATATTGGTTAAGCAAAGCATTCCTACTGTAATGATGCTATTGAAATTATGACTTATGACATGTCCTTCTGTATGGTTCACAAGCCTGGGTTATAAAGAAAGCTGATGAAAAATCAATCTAAACTTTCGAAAGGAAGATTTTGCAGACGATACATGGACCTATTAGAGAGGAGGAAGGATGGAGGAGGTGTACCAATACGGAGCTGGCAAGATTATTCCAGGCCCCAGACGTGGTTAAATTAATAAGGCTTGGTAGGCTGCGCTGGGCTGGTCATTTATGAGAATAGCAAGTTTTGAAGTGCCCAGAAGTATAATTGAAGAAAAGGTTCAGAGCATAAGAAGAGTATCTATCAAGCTGCGATGGCTGGACAAAGTCAGCGTGGACTCCAGGAGCCTGCTAAATGTTCGGAACTGGAAGGACGCTGCACTGGACAAGGAGGACTGGCGGAAGCTGATTGAGGAGGCCAAGACTCATTACTGGGTTGTAGAGCCACGAAAGAAGAAGAAGATAAATAATATAAAATGACCATTTAAAAGATGAAAATTATAAAAAGTAAAGACTTTAATACCTGTATTTTTCACCACTGATTCCGAATGATACATATTGGTCTTCCTCCATCCTTGCAGACAATGTAACCTGAAGCCATTCTCCTTCTATCCTCCATTGAACTTGAACTCGTTCATCAAGAAGATCGCGACAATTGGTCTCGACCATTGGGCTTTCGCTGCTAGTCTGCAAAATAATGTTAAAAGAGAAATTTACTCACTGCATTTCTATAAAAAAAATGGCTTCTTTAGATATTTCATACCTGTCATCGAGCAGAAGCTGAATCAACTGATAGGCTTGAAAGTGTTTTATAATAATATTGTAATTTAGGGGAAAAACAAACGGCAATTTTAATATGTTTTTATGAGATGAAAATAGTTGACTGGATGATCTAATGTAAAGGAGATAGTTGGGGGGTGCAGTCAAAAAGAACACTGAATAAGTAATAAACTTATAATTAAGTGCCGACGTTTCGACCTACAGTGTAGGTCATCTTCAGGGCGATTCGGAGAGCGAAGTCGTTAGATGTAATGGCTGGCTAGCAATAATAGCATTCGTCGTCGAATCAATGCTATTATTGCTATTTATTGCTAGCCAGCCGTTACATCTAACGACTTCGCTCTCCGAATCGCCCTGAAGATGACCTACACTGTAGGTCGAAACGTCGGCACTTAATTATAAGTTTATTACTTATTCAGTGTTATTTTTGACTGCACCCCCCAACTATCTCCTTTACATTAATATGTTTTTATTTATTTTTCTTTCTATGGTGATTATTTTTATTTTGAAGAGAAAATATTTGTCCTGGCCGTGATTCGAACCCGGGTCGTCTGCATCTCTAGTGCAGTGCTCAAACGACTGAGCTACCATAGGGTCGAATCCAATTCAGACAATAGGATCGGTGATGAGAATGGATTTGTCTGACTTGAATACGACCCCTGGTAGCTCAGGGTTAGTCAGGGTTAGTAATCCCGGCCAGGGTAAATCTTTTCTCTTCAAAATAAAAATTTTTAAAGGTAATTTTAATATTTCTAACGGCTGTAACGAGACTGGTATTCTTCTTTTCAAGAAATAGTGAATAATGATTTTATGACAAAACTGTAATATTCCTATATTATTTTATAGTATTATAGTATTCTTTGAAATGGTATATAAATTACAATTTAGTAAAAAATTAATGTATCAGTTCCGCAGTTTGTCACTTCAAATAGGATCTCAAGTTTTAACTGTTTATTCATTTCATTTTTAATATATTCCAAAAATACTAGTTATCATGAGTTTTAGTATGGAAAAGAGAATGTAATTATGGGTAATGAGTAGATTTCAGTAATCACTTCTTCAAGAAATAAAAGATTCAACTAATATTTTGAAGTAAAGATGTAAAGTAAAGATCTACAGCCCCGGTGAATAAGTGGTTAAGTATAATTTTACCCAGATTGAGTTGGTTGTATTAAGGGAAGCAGAATAGTGTTATTTTCATAGTTTTTGGCTAGAAACGGAGTTGTAATATAAGCTATAACTCCTTTTCAAGCCAATGCCTGACTTAGCCACTTATTCACTACGAAATTAACTCGATTCTGCTTACTTAAGTACAAGAAACTCATTTTGGAGAAAATTCGACTTAACCACTAATTCACCGGGGCTGTAGAAATGTTTATTCCTTGTGATGTTAAAATGATTACCTAAATATACACTTTTCTTAGGATTACACTCTTTTTTTCTATACTAAAGCTCATGATTATTTTTAGTTTTAAGAGGTTATAAAAATGAAAAGTTAAAACTTGTTATGACTCAACTCGAAGCGACAACCTGTGACAAATTTAATTAGTGAAGAGTTAATTAATTAACTATCCTTAAAAACATCGATAAAATAAATAACATTTAGTAAGTAATAATCTTTAGCAGTTGTAATCAAATACTTGGTTCTTTCAGGCCATTGCAGCACTTTAATGACTCGATATTGTGACGTGTAATCTAATAAGAACTGGTGTACCCCCTCCTCTTTTTGGCAAATCAACCAGTCTCTAGTTAGTGTATCTTTACAAACCATATTTATTATAATCTTCATTTCATGTAAATACTTTTGTAAATATAATTCAGTGTTTTCTCATAGACTCTTTTAATAGCTTGCATTTCTTTCACACATAAGACACTAATTTCAATGCAGATGTGTACTCAATTTTTATGCAAAAAAAAAGTTATTGTCCAGTATTCCAGGTTCTCTCTATCTGCTATTCACTTGACTCAAATGAAAAGCTCCTCAGATGATTACCCTATGTCATAGCATATTTGGTACTTGTGTATTAGCCGGTCTGCATGAAACTTACCTCCTTATCTTGTGTAGCCTTTTTTATCACTCATCTCATTTGTGTTATTGTGTGAAATTAAATTGTTTTCTGTATTGTTTATTTTTACTATTTTAGTAAAAGATTTCTGAATTGTTTATTAAATTTAATTTCATGTTTTTTTTATTCCTTTTGCAGAATAACACTTTAGGAATAGTCTTCTTTAAAAGAAGAAGCTGTGAAATACTTCTACAAGTTCTGAATAATCCCAAAGATGGAATAATTTAAAAAAGTTATCAAATGGGCTTTGACAAGGGTAGATGTTTTCGTAGAAAGTGTAGGAAAAACATTTATATAAGAAGAGGAACGTGGCTAGAGGGGTCCAGAATTAGCATTTTCTTAATAAATTTTGTATATTTCAATTTCCATTAATATGAAAAAGAAGATAGGTGTTATCAGTATCTGAATTATCATTTTTCAGGTTATAAACAATGGTGGATAACAGTCCCTGCAGACTAGCTAATACATATGTACCAAATTTTGTTATCCTTTTAGTTTTTGAGATATTTTATTTTTCACTAACCAAGAATCCGATCAGCTGTCAATCTCCATATGGAAAAATAAATATGCTTCATTATTTACTTTGAATTTTCAATATAATGAATATTTTTAAAATACAAGAATCCATAATTTCACAAATTAATGCACACAACCTGTGGACTAAGCCTTAAGCTATGAAAACAGCATTGTTTTGTGGGAATATTTCAAACAGAAATAATAATATCAAAACTTTTATAAAACCAATGATGACTTAACATGTAAAAAAACCTGTACCACAACAGCCCATGGACGGGTTTGGGGTTCAGTACATGGTAGAGAAAGTACTGTTTCATGGACAACGGTTCTACAAGGGGGTGACTTGTCCTAGGCCACACTCAACTGCCAGATTTTCCCCTCTTATTTTGGGTACCCTATTTTTATAATATTTTATAGAGGCTGGATGAGCCCGAGGAGGGTCCTAGATCCTATACGATCCATCTCCGGCTGCTAACAGACTAAATAAAAGTCTTGCCTGCAGCGGGATTTGAACCAGGATTTCCAGCCTGGCAATTCAGTGCTCCAACACTGAGCCACTCCGCCCCCTTACTTAACATGTACTCCTCGAAAACTTAGAGGAAAGCGGATGTACATGGAAATATCAACAATGAATAAAAGCTCGGTATCAGTTATTGTTAAGGCATTGCCCTTTCAAAATACATTTCAAAAAGATAAATAAAAAAATTATACAATTAATTAATATTGTTTAGGGGTATTTGCTACATTACTTTAATGTGTAATTAAGTTAAATAAACTGTTTGTATTTTTCTTTACTAAATAATGAAAATTAATCTTTTCAGGAAGTGCTTCCTTAATCTCCATTTAATGGAATAACCTTCACAGATTAAAACATATTTTAGGAATTTATAAGTGATTTAAAGGACTAAGCAATAATATCTGTGCATCTTAAAACACTTTTAATAAAATTAGAATTAAAAATATTACTTACAGGAAAATACCACCATGGAGGCTGTGAGCATGAAGTAAAACAAAGTTGATTGTTATAAGAATACAAATATAGAAAACAAATAATTTATTTATGTTTATATCACAGTTCATACATAAATAAGTAAAATTTAATATAATAATAGGTAAATAATATTGAATTTAAAATAGTGAATAGGTTCTACAACATAAATTTATATCACTAGTAAATATTGAATATCGTTGCTGTCAAAACAATACCGCCTATCTACAACTTTTTATGAAAATGAGTTAGTAACATTAGCGCATTCTACAGGTTGAATTACACACTATTACATACTAAGGCAGTGCTGTAAATAGCAATTGAAAGATAACCGATATACATTAGGTTATATAACATATGGCGCGGGGTTTTTCTCTTCTGTAAAATAGTCCAAAGTGTTCATATGCGGTAGTGCTTCAACAGTGACAATATAAAAACTGATGAATTGATAAAAGTTTAATTCAGAAGAAACAGTTTTTTTTTTACCTTATTTCATATAAAAAATACAGTCACACAAACAAATATAGAGTCAATAGTAAATGAAAATGCATTGAGAGGTAAAGTCAGTTCCTGGTATTTTTATAAGTTGGGTATAAATAATTTTTAAGAAAAGTGTTCAATTCAAATTTTATGCATTTCAAAATGCTCTAATATCATTCGAAAACTTAATATGGATACAATAATAATGATTCACTATACTATTGGCTACAAAAAAGAAAAGAAAAAAAAGGTTAAGTTTGGGATAACCAAAAGTACAATAATCAAGGATGAAAGAAAACAAACTTAACAGTGAATAAGTATTAACTTCTAGGTATGACATTTTAACAGGCTGAATTTTAGTAATCATTTTTGTATTTTAATGCTGAAGAAAGTAAAAGAGCTCCTCATGTAATTAATTAAAATAAGGCTTTGATATCGAAATATAATTAAAAATTAAACTCTTCATAATCTCTTTTGATCATTTCTGAAAAAGATTCCTTCTTCTATCAGCCAGCTGCACTAATTACTTTTATACTTATTTCGTAAACTATTTTTTACATAGTTAAAGAGCTTTGTAATGCTTCTTTCTCCAGAATCATTGAACCTTTCAGTGATTTTAAACCATCAAAAGTACTTTTCAAGATTTCGGCTTTATTAAGTGGCAAGTTAAAAAAATTAAAAGAAGTAAAATCAATGTTATAATGATTTATATAAAAAGAAAGAAAAAATCACAGATGCAATCTGGAAAAGAAGAATTTCCTTATATGGACGAGTCTGCAATCATCGGGGGGGGGGGGGGGGGAGGGGGGAAATAGGAAGACTTTTCAAATAATTTAAAAAGCTAAAATTGAAGAATGGATGGTTAGTAGAAGTGGAAAAAGACCTGGAGGAGCTGATGATTACTCTACCAGATATTTTTTATTTATCCAATGCCACCACGTGGCATTTCTCCTTACGCCATCGAGCCTACCAATAAAGACATGCATCGTCATTATTGTTTGGAATATCCTTAAGACCACTGCAATGTCATAAGTGTGCACCGTCCATTACACCAGAAAGACAAATGGGACTGTGCAGATATACATGGAGGTAATCATGGCCTCGAAACAGCTTTACCTCAGGTCTCGGGGGAGCTGCTCATGTGCTAGGCACTCCCATTTTTTCCCTCTGCTAACATTTTATAGTACAAGGAACCTACTATAGTTTCCAATTGTTGTTTCAATCTTATTCTTGGCTGAGGTTAGCAAAGCGGGGTTGATACGGGTTGCCTTGCTTGGCAAGTTGGTCTGCCCATTCGTTTCCCATTACCCCTACGTGACTTGGTAAACACTGCAGTGTAAGCTCCCAGCCTTTAACAATCATATTCAATATAGCTATCCGACAGGATCTTGTGGCCTCACAATCAGTCGGAGAGTTATTGGAGAGGGCTATGACTAAGAAAACTACTTTTCTGTAGACGGTTTCGATTTTGGTGAGTACTTCTACAGCTCTGTATATACTCTAGCAGATATTACAGAAGGGTCATTCCTGAAGGTAGAGTTGTATAATTTTATGGGTTTTCAGAAAGTGCCTAAAAAGAAGATGGGGCCACAGGAACGATAGAGAGGAAGGAAAGGTGCAGTACAAGAATGAAAGAGATTGGAGATCAGAGAAACAGAGCAGAGAGTTGAAGAAAGGTAGTCCACAATGGCTTGTTTGAAAAAATAAACTAAAATGTTCATGAAGAAAAAATTAAAAAAAACCTATGATGTACATTCTGGGGATTCTGAGAATACCCTGAAAGGTTAAGCCTGAGATTATTTTTTATTACCAAGATGATTTTATTTAATACATAATAGATCAATGATTTTAAGAAATATTATTAGTTGTTATTGTATCCATATTTGTATTTGCAAATATTTTCAAATTACTGTTATAACATTTGATATGAACCAAAATATTAAATAAAGTATTTCTTTGAGACTCGATGCATTTACTATACAAATCAAGCATTTGATACATCATTTTCCGTCCATGTATCAAATATTGGACATAGAGATCAGTTTGTCTTGAGTGTTTTCTATCCTAGAAGATATGCCTTATAGAATATTGGTAACCCCCAGTTCCAATGTGTGAAGAAAGGCCAGGCCGGGTATTTCCTTTTTCTCTGTTAAATTAACAAATTAATTTGTAGGAGAGCATTAATAAAAATTGAGAAGCAGGGATCCCCACTCAAGCGGATGAACTTTATGTACAATTTTATTTTTATGTAATTTGTACAATGGCGAAATTGGGAATCCTGTAATAAATTTAGAGGCAGACTGTCATGGAGTATAAGAAATGTTATAGATTGATGTTGAAAATATTAACAACTAAGTAAATATATATTCATTATAATTTACTAATTAAATATAAATAAATTGAATTATTAATAATTAAAAAGAATAAAGAAAAGAAATGGTCTAGGTGAATGTCAACATAATTTCTTAAATTGTGAGACTATTTTTTATAAACCAACTTTTCATCCTATGTTTCAGGTCTTCTTCAGGACTTGGAGGAATTGAAGAAGACCTGCAACACCGGTTTCTAAATCATAGTTTCAATTAAGTAATTATTATTTACCTCCACCCAGACCATTTTCTTCTCCATTACAGTAGAACCTCGATTATCCGTCAGGTTACGTTAGCAAGATGGTGACAGCTTTGGGAAATAGACGGACATGGGAGTGAGTCATATGTCTCATATATATTTTATATATACACACACACATAAATTGAACATTATATTTTTATATTTCAAACATTCGACATTATGTATGTACTCATAACTTATTTATGTACTAATAAGGTATACATAAGTAGTAAAAATATTTTTTTTTAAATTATAATAATTATGTACATCGATGGCTAAAAGCACAATCATTGTATGCCCAATTTTTCCCTCTTGAGAAATTAATATCAATTTAAAGGTGGAGTTAAGCTCTTTCCTCGTGCGCAAACGTAGTATGTGCATATCATTAAATGATTATATAGAAGGTACATACTCTAGGGGGCCCCCGCATGTTGTATATCATTAACTGTCGTCCGAGGAATATCAGAGATTTTTGCTAAGATTGAAGCACTTCCACCTTTTTATAAACGTTTTACAATTTCAAACTTAGTAGCGAGATCTAAACTCTTCCTTTGTCTTTTTTTTCCAACTTTATTATTCGTACTTTTAAGAAAACAACAAGTACCTGTAAGGCAAGAATAAAAACTGAAGGTAGTTCAACTGCGGAAGCTACATTAGGTAGAGAGGACGAGATAATTAATTTCTGAGAAATGTGTGCGAGGAAGCCTAGGTTTTGAGTAAACAACAGATTCTAGGAAACAAAGTTGTCAAGACATAACGATTGATTCTTAGCCGGTGTCTATGACTAGCAACCAAACAATATATATACATTTTTTTTTTCTCAAACTGAGGTGACAGTTAATAGAGAGTGATGGATAATAGAGGTTTTACTGATTATATTTCTAATTAACTTTATAAAATGTAATCTCCTTATTCATAGGATATAATTAATAGGATGTCAAAATAAATTTTTTAAAATTATTTATATAGCCAAGATATTTCATGTATCTACAATCATATTTATTATAAATGACAATGAACAAACAATTTTTTATCAATCTTTGTTGATTTCTTCTTTTATCAATCCTTGTCGATTTTATATAATTTTTTTTATCCTATGTGAACAGTTATTATTATATCAATGGGTTGTCGGGCATCAATAGCTATTTTTTATTTATTTAATTTTTTTTTTAACTTTCAAACAAATATTTTACTACATTAAAAACCACATATTTTTTTCTGGTTTATATAATTCTGAAAGTAATGAAATTTATTATTTATTATTTATATTTATTTATTTAGTAATGGAAAAAAGAATTTAGAGAGTAATTTTCAAAACATATGTTTTAATATTAAGTGTTATGTTCGGAAAAACAAAGGATCATTCTCAAGACAGTTGTCGTGCGAGAAGGTTGCTTGCTACTCTACATTTGATTTTGACGCCACTCTCTCCGTCTTCTTCATCTTGAATTTTGTCAAATCCCACCAGTAAAACCTCTCGCTATTTTCATCTTACTTTGGACTTACCGGTAAGAGACATTTAGTTATTTTCTACTCATCATCATTTCGAATCATCAAGTCATCGCTATCAAAAACTCAACACTTTTCAAGAACTCAGTTCATTTCTCATTTTCTTATCGATTCACAGACCAATTATATTTTTTGTTTTAAGACTCATCCCTTTTAGTAAATAAGTCCATTTCATTTTTTATGTAAATAATTAATTGTAGATACTGGCTTAGTGCATTTTCTTTTTCATAATTCTTGCTTTAATTTTTAAATAACTTTCTTTGTATTTTCTTAGGTTTAGTTGTGCACATTAATATTTTTATAATTGTTCTTTTTCTATTTTTACATTATATATTTATCATTTACTCATTTTTGGATGTTTTTATTTGTATTACTCGATAAAGTTCTTTTCTTTCCATTTACTGGTTCAATTCTTCTCTTCTCGGTAGTGTAGTGGTAAGTATCCCAGCCTGTGACGCGGGAGACAGGGGTTCGATTCCCGCCGGGGAGGTGTTTTTTTCGTCCGATTAGCCATAGGAGCATAAAGTGACGTTAAATGAACAAACAGGTTCAATTCTATTTATTTGGGGAAATTGCCACCCAATCAAAACTATCTGGTTTTTTATTGAATTCAAAACTGGCAAAGTCGCTTGGATAGGTTAGCGAATTATTGTTAGGAGCTTCTTCTTACATATGGGTAATTTCTTATTTATAACAATTAAAATGAAACTACTAGACTGATGTATATTTATGCTGACTGGAGATTCATAAGTGAAGAATACATTGATATAATATTGATATACTGTATCCCAATACATTAAGCTTCAAAATTATTATATTATTATTAAGATGATTTTATTTAATTTATAATAGATCGTATATTTTAAGAAATATTACATTTGAAACTCATATTTTTAGTAATTAACTTTGTTAACAATTTCACCAGAATATAAAAATGGCTTTTTTTCTTATTTTGATTTTTTTAGATCAAACTTTTACTTAAAAATAGTTTTACTAATTGTAATCAAATACAAATACAATATACTCCATGACATTCTACCAATAAAAATTAAGAAATAGTTGCGAGGATAATTTATTTTGCTTTGCTACTACTTACGGTTATTTTTGTTTGTCCAAGTGCTGGCGGCACATCAAGATCTTTAGGTATGTTTACATGCCCAAAGTTGTGGCGGTACTGAACACACCATACAGCAAGCCAGTCGATATCGTAGACTGTTAAATTTCCGGGCAACTGAATCTCTATATCTTCTCCCTGGTAGCCTCTTAAAACATCCAAGCTAGAAAAATTGCATAAATATAAATAATAAAATATAATTTATAATATAATATATAATATAATAATAAAAAATATAATTTATGATAATAAAAGTAATATTAAGCAGAGAATATAATATTATGAGTATTTTTTATCTTATTATATTATTTCAAAATTAACAATTAAATTATGAAAGATAATAAAATATAAAAAATATAATAATAATATAAATAATTGCTCCTTCAAAACAACAATGACATAGCTCAAAAATTGGTATTTTTGAGTTAAGCCTATAGTAGCAATTGCATTGAATGAAGTTTTTCAATTCAGGAACGATATATCTGATATTCTATTTTCATGATATGATATGTTTTTGTTTTCCTGTACCACTACAACCCGTGAACAGGTCTGGGGTTTAATACATGGTAGAAACTGCACTATTTCTTGGACAACGGTTCTGCAAGGAGGTTACTTGTCCTAGGTCACGCTCATTATTTAGCGTACCCTATTTTTATAATATTTTAAGAGGCTGGATGAGCCCCAGGAGGGTCCTAGATCCTATATGATCCATCTCCGGCTGTAAACAGACTAAATAAAAGTACTGCCCGCAGCGGGATTTGAACCTGGATTTCCGGCATAGCAACTCAGTGCTCTACCACTGAGCCACTTCCCTTCATTATATGATATGATGACCTTTTTTTTTTAATAAAGTAATATTTATATTTATATTTAAAGGATTACTTTGAAAGGAAAACAGAAAAAAAAAGTATTATTAGGTTGCAATAATAACATGAATTAAAATAAAAAAAGTTTCAAGCTTAAAAAAGTTTTCTAATGATTAATAAAAAAAATTTCAATACTGTCAATCCAATAAGAATTCTTTGCTTTAGTAACACCCAATTTTTTATTTTTTTAACTCATCTGGTTCAATTTTGGTAGGTAAGATATGGAACTTTCAAATATAGAAAAATTAGTATGTTGAGGAAATTGGTCCGGGTAGAGGTCACTGAATGAAATTCTCAAGTAATTTGAGAAAATCTTTATTGATAGCCAACGTTTCGACCTACGCTGTAGGTCTTCTTCAGGGCTATATGCAAAATACAGACAATATAAGAAAACGGTACAAATATATTAAAACATTTTAAATATAGATAAACTAAAAGAAAGTGAATACAGGCAAAAAAAATTGATAAAGATGTACAGTAAGGTAATTATGAAGGTTAAAATGTATAAGTGTATACTATAAACTACTAAGTGCCAAAAAGGTAGTAACCCACATCATGAAGAAAATAATAATAAAACAGAAAGTGTTGACAGTTAAAAAATTAAGGTATTACAGATAAAAAATAAAAACTGAATATACAATAGGAATGTGAAATGATATGGGTAAATTAAAAAGTGATAAGAATTACGCACTAAAATTATAGGTAATAAAAAAGAAGCAATAAAAATTGTAAAATTATAAAAATCTAGAAACGAATTCTGTTTTATTATTATTTTCTTCATGATGTGGGTTACTACCTTTTGGCACTTAGTAGTTTATAGTATACACTCATACATTTTAACCTTCATAATTACCTTACTGTACATCTTTATCAATTTTTTTTGCCTGTATTCAGACCATAATATTATACTACCATAATATTTGTTTAGTTGTCTATATCCCACCCTAAATATTCATCAATATATATCATAATATCATAAATACCATATCCTTGCCGTTTTTTATATGTATTTTAGTTCAATATAGCCTGATTGTATTATCACTTACTTTACTTAAAACATACCTAGTTTTATACAATTGATATTTTACAATTATATAAAGTCTCTTCTTACATTCTCTTATGCAATTAATATTCTTTACACTAGTATAAAGTATTTTCTAACTATCAATATTAATACTGTATTTTCTAAAATATTTTTTATTTTCATTTTTATTTTATTTTATATAATTCGTTTCTAGATTTTTATAATTTTACAATTTTTATTTCTTCCTTTTTTATTACCTATAATTTTTAGTGCGTAATTCTTATCACTTTCTAATTTACCTATATCATTTCACATTCCTATTGTATATTCAGTTTTTATTTTTTATCTGTAATACCTTAATTTTTTTAACTGTCAACACTTTCTGTTTTTTTATTATTTTCTTCATGATGTGGGTTACTATCTTTTGGCACTTAGTAGTTTATAGTATACACTTATACATTTTAACCTTCATAATTACCTTACTGTACATCTTTATCAATTTATTTGTATATGTATTCACCTTCTGTATTCACATTCTGTATTCACCTTCTTTTGGTTTATCTATATTTAAAATGTTTTAATATATTTTTACCGTTTTCTTTTATTGTCTGTATTTTGCATATAGCCCTGAAGAAGACCTACAGCGTAGGTCGAAACGTTGGCTATCAATAAAGATTTTCTGAAATTACTTGAGAATTTCATTCAGTGACCTCTACCCGGACCAATTTCTTCAACATACATTATCATAGGTCAACAATTATCATCAATAGAAAAATTAGGTTTTTTGAGTAATGACATTTTTCTTTTGAAGGAGCTATATATCTATTAACCGTGATATAACAAGAAGATAACAACAAATAGGCAATTAAAAAACAAAATAGAATTAAATAAATACATAAATGTCAGTAAAAATAAATTCAATAATGGCAATATAAGTTAAAACTAGATAAAGAAAATTAAATATTACTATAAGTGAAACCATTTGAAAACTGTACATCAAAATGAAATCTCTCTGGACTAAATATCATACTGCTCTTGGGAATTCCAATCTATGTTTTGCTCTCCATATGGAAAAGCAAGAGATTCCAGCGCTTATGGTATTAATCCAGTAGGCACTGGAATAGAGCCACAGATGCTCTGGACTTGAGAGGGGAATCTGACCACAGCCCGAATTCCAATGGCATATTTACAAAAATAATTGGGAGCTACTATTGTTTGAACCAAATAGGATTCAACCAGTTAGGAGTGTTACAGGGATCAATTTTGATGAATGTGGATATTAAGACATGAATGAAAAAAATCCAAAGAAAAACCTAAACCAAAAACAGGAAACAAAAGTACCTGTTAATATTTTGCTGATTCAGACATCTTCAGGACAGAAAGGGGTACTTGTGTATTAGGCGGTCTGAATGAAACCTAACTCCTTATCTCTTGTAACCTCTTCTTATCACTCCTCTCATTTTAGTTATTTGTTTCCGCGTTATTAAATTGTTAATCAGTATTGTTTTTGTCTTGTTAAGTTTTTTATTGCCTATTTATATTTCTGTATTGTTTATTATTATTATTATTATTTAATTTTCATTTGCACCTGTGCAATTGCGCATCCAGCAAATTTGATCCAGGTGTTTTTCTCTTTGCTATTGTACAGGAATATCAAGTTTTGGAATGAAATATCAATTTTTCAGTAGGTCTCTTGGCCAATGTCTTTTTAATCTTTTTTTATTAAGTCCAGGTAACAGGGAGTAGGAAAGCGGAAGAACGAGTGGGTTTGGGTGATATTGTGTCGATGAGTGGAATGTTATGTATTTGTTATGAATATATGATTTTATAGTAGGAATGTTCATGTCGTTGTGTATAGTGTGATTCGAAACATACCACGGTGCATTAAGAATTTTTCTGAGAATTTCGGATTGTGTTATTTGAATCTTGTGTATGTGAACTTTTTTTGCTGAACCCCAAAGTTCTGCTCCATATGTCCAAATAGGTTTTAGTATACTGTTATAGATAAGTCGTTTGTTCCTCAAGTCAAGTGAAGATCTGTAGTCCAGAAGATGTGATAGTTGTTTGTACTGTCTAGTCAGGTCTTGTCTTTTTAATTTTGTATGTACGTTCCATGTAAGTCTTTTGTATTGTTTATTAAATTTATTTTTATTACTTTTGTTATTGCCTATTTAAAATGAACAAAATAAAAGGGTGGGAATAGCCCTCTTCAAGAGAAGAAGCTGTGAAATTCTTGCAGAAGTTATTATGTGAAAAGTCTTCAAATAGATTTTGATAAAGATAGAAATGGAGATGTTTTGGTCTAAAGTGTAGGGAAAACATTTATATAAGAAGAGGGGCGTTGCTAGGGAGGGGGGCTAGAATTAGCATTTTATTATTACATATTGTGTATTTCAATTTCCATTAATATGAATAAGAATGTTGGTGTTATCAATATCGTAATTATCAGTCATGAGGTGTATAAAAATGGTGGATAACAGACCCTGCAGACTGGCTGATATACAAGTAACCAGAAAGGTAATAATAGGAGTGGAAATAAATAAATAAAGCACACCCCAATCTCAAAATGGAGCAAGACACCAAATAGGAAAACACCCCACCACCTACCAAGGATCGAATGCAACTACTGTATGGTAAGGAAGGTGATAGAAAAACAGCTGGAAAAGGTTAAATAAAAACAGCTGATATTGAAATAAAAAATGAGCAAGGAATAGAAAACACACCCATCACACTTCCAAAAGACACAAAGAAAAATTAAAATAAAGAAATCACAAAAACAGCAGGCGAGAAACAATATCAGAAAGAAAAGTATTAGTGCAAGGAAAATGGATATTCCACAAAAATGTCTGAATAGGAGAAATATTTATAGATATTTTTTGTTTGGAATTTTTCTATTTGTGGCTTAACAAGTATTTTATATCTCATTTTTATGAATTGTTATTTTGATGGTGATTATTTTTAAATATATTTATTTTGAATTGAAAAGATTTGTCCTGGCCGGGGTCTTATCCGTCTGACTTGGATAGCTCAGTGGTTTAGAGCACTGCAATGGAAATGCAGGTTCGAATCCCGGCCAGGACAAATCTTTTCTCGTCAGAATGAAAATATTTTAATCTCTTTTGAGCTCATTTATATTATATTGTTGAGATCATGATGTGTCATTGTTGTAATATAGCTTAGAGCTATAATAACAATGTAAGAATTTGTGAAAGAAAATGGTGCGGGTGGAGGCAATGAGAATTATCTTATATATTGAGAACTGTTTATTGGTAAGCCAATGTTTCGACCCACATTGCAGGTTTTCTTCAAGGCTAGTAGGATCAAATTCTTACAAACCGCATGTAAGAATTTGATTCGTTTGATGGTAGACACTTCTTCTGCTTTGAAAACCATGTTACATATCCAGTTTTCTTACCACCTACTTCTCTTCCAGAATAACATCAGGCCTAATAGTATTTTTTTTTTTATATTAACACTTTATTGAAGTATTACAATCTGCCACTTATGGGCCATAAGTAATAGTGCTGTGTAGCTTACAGTCATTCCATAACAAAACAATAATATAAACAAAATAAAATAGATAAATATATACATGCGGAAAAATATATACATGCGGTAACAGAAAGAAATTAATGCGGTAATAATAATAATAAAGTAAAATAAATAATAAAGTAAAGTAAATAATAATAATAATACTAATAATAAAATAAAATAAAATGTACACATTCATACCCTATTTGCAATTTGCCTGGGGTCCCCAAACTGAGCTTCTTCCCCAGGAATGAGCGCAAAGCAGGAGTCCGGGAAGCCCCAGCCCCCTTTCCCAGCCGCGTCACTGGCATTAAACGCCAATGGAAGCTGGTTAAGGGCGCTTCAAGGCCTAATAGTAGTAATATATATTCAACAAATAATTTGATCAATATCATCATTCTATTGACATGACTAGGTTGAGTAAAAACCCGACATATTATAAGTATAAACGTTAGTATAAATGTATAAAATTTATTTATGAGAGGAAAATAGTTGACTGGATGATAAATTGTAGAAAGGAGATAGTTGGGGGGTGCAGTCAAAAAAAAAAAACACTGAATAAGTGCTAAACTTATATTTATGTGCCGACGTTTCGACCTACAGTGTAGGTCATCTTCTCAAAAATCTAACTCAAAGAGTTAGTCAGCGGGTGCACCCAATGGCTTCTCTCTCCAAATCGCCCTGAAGATGACCTACACTGTAGGTCGAAACGTCGGCACATAAATATAAGTCTAGCACTTATTCAGTGTTTTGTTTGACTGCATCCCCCAACTATCTCCTTTCTACTATAAAATTTATTATATAAACGAAATTGTCTGAAACTTACCTGCCCATTTCATTAGGAACTTTAATGCCCATTGAGGAAGGTTCGCTGCCGTTTCCGACCCAGAAGTAAGCGTCAGGTCCAGCTCCATCGTAGTGGAGGTTGGGTATATAGAATGTTTTTGCGTCGAGTATGGTGATGTTTCCAGAGCGAAGGCCATGTGCCAATCTTCTGAACTCTGGGAGCACCCTGCTTCTTGGTGGCTCCAGGTCTTTTGGTAGGAATACATCGCCGAAGTTCACCTGGAATTTTGAAAAAACAGGGTATGAATGACGCTGTCAATTGAACACTCACATAAAATTTAAAAAACATAAGAAACACGATTAGCTGTGTTTCTCAATACACGAATTAACATTGTTTTTTAAACTTAATTAGTGGTTAGTAAAACTTTTACCCTAATAAGAGTATCAAATAAAAGTTTAAGGACTTGTTATGTTACCGATCACTACACGAATCCTATCAATGTTAATCCTACTCCATTGCCTGATGTTCCTCAACCAGGAGTGACACCTGCGACCTGAACCTTTGTTTCCTTCAATCTTGCTCTGTATAATTAACTGCGGAAGACGGTACTTTTCATTACGCATCAAACTTTTTTTTTTCCCTAGCCCCTTGGCTTTTATAATTTGTTACGGCCACAGAGAGAAGGACGGAAACATGGGATTAGCGGCTTAAGTCCGTCGGCAGGAGAAGTTAAAATAGGATTAGGACCTTCTCGATCGCCCCCTTTTTCCGGAAGTTATAAAGAAGGTTCTAGACACTCCCAGAATTTCTCCCCCCTTCCGTGTTCTAGAATGTTCGGCCTTGCCTATTTAAATACCCCTCTCGCCTCGAGCGGAGCAGTCTGAGAGTAGACCAGGCACGGTGATGATCTGTAATAAGTGAGTGTCAGTGTGATAAACTAGTCAGTGTTGAACCGGCCAGTGTAATAAGTGTATCAGTGAACTGTGACAGTCTCGCGAGTGTAATAAACTGTTTCTGTTTGTTACTGTGTGTCAGTTTGTCATACTTGGAGAATCTTACGGTCGGTGGACTAGTGAACTGTGTTAATTTGTACGTGGGTGAATCAAATATAAACGAGACTTATTTTTTAATTTTTTTATTTTTACTTTGAACACAAAGAAAAGTACACCTCATTTTTCTACATAGTTTCCTGATTTGGAAATAAATTTTTCCCAGCGCATAGGTAATTTTCCAATCCCGTCCTCATAGAATGAAGTAGGTTGTGTCTTCAGCGAATTGAGCACGTAGGCTTCAACCTCATCGTCACTGACGAATCTCTGACCTCCCAAAGCTTCCTTGAGTGGGCCAAACAGGTGAAAGTCACATGGTGATAAGTCTGGACTGTATGGAGGGTGTTCTAGCGTCTCCCAGCCCAGTTGCTCCAATTTTTCTCTCGTCAGGGCCGCAGTCGAGGAACCCACCTGGCACACAACTTACGAAACCCTAGCTCCTCTGTGAGTATGGAAAAAGTGCTTCCATAGCTTATCCCAACCTCATTTGCAATGGCACTGGTGGTTAGACGTCTGTCACCTTCAATAAGCTGTCGAACACGGCTGATGTTGTCTGCTGTGATGCTGGAGCGGGGTCTGCGGTCATGGCTTTCATTCTGAACACGATCACGACCCTCCACAAACTGTTTATGCCATGCAAACACTCTGGCACGAGAAAGTGTCTCTTCCCCAAACTGTACAGTCAACCTTCTCAAGATTTCAGCCGGTTTTTATTAACCCTCAGCAGCAAGAAATTTGATGATAATACGTTGCGCAATCGAGGGGGATACATCCTGCTCAGACATCGTCACGACGGTAACTGGTGAGTTCGAGCGCATTGCTTCTGCACTGCTTCCCCCACTCCTGGCATCCCTACCCAACACCCCTAAACGCGGGAACGTTCCCGCACCTTCGCTGGGCTTCCAGGACAAAAAGTCTCGTTTACATTTGAATCACCCTCGTAGTTATAAATTGTAGTGTAATTTTATAATATTCATACAAATTTATGTAAATAGTTAAGTCATTTAGCATTAGTAATATCTCATATTATTGTAATAATTAAATAGGAGTTAGGCCTAGATAATAAATTACAATGCAATTGGGAAAAACCACAATGCAAAGCCTTATGTTTCAAAATATACACCTACTCACCAGTCGACGTCAAGACACCAAAATCAAAAAGGGGTTATGTGAATCGCATCTCGAAGAAAAAGGTGCAAAACATCCCAACGATCAACAGCCCAAACAAACTACAACGAGTTGTATGTTGAACGTCTTGGTGGCGGGGTGCTGTCTCATGTTTGGAGCCTGTTTGGGCTGTTGATCGTTGGGATGTTTTGCACCTTTTTCTTCGAGATGCGATTCACATAACCTCTTTTTGATTTTGGTGTCTTGATAATGCCTGAATAGGCGAAACGTCGACTGGTGAGTAGGTGTATATTTTGAAACATAAGGCTTTGCATTGTGGTTTTTCCCAATTGCATTATAATAAATAATAGTGTTTCTTTTTGAGTTTTTGGCTCTATTTTAGTGCCTAGATAATAAATATTTAGAATATGTATTGTAAATTTATATTAGTTTAATAATTTAATTGTTAATAGTTTAATTGTATCTTAGTTATCAATTTTGTTAATAAATATTAGCATCTTTAATTTAGCAGTAGTTTAATTCATTTTAATACCCAGTAGCCCTTAACAAATTGTTTTGAAAATAGTAATGATAGAAACCATTTCTTTTACTGCACCAGGTGCAAGTTATTAGAGGAAATGTGAATAGGATTTTCTTGATTAATTAGATGGTAGGACTGGAGTTCTAGTGATCGGATCAAATGACAAAAATATGCCAATTTATATCTTTTGATGCTGCCCAATATTTCGAGAAGCTTCTGTATTCGTTGTATGCTTTCGTTGCTGACTTTTCATCTAGATGTTTACACGAAGTATCCGCTGGTGTCCATCTATCTGATCCGTTAAGGACATTGAGAACACGTAACATCAGAGTACTGTAATTCGGGCCTGCAGGTTCAATTAAATCTACAGCCCCGTTAAATAAGTGGTTAATTTTGAATTTTGTCCAAAATGAGTTTATTTACTTAATGAATAGGAATCGTGTTATTTTCGTAGTGAACGTCCATCTGTACAATAGTCCTAAATGAATATAGCGTTGAAGTAACTCCTCTTTTGTAAATAATCTATATTGTTTATTAAGTATAGTATTATAGACAGACAACACTATAAGGTGACTGTTGAGATCATGTTGGCATGTACCATGACATCCAGGTTTGTGTTAGTTGGCATCCTTCTATTGTTGTGACTGGATCGTTGTGTGAAGTGCCTGTCTGTCTATATAAGTTTATATCTTACTAATATTATAAATGTGAAAGTTTGTATGTTTGTCTCTCTTTCATGCAAAAACTACTGGACGGATTTGGATGAAACTTAGCAGTAATAAAGGTTATATACATCAGAATAACACATAGGCTATAGCAAGTGCGGATTTAGGGGGGCGCAGAGGGGCATGTGCCCCCCGACATTTTTTTAGGTACTGTGGAGAATCCATTATAGTACATAATTAAAGGGAAATTTCATGAACATAGTTGTTAAAATAATAGAAAGAACATGAGTGAAACTATTTGTTTTGATATCCTACTAATCTTACTAATATTATAAATGTGAATGTTTGTATGTTTGTCTCTCTTTCACGCAAAAACTACTGGACGGATTTTGATGAAACTTTACAGTAATATTGGTTATACATCAGAATAACACATAGGCCATAGCAAGCGCGGATTTAAGGGGAGGAGTGCACGGGGGCACGTGCCCCCCCGAAATTTTTTTTTTAAATGGGTACTGTGGAGAACCCATGATTGTACATAATTGAAGGCAAATCGCATGATCATAGTTGTTAAAATAACAGAAATAACATGAGTGAAACTATTTGTTTTGATATCCAACTGTGAAAGTTTGTATGTTTGTCTCTCTTTCACGCAAAAACTACTGAACGGATTTGGATGAAACTTATTGAGTAAAATAGGTTATACATCATGGGCTACAGCAAGGGCAGATTTATGTGGGGGCATGTGCCCCCCCCCCCGTTATAGTACATAATTAAAGGCAAATCAGGAACTTAGTATCTTGAAATTTGTAGATAGGTTCTTTGTATAGTTTAAGAAAGAAATTTGGAAAATTTCACCCCAAGGGTTTCCCCTTTAATACAATAGGGGTTCAAAGATTGTATAGAATCAGTCAGTTTTGAAGTTAGACATCTGAAATTTTGGATGTACGAGTAAATTATATTTTAAAAAAAAATAATTAAATTATTTATTTTAAATGATCTTTCACGAAACTTTATGTGGCAGACCAAATTCCACGCGAGCTAAGCCGCGGGCATAAGCTAGTACTGTATATATCCAATAAATCTGTGCCCGTATCGTTAAAACCTGTACTGTTGTTTACGCTGCACTTTTTTAGTCTCTCTGTTAAAATATAGTAGATGGAGTATTAAAATAAACTGAATACATGGATGCTGAAGAAGACGGGCCTTTAGATAGGTTTGCAAGTTGAAAATGTTACCTACTTAAAGAATATCTTCTTCGAAAAGATAGAACATCAAACTCTGATTACAGATGTTCACTGATATCTGAGTACTCTGATTCGAGCCTGCAAGTTTAAATTTATGTTTCATTGCATCTTTCTGAGTATTTTATTGGAACTACTTGTCTTCTCTATACGAGATTTAATTTCATTTGACTGTTCTCAGTTATCTGATTTGTTACATTCCGTATAAGTAATTCGATTGGTTCTTTTTAGAGGGTGATTTGTTTTCATGGAATTCGACTTCAGTGTGTTGCTATTTACTGGTAATGTGTTTTATTTAAAATACCTCTCCTAATAGTAAAATGTATGCTTCTTGGATTCTTGACTTTTATAAATGTTAATACTAATTAATCCTCTTTCAAATAATTTTTTTTCACATTGATGATAATTGTTGACCTATGATAATTTATTGGTCCGGGTAGAGGTCACTGAATGAAATTCTCAAGTAATTTGAGAAAATCTTTATTGATAGCCAACGTTTCGACCTACGCTGTAGGTCTTCTTCAGGGCTATATGCAAAATACAGACAATATAAGAAAACATTTTAAATATAGATAAACTAAAAGAAGGTGAATACAGGCAAAAAAAAAAAAAAAATGATAAAGACGTACAGTAAGGTAATTATGAAGGTTAAAATGTATAAGTGTATACTATAAACTACTAAGTGGCAAAAAGTAGTAACCCACATCATGAAGAAAGTAATAATAAAACAGAAAGTGTTGACAGTTAAAAAATTAAGGTATTACAGATAAAAAATAAAAACTGAATATACAATAGAAATGTGAAATGATATGGGTAAATTAGAAAGTGATAACAATTACGCACTAAAAATTATAGGTAATAAAAAAGAAGAAATAAAAATTGTAAAATTATAAAAATCTAGAAACGAATTCTGTTTTATTATTATTTTCTTCATGATGTGGGTTACTACCTTTTGGCACTTAGTAGTTTATAGTATACACTTATATATTTTAACCTTCATAATTACCTTACTGTACATCTTTATCAATTTTTTTTGCCTGTATTCACCTTCTTTTAGTTTATCTATATTTAAAATGTTTTAATATATTTGTACCGTTTTCTTATATTGTCTGTATTTTGCATATAGCCCTGAAGAAGACCTACGGCGTAGGTCGAAACGTTGGCTATCAATAATGATTTTCTCAAATTACTTGAGAATTTCATTCAGTGACCTCTATCCAGACCAATTTCTTCAACATAATTTTTTTTCACCTCTGTAACATTTTGCTCCTTGCAAAAAAAAAAATCAGTCTTTACTAAGATATTAACGTGTAATTTTCGCATGATTTTGTTTTGCGAGTTTGCCAAGCCACTGTCCGGAGCGTCTGCTGTTGCCCTAGAGGATCCACTTTCCATCGCAAGCCACAATTCTTGACAGAAAAGGATCGCTGTTGTTTCGGCACAGAAGTGTAGCACAAATTTCATACCCATGATCGTTTTAGGGTCGTTTGTGAGGAACGCAGCTTTCAAGCTTTTTCACATCGCCTTGAAATGGTCATCGACGGTTGATTTGCTGACTTCGAGTTTCCTTGCCAGTTCTTGAACAGTTTTGCTGGGATTTTCTTCCTCCAAAGTTCGGAGAGCATCGTCATCAAGGCTAGAACTTCTTCCGCGGTCTTCTCTGTCTTCAAGGCTCAAGTCTCTCTCTCGAAACCTCTGGAACCATCATTCAACAGTGTAGTCACTTACTGTATTCACATAATTTTGTTTTACGAGTTAAAACTCGTACGGGGTCCGAAATGCAAGAAATATCAATAAAGTGTGAGACGAAGCTATTGTAAGTGAGTGGACTCTAACATGATCATTGTGCTACAAATTTCACGAAACAACAGCGATCCTTTTCTGCCAAGAATTGTGACTTTCGATGAAAAGTGGATACTCTAGGACAACAGCAGACGCTCTTGATAGTAGGTTGACAAACTCGTAAGACATATTTATGCGAAAATCATGCTTTGATATTTTAGTAAAACTGAATTATTTCACAGTAGCAAAATGTTGCAGAAGCAAACTAACATTTTTATTTGAATGAGGATTAATAAGTGTGAACATTTTTAAAAGTCAAAAGTCGAACAAACATAAACAGTTTAGTATCAGTTGGGGTATTTTAGAGAAAACGTAATTTTCCAAACAACCCAATAAAATTGATTTATTAAATGTAATTATAACTATATTATAACGATAAAACAAGTAAATGGGAGGAGTGATACATAATCAGCAACAAATGGGACGTTGAGGTCATTGTGATTGATTTTATTAAAAAACGAGCATTAAGGATTTTACGAAATATTGGGATTGTAATGATTAGATACGAGAGGGATTCGATGGCTTAATGGAGCCCAAAAACTCTACTCCATAAGTCCAAATAGATGTTATAATAGTCATGCATACGAATCTATTGTAAATAATTGGGAACTTGGAGCGTTTGTCTAGTAATGGTTGAAGTAGTCTGAAACGGCGAGCTGTTTCTTGTCTTTTCAGTCTTGTAGTTTGAGGATTCCATGTTAAACGTTTGTCTAGATGTAATCCTAAGTATTGGATTTGTTCATCAGGAGTCAGTGGAAATTCATTGATTTTCTGCGAAGTGTAAAGTTTATTTGACTGGATTTATAAGAATTTATTTTTATCCTCCAGTTTTGAAACAATTCTTTAACCAAGAAATATAAACAGTTTACTATTTCCAGATGTATTTTAAAGAAAACCTAACATCCTGCATTATTTTCCGGGCCATCCAGTATTTTGATAAACCAACTGTGGACGAAAACACTTAAAGGTAAAAGAGGTAGACTGGAATACATAATGTATTCGATATTAATCTTCTTTGGATTGCGATCCAATCGAAATACGAAGAGCAATAGATCTGTTCTCTCCTGAGAGAGGCGAGGTAAATAGTTATCGAGCGGGCCTAAACAGAGGGAAGCTGCCCTAGCCATTATAAATATTGGTGTGTGGATTATAGGGGTTGGAGGGGCGGGGAAGGCGCATGCGCACTAGCGCCGCCCGGCGGTACGCTACGGTGGCGCTACCTAGCAGCGATATTGTTTCTTCTTGATCTGTCTCCATAATCCCATGCAAATAATAATAAATGTTTCTTCATCACAATCCCTAGTAAAATTAATTGTAACATCATTAAAATCTATTTTTAAAGCTAACAACTGCGCTGCATTGAACGAAATCAATAACTAAAATGTAACGGGATGCAGACTCTAGTATTTAAAAAAAAATGTACAGAAATGGTCAATATCTAATTATAAAAACCAATCAAGGCGCGAACTGAAATCAACTCAGGAAGAGGCAAATGTACTCACTGTACATACTAGAACGTCACTCTGCTGAAAACGCACCTCCCTCCATTTCTCTCTTTAATTCTACTTTCGTAATTTTCAACGAATAAACGAATAAATTCAGAATTCTATATTTTCCTATGATAATATAAATATATTATGTATTATTTATTTATCACGAATGGACCAGGAAGATCACCTAAAGTACACATGTACGTATGTACACATCTGTTATTCCCAAGGGACCTGGTCCCAGAATTTTCTATGCATTCTTTTTCTCTTTTCCGTCCATTTTGATCCTGTTCTCATCATTGCTTCTTTCTCTGACAACACTATTCACTTTTCTACCTTGTTTCCATTAATTATTTTTGTTATTAACTTTGTTCTATTTTCCCATTTTCTAAATCTAGTTTACTTGGCTAATCCAAGGCCGTGGGTGACTTGACTTTTCGTAAGTTTACCATTAATTCTATCGGTAAATCTTGTTTGAGGAAAGTTTATTGATATGCCCATTAAATAATTGACATAGTCGAATTTCCTTCAAAATTAGTTTTCTTGTAAATAGGGAAACGGAATCGTGCTATTTTCGTAATGAATAAGGAGCTAAGTCAGGCATTGGCTTGATAAGGAGTTACTGTTTATATTACAACTCCATTTCGAGTCCAAAACTACTATAATGGCACGATTTGGCTTCCTTCAATACAGTTATCTCCTTCTGGACAAAATTGGACCTAACTACTTAATTACTTATTCACAGAGGCTGTATATACATGTATATATATATATATATAATATTTAGATCTTGAGTTTCAGTCTTTTATATCTTTTTTAACTTCTTAGGCGACGTTTCGAGACTAGGTTAGTCTCATACTCATGCCCCGACAGTGAACAAATGAGCTTTTAGTAAAAACATTAAATAGCCCACTAAAATAGATGCAAAATGACCTGTGTAAGTTGTAATAGATAGGGTGTACTTACAAGTTCCAAAGAATAAATCAGTTTTTCATTAATCAGTTGCCTCGTAAAACAGCATAAAATGTTTGTATTGCAATTGCTGTGATCAATGAACAAGTAATCCATTTTTTTAGGAACAACAGTTTTATTTAATTGTTGAATCATATTAGATTATTGTTATTTTTATATATTATGAATTAATTAAATTTCCATAACACGAGCTAAGACCTTGAACTTCCGATTTTTTTGTTTACAGCGCGATTTTTATACTTCTCTATATCTATATCTCTATAAAAATCGCCCTGTAAACAAAAAAATCGGATGTTCAAGGTCTTAGCTCGTGTTATGCAAATTTAATTAATTCATAATATATAAAAATAACAATAATCTAATATGATTCAACAATTAAATAAAATGCTGTTCCTAAAAAACTTATTCATTGATCACAGCAATTGCAATACAAACATTTTATACTGTTTTGCGAGACAACTGATTAATGAAAAACTGATTCATTCTTTGGAACTTGTAAGTACACCCTATCTATTACAATTACAAGTACACAGGTCATTTTACATCTATTTTAGTGTGCTGTTTGATGTTTTTACTAAGTCAGGGCATGAGTATGAGACTAACCCAGTCTCGAAACGTCGCCTAAGAAGTTAAAAAAGAAATAAAAGACTGAAACTCAAGATCTAAATATTATATTATTTCCATAACAGTCAAAATAAGTAGAAACCAATATATATATATGTATATATATATATATATATATATATATATATATATATATATATATATATATATACATATATTTATATGTAAAAGACGTACACCAAACGTCTTTTGAATGTTACTGATATGGTTACTATGGTTACAGCTGGTACATAAAAACCGGGAAGGTTACTCTCTGTTACATTTTTATTGAACAGTTTAAGGCGAATCTTATCTAATCTAATATATATTATAAAATGCTTTCTTAGTACGTAAATACACAGTTTTCTCTATCACTATCAACCACAAGCAACTTCCCTTTGGGGTAGTAAATACCCCTTGGCCTCCAGCTGGTAGTAAGGGAGTTTGGTCGCGGTTGGTTGAAGTGAATTGCGATAATGTGAAAATAAGTATTATAAATGTGAAAGCTTATATGTTCGTCTCTCATTCACGCAAAAACTACTGAACGGATTTGGATGAAACTTTACAGTAATATAGGTTATACATCAGGGCATGTGCCCCCCCTAAATACGCCCTCCGATTTTTAGGTACTGTGGAAAATCCATTATATTACATAATTAAAGGCAAATCTAATCTACTTTTCATACTAATATTATATATGTGAAAGATTAAGGAGAGTACAGGGGGCACGTGCCAGATAGTTTCTTGTGTTCTGTGGAGAATCCATTATAGTGCATAATTAAATGCAAATCAGGAACATCATTTTGAAATTTGCAGATAGGTTCTTTGTACAATTTAAGAAAGAAATTTTGATAATTTCACCCCCAAGGGTTTCCCCTTTAATATAATAGGGGTTCAAAGATTGTATGGAATCCGTCAGTTTTGAAGTTAGACATCTGAAATTTTGGATGTATGAGTAAGATATAGTTAAAAAAAATATTAAATTATTTACAAAATGATCTGTGACGAAACTTCATGTGGTAGACAAATTTCCACGCAAGCGAAGCTGCGGGCAAAAGCTATTAGTTTTATAAATAGTGTGTGAAATATTCACTTGTCGTTTTTTTTTTGTTTTTTTTACACGTGAGACTGTTTAATAAAAAGAGTTATTAAAACCAGCCAAATAAAAATATTGTTATGATAAAAATAAATTATCTATTTTTACAGAGAAACTCAGTAAACGAATTTAGTATTTGAATCTACCAACATCATATCTACAGCCCTGATGAATAATTGGTTAAGCCGGATTTTGTCCAGAGAAAGTTAATTCCTTTCAGATAACCGGAATCGCATCATTCTTGTAGTTTTTGGTTTGAAATGTATTTGTAATATAAACAATAACTCCTTTTGGATAAAATTAGACTTAAGCAGTTATTCACCGGGACTGTATATATATATATATATATATATATATATATATATATATATATATATATATATATATATATACATGATATGTCCTGTAATGATGCCTACCGGGACCTACCTTACAGAGCACATTCAAGTATTTTGAAGATTAAAATCAGACAAATACTCGAAACAGGAAATGAATGAAAAGTTTCCATTCCAGTGGAAATGTGAAACACGAAACACGAATTGAATAACTTCCGGGTATTTTTGTATTTCATGGAAAAGTCAATCGAGACTCTTTCTCATATGTATCAGTTACATTCCAGGTGATTTCACTTTTTCACAAAAACTTTTTTTAAAAAAGGTTTCCCTTGTGTACGCAAATAATATTAAATCGTATGAAGCATGCTTACGAAGATTATTCGTGTATATCTGTACGTGTTGTTGTTTGTTTGGTTGTTCATTTAACGTCACTTTATGCTGCTATGGCTAATCGGACGATGCTGCAGTGGGAGCTCTATATTTTGCCTATCCAGGTTTAATTAGGATAGAGGTTTTTAACGAGTACCTGACATCGTACAGGCTCGGGGCCCCCGTTTAACGTCCCTTCCGAAGGACGGCGTAACTAAGGATTTTTTACTCCCTTAAAAAAATCCTAGGGCCACCTGCCGGGCTACGAACCCGGTTTTCCTAAAAAAAAAATGTTTAGGGAATTTTTTATATTGACATTTATATTTAAAAAATAATAATTGCTACAGCCTGTGTCGAATACTTAAATTTTAAATATTTATTCTTTAACATTTCTATGAATAAATCTTTACATATTATAAAACAAAGTCCTCGGCCGCGCCTGTTCGCGGTAAACTCAATAACTACTGCACGGATTTTCATGCGGTTTTCACTAATAGATAGAGTGATTCATCAGGAAGGTTTAGGTATATAATTTGTCGAGGTTTTGTGTAATTGGGTTGGAATATAACAATAATTGTCAGAAATATTGGAAAAAGTATAGCCTCCTGGGAGGTTTAATCGAAGACGCTGCCTAATCCCTTTGTCATAAAACAAAACAATGCATGACGGTATATTCCTCTTTTATATATCTTAAAAAAATTCAGGGATAGCATATATTAATCCTTTAAGGATAGCTTACTATACCTATTTTATCTTAAAAAAAATTGATAACGTACAATGCGGTATTTGGAAAGCTATTTAGGCGAGTACAGTATTAATCCTTATCAACTTATATACTTTAGTTACCTTAAGCATTTCATGCGCATTATTAGAATATTTTATACCATATAATTTAAATGAGTATCTTATGGGTTATCGCAAAATCTTAACGGGCATGAAAATAAATTCGTATATAAAGAAATATTTTGTTTTGTTTTTATGTTCATAATATCTACATAATAAAATACATTAGGCAGGCAAAACATGTAGCCATAATATAAATATATATGAAACATGGGCTGGTATTTAATATTTAATTAAGTATTTAATATTTAAAAGTATTGCCCCTTCATCACATCATACATCTCCAGCAATACCTATCTGTCATGCGGGTTTAGTACCTCTTGCCCCTTAAAAAAAACGGCCAGGCGTGAAAAGAATGCAGCAATATGAACAGGCTAATGATCTGGCATAAAAAGCTGTCTCATCTCCATCTTTATGACTGTGTCAACCAACCTGCCAAAGTTGTGATATTACAAAGCATACTGTGGAGCATCCATTTTAATGTAAAAAGTTTCAAATAGAAAGAATACATTTGAATATCGAATTATGTCTAAAATACTAATATAATACAGAAGACGCTCTATGTATTTAAGTTATGTATGTAGTGAGATGCTTCATGTATTTATAAGTTACCAAGCAAATAGAAGTAATTAAAGAAAAGAAGTTTCTAATGGTCTCATCAGTTGAAACGACGTAAAAAAAAATTATTAAAAAAATGTAACTATTAGTTATTAATAATAATCAAGACATTAAAATTACACTTTCCCATAATTCTCGTGTAAGAAAATATTTTTTTTATGAGGATTCAACTGAATTTTTGCAATGGCTAAAACGTTTAGGTCATAGTGATAATACAATCTTATCGAGCATTTGAATTTAATGCACAATGAAATTCATATGATTATTTGAATGGCATGAAATACTAAAAAAAATTATATCATTGATTAGATTCAAAACCAAGAGATTCACTTATCTCTTATATATCAGTAGATAATTAAAATAAAGCAGGGGATTACCTGTGGTGTAGTGGTTAGCATTACAATCTTCTGTGCTCAAGATCGAGGGTTCGCAGCCCGTAGATTTATTAAAGGGAGTGAAAAGCCTTGTAAAATAGCAGTTGTGTGGTGCTCATTAAAGATCCTAATTATACTTGGGTGGGATAAATTAATGGTTCCCAATGTAGCGTCGTCCGATTAGCCATAGCACCATAAAGTTAAGTCAAATAAAACATACAATCAAAGTATGAGTGCTTTGATTTCACAGATTTAGGCATCGCCAAAACTTAAAAGACGAAATCTCAGGCAGTTCCTAGATTTAATAATTTAAAAGGGGCAGAAAATTACTCCAAAGATTGTATATTGATGCTGTCAATATCCAAACTACTCATTTCTACGATTAGATATTTCGTGTCAAAAAAGGAGGATTAAAATAAATTCTCACAAATCCCGTCCAATCACCTTTACTCTCCGTCGTAAACCAATGACTACACCTTGACAAACGCTTTTGGAATCCTCATACTAGGTTGAAAAGACAAGAAACTGCTCGACGTTTTCGCCTACTTCAACATTTACTAGACAAACGCTCTAAGCTCCCAATTAATTACAAAAGACTCATATACATGACTATTATAAGACCTATTTGGACTTACGGAGTAGAGCTTTGGGCTCCACTAAGCCATCGAATTCCTCTCGTATCCAATCCTTACAATCCAAAATCCTTCGTAAAATCCTCAATGCTCCTTACTTTGTTACGAACAAAGTAATCCATAATGACCTTAATATCCCATTTGTTGCTGATTTGGCATGAATCCGATATCGATCTTTCCATGAAAAAGTTCATTGCCACTAAAACCCACTAGTTTCAATTCTAGCAACCTCTTCAATTCCTGATAATCCTCCAAGTCTGAAGAGAAGATGGCCTCGTGACCTTCTAAGTTGAACTAATTATTTGAGTACTGCCACTCGGTAGTTCCTCTACTTACCTATCATGCTAATATATAGCAATCATTATATTTACTTGTTGTATTATTTTAATACAGTTGTAAATTTTATTAAATGAATTTTTTTTTAAAAAAATTTGATTCCTATTGTCATATCCATTTAAATGAAATCAAACTGCTAGGTTTAATTTGACTTGCCCTTGAGCCAAAAATATTCAATTTATCGACAACACGTTTGACCAAAACACACCAGAGAAAGAGTAATATATATAAAATGTATGTACGATAACTGATAAGAGTAAATAAATTTTAATATCGTAATATTTAAGAGAACATCGGAATGGTATTTGCAATAAATTGTAACTCGAACAATGTTAAACTCCGATTGAACTATTAAGTAAATACTAAAGAAACATCTTTATCGACATCTTAAATATCCTACTTGTTAGAAACAATGATGTTTAACATTCGCATTGGCCCCTTTTAAATAAGATACTACCTCCTAAAATTCTCCATAAAGTTTACATGACTGGAAAACTGGAAATACAGAAGGCATTACAATATTAAACGAGGGGGGGGGGGAATCGGAGATGGCGGGAAGAGGAAACACCGAGAAAACCTAATTTCCGGTCGGAGCAGAAAACAAGCTCAAGGAGTTTAACGGGCGCGGCAATTCATATCTCGCCAGAACCCGGACCAATAAGGACTCTCCGTCCCATCTCCATGGCAACCTCACGTCTTCACTTAGCAGTTCCCCACGGCCACTGATATCGTGGCTCTTTGACTCTACTCTCTCGGGAATTATGGCTGCGACTGTAAAGAAATATCCTTACAGGTGGGACCAGGCACTGGCCGCAGATCTACAATCAATACTCGGGTAGTATTCCGGGTTTATTTTACATTACATTTGCCAGATAGAGTACTTGTGTATTAACATGTAGCTATGAAACCTACCTCATTATCTCGTCTAATCTCTCTTCTTATCACTCGTCACATTTTAAATATTTGTGCGCATTATTAAATTATTTTTCTTTGTTATTGCCTATTTAAAACGATAAATTCACTTTGGAAATTGCCGTCTTCGGTACTATGAAATATTTCCATAAGTTCGGATTAATTCCAAGGATGACCCGGAGATATTTTCGTCGTAAGCTTAAGCGAGTCTAGAATAACAATTTTAACAGCTTTCAAGTTAAATGTGGCTGGTATTTAAGAAATTTTCCCCTAAAAAATAAATAAATTGTTCTGAAATAAAAGTTTTTTGTCAATATATTTCAATCTTGATATAATATCCATTTTAACAAGGTAGTTGTTATCATTGTTCATGTTGAAGTATAACATTGATGCAGACCCGGCTAATTCACTACCCTTTGGTCGTAAAAAACTTGTGGCTTCTTATCAACAACATACTCGAAACTGGCGACACCTATCGGACTGTGCCTCATTTATAAAATCTCGTTTTAACATTGTAATCAACTTTAGATTAATGGTTAGAATTCACTTAAAATAACATAGGCCAACGATGAAAAAACTTTTGTACTGAAAAAAACTGTATCACTCATGATTTCTTCACATTTTATAGTTAAATTTATTAAATTAAGCGATTTTTAAAGAATTGAACAGCTTTAATATTTAAAATAAATAACTGAAAGGCTAGGTATATTGGTGTGGATAAAGTTGGTAGCACTGCTGAAACACATTTGCTGGCCAAAAAAGGTTGATTATTTCTTCTGTTAACAGCTGATGTTTTGTTTACTGTCAACCTAACCTCACTTTCACGTTTCCTGTACATGTGCTCAGTACAATGTCTAATCGCGGTTGTAGAAACTCTGCTGACAGTTTTTGTTGTATTTGTGGTGAGTTTGTGATTAAAAAACACCAAAGAAACATTACAGACTTTGCCAAAAAGGTTTGTCAATCATACTTTGGAACTAAACTTGTTGATCAGGATAAGTATTGGGCCCCTAATAAGGCATGTTATGTATGTGTCGAAGATTTAATAAAATGGTCGAAAAAGGAGAAAAAAAACCTTTAAATTTGCTGTTCCTATGATATGGAGGGAGCCAAGAAATCATTCCGATGATTGACACTTTTGCAGTGTTCATATTACTGGTCATAAATCAAAAAACAAGAAGGTAATAAGCTACCCTAAACCACCAGATGATTTAAAGTCTATTCCAACGGAAGTATTTTCTGATGTAGAACAAGCGACTCATCGTAGAAAAAGCTACAGAAGAAGCTTCAAAAAAAAAAAAGGGAAAGAAAATATAGATCAATCCCAGTCGACAAGTGAAACCTGTATTAGCTCATTATATCACAGTTTTTAGTAGCCACTGTAAATACATACCATGCTTATCATGTAACATAGTGTTTCCTTAATTCCCCCGTATACCGTAGAGGGGTTTAGATAGGGGTTTATACTATATAAAACAAAGCATATAGCTGGAAAACTATGGGTGATACAAAAAAAACTAAGGCCAGATTTAGATTCAGCACATAAAAATCAATAAAGATCAACAATTGAAGTTAAAAATGTTTTCGTAGTCCTGTGTAATTAATAACTGGTTATAAATCAGTAAGTATTTATCACAAAGTGATATGTCTCCATCTTTTCAAAAAACACCAATTTCGTTCATAAAATTCAAAATTAGGGAAGAATCAATTATGAGGTGGAATGAACGGTGGACTATTTCAAATAAATCTCCTAGTTTGCATAGGTTCATTCCAAAACTAACAAACAATAACTACAAATTAATAAAATCCACTAACTACAAACTAACTCAGGTTTCAACTGAACATGGACATACCAAATCATACTTACACAGGTTCCACATAACAAACGATAGTACTTGCTCAATAGACAAAGAAGAACAGACATTTAAACATATAATATATGACTGCCAATTGTATGAAGGACAAAGATCAAAATTAATTATCTCCACAATATTAAGAGGGAAAGTTTGGCCAGTATCTGAACATGAACTATACAATCACTTTCGACCCGAACTCACTAAATTTATTTATAGTATCGATTTTGAAAAGTTGACATCCATTTAAGAATAATCATACTATGTAAAACAAAGATAATCATTATGTAAGTATTGTAATTTTAATTTAAAAAAAAAAAAATGTTAATTGTTAAATTTATAGTTGTTAAATTCGTTAATTTTGTTAAGTTGTAACAGCATGTGTATAATAATGTCTTTGGCATATATTTTAGTATTGTCAAACTGTAGTAATCTATTTGTAAAATGAATTTATAAGGCACATAGTATACTCACGTATGGAATGTGCTAACAAATAAACGGTCCTTTCAAAGGGTTACTTTGAAAGAAAAAAAAAAAAATATTTATCAGTATGAAGTTTCTAAAATTGTATTCAGAACCGAATTATTGTTATCATATCTCCTGTTATTATTATTTCAGTTATTAATCGCTTAACAAAGCCCAAACAACGGCGAATTAGGAACAGCTTATCAGTATTTGTTGTACTCGACCACAAAACTAGGGAATTTATTGCATAGTTCACCCAACAGTTGTGGAGTGAGGGGATTTGTTCAAGACCACTCACAACTGCCGTGTTCCCCCAATTAAAGGCGCCTAATTCATAGAGGTTAGATGTGCCAAGGAGGTTTCTTAGATCCTTAGCTGTTTACAGATCAAATAATTTATCTGCCACAGACGGATTTAAACCCGTAGCCTTTGGAACCACTCACGCTTACATGAACATTTACGTAAAAATATTTCACAAGAAGATCAACATATGTAATGACAGAAACTAGAATAGGAAGTAGGAGGAAATGACAGAGAAATATATTATATCGTAGAGGCGATAAAGAAGACTTGGTAGAACAGAGTGGGCTCACTCCCGCTAATGCAGTTTTGTGACTCCACCCCAGTTTCCTCTTCTTCACGCTAGATTGACCAGAAGGGGAGTGCATTTGTTCACTAAACGTCCCGAGCTTAGGGAGGCCTTTTCATATTGTCTTCCATCTCAGGGTCCTAACTCTTCCTTTAGTTATAGGCTTCGAAGTATATAGTACTATCTGTGTAAGAACATCTTCATGGGTGCAGCTTTGTTCGGATTTTAGACAATATCCTACTAATATTATAAATGCGAAAGTTTGTATGTTTGTCTCTTTTTCACGCAAAAACTATTGAACGGATTTGGATGAAACTTTACAGTAATATAGGTCATACATCAGAATAACACATAGGCTATAGCAAGCGCGGATTTATGGGAGGGTGCAAAGGGGCACGTGCCCCCCCCGACAGTATTTTAGGTACAGTGGAAAATCCATTATTGTACATAACTAAAGGCAAATCACATGATAATAATTGTTAAAATAACAGAAGGAACATGAGTGAAACTATTGTTTTGATATCCTACTAATATTATAAATGCGAATGTTTGTATTTATGTTTGGTACTCATTCACGCAAAAACTACTGAACGGATTTGGATGAAACTTATTGATTAAAATAGGTTATACATCATAGGCTACAGCAAGGGCGGATTTATTTGGGGGCACGGGGGCATGCCCCCCCGTTATAGTACATAATTAAAGGCAAATCAGGAACTTAGCATCTTGAAATTTGTAGATAGGTTCTTTGTATAGTTTAAGAAAGAAATTTGGATAATTCCACCACAAGGGTTTCTCCTTCAATATAATAGTGGTTCAAAGGTTGTATAGAATCCGTCAGTTTGAAGTTAGACATCTCAAATTTTGGATGTACGAGTAACTTATATTTAAAAAAAATAATTTAATTATTTAAAATGATCTTTCAAGAAACTTAATGTGACAGACCAAATTCCCCGCGAGCGAAGCCGCGGGCATAAGCTAGTATAATATAATGAGATAAAATATATATGATAACACATTTCACCACAGTAGTGAAACCAGAATGGCTCTACACATGTGTATGTCTAGCACTCAATTATAAGTTTGACAAACTAGAAATAAATTTAAAGAAATACGGAAACCTGGAAATTATAAACCTGGTGAGAGATGGCTCCCATGGGATCTAGGAACCTGCTGGGGCTCACCAAGCCTCTATAAAGTCTATCTATTTATATGGCGCTACAATCCGGGAGTGGGACTTGGCCTTCTCTAGGAGCTTCCGTCATCTAGCTCGATCCATTGATTTTTTTTCTGATGCTCTCCAGTTCCGTGTGCCTAGCAGTATCCTGGAGTATGTCGCCACATTATCCATCCACCTCAGTCTGGATATGCCTCTCCTTCTGGTACGGTCAATCCTATCCTCAAGGACTCTCATTAATTTCATCTTCCTCCATCCGAATCACATCGCCGGCCAAACTTAATCTGCCCAGTTCTATGAAGTCGATGACATTCAAGTCTTTATACGGGGCGTATAACTCCCGGTTCCATCGTCTACTCCAAACTTCTTCTTTTACAGGGCCGTATATTCGTCGCAAAATTTCGAATATATATATATATATATATATATATACTAGCTTACGCCAGCGGCTTCGCTCGCGTGTAATTTGGTCTGCCACATAAAGTTTCGTGAAAGATCATTTGAAATAAATAATTTAATTATTTTTTTAAAATATAAGTTACTCGTACATCCAAAATTTCAGATGCCTAACTTCAAAACTGACGGATTCTATACAACCTTTGAACCCCTTTATATTAAAGAAGAAACTCTTGGGGTGGAATTATCCAAATTTCTTTCTTAAACTATACAAAGAACCTATCTGCAAATTTCAAGATGCTAAGTTCCTGATTTGCCTTTAATTATGTACTATAAGAGGGGGGTACATGCCCCCGTGCCCCCCACATAAATCTGCCCTTGCTATAGCCTATGATGTGTAACCTATTTAACTCAATAATTTTCATCCATATCCGTCCATTAGTTTTTGCGTTAGAGACAAACATACAGACTTTCACATTTATATTAGTAAGATTAGTAGGATATCAAAACAAATAGTTTCATTCATGTTCTTTCTGTTATTTTCACAAATATGATCATGTGATCTGCCCTTAATTATGTACTATAATGGATTCTTCACAATACCCAAAAAACTGTTGGGGGGAGGGAGCACGTGTACCCTTACGCCCCCCATAAATCCGCGCATTCTATAGCCTATGTGTTATTCTGATGTATAAACTATATTACTGTAATGTTTAATTCAAATCCGTTCAGTAGTTTTTGCGTGAAAGAGAGACAAACATACAAACTTTCACATTTATAATATTAGTAAGATCCAAACCGCCACAGATTAACATCGGTCTAATCAAAGTTATACTCCCTCCCCTTAAACTACTTTTATTCTGAAACCTCTATAAAGTGGGTACCCAAAATAAGGGGAGGAAATCTGCCGGGGAAATCACTTTCTTGTGTAACCGTTATCCAAGAAACAGTACTTGCTGAACACTAGACCCTATGTGCTTATGAGATATATATATATATATATATATAGAGGTATATATTTATTACCTTAGTGAACAAGAATCAATGTTGTAATAAAAATGTGAAAGAGGTACACTAGACATTTTTCATTGAAATGCAACTGATACGGTTTTGTAAATAGTGTTGAAATGTTATCTTTAAATGTTTTTTTATAATGTTGATTGATTCAAATTGATGAATTTAGTGTGTGTCGAAGTAAAAACTAAACTGAGTTTCTCTTTGTAATTTAATTTTTATTACAACAATAATTTCAAGTAACTAATTTACAAACAAAAAAACAACATTTAAAGCTAACATTTCACACTCTATTTACAAAACTGTTTTCTATAAACTAAAAAAAAACAACATACAAATAACCTCCCCGGTTCTTCTCTCACAGCTGTTACCATGGTAACCGTATCAGTTGCGTTTCAATGAAAGACTTTTAGTATCTTTTACATAAATATATATATTTGTATTTATAAGAATTCCTTTACGAATCTCCCAGATCATTTAAAAATAGCCCATCAAACGAAAGAGATATATTTAATAAAGAAGGATTGTTGATTTTTCCAGGCATCCGGGGTTAACTCACTCCAGTTTCCCGCCCACTTGCTCGCAACTCCGATCCATTTTGCCAGCGTAGGTGTGTCCTCTCAATAACAACATTTTATTAGCTGATATTAAATTCCTTCTTGGCTTTGGTAAAAAGGAAACCGATGGAAACGATTTTCAATTTTAATTTCATCTTTGTTACAAGTACGTGACAACGAATGAGGAATGTCTTTAAGATTCATTTTGCAAATTAATTTCATTTTCAATTTGCTTTGGTTAATTACGGAGGCGTATCTCATACCGGTTTAATTTCCTTGAATGAATTAGATGACATATACTTTTAAAAATAATTTTCTCTCTCATCATGTATATTTGCACAGGGCTGAAAAGCGGATAACTAAGAAATTCCAAAAAAAAAATTCTTCACCGATCTCAATCTGAAGTTTCAGAATACTTTAGTTACCTTTGACATTGTATGCACATTATTATAGTTTTTCACACCATACAATTTTATGAGTATGTTAGGAGTTATCGCAAAATATTTATTAATTCATATATAAAGAAATATTTTTAGTTATAATGCAATTGGGAAAAACCACAATGCAAAGCCTTATGTTTCAAAAATACACCTACTTACCAGTCGACGTTTCGCCTATTCAGGCATTATCAAGACACCAAAATCAAAAAGGGGTTATGTGAATCGCATCTCGAAGAAAAAGGTGCAATACATCCCAACGATCAACAGCCCAAACAGGCTCCAAACATGAGACAGCAGCCCACCACCAAGACGTTCAACATACAACTGAACGAAAGTAATACGCAACCAGCTGGAAGGTTATAGAATCAGCTGATCCACAAAACATATCAAGTAATATTAGCCTATAAAAATTTATACATATTAGCAAAGTTAGCCAAATTTTTCTTTTAAAATATTCAACGTTTCCGAATAATATTGGTTCAAATTTCTGCAATCTGTTTTATCATTTACCGAAATGTCAATCTTTTGTGCAATCTGCATGGCCTCGAACAACTTCCTTCTAGAGCCATCAATCTCTTTGTAAATAACTTTAGCATTCTCAAAATCGAATTGATGCTTACAAGTTTTGGTATGCTGGGCCAATGCTGTGTTAGGTTCCTTGCCACCAATATTTTTACAATCATATTGATGCTGATACATTCTTTTGTGCAACAATTGTGATGTTTCACCAATTTATATTTTAGGGCATTGCAAACAGCTAATCTCATACACTACATCTGATTTTTGCTGTGTAAGTATTTTATCTTTCAATGGAGTGTAAAATTTACTCATCTTGTTTGTAATCTTATTCGCAAGCCTAATCTCGTAAACATCATACTCTTTAAATATATCTCTAACACATTCTGACAGGCCCTTAATATAAGTGCACGCAAAAAAGACACCATTCATATTATTTCTCTCGGCACCACCACTATCCGACAATGCAAGATCCCCACCACTAGAAGTACAGTTCATATTATTGTGAATCTTGTTATAGTTCAAATTCCAATATTTTTTAATGAGGAATGAAGGGTGCAAGTTAATTTCGAACATCGTGCAGATGGTCTCTTTCACGGAGCTTATATATTTTATATCAGTCAGTTTAATGGCTTTAAATATGCTGTTTTTAAGGTTATTTATTAACATATGTCTAGGGTGATTAGATATAAAACTCAATATACGTTGACTACTGTTTTCATTTCTCGTCCACATGGTTCTCAAAATTGCACTATCGTTGTTAACATACATATCTAAGAATCTAATCCTATTATTAGTTTCCAGTTCATAAGTGAATTTGATATTATTGTGAAAGCCATTAAGACCCTCATAAAACCTGTCAATCTCATCCTCTTTCAACACAAGCAAAAGGTCATCCACATATTTCATGATCAATCTAGGTTTGATATTAGTAGTATTGATAACATCATCCAGCAATTTGTTCATAAGGATGATTGTGGTTTTTCCCAATTGCATTATAATAAATAATAGTGTTTCTTTTTGAGTTTTTGGCTCTATTTCAGTGAAATATTTTTAGTTTATTTTTATTAACTGTTATTTTGATTGTGATTATTTTTAAACATTTTTGTTTTGAACAGATAAGATTTATCCTGGCCGGGATTCGGACCGGCGCAGTGCTCTAAACCACTGAGCTACCAGGGGTCGTATCCAAGTCAGACAAATACGTTCTCTTCACCGATCCCATATCCCCGTGTTCTCGCAATTTTGCGATGTATACATGGGGAAGAATGTTCATTGAACATTACTTTAATTAGGATCTTGTTGACTTGCGTCAATAAATTATTTATAATTTATTTTTATTAATTGTTATTTTGATGGGGATTATTTTAAATATATTGGTTTTGAAGAGAAAAGATTGGATACGACCCCAGGTAGCTCAGTGGTTTAGAGCACTGCAGCGGAGATGTAGACGATTCGGGTTTGAATCTTTTCTCTTCAAAACAACAATATTTAAAAATAATCACCTATCGTCTTCGTGTATTTCTCTACGAATATTCTTCAATTTTAAATGTTTTCTGTAATTTCTGTAATTTATAACCTTCTTCGGTCCATCGTCCACAGAATTTTCATTTCCTTTTTCTTTAGATTTTTTTATATAATTTTTTCCGTTTGTAATAGTGTCTGTATATTTACTATTCCAATGTACGGTAACTTTTGTTTTTGGGTTTTCCAGAGAGCTCCGATCCACTCACAAATCGTGTTGGTTCGATCTCTCCAGAATCCGATAGACTGGCTGCTTGGTCCCTTTTTACTAGGTGGATGGAGTTCCCCACGATTACATGCACGAACTATGGTTTTACTTGTAATCGTATCTTGGTCTGGCATGTGCCAGTTGTTAGGATCACGGTTGTGGAGCCTTGAAACACAAATCAGCCGCCACTAACATCTGGAACCGTCTCTTATTATTCATATCAAAGGATAACTTTTCCTTAGATAATTGTTTGGATAGTGAAGCCAACATTGCAATACATATTCCATTTTCTATCGTATTTCATTGTTATAATACGAATAACGAATGCCAAAGGTTTTTTTTTTTTTTTTATTACGGAAGTAACAGATAAGTTCATTCTCGGCAAATGGAGTGTACGCATTAGCAGAAGAAAGAACATTACACCTGGAGTTGCTGTTTTCGGGACGATATATAAGGGCAATAGATGGCGCTATACATCAGCCTGAATGCTACAACTTCTCTCTATTGGGGGCCATTTCCCTCGCCTCCCCACTTCGTCCAAGTTACTCCTTCGCCAAACCCTTCCTGAATCCTGGGAACGGAATATTTTCCGATCCTTGTTATTTTAATGAGGGCCAGGAGAAAATGACAGGAGGAGGTATCAGGATAACGATGATTGGTCCTATCTTTCATCGTAAGGTCTCTCCTTTATATCCAACTCCATAACAATTCAGTATTTTCTTTTTCATTATAAAATATTTTTATTTTTTTGAAAATAATGGGCCATGGATTCGTTTCTCCATTAAAAAAGCTTATTTTCAAATGCTATGTCTAGCTGTATTGAATAATTTTAAAATAATTTATTGATTTTGGAATGCCAGAGTAATCATTTAAGATAATTAATCAAATTATTATTTAGATATAATTGAAGGATTGCCATAAAATAGATACAGAACTTATCAGGTAAAAAGGGACTACATATTGTGCCCTTGTCCGGTATGGTTGAGCCTCTGCCGCTTCGAGCCATATCTCCTGTCCATTGCCAGCCTCTGCTTCGGATGTTCTTCAAGAAGTCCTAGCGACCTTCTTCCGGATTTTTTCAGAGAGCGACTTGCCAAACAATCCCTTCGCCTGTCCATGCTCCCTCCAGGGCCTTTGACTCTTTTTATCCCATCCTCGAGGGAGGCCTCTCCCATATTTTCACCCGTACCCATACGGACCTGCAACTAGGGCCATTTTTGGCCATTCTTACTTTCTACATTTATTGTTATACTAGCTTATGCCCGCGGCTTCGCTCGCGTGGAATTTGCTCTCCCACATAAAGTTTCGTTTAAGATCATTTTAAATAAATAGTTTAATTATTTTTTTTAAAATATAAGTTACTCGTTCATCCAAAATTTCAGATGTCTAACTTCAAAACTGACGGAACCTTTGAACCCCTATTATATTAAAGGAGAAACCCTTGGGGTGGAATTATCCAAATTTCTTTCTTAAACTATACATAGAAACCTACCTACAAATTTCAAGATGCTAAGTTCCTGATTCGCCTTTAATTATGTACTATAACGGGGGGGGGGGATATGCCCCCGTGCCCTCACATAAATCTGCCCTTTCTGTAGCCTATGATGTATAACCTATTTTACTCAATAAGTTTCATCCAAATCCATTCAGTAGTTTTTGCGTGAATGATTAACAAACATAAATACAATCATTCGCATTTATAATGTTAATAGGACATCAAAACAATAGTTTCACTCATGTTATTTCTGTTATTTTACCCACTATTATCGTGAGATTTGCCTTTAATTATGTACTATAATGAATTCTCCACAGTACCTAAAACTGTCGGGAGGGGGGGCACGTGCCCGCGTGCGTCACCCCCCTAAATCCGCGCTTGATGTAGCCCATGTGTTATTCTCATGTATAACCAATATTACTGTAAAGTTTCATCCAAATCCATTCAGTAGTTTTTACATGAAAGAGAGACAAACATACAAACTTTCACATTTATAATATTAGTAAGATTAGCAGTATATCAAAACAAATTGTTTCACTCTTGTTCTTTCTGATATTTTAACAACTACATGATCATGTTTACTATAATGGTTTCTCCACAGTTCCTATATAACTGTCGGGGGGGGGGGCACCTGCCCCCGTGGAGCCCCACTAAATCCGCGCTTGCTATATCCCATGTGTTATTCTGATGTATAACCTATATTATTGTAAAGTTTCATCCAAATCCGTTAAGTAGTTTTTGCGTGAAAGAGAGACAAACAAACAAACTTTCACATTTATAATATTAGTAAGATTTTCTAAAATATAAATATAATACTTTCTACATTTATAGTTGTATTACAGTTTTAGCTCAACTATTATACGACCTTTTAGTTAAATCTTATTATTCTTATATCAATGGTGGAATTCTAAGATTTCTAATATTTAAGAATGCTACACAGGCCGCTATGCTTCGCCAGTTTCGCGCAGTACGTCATTAACATGTCGCTCGTGTCAGTGGCGCGAACCTCTAAGTTGAAAGTATTTACTTCAAAAAGGCTTTGTCAGCATGGTTTCTCACAATGTTCTAAACTGAAAGCATTTATAATTAGCAATGCTTGCTGAATCGTAGCAATGCCCCCTTTTCCCAGTTCACACATTGCGACAGATTAACTGCCACATGTATCATTCTAATTACAGAGGCCGTGTCCTCAGCCGTAGAACTCCTGGAAGAAGGATCGCTCCAGCCAGCGACGACTCCTTCAGGTTCTCCTTATCGGCGGACTGCAGTCGCGGCGATCTGCATTAGGCCCGCCTATCTTCCTTGACCAGCCGCGTTCCCGTCGGAGGAGGGTACTACTAACTTTTATATTTATCGCGGTGACTGTCCTATCTCGATGCCTGTGTTGGTACAGCCCATAGGCGTCTCTAATTGGTTATGTGTTGAGAAAATATCATGAAGATAATTTAGGTTGGAGGAGTATTTGGGAGCGTTTTGCGTAGGTGGAGTGTGAGTATATATATACTTATATAGGTGGATATTTTTTTTCCACAGGTAGATAATGTACAATACTTTGGAGTAAACAAGATTAAGACAAAACGCCACTAAATCACTAAATCTTGAAATTGAACTCGATTTAATGCATTCGCTATTCAGGAAAAAAGTCCAGATTGAAAATAAGACAAAAATCAAACGCGTACTCTTACTAAAACCAGTTTGTATACGAGTACAAGCCTTCAGTAGAATTGCATATTGGTTAAAGCCTTTTAATTCATGAACGAATATCCATTATTCCATTTTCAACATTTTGTTTTTTATAAAGTTATATTTTTAGTCATACCATGTTTTAACTTGATGTTTCATGTAAATAAGAACATAAATTAAAATAATTTTTTTTTTTTAAAAAAAAAAGATAGGCCCTCGACCGGGATTTGAACCCGGAACCTTTGTCTCACCGTGACATCGCTCTGCCAATTGAGCTATCCAAGGCCCCTCCCGGTCGAGGACAAACCTTTTCTCTTATAGGACCTAAAGCCCCAGTGTGCTCCCCCCTTTTTTGCTATGAATACGCTAGAACGAAGTTCTTTGAAGATTAATTTTAATTCAGGATCTTATTGACTTACGTCAGATTATTATTTATAATATTTTATAATTATTGGTCATTTTTAATGAGTTATAAATATTTTTATTTTTTAAAGAGAAAAGATAGGCCCTTGACCGGGATTTGAATCCGGAACCTTTGTCTCACCGTGACATCGCTCTGCCAATTGAGCTATCCAAGGCCCTTACCGGTCGAGGACAAACCTTCTCTCTCATAGATCCTAAAGCCCCAGTGTGCTCCCGCCATTTTTGCTATGAATACACTAGAACGAAGTTCTTTGAACATTAATTTTAATTCAGGATCTTATTGACTTACGTCAGATTATTATTTATAATATTTTATAATTATTGGTCATTTTTAATGAGTTATAAATATTTTTATTTTTTAAAGAGAAAAGATAGGCCCTCGACCGGGATTTGAACCCGGAACCTTTGTCTCACCGTGACATCGCTCTGCCAATTGAGCTATCCAAGGCCCCTCCCGGTCGAGGACAAACCTTTTCTCTCCTAGATCCTAAAGCCCCAGTGTGCTCTCGCCATTTTTGCGATGAATACACTAGAACGAAGTTCTTTGAACATTAATTTTAATTTAGGATCTTATTGACTTACGTCATATTATTATTTATAATTTTTTATAATTATTGGCCATTTTTAATGAGTTATAAATATTTTTATTTTTTAAAGAGAAAAGATTATAAAGATTATAAAAAATTATAAAATAAAAAAAGTTTAAAATTTTAAAAAATTGTCTCATAAAATAATTTCACCTTAAAATTAAAAGCAGTTTAACCTATTACCTATGCACTATTGTATGTCAGTAACAAAACTTTGCATACAGACTTAAAAATACCAACTAATAATTCTAACTTTAAATAATTAAAGTTGATTAAAAGATATTGTGTAATTTAAGCACAGGCCACCAGGTGTCGCCAGTCTCGACCCTGTTGTTGACGCTGGCCCAAAGTTTTTCCTCTACTTTGACGTTGGAGGACCGGTTTGCTCGTACTTAGAGTGTCTCATCTATCTTTATATAATTACATAATTTTTTTATTAATGTAAGTTTGAATACTGACGCCAAACTTAGTCATATGACAGACGTGAGATAACCTTCAGAGACAGATATGAGCGAGGTTATAACAGACATTATAGACTGGCATTGTACAGACTGCTATTGTAGAAATTAAGTATTGAGTGTAATTACTGAATATTGACTATTGTGTTGATTTGTACTTTCATTCAGCCCACTTGAGAATGCACAGTAGTAGACTGTGCATTCTCAAATGGGCTGAATGAAAGTAAAAATCAGCAGTTCTGATTTGTATAGCTAGTTACTGTTGGATAATTTTGGGAAAAACCTGCAGTCTCGGTGAATAAGTGGTTGTACGAAGGATAGCAGAACTGTCTGAATGAATTGTAATATCTTTTGGTTTGAAATCCACAAGAGTTTTATTCTATCACCTCATTGGTTAAGTCGTTGAATTCACGACTTACAAATCAAGACAATAGTCAATATTCAGTAATTACACTCAATACTTAATTTCTACAATCGGAAATGAAAGGGCCGACAAATTGGCGAAGAAAGGAGCTGTTATCACTCCAATTGGACCAGAACCATGGTGCGGGGTCCCCCTTCCCCTGGCTAAGGATACAACTAACAAACTAGCCAAGAGGAAGATAAAAACACGTTGGGATAGAGCCAAGATAAGGCATACTGAACTTTTCATAAAGGATCCCAATGATAATCTTTCTGATAAAATCAAGAAAGAAGCCGCTCACTCGTCGAGAACCGACCTCAAAAGTATGGTTGAAACCATCACTGGGCACTGTAAACTCAGGAAACACATGCATCATCTGGGCATTGAACAAGAACCTAGGTGCAGATGGTGCAAAGAGGAGGACGAAACCCCTTGGCACGTCCTCTTCGAATGTATAGCACTAAGTCGAAAGAGGACATTTGACCTTGGATACAAGCAACTTCAAGAACTGAGGTTTAAAGACTATTTAAAATTTCTCAGAAGTCTAGACCTATGTTAGGGATCTTTAGGACTCAAGCACAATGGGCCTTTTTAGGCCGAAGTGCATAGTAATAAGAGTCATACATAAATAATAATGACATTTTATTACTACCATGCTAATTTCTACAATACCAGTCTACAATGTCTGTTATAACCTCCGCTCACATCTGTCTCTGAAGGTTATCTTACGTCTGTCATATGACTAAGTTTGGCGTCAGTATTCAAACTTACATTAATTATTTTAATTTTTAAATATTTTTATTTTGAGAAGAAAAGATTAGCCTTTATATACAATTTTGCGATGTATACACGAGGAAGAATGTTCATTGAACGATACTTTAATTAGGATCATGCTGAATTACGTCATTATATTATTTATTAATTGTTTTGATTTTTAAACAGTTTTATTTTGAAGGGGAAAGATCGCAAAATTGCGGGGCACGGGTATATGGTTTCGGTGAAGAGAACGGATTTGTCCTGACTGCGAGGCGACCCCTGGTAGCTCAATTGGTAAGAGCGCTGCCACGGAGAAGCGGACAACCCGGGTTCGAATCCCGGCCAGAGAAAATCTTTTCTCTTCAAAATACAAATATTTATATGATTACTATTGTATGCGTGGGGTGTAGCATCAATGGTAGTTACTGTTGGATAATTTTGGGAAAAACCTGCAGTCTCGGTGAATAAGTGGTTGTACGGAGAATAGCAGAACTGTCTGAATGAATTCTAATATCTTTTGGTCCGAAATGAAGATATAATATAAGCAATAACACAAAGTCAAGGTGTGAATTGGCCCTTTGTGTGCTACGAGAATGGCACGTTTAAGCTTCTCTCAGTATAATAAACTAATTTGTGGAAAAATTCGAGTCAAGGTATTTTAGTGAAGAAACAAAACTAATAAATGCGTCTGACCATGTAGAAAATAATAACTCACTATTATCATTCATCTCCGCCATTTCATATCTTGGGATTTTAATTGTAACTTACCGTAAATCTCCTACACCAGACCGAAAGCCATCTTATGTCCTTCAGTTTGATCCCGTGGGGCAGCCTCAAGATCAGATCTGTCTTGTTGTATGCTCTTAGTACGGGCGGATCTCTGGAACAAGGAAAGAAATATAATTAATAATTTTAATGATCGCTTAATTTGATCTAATGACAAATGAATCATAAGTGAATAGATATATTGGTCAGGAAAATGCTTACAAAAACTTATGAAAATTAATTATAATGCAATTGGGAAAAACCACAATGCAAATCCAGTAATACACCCACTTAGCAGTCGACGTTTCGCCTATTCAGGCATTATCAAGACACAAGAACAAAAAAGGTAATGTAAATCACATCTGGAAGAAAAAGGTGCAATACATCCCAACGATCAACAGTCCAAACAGGCTCTAAACATGAGACAGCACCCCACCACCAAGACGTTCAACATACAACTGAAAGGAAGGACTTTCCTTTCACAAGGCTTTGCATTGTGTTTTTTCCCAATTGCATTATAATAAATAATAGTGTTTCTTTTTGAGTTTTTGGCTCTATTTTATTGTTATGAAAATTAATTTTTAATATTTTTTTTTTAAAATATATTAATTTAATTTTACAACTGCATACAGAATACATCAAGTAAATATATTGAAAGATAAATCATGTCCGGAGAAAAAGGCAAGTAGAGAAACTACCCAGTGGTAGTACTCAAATAAAAAGTTCAGCTTAAAAGGTCACGAGGCCATCTTCTTTTCAGACGCCTCGGAGGTTTATCAGGAATTGAAGAGGTTGCGAGGTTTGAAACTAGTGGATTTGAGTGGAAATGAAGTTTGTCATGAAAAGATTGATATCGGATTCGGGCCAAATCAGCAACAAACGGGACATTTAGGTCATTATGGATTACTTTCTTCGTAACAAAGTAAGAAGCATTGAGGATTTTACGAAGGGTTGAATACGAGAGGAATTCGATGGCTTAGTGGAGCCCCAAAGCTCTATTCGGTAAGTCCAGATGGGTCTAATGATTGTCATGTATATGATTCTTTTGTAATTAATTGAGAGCTTAGAGCGTTTGTCTAGTAAGTGTTAAAGTAGCCTGAAACGGCGAGCTGTTTCTTGTCGTTTTAGTCTAGTATGAGGATTCCAAGTTAATCTTTTGTCAAGGTGAAGTCTTGTGCCGGTCTTGAGCAGACGCCATCCAGTTCCTCAACATCCGAGGATGTTTCGAGCATCACCTGCCACACCATCTGACCACCCAAGCTAAGGTATCCCTCTTCTTCTTTTTCCATGAATCGGGATAGTAAGGAATACGTTTGGAACTTCCCCATCTTCCGTCCTGGCAATAGCCCTGCTTAACTTAAACGCCTCAACTTCACTATTCTTACGACGCCAGTCTCATTGTAACTACTGTAAAGTTCGATCGGCTCTTCCACACAGCATCTCTTGAATTTTTCCAGCACTCAGAACAATATAGAAGAATAGACCGTGTTTTATAAAGATGGAGCATGGTCTATCTTTAATGAGTTCGCCTGCTTAGCTGTTTCCTCAATCCATAATAGCAACTGTTGGCGACTGTGATTCTTCTATATTATTGTCCTGGGTGACCACAGATCCCAGGTAGCTGAACTCTTTAATATTTTCAAATCTGAAGACTGTCTCACCTCGGTTTAAAGAGGCCGATTGTGCTCGAGTCCTAAATTCCCTATCGTACGTCTAGGCTTCTGAGATATTTTAGATGACCTTTAAATCTCAGTTCTTGCAGTTCCTTTTGTCCTCCTAGGGGGTTTCGTCCTCCGCCATACACCACCTACACCGAGGTTCTTGTACAATGCCCAGTCGCTGCATATGCTTCCTGAGCTTACACTGGCCCAGTAATGACTTCGACCATACTTTTGAGATGGGTTCTCGACATGTGAGCGGCTTCTTGGGAATAGCAATACATATTACATGTTAATCTAAATCACGCTTGCGATTATTACAGTTTTATAATAGGTACTTCACTTACAGCACGATTTTCCTCATGCTCGAGTGCGCTATATGAAAGCCTTTTAAATACGGAAAGGGATTATATCAAGTTTTCCGGTACACGCCTTCAACCGTTTTCTAGGAATCGTTTTAATTGAACAATACAACTTCGTTGTTTTTTATACATCATTCCTTTCCCGTTAGGATTAATTTTTTAAATGACGGAAAGAGACTGTGAACTAGATTCCAAGAAATGTTTAAATTAAAGGAAATAGGTTCTCGCTTTATAATTAATATTTTTTTCTGTATGAAAAGTTCCTCGAAAGGAAAATGTAGAGATAATTTTCAATATCATGAATTTTAGTTTTTAATGTTTAGTGTAAACTATTCATGATATTTTTTTTATAATTTATTTAATTGTTATATATTTTAAAATATTTTATTTGAAAAGAAAAGATATGGCGAGGACCGGGACTCGAACCCGGGACTTTCACCTCTCCGTGGTGACGCCTCAATCATCTCGGCTACCCTGGCTCGGGCCAGCTCTATCAATTGTTTTGTTGGATTTGTACCATTTATAAAAAGCATTTAGTTATTTATTATGGATTCTATTCGCTATATGTATTACTATACGAATTGAGATTTTGATGTGACCTTAGAAACTGATTCGCTTGATCCTTCATTCTTGCGTCACCAAAATTGATTTAAAACTGGAAATCCTAGGATCAGTGAAAATAATTGATAAGGCTGGCCGTGAAATGAGCCTGGGTGGCCGAGATGGTTGAGGCGGCACCATGGAGAGGTGAAAGACCTTGTCCTGGCCATATCTTTTCTTTTCAAATAAAATATTTTTTTTTTGTTTAAGCAACCATCGCACATCGGTCTGGAAAATGGGATTTAGAAAATAAGCCATTAATGAAATATTATTTATTGAGAAGAAAACACTTTATTGAAGCATTACAATCTGCCTGTTGTGGGCAATAAGTAATGGTGCTATGTAGCTTACAATCATTCCATAAAAAAAACAATGATATAAACGAAATAAATGCATAAATAAATTTATACAAGCGAAAAAATATATACAAAAATAAAGTAAAAAAAAAAAAAAATTAATGAAATAAGTATACATAATGGGCTGAGCAGTGAAATGTTAATAACACTTTAAGGCATAACTGCTACCATGTAATAATGTGTTCCAGTAACAGTCTCTATCATGTAGTGAACCCCTTCACGGGTTGTAGTCGTACAGTTGTTTTTTTTTTAATAAATAATGAACTTATTTCTAAAATATTATTTTGTATAAGTGAAAAATACAAAGCCCGATTTCGGAACAACGAGGCTGAAGCTCCAGATGGACCAAGAGGGGGGATCGATGGAGAGATGTTGAGCCCGTATCACTTAGGCTAATGGATATTGAACGAATTAGGCATCTCCTCCGGGCGGTATAATCGTCCCCTACCTTCCGTGATCTAATCACACCCCTGGAGTTTGAGGATAGTCCGTCTGGATCATCAAGGAAACCTTACAGGCTCTTAGGGATTAGTTATAAAAAGGAATAAGACGAATTAATTAGAAAAAAAAACAACTTTTGAATCGTTAATCACAACAGTATAGTATCGAGTATATAAACTAATATCGTTGGGTACCTGAGATCTACACATTTCCAAATACTCCATAAATTTGGTACCCTTAATTGAGGAAAAACCTGGTGGGTGATTTTGGACAAACCCCTGTACAACCGTTTTACAAGAAACAATGTTGATTACCAAGTACTGTGAACAGCGACCCTTGATGGATTGTAATGGTACAAGCTTTTTTAATAAGTTTCAGCTTTACCAATTCTGGAATTATCTTATGACAATTATTGGATCTGCATCTTATGAATACTGACATGTATTTGCTTCATACAAATTTGAATTCTTCGGATACTTATGAATGCAAGTATTGTCCAGAACGGGATTCGAACCGGGTCTTCTGCATTCTCTAGCGCTCTAGGCTCTAACCAACTGAGCTACCTGGCTCATAACACGGCCAGATAAATCCATTCTCTTCCTGATCCTATCGGGTTCGATTACCTGCCTGGACAAATTTTTTCTCTTCAAAATAAAAATAATCATCATCACAAGAATAATAAATATAAAATAAATTATGTATGTAAGGTTCGACTAAAACACATAGGCGTAACGAGGGAGGTTATTGGGGATATAACCCCCCTCCATTGCTTAGAAGAAATTTTAAAAAAATTAACAATTTAAAAGATATAAAAATTTGAAGGATTTTACTTTTTCAAAGTTATTATTGTGGGATTACAGAAGTAAGGGTCAATATTGCCAAAAACACAACACAGAAAGTGCAAACGCAGTTATTTTAATGAATAAAAGGTACATTAAAATGACAAACCAAAACGTAATACCGTTTATTTACAATTAATTATATTATTATAGCGGCAGTAGTGGCATCTAGCGGCAAAAATAAGATCGCAAATCAGAAGAACAGTTTAGAAAGTTCTTAGAATCTAGAAGTAAAGTCTGGATGGGTCTAGAAAGTTCCCTATGCAATTAAGTATAGTAAGTTATTGTAACCAATAAATACGGTTACTTGTATTTAAAAGCTACTTCTTGATTGCTCTTCCAAAAATAACATTTATAACCTCCAAAATAATGTTTATAAAAAATTATAATCTATTTATTTAATTTGAAGCTGCATGATTTATAGTATAATACATATTATACCTATATTACGAGACATCTTTTTCGAAGGGAGTAATATGTTGGAGTGGTTGACTGGTGGGGGTTAACCCACCCCCATGTAATTCAGTTTCAGTACATACTAGAGACTTTTTTCTAGTAGGAGGTTTCCTAGGACGTAGAGGTTTTTTCTAGGTCGACGTTTGTGCTAAGTGGTCGGATGAGATCACGTTGAACCCACATTATGGGTACCCAGTTTATAGGGGCTGGGTGAGCCCCAGAAGGACCCACCTGTGGTTGCAAAAAGATTAAATATGATGATTAAATACATACGAATATGATGTAGTTTTTTTTTCCTTCTCGGCTCACCTTCGCCTCATGATTTCGCTGAATGTTTTTCTTCTTTCATCCGGTCAAGTCTCGGAAGCAAATTTTTTCTGCCATTTTTTTGAGAAATTTCTAGTATTCTGTTCTGTTGTCAAATAAATCCTGTATAATCCCGTGTCTCTGTGATCTTGTTTTATTTGTCCTGTGTATCCTTAGTTGAATTTGTAACTCACATTTTACTGAACATTTTTTTTTATTATTCTCTTCTCTTTCATCCTCTTGATGCATCACTAAAATCTGTTATGGCACTGCCCTAATTTCTGTTTCCAAGTCATTTAAGTTATTTTGAGCCTGTGTATTCTCCTAAGAATCCTTCTCTCTATTTTCAGCAGCATTTTCTTATATATATATATATATATATATATATATATATATATATATATATATATAGCTGTTTTAAAGGCTATATATTTCTATATGAACATCCGTCAGAGACTTACACGCACATTAACTTACACACTGACAACAAGAACATCATTCATTCCATTAAAAACGCTAACATACACGACCCTTTAACAGAAAACATTGAATTAAGCTTGATAAAATTGACGGAGATAGGAAAGAGGGTAATGATAGAATGGGTTAAAGCACATGCAGGGGATGAGGGCAACGAAAGAGCAGACCGTTTTTTTTTTTGTTTTTTTTTAATATTTTGTTTTATTTTATTTTAAAATATGTACAAATTTTAAAACATTGGTGGGATAATCCCTTACAATGAAAATGAGTTCACATTACAACGGTTATTGATTAATATGTTTTTGTTGTTGGTAAAATTTAAAAAACCAACAGAAAAGAGAGTACATAGGATTTACTTAAGACAAAATTTATGTATAATTTAATACAACATGCATATTATTTATAATAGTTTGTTTGTGTCTGTATTTTGGTGTTGTTGTTTTTGTAGAATTTCCTATTTCTTGTATGAGTGTGTTGTCTGAAAGTTGGCATGAGGTGAAGAATCTGAGGGTTTGATGGTGTATGAATTTTTGTATTGTTGGGATGTCCAGTTCTTTGTGCATTTCGGTCATTTTAGTATATATTGGATAGTTTTTTATGATTCTTAGACATTTGTTTTGGAAGATCTGTATTTTGTTAATGTGTGTTTTGCTAGCTAACCTCCAGACTGGGCATGCGTAAGTTATCATGGGCCTAATAATATTAATATAAATAATATGATTAATAATTAATAATAAATATAATAATATGATTATAAATAGTATTTTCTTATTTTTTTCAGATAATTTTGACTTTTTGTTAAAGTATGGATACATTTTGTTTAATATTCTGCGGGCGCTATTCAGTTTATTATTGATATGATTGTTGAATAGTAGTTTGCGGTCTAAAGAAATTCCTAAATATTTAATATGGTTTGATATAGGTATTGAGATATTGTTAAGTAGTATGGTAGAGGGGAGTATAGGTCTTCGTTTTGTGAAAATTATAGCTTCGGTTTTGTCAGTATTTGTATTGAGTCCCCATTTTTTTAGATATTTGTTAATTTTGCAAAATGCTTCCTGTAGTCTTTTAATTATTGCAGTTATCTTATACGATGATGACAGTATGCAGACCGTTTAGCTAAAGAGGCAGCCAACAGCGAGCTCTTGACCTCTTACAGTAAGTTCCCAATATCTTACCTCAAGAAACAGCTGACAGAAAAAACAATTAAAAAATGGAACACTATATGGACTTCATCGACAAAATCATCCAGCCTACACAGATACATTCCTCGCATAACACTCGAGAATTACAAACAATTACACAGTTCAGACTTCAAATTAACAAAATTTTTAACAGACTTTGGAAACACAAAACAGTATTTGAGAAGATTCAACATTATAAGAACAGACGCATGTGATGAAGATGGACAGACCCACACTTTCAGACACATACTGTATGACTGTTCACGATACGACCGACAAAGAATTAAATTGATAAAAAACATAATACTCAAACGAGGGACTTGGCCTGAGATAGAACATTTAATTTTTTCTAAATTTAAAACTGACTATCATTTATAAAAGACAAAAATTTTGATCAGCTCTAGGACATAAGAAGGGCAATTCACCAGATACCTGGTTTTTCATTTTTAATTGTAACTGTTATGTGTATAAATATATGTGTATACATTTTTATTAAGTACTGTCGCTAATCGTAATGTATAACTTATGAATTGATGTTTTTTAGTTACAGGATTTATATTATAAAACCTTTCATTTTTGTTAATTTGTATATTTTTAAATTTTTTTTTCCACAATTTAGGATTACAAATTTCATTTTAATTTTATTCTCACGTGTAAATTATCAATTTAGTCAAACTGTAAATTTTTAATTTCTTGCATTGTTAAATTATACTAAAATGTATTCTGTAATTATAATACTAAACTGATCTGTAATTATTATAATCACATGTAAGGACATGTAATATGCTTACTTAAGTATGGAGCATGTCCTAATATTAATATACGGTTATCTTGGGGGGGGGCATATATATATATATATATATATATATATATATATATATATATATATATATATATATATATATATATATATATATATATATATATATATATATATATTGTGGTGCTTCAACAGTTTTATAAACCCATAAAAAATAAATAGTTTACTGCACATTGTTTGAAGTTTTGGAACTTTTCGATGGATACAACGCCATGAATTGGCCACAGGTTGAGGTGAAACACTTTGACCTATTCAAATGTTAATCCCAAATCGACAAGTGAACTTTGTGGGAGGACAGGATCCAATGCTTTAAACTGATCACGTGCTGGATACAACTGGCATAATTAATTCTTCGCCATTTCCGGTTCCTGTCCGCAGTTCTCAATGTTTGATTGATTTATTTAATTGTTTAAGATACCTGTAAGTAAAACCTGTGCCACTATAACCCGTGAACGGGTCTGGGATCCAGTACATGGTAGAGACTGCACTGTTTCTTGGACATTGGCAGGTGATTTGTCCTAGGTTTTTCTCAGTGAGCCCCAGGAGGGTCCTAGATTCCATAGGGTCCATTTCCGGCTACAAACAGACTAAATAAAAATCTTGCCGGTGGCGGGATTCGAACCAGGATTTTCGGCATGGCAACTCAGTGCTTTGCCACTGAGCCACTCCACACCCTTACCTGTAGTTGCACAGATAAGAAAAAATTCATGATTATTTAGCTTCATTCCTAGTTTATCAGTAGCCATCTTCGATTGTAAATCTATAATATGTGCACAGACGTTCTTCAGAGGATACTTAACACTAGATATACCAGCTGTTTACGTATACCTATTTGTACCAAACCAGTCAAAATGACAGGTGCATTAGAAATAAGGCTTATTGTGGTTTCCAGTCTATATTTACTCTTAAAAAGGATAAAAATAAATAGTTCAATAACAAAAATGTAGAAAGTTTTGCTTTTTTTGACATTTTTTGGGGCTCACAATCACTATAAAAACTTTGTCTATAAGAAAAATGCTGCGAGTTGAACAAAGCTAAAAAACAAGACTGAACATGTCTAGAGCATTTACAAAACAAATGCTTATCAAAATGACGTCATCAACACAATGACGATAGTGAAAGAAAACAAAAGACGATAACGAAAGATACAAAAGACGTTTCTGTGCTATATGTACTGCAACGGTCTCATGATTCTCCCAAAATCATACATTTTTTCATAAAAACACAACCTGTCATTTTGACTGGTATTGGTATAAATGTCAATAACAAAAATTATATTTGTTACTAATGTATAAAAAATAACATTAACTTTATAAAACGTGTTCTCTAATTATAGCAACAAAAGTCATAAATTCATTTGTGAAAAAAAAAGTTTTACTTTGTAGGAATTTTGAATTGAAATTGCACGACCAGTCTAAATGACTGGTCTGGTAAATCTAGTGTTAATATGGCGATCCCTAGCATGCACGGTATCAGATACTCGTTAAAAGTCCTAATTATAACTGAATAACAAAATTGGTGATTGCCACTCTATCGTCGTCTAAATAGTCATATTAGCATAGTGTAACGTGAAGCAAGCAAGCAACAATTTCTAGAATCGTTATTATTAATATACAATAAATTATTAACAATAATTATTAAAATAGAAAAAATAAGAAACTAATTTGGTCTCGTTGCAGTGTTGCAGCAGATTGAAATTTTGGTCTTTGAAATAGAAAGGTGAAAAAAACACATGAAGTTCATTTCGCAGAAGCCAAGGCAATGATGCCTAAAATAAATCTAAAAATATTCAAAACGTTTGTTGTTTCCCCTTACATCCCCTGCCAGAATTTAAAAATTGTTTTCCAAAATATTTGAAAAGGGACTGCAATGATTTATAGGAAGTTCTTAACCGTTCATAGATATGTTTGAAGTGTTTACAAATTCGAAGATTTCTGGAAAATATCTCACCTGGTGTAGAATAAAGGTAAAATGAAAAGTTCAAATTACTGAAAAAATAAAAATACCAGAAATACTACAACTCATAAATTGAGTACTTTGTAGAGACATTACTGTTCCTTAGACAACGGTTGTGGAGAGACGTGATTTCTGCATGATCAACCGCTAAGTTTTTCCCCAAATAAAATTAGCCACATTACATAGGCTAAGTGAACCCCAGGGAGGTCTATAGATTCCACAGACTCCATCTGCGTCTGTTACTAGATGAAATAATCTGCCAAAGTCGGATTTGAATCTCCAACCTTTGGCACCGCACTTAAGTTACACACTGAGCTATTACTATCCCAAAATTATTGTAAAATTATATTTGATTTTTCTTACATAATTATTACGAATAATCATTGAAGTAAACGCAGAATTTCAGTAGTAAATATATTCTTTGATAGAATAAAAAAAAAAAAAAAAAAAAAAAAAAAACACAACCTTTATTTACAGTTTTTACATATACAAGCTGCAATAAGTGTAAATACATGTTCCGGACTTCCTTTACATGTTTAAAGAACAGTACGTTTAATTAATTAAAATTGTCTTTTATAAATAAGTTGTACAATAGCAGGAAAAATTTAGAAAAAACCCGCTTAAAAAAAAAAAAAAGAGAGAAAGAAAAATGAACCATAATAATAATTGTAATTTATAAATAAATAAAAATAATACTAATAAAGTAAGTAAATATAATAATAATAATAATTAAATAGAAAATAAATACACAATTAAAAATAACTATAAAATAAATACAGATAACTAGATTATGATACCTACGAATAGTGATTTGTTAAGTGAGAAGTATATGTTTTGTTCTTTTGTGCGTGTACCGTCGTAGTGAATGTTTATCATAGTTACCGATTTCTCGGATTAATGGGTTTTCGGAAGCTGGAGTTTTTTCGAAGTATGTTTTTGTTTGGGCTGAAACATATTGTTTTACAGTGGGAAGTTCAAGATCTCTGAGCATAGTCGATATTTTTTGATAGAATATTAACAATAGGATTGTAATATGTTTAGAAGGTTCAATATATAACTTGAAAGAAGATACCAAAATATATTCAGCCATATTTTTTACATTGTAGATTGGTCACTTCTCGAAATACTCACTCACAATAGCTTGATCCTCTTACAGATTCCTTTTTGGAGTTGACAACAAGGGCGTTCTAAAAATGGATGTCAGGATTTGTGGTTTTAAGGTTCAGAGAAGATATAGGATTTGTGTCATTTGACGATACATCACTTCCAATTATTTGGCATCAGAACCTTTTAGTAACATAAATTGATGGAATTTATATATTGATAATTTCAATGGCGGTCATAAAGTAGTTGAACACGCTAACACCGTGGAAAATAAAGAACTAAAAAAAAAAATATTTTTATTAACATAATGAATTGAAAGTGTCAGGTGGTGCGGTCAAAAATTCCAAAAAGTAAGTAAAAGTTATTTTATTCAGCCAACGTTTTGGCCTAAGATGCAGGCCATCTTTAGGGCTGCTGGGGGTGGGACGATGTGTGTCCGTCTAATTTCAACTAACTATATAAAAATTGTTTAAATATTTTATTCGTCTCACTTGGAATCCTCATACAAGACTGAAAAGACAAGAAACTGCTCGTCGTTTTCTCCTACTTCAACATTTACTGGACAAACGCTCTAAGCTCCCAATTAATTACAAAAGACTCATTTACATGACAGTTATCAGACCTATTTGGACTTACGGAGTAGAGCTTTGGGGCTCTACTAAACCATCCAATTCATCTCGTATCCAATCCTTGCAATCCAAAATCCTCAATGCTCCTTATTATGTCCCAAACAAACTCATCCATCATGATCTTAATATCCCATATGTTACTGATTTGGCCCAAACTAGATACCTATCCTTCCATGACAAGCTCCATACACACTTGAATTCGCTAATCTCTCAACTTGCTTCCCATACTATTCCTGATAACCCTCCGAGGCGTCTGAAAAGAAGATGGCCTCGAGACCATCTACTATAGAACTTTTTGGAGTGCTACCGATGGGTAGTTTCTCCACAAGTGCTTTTCAAGTCGTATTGTACATATAGCAGATTTACTTATTGTAATAGTTGTAAATATCAATAAATTAAAAAAAAAAAAAAAAAATATTTTATTTGAAAAGAAAATATATGACCAGGACCGAGGCTCGAACCAGGGTCTCCCACCTCTCCGTGGTGGCGCCTTAATCATCTCGGCCATCCTGGTTCGCTTCTCGCTCAGCCATATCCTGTGAATGAAGGGATCAGTGAAAAGAAGGGATATGACTGACCGAGAAGCGAACCAGGATGGCTGAGGTGGTTAAGGCACCACCACGGAGAGGTGGGAGACCCGGGTTCGGGTCCCGGTCCTGCTCATAACTTTTCTTTTCAAATAAAATATTTAAAAAATTATATCATATAACAATAAAATAAAAGAAAATAGATATATATATATATATATATATATATATATATATATATATATATATATATATATATATATAAACATAGACATATTTTAAGAATTAAGAAATGATAATGACCGAAAATTAGAGACACGCTGGATGGTATTTGTAGATTTGAATGCCTTATTCACATCATTCTTAGTTAGTTGAAGACCTCAAATTATTCTTGGATTTCTCTGAGGTAAAACGCTCATTCCTCAAGGTAGTATCCTTGGCCCAATCCTTTATACAGTTTATACAGCTGACATCCCAACTCATCCTAATACTATCCTTACCACGTATGCTGATGATACATGTGTATTATCAGTCAACACCAATCCAGTTATTGCATCCCAAAGCCTCCAATCCCATATCACTGATCCTGAAGAATGGTTTCAAAACTGGAGAATTAAAATAAATTCTAAAAAATAACATCAAATCACTTTTACCTTACGTCGTAAGCCAATGACTTCCTGCCCTACAGTATCCTTTAATAATATCCAACTGGTGCCTGTAGAACAGATCCGATACTTAGGGTTGCACACCTCAACAAACGATTAACCTGGAATCCTCATACAAGACTGAAAAGACAGGAAACCGCTCGACGTTTCAGGCTACTTCAATACTTACTAGACAAACGCTCTAAGCTCCCAATCAACTACAAAAGACTCATCTACATGACCATCATACGACCTATTTGGACTTACGGAGTAGAGCTATGGGGCTCCACTAAGCCATCGAATTCCTCTCGTATCCAATCCCTACAATCCAAAATCCTTCGTAAAATCCTCGATGCTCCTTATTTTGTTAAGAATAAAGTCATCCATAACGACCTTAATGTCCCTTTTGTTGCTGATTTGGCCCGAACCCGGTATCTATCCTTTCATAGCAAACTTCGTTCCCACTCAAACCCTCTAGTTTCAAACCTAGCTTCCTCTTCAATTCCCGATAATCCTCCGAGGCGTCTGAAAAGAAGATGGCCACGTGACCTTCTTATTGAACTTTGATTTGAGTACTACCAGTGGGTAGTTTCTCTACTTGTCATTCTCATGTCATTATGTAACACGCATTCTATTTACTTGTTGTATAATTGTAATACAGTTGTAAATATCAATAAATAAATTTAAAAAAAAAAACGCTCATTACTGAAGAAAAATAGTCCCCCATTCGGGTCTCCTGCAGTGACCTGTTTCAAGGAATTCATGGTGCGATTTGAAAAGTAGAGATTTATGAAAAAAAAAACCTGTGCCACTACATGAAGTAGAAGGGTCTGGGGTTCAGTACATGATTGAGACCGTACTGTTTCTTTGACAACGTTTGTACTGGCAGGTGATTTGTCCTAGACTACCACCAGATTTGTCCCCCTTGTTTTGGATACCCATTTTAAGAGGCTGGGTGAGCCCCAGGAGGGATCTAGATCTTGTATGATCCTTCTCCGGGTGCTAACAGACTAAATAAAAGTCTTGCCAGCAGAGGGATTTGAACCAGGATTTTCGGGGATAGCAACTCAGTGCTCTACCACTGAGCCACTCCACTCCCGCAGAGATTTATGAAGGAGAGAGATAAATTATATAATGAGTTAACAACCACAGACAAAGTACAATACCTTGGACTAACATTTGATAGGAGAAGGACTAAAAGTCCTCACGGTGAGAAAACCGCCATGTCTTAATTTAAACTCAATTTAATGTATTCACTATTAAGAAAAAAATCCAAATTAGAAACAAAACATAAACATTAAAAATTTAAGGCATCGCTAAACAGACTCAGATTCAGAAAAAAAGCACCTTGGTATGTCAATAACAAAACTTTGCATACTGACATAACTACCAACGACGAACACATACGAACATATTACAAATGCTTTCAAGAAAAAATGCACGGGTAGAACAAATAGCCTCGACTCTCAAGGCTGAGAAGAATGTGGATGAGGGATCTGTTAGCATAAGAATATTAAATTTAGCCACAGAAGAGGTACCACTGGGAACTGTTCTTTTGATGCCTCTTATGGCATTGCTATGTATTGGCGGCACCATGAAAGGGATGCGGAGAGGGGAAAATGTGTCATGTCGGGACACATGAAAGGGAATATGTTCGGGACAAAGAACTGACCTTTTGCTCCTGTTTGATGGTCAAGTTCCTGAGAAGAAAGGAGAGGGGGAGGGGAGAAGGACTCGAGGAGACGAAGGCGGAGCAGGAAGGGTATTCTGGAGAAGTACTGCAAGGAGGAGAGATCTTGCGGAAGAAGGAGCCAGCGAACAACTCGGACCGAGAAGATGAAGAGTCCCGGAGGCGACAAGAAGAAGACCGACCTTTAACCCAATCTACCCCTGTTCACAGATAAGTTTAATTTATTTCCTGTAAGGCATTTTATAGCAATCCTTTTTATCTACTAAAATCTGAATCATTAACCTTGTTTGAAACTGAATAAATAAACGATTCTTATTGTAATTCTTTTGATGCTTACATACCCCAGATACACTATTTATTTATAAATAATATGTTGAAAGTATAATAGATGAGTAAATTGGTAAACACAAGACCTTTGGAAAGGAACCCAATTTTACAGACAGAAAATCTGTTGTAAATTTTTTTTATTGACATGTGTGAATAAATAATTATGGAAAAAAAATCATATATGCTTCTTGTGTAATCCCTTTTGAAGTGTTACAACATAGGGCAAGTGAAAGAGATGTTATATAATATGGCGTAGCGGAAGCTCGCGAGTGATAAATAGCTTAAAGTTGTTGAAACGTAAAATCTTTTATTAAATAGCGAAAGAGCTCTCCAAAACAGATCAATAAACTCAAACGTTAAGCGGGCACTTGACATTTTACGTCGCCTCCGCACTCGTTCCACATGAATTTCCAATTTAGGTCTTTTTTTTTTGCAGGTTTGTATTCTTATCCTATCCTGTTTCATTCAAGTACATATTGTTTTATAATTAGATATAGGGAATATCCCTATAGATCATGTTTTTTCTTCGGGCGATCAACATCTAGGTCATAAAAGTGCAAAGGGCGTATTTTTATTTATATTGCGGTATTTTAATTGTAATTTTACTGTTTTAATTTTCTTTGGTTTGTATACTAATTATTTAAAGTTAATATTTAAAGGATCCAACAATTTAAATTTGGAATTGGAGGGCAATACAGAGCAATCCATCAAGTTGCTCGGGTGAGATATGGCCGCCTTGCTGGACAGCTACTGGTTGTTATCATAGATTGTACAGCACTCCACCCATGTGATAATGGCTATCTCTGATGATGTGTCTACTGATTACAAATGTTTGGGGTAAAATGGATTAATATAAGGGTAAAATTTGTGTGTAAGACTTTAAATATCGGGTTGTCCAGAAAATAATACAGGGTATTATTATTTCTGTAAACTCCTCCAAATAGTAAGCTTATAAATTAAGTCTATCCAGGTATAATTAGGATAGGGAACTTTAACGAGTACCTGACAGAGCACAGGCTCAGGACCACCATTTAACGCCCCCTCCAAAAGACGACGTAGCCAACGTAGTATTTTACTCTAATTAAAAAATACTAGGGCCACATGCCTGTCTGTAACCCCAGATGTTTTTGGTTATTTTCATACGTTTATTTCAGTTTATATGCAGAATAGATATGTGTTTTTTTATAAACGTCTTTTGCCTCTCATTGCTCCTAGCAATATGCATCATTTTAGTTAGAGAAGAATTGGTTGACTGTAACTTCTAATATGAGGAAGAAATAGTTGGGGGTGCAGTAAAAAAAAACACCTTAAGAATTGTAACTTATTTATTGTGTGCCAACGTTTCGGCTTAGAATGTAGGCCATCTTCAGGGCTAAGAGAGAGAAACAAACAGAAAAACATATAAAAAACGTTGCAGTAACAAGAATATAGTGACAAGTAATGTAGTAATGTGGTACAAGTGTGGAAATTAAAATAGTGACTAGATATGATGAAATAGTGAATGGATATGATAATTAAAGATAACGAATATAAAAGTGGTATAAGAATATAATAAAATTAAAATAGTGACAGATATAATAATTAAAGAATGCGAATATGAAATACAGAAGATAAATGTGCAGAAAGGATAAAATGTAAACATAATATAAAGGGAAAGAAAAATGAGGAGGTAAACAGAAAGATACAAAATGAGAAGATTAAAATATAGTAAAAGGGGGTGGAATATGAAGGATTTAGAAAAAACTAGTTTAATTATAGATATGGATATGATACCAGGTAAAATGTAATAATACAAGCATATGTAGAAAGAAAGGATTGATAAATTTGAAAAATTAAAAATAATGTTTATAAATATGAAATCTAAAGTATGAAAGAAAATAGAAAATATAAGTAAGGGAAGTTAATATATAACTGTATACAGTTAGAAAGAAGTTGTATTAATATAAAATATGATGTGAATATAACATAAACATATTTTCTATATTACTATATATATTTTCTATATAACTTATATTTTCTATTTTCTTTTCATACTTTAGATTTCATATTTATAAACATTATTTTTAATTTTTCAAATTTATCAATCCTTTCTTTCTGCATATGCTTGTATTATTACTTTTTACTTATGTAACCTCTAGATGTCTGGTATCATTCCATTTATATCTATAATTAAACTAGTTTTTTTCTAAATCCTTCATATTCCACCCCTTTTTTTATATTTTAATCTTCACATCTTATATCTTTCCGTTTACCTCCTAAACTGTGCCTAAATTGTAGGCCGAAACGTCGGCACACAATAAATAAGTTACACTTATTAAGGTGTTTTTATTTACTGCACCCCCAACTATTTCTTTCTCATATGAATCCTTTTAACTATATTAATGCTAATCTCAAAAACAAATCTGTCGCAAAGGAGGCTAAAGAATATTGTTTAAATATATCGTCGCAACAAGAGGATAGCTCACAAGATTAGCTTTAGGATCGGATGTGAAGTACACTATTTGGTTTGGAGGGACCAGTAATTATTGTTTAGTTACTGTGATTCTCACTGCAAAGAGTGTTGTTAAGATCGCTCTAAAAAATAATAAAACTGAAATTATATATAAACGCAGTAAGATCGGTAGTAATGTATGAGTGCGAGACTTGGCCCTTGACCAAAAAATTAATCAACACCTGAAAGAAAATGGTGTTGAGAAGAATAAGGGGCGGAGTAACCGAAGATGGAATATGGAAGATGAAAGGACACTATGATTGCCAGCTATGATACAGCTATGATTGCCAGACCGTGGAATACCATTACTTTATGAGAACTTTCTGGTAAAGTATGTATAAGTTAAGGACGTCAATGGATCAGGATCACTATGTGGAGGAGTACTTGAAGCTGCTGGGTGTACGAGGATGGAGCATAATTGCGCAGAATCGTGCACATCAGTTGGTTGTGATGTAGGAGGCCCGGGTCCTTCTAGGACTGCAGTGCCAGTGTAATAATAATGGTTTTCTGAATAATATTAGATTGCTTGCTGAATTTCAGAAGTGCAGTTTTATTACGAGAGGAACTACTGCCGCCTTTCAGGGGCATGCAGTGAGGATATATCTTCGAACCAAGCGGAAATCAGTAGGAATGGTTGGATTAAAGTAATATAGCGCCCTATTATTTCATTCAGGCGCCCATGGAGTTTTTTAAAGGGAGTAAAAAATCTTAATTAAGGACGAGATTAACATGACAATATATGGGGACCGAGTCGTAAGACTAAACAACACGAGGTTAGAGCAAGTAAGGGATTTTAAATATCTCGGTGCACACCTTAACCAACACGGCTGGATAGATAACGAAATAAATGAACGAATAAATGCTGGCAGCAAATGTTTTAATTTCCTCAAGAAAGGATTCATCGGGAACAACGAAGTGTCTTGGAATCTAACCAAAAAGCACAAGAGCCAACTGCAAGCCATGGAGATGCGATATCTAAGAAGAATGGAATGGAAGAACAGAAGAAACCGAGTGCGAAGCGTAACGATACTTGGGTGGGACTTCGGTCAGCTGGGGATATTATCGAAGAGCATCAGCTGAGGTGGTTCGGCCATGTTTCCGGAATGGCGGAGAACAGAGTGCCGAAGGCCTTATATGAGACGAAGGTGGAGTGTGTGAGACCGAAAGGAAGACCAAGGAAGACTTGGGAGGGGGCAATCCAGGAGGCTTTTGACAGTAGAGGTTTGGAATGGGGAAGGAGAAGACCATTGGTACAGGAGAGGGATTCATGGATCATGCCTACAGAAAGGACCCTCACACCGTTGGCGGTAGAAGAGGAGAAGATTAAATAAATATATACAAATCTTAAGACATACCGTCCTTCTGATGTACGTCAAATAGAGGTCTCGGGGATGTGGGGTGTTATACAGTCCCAATTATTATACCTGGATAGCTATAAATTAAATAAATTAAAATAATTAAATACATTTAGGACTCCCATGAAAGCATTGTGCGATTAGCTACTGTACCAAAATGTGATGTTACATAAATAAAAACATAAACAATTTAAGCGTCCATGCGCCTTGGTTTGTACGAAACAGTCAACTCCACCTAGAGCTAATACTAGAGACGATTGAAGAATTTATTAAAAAGCGTTACACCAGATTTAAGACCGGATTACCAGAAGTTAAAGGAGCTGAAGCATTCAACATAGGCGAACCTATTTCATCCTCAAGACTAAAATTGAGACTCTTGAAAGATATTCTGATGTGAACTCTTTTACCTTTCTCACCAATAATTTTAAAAACTTGTAATATATTCCTGTTTCCTTATAGTTTTCCGTTTTAGAGTACTATAGTTCAGTTTGTTATTACTGTATAACTATACGAAAAAAAACCTTTAAAAAAAATCATATATTTACAACTTCTCTTGCAAATAAGTTGATAATGTACAGTTAGGGGGGACTCTTGCATGAGACGAAACCCACACTTTTACTTTTTGTTAAAGTTTAAAATTCATTATTTAAAAAAAACATGTAAGGCTAGGGATAGCCGGTCTGGAAAATAAAGAATTTAAAAAAACGGCCCATTAAATTTCATGTAAAAGCATTTCGGACTTATTTATGGTTGTTTAATATTTTTTTCTGGTGTTGAACAAAAAAATTTGTAGAGAAAACTTTAAAAAAAATATAAATAATAACCTGATTTATTAACAACAAATAAATTCTTAAATATCATTATTTTGAAGAGAAAAGATTTGTCCCGGCCGGGATTCAAACCCGGATCGTCGACATTTCTAGTGGAGTGCTCTAACCACTGAGCTACCAGGGTTTGTATTCAAGTCACACAAATTCATTCTCTTTACAGATCCTATGTCCCCGTGTTCATGCAATTTTTGCGATGTATACACGGGAAGAATGTTCATTGAACATTAATTTAATTGGGATCTTGTCGACATAAGTCAATTTTATATTTATTATTTATTTTTATTTATTGTTCTTTTGATGGTGAATATGTTTAAATATTTTTGTTTTGAAGAGAAAAGATTTGTCCTGGCCGGGATTCAAACCCGGATCGTCTCCATCTCTAGTGGAGTGCTCTAACCACTGAGCTACCAGGAGTCGTATCCAAGTCAGACAAATCCATTCTCTTCACCGATCCTTTGTCCCCGTGTTCATGCAATTTTTGCGATGTATACACGGGAAGAATGTTCATTGAACATTAATTTAATTGGGATATTGTCGACTTAAGTCAATTTTATATTTATGATTTATTTTTATTTATTGTTCTTTTGATGGTGAATATTTTTAAATATTTTTGTTTTGAAGAGAAAAGATTTGTCCTGGCCGGGATTCAAACCCGGATCGTCTCCATCTCTAGTGGAGTGCTCTAACCACTGAGCTACCAAGGCTGATTATTTATTTATTCTGCATATGTTAAGTTATAAAAATATATCCAAAGATTCCTCGAGCATGCGCCTAGACCTTCTAGAATTATGAGATTTTTCTCACGTTAGCTTTGGCACTCTGTATGCGGAGCAGGGAGCTCACTTTGTCGAATTGAAAGAGGTTTTGTGGGCCCAGCCATCTCCAGCCAGGCTTTGGCTGAAATATTAAAACCTTCACGATAACTGAAATATAAACATCTTATTGTTTTTATTATATCACTGGAATTATTTCATATATATTTCTGATTTATTAAACAATTAGTAATGCAATTTTAAAATATATGAATACAATCAGTGAAAGTTACAAAGTTATATTTCTTTAATTTCTTGACTCAAAGTTGTTGATTATCAAAGTTAAAACTAATTGGCACTGCAAATGGACCAGCCAAAAAGTTTTTATATTCATGGAAAATTAAAAACATATTATTTTCTGAAAATTCCTACAGTTTTGTTATCACAAGTCTGTAATATATTATTTTTAAGAATAATAATTCTCACTGATCCTTCTGGATGAACGTCTGGAATAATTTATTCATTCCAGAAATTTATAACTGTAAATACTATACTAATAAAACGAGTAAATAGATCGAACGGTACACATTAGCATGAATAAAGGCAAGTAGAGAAACTACCCAGTGGTAGTACTCAAATAAAAAGTTCAACTTAGAAGGTCACTAGGCCATCTTCTTTTCAAACGCCTAGAATTATCAGGAATTGAAGAGGTTTCTACGTTTGAAACATAAGGGTTTGAGTGGGAATGAAGTTTGTAATGAAAAGATTGATATCGGATTCGGGCTAAATCAGCAACATATGGGATATTAAGATCATAATGGATGAGTTTGTTTGACATAATAAGGAGCATTGAGGATTTTATGAAGGGTTTTGGATTGTAAAGATTGAACACGAGAGGAATTCGATGGTTTAGTGGAGTCCCAAAGCTCAACTCCGTAAGACCAGATGGGTCTAATGATTGTCATGTATATGAATCTTTTGTTATTAATTGGTGGTTCTCTTCATTATTCTGGATAAGTGATAAGTCACTGACGGTGGTATGTGAAAAAGAAATGTTAAAACGCTTATAGTAACCTTCTGAGGAAACAGAAATATGTTAGAATAGTTAGTTTTTTAAAATTCATTGTTATCTGAGTAAATAAATTTAAAAAATCTTTCTAATTGCAGTTTTTAAATTATAATAATATATTAAACTCGCTTTTATTGCTAGAGACGGAAATGCCAGGAGTCTACAGAGCGATCGACCATAATAGAAAGAAGAGCGGTGGGAGTTGACTAGAGAGATTGTCTGTCAGCTCCAGGGGATCATCCCGGGTATTCAAACCCCTGCGGTTTGTAGCGCCCCCCAGCCTATTTGTAGCGCCCCCCCCCCCCCGCAGGTCTATTTAACCCTCACAAGTCTCTCTCTTAAGCCTCTCAAACGGTTCTGCCTTCGTGTGGTCTCCGCTTCCCAACTTCATAATTCGCCTTCTGTGTTCGGAACTTATATTCCTTCCAGGTAGTTCATGTTGGCAACCGCATACCCTAAGTAGTACATGAATCAGGCTTCGCAAAATGAATCAAAGGAATCAATAATGACAATATTGATAATGCAAAGGGATCGGATTGGCTCAGTGGTAGAGCACTGAGTTGCCAGGCCGAAAATCCTGGTTCAAATCCCGCTGCAGTCAAGACTTATTTAATTTGCTAGCAGCCATAGATGGATCCTGTATGATCTAGGATCCTCCTGGGGCTCACCCAGCTTCTATAAAGGGAGTACCCAAAATAAGGAGGGGAAATCTGGCGGTCGAGCGTGATCTCGGACAAATCACCTCCCAGCACAACCGTTGTCCTAGAAACAGTGCAGTTTCTACCATGTACTGAACCCCAGAACCGTTCACGGACCATGGAAACTCTTGATAATTGTGATTTTTTTTTTAGCTTAAGCATGGACTATAGGTAGCCAAAGCCACAAGAAACATTACTGCCGCATAACGAACAGACCATGGGCCATATGCCATAATCAAATTTGCAATAAAAAAAACATTGTTTCCTGTGTGGTAGTCACAGCAGAAATAGTTCATTTCTGCTTTATAACATAATTACAACAAAAAGTTATAAAAAAACTACCTGTATTGGTTAATCGAAAGGTGACATGCCATGATATCTCAGACCTCATGCTTCACGACCCACAGGGAAGAAAATAAAGTTGATTCGCCAGAATTATCTCCAACAGGTTTCCTCCGATTCATTAATTTGGACAACTTCCTTTATGGTAAAAATGTTTGAAAATGGTTCTAAAGTATTAGTAAGCTATATTCATCCGTAATTCTAAAACTGAAAAAGAAATAATATATAGGGTTTATCTGCTCAAAACATAACCTTCACAATAACCTTCTCATCAATCTCCTTCTGAATTTCACCTTATTTAACCAGCAACAGTAATTTAGTTTATTAAAACATTTGAAGTATAACATAATATTAGAATAATTTTTATCAATGTGATTATTTATTTTTTAATTTATGTGATAGTTGTTTTCGTATAATATTAAATATAATTTTACTTAAAAATTTTGATAAAAACATGAAAGATTATGATCTTTGATGATTATGATAATACACTAAGAGCAAAGTTTAACTTATTAACAAATTGACTATTGAGGACATGGTTCCCTCTGAATTTAAATGGAGTAAAGCTGCTTAAAGTGAGGTATCTATGCAATAAAAGTATTTATGTACAGATTGATTTATTTTTATGAATTATTTATATTGTTATAATTGTAGAATTTGTGAATGATTTTTACAGATTAATGACTTATGGTTGAACTGTGAACCATATAATAGAAAAATGAAACAATATTAAATTGAAGATTGAGAATGGCATGTAGGCCGAAACGTATCTTGTTTGCATAAATAATTAAAAGTATTTACTGGATACAGATTTTTTCCTCCAAAAGTAAAAAATGGTTCTAAACTGAAAAACGCATTTTCAGACCTGAATTTTTGTAATATAAAATTTGATAACATATTTTGAATAAAATGTTTTGATTTCAGTTAAAATAATTAACATTTCCTTTGAAAACGGACATTTCAAATGAAATGACCAAATATTTATTATATTAAAATTCCTGTAATTGGAAAGTAATTGCAATTGAAATTAAATTTTGTCCAACTCTGGGTAATACCAATAATGTTTGTTTAACCTGAACTGTAATCAATCATTTATTTATAATTAACTTTTTATAACGCAGTACCATATTTACAGCGCAGTACCATTATGAACCATGAAGAGTCTTGGATTCAGCACAAGGTAGAGAGGTGGTTCGTCCGTTACCATGGTAAACCACCAGGTTTCCCCCGTTTAATGTTATCTACTTCATACAGGCTGAGTGAGCCCAAGGTGGTCTGAAGATCTAACAGGTTCTATTCGTGGTTGGTTAAAGCTTAATTACTTTGTCTGCCACAGCCGTATTTGATCCCGGAACCTTTTAGCATATCAATTCTGCACACTACACGATGATTTACGCTCATTTTAATTTACTAACTAAATATTTCATTATATTAATTTTATAGCTTTCTTAAAAAAAAAATGAATATCAGTATTTCTCTGTTAGAAAAACGCACCTACTGATAACAGTAGAGAATATAGCAATGCTGCGACCTTTTACTTTCTTTCATTTGTATACATTATCAGTTCGCCTTAATTTTTTCATCAAATTTAGAATAGAATAGAATAGAAAACAAATTTTATTCTGGGACCAAGTCCCTTTAGAATAACAATAATGAAGAAATGAAAAAAAAAAGTTATGTGGTTTTATGAAACCACGATCCAAGTGAAACTTTTTTACGGTTTGTAGGTATTTGACTGAAAATTTTTGGAAAATTATTCGATTTAGGGTATTAAAATTGCGTTTTTAATCTTAACTTAATTATTGAAATATGGGAAAGATAATGGGAAATCAATAGTAGACAAAATATTCAATTATAAAATTTAATTTCAATTCGCGTATTAGAGTACGGAATTCATAATTAATACAATCATTTAGATGATAAACGCATATTAAAAAGTAAGAGCAATACTATATAAGAGGGATATTCACAGTAAAGTGTTTGTTTATGATAAAATATTGATGTATTTTATATATCATTGATGTATTTTATCATTATACAAACTCTAGCCTAACCCTTGACTTATGCTCGGGTTGGTCCATTCTCTGGTAGAAACCGAGAAAAAGAACAAAATAATAATAATAATAATGTATTTATTTATTCTTGGACAAGTCCCTATAGAATAACAACACATGTGTTGTAAGCTATTATGCCTTAGAGGATAAAAATAATTAAATATATTATTATATATCAAAATTAAAATTAATACACACTGATAAAAGGGTTTGACAGTCTTTAAAGAGATTTGTTAATATTAAACAAATCGTTTTTGTTTATTTAATCTTTTTTTTAAATTTTATTTAAAGTTATTAAACATTATAACATTTACGATAAAGTAAATAAATGCATTTACATTAATAAACAGATCAAAACACAAAATACTCGAGTCAGCTGACTGGGCGCCGCCATATTGGCCTTGGCTGCTCTGTCATGCACATTTCACTTTACCCCTTCTCCAGGTGTTTTAAGTTTCAAGTTTCACTTTAAAACATAATGTTCATCTGGCCAGAAGGCCACATAATAACACAAATCATGAAATTATCAAGAGTGACAAAACATAACAAAAATAGAAATAGAAAATAAAATCAATAAATAAAAAGTACGAAACTTGGCAGGATTTTAAATAATTGTCGGAAATAAATATATTGATATTAACAAAATATTAGGAAAAAACATTAATAAACTAGTTGATAATGAAATTGCTAAATAAAATAAATTAAATGGCATAGTATGCAATAAAGTATTTACAAACAAATCTTCTTTGTTGTTGGAAAAATAAACAAAACACGTAGGCAACGAGATCGAGTATTCATTACTAATTTATTCAAGCGGAAGATTGGCCTGCTTGGAGAGCGTCTTTTTGGGATGCCAAGAGATGATGGAAAAGCAGGGATTTAAACGAAGCCAGTGAAGAAGAATGGCGGTTGAAAGGAGGGATTGAGTTCCACACAGTGGTGGAGCGTCCCTCCGGAGCGGAAGGGAATGCCTTAGTTCTGTGGGAAGGAATGTAGAGATCGGAAGGGCGAGATCTTGTTTTGTGGTACTGGACTGAGAATTTGAATTCGAGTAGATTATAGATATATGAAGGGTGTTGCGAGTTGATGGATTGGTATAGAAAAGCCTAAGGAAATAGTGTCTACGATATGATGTGACACCCCGGATCGCCTCGGAATACGAAGGACAAATCTTAAAGCGCAGTTCAATATTCTTTTTAAGCAGCCCTCAAGCATTTTCGAGAGGCCGCCGTATACCACACTACAGTAGTCAAATTGGAAGATGATAAGGGAACATACGAGAAGCTTCCAGGTATATTGTGTAAGGAGATGCCGAGATCGATGGAATAATTTCAGGGAACTAATTGATCGTCGGGATATTTGAGTGACAACAATTGGTTTCCAAGAAAGGTTTTGGTCAATGGTCATGCGTCAATGGGTGGTCGTTTAGGATTGTTGGAAGGGTGTGGATAATTGTAAGGAGGGAGTTGTTGGGAGTTTATAATATAATAATTATAAATAATATAATTAATTAATTTTTACATAATAAGTAATAGAATCGTCGAATATGCGAGGGAAAATTTGTTAGGGTTTGAGTATGTTGTCTGTTTGCGATCTTTGTTTTTCATTTATAAAAACATTCTGCACAATGAGTATTAAGATTGTTAACAATTCATACAATTAAACTAATGAAAGAATGTGGGGGGGTGCCAAGTAGTGAAATTAAAAAGAAAGATGACCTATTAGAGATCAACTATTTAGAATCCTAATTGAATTTATGTATTCAGAAAGGTACAAACAGGACTTATTTAAGGAAATATTATATTTTAAGACCGTGGAAAAAATCCCAACGAAAAGCCATTTAGTCTCCAAGCTAAAGCAGAAATTGAAATTATCTGTCCAATATTTCGTCTATTCGGGCATCCTCAGTGTAGATAGAGAAAAAAAACCAAAAGAACAAAAACAAAACAAAACATGAATAATGCACCCAAGAAGCATCCCACCACCTCCAAGGCTCAAATACAACTAATGAATCATAAGGAAGGTTACTCGACCCCAGCTGGATAAGGTTAGATAAAAACAGCTGATAAATACTAGAGAATTTGAAAATTCAACATACACTCATCAAACTACAAAAAACACTACAGGAAAAAATAAATAATTGTAAACAACACCAAAATATAAGAAAAAAAAACAAATGAAAGTAAGATTGCTATGAAAAGAAAAACAATATTATCAAGACACCAGTGGATTTATGGATATTCCACAAAATATATAAATATTGAAAAATGAAAAGAGACCTTACATAAATGTTAAGACCTTGGAAAAAATTCCAACGAAAAGCCATTTAGTCTCCAAGCTAATGCAGAAATTGAAATTATCTGTCCAATATTTCGTCTATTCGGGCATCCTCAGTGTAGATAGAGAAAAAAAAACAAAAGAACAAAAACAAAACAAAACATGAATAATGCACCCAAGAAGCATCCCACCACCTGGTCGAAAGACAGATAATTATTTCATATAATTTTGAGACATATAATTTCAATTTCTTTTTTAGCTTGGAGACTAAATGGCTTTTCGTTGGTATTTTTTCCACGGTCTTAACATTTATGTAAGGTCTCTTTTCATTTTTCAATATGGAAATATTATATATTATAGCGATAATATTATATATTATATTTACTAGTTATATTTATTAAAATCAAATTGTTATTTTAATAGATAAATGATATATTTTGTTACGTCAAAACTCCTAAACAGAGGCGCTAGTATCTGAATGTAAGATTAAGAATTGTTATCACTGGCACTCTTCTAACACAGAAGTGTCTGAATATCTTTTTTTTTTAGACTAATTTATTGATATTTAAAACTGTAATAATATTACTACAAGTAAATGTGCTAATATGAAAAAAAGAGATGAAAACAAAAAAACGCTTGTGGAGAAACTACCCATCGGTAGCACTCCAATAAAGTTCTATAGTAGAAGGTCTCGAGGCCATCTTCTTTTCAGACGCCTCGGAGGGTTATCAGGAATAATATGGGAAGTAAGTTGAGAGGCTAGCGGATTCAAGTTTGTCTGGAGCTTGTCATGGAAGGATAGGTATCTAGTTTGGGCCAAATCAGCAACTTATGGGATATTAAGATCATGATGGATGAGTTTGTTTGTGACATAATAAGGAGCATTGATTTTACGAAGGATTTTTGATTGCAAGGATTGGATACGAGATGAATTGGATGGTTTAGTAGAGCCCCAAAGCTCAACTCCGTATGTCCAAATAGGCCTGATAACTGTCATGTAAATGAGTCTTTTGTAATTAATTGGGAGCTTTGAACGTTTGTCCAGTAAATGTTGAAGTAGGCGAAAACGTCGAGCAGTTTCTTGTCTTTTCAGTCTTGTATGAGATCTGAATATCAATTATAATTAATGAGGTAATTAATTAATTAATAATTCTGTGCGAAATTTTCTCGGACTATTGTTGTTATAGTTGATATTATATGAGATGATAAAACAGATTTTCAAGTTGTACTTACCTTCCCTTGAAGTCCTCTGGATAAGGGACGATGTATCCTTCTGGGGATGGTCTTGCAGTGTTGCCAACCCAGAAGAATGCGTCTGAAATGATTCATAAAAATTTTTTAAATATTTATAAAACATCTTTTATTTAATGTTCTAAATGCAATCGGAAAAATCCCAAATGAAAAACCCTAAGTCTCTAAAATACTATGAAAAAACCAATCATTCAATCTTTCGCAAATAATTAACATCAATGAAAACCAAATGCGGCCATCTCACATCAACAGTATAAACAGACTAACCAATCAGAGACAGCATTCAACAAAGGAGTTTTTTCTTGGACGTCTTGCAGTGAAGATGCTGTCTCTGATGATGAGTCTTGTAGAAGATATTCACTAAAGATATTGTATAGTTTACACATTAATAGCCAACAAATAACTGAACTTTATTATTCTTCTTTAAAGTTATTAACTATTAATAATAGTTTGATCTGTTGAAGTGAGATGTAGTGTTGATCTGCAGTATTTGATTTTTTTTAATGTAATTTTTTTTCGTGTCTGTAATCTCTCCGCAGTATGTGACATCAGTGTCTTATATAGCTTAAATTGGTGTTATGTAGTTGATCTTATTTGAAGTGAATTTTTTTGGTGTTTATCCTAATAATAGAGAAACGTTGACTTAAACAGTTTTTCACATTAGAGTATTTCATAGACTTAAAGCTTTTCTTTTAATATTTGGCTTTCCAATTGCATTATATACATATATATATATATATATATATATATATATATATATATATATATATACTGCTATGTATTGTCGGCAGTATGAAAGGGATGCGGAGCGGAGACAATGTGTCATGTCGGGACACATGAAAGGGAATATGTTTGGGACAAAGAACAGATCCTCGGTTCCCTCATGGTTTTATGGCCCAAGATGGTGGAGAAGGAAGGAGAGGGGGAGAGAAGAAAACTCTTGAAAACGAGGCTGAAGGAGGCACTCTGGAGATAGACTCGGGAGACGAGGCCGGAAAGAAGAAGGACGGATACCCCGAGAGAGAAGAGCGGCCGAACGAAGCGGGCGGAGATGTCAAGGAAGAAGACCGACCTGTAACCCAATCTACCCCTGTCCGCAGATAAGTTTAATTTATTTCCTGTAATGTATTTTATGGCAATCCTATTTATATATATTAAAATCTGAATCATTAACCTTGTTGAAATTAAATAAATAAACGATCCTTATTATAATTCTTTTGGTGCTTACATACCCCAGATACACTATGTATTTATAAATAATATATTGAAGGTATAATAGATAAGTAAATTGGTAAAGACAAGAATAGACCTTTGAAAAGAACCCATTTAAGATTAAGGAATATAAATAATAATTTGAGTACTCATCCTAAATGAGACTCTGCCATCCCAAATATCAAGCTATATATTTAAGAGTAGAAACATAGCAATACACACACACACACATATATATATATATATATATATATATATATATATATATATATATATATATATATATATATGTATAAATATATATATATATATATATATATATTTATAATTTTATGTCCCTTATATATATATAAAAAAAACATTTCATTATGGTATCATGTACTAACGCCAGGATTACATGATGGCCGCCTATATAACTAACGCCATAATGGATTACGTAAAATCTTATTATTGATTAATTATAACCATAACTTAAATGTTAGAATTTCAATTATTCATTATTATAGTTAATTATTACCATAGATAAAAGATTATAACTAAATTAATCTTGAGATTTTTTTTTTTTTTAGTTATTTTTATTTCTTGTAGCAAATAGAATTTAAAGTAATATTACATGCGAAGGCTTAACAATTATTTTCAATTTCGGTGTAAATTATTATCCAAAATATAGGAAATACAAAACATGACGGTAGTTAAAGATTTCCTTACTCGTCTTTTTTGAAGGTGTTTTTATAATTCTAAATTGGTATTAAAAAAAAAAAAAACTGTACCACTACAACCCATGAAGGGTCTGGGGTTCAGTACATGGTAGAGACTGTACTGTTTCATGGACAACGGTTCTGCAAGGAGGTGACTTGTCCTAACCGCCAGATCCCCCCCCCTTATTTTGGGTACCCTATTTTTATAACATATTATAAAAATCCTGGGTGAGCCCCAGGAGGGTCCTAGATACTATACGGGCCATCTCCGGCCGCAAACAGACTAAATAAATATCATGGCTAGGGTTCTACCGATATTACCGATATGGGTACAGTATCGATACTTTTCCTTTCGATACCGATATTTTGGTATCGATACTTTTCATACGATATTTTATCGATATCGGTATGGAAAACTGAATATCGAAACAGTTGAATGACTTTTTTTTTTTTTTTTTTTCTCATCCAAATGGAACCTGAATAAAAAGTTGTATATATCCTACGGCACATTCTTTCCATATTCTCAAAAAAATAGAATGATCTGTTTCCTTTAATTATCAGTAAAAGTAATTAAAAGAAAAATAAATATATATGGATAGCCAAGGAGAACTCTTTCGATATTCTCAAAATATCGAATGATCATTCTTATAATTCACAGATGCCTGATTAAAACTCTAAATTCTAAATTTTTTATTATGAACCCTTTCTGTACATATCACGGAAATTAATTAATAGAAAAAAAATAATATATATACATAGCAAAGAAAAATTCTTTCGATACCAGAAGAACAGGGTACTCTTTCGATATTCTCAAAATATCGAATGATCATTCCGATATTTCAAAGATAGCCAATATCTAAATTATTATATTAAGAACACTAACTGTACACATCAGGGAAATAAGTTAAAAGAAAAAAAATAATATATATGCATAGCAATGGAAATTCTTTTGATACTAGAAGAACAGGGTACTCTTTCGATATTCTCAAAATATCGAATGATCATTACGATATTTCACAAATGGCTAATTTCTAAATTTATTATTATGTTATGAACACTATCTGTACATATCAGGGAGAGTAATTTAATGAAAAAATAATAATATATATGCATAGCAAAGGAAATTCTTACAATACTAGAAGAACAGGGTACTCTTTCGATATTCTCAAAATATCGAATAATCATTCCGATATTTCACAGATGGCTGATATCTAAATTTTTCATTATGTTATGTACATATCTGGGACAGCAATAAACAGAAAAAAAAAATATATATGCATAGCAAAGGAAATTCTTTCGATACTAGAGGAACAGGATACTCTTTCGATATTATAAAAATATTTTCCGATATTTCACAGATGGTTGATATCTACATTTTTTATTATGTTATATACACATCAGGAAAATTAGTTAAAAGAAAAAAAATAATATATATGCATAGCAAAGGATATTCTTTCGATATTAGAAGAACGGGATACTCTTTCGATATTCTCAAAATATGGAAAGACCATTCCGATATTTCAGAGATGGCTGATATCTAAATTTTTCATTATATTTATCTTTTATTATCGGAAAATATTTAGAGAATATCGAAAGAGTAACCTGTTCTTTTAGTATCGAAAGAATGTCCTTTCCTATGCATGTATATGTTTTTTTTTCTTTTAATTACTTTCCCTGATATGTACAGATGGGGTTCATAACATAATAAAAAAATTATATATCAGCCATCTGTGAAATATCGAATAAGTACCATATTCTTCTAGTATCGAAAGAATGTCCTTTCCTATGCATGTATATGTTTTTTTTTTAAATTACTTTCCCTGATATGTATAGATGGGGTTCATAGCATAATAAAAAAATTATATATCAGCCATCTGTGAAATATCGGAAAGATCTTTCGATACTTTGAGAATATCGAATAAGAACCATATTATTCTAATAAAAAATAAAAAATAAAAGGTCTTTCACTATTTGATTGATTATCCAATGTGTGACGTTTTCCTGGCAATGGAATGTTTGTAGCCATTTGCCGAACCGTGTTTTTAAACGACTAAAAATCTTCCGATACCGCGTGATATCGATATTTTCTCGGTATCGATACTTTGTTTCGATACATCGCAAAGGCCTGGTATCGATATTTTTGGGTATCGGTAGAACCCTAATCATGGCCTGCAGCGGGATTCGAACCAGGATTTCCGGCATGGCAACTCAGTGCTCTACCACTGAGCCGCTCCGTTTCCCTATACTAAATTGTTATAAATTAATTTTATTTCTATAAATGAGAATGCTATAAAATATTAACGCATCATAGTATACGAAGTATACGCAGGTTGAGTTGAGGTTGTCGCTTCGAGCTGAGTCTCAAAGTTTTAAATTTTCATTCGTTTTCTTTTTAATGTTCTCAATTGCATTGCATCAACGAACATACATTATCCATACTCGAAGTGCTAGTCGAAGCTTTGTTGTCTTGATGAAACGATTACCGAAATATACAAATCTCCCACAACTACAGTTTTTATTTCGTATTAAAATTCTCGACTATTTTTTATATTCGAGAATATTAAAAAGGAAACTAATCAAAAGTCTTAATCTGCTGTGCCTTACTTCGGAGCGACAACCTGCGGAACTGATGCCAAAATTAACAATAAAGTAAAATTACCTGGCCCCGTGCCATCGTATGAGAATCCCTTGACGAAGATGGTGCTTTCGTCAACGGCGTATGCTGTACCCTTTATTCCATGTGCGTACTCCTGGAGTGTACCGATCAGGCGTCCGTAATAGTTTTTGTCTCTTCTACATTCGCCTAGAAAAACAAAATAAAGTAATTAAAATAGTTGTAAATAAATATTGAAAAAGTAAAACAAACAAAGCCTTAAGTAAAGTGAATAAATATAGGATTTAAAATACAATTTCCGTATGAATGTTCATGGAAAATATATGATTAATTAATGAGAACCATAGTTTGCATATATATATATATATATATATATATATATATATATATATATATATATATATATAAGGCTAAATAACTCGCTTTAAATACCTAGAATAAATTATCGAACTCACCGGACAGAACACAAAAGCCAACCAAGCAAGACTTATCAAACTACAAAAAGCTTTTAAACACACCAGGAGTCACTACAACAAGAAACATATCTCTACTAACGCTAAATTGCGATAGTAATCTTACCGGAAGCACCATAGATGGCATTATTTAAGGCCACACAAAAATAATTTAAATTGGAAAACAGACAAAAAAATACTCAATAAATTTTTGGGCCAGTGGTTCATGAAAAAAAATTGGATGAAAAAGTCACCAATAGAAATCTACAATCACATCGATAAAATGAATGTCACTTTCAGATAGATAAGGATGATGTTTTAAGAACATGATCGCAGAATGGACAAGAACAGGCTGACAAATCTTCGAGATAGCGAATTTTTGTAAAAACAAGACAAAATGGATCAATTAAACAATAGAAGATATTAAAGAATTGGGTTAAGTGGGGGAATATAATACAAACGATAGAGAATAGTAGAAAAATGTCATTAAAAACTTTCATTTAAACAAAATCAAATAGAAATGAGAAAGGGAACTGAATGGTCGGAAGAACACAGGAATGTAGAGAACTTTGAAAAAAAAATATTTAAAAGAAAAGAAAGATAATAACCAAATGAATAATTAAGTTCAAACTCTCTGCGAAAGTGAATTTTCGAAATAATAATATGTATTAACATTGGTGTAACTAGAGTTGATTCGTGGGGGGGGGGGGTTAACTCCGACCAGTCAACCACTCCAACATATTACTCCCTTCAAAAAAGATGTAATATAAGATAAAATATATATTATACTATAATCATGTAGCTTCAAATTAAAAAAATAGATTATAATATTTTATAAATGTTATTTTTGGAAGAGCAATCAAGAAGCAGCTTTTAAATACAAGTAACCCTATTTATTGGTTACAGTAACATACTTGATTGCATAGGGAACTTTCTAGACCCATCCAGACTTTACTTCTAGATTCTAAGAATTGTCTAAACTGTTCTTCTCACATTTGAGATCTTATTTTTACCGCTAGATGCCACTACTGCCGCTATAATAATATAATTGTAAATAAACAGTATTACGTTTTGGTTTGTCATTTTAGTGTACCTTTTATTCATTAAAATAACTGTGTTTGCACTTTCTTTGTTGTGTTTTTGGCATTATTGAACATTACTTCTGTAATCTCACAATAATAACTTTGAAAAAGTAAAATCCTTCAAAGTTTTATTTTTTTTAAATTGTTAAAATTTTTTTTAATTTCTAATAAGCAATGGGGGAGGGGGGGTTACATCCCCAATAACCTCCCTCGTTATAATTATATTAATAGTAAGAATATATGAGTACACAGCTGAATTCATTCTTTGTGTTCCATATTGGTATTTTAAGGATATCATAATTCTTGTCCGCTGTGAGAGGGAGTTTACGTGACATTCTTGCCATTCCGTCCCTTCCCTCGGAAATTAAGTAAACCATGGGATCTTTACCATGCCACCTCCCAGACCATGGTCGGGCCATTAATTTTAAGAGGTGGTTGGGTTAGCACAGGTTTCATACTGTCGATGAATCTGATATGCATAAGATCTCTGGTAGAGTTCAATTAACCAAAACTTTTGTAAATGATTTATAATAATTTTGTAGAGGCGTTTAAGTAGAGGAAGCTCATCATAGAACAAAGTCGGTATGAGGGGCGAGTGGTTAGCGTTACAAACTACTTGGGCCAAAATCGCGCGTTCGTTGCCCGGCAGGTGGGCCCAGGATTTTTTAAAGGGAGTAAAAATTCCGTCCTTCGGAAGGGACGTTAAACGGGGGTCCCGTGTCTGAACGATGTCAGGTACTCATTAAATATTCCTATCCTAATTAAACCTGGATATGCAAAATTTAGAGCTCCCACTGTAGCATCTTCCGATTAGCCATAGCAGCGTAAAGTGATGATTAATGAACAAAAAAAAAGCAGGTCTGATTATTTTTCAATAGATTTTGAGCTTCAATCGTAACCGTGAGCTATGTGAGTAGATGGAAGAGCTTTCGTGTTTTCAACCTCGCAAATTTGATCCTCTGTTAGACATCATTAGAAATTAAAACTGTATTTCTAATATGACCAATCATCATAAAGACAATCGTTTGAGTTATATGAATACAGCAAAATACTTCACTTTCATTGACCTTTGGTTCCCATTAAAATCAATCGATGGCATTCCATGTCCTCAGAGCTTTCATGAAGGCGGTCCTTGCGTTGGGGCTAGAGGTATAGTTGCCGAAGTATGCGTAGGATAAAACGACAGTGTTCGAGAGCAATCTGTACAGACCCTGAATTACTTCAGACTATGAAATATTCCGTTGACTTGAACCACGAAAAATTTTCCACTAAGGTAGTTTCTGATCGGACACTATCCTCCGACAGAAATGCCTATAACTCACTTCGGGGTGCATACCTGAAGCTGTGAAGTGGAGGGTGAAAGACAGGTAAGGAAGTATACAGTGAATTAATACTCGGACGGAGTCAAGTATATCGGGCATTGAAGTCCCTAAGAACCGATGAAGTAACTGCTTCCTTCGTTCAGGAGGCCTTCGATGTTAAAGAACTGACAGATGGATAAATCTGGAAGACATCCCTCCTGTCAGGATGACCACTACTTAGAATTTCTTGAGAAGGGTCCTCGTGATAAGAGTCAATATAGATTTATAACAGCTTTGTTCCAAGTCCGAAGAAAAGGTGATTAGTATTTAACTAAGAAGTAAAAAAAACCATTCTCCAGTCATAATTATTTATTTTCTCGCTTTCTATAAAGAGGTTTCGACCCCTTGGGTCATTCTCAATTCTTTAATTGTCTATCTTGATTTATACCATTTTTCTGCAATTCACCATATAAATTTATTAACATCAACAACAACATAAATTATTAACAATTAAATTAAAAATGTCCTAAAAAACTGAAAATTTAAGTATAGGTACCTCATATGGACGTCAATAATATACAATTTTTTGGAGATATATTCTTCTCCATGGTCATTTTTCACTCTGCCTTATACTTTGGACTTCCCCTATTCCCTTAAGTCCAAAGTATAAGGCAGAGTGAAAAATGACCATGGAGAAGAATATATCTCCAAAAAATTTTTGACGTCCATATGAGGTATCTATACTTAAATTTTCAGTTTTTTAGGACATTTTTAATTTAATTGTTAATAATTTATATGGTGAATTGCAGAAAAATGATATAAATCTGTCTATCTTGATTTATACTATTTTTCTGCAATTAAAGAATTGAGAATGACCCAAGGGGTCGAAACGTCTTTGTAGAAAGCGAGAAAATTAATAAATGTTTAGTTGGTTTATATACATACCGCTTTGTACTAATTTTTGTATAGTTCCAAATATTTTTTATAAGCGGGTTTTTATTGTTTTTACACTTAAAAAAATGGTTTTCATAGTTTTTTTTATTAAATATGTATATTAATGTAAGATATACTTAATTCTTTATGCATAATTTTAACTTTAGTGTCATATACATAGTTTCCAGCAATTCTAAGTTTTGGAATATTTGTAACTAGTTTTAGACATGTAACTAAATATTGGGCTTAAGCAGGCTACATAATATATGATTTATCTATCTCAGCCGGGATGTTTAGCACAATAACACATGACTCTACCACTGTACTTACCTGCCCGCTGCCTTATCCTAAATATCATACTATTAATTAAATATATAAGAAATAATTAAATGTATTTTGAACTAATATAATGATGATAATAATCTAATTATTCTGTTTCACGACAGAAATATAGCCCTTAAGATTTGGCAGGTGGGATGTGAGCAGACTTACTTGCTTACACAATGGGTCGTGATCATGCCTTGATCGATAATATTCCTCTCCCCTTCCAGACCCTCTTTGCCTCACCCTAAATGACAATGTATTGTCTCAAGTCAATCTCCAATGGCTCCTTGGAAAACCATGTTTTCTCACTGTCTCATTAATCAAACAGTCTCTGGGTTATTTGTTCCATCAGAGCTGAAAGTTCAGCATAATCATCCCATCTTATTTTTTTAGAAGGACCTGATAATAGATAGTGCATAGCTTAAAGGATTAGGAATCTAAGTAATATTGTATTCCGTGATAAACCAATCCTAACTAACCTATCTTCGGTGAGACAGAACCTTCTCTTAAAAAGCAACCGAATGAGAAGGAATTGAAATTGGCACGTGGTCCCTAATGGGCTAAAACGAAGGGGGAAATTTGGCTTATGCGCAGGAAGAAAACAAAATAACTCATATAAACTAAAATTGCAATTGATTACCGTGAATTCAAACCGGCACAAACTAAGGTGGTTCGGTGATGATGATGATGATGATATTCAAACCGAGGATTTAATCTATCTAATGTAATAAACAATTTTCTCACTCCGACAGGGCTCAGAGCTATCTTCAATAAGACCGATCTTAGCAGGTGTGCCTCAGGGATCAATACTTGCACCACTGTTGTACATAACATATACATACGACATTCCACAAAGTCCTAACACACTGATCGCAACCTACGCTGACGGACACCGCCATGATCACCAAACATCAAGACGCTACACAGGCCTCACAAAAATTACAACACAACTTACAGAAGTGAATGAGTGGTGCCAACTGTGGAAAATCATACTGAACCCAACAACACAACACTTTTACTCTTAGCCACGAAACATGCCCTCCCATTTACCTTAATAACGCACCCATCCCACAGAGATACAAAGTACAATATCTTGGACTAACATTTGATAGGAGAATGAAATGGGGTCCTCACGTTAAGATGAAACGCCAATCACTAAAGCACAAACTCAAATTAATGTACTCGCTATTCAGGAAAAACTCCAAATTAGATTTAAGACAGAAACTAAATACGTACACTTACTTACTAAAACCAGTTTGGACATATGCTCTACAAATTTACGGCATCACTAAACAGAAAACGACTGCAAACTCACCATCACCAAAGCACCTTGGTATGCCAATAACAAAACTCTTTATACGGACTTACGGAAAATACAAACTGTTGAAATCATTAATACAAAAAAATGACCACGACTCTCATGCCTGAGAACACTAGGAGGAGACTAAAAAGGAGGTGGATGAGGGATCTATTACAGTAGGAAATGAAATTAATTGGGTACAGTTGTTCGTCACGCCTTCCATGTCATTCTGTATAATTTTCCAGTCAGCCAATCTCCTGATTATTATTTACTTGTATTTGACAGGTTTGTATGAAAATATAAAGAGAATAAAAATGTAATAAAAATTAAGTAATAAAATAGTGATGAATGTTTCATCAGCGTTGCCTAGCAACAAATCGAGAAATTACTTTTTAATTATCGTTAAATTCAGCAGGTCTACGATGAAAAAATTGTAGCACATTTAACTGGTTGGTAACAGTATTTTTGTGCTGAATACGGAAAAAGTAGTGAAAAATTCCATCATCCCTAGATAAGTTACAAATTTCAGCAGAAGTTTTAGGATCTAGACTTAAAGAAAGCAATATGTTAGCCTTCGGTGTTTCAGTTTCATGTTACCAATTTAGAGAAAAGGAATTTGTCCATATTTTTACACAAGAGGGTGACCTAGTTTTCTGCAACAACGTACCAGGAATCATGGAAATGTTCAAAATCACGCATGAACCAGAGGAATGGAGGCTTTTCATCGATTCATCAAAAGGTCAAAAGGTTGATGGAATGTCAACATGATGGCAGACTACTGTTGGATCCTAAAAAGGGAAATGCACAAGAATACAGCCAAAAAAGTACCAAAAGAAACTTTGATGGAAACAGAAAACAAAGTTTGTACAATGACTTATAATAACTTTACAACACGTGTGCAACACTTTTAGCTACGTATCCTTGGTTTTTTTTTTTTTTAGCTTTTACTTCATGTTAAAATAATAAAAACGAAACCAAAATTTTCCGGTTTTTGTAATTTTTCCAAAAACTTTCACTTTATTTTGTAGGCAAGCCTTACTTGATAGAAAAAAAAAAACCAATGTCATTTTTGAAATCGGCGCAAAAAACTACATAAAGATCAGAACTAATTCAAAATAAATTTTTTTAAAGATTTTTTTTTTGACCTGTGTTATAAATGTTTTTAAAAGTTGGTCTATGACAAAGCCATTTTCCAACTGCAATGTTACACAAAATACAGCACTCTTTTTGAATTTAATGGAATGAATCGATTTAAAAAATAAGACAATATTTCGATTTTATACTTAGGGTTGCATCTCGACAAACGATTAACCTGGAATCCTCATACAAGACTGAAAAGACAAGAAACCGCACGACGTTTCAGGCTACTTTAACACTTACTAGATAAACGCTCTAAGCTCCCAATTAACTACAAAAGTAGATGAGTCTTTTGTGAACATCATACGACCTATTTGGACTTATGGAATAGAGCTTTGGGGCTCCACTAAGCCATCGAATTCCTCTCGTAATCAATCCTTAAAATCAAAAATCCTTCGTAAAATCCTCAATGCTCCTTACTTTGTTAAGAAAAAAGTAATCCATAATGACCTTAATGTTCCGTTTGTTGCTGATTTGGCCCGAATCCGATATCAATCTTTTCATGACAAACTTCATTCCCACTCAAATCCACTAGTTTCAAATCTCGCAACCTCTTTAATCCCTGACAATCCTCCGAGGCTTCTGAAAAGAAGATGGCCTCGTGACCTTCTAAGATGAACTTTTAATTTGAGTACTACCACTGGGTAGTTTCCCAACTTGCCTTTATCTTGGGGAAAGATTTATCTTTCATTATATTTACTTGATGTATTCAGTATACAGTTGTAAATTTCAATAAATATATTTTTTTTAAAAAAGGGTTGTTATTTTAATACAGAGAATGCATTGAAATAAGTGAACATGATAATTAACAATTCAAAATTTTTTTGATAAATCACGAAATAAAAAAAAATTTGAATTTCGCTTTGAGTAGCAAAGTTTATTTATTGATACATCAATGCCATTCAAAGTTTTAGAATTAATTAGTCGGACCTGGTTAGAAACTAATATAATGTAGCTTAAGACTAGAACTTAGAAAAAGGATTCTGCTATGATTATTACGGTTCCTTTTTATTGGTCCTGCAAATTGACAAGAAAAAAAAAACTATGCCTCTAAAATTCTTGAAGGTTCATGGGTTCAAGACCTGGTAGAGACTGTACTATTTCTTGGACAACGGTTGAGCAGGGAGGTGGTTTGTCCGAAATCTATTTCAACCACCAGTGTTTCCCCCACCCCCCATTCAGGGTACCCATTTTAGAGAGGTAAATCTCAGGAGGATCTGGAGATTCCAAAGAATTCATATTTGGCTGTTGACAGTTTAGATTATTTAATAGTCACAGAGGGGTTTGAAAATGGGATTTTCACAATAGTAATTGAGCACTACCACTGCGCTTTCCTGACTTATATTTTATTCAAAATACATACAATGACTGAAGTTAAATTTTACGAGCGATTGGCAAGTAAATTTTAATTCAGGTCTTTTTCGTTTGATCCTCACATCCATTTTATGGTTAGAAATAAAACACATGTTATGAAAAAATAACTTAATTTAATAATAGTTACTCTGGACCTTAAGGAGGAGAAAATAAGGCCAATTACAAACGAAGCCCACAATGGAAGCCCCAAAATAAATTATATTCTCAAATATATATATATATATATATATATATATATATATATATATATATATATATATATATATATATATATATATATATATAGACATAAAATAATATGACATGCAATCACTTATTATAATTTAACACAATTATTCGATTATTCTAATAAAGTCTTGAGATGAGCGGGAGGTGAACGAACAGGTGAGTGTCTTCAATGAGTCGGAGAGATAGAGCGTCGTCAAATAATAATGCCTCAAAATGCTTAACGCTACCCCCACCATCTCATACCACCTCCCCCTCTCTTTTCTCAACCAATAGGAACTTCTCATATATTCGAAAACAAATCGTTAATACGCAATACATACTCATCCCGCCAAGGTACATAGGTGAGTCGGTGAAAATATACAATCTAACAATACAACCTAATTCTATCTCTTAAAGAGACGCGTATTAAACTCCATACGTTAATACATTAAATATGCATACAAATCAATCAATATAATTACACTTATCAATACGGATACATCTAATCAAATCATATTATATAACTAATTATACATTTAATATCATCTATCATTATGCATTTAAATAATATATATAATATATGTATATGTGGATCACTACTCAATTAAATAATAGCTCATATAATCTATCTGTTCACCACCAAACTCTAAAGACCAAAATGATAATTATTTTTTCTTTACAAAATAAGTTGGTTGTATATTTTTTGTTCCAAGCATAAATGAAGTTTAGAACCAGTAAACCACGTACCTTTTTAATGCCACTTTCGATTCAGCAACTGGCCTTGTGACATCTCCTTCTGTAACAATTCGTCCTCTCGTATAGCATCATTTTGTGACCATCACAGCATTGTCTTTCCTAATAAATTAGGCTCATTTCCGGTATATTATTAATTGAATAATTCAAATCTCTAAATTCTTCATATATCTTAATGTTCACTTTATTGAAATATTATTACAATCTGCCACTTGTAAGCAATAAGTAACTGCATCAAGTAGATATTACAATCATACTATGCAATAAAATATACATCTTTAGCAGAACCATTATACAAATGGTTGTAATGTACGTGGTTTACTGGTTGTAAAGTTCCATTAAATACTGCTTTGAGATTCGGTTATGCTGGGACCAAAAAATATACAGCCACTTTATTTTGTAAAGAAGCATTAAGTATGTATCCGGAAACTGCTATAAACTGAAAGAGTTATTTAAGGGGAGTTTGCGAAGAATTTCCCATCAGAAACCCAATCAGAATAGGCAGATCCCTATAGAACTCGTATCTTTGTGAACTTATGTGAAGGCAGAGGTACAAAGACTTCATAACTCTTTTCGAGGTTATTATAATTCACATACATTTTGGTCTTTTACAATAACTGTTATTGAATGTAGTTATTTTTTCATAACATGTGTTTTATTTTTAATATAAAAATAGATGCGGGGATTAAACGAAAAAGGCCCTTAAATTCTAAGAATAATTTAGCAAAAAAGCATACTTTACAAAAGAATACTAAAAAACTTAGATCATAATAATTTCAACAGTTATAGGCATCTACAAGCACTCGCGTCTATAGACCTCATTTACGTCAACCACAATAAAAACCGTGAATAGAAAAAAAAGGTGTGGAAATTCAACCCGATATCAAAACTAGAGACAAAAAAAAATACTAAATACTCCTCCAAACTTTCAAAAAGTTTCAAGTTCAAAACTTAAAAAAGTTTCAAGCATCTTTAAACATCTCTTTGTCTTTGAAAACGTTTTTGAAATTCCCAATCTCAACATCAGGTAAAGTCGTTTATACCATTGGAATGGGCGATTAATAAAAGAACCTTTTATTAATTTCTGAAGAACATATATTTGAGTTTCAATGTGTAATAAAAATATTTGTTGGTTTTACTCGCTCCCTTTGTTTTTGATATAACGGTATCATTAAAAAAAATTTATTGGTCAACAAATATTGATTGATTTGTTTATTGGTCAGTTTATGCTGTGGCGATTGAGACGACGCAACACCGGGATTCCTAAATATTGCCTATCTAGTTATAATTACGATAGCAATCTTTAATCTGACACCGTAGAGGCTCGGAGAACCCATTTTACATACCTGCAGTATGGCGACATAACCAACAATTTTTTACTCCATTTTGAAAAATACATAAACTAAGATCAGAATTTATTAAACTATCATCCTCCCAATTCTTCATTGCTGATATCAAATATGGCCGCTAACTCTAAAGGACAAACATCGTCTTAAGTTATTCGAAAATAAGGTGTTGGACATAAATCCCACCGCTTCTTTCCTAGACTCGTCACTGGATTTGAGACCAGTTGAGACAGAGTACTAGAGTTGCAGAAGCTCAGGACGTGAGTGGAGAAGCTGGGAATCGCCAGAATTCTAAGAACATATTCTAGCACAAAGAATACAATGCATTTCTCATAAGTACCGCCCTATATACCTCAGAAACCCGGTCCGTTTCAACTGACCCGGCAAGAAAACTGCTTTCCATGGAGATGGATTTTCGGAGGCTTAGTTGTAGGATATCAAGGCTCCGAATAACAGAATCAGAGAAACAGTAACACAGACCACTTAATATCCTGTACTCAGTTGAAACGAAAAAACTGAGTTGGTTTGGTCATGTTATGAGGATGGCGGACGACCGATGGGCTAAAAGCAGGGCCGTAGCAAAAGGGGGGATTAGGGGGTCAAAACCTCCCGAAATCCCGAAATTTAGTTAGTAGAATTGGAGTGTTGTTGCGTATTGCATTTAAATCATTAATCATCCAATAATAGTTTATATGGCCAAATTTATCCAAATTTTAAAAATTTAAAAATCCTCGATCCTTGAGATTGACCCCCCCCAACTATTTTCCTGAGTACGGACTTGGCTAAAAGTATACTGAAACATGTACCATTGGAAAGGAGGAAGAGAGGTAGGCCAGAAAAGAGTTGGATAAAAAGGATCCCGGAGGCAATAGCGGCAAGAGGACTTAGAGAGGAAGATTGCTATGATAAAAAGAAATGGCGGCAGGGATTTTAGTTTATGGATTTTCCTAAATGTAGTAAAAAATTATTGGTTATGTCGTCATACTGCAGATATGTAAAATGGGTTTTCCGAGCATCTACGGAGTCAGGATCGCTATCTTAAGTGCACATCGATAGGCAATATTTAGGAATCCCAGTGTTGCGTCGTCCGATTTGCAATAGCGGCATAAACTGACCAATAAACAAATCAATCAATATTTGTTGACCAATTAATTTTTTTGATACCGCTATAGCAAAAACAAAGGGAGCAAGTAAAACCGGAAAATATTTTTTTAACACATTGAAACTCAAATCCTCGCATCTATTTTTATATTAAAAATAAAACACGTTACAAACAAAATAACTGCATTTAATAACAGTTATTCTAAAGACCAAAATGTGACATGTGATTTATAAGAACCTCAAAAAGAGTTTCGTTGAATAAGGCTGCGACATATGACGCATTGTTGTAAAATAAAGTCGTTTATAAATATACAGAGGGTACAATATTATTATGAATTTCTCAACAACAAAGTGTATTTATCTGATAGGTTATTCCAATGGCATAACCTGATTGATTAAATGATAAACATCTGTTCCATGTAATTTTTATCTAAGGTGATAATTCATGAACTTAATTGTGACAACGGTAGACTACCTAATAACTCTTGAGCTATTTGACGCAACCCTTAGCGAAGTTCTTTTACCTTTCAAATACAAAACAAGATGGGAGTTTTTGTTAAGTGTTGCCTGGTTATGACACTCATCATCTCTGTTTGGGGCGCAATCATGCTCACAGTTTTCGGGATTTGTTTCAAGAGCAAATCCATCGTCTTGCTGAACAGCATTAGTGAACTTTCGGAATCCACTGAACCTAAAGAATACCTGAAGGAGGTGTTCAAGTACGCCAACACGATCAGTAAGAACTGTTACATATCTGCAGCCTTGTATGCTATCATCGCGATTATTATTATTGTGTACTTCTTGAAGTTAATGCAACCTAAAGAACCTGAAGAAAAAAATTAAGAAGTGCTTTTTAAAACAATAAATATTGTTCGGAACATTGTTTCCATTGAAGAAATTATGCACAAAAATTTATTTGTAAAGTGAATAGAGTATTCTTTCTTTCCTCCATCCATTTCTTTACCAACGTCAGCTTTGGTATTTCGTGCAAGACTTTTATTTTATCTATTAATTAGCAGCCGGAAACGGATCCTATGGGATCTTTTTTTGGGAGGAGGATTCACCACTGGAGGTACTATCCGGGATCTATTTTACTGTTTTGTTTCTCTATTAATATAATAAACTTATCCTTATCTTCGTCTTCTTCCTTCAGTTTATCCTTCATCGGAGTCTTCCTAAGGTTGGTAAGTCCTCTCCTGGTAATCAGGAAGTGGGCCGGTCCTACTGCCTCCTTCCATCCGTATACGTATTCCCTGAAACTTGCGTAGTTCGTCTCCTCCACAAGCTCAGGGAACACGCCCTCGGAATATCTTAGATTCCCGTTTTCCTGGACAACCTCACGCGCAGGGCGTCATATGTGGTGCATGGTGCAACTACATGCTCTGTAGTTTCCGGAACTTCGCAGCTGGGGCAGTTGGGGTCTAGATCATATCCGGTCTGGTTTAGCTTCCATCTTTAGCCCCTATACCCCGTGAGCATCCAGTAATCAGGAAGGACCCACTTTTGCCTTTATTCTTGATTCGACAGTGGGGAAGTATTTCCTAAGGGTGCTTCCTTTTCCGGATGTCACCCACCGTCTTTTCCATTCCGTCAGTCAGTCCTTCCTGAGTGTTCGTCCGGATCCTCACTTGCATTCGTTCCGGAAGAGCTGCCAAGCTTCTTCTCTTCACCTCATGCTTAGTAGCATGTTCTTCCAGCTGGAGGTCTACAGGCATACCTCCCGCCAGGATCTGTACCGCCTCATCGGATGTTGTCCTGTACGCTCTGGTCACTCGCAGCAGAGCCGTTCTCTGTGCCGTTGCCAGCTTTCTTCTTTGCCGCTGTGATAGAAAAATATAGAATGTAATCAAATCTTGTTATAGAAAAACATGGCAGTTCATTCGTTCGACAATATAATTGTAAACTGTTCTATACTATACACTCTATCGAGAGGACTCTACTACGAGGGTTAGGAGTGGTGCAAATTGAAAAGTGCCACTGGCTGGTCCCTCAGGGGAGATATCCCCTTGTTCAATTGATGTCGGTCCGATCCCCGCACAATGAGAGCGGATTTCCAAGCCCCTCATAAACGTACACCCTCTGGGGGAGCGGCCGACTATATTAATCTCAGATATACTCCCTCGGTTAGTCTTTACGCTTCCCTTCAAATTATTCACGGTTCGTCGGCTTGATATGAGCTCCGTTCTTTGTTAGCAGTTAGTTCATGATACGCTTCTAATGGCTAATTATGGACTTATTTTTTTTTATTTGCGAAGTTAAATTATTCATCTTCCTTTTGAATTCATATTTAGAGAAAGAGATATTTCGTACAAAAGGATAGTATAGTTAATAAGTAAGAATCAAAGAATTATTTAGAACAATAACTAGGGTAAATGACTTAATATAAAGAGTTCATAAGGAAAAAGTGTAAATTAAAAATATTCCTTTTATTATTTCATTTTTTATACTCCTTGTACCCTCTCTCCCAACAGGTATAATAAGTTATATCTGACCTAACCTGTACCGATGCAATCCGTGAAGGCTCTGGAGTTCAGTACATGGTAGAGACAGTTCTGTTTCTAGGAGAATGCCCACTTTATAGAGGCTTGGTGAGCGCCGGGAGGGTTTTTGATCTCATAAGATCCGTCTCCGGCTGCTAACAGATTAAATAAAAGTCCTTTCAGCAGCGGGGGGGGGGAGGTAATGCAAACAAAATCACCTTTCTGTACATTTATTCTATATTTGTTTATTTATTCATTATCCTTAATAATATAACCATCACTATTTTTTTTACTTTCTATTACTCTATATGTTGTTACATTCTTGGTACTGTAATGTTTTTTATAGTTATTTTTGTTTTTTCTCTCCTAGCCCTGAAGATGACCTGCAAAGTAGGTCGAAACGTCGGCACAAATAAAAAATCAGTCTTCAGTTATTTGGTGTTTATTTAATGACTGCACCCCCAACTATTTCCATCCTCCAAATATTCTTTTAATTGCCACTCCATTAGAAGTCTTTATTTATTACATTATTAATTATTTTTTTTCCGCGTGTATATATTTATTTATTTTATTTTATTTTATTTTGTTTATATTATTGTTTTGTTATGGAATGACTGTAAGCTACACAGCACTATTACTTATTGCCCACAAGTAGCAGATTGTAATATTTAAATAAAGTGTTAATATAAAAAAAAAAAAAAAAATTAATTATAACTTACTAGCTGATCCGGCCACGCGTTGCTGTGACTGTTATAATAGTATTAGAAAATATTAGTTAAAATTTTAATTTAAAAGAAATAATGAATTCATGAAAACACGAATTAAAAGATTTTTGAATTTACATTTTATTCATCTTATATATAATAAATATATAATATACAACACTCATAACTGATATAATATAAATGTGAGTTTAATGAATGGGGTATATAATGTTTGATTTTTAATTATGGATAGTAATATTATATTAAATTATAAATATTTATTTCAATTTAATTGATGGCTAATCGATGCACAATATTTTTTGTTAATCTGCCCGTTGCTAATACAAATATATTAGATCATTTACTAATACGTGAGCATGCAACATATAATTGCCATGGGAGAAACATGGATATTTTATTTATGTTTTTTTCCAATTTACCAATTTTCGCATATATTGCCTTGTACTTTTTATTTTATTTTACTGTTACATTTAACTAGGATAATTGACATCGCACAATCTACGGGATTTTACGTTCTCTCAGATGGACGACATAATCATCTCCCTTTAAAAAATCCTAAAAGCACTTGCAGGCAATGTATCCGCAATCTTGGGAATAATACCTCCCTACAGTCCAATACATAACAGGTGAACCTGCGACAACACTAATTTAAAGTACCTGCAATAAATGAATGAAAGTAGTTCATGTTGAAAATTTTCAGAACTGGATTCGGGCTAATGTAATAAGTAATCATTATAATCTACGGTCGGAACAAAAGGAGCAAAAAGGCAGCTTTGATCGATAACTGCAGTGGAACAGAAAAAGTCAAGGCGGCCAAGGCTATGTGCATGAGCCCGCATTAATATCGCTATGTCGACGACCCTGCCTATGGCTATCGATCGTTTGAGATCGCTGCGATAGAGAGTGCTGCGAGCCTTTTTATGCCTTTTTATGACATAAACTGAAACGCTAGGCAACACGTGTAGTGTCATTTATTAAAAATATCGAAGTATCATTAATCAATGCCATTTTATAATATAGTTCTATCATTAATAAAAGTATAGCGAGTGAGGTGCGAAGGTCCTGGGTTCAAATCCCGTAGCTGGCAAGACTTTTATTTAATCTGTAAGATGGAGATGGATCATAAAGGGCTAGGACCCTCCTCTATGAAGTGTGTATCCAAAACAATGGGAGAAAATCTGGTGGTTGAGCGTGATCTAGGACAAATCACCTCCCTGCACTACTCCATGTTCCAAGAAACAGTACTGTCTCTACCATGTACTGAACCCCAGAACCTTTCCTAGCTGTAGTGGTACAGGTTTTTTTTCTATTAATAAAATTATAACCGACCGATCATATGTTTTTATTTTCACTTTTTTAATATCTGTAATGTGATAGTGGATTTACCTGATACACAGGCTGCAAGATTACTTGATCTCTGTGTCCCGAATTCGAGACAGGCAGATAAATATATTTTATTATAATGCAATTGGGAAAAACCACAATGCAAAGCCTTATGTTTCAAAAATACACCCACTTACCAGTCGACGTTTCGCCTATTCAGGCATTATCAAGACACCAAAAACAAAAAAGGGGTTTTTCTTCTTCTTCATTTTTTCTTTTTCTTCGAGATGTGATTCACATAACCCCTTTTTTTGTTTTTTGTGCCTTGATAATGCCTGAATAGGCGAAACGTCGACTGGTAAGTGGGTGTATTTTGAAACATAAGGCTTTGCATTGTGGTTTTTCCCAATTGCATTATAATAAATAATAGTGTTTCTTTTTGAGTTTTTGGCTCTATTTTAGTGATAAATATATTTTGTAACAGATCTGCTGACTCCCTAGTGCTCACCCAGTCTCTATAAAATGGGTAAATTTATTTGATATAAGGAGAAACAAATTTGTACGTGATTACCTCAAACAGGGAGTGGCTCAGTCTTAGAGCACTGAGCTGCCATGCCGGAAATCCTGGTTCTAATCCCGCTGCAGGCAGTTACATTTATTTAGTCTGTTTGCAGCGGGAGATGGATCATATAGGATCTAGGACCCTCCTGGGGCTCACCCAGCCTCTATAAAATATGATAAAAATCTGGCGGTTGAGCGTGACCCAGGACAAGTCACCTCCTTGCATGACCGTTGTCCATGAAACAGTACAGTCTCTATCATGTACTGAACACCAGACCCGTTCACGGGTTGTAGTTGTACATGTTTTTTTTTACGCTCAACTGCGGAATCTTCAGTGCAGTAACGCAGGAACCTACTCACTGATCTACACAACCTACATTTAAAAATGTATATCTTAATAATTGTTTGAAGCATCGAAATTCTTCACGGATCGGTCGTTTTCGCTGAAGGATGAATGTATTCATCAACGTTTTAATGTATTCATCAATAAACTATGAACAAAATCTGGTAGTATATAGCCTTGTTTCTAGTGTTCATATATTACAAAGAATTTATTTGTATTTGTTGTTCTTTTGATGGTGATTACTTTTAAATTATTTTATTTTGAAGAGAAAAGATTTGTCCTGGCGGGGACTCGAACCTGGGTCGTCTTTATCCCTAGTGCAGTGCTCTAACCACTGAGCTACCAGGGTCGTGACCAAGCCAGGCAAATCCATTTCTTCACCGATCTTATATTGCCTCTTATCCGATTTGTCTGGCTCACCATCACCATCAAAAGAACAATAATTAAAAATAAATTCTTTCTAATGTAATTTCCTACATTTCACAAACATAATATGCTGTACCAAACAGACCAGTCTCAAACTTCAAAAACTTGGACAAATTTAAATGTATCTATATACTATAGAATCATAAATACAATGATTTCGAATCCCGGCCAAGACAAATCTTTTCTCTTCAAATAAAAATATATTAGAAATAAATATATATTAAAAAAAAAAAAACGTTTAAGTTATTCGAAAATAAGGTGTTGCTTCGAATACTTAGTCCAATAAAGGATGAGAAAACTGGAGAATTAAAGAGATTACAAAACTCGAAATTCTGAATTCGTTTAATATTATTGAAGTGATACCGTCACGAAGATTATGATGGTCTTGTAAAGTAATTGGGCTTAGTAACGAACGAATTCTTAAACAGTTAATAAGCGATGTACCGACTGGGAAGCGTCTGGGGGTGGGGTCGACCAAGGCGTAGGTGGGAGGATTGCGTTAAGAGTGATCTGGCGGATTTTGGAAAAGGCAGTGGCCCAAGGATGGAAGTTTCCATGCAGATATTATTGGTATCGGCATTGAACCTTCGGGTTCGCTAGTAATTATTACTGTTATTTACTACCACCGGAAAACTTTTCTAGCTTATATAGTATCTAGCTCTGCTTGCTGAACTACCATAATCTGATGATTATTATGAACATCTTCCTCCCCTCGGCTGGGGAGATATGATTAGGCCTCCAAAGGATCCTGGAAGCAATCGCTCGGCGGCGAGGAGGAGGATATGGCCCGTGAGTAATTGTTAAGAGATAACGAAGCTCCCCATTCCTCTTTAATATACTTCCCCCAACAAGGCGGCCCCTTTGATGGATGTGGGGTGCGCCGTCTTTCACCGCGCCCTGCAAACTAGAATGCTCTCCGACAATGGCACGCTCAGACAATGGCGTTACAGTTGTTAACTCCATTCCGACGAGTTTCGACGCCTCCTGCCTTTAATTACCAATCATTGCGCCCTTAATGTTTTAATCCGTGAATTAGGTATGGGTAACCTAGGTGAAGCAATCATATAAATAATCTTATAAGCTATTGTCAAAAAGATGTATAAATTATAAGTAGAATGCAGTATAAAAAATCGCAAAAAAGCATTATGTTTCTAAAATGGTGACAAATAGGAATGAAGAAGAAAACACTTTATTGAAGCATTGCAATCTGCCTGTTGTGGGCTATAAGTAATGGTGCTATGTAGCTTACAATCATTCCATAAAAAATCAATGATATAAACGAAATAAATGCATAAATAAATATATACAAGCGAAAAAATATATACAAAAATAAAGTAAAAAAAATAAAATATATATATATATATATATATATAATAAAAAAATATAATAATAATAAATAAAACATAAAAGAAATATACTATACACATTCATACTCTATTTACAATTTGCCTGGGGTCCCCGAACTGAGCTTCTTCCCCAGGAATGAGGGCAAAGCAGGAGTCCGGGAAGCCCCAGCCCCCTTTCCCAGCCGCGTCACTGGCATTAAACGCCAATGGAAGCTGGTTAAGGGCGCTTCACAATAGGAATGAATTAACTTTTAGAGAATAGCTGTTTGGAAGTCAGGAATTATTGGAAAAGCAAGGGCTGAAATGAGGATATGGAAAAAGAATGACGGATATTAAACAAAATGGAGTAGCAAATGTCCTTTTAGAATAGCAAACATTAACAGGAAATGAAACATAATAGAATGTAAATCTGGCCAGAGTTACGTAATAAAATATAAACAATAAGGTATTCATTCAAGTAAATAAAAAAACTTTTTTCCAGTCAAAAATTTTTTCTTTATTTAAAAATACGTTTCTGCTTAAGGTAGTATACTTGGTCCAATCCTATATACAGTTTATACAGCTGACATCCCAACTCATCCTAATACTATCCTTACCACGTATGCTGATGATACATGTGTATTATCAGTCAACACCAATCCAGTTATTGCATCCCAAAGCCTCCAATCCCATATCACTGATCTTGAAGAATGGTGTCAAAACTGGAGGATTAAAATAAATTCTTAAAAATCGCATCAAATCACTTTTACCTTACGTCGTAAACCAATGACTTCCTGCCCTTCAGTATGCTTTAATAATATCCCTCTGGTGCCTGTAGAACAGATCCGATACTTAGGGTTGCACCTTGACAAACGATTAACCTGGAATCCTCATACAAGACTGAAAAGACAAGAAACCGCTCGACGTTTCAGGCTACTTCAACACTTACTAGACAAACGCTCTAAGCTCCCAATTAACTACAAAAGACTCATCTGCATGACATCATACGACCTATTTGGACTTACGGAGTAGAGCTTTGCGGCTCCACTAAGCCATCGAATTCCCCTCGTATCCAATCCTTACAGTCCAGAATCCTTCGTAAAATCCTCAATGCTCCTGTAGTTAAAAGTAGTTTAAAAATTAGTAAGGATCACCTGTGATGTAGTGTTTATCATAACAAGCTACAATAAACAAGATCGCGGGTTTGCATTCCGGCAGATGCTTTAGAAGTTTTTAATGGGAATAAAAATCCTTAGTTATGCCGAAACGATCGTAAAATGGGTACTTGTGTAGTGTCAGGTACTCTTTAAAAATCCCTATCTTGATTATCCCTGAATGGGGTAAATGTAAAAAAACAATAACATAACAACGAGGGTAAATATTTCGAATAAAAATGTTATGCAGGTCTATATTGGTTCTGAATTCTAGTACTGCGCCGTAAAGATATAGAGTTCTGTTTTTGGCCCCGTTTATTGTGATTCATGTTTGAGTGGAAAATAGTTGTTTGGAAAATTCTTATGACGAGTCGAATTGGTCAAGGGGCGTATGATTGTTAAGGCCCTTAACGTTAAAAGATTGGTTATTTTGTTGTTTTTAAGGTGAATTAAATTTCCTTGTTTTGTTTTTCATTCCGATTTAATTAACCATTCTTGAAGTAAAGTGTTTTCTTTCTTTTGTTTATTTCGTATATTAATTATTAAAAGCAAAAAGGTATTGTATTTATTTCAAAAGATAATTATCAGTTAAGCCTAGCAGAATATTATTTGTGTAAATAACATATGGTGTAAGTGGACAAACAAGTGCCTGTTGCCTACGGTGAACAACTGAAGTACGCGCTGTGATCATCAGTCAGTTAGTTAAAGATAGTCAAGCTGGATGGTTGTACGCCTCTCGCTATCACCTATCGATTATCGCCACATCGACCACCTATCGATTTTCGCCGGCATCGATCACATCGTTGATATCGACTCCATCAGCTGGATTTGTTGACGCTCGAGATACAAGACGTCGTTATTTTCGCAATACACCTGCAGGTGATTAATATTGAACATTGATATTTTTCTTTATTTGGAATTTTAGATTCACTAATTGGTATACGTATATATTTAAAATTGTTACTTATAAACAAGCTTTACATTTTTTTTTTATTCAACTAAAAGAAATTGTTAATTATCCGGATTTTCTCAAATAGTAGCTTATAGAAATATTTAAATCATATATATTAATAGATATATTTTATAAAGATTTATTTATTTATTTATAATTAAGGTGTTTCATTTATTTTGTATTTTGTTTGTTTAATTATTAAACCATTTGTTTATTGTGATTGAATTAATTGTGATTTGCTTTCAATAATTTCCTTAATATTTTTTTTTTACATTTAACTTTTTCAGCTAGTGATTCGGATCAGCTTGAAATGGGGTTTGAGGTTTGTAATTTTGTATCCAATATTGACGCTCTCCCCATCATTGATAACAAAAAATGAGCAGAACTTATTTTTTAATTGCGGTAATCTTCAGGACCAATAGCGGGTGTCTCGTCTGTGGTGAATCGTCAAACTAACACCTGTTAGTATAAAAATGTTATGATCTCATAAAGTTGTTTTACTAAATGACTTTTCTTTCGAACAACGGACATTTCATATGACAATGAATGATTTGCGGGTGATATGAGAATGATGGCGAAATTAGAAAGAGGACAAGACGTATAGGGGAGGATGTAATCTAGCTAAGTGTGGGCCACGTTGAGTCGGGTTTAATTACTCAGGAGGATCTTGTTTCGGATTTATCGATCTCTGGTCCATCGCCCTCAAGTCCTAACTGATTTACACTCTTCCATGCCGTATTTTAGTATTTCGTATTTAGCTACCAATTTTTCATTCGAGAACTTAATTATATGAGGACAGCCGAAAAAGTGAAAACTCAAAACTTTGGAATAACTATGCTCGTGTTTTGAATTTCTAAATCAATTATAGTCTGAATTTTTTTTTTCAAATTTGTAAATTTAAATTATAAAAAAATAGTCTATTTTTCACATATCCTGACACTCCGAACAATAATGATATATATTTTAATTTTAACGTGGATGCAACTAGACTAAATATTAATAATTATTTTATTAATATGATAATATACTTATACTAAAAATATAATAATTTGCTCATATGTATTGTTAACTCTTATGAAGTTTTATATGTTTTTTTTTTTAAAGAAATAATTATAAAATAGTATCGAGATATAAATAAAATATATTATAACAGTCCAAAGTCTAATTCATAAGATTTGAGATTGACCATGGAGGGTATTGAAACTCCGAGTAGGAAAAGTTTTAATATATTTATGGACAACTATATTGAGGTATCTATACTTAATTTCAGTTTTTCAGGATATATTTTATAACTTATGTATTTATTGTATTGTTTATTATTTTTGTTATATTGTTTTTGTTGTTAATTTACAGATTTAATAGAATGATAATTCAAATTAATTGTGCTATGTTTCTACTCTTAAATATATTTTGAATATATATATATTGATATATTGATGTGCTAATAAATATACGGTCCTTTCAAAGGATTACTTTGAAAGAAGAAAAAAAATATATATATATATATATATATATATTGATATTTGGGATGCCAGAGTCTCATTTAGGATGAGTACTCAAATTATTATTTATATTCCTTAATCTTAATTGGGTTCCTTTCCAAAGGTCCATTCTTGTGTTTACCAATTTACTTATCTATTATACCTTAAATATATTATTTATAAATAAAGAGTGTATCTGGGGTATGTAAGCACCAAAAGAATTATAATAAGGGTCGTTTATTTACTTAATTTCAACAAGGTTAAGGATTCAGATTTTAATATATATAAAAAGGATTGCCATAAAATACATTACAGGTTATCTGTGGACAGGGGTAGATTGGGTTACTGGTCGTTCTTCGCCGTGCTGCCTCCGGGATTCTCTATCTTCTGCCAGAACTCTCCTCCTTGCTGTACATCTCCAGAGTACCTCCTTTGTGTCTCTCTCTCGAGTGCCTTCTTCAGCCTCGTATTTCAAGAGTTTTCTTCTCTCCCCCTCTCCTTCCTTCTCCACCATCTTGGACCATAAAACTATAAGGGGACCAAGGGTCTGTTCTTTGTCCCAAACATATTCCCTTTCATGTGCCCCGACATGACACATTTTCCCTGCACAGCATCCCTTTCATGGTGCCGCCTGCATCAGTACATTTGACTTGTAAGTAGTAGAAGTATACTTGTGCATAAAATCGAAAAATCACTCTATAGAAAGTCGAAACGTTTTTTAAAATAAAAGTGATTTGATTGGAAAAAGGTTTTTATCACATTAATAAAATAATTTTTTTTTTAAAATAAAAAGTAATGTTCAATGAACTTTTTTACCGGTATAAAAATCGCAAAAATTGTGAAAACTGGGGATATAGGATCGGTGAAGAGAAAGGATTTGCCTGGCCTGGTTACAATCCTGGTATCTCAGTTGGAAGAGTGCAGCGCTAGAGATGCGGCGAGGACAAATCTTTTCTTTTCAAAATAAAAATATTTAAATAATTATATACATTTTCATGTAGCTTATTTATCAATCAGAATATACAAACTCAATACAAATTATCGATATTTTAATTGAAACAATAGTTAGTATTTAGTCATATTATGTATGCTGTTTTCAGGCAACGTTTAGGGAAAATTCTCTAAACAATTATTTTGCAATGTTGACCTCTCCTTGTTTCCGCCCAAAACCAGATCGGATAATCGAAGCTGTATTAATTGATGTATGTAACTCATGAATGCTTTCAGCAATGCTATTCTTATACTCAAAGGTTCACTTCTATTTGTTCAAACATTAGTTGACGTCAAGTAGCCGGAGATATTGAGACCGTAGAAATCAGCTTAACAGAATTTTCTTTACAGATTTTGTTTTCCTTGGAGCCCAGTAAAAAAGAACACAGTATCTTCCCTGCTGCGATGCATTCTTCATATTGACCTCTCGTTGTATTTGAATTACGGTGGATTATTATATTTTTTACTCATTTATTGCTTCATGGGATTAATAAAGCCCAGAAGGGTTTCTGATTTCTTTCGTCCTAATTTTTGGCCCAAAAAATGTTTATTAATCTTTTGGGACAAGATGGGTAACTAGTAATTATTTCTATATTTATTTAATCTATTATCTATAGAATTTTTTATATTATGTGAACAAGTAATTATTTTGTGTATTCAGCCCTGAAGAAGACCTGCAATGTAAGTCGAAACGTTGGCCTTTAAATAAATAGTTCAACCCTATTTAAGAATTTTTTTCTCTGACACATCTCTTCTGGATAATAACTACTCTTTTGCAGGGACTTCTATACTGTATAGAAATATTTTTTTTAAAATTTATTTATTGAAATTTACAACTGTGTTAAAAAAGATATGATAACAACAATGATAGATAATGAAATGAATAAAGGCAAGTAGATAAGTTAGCCTCTGGTTGTACTCAAATAACAAATTCAACTCAGAAGGCCACGAAGCCATCTTCTTTTCAGACACCTCGGATGATTATTGGGAATTGAAGAAGAGAAAGACAATTACGCAGGTTGTCGCTTCGAGTTGAGTCACAACAAGTTTTAACTCTTCAAAAATACAATATAGAAATGTAATTATAGGTAATGAGTAGATTTCGGTAATCGTTTAATCTAGAGCCAGGATGGCCGAGATGGTTAAGGCGCTACTACGGAGAAGTAGGAGATCAGGGTTCGAGTACCGGTCCTGGTCATATCTTTTCTTCAAATAAAATATTAAAAAAATTATATCATATAAAAATAAAATAAATTATAATATATCATCTATACTTCGACATTTTACTTGAAACTTTTATGTTTCGAGATGACATGATTACTGAAATCTACACATTAACCATAATTACATTATTTTTTCCACTATAATGCTTAAGATTACTTGTATTTTAGGAAAATATTAAAAGTAAAACGAATAAACAGTTAACATTAATTGTAACTCAACTCACAAATTTTGTCATAAAAATATTGATATCGGATTCGGACCAAATCAGAAACGAATGAGACATTGATGCTCATGGATGACTTTATTCTTAATAAAATAAGGAGCAATGAGGATTTTACGAAGGATTTTGGATTGTAAGGATTGAATACGAGAGGAATTCAATGGTGTTACTCCATAAGTCCAAGTAGGTCGTATAAAAGTCATGAATATGAGACTTTTTAAATTAATTTGGAGCTTAGGCCTATTTTCTAGTAAGTGTTGAAGTAGCCTGAAACGGCGAGCAGTTTCTTCATTGCTAAGTTTGGATACGAGAAGAATTCGATAGCTTAATGGAACCAATGCTCTATTCCATAAATCCTCAGGGCATAACTAGAAGCATGCCTGGCGAAACGTTTTGTTCTTAGATGAAGCTTAAGAAGAACCAATGTATTGAGAATGGGTAAGATCTATCTGTGGTTGCTAACTGGTCAAATAATTATTCAGGGTTTGAGTGGGAATGAAGTTTGTTATGAAAGGATTGATATCGGGTTTGGGCCAAATCAGCAGCAAATGGGACATTAAGGTCGTTATGGATGACTTTATTCTTAACAAAGTAAGGAGCATTGAGGATTTTACGAAGGATTTTGGATTGTAGGGATTGGATACGAGAGGAATTCGATGGCTTAGTGGAGTCCCAAAGCTCTACTCCGTAAGTCCAAATAGGTCTTATAAAAGTCATGAATATGAGACTTTTTTAAATTAATTTGGAGCTTAGAGCCATTGTCTAGTGAGTGTTGCAGTAGCCTGAAACGACGGCACAGAAATAAACAATATCTTTTTAGACGGACCATTGCTCGCCGCTAACAGCGAACCGGAGAGCAGCAGATAACGGAAGCAGGGGAGATAGCAAGATTTACGAGAAGAGGAAGAGGCAGAGCGATGAGGGCAGTAACAGCGCCCCTAGAGCGCCCCCCCCCCCGTGTCAAATCAAATCACTATAACCATCAACTGTTACTTCTCTCTTATCTTCGCCCTAAGGGAGTAATTGCTCCCGCTCGTTCTGCTGTCCCTTTTTATATTGCCACTTATCGCTGATTATTTATTGTGTATATACATTCCATTGTATATTTTTCAACAATCAACCTTTTTAATATTTTTTTATTAAAAAAGATTGGCAATTGGAACGTTTGGTCGTTCTTCTCGTTCTCAGTTGCAACTGCTCTAATATCTAAAAACCGTTCCAGGAACAGCTAAAACGGAAAAAAAGTTTTGTTATCAAGATAGTGGCGCTCCACGCGTTGACTTTTTGCTTTAGATTTTCCAGTTACTTTCAGTTGAAGATAAAGTCCTAGAGACCTTCAAATACCTGGGAGCGCATCTAAACCAAAATGGATACATCGATTTGGAAGTGACCGAGAGAATCTTTCTTAACCGAAGAGTAGTAGAAAAGGGAACGAAAATAGCTGTATTTATGCCAACATTCCTCCCTATGCTCACCTACTCTTCAGAATAATGGACGTTGACAAAGAAACACCAATCCAGAATACAAGCAACAGAAATGATCTCAGGAAGACAGAGGGAAAATCAAAAAGAGACCGTGTCTGGAACACCACTATAAGGTCGAACCTGAATGCTAAACCAGCCATTGAGCTAATAGAGGAAAACATACTGAGATGGCTTGGACTCCTCCTGTGGATGGATTCTAGCAGAATTGCTAGCGAAACCTAACGAGCCAAAGTGAAGGGGAAACGAGGAAGAAGGATGACGTCCTAGGAGTGATGAGGACCTAGGATGAAGTGGGAAAAAGAGGTGAGGAAGGACTTTGAGAAGAGGGGACTCCATTGGAACAGAAGAGAACAGCTGGTGGAAGACCGGCTTGATGAGTTACTTTTAGTGGGTATTCCAATTAATTGAAAAGTAACTGCTTTAATTTATTTAATAATCACGTTTTTATTACATTAATACTAATAATTATGACGTTTTTATTAATTTTACAGTTATTTATAGTGTAAGAGACTTTTTAATAGTTGTAGGAGAGTGGGGCAAGTACGTCACAAGCTTCGATGTTTTATGTCCCAGATAAGAAGGTATAAATAAAAACAGATGTATACATACATAAATTAATAATCTTTAGAATCTGTAGTGACTAATTTTTGAAGAGAAGAAAACACTTTATTGAAGCATTACAATCTGCCTGTTGTGGGCAATAAGTAATGGTGCTATGTAGCTTACAATCATTCCATAAAAAATCAATGATGTAAACAAAATAAATGCATAAATAAATATATACAAGCGAAAAAATATATACAAAAATAAAGTAAAAAAAAATATATATATAATAAAAAAATATAATAATAATAAATAAAACATAAAAGAAATATACTGTACACATTCATACTCTATTTACAATTTGCCTGGGGTCCCCGAACTGAGCTTCTTCCCCAGGAATGAGGGCAAAGCAGGAGTCCGGGAGGCCCCAGCTCCCTTTCCCACCCGCGTCACTGGCATTAAACGCCAATGGAAGCTGGTTATGTAGTGACTAATTAAAAAAATAAAACAAAACATTTAAAAAAAAAAAAATATGACTTTTATGAACACGTGTCAAATGATGCGCTTGGCCCATATAGCGGGGTTGGTGCATCATGACAACAATTTAACGGCAAGTGTCGCAAAATGACTTTGCCATTTTTTTATTGTCCGCGGAATCTTCATGCATCCACTATCCACACTGGACATACATCTTCATGCATCCACTATCCACACTGGACATACATCTTCATGCATCCACTATCCACACTGGACATACATCTTCATGCATCCACTATCCACACTGGACATACATCTTCATGCATCCACTATCCACACTGGACATACATCTTCATGCATCCACTATCCACACTGGACATACATCTTCATGCATCCACTATCCACACTGGACATACATCTTCATGCATCCACTATCCACACTGGACATACATCTTCATGCATCCACTATCCACACTGGACATACATCTTCATGCATCCACTATCCACACTGGACATACATCTTCATGCATCCACTATCCACACTGTACATACATCTTCATGCATCCACTATCCACACTGGACGTACATCTTCATGCATCCACTATCCACACTGGACATACATGATCCACATGAATCCGCGAATAGTTCATTACAATACAAGCAAGGAATTTTCCCGTCTTCCTCCGAAACTTTTACTGTAGATCCTTCTGTCACTTTTGCTCTATTTCTTCCTTTGATTGTCTTTTTATGATCAGAAAATGCATACTTAATAATAAAGTTTGTTACTATGACGAACTTGTCCCATAATTACAAATTAAAAAAATTAAATTCATTGTCATCAAATGCCACTTGGTAACAGTGCACATAAGATCATCGCGACAAAGAAGGTGCCGACAACTCTAGCATCATAACATCATGTGAGTTTGGGAAATTATTTCATATTTTTATTACAATTCAATAATTTATTTGACTGCTAAATTATAAGAGACTTAGCTATCAAGAGCGGGACGAGGATTTTTTTCTGGGGGGGCACAACGGGGAGAAGGGAAAAAATCAACAATAACTTAGAAATAAACTTGTAGTATTTATAGACAGGTTGCAACGGTTTAGTAAAATAGCTAAACAATAGTAATCCCGGCTAGGACAAGTCTTTTCTCTTCAAAACAAAAATATTTAAAAATAATCACCATCAAAATAACCTTTAATAAAATATTATGAAATATATTTATATTTTAAATATAAGTTATATTTATTGTTAAATAAATCTTAATAATATTATAAATGTGAAAGTTTGTATGTTTGTCTCTCTTTCACGCAAAAACTACTGAACGGATTTGGATGAAACTTTACAGTAATATAGGTTATACATCAGAATAATACATAGGCTATAGCAAGTGCGGATTTGGGAGGGGCGCACGGGGGCACGTGCCCCCCCCCCCCCCGACTGTATTTTAGGTATTGTGGAAAATCCATAATAGGACATAATTAAAGGTAAATCACATGATAATAGTAGTTGAAATAACAGAAAGAACATGAATGAAACTATTTGTTTTGATATCCTGCTAATCTTACTAATATTATAAATGTGAAAGTTTGTATGTTTGTCTCTCTTTAACGCAAAAACTAATGGACGGATATGGATGAAAATTATTGAGTAAAATAGGTTATACTTCATAGACTATAGCAAGGGCAGATTTATGTGGGAGCACGGGGGCATGTACCCCCCCCCCTCTTATAGTACATAATTAAAGGCAAATCAGGAACTTGGCATCTTGAAATTTACAGATAGGTTCTTTGTATAGTTTAAGAAAGAAATTTGGATAATTCCACCCCAAGGGTTTCTCCTTCAATATAATAGGGGTTCAAAGGTTGTCTAGAATCCGTCAGTTTTGAAGTTAGGCATCTGAAATTTTGGATGTACGAGTAACTTATATTTTTAAAAAATAATAAAATTATTTATTTCAAAAGATCTTTCACGAAACTTTATGTGGCAGACCAAATTCCACGCGAGCGAAGCCGCGGGCATAAGCTAGTATTTATGTAATCCTTTGATCCATAATTGCCGAATGATAGATGAATAATATTTATTCATATGATTCATCTGTTATACGGATCCGAATCGGCTCCTTTTCAAAGGTGATTTCGTGTCAACCAATTTCATAATTAGTAAACATCAAAGCCTCAATTTCATTATTATTATCATCGTAGCCCTAAGTACACACTCCTCTTCCAATTTACTAATTGGCACATGGGATACTGAATCCCCACAAGGGATGCCATTTATTATTCACACCTTTATGTCTCGTGTCATTTATAAGACCTACCTCTGGATTGATACTAGAATATAATTGGTTAATGATTGAAGCTAAGAATAATATGTTCTGAACATTCTAAATTTAGTCTAATTTTTATTAATTAAGAAAGATTCCTGATTTAATTATTAATATCGTTTAGTCACTCTGGATTAATTTAGAAACTTATTTATAAGTAGGGAATGCAATACGGTTAAAAACTTAGGACACCGGTATTTCGGTATTTTCGCTTTTAGAACCAGTAAAATACCGGTATTATTTTAAAAAATGTAAACAAAATTAAAATTTATTTACGAAAGGTTATGTTATCACTAGCTTATGCCCGCGGCTTCGCACGCGTGGAGTTTGGTCTGCCACGTAAAGTTTCGTGAAAGATCATTTTAAACAAATAATTTAATTATTTTTTTTAAATATAAGTCACTCGAACATCCGAAATTTCAGATGTCTAACTTCAAAACTGACGGATTCTATACAACCTTTGAATCCCTATTATATTAAAGGGGAAACCCTTGGAGTGGAATTATCCGAATTTCTTTCTTAAACTATACACAGAACCTAACTACAAATTTCAAGATGCTAAGTTCCTTATGTACTATAACGGAGGGGGCACATGCCCCCGTGCCCCCACATAGATCATCATGTGATTTGCCTTTATTTATGTACAATAATGGATTCTCCACAGTACCTAAAATACTGTAGGGGGGGCATGTGCCCCCTTGCACCCTTCCATAAATCCGTGCTTGTTATAGCCTATATGTTATTCTGATGAATAACCTATATTACTGTAAAGTTTCATCCAAATCCGTCCAATAGTTTTTGCGTGAAAGAGAGACAAACATACAAACATTCACATTTATAATATTAGTAAGATTAGTAGGATATCAAAACAAATAGTTTCACTCATGTTCTTTCTGTTATTTTAACAACTATTATCATGTGATTTGCCTTTATTTATGTACAATAATGGATTCTCCACAGTACCTAAAATACTGTCGGGGAGGGGGGCACGTGCCCCCTTGCACCCTCCCATAAATCCGCGCTTGCTATAGCCTATGTGTTATTCTGATGTATAACCTATATTACTGTAAAGTTTCATCCAAATCCGTCCAGTAGTTTTTGCGTGAAAGAGAGACAAACATACAAACATTCACATTTATAATATTAGTAAGATTAATTCGTACGAGTGATTAATATTTTTGATGCAAATTGAAATATGATTTAAAAAAACATATATGATCCAACGTACCCTCGTCTAACCTAGATCTTATTTTTGTGGTTATATCTTGAGCAGCCGAAAAGGCTCGTTCTGATTCCAAACTTGTTGGTGGTATTGTTAACAAGTATTCATAAGCAAGCTTTAGATGCACCCCCCTTATTCCATGCTCTTCAAAAATTTGCAATACTTTTTTAAGTTTATGTTCTATTTCTAATCTTTTGTTTTGTTTTTTTGGGTTTGGAACATTCGTCATTGCTTTGTTAATCACATTCTCTAATTTCTGTTTTAATAAATAGCCATATCATTGATTTTTTATTGAATGACTGTAAGCTACATAGCAACATTACTTATTGCCCACAACAGGCAGATTGTAATGCTTCAATAAAGTGTTTTTCTTCTCTCCAATAAATGGCGGAGAGAGATATAACTGGTGTATCTTCATCTTCAAGATCAAAATCTTCACTGTATGGTTCATTACTTTTAACTCCTAGGCGTTTTATAACAGGAAATAATATTTTTGTAATAGAACCTTTTTTAAGTTTAGGGCGTTGTATAAATATTGCAAAACTTGAGATAACATCTTTAAGTCCGTTATCATACATTTTATATCTTTATTTTACTAGTTTTTCTTTATTCTTCATGTTCCAACCTTTTTTGTATATGAAAATATTCTCATTTTGTTTCTTTGGTTTACCTCCTCCTTTTTGATTTTCCTTTATATTATTTTTACTTTACTATCCTTTCTTTACATTTATTTTCTGTATTTTATTTTATATGCGTTATTTATAATTTATAATTTCTGCTCATTTTCTTTAATTTTATTAAATCTGTCTTATTTTATTATATCTGTCATTATTTTCATTCTCTTTTCATTATCATTAATATTGTTATATCTGTCTTTATCTTAATTTTATTATATCTGTCACTATTTTAATTTCTTTTCATTATCATTAATTTTTTTAAATCTGTCTATATGTTAATTTTATTATATTCTGTCACTTTTTTAATATTCGTTATCTTTCATCTTCATATCTGCCACTATTTTCATTTTCTACATTACTTGTCACCATATTTTTGTTTCTGTACATTTTTATATTTTTTGTTCTGTTAGTTTCTCTCTCATAGCCCTGAAGATGACCTACACTGCAGGTCGAAACTTCGGCACATAATTATAAGTTTATTACTTATTCAGTGTTCTTTTTGACTGCACCCCCCAACTATCTCCTTTACATTGAGATATGTTTATTCGTTTTTGCATTATTCAATACTTCAGAGCATTTATCAATTCAATACTTATTTTAATTTTTTGTGCAACAAGCGTGCCAATCATAAATTAATACGTCGCGTCTGCAACAATAAGATTAGAATCTCTTCTGCATAGTGCTTCGACTGCTAATTTAATTGGTTTAATGCATCAATGATTTTAGAAATGTGTGCCTACGTACTGAAAAAACACTCCGCACTGGACTAACTGCCTTTAGCTACAGTGGACGGGATCTCATTTGATTCTAAGTAAATGGCAAGCTTCCGGGTAACGTGTTTCAACTGGCGCTAATGTTCCAATACCGTAAATACAGGTATTTTTAAGGTGAATACCGGTATTAATACCGGCGAAAATTTGGACGGTATCCCGGTTTTCGGTATATCGGTATACCGGTATTGCATTCCCTGTTTATAAGCATCGTGTATTAACTAGAGTGTATTAACTCAGTGATAGAGTATCTATGCCGAAGTTTCCAGGTTCAAATCTCGCTGCGGCAGAAATATTACTTAATCTATCAACAGCTAGGGGATAAAGCCTGTGGGATACGCAGTCTTTTCTGGGACTCATCCTGGTCTATAAAGTGAGTACTCTTTATTAAGCTGTCGGTTGAGCGTGTTCCCAAAACACATCTCTGCACAACCGTTGTTTTATATACAGAACAGTCTCCATTATGTACTGAAGCCAAGATCCTTCATGGTTTTTATTGGGACAGATTCTTTATTTTGTAGTAAACGATGCCGTGCTGATAGCCCTGACATACAGATAAGTTGTGCGTGTTAATATGATGCGCCTGCAATTCTAGTGTTCGCGGCTAATGGACGTTAACACTAGATATACCAGCTGTTTACGTATACCTATTAGTACCAAACCAGTCAAAATGACAGGTGCATTAGAAATAAGGCTTATTGTGGTTTCCAGTCTATATTTACTCTTAAAAAGGATAAAAATAAAGTTGAACAATATTAAGTATAATAGATAAATGGATTTATAGACATTGACAAATAACAAAACATTTAATTGTTTACAGTTTGTAGCTCACAATTTCTACATGTGTAGATTTTGCTGCGTGTACACTTTCCGCATAGTCTTTTTTTGCATTTATTGCAAATATTTGTAGTTTTATTGTTATTGCAATATCCTATTTGACACCATTTTCGTACAGGAACAGTGGCATTTGTGGTTGGTGTATTGACTTCGGCTGATTTTTGCCTTGAAGTCTGATATTCTGAAGCAAGTTCTTCTGCTAATCGAAACAGAAAGTCTTTTCGTGAGATATTTTCTCCTGTAGTGTTTTTGTACAATATGCAGCTATTTATTGCGGCTAAATCTAAAATATTGAAAAATACTTGAAGTGGCCACCTTCTGGATCCTGATTTCACCGTATATTTTCGTGCCATTTGATCAGTAATATCGACGCCAAATTTAGGATCATTATAAAACAATACGGTATCCGGTAATTTCTTTGCAGCTTTATCAATTTTGATGTGTTTATGTTTTGTACTTAGTATAAGTACTTTTTTATTTGGTTTGCTTTTATAAATAGTAAGCGTGCATCTATTGGATTGGTAAAAAACACAACCTGTCATTTTGACTGGTACTGGTATAAATGTCAATAACAAAAATTATATTTGTTACTAATGTATAAAAAATAACATTAACTTTATAAAACGTGTTCTCTAATTATAGCAACAAAAGTCATAAATTCATTTGTGAAAAAAAAAGTTTTACTTTGTAGGAATTTTGAATTGAAATTGCACGACCAGTCTAAATGATTGGTCTGGTAAATCTAGTGTTAAAGTGGGCGACTTAAATTGAGCTTCTGTTGCCCTGTTTGTACGTTTGAACTTAAAGATAGTAACTGATGTATACCGATGCATATATCTGTTGTAGAAACTTGGGCCTCTTAAGTTAAGTATAGTGGAATGCCAAAGCATTTTGCAGTGCAAAAAGTTGGAAATATGGCGCTACTTGAAAATTATTAGAATGATAATAATGAATATTTCCCTGTACAACCGTTGTCTTAGAAGCAGTACACTCTCTACCATGTACTGAACCCAAGGTCCTTCATGGGTTTGTAGTGGTACAATTCTATAATAATACTAGAAAAATGTATTTTTATCACATCATACATTTGGATGACTATTGCAAATATATTTTATATTGTCGTAAGAAAGCTAATAGTTGTCCAGTAAGTTTAATATGAGAACTCGGAGGAAGAACGAGGGGGGAGAGTTTTAATTTTCATCCTGAAAACAGTTCATGAAGTGGACTCCTTTCACTGAGTTAATTGGAAAACGACACCAATCTAAAAAGGAAGGAGGGATATCGCCATTACATTCCCTCAAAGAAGGCTTGGCGATGGTGCACGTTCATTGTGAAAACATTACGATAAAATAATGTTAATTTATTGCTCTTGCATTATTATGAAAATATTAGTTCAATATTATGTTCCATCTTGAGAATTGCTAATGAAACAACAAAGACAGCTTATTATCATTGCAGCTAGATATCTATCATCTCCATCACAAATTCAAGTAGACCACTGGATAGCTAATGGATCAAAGAATTCATCACGATAAAACTGTGACGCATCTTGCGTGGTGGAGGGGGAAGCGCTGCCATTTTGAATTGATTTTTCTGCATATCGAGATTTCCATTCAGTATAACTTTTGACTCGGAGAAGCTACGACGTTCGTTTAAGTTTCAATAGTCAGCTGTCGTCGAAATCTATCGATTGTATATAAAACCTTAGTGTAAAAATAGTGACAGTTAACATAAGGGGTTAAAATAGGCGTCGAAAAGCCAAATACAAATACAGAGATCGTAAACGGTTGGAAAGAGCTTCTCAGGAGCGATCGAGTGGTAACAATAAAACACCATAAGACTGAGTCAATCAGTGCCAAATCCAAAAACAAAAGTTTATGTGGCTTTGAGTCGCATCACATCGTTAGACGGCCTTTCTTATTTCAATATTTAGTTATGCAAATATGCCACTGAATCTACTATACTATATATGAGATGAAAATAGTTGACTGGATGATCTAATGTAAAGGAGATAGTTGGGGGGTGCAGTCAAAAAGAACACTGAATAAGTAATAAACTTATAATTATGTGCCGACGTTTCGACCTACAGTGTAGGTCATCTTCAGGGCTATGAGAGAGAAACAAACAGAACAAAAAATATAAAAATGTACAGTAACAAAAATAAGGTGACAAGTAATGTAGAAAATTAAAATAGTGGCAGATATGAAGATGAAAGATAACGAATATTAAAAAAGTGACAGAATATAATAAAATTAAGATATAGACAGATATAACAAAATTAATGATAATGAAAAGAAAATGAAAATAATGACAGATATAATAAAGTAAGACAGATTTAATAAAATTAAAGAAAATGAGCAGAAATGATAAATTATAAATAACACATATAAAATAAAGTACAGAAAATAAATGTACAGAAAGGATAGTAAAGTAAAAATAATATAAAGGAAAATAAAAAAGGAGGAGGTAAACCAAAGATACAAAATGAGAATATTTATAATGAGAATATTTTATTATATTCTGTCACTTTTTTAATATTCGTTATCTTTCATCTTCATATCTGCCACTATTTTAATTTTCTACATTACTTGTCACCATATTTTTGTTACTGTACATTTTTATATTTTTTGTTCTGTTTGTTTCTCTCTCATAGCCCTGAAGATGACCTACACTCTAGGTCGAAACGTCGGCACATAATTATAAGTTTATTACTTATTCAGTGTTCTTTTTGACTGCACCCCCCAACTATCTCCTTTACACTACTATACATGATCACGAGTTTACTGTCCTGCAGGTTGCTTTACAATTTTTAATAAGAATGAAGGAATAAGAAATACTTGGTTATGCCGTCCTTCGGAGGGGATGTGAAATGGCTTTCTTTTCAGAGCTGCTAAGTCTTTAATTCTTTTAAGTATACTATTAAGTATTAATTAATAATTCGTTAAGCCAGTCCGGATAATTGACGTTCGGATAAATGAGGCACTACTGTATTATAATAAATAAATAAATAAATAAATAAAAATGTTTAGCGAATGGAAAAACAAATCCGGAGGTCCATTATGAACGTTATCTTCCCACCTACGCCTCGCTCTACTCCTAAGACGCTTCCCAGTCGGCACAGTACTTATTAACTTTATAGAAATTCGTTCGTTACTGAGCCCAACTTTACAAGCCCATGCCTCGCAATTCCGCATTGTGTAATCTCTCAAATTCTACATTGCTCTCATCCCTTTTTGGACCAGATATTCAACGCAAGACCTTATTTTCGCATACCTCAAGAGGTCGTTTGTCCTTCAGATTAAGGGGCTACGTTCCGTGGATGATGGTTTTTTTACAATATATACAATATACAATATACAATTCATATATTGAAATCTATTTTCTATAGACGTTTCGACCTAAATGGTCATTTTCAATATATTCGCCTATTCCAATAAATTCACCTATAGATTGCTATAGGTGACTATAAGGGGCCTAGACCAGGTAGAGTAAAATGATACTTAGGGTTCATTACTTCACCTTGAAGAGAGGGGGCAGTTGTCGGTACGCAGCAGTCGAGTCAAGACGTAAGGAGGAGGATGCAGAATGAAGCATAAGTCACCTATAGCTCCCCCTTTCATTGTAAGTTGTTTTTAAGATTTATAAAGTCTGTAACCATGATCAGCACGAATAAAATATAATGTTCTTCTATAATTATTATTATTTAATAAACAACTCCAGGTCAGTCAACCACGTTAACCTTTGGAGAAGACTATATATATCTCTTATTTATTAATAACATAAAATTATTACATATTAAGTATAACGATCTCAGGGTGGCATCCCATTTTAGTATTTAATTATATTCAGATCAAAGGATCTGACTTTTCCCTGAGATCATAGCTTGGGCAGTAAAGCCAATATAGCAAGGTTTTGTGATCAACAGTATAAAAACTCTGTCTTTTTCTGCAGATTAATAGGTTGCATATTAAAAAATTAGCTAGGTGTGTTTTGTATCCCATTGTGAGTTGCTATACTGACTTTTATAAATTCTGACTTTTAGAAATCGGGACGAAAAACACGAGCTTAGTAATGCCGAGACCGAATAATAACTTGCATTTGCAGCCTTTAATCGTGCCTCTATTTCCTCTTGAATTTAGTTTTTTTTAATTACCTTAAGTTCTTAAACTTCTCGACATATTCTGACTTATTCCCACCTAAGGGTGTACCTACATTGGATCAGCTCCGATCCGATCCATTTTTATCCGAGCAATCCGACCGATTTAGTCGCTCGTGCAATCAAAATAGTTTATTTATACGGAAGCGCCTACATTGGATCCGATCCGATACTGTACGATCAGGTGAGATTTTCACATTTCAAAATCATTAGTTTTCAATCCGATAAGCCAGCCGTTACCGTGTGCGGCAACCTAACCTTTATTGTCTAAAATGTTTATTAAAAAATTTACATTGTAATTTGATAATTAACTATTATATAAATATCCGTCATAAATCAAAATTAAATATTCTCAATTCTCATTAAAATATGTCATTACTAATCTTCATGAACCATTAAATATAGTAGCGAAGGTTATTTTTCCGTTGAATAAAATTAAATCTATCAAAAATGTACATAAAAAATATACCTACATAAAATTTTAATTCATCAAGGAAATTTGGAAACATTAACTTTTGATAAAATTATCGTCATAATGTTTAATTTATTTGTTAAACAGTTGGCAACACTGGGAGGTAAAGGCTTTTCTGATTTTTTATACTCGTTTGCAAAGATTAACAACAAAAAAGACTGAAAAGAATTACTCATAGAATTAGTTCGAAAAGAGCCTTGATTGTGTCATCAAAGAAATAAATATTATCACAATGGAGAAAATTAAATCATTATATAAAACATGAATAAATAAAAAAAAACAATAAATTCTATTTTTTTATTGAAAAACAACTAAATTATTTATTTATAGTCAAACAGCAAGACAAAAATATTCTAATATAGTAATATTACCTCATTGTTATAAAATTTGGTTCTTTAAATTTATAAAATTAAGATTATTTATTAATTATTTTTAATATATATATATTTCACTATAATATATATAAAATATAAGAAATAAAAGAATAAAATTAATACTACTTTATTCGGAAGGCAGTGACTAGTTTCACTATCGGATTGAAAAGAATAGAATCGTGTCGGATCTGATCCAGTGTAGGCACTCACTGCGTATTTCAGTTATTTGTTTTTTCAGCCCATCATCCTATGTGATAATATAGGATCGTGTCGCATCGCATCGGATCCAATGTAGGTGCACCCTAAAACGAAATCCCCCCATTTTTTTGTACCAGGAGTATTAAACTTCTATAACAATACGGTGCTTTTATAGTTGTCAGTAGCATTATATAACATTACATGTATGACACTTTGACATTATATGACACTTTGACGTGATGCGGAGGGGTGCGTCCCCTCCTATCAGGTCAAGTTTCCGTAAATGCCTACGCTTCGGTGGCATATGCTCTTCAAGTTTGTTGATTGTAGTCACTTCATTGATGATGACTAGATGGAATTTGGTTGTCTAGAAAATATTGCATTTTATGTTTTCTTTAAAAAAAAACCCTCCAAGTAGTAAACTGTTTATGATTGTGGAACTTACGACTTTTATATTTGTAAACACTATTTAATCCTCTATTGAACAAAAATGTTGGGGCTCGACTAAGTCATCGAATTCCTCTCGTATTCAATCCTAACAATCCAAAATCCTTCGTAAGATCCTCAAATTTCCTTACTTTGTTACAAATCCAAGTAATCCATATTCCTTAATGTCCCGTTCGTTGCTGATTTGGCCCGAACCCAATATCAATCCTTTCATAACAAACTTTAAACCACTCAAACCCTGAACAATTATTTGATCAGTAACAACCACAGATGGACCTTTCCCGTTCTCAATAAATCCGCAGTTTAGTTATATTTGTGTTTATGTTGGTAGTACTGTCGTTTTGCGTTGATGACGCATGCTTTGTTTATTTGTTGTTATGTCAATGAAAGTTTCAAGCTGCTAGGTTAGTTTCCTTATCGCTGTCGTGCTGTTAATAATGGCTGCTCCGCACCAAATAAGAGTAACGCTCAGTGATCCGTTTTGTGTGGTCGGAAAGTGTTACCAACAAAGTAATCCATAATGACCTTAATGTCCAGTTTGTTGCTGATTTGGCCGTAATCCGATATCAATCTTTTCATGAAAAACTTCATTTCCGCCAAACCCACTAGTTGCAAACCTCGCAACCTCTTTATTTCCTGATAATCCATCAGAAACCATCTGAAAAGAAGATGGCCTCGTGATCTACTAAGTTGAACTTGCTATTTGAGTACTGCTACTGGGTAGTTTCTCTACCTGTCTATATCTCCGGACATTATTTATCTTTCGTTATATTTACTTGATGTATTCAGTATACAGTTGTAAATTTCAATAAATACATTAAAAAAAAAAGCTTCTGATATGTTCTAACATATAAAAACCTAAGACATATTTTGCTCTACGCAGAAGGTGACTTATTTTTCTGTAAGTCGTGTAACTTTACCTTATTTTGTACTTCTTTAAGATTTTCTCCGCTGTTTCCTGTGGCTTAGTTTTTTGGCCTTTTTTTTAATTTAATTTTCTTAGTTTCTTCCTATAAATCATTTTTCATCATTGCTTTCTTTAAATGTATCTCTTCTTTTTTCAAATACGCCGATTCAGAAATCCTCATTGCTCATTGAAGTTCTTTGAGTTGTTGTGCAGGGTGGTGGTGTTAGGAGACGTTCAAACATCGGTCTGTATGGGTCGGTTTTTATATACTGATTAGATTTGTGACAAATTTATTAGAATTAAATTTTTCAATGCCATTGAAATATGAATTGGCTCTAATCACGACAAGTGAAATGATGGTCGTTGTTTCATTTAACGTCACTTTATGCTGCTGTGGCTAATCGGACGATGCTGCAGTGGGAGCTCTAAATGTTGCCTATCCAGGTTTAATTAGGATAGGGATTTTTAACGAGTACCTGACATCGTACAGGCTCGGGACCCCCGTTTAACGTCCCTTCCGAAGGACGGCATAACGAAGGATTTTCTACTTGGTACCAATGATACAAATATCAGTAATTCGAGTAAATATCAGTAAAAATGAGACTTTTCTTCTCCTGTTTCTTCTATATTGTTTCTCGGTCCGTTATTTGATTCTTTTTTTTCCCCTCTTTCCCTAAGAAGACCATTATAGCTGATTAAAATTCTAAAGGCTAAAAGGGAGACGTAATGAGTGACTCGAGTAGACAGGGAAGGCTTGAAACAAATAACAAGAGAAGAGGACCCGGCAATATCAGGCGAGGACAAACAAATGCCGTGTAGACCTCGCAAAATTAAAGCGTTCCTCTTCGTTCTCCTTCTGATAACAATTCTATCACCCGGCATTTCTATTTCCGACTCCATTTAAACAAATCTCCATCCATATTTACATGGCACACTCGTGAGTATGCTAAATTTCTAATGCGCATAATGGTATTTGTACGACGTTGTTTTCAGTGATTTCTACTTTACAGACATTTTAGAGTTCTAGTGTTAAAAAACATTTCAAAAATGTTATATACGAGGGTCGGTCAATTATTATCCGAAATGAATGAATTAAGCCTTTATTATAAAGAGAATTATAAAACAAGATGGTTTACAAAAACTACTAATACTTACATAAACATATTATTATTATTCATGTGTGACCCTTATTACTATGCACTTCGGCCTAAAAAGGCCCATTGTGCTTGAGTCCTAAAGATCCCTAACATAGGTCTAAACTTCTGAGAAATTTTAAATAGTCTTTAAACCTCAGTTCTTGAAGTTCCTTGTATCCACCGGGGCCATGGTCAAATGTCCTCTTTCGACTTAGTGCTATACATTCAAAGAGAACGTGCCAAGGGGTTTCGTCCTCCTCTGTGCACCATCTGCACCTAGATTCTTGTTCAATGCCCAAACGATGCATGTGTTTCCTGAGTTTACAGTGCCCAGTGATGGTTTCAACCATACTTTTGAGGTCGGTTCTCGACGAGTGAGCGGCTTCTTTCTTGATTTTATCAGAAAGATTATCATTGGGATCCTTTATGAAAAGTTTTGTGTGCCTTATCTTGGCTCTATCCCAACGTGTTTTTATCTTCCTCTTGGCTAGTTTGTTAATTGTATCCTTAGCCAGGGGAAGGGGGACCCCGCACCATGGTTCTGGTCCAATAGGAGCGATAACTGCTCCTTTCTTCGCCAATTTGTCGGCCCTTTCATTTCCTGGAATATTACTGTGACCAGGGATCCAAAATATGTTAACTCTGTTATGTGCAGCTAGTTCATCTAGTCTATAAAACATATACATACTTGTATAATACCTAATATTGTAACTTAAATAACAATAATAAATAATAATATTTTTCTTAAACAAAAAACTTTAGTGGTCTGGTTAAGACGGTGGTGTTAAATTTATCTTCGCCAACTTTTCGCCAGACATGCTGCTGGCTTCTTCAACGCGAATGACGTCTATATAAAGGCACGGGTTACCGGAGCATCTTCATTCTCGATCCAGCCTTGAAGAAGCCAGCAGCATGTCTGGCGAAACGTTGGCGAAGATAAATTTAACAACACGGTCTTAACCTGAAACCACTAAAGTTTTGTGTTTAAATAATGGCCGTGGAAAACCTGAAAGAGTATTTAATATTTTTCTTTTTGAATGATGAATTAATTAATGTATTAATATGATAGCTCTTTATAGGCCTTCCCCTATGGGAGTATGGTCTAACTTGAGTGGAGTGGTCAGCTCTATTGGGAAGTGGAGTTCGGTATTAATTTCTGCCACTTAAATTTATTTTGAGCAATTTTATCCGCAATATAGTCATCCAATTTTATTGTAATAAAATAAAAAACTTACAAGTACATCATTTTTCGACATAGTCCTCTTGTCTTTTCAACTCACTTGGTCCGTCGTCGTACAAGCTTCATGATGCCTTCATAAAAGAAGGTTTTGGTTGAGCTGCGAGCCAGGAATGCACAGCTTCTTTCACTGCTAATTTGCAGACGATGCGCCATTTTGTTAATAGTTACTCGTCTGTCTAAGAGCACCATTTCACGGGAACGCTCAATGTTTTCTTCATTTGTGGCGGTAAACAGTCGTCCATTTTTGAATTTTGTAATCCATTCGTGAGAAGAAATAATGGCTGTATCGTCAGCGAAGGTATAGATGGTAGTGCCATACTATCCGCAGTTCCCATATCATTATTAATTGATTTTTTTTATAATAGGAAAATGAGAAAACATTAATGAAACAAAAAAGTAAACTGTTTTATTATTATTGGTCAATTTTTTTATTTTTAAATATTTTTATTCGAGAAAAAAAAAATCTGCTTCCAGTCAATTATTTTATTGTTTTATAAAACAAAAGGTTTCGACACTATGGTGTCATTTTCAATTATTTCTTTTTCTGCATTCCTTAACTGGAAAGTCAGTACTTTTAAAAATAATTTTTAAGGAGATCTCTAGTCCTCCATAGTCAAAATTATATTCTAAGAATATAATATATAATAAGAATATAATTTTGACTATGGAGGACTAGAGATCTCCTTAAAAATTATTTTTAAAAGTATTGACTTTCCAGTTAAGGAATGCAGAAAAAGAAATAATTGAAAATGACACCATAGTGTCGAAACCTTTTGGTTTTATAAAACAATAAAATAATTGACTGGAAGCAGATTTTTTTTTTTTTCTCGAAGATGAAATTTACAATAAATCCAGTTTAAAAAAAGGAAAAAAAATCATAAGAATGAATATTTTTATTCTTAAAGAGAAAAGATATGCCTCCGGCCAGGATTCAAACCCGGAACCTTTGTCTCTCCGTGACAGCGCTCTACCAATTGAGCCACCAAGGCCGCCTGCCGGCAGAGGACAAATCTTTTCTCTTATCCAATCCTATGTCCTCGTCTTCTCGCAATATTTGCGATGAATACACTAGAACAAAGTTCTTTGAACATTATTTTAATTTTAGGATCTTATTGACTTACGTCATATTACTATTTATAATTTTTTATTATTATTGGTCATTTTTTTTATTTTTAAATATTTTTATTTTTAAAGAGAACACGAGGACATAGGAGTCAATAGGATCCTAAAATTAAATTAATGTTCAAAGAACATTCGTTCTAGTGTATTCATGGCAAAAATTGCGATAAAACGAGGACATGGGAAAAAAATCCTAAGTTACGCCGTCCTTCGGAAGGGATAAACGGGGGTCCCGATTAGCCATAGCACCATAAAGTGACGTTAAATGAACAAACAAACGAGGACATGGGATCGGATAAGAGAAAAGATTTGTCTTCAGCCGGCAGGCCGCCTAGGTGGCTCAAATGGTAGAGCGCTGTCACGGAGAGACAAAGGTTCCGGGTTCGAATCCCGGCCGAGGGCCTATCTTTTCTCTTTAAAAATAAAAAAAAAGTAAACTATTTGCTGCGCAATTTCATTATTTTTTCAGCATTACCATTACCCATTGATAATGATTGCTTGAAAACACGACGTGAATTATTCCATGGAGTAGGTTCAAACTAACCTTATGGATTCGCAAGCGGTGGGGTGCCTTTCATCTTTAAGCCTAAACCCCTGGAGGTGGAGTGTTCGTCCAATCCTCTTAGTTTCCTCTCTATGAAATCATACCACTCCAGTTTTCCAGTCCTAATTTCGCTATAATATATGCTCAGCAATAGGAAAACCAGGACTAATCCTCCCAAATTAAAGAGAAATAGACGAAAATAATATTTTAAATCTAATCTCTTATCTAAAAAGAAAAAAGATTAAATAATTGATATAATGGTAGTTATGCGGAAATGCTGGGAAATGGAGCGGAGTGGCTCAGTGGTAGAGCACTGAGTTGCCATGCCGGTAATCCAGGTTCAAATCCCGCTGCGGACAAGACTTTTATTTAGTCTGGTTACATGTCATATGGGATCTAGGACCCTTCTGGGTCTGGACCCCTGGACCCCAGACCCATTCACGGGTTGTAATGGTAAAGTTTTTTTTATTTTTATAAATTATATAAATCAAATTTATATAAAACTAGCTTATGCCCTTTATGTGGAATTCGGCCTGCCACATAAAGTTTCGTGAAAGATCATTTTAAATAAATAATTTAATTATTTTTTTAAAATATAAGTTACTCGAACATTCGAAATTTCAAATGTATAACTTCAAAACTGACGGATTCTATACAACCTTTGAACCCCTATTAAATTAAAGGGGAAACCCTTGGAGTGGAATTATCCGAATTTCTTTCTTAAACTATACACAGAACCTAACTACAAATTTCAAGATGCTAAGTTCCTGATTTACCATTAATTATGTACTATAACGGGGGGGGGCACATGCCCCCGTGCCCCCACATAGATCATCATGTGATTTGCCTTTATTTATGTACAATAATGGATTCTCCACAGTACCTAAAATACTGTCAGGGGGGGGCACGTTCCCCCTGCACTCTCCCATAAATCCGTGCTTGCTATAGCCTATGTGTTATTCTGATGTATAAACTATATTACTGTAAAGTTTCATCCAAATCCGTCCAGTGGGTTTTGCGTGAAAGTGAGACAAACATACAAACATTCACATTTATAATATGTATTAGTAAGATTAGTAGGATATCAAAACAAATAGTTTCACTCATGTTCTTTCTGTTATTTTAACTACTATTATCATGTGATTTACCTTTAATTATGTCCTATTATGGGTTCTCCACAATACCAAAAATACAGTCGGGGGGGGGGCGCGTGCCCCCGTGCGCCCCCCCTAAATCCGCACTTGCTATAGCCTATGTGTTATTCTGATGTATAACCTATATTACTGTAAAGTTTCATCCAAATCCGTCCAGTAGTTTTTGCGTGAAAGAGAGACAAACATACAAACAATCACATTTATAATATTAGTAAGATATTTTGAAAAATAATATTCAATAAAAATATTCCATTTCGTACAATATAAATTGGATTGGGAAGGTATTAACAGTGTTGAGGTTATACAAAATGGCGGATAACGGCCCATACCGATCATTTAAATAACAAGTACCAACATATATTTAATTCAAGATGTTTTTTTTGGGTCAGACCATTATCGATTTTACTAATAAGACGACAGAATTTTATTTTTTAATTAATTTTTTTTAATATAATAAATGACAGCTTTCATCATGATGTTGAATATAAACTAGCGAATATAATTAGTAATGTAACCCTGACGATGGGGGAACAGAGGGGGGAAAATACGGGGAATAAAGGGAAAATACGGGGAATAAAGGGAAAATACGGGGAATAAAGGGAAAATGATGAGAATAAAGGGAGAAGCAACAATAGAGACAAGCAGTTGGCGATCGAAGCCCAACAAAGGATACGCGATATCTATTGTGCACACACTCCTTCTTCGGGATCTTTATAATGTAACGAAGAGGAGAAAATAATGAGACAAGAGCTCTTCTGTAACGGGCTTTATTAGCCATGTTATTAAGTTAGTACTCGATATCTAAGTCGATTCCTTTCACGTTTCGATACTTAAATGTTGCGACGGGTCCCAGTCCCAATCACTACAACCCGTGAACGTTAGGGGTTCGGTACATAGTAGAGACAGTGCTGTTTCATGGACAACGGTTCTGCAAGGAGGTGACTTGTCATAGGTCACGCTCAACCGCGAGATTTCCCCCTTTATTATGGGTAACCTATTTTTATAATATTATATAGAGGCTGGGTGAGCCCCAGGAGGGTCCTAGATCCTATATGATCCATCTCCGGCTGCAAAAATACTAAATAAAAGCTTTGCCTGCAGCGAGATTTGAACCAGGATTTCCGGCATGGCAACTCAGTGCTCTACCACTGAGCCATTCCCCTCCCCAAATAATTTATAAATCATTATAATTATTATTTATTTATACTAATGGAAAAAAAAGGTTAATTGTTACAATTAAATTTACATTACATTTATATTTCCTAACTTTCCACTTTAATTTGAAGGACTCCCTTGTCCAAGTCTTTCTTCCTTTCTTCCTTCCTCTCTCCCCTTTCTTCTTCTTCCTATCACCTATTCCCTTAAAGCGGTCTCTCCCTGCTTTGAATGTATAGAATCAGCGGCCTTGGCCAGTTTAGAGAACCCGCCTTCAGCGGACTCATACTATGTATTGTTTAAAATACCTCCGGGTAGGAAAAGTACTATAATTATTTCCGTATATATATATATATATATTGTAAATATTTTATATATATTGTAAATATATATATATATATTGTAAATATTTTTTTAAATATAAATAAATGGAGATTCGAAAAAAAAAAAAATTTTAATTTGAATTATTTATTTAATTACTGGTTGTTTATAATTACAAATCCCGCTGCAGGCAAGACTTTTATTTAGTCTGTTTGCAGCCGGAGATGGATCATATAGGATCTAGGGCCCTCCTGGGGCTCACCCAGCCTCTATAAACTATTATAAAAATAGGATACCCGAAATAAGGGGGGAAATCTCGCGGTTGAGCGTGACCTAGGACAAGTCACCTCCTTGCAGAACCGTAGTATTATTTTTTTCTTTTTTGAAAGTTGTTTGTACATTTTTCTTCTTTCATTGTATATTATGGTTTTGTATAGATACATTTCAATTTTTCCAATGGCAATTGTTTGGTTTGAGACTGGTCAATTTGGTACAGCATATTGTTTTTGTGAAATGTAGCAAATTATATAAGAAATAAATATATAAAAAAAACTTTACAGAAAGTCAATGGAGCCCTGGCTAAACATTCTCGTGCAATTGTATTGAATATAAAAATTTCTTATGTTGTTTTATTATTTTCCAAAAAAACTATGAATTTTGCATAAAAAACTACGTGATGGAGAGTAATAGAAGTTATTTTTGAAATCAGCGTACTTTAAAACATATAATTCAACCACAATATCTACAATAGATTTTTTTTTTGCAACAATGTGTGCAATCGGTCTGGAATGGGTTAAAGTGGTTGACTTCAATATAGCTTCTATTGCCTGATTTGTACGGTTGAATGAAAAAAATAACTAATGTATTAATGAATATAAATTTTTGATTTATATATTAGTATTTATTTAAATATATAAGTATAAAAAGATACAAGTAAACCCTAAAATAATAATCAAACGCATAATTTTCTTCTCTCTCAATGCCTCTTTCTTTGAGTATTTTATTCTTTAAACTAAATGTTTGTATAAAATATAACTAGTAATAAAATTTTGTTAGTGAATAAAAATGTTCAGTAAACAAAATTAATTTTATCATAGAATATTTTAATTTTTTTATATATTTTTACATTAGTTTTATAATTTATATATATAGTTACAGAGGAAAATAAACAGTGGAAATGTAATAATTAAATAAATAAGAAAAGAAACAAGAATCACTAAAATAGAGCAAAAAACTCTAAAAGAAACTCTATTATTTATTATAATGCAATTGGGAAAAACCACAATGCAAAGCCTTATGTTTCAAAAATACACCCACTTACCCGTCGACGTTTCGCCTGTTCAGGCATTATCAAGACACAAAAAACAAAAAAGGGGGTTATGTGAATCACATCTCTAAGAAAAAGGTGCAATACATCCCAACGATCAACAGCCCAAACAGGCTCCAAACATGAGACAGCACCCCACCACCAGTTGTATGTTGAACGTCTTGGTGTTGGGCTGTTGATCGTTGGGATGTATTGCACCTTTTTCTTCGAGATGTGATTCACATAACCCCCTTTTTTGTTTTTGTTGTCTTGATAATGCCTGAATAGGCGGAACGTCGACTGGTAAGTGGGTGTATTTTTTGAAACATAAGGCTTTGCATTGTGGTTTTTCCCAATTGCATTATAATAAAAGAAACAAGAATTTGCATGAGATCGCAAATAATGCTCAATCAGATTCGATTACGAACTCCATATTGAATGAGTTAACAGAATCGAAAAATGTTCACAAGGTCTTCACTAAGAACTCTGAATTTAAGTTTTCATGAATTTAGAACTTTCATAAAAAAATAAGGCATAACTTCTGCGACACTTATTATTTTTATCTTTAAATATGGAAAACTAATTCTTACTTCAAGTGGAGTTGGAAACACATTCTTCACAGAAAAGTTCACATACCTAAACAAATAAAAAATACGATTAGTATTTAATTGTTTACAATTAAAAAGATAAAAAAGTTATGGTATTTAGACTAATCTAATTATTTTCCCATCCCATAGGTTTCTGTCAGTATATTATTCATGCTGTATCTATCTAGTTGAATATAAAAGAAGAAAGCTGAATAAAAAACACGAGGAATGCCAATAAATATCTCTGCTTCTATCTGTATATACGCTGGTATGTATTCAGCGTTGGTGTCAGTGAAATTAGATCAATGCTTGGTTGTCTCTTTATACACGCGTAGATGTTGCGACGGATATATACTTTATAAAACAAGGCTATTGAGACGGATTGTTATTCACACATTTACAGCATAGTATATAATGTATTGGTAAATAAATACATAATGTAGGAGGGTGAAAAATAAATTTGTTTAATTGATATAACATAAAAAAAAAAAAAAAAAGAAGATACCAAAACGAAAAATATTTAGTTAGCTATACTTAGGGATAAGAAAAAATGGTTTATTTCTCGCTAAATGCTTTTCATTTTCGAAGAAGAATAGTAAAATAAGTGAAAAACATTTCTTCATTTTGTTTTTTTCATTTTAAGAAGTAAATTTCAGTTTGAACTCGAAATGTACAGGCTATTACAATCTCAGTTATTGAGCATAATTTTCTGAGATGAATTATTCTTTTTGATGACTTATTTTTATTACAATAACATTTAAGATATTTGCTAGGCAATATATTTTATATTAATGTTAAGACCGTGGAAAAATTCCAACGAAAAGCCCTTAGTCTCCAAACTAAAACAGAAATAGAAAATATCTGTCCAATATTTCGCCCATTCAGGCATCCTCAGGGTAGAAAGAGAATAACAGCAAAACAAAACATGAATAATGCACCCAAGAAACATCCCACCACCTCCTAATTTTATGTAAGGTCTCTTTTTACATTTCAATATTAATATTTTATATTAACACATCAATATAAGGGCGGATTTAGGGGAAGATTTTTGTGTACTGTGGAGATGTGAGTACATAATTATAGGCAAATCAAAGATCATAGTTGTTAAAATAACAGAAAGAACATGAGTGAAACTTCTGTTTTGATATTTTAATAAACCTTTGAAACCTTTCTATGAATAGTACAAGTTTATTTCTAAGATATTGTTGATTTTTTTCCCGTCTGCCCGTTGTGACCCCCCCCCAGAAAAAAATCCTGGATCCGGCCGTGTATCAATAGATTATGTAAATTTTTTTTTTTTTATTTATGGCATTGGATACTTCCATCCATACAGCCAGCTATGTATTTATTTGTTTAACTGTTAAGTTAGTTGCCAACAGAACGTGGTGTTTCTCAGATGGTTGCCGCCTGTTTTTCCCAGGCGGTCATCCATCCCAGTGCTAACCACGCCCGACGTTGCTTAACTTCGGTGATCTGACGGGAACCGGTGTGTTCTACGTGGTGATTATGTAGATAGATTTATAAGAAACAGTACGAACACAATAATGAAAGGTTAATACTATATTTGTTATACAGCTTTTAAGTATATGTAATACCAAATCATCAAATCGGATTTTGGAATTCTGAAATCACTCAAAAATCTTCTTCCTCCTCAGTGCCTCTCAGCGTGGAGTTGTCTCGATCCACTCCATCCAGTTGGCTCGATTATCAAGCCACGACGTCCTGGCCTGAGATCTTTAGCCAGTTGGTCTAGCTTCGAAGAACTTGAAGCGTGGTCCGCCATCTTCTTCCATTCGGCACACATGTCCGAACCACTTCAACTGCCTCTTCTCTAGCTCCTCTCTTAGCTTCTGGTGTTCCTGATGTGTTCCCTCCCAGTTCGGTCAGTAACTCTTCTGAAGAACAGTGGAGCGTCGATTATCCGAACGTTCAATTTACGGAACTGTTTCTTTTGTTGTTTTTTTCAAATGTAATTGTAATTTTGAATGATAATTGTTGACCTTGATAATATATGTTGAAGAAATCGGTCCGGGTAGAGGTCACTGAATGAATTTCTCGTGTAATTTGAGAAAAACTTTATTGATAGCCAACGTTTCGCCCTACGTTGTAGGTCTTCTTCAGGGCTAAATTTTTCGCACTTCGTAGTTTATAGTATACACTCATACATTTTAATCTTCATGATTACCTTACTGTACATCTTTATCATTTTTATTGCCTGTATTCACCTTCTTTTGGTTTATTTATATTTAAAATGTTTTAATATATTTGTACCATTTTCTTATATTGTCTGTATTTTGCATATAGCCCTGAAGAAGGCCTACAAAGTATCTCTATCCGGACCAATTTCTTCAACGTAATTTTAATTAATTTGATCAGATCATTCAGTTAGTAATTTGTATTGGTATATAAAATAAAATTTGCCGAAAAATGAAATGATTTTTCCATGAACGCCAATAAGGAGGGGGCCCTCATCATTTCTCGGTAACAGCAAAAAAATGAACTTAGATTTCAATAATTATTTGTTTACTAAGAACTGTAAACCTAATTAGGTAATTTCATTTGTTTCTATGAATCCCTCCCTTTTCATTTGGTTGGTATTTATTTTTTAGAGAATTTAGCTTATCCGAATTTTGGATTATCCGAAACACCCCTGATATTAGTTCCGATTATAGACGTTCCACTGTATTTCTGAGACGGTGATTCTGTCCTTCAATCTGTCGAGAAGGACCCAGCCCTCATTTCCGTATAGTAAGGTGGGGAGGTAAATTGCATTAAAAATGTGAAGTTTTACATTTTTTCTCAAGTTCACCTTTCCCAACAACAGAATTGCAGATTTGGTAATAAATATTGTTCTCTTTTTTTAATCCTGTTGGATATTTCTTGCTGAATTTTACCATTTCTGCTGAGAACTTTACCTAGGTACGTGTAGCCTTCTGCTTTCTGTACGATTTTACATCCGCAAGCGATCTCCACATCTTTAGGATCTCGTCCTATTTGCATGACTTTACTTTTACTTGCATTTATTATCATGCCTTTTACTCAAAAATTAATTATTTTATTTATTTTAAATTTTTTTTTAAATTAAAATTTAGTTGCATGCATGAAAATTAACCACATGTCCATACAAAGTACTGTATTGCACTCAATGTAGCTCAGTGGTTATGCTTGATTTCGGACAAATCATCTCCCTGCACAACTTTTGTCCTAGAAATAGTGCAGTCTCTACCATGTACTGAACCCAAAACCCTTCACGGTTTACAGTAGCAGTGTTTTTTAGGTACTTGTCTAATTTGACGCCCATCGACCCCAGCGCCCCAAGTGGCAGTTTCCTTAACTACCTGCTACTGCTGCCGTAACCTTTCTTAGTCCTTTGTTATTGTTTGTGTCAAGTGAACGTCTATTTGTTTTCATCTTAATTATACAATATGAGTTGGAATTTAATGAAGATTTTTCGCGAGGTGAGTGATGAAAATTCACCTCTGCTATTTCTTCAGGAGCGGAACGTCATTCCCCGGAAAATGTCTTGCAGAAATGGACATAATATGAAACTGCAACTTTATAATTTTTGTAAGATATTGTTCTTTTTTATTAATATTGTTTATAATAAATGTTTTATTTTATCTTATTATTTATTTTCTATTTTAAATATTTCAATTTTAAAGATAAATAATTATATTTAACTAAAATATGATGTTTTTTGGTTAATTGTTTTTGTTGTTATGTATATAGGACACCCTTTTGATGTTATATTGGAAGATGTTCTTTTTAATGAATATTGTTTATAATAAATGTTATATTTTATCTTCTTATTTATTCAGTAGTTTATATATTTTAATTTTAAAGAGAAATTGTGATATACAACTAAAATATGATATTTTTTTTGTTATTGATTTTATTTTCATCTATTTTTCTTTTAAAGAGAAATAGATAAAAATAAAAACAATAAAAAAAAAAATGTCATATTTTAGTTGTATATCATCTCCTATTCCATTTCCTAATAATCCTCTTGTATGATAATGAAAGAATACGATTTCAAATATATTGTAGGTAGCATAACCTGACAGGGTCCAAATAGTTGAGGTAAGTGCCAGAGGAGCGCGCTGGGGTCGATGGGCGTCAAATTAGAAAAGTACCGTTTTTTATACGTATTATATTTAAATAGTTATCTTATTAAATTTAATGTAATTATTAGATTTTTATTGATAATATTCAAACCATAAACCATAAACACCAACCCCATAAACCATATAGCCAGGCATTTTTGACAAACACAGATATCTCTCCGATCCGGCCCCCCAAATCCCAATCCGAGAGATCCGATTTCATCTTATCCTCTTAAAAGTAAAATCCTATCATATAATGTTTCCCAGATCTCCCATTTTTTTTAATGGTGCAATTTTCTTTTATGATCAACAAAAAATATGTATTGAAATAATACATAAGTGTAAGGCGATAGTATAAGATGTAGTATGTAGAGCTAGATTAAATAGATGCATCAGGTAAGTATCTTAATTCTTTTTTTTTTTTTGATGAATTTATTGATATTTACAACTGTAATAATATTACAACAAGTAAATCTGCTATTATGAACAATATGACATGAAAAAAAAAATTTGTGAAGAAACTACCCATCGGGTAGCATCCAATTAAGTTCTATAGTAGAAGATCTCGAGGCCATCTCCTTTTCAGCCGCCTCGGAGGGTTATCAGGAATATTATGGGAAGAAAGTTGAGAGACTAGCGGATTCAAGTGTGTATGGAGCTTGTCATGGAAGGATAGGTATCTAGTTTGGGCCAAATCAGCAACATATTAAGATCATGATGGATGGGTTTGTTTGTGACATAATAAGGAGCATTGAGGATTTTACGAAGGATTTTGGATACGAGATGAATTGGATGGTTTAGTAGAGCCCCAAAGCTCTAATCCGTATGCCCAAATAGGTCTGATACCTGTCATGTAAATGAGTCTTTTGTAATTAATTGGGAGCTTAGAGAGTTTGTAAATGTTGAAGCAGGCGAAAACGTAAAAATGAAATGTACTAGATTTCATTTACAAAGGTTAACTTTGATTGAATTATTTTGTGTAACGGCTTAAAGAAATCAGGAACAGTGGCTCTGTGATTTGTCAATTTTTAAAAATATTTATAATTTAACTGGGGAGCGGAGTGGCTCAGTTGTAGACGCATTGAGTTGCCATGGCGAAAATCCTGGTTCAAATCTGGCTGCAGGCAAGACTTGTATTTAGTCTGTTAGCCGGAGATGGATGGTATAGGATCTAGGACCCTCCTGGGGCTCACCCAGCCTCTAAAAGTGGGTATCTTGGGGTTGAGGGTGATCTAGGAGGAACATTACTAAAAACTGTTTCACATATATATGTAGTTTAAAAAGCTATGAATTTTCTCTTTAAATGATTCAATTAATGTTAACCTTATTTTTTTTAAATTCGTAATAATTGAACCTAATACAATGTATTAGAATTAACAAATTGTTTTAAAATATAATTTTTACTAAATTATTTAAAGGCAAGAGAAAAAAATGCATGGGATACAACTATTTAGCGTAGCCTATATATTCCCTACACCTATGATTTTAGCAGAATTAATCTCTGTTAAAACCTTAATGATTAATGATTAAAAAACTTTTTTTTTTATTTTTTTTTTTTTATTGATATTTACAACTGTAATAACATTACATCAAGTAAATTGTCTGTATGAACAAAGGACATGAACAAAAAATCACTTGTGGAGAAACTATCCATTGATAGCACTCCAATGAAGCTTTATAGTAGAAGGTCTCGAGGCCATCTTCATTTCAGACGCCTCGGAGGGTTATCAGGAATATTATAGGAAGCAAGTCGAGAGACTAGCGGATTCAAGTGTGTATGGAGCTTGTCATGGAAGGATAGGTATCTAGTTTGGGCCAAATCAGCAACATATGGGATATTAAGATCATGATGGATGAGTTTGTTTGTGGCATAATAAGGAGCATTGAGGATTTTACGAAGGATTTTGGATTGTAAGGATTGGATGGTTTAGTAGAGCCCCAAAGCTCCGTATGTCCAAATAGGTCTGATAATTGTCATGTAAATGAGTCTTTTGTAATTAATTGGTAGCTTTGAACGTTTGTCCAGTAAATGTTGAAGTAGGCGAAATCGTCGAGCAGTTTCTTGTCTTTTCAGTCTTGTATGAGGATTCCAAGTGAGACGTTTGTCCAGATGGAGTCCTAGATTAAAAAACTAAATGACTTTTTAAAATATTAAGGCCACTCTGGAATTTGAGCCATATCAATATATATGTTTAATCTAAATAAGTGAGCTTTCACAAAATCCATTATATAAACCCATCCTTTAATGAACAGAACGTAATATCTGATTTATCTACCTGCCTTATTCACACAATTATCGGTTCTTTGTTCTCATAAATAAACGGTATGCTGAAATAAATAAATATACCCAGAAGAAGATATGAGGATTAACGGGACTATATAATTAATATATATAACTCCTTAAAAAGAACAACATAATTCGAAAATCATCATTGTTGAGTTAAGCCTTCAGTAGCATTTGTTTTGGTTGAAGCTATTTAATTCAAGAACGAATATATCTAATGTTTCATTTCTAAAATTTTATTTTTTCAATAAAGGAATATTTTGTTATTATTTATTTAATTGTTATATGACCGGGACTCGAACTTGGGTCTCCCACCTCTCCGAGGTGACGCCTCAACCATCTCGGCCACCCTGGCACCTTTCTCGGCCAGTCCTATCAATTCTTTTCACAGACATTCTCCTCGTGTATACATCGCAAATTGCGAGAACAAGGAGATATAGGATCTGTGAAAAGAAACGTGCCAGGGTGGCCGAGGTGGATAAGGCGTCACCACGGAGAGGTGAAAAACCCGGGTTCGAGTCTCGATCCTGGCCATATTTTTTTCTTTTCAAATAAAATATTTAAAGAAATATGTTTGAACTTGAAGTTTTATAGGAATAACTCATTTGTTAGACTCAACAAAGTTTCAAGATTTTAAAAATTTTTCTAATGGTTAAAAAATTTCAATATCATCATTACAAAAGGGATGCCTTGCTTTAACAATACTCAATTTTTTATTAAGGTATCAGTTCCGTTGGTTGGTTTGATTTTATCAAAAAATACAAGTTATATAGTAGAAAGGTTTAGTATTGAAAATAGAATGTAATTATGGACAATGAGTAGATTTTGGTGATGATTTTATCGAGAAATAATCGTTTCAAATAATATTGCTAGTAGTATAGATGCACTAGCGGATGTAGGAAAATTTTCAGGGGGGGGGGGCATGGGTCAATGTGAATATGTTATCAATGTATACGATCCATATATGAATGAAGATACATAAAATATAAATTTTTAATTTAAGACAACTGAGGCCAGAAAACAACAACATGTATAAAATAAGCTCCTTGATCAAAGCGAAAAAACATAAAAGGGTTCGCATTCGCCGATTTTGGATGCACCCATTGAGAAAACATTCGATACAATGAATAATTTTGCTGTGTAAAATGTGTTTTTTTCTTGTTGAAAACCAATTAAAATTCAGGTCAATATCAACTAATGAGAACTCTAGAGGGGAAGGGCATGGCCCCCATTGCCCCCTCAAATCCACCAATGTATAAATGATGATGACGTTCGTTGAAAAGTCGAAACGAAAAAAATCTTCGATAAAATGAATTATACACATTTTCTGTAAAGGAGATAGTTGGGGGGTGCAGTCAATAAGTACACAGAATAAGTGATGAACTTATATTATGTGCCGACGTTTCGACCTACAGTGTAGGTCATCTTCAGGGCTAACAGAGAAACAAACAGAACAAAAAAATATAAAAAATGTACAGTAACAATAATATGGTGACAAGTAATGTAGAAAAATAAAATAGTGGTAGATATGAAGATAGAAAAAGAGCCAGATTATAATAAAATAAAGATATAGACAGATTTAAAAAATTAATGATAATGAAAAAATTAAAATAGTGAAAGTAATGAATTAAAAAAGTTACAGAAATAATAAAATTTGGCTTTATCTTGTTTTTTATTGAACCGTTTAAAGAATAGGATTCAATAATTATTGTGTGAAATAATGTATTTAAATAAGGTTTCTTATTTTACAAAGTAATTATTTTTTTTTAAAGATTAATGTATTGATATTCACAACTGTAATAATATTACAACAAGTAAATCTGCTAAAATGAACAAATGACATGAAAAAAAACACTTGTGAAGAAACTATCCATCGGTAACACTCCAATAAAGTTGTATAGTAGAAGGTCTCGAGGCCAACTTCTTTTCAGACGCCTCGGAGGGTTATCAGGAATAGTATGGGAAGCAAGTTGAGAGACTAGCGGATTCAAGTGTGTATGGAGCTTGTCATGGAAGGATAGGTATCTAGTTTGGGCCAAATCAGCAACATATGGGATATTAAGATCATGATGGATGAGTTTGTTTGTGGCATAACAAGGAGCATTGAGGATTTTACGAAGGATTTTGGATTCTAAAGATTGGATACGAAATGAATTGGATGGTTTAGTAGAGCCCCAAAGCTCAACTCCGTATGCCCAAATAGGTCTGATAACTTTCATGTAAATGTGTCCTTTGTAATTAATTGGGAGCTTAGAGCGTTTGTCCAGTAAATGTTGAAGTAGGCGAAAACGTCGAACAGTTTGTTGTCTTTTCAGTCTTGTATGAGGAAGAAACTTAAGTTAAGTCTATTGAAAAAATAGGTTGTTCGACTTCACTTGGTTAGGTTCATCAAATGACTTTCATTTGAATGTTACTGTTACTGTTACTATAGCAACAACTGGGATATAAAAACGGGGTAGGTTATCATTATATTTGTTTTTTATTGAACCGTTTAAAGAATAGGATTCAGTAATTATTGTGTGAAATAATTTATTTAAATATCGTTTCTTATTTTAAAGAGAAAATCTGGTTTTATTTTTTATTCCGATACAGGACATTATGTATATTCTATATAGTATATATATATATATATATAGTAATACTAATGATACGAGACAGAGCGCGGTAGCGTAGCGCGGCCATGCTGGCGGTCGATGGCGGCCCCACCCCCGGGCCCGCCCCCCCAGGCTAGAAATAATACACGCTTCGGCTTCTTGCTTCGATTCCTCTCTCTGTAGTCTTCTCTCTTCTCCTTCTAATGGCCTCTATGTAGGCAAAAGATGAATATATTTAATATAAAAAAATCAAATATAATATAAAGAAAATTCTATAAATAATATAAAAAAAATTAAAATAAATCAAACAAACAAAAAACTAGGATACTTTGTATCTGTAGCCCCGGCGAATAAGTGGCTAAGACTATTTTTCTCCAAAACGAGTTTCTTGTACTTAAGTAAGCGGAATCGAGTTAATTTCGTAGTGAATAAGGGGCTAAGTTAGGCATTGGCTTGAAAAGGAGTTATTGTTTATATTACAACTCCATTTCAAGCCAAAACTACGATAATGAAATGTTTCAGGTTATCTGAATGCAGTTAACTCTCTCTGTACAAAATCTGACTTCAACACTTATTCACCGGGGCTGTATATACAAAGTATCCTAGCTTTTTTTTTGTTTGATTTATTTTAATTTTTTTAAATATTATTTATAGAATTTTCATTATAATGCAATTGGGAAAAACCACAATGCAAAGCCTTATGTTTAAAAAAATACACCTATTTACCAGTCGACGTTTCGCTTATTCAGGCATTATCAAGACACCTAAATCAAAAAGGGGGTTATGTGAATCGCATCTCGAAGAAAAAGGTGCAAAACATCCCAACGATCAACAGCCCAAACAGGCTCCAAACATGAGACAGCACCCCACCACCAAGACGTTCAACATACCTGTAGCAAGAGGTATGTTGAAGGTCTTGGTGGTGGAGTGCTGTCTCATGTTTGGGCTGTTGATCGTTGGGATGTATTGCACCTTTTTCTTCGAGATGCGATTCACATAACCCCCTTTTTGATTTTGGTGTCTTGATAATGCCTGAATAAGCGAAACGTCGACTGGTAAATAGGTGTATTTTTTGAAACATAAGGCTTTGCATTGTGGTTTTTCCCAATTGCATTATAATAAATAATAGTGTTTCTTTTTGAGTTTTTGGCTCTATTTTAGTTATAGAATTTTCTTTATATTATAATTTAAACCCTAAAGGTTTTAGTAGAGTTACATCGATATTGTTCTAGAAATTGAAATTCAGTTTGGTTCTAAGAAGCTATAAGCATGGTCCTACTTAAAAAATGTCCTTTTTTGTTATACGCGAGTTTTATACTTCTGAAAATTCCAATGAAAGATCCCCGGCATCTTATCCATAGCATTGTAAATAGTGTCATATATAACTTTAAGAATTTACAAAGAGACGATCGAATAATATTCCCCAACTAAATGTAAACAATACTTTAGACAAAGCAGACTAAATATTTAGGACTTGACATGGACAAAATGTTAACTTTTATTTTCCACACCGATGCAATAAAGCTAACAGGGCTCTGTGTACTATATAGCCATACTTTGACAGGAATTCTAAATTAAGCACAGATAATAAGTCATTATTATATAAAGCCTGCTTACGACCTATACTAACATACGCAATCCCAATATTTAGTTATATGTCTAAAACTAATAACAAAAAATTACAAATATTCCAAAAAAAAATGCTTTAGAATTAATGGAAATTATGCCTATTACACTAAAGTTAAAATTATGCATAAAGAATTATGTATACCTTATATTAATTATGCAAAATAATTCTTTTTTAAGTGTAATCACAATAAAGCCCCACTCATAAAATATATTTGGAACTACACAAAAAATTATACAAAGCATATACATAAAAGAACAAAGCATTTATTATTGTCGGATACCAATTTCTTTTATTTTATTGTTATTGTTTATTATATGTATATAAGTTATTAAGAATGTATAGTTACAGTTTTTGTTTATTTTATTTTTTTCTCTTTTGAAAGTTTTTTTTTATTGTATATTTTTTTCTTTCATTGTATATTATGATTCTGTATAGATAAATTGAAATTTTTCAAATGGTAATTGTTTTTAGTTTGAGACAGGTCTATTTGATACAGCATGTAATTTTTGTGAATTGTAGCAAATTATAAAAAAAAAAAAAAAAAAAACTTTACAGAAAGTGAATAAAAATAATTAAAATATCAGCAAGAGAAATAAAATATATTAATAGAATGAATGAATAAAGCCTTTTATTATAAAAAATTAACAGGAATTATTAAAATAATAAAAATTAAAATAATTTTACTACAGATACTCTATACAATATTTGCAACTTTTATAATATTATGAACTTTTTTTGCTTGCTAATTTTATAACTAATTTTATTTTAAAATGAAAAATTAAAATGTATGAGATGAAAATAGTTGACTGGATGATTTAATGTAAAGGAGATAGTTGGGGGGTGCAGTCAATAAGAACACAGAAAAAGTAATGAACTTATATTATGTGCCGACGTTTCGACCTACAGTGTAGGTCATCTTCAGGGCTAACAGAGAAACAAACAGAACAAAAAATATAAAAAATGTACAGTAACAATAATATGGTGACAAGTAATGTAGAAAAATAAAATAGTGGCAGATATGAAGATAGAAGATAACGAATATTAAAAAAAGAGCCAGATTATAATAAAATAAAGATATAGACAAATTAAAAAAATTAATGATAATGAAAGGAATTAAAATAGTGACAGATATAATAAAATCACTATTTCAATAATTATATCTGTCACTATTTCAATAATTTTGTTATATCTGTCACTATTTTAATTCCTTTCATTATCATTAATTTTTTAAATCTGTCTATATCTTTATTTTATTATAATCTGGCTCTTTTTTTAATATTTGTTATCTTCTATCTTCATATCTGCCACTATTTTATTTTTCTACATTACTTGTCACCATATTATTGTTACTGTACATTTTTTATATTTTTTGTTCTGTTTGTTTCTCTGTTAGCCCTGAAGATGACCTACTCTGTAGGTCGAAACGTCGGCACATAATATAAGTTCATTACTTATTCTGTGTTCTTATTTACTGCACCCCCCAACTATCTCCTTTACACGAAAAATTAAAATAATGGTTCAGAATATAATAGGTTAATGGATGTCAGTGTGCTTTGCTATTCTTGTTCCTTTTACTAATTATATTATTATAGATTATTCACTGTTCATTTAATTATTAACTAAATTAGATACTTAGTAGAGGCATCCCTTTAATATATTATTAATGCAAAAAATCTGGTGGTTGAGCGTGATCTAGGACCAATCACCTCACTGCACAACAATTGTTCAAGAAACAGTATAGTCTCTACCATGTACTGAATCCTAAACTCTTCATGGGTTATAATGGTACAGGTTATATATTATATATTATATTAGATCCCTCTAATATTCTAGAAAGTGAAGTTCAGTTTAGTTTTAAAAAGCGTATATCCTATTAACTGATATAAAAATAAAATCTGTACAACTGCAATCCATGAATTTAAGTTCCATGGACATTAAAAAGTTTTCTACACTCAACGTTTAAAATAAAAACTATTTCTTACTTAATACATTAGTTACTTTCTCTTTGTTCCAGTAAATCGACCAATTAAAGATCAATTGAAGTCGTCCACTTTAACACCTTAAGCTGCTGACGCTGAGGTTGCAGGCGCAGAATACAAACGCGTACAACCTATCTGTATGTCAGGACAATCTGCACGGCGTCGGTTACTATCCTGGTATTTTGGTTTTCATATGTTTATTTCTAATATAATTTGCTACAATTCACAATAGTAATATGCTGTACCAAACAGACCAGTTTCAAACTTCAAAAACTTGGACAAATTTAAATGTTTAAACAAGTTTAAAATGTGCCTCAAAAGAAAAAATTATACAAAAAAACTTTCACCAGAGGGGAAAAAAAATAATAATCAAAATAAACAAAAATTGTATCTATACATTCTTAATAACTTATATACATATAATAAACAATAAAAATAAAATATAAGAAATTGGTAATCTACAATAATAAATGATTTGTTCTTTTATGCATATGCTTTGTATAATTTTTTGTGTAGTTCCAAATATATTTTATGAGTGGGTTTTTATTGTTGAATGGTTTGCTCAATTTATTGACAAATACATCAATATACTATGTATATATATAATTATTTATGCATAATTTTAACTTTAGTATAATATGCATAATTTCCAGCAATCCTTAGGCATTTGTTTTGAAATATATTTAGTTTTTTATAGTTTGTTTTAGACATATAACTAAATATTGGGCATGCGTATGTTAGTATAGGTCGTAAGCAGGCCTTATATAATAATGACTCATTATCTGTGCTTAATTTATAATTCCTGTTGAAGTAAGGATATATATTACACAGAGCCCTGTTAGCTTTATTGCACATATAATCAGTGTGGAATGTAAAAGTTAACCTTTTGTGTTTGCATCCTGGTAATAAAATGAAGAACCTGTACCGAAAAAACCCTTGAAGGGTCTTACGTTCAGTACATGGTAGAGACTATAATGTTTGTTGAACAACGGTTGTGCAGGAAGGTGATTAGTACGAGATCTCGCTCAAGCGCCTGATTCCATCCCAAATCAACCACTACTTTTCTCTCCCACTTTATAGAGGCTGGCAGAAGGGTCTGTAGATCTCACAAAATCCATGAGGTTTTATAGATTAAATGATTTATCTATCACAGCTGGATTTGAAGACTGGGCATTTAGCACAGTAAATCAGGTCACTCAACTCTTTATTATTTATTAATTATTCATCTATTCATTTAATTGTAATATTGCAGGTACTTAAGGTTTTAGTGAAAATATCTCAATATTATTCCAGAACTTAAGTTCAGTTTTGTACTTATCCCTGTCATGAGCCTATTAATATCTTAGTAGCCAATTACTATAGCTTTGAGATAATATGCCACTAAATATATATATATTATAAAACAGAGTCCTCGGCCGCATTTGTTCGCGGTAAACTCAATAACTACTGCTCGGATTTTCATGCGGTTTTCACCAATAGATAGAGCGATTCACCAGGAAGGTTGATGTATATAATTTGTCGAGGTTTTTTAAAAATGTGTTGGAATATAACGATAATTGTTGGAAGTGTAGGAAAAAGTATAGCCTCCTGGGAGGTTTCATCAATGATACTGCCTAATCCCTTTGAAATATAACGAAACAATGGATAGTGGAATATTCCTCTTTTATAGATCTACAAAAAAGTCAGATATAGCATATATTTATCTTTTAAGGACAGCTAACTATACCTATTTTATATTCTAAAAAATTGATAACGTACAATGCGGTATTTGGAAAGCTATTTCGATGAGTACATTATTAAGCCTTGTCAACTTATATACTTTAGTTACCTTAAGCATTTCATGCGCATTATCAGAATATCGTATACCATATAATTTAAATGAGTATCTTATGGGTTATCGTAAAAACTTAACGCGCATGAAAATAAATTCGTATATAAAGAAATATTTTGTTTTGTTTTTATGTTTATAATCTCTAAATAATAAAATAGATTAGACAGACAAAACATGTAGGCATAATATGTCTTATTACGAGTGCAATTGTCGGGGGGGGGGAAGTTGCTAGTAATAATATAAAACATAAATTTAAATCATAAAATAATAACAGTGCTATTTTTCTAATAAGATCCAGCATCATCACCTGAATCAAAATTGTTGACTTTACAAAATGCCTGAAACGACAATTTACAGATCGCCGTTCAATATTAACAAAACAAAGTTTCAAAAAGTTTTTTTCATGACCATGATAATTAATCTGAGACATAACCTTAATGACTACACACTTCCATCGCATCCCATCCCGAAATCCTGGGGCTCACGGTTGGGCGTGATCTAGGACCAATCTCCTACATGTACAACCGTTGTTCATGCAACAGTAAAGTCTCTACCACGTACTGAACCCAAGACCCTTCATAGGTTGTAGTGGTAAAGATTTTATTAATGCCACTTAGTTCACTTGGCTAAGCGTCAGAATGACCAATGAATATCCGGGAATAGGTTTCGCAACAAAAAAATTTGATTGAAGCGCCATCAAAGATTGTTGGAACGACACGAGGGGTTCATCATCAAGGCAAGTGCCCTTCATTAAATTTTTAAAGCGGTTAAAGAAAGTGCCTCGGATCAGTGTGTGCTTCCAGCGCTTTACTGGAATTTTCCGAAGTGTCAAATTCTCCACTATAACGCTTAAACCATTGATATATCGAAAAGACACAAATATTCGGATCAATTTTTGTTGTATAATGTTTTGGTCTTTCTGAATAAATCAATTCAGATTAAAAAAAAAGTCTCTTTAATTCTTTCTTGGAGCTCCACTAAGCCATCGAATTCCTCTCGTATCCAATCCTTACAATCCAAAATCCTTCGTAAAATCCTCAATGCTCCTTATTTTGTTAAGAATAAAGTCATCCATAACGACCTTAATGTCCCTTTTGTTGCTGATTTGGCCCGAACCCGGTATCTATCCTTTCATGACAAACTCCATTCCCACTCAAACCCCCTAGTTTCAAACCTAGCTTCCTCTTCAATTCCCGATAATCCTCCGAGGCGTCTGAAAAGAAGATGGTCACGTGATCTTCTTAGTTGAACTTTGATTTGAGCACTACCATTTGGTAGTTCCTCTACTTGTCATTATCATGTCATTATGTATCACTTAGCCTATTTACTTGTTGTATTATTGTAATACAGTTATATCAATAAATAAATTTAAAAACAAAAAAAATCTTTCTTCTTTACTAATATTGCAAATAACGAAATGAGAGCTTTCTAATAGACTGGAAGTATTCTTAATTGGTGGATTAATTTTAGTATATTTACCGCAAAAGATGATAGGCATGGAGAATAGGAACTTTTACCAAGAAAATGAGGAAAATGTGAGGTTACCAAACAAGCCTTCGCGGAAGGGAAGTTTTCCTCTCATTAGATCATTTTTCTTGGAATATTATTCAAGAGGGCAAGGGAATAGGGTTTCAAGGCTGCACATGGCACTGATTCAAGTGAGGAAATGTAAAAAGAGCAATTATTTTTTTATTTATTCTTCTTTTGATGGTGATTATTTTTAAATACTTTTATATTTAATATTTAAAAATAAACACCGTTAAAAGAACAATAAATAAAAAATATCCCAATCAAAGTAATGTTCAACGAATATTCTCCCCGTGTATACGTCACAAGAATTGCGAGAACACGGGGATATAGGATCGGTAAAGAGAATGGGTATGTCTGGTTTGGATGCGACCCCTGGTAGCTCAGTGGTTAGAGCACCGCACTAGAGATGCGGGTTCGAATCCAGGCCAAGACAAATCTTTTCTATTCAAAATAAAAATATTTAAAAGTAATAAGAGTCATATTTCCCGTGTTCGAAATGTGTTTATCTGTGATAATAATGCGAGTGAAATAGTTCGTAGAAGGAATTCAAGAAAGATTTCTCATCCAGAAGGGACTCGGATAAGTACTGTCTTCCATACCTTCTATTTACTTTTGACCTACGGTGTACTGTAGGAAGTTTCAGAGCCCTGATAAGGAATAGGATTAACGAATTCCTATAAAAATGGTGAAGCAGGTAGGAGATTTATCCTAGATCACGCTACAATCACCTACTTATAGAGGCTGGGTGAACCCCAGGGGGTCTCCACATCTTAGAGGGTCCATCCCCTGATGTAAACAGATTAAATAAATTATCTCCCACACTCGGCTTTGAATCCGGCACCTTTTGCACTGAAACTCAGCGATTTACAAATGAGCTGCCCCGTTCCCTTAAGTGGCATTAGTTTGCAGATTTCCTTTCTCGAATATGCGGTCAAGTTCGAGAAATTCACTAATATTAAAGCCTAAACATGAGTAGCGTCATATGCATGCCCAATATTTAGTTATATCGTCCCTGCCATCGCAAAATATCGAATGTGAAAAAAATGCAATTTTCGTTTTCGACTTGTAGCAGTTGCTTTAGGATTGATAATTGATAGATGAGGCATCTATCAGTCCCCAAAACAATGTAAAACGAATGTCATTGGGTTTACTATATTTTATAATGACATTTTGAGATGGAGGTATACAGATATATTCAAGAAGGGGAAGAAATTGTTTCGAATGAAAAGGATTCCTAAAAAAAAAAGTATTTATTGAAATTTACACCTGTATACTGAATATATCAAGTAAATATAATGAAAGATAAATCATGTCCAGAGACAAAGTAGAGAAACTACCAAGTGATAGTACTCAAATAAAAAGTTCAACTTAGAAGATCACCAGACCATCTTCTTTTCAGACGCCTCGGAGGATTATTAGGAATTGAAGAGGTTGCGAGGTTTGAAACTAGTGGAATTGAGTGGAATTGAAGTTTGTCATGAAAAGATTGATATCGGATTCGGGCCAAATCGGCAATAAACGGGACTTTAAGGTCATTATGGATTACTTTGTTCGTAAAAAAAATAAGGAGCATTGAGGATTTTACGAAGGATTTTGGATTTTAAGGATTGAATACGAGAGGAATTCAATGGCTTAGTGGAGCCCCTATTCCTATCCCGCAAGTCCAGATAGGTCTAATAATTGTCATGTATATGAGCCTTTAGTAATTACATGGGAGCTTAGAGCGTTTGTGTAGTCAATGTTGTAATAGCCTGAAACGGCGAGCTGTTCTTTGACGTTTCAGTCTAGTATGAGGATTCCAAGTTAAGCGTTTGTGAAGGTGTAGTCCTAAGTACCCGGACCTGTTCTACAGGAATCACTGGGATGTTATTAAACGATACAGGAGGAAAGGAAGTCGTTATATATATGTAAAAGGCGTACACTAAACGTCTTTCATCATAATGCGGCTGATACGGTTGCCATGGTAACGGCTGTGAAAGAAGAACCGGGGAGGTTATTTTGATTTGTTTTTGAAGGGGCGAATAATTAAAATAAATTTGAAAAAAAATAAAAGTCTATATTCAGAAAAATAAAAACACTTGTATGTGAAATAATAAATAATCACTGCACTGCAGGTTACAAAAAGAAAATGATTTAATTAAAGGAAATAATTATACTTGAATAAAGTTCTCATTAGACGCTGAATAATAGTCTTTTAAAGCCCAGTCACTTGTTTACACGCCACGTTTTTTGTTCACCACCTCTCGGCAGGTTATGTACATGGTTATGTCAGTGTTGCTAAAAAATATTGCTAATAAATTAATTGTTTAATCACTGGCAACACTGACTGTGCCGGGTGTGACCTTCCCCAGTGACAGGTCAGGTTATGTTTGTCGTGTTACGTGTTTGATTATTCAGTAATTGTGTAAATAGTGTTGAATTGTTGACTTTAAAATTATGTTTTATATTGTTAATTGATTCAAAAACTCTATTTATTATGTGTTGAAATAAAACCAAATTGAGTTTCTCTCTGTAAAAAAGGGTTAAATTTATTTTTATTATAACAATAGTTTTATGTAACTTATTTACAAACTCATTATTATATACAGTCTTACCTGTAAAAAAAGGAATGATCATTTTATAGTCAACAATTCACAACACTATTTACACAATAACTGAATAATCAAATATATCTGGTTCTTCTTTCACAGCCGTTACCATGGCAAGAATATTTTTCCAAGACGATAAGGATTCACCAACTAAACTTTACACTTAGTGAGACAGATAGATATAAATGCTCTGTTATTAATAAATTATTTATAGTATTTTTATTTTTAATTTTATTTACAACTTTAGCAATCATAGCATGGTACTTTATACCGCCTGCCGCAAGTTTTATTGAACTAATAAATAATGACGAAACTAAAAATAAATCAAATATCCTTTTGACATTAATAATTAAATTCTGAAATTAAAACTTTTCTATATCGACCTGCATTTCTTACAAAATTATATAAACATATTAAATTCTCCCCATTCAGAATATCTATTAGTTTTTGCTTTGAGATCAGCTCATGTTTTAAATGTTTTTTTTCTATTTTCTTAATTTATTATAATTATTAGAAGTTTCGACAACTTAATGTCATTTTCAATCTTTTTAACAATTCTTCTGCATCACTGAACAATCATATATAACTTTAAAAAGTTATAAGTCACAAATCTATAAAAAAATTATCAAAATCTAAACAAATATATCCCGACAAACAGCAGACTTAAGCATAGATACCTCATAAAAAGCATTTTTAATGCCTACAAAATTATTTAATTTCTTGGGAATCAACTATCCTCCATGGTTAATTGTTAATATTAAAATTATTTAAACTTTGATCTGTGAAGTAAAAGACGAATTGTATATAATTATGTATTATATATTTCACTGTTATTTAAAAACTTTATGTATTAAAATAATTTAAAATTTAAATTATTGTTTTATCTGAAGAGCTATATAGGGCGTGGTATGTGTCTTCTGAAGCTTTTGGATGGCAAGCTTGAATAAAATAATCATTGTACAGTTCTAACATTTTGGACATTTCTCCATTCTAACTACCCACGGAGTTTAAAGTTAATTTTTTTTATAATTTACTGCTATTTATAACTGTAATTATATTACATCAAGTAAATCTGCTGTATGAACAAAGGACATGAAAAAAAAAATACTTGTGGAGAAACTATCCATTGATAGCACTCCAATAAAGTTCTATAGTAGAATGTCTCGAGGCCATCTTCTTTTCAGACGCCTCGGAGGGTTATCAGGAATATTATGGGAAGCAAGTTGAGTGACTATAGGATTCAAGTGTGTATGGAGCTAGTCATAGAAGGATAGGTATCTAGTTTGGGCCAAATCAGCAACACATGGGATATTAAGATCATGATGGATGAGTTTGTTTGTGACATAATAAGGATCATTGAGGATTTTACGAAGGATTTTGGATTGTTAGGATTGGATACGAGATGAATTGGATGGTTTAGTAGAGCCCCAAAGCTCAACTCCGTATGTCCAAATAGGTCTGATAACTGCCATGTAAATGAGTTTTATGTAATTAATTGGGATCTTTGAGCGTATTTCCAGTAAATGTTGAAGTAGGCGAAAGCGTCGAGCAGTTTCTTGTCTTTTCAGTCTTGTATGAGGATTCCAAGTGAGACGCTTGTCCAGATGGAGTCCTAGGTAAAGTTAAATTTAATTTATAATTTATTTTGCTTATCCTTCGTTAGCTTCATTAAGTAACGTTACTTGACTTATGGCAATACATATTTTTACAATATTAATAATTAGATTAGTTGTATTTATACAAGATGTATAAAGTTTATCTTGGTACCTAAACTCTAACAAGAGAAATCGTTACCCTTCATGTAAGAAAGTAAGTAAAGTTATTGCATCGTCCATTCAGATCTTCCTTGATACCCATCAAAGGAGATCACTAGTCAGAACTTTTACTAATCTTCTTGCAGATCGATCTTCAGAGAGCCACCGGCTATGAAAGCCTGCCTTTCTATTCTTTACAACAAAGCTTCAATATCAAAAGGATTTAGTAAATGCTTTCAGCATATAGTACACGCATAACCAAAAAAAAAAATTAAAATGGAGTCACCTATGGTGCAATGGCATATCATTCTCAGGCCATCCTAAGGATTTTTACTTTGGTTATGCCATCCTTCTATGTGTCCTAAAATGGTATACCCCATCCTGTGTGGTGTAAGGTAATCGCTAAAGAACCCTATCCTAATTAAACGTAGATAGGTAAAATTTAGGACTCTAATTATAGCATCGCTTGATTATCCATTGCAGAATAAAACATATTTAAACGAATAAACAAATATTAGGATAATTACAATAAATGATCTTATTTTTGGTACATTATTTGATAATTCTTATCTGCTTTAATCGATATAATACACATCACATTGGTTCCAATTAAATCTTTATTATGAGATGAAAATAGTTGACTGGATGATCTAATGTAAAGGAGATAGTTGGGGGATGCAGTAAAAAAAACACTGAATAAGTACTAAACTTATAATTGTGTGCCGACGTTTCGACCTACAGTGTAGGTCATCTTCAGGGCTATGAGAGAGAAACAAACAGAACAAAAAATATAAAAATGTACAGTAACAATAATATGGTGACAAGTAATGTAGAAAATGAAAATAGTGGCAGATATGAAGATGAAAGATAACGAATATTAAAAAAGTGACAGAATATAATAAAATTAAGATATAGACAGATTTAAAAAATTAATAATAATGAAAAGAAATTAAAATAGTGACAGATATAATAAAATTAAGATAAAGACAGATATAACAAAATTAATGATAATGAAAAGAGAATGAAAATAATGACAGATATAATAAAATAAGACAGATTTAATAAAATTAAAGAAAATGAGCAGAAATTATAAATAGCGCATATAAAATAAAATACAGAAAATAAATGTACAGAAAGGATAGTAAAGTAAAAATAATATAAAGGAAAATCAAAAAAGAGGAGGTAAATCAAAGATACAAAATGAGAAAATTAACATATACAAAAAAGGTTTTCATTTTCTTTAATTTTATTAAATCGGTCTTATTTTATTATATCTGTCATTATTTTCATTCTCTTTTCATTATCATTAATTTTGTTATATCTGTCTTTATCTTAATTTTATTATATCTGTCACTATTTTAATTTCTTTTCATTATTATTATTTTTTTTAAATCTGTCTATATCTTAATTTTATATTCTGTCACTTTTTTAATATTGGTTATCTTTCATCTTCATATCTGCCACTATTTTCATTTTCTACATTACTTGTCACCATATTATTGTTACTGTACATTTTTATATTTTTTGTTCTGTTTGTTTCTCTCTCATAGCCCTGAAGATGACCTACACTGTAGGTCGAAACGTCGACACACAATTATAAGTTTATTACTTATTGAGTGTTTTTTTTTACTGCACCCCCCAACTATCTCCTTTACATTAAATCTTTATTAGTTGTTAGCGGATCCAGGTCTTAATACGCATGCAGATTACTTGTTCAGTAATTATGATTACTCATGTGAAATAACTCCATACGTTTGAGACAAAATTTCAATTCTTTGTTAGTGATATATTAACAAAGCCTACAATGATTGGAGAAGAAGGTCTTAGTGTTGAAATCGATGAGTCCTGTTTCTCCGAAAGGAAATGTAATGTGAGGAAGATATACCCGCAGCAATGGGTGTTCGGAGGAGTGTGCAAGGGAACTAGGGAGTGTTTTCTATATTCTGTCCCATCTAGAACAGATGAAATGCTGACTTCTTGCATTAAAGCTGCAATACGACCTGGGACAACATATTCTGATTGCTGGAAGGCCTATAAGGGAATGAAGAAAATTGAAGGCATGAGGTATAAACATTACGTTGTTAACCATTCAAAAAATTTCGTTGACTTAAACACAAGTGCTCATACCCAGAGGGTGGAATCACTTTGGCCTTCAGTCAAACGAAGAAACAAAAGATAATGTGGAACGAGTAGAAATATGTTGGATTCATATTTATGCGAATTCATATGGAGGAGAAGCTACTAGAAAGAATGTTTGTTTACTAAGATTTTAGAAAGTATTGCTGATTATTATCCGCAAATTTAATTGCAATTATTTTGTTTTAAGGTTATTTATAAATATACAGATTTTGTTTACGAGTATTTTATTTAATAGTATAAATAAAAGATATCTAAAAAATAATCTGTATGCCTTTACCTAAACAGACCCTATTCCGCTATATTGTTGAAGGGCATGAAAAAAAAAAAAATAAAAATCGGAACAATGCGGCCCATAAATGTACATGATAGAGACTGTACCGTTTGAAGTACAATGACTGTGCAAGGTACAGAAATGGGGTCCACTTTACAGAGTGTGGGTGATCCTCAGGAGGGTCTGTAGGTTCCTTCCGTGGATGTTTAAGGTGGATCTACACATTACATAATTTATCTCTTAAAGCTGGATTTGTACTCGGAACATTTAGCATAGCAACTCGGAATATGCAGAATAGCAAGCCATTAATTAGCCATTCCGCAATCTGTACCACTACAACCCGTGAACGGGTCTGGGGTTCAGTACATGGTAGAGACTGCACTGTTTCATGGACAACGGTTCTGCAAGGAGGTGACTTATCCTTGGTCACGCTTAACCGCCAGATTTTTTACCCTTATTTTGGGTACCCTATTTTTATAATATATTATAGAGGCTGGGTGAGCCCCAGGATGGTCTTAGATCCCATATGTTCCACCTCCGGCTGCAAACAGACTTAAAAGTACTGTCTGCATCGGGATTTGAACCAGTATTTCCGTAATTGCAACACAGTGCTTTACCACTGAGCCACTCCGTTTCCTATTAATTATCCATCATGTTCATTGAAAATTGAATAGGAAAAATCATTGAGATCAATTTTGTAAGATACGATACTGCGCAGGTGCTAACATAACATGAAAGAATAAACAATAAATTTTTTCAAAGTAATATTTATTTATAATTGTTTACAATTATTGGTCAATTTTTTGAGTTTTTAAATATTTTAATTTTTAAAAAGAACAGATAGGCCCTCGGCCGGGATAACAGAAAAGATTTGTCCTCTGCCGGCAGGCGGCCTCGGTGGCTCAATTGGTAGAGCGCTGTCACGGAAAGACAAAGGTTCCAGGTTCGAATCCCGGCCGAGGGCCTATTTTTTCCTTTAAAAATAATAATATTTATTTATATTAAACAATTCTTATTCCTTGTGTAGTAATTATATTAACTCTTGTATGCTAAAAAAAAAAAATTTATTCCTGTAACATTATTTATTATAATAGTTAAGTTGTTTACGAGTTAGCTCAGCATTATTTTACTTCCGTTAATGATTCCAACTTATTGAATCTTCCATGGAAACAACAACTTATCTCCATAGCAACGACTTATCTCCATGGCAACAGTGACGTTGCAGTTGTACAATTTAATTAACTCTACACTCCAACTACCACCTACGCTTCCCCCATTAATAAATCAGTTGCTCAATTACCGTTTAGGTAAAATGCAACAAAGCTTTGTAACATTAGCTACTGGAATGTAACTCCATGTAAATAAAATACTGGCACTTATGCTAATAAAATACATACATACATTAATATAAGTGTTTTACTGCAAATAGCTTATTTAAGTACATTTTTATAAACAAGGTTTTTTGTTTTCCCATCTTTTGCCAAAAAACCTTGGAGATTTTGCGGATTTGATTAACTTGAGCATGCCACATGCCACATTGAGTTGCCCATGAGGAAAGCATGATATTTTTATTGCAAAATTATACTTGTTTCTAACCGTGATGCTTTTTTTTTTCTAGAATAATTTATTGATATTTACAACTGTAATTATATTACATCAAGTAAATCTGCTGTATGAACAAAGGACATGAAAAAAAAAAACACTTATGGAGAAACTACCCATTGACAGCACTCCAATAATGGTCTATAGTAGAAGGTCTCGAGGCCATCTTCTTTTCAGACGCTTCGGAGGGTTATCAGGAATAGTATGGGAAATAAGTTGAGAGACTAGCGGATTCAAGTGTGTATGCAGCTTGTCATGGAAGGATAGGTATCTAGTTTGGGCCAAATCAGAAACATATGGGATATTAAGATCATGATGGATGGATGAGTTTGTTTGAGACATAATAAGAAGCATTGTGGATTTTACGAAGGATTTTGGATTGTAAGGATTGGATACGTGTTGAATTGGATGGTTTAGTAGACCCCCAAAGCTCAACTCCGTATGTCCAAATAGGTCTGATAACTGTCATGTAAATGAGTCTTTTGTAATTAATTGGGAGCTTTGAACGTTTGTCTAGTAAATGTTGAAGTAGGCGAATACATCGAGCAGTTTCTTGTCTTTTCAGTCTTGTTTGAGGATTCCAAGTGAGACGTTTGTCCAGATGGAGTCCTGGGTAACGTATCTGTTCGACAGGGATCAGTGGAATATTATTAAAAGATACAGTAGGGCAACCGTGATGCTACAATTTATTTTACCCGTGTTGATTTATTAACTTATATTCACACATGCCTTACGTATATTCTCCTATTTCAACATCCCCTATTTCGCATTAAAAAGTAGCCTATGACCATTCTCAGGCTGTAGACTATCTCTGTACCTATCATTTAAATCGGTTCAGGAGTTAAGGCGTGAAAGCGTAACAGACAGATATACAGTCCCTGGCCATATTAATGTGACTATTTTCTTTTTGTGTTTTCCTAATTTTTTTTATAAACTTCGCGTGTCTTAATAAATTGCTGTTTTAAGCAATGGCAACACTGTTATAAGTTTTTTAAAGTATTTTTTTCTAGTAATGGCAGCATTGGTTTTAGTACAGCAATTTTTTTTATGAGTGACGGCGTGGATAATTTGTGTTTGAAATTTTTGTGGATTTATTGTTTCTTTTTCATTAAATACAAGTCGGATTCGGTAAGTTTATTATTGATTTATTATTTGTATCATATATTTTAACTATTTTGATAGTTTTTATTCATCAATATGTAAAATAAGGTGACACACAATATATTAAAAAAAATAAAGATTTATTTTCGAAACTATTTTTTTTAATTTCATATTATTATCAGATAACCAACTTACCCATAAAACTAATATTTAAACTCGATTTACATCCATTACGCATACAAAAAGATAATGCAAAAACGAATCTATCCAGTGGTGACATTAATATGGCCAGGGTCTGTAGTTATTTTCGCACTTACATAATATAACGCAAGGGATTGTGTTGATTATAACATTCGGATATTTAAAATTAATAAAAAATCAATGATATATTATTTGACTTTATGATGTAAACCCTGCAGCTATCATAATATAATGAATTCGACAAAATAAAAAAAAAAAACTATATATATATGTATGTGTATATATATATATATATATATATATATATATATATATATATATATATATATGTATATTTATATATATATAAATTATTTAAAAAAAAAAAAGTAAATGAATTTACAAATGCAATTTCCCTAAAGAAAAATCCCAATATTTGTAAACATGATTGATTCCTATCTCACTCAAGACAATCCCTCCTTTAGGGAAATCCCCGGCATAAGAATTGAGCTTAGGGTATGATCGAACTGACCTTTCGCATCTCACTTATTATTTTCTGCACAAGATATATTTATCAATAAATCGAGGAAAACTGTATCTTGGCCAAGATAATTGGCTGATTAAAAAAAAAAAATTAATATTGAAAAGTAAAAAGACACCTTACATAAATGTTAAGACTGTGGAAAAATTCCAACGAAAAGCCCCTAAGTCTCCAAATCTAAAACAGAAATTGAAATTATCTGTCCTCAGGAGATAACTTTCTAGGACAGATAATTTCAATTTCAAGACAGATAATTTCAAAAGCCCCTAAGTCTCCAAATCTAAAACAGAAATTGAAATTATCTGTCCTCTGGAGATAACTTTCTAAGACAGATAATTTCAATTTCTGTTTTAGTTTGGAGACTTAAGGGCTTTTCGTTGGAATTTTTCCACGGTCTTAACTCTTGACATTTATGTGAGGTCTCCTTTTAGTTTTCAATATTAATATATTTTGTGGAATAGCCATTAGTCCACTGGTTTCTCGATAATATTTTTTTTTTCTTGCATTTTTACTTTAATTTTTTCACATGGTCGTTTGTCCTATGTTTTGTGTTGTTTACTATTATTTATTTTTTCCTGTGGTGCTTTTTGAAGTTTGGTGAGTGTATGTTAAATTTTCAAATTCTGGACTATTTATCAGCTGTTTTTATCTAACCTTATCCAGCCGGGGTCGAGTAACCTTCCTTATGATTCATTAGTGGCATTCGAGCCTTGGAGGTGGTGGGATGTTTCTTGAGTGCATTATTCATGTTTTGTTTTATTGTAATTCTCTTTCTACCCTGAGGATGCCTGAATGGACGAAATATTGGACAGATAATTTCAATTTCTGTTTTAGTTTTGGAGACTTAGGGGCTTTTCATTGGAATTTTTCCACGCTCTTAAAAATATTTATAATTTAAGTGAACCAACTCGATCAAAGACTAAATAAAGAATATTTCCTTGATTTTCTGCTAGGTAACGCTGATAAAATCACGGAGAGCTTAAGATAATTCGGCTTAGTGCAGTAACTTTATCGATCTTAAATAAACAACGAGGCTGTAGCTAATGATTTTAGTCCAGTTGTATTAAATATAAAAATAGCTGCAGCAAGATAAATAAAATAAATTTAAAATAAAACTAATTTTATTTTAAAATTAGCGACCCACCCCAGCTTTGTTCGGGTAATAAGGCACATTATGCCTACATAATCTGTTTGTCTAATGTATTTTTTATTAAATAGCAGTACGGTACAAATAATATAATCATAATAAACTCACATTAGCTTACAGATCAAAGTTAAAGCCATTAATAGACAATTGACCATGGGAGGATAAAGTATCCCTAAGAAAATGAAAGATATACTAATTTTTTTAAATATATTAATATACATTTTTATAAGGTATCTATTCTTGGTTTTTCCTCCAAAGTCCTCTGCCGGCAGGCGGTCTTGGGTAGCTCAACTGGTAGAGCGATGTCACGGTGAGACAAAGGTTCCGGGTTCAAATCACGGCCGTGGACCTATCTTTTCTCTTTAAAAATAAAAATATTTAAAAAACTCAAAAAATGACCAATAATTATAAACAATTATAATTTTTTAGGCTTCCACGACGGCCACTATTTATACAAAAGATTTCAGTAGTATCTTATGGTTTAGACCGTGTCTAAATTTTTCGCCAACGTTTCGCTAGACATGCTGCTGACTTCTTCAGGGCAAAAAAGAGAATGAACCAATTTGAATTTTCCACAAATTTTATCAATACTGTATTAAGACCTATTTGGATATATATGCAGCAGAGCTAGGGGATTCAACAAAACACAAATACATATACATAAGATACAAACAACAATCCAAAATTTTAAGAAAACTTGTTAATGCTCCAATGTTTACTTCGAATCACACTATACACAACAAAGTAAACAACACGACTGTAAGTACCTTTCACTCGTCAACACATCAACAAAATCCTCTTGTTCTTTCTCATTCCTGCTCTTTGCATCCTGGAAATCCAATGAGAAGATTAAAAGGACTTACAGACCTCCTCAGAAACCAATAATTAGCTATCAAAACATTTAATAGTCGTGAAAATTAAACAGGAAAAATCATTGAGATCAATTTTGCTGGATTCGATACTGCGCAGGTGCAAACATAACATGACAGAATGAACAATATATTTTTTTTCAAACTTATATTTATTTATATTAAACAATTCTTATTACTTGTGTAGTATTTATATTAACTCTTGCATGCTAAAAAAAAAATACTTTATTCATGTAAAATTATTTATTATAATAATTAGTACGTTTACGAGTTAGCTAAGCATTATTTTACTTCCGTTAATGATCCAAACTTATTATATCTTTCATAGAAACAACAAATCTCCACAGAAACGACTTATCTCCCATGGCAACAGTGGCGTTGCAGTTGTTCAATTTTATTAACCGGGTGTTTGCTCCTAAATGGAGCATTATGCAATTTCCTGTTATGCAGACGATACAGTGGGATGCAGGGACGATACATCGAAAATAAGGAGGTGACCCAAGAGGCTATTAGTGATAAGTAATTTAACAAAAAGAACTATAAACAAAAGAAAACTATATCGTGGTTAGAATATCTTCAAAGGAAAACAAGATAAAAAAAAAAACTTGAAATAAAATTCAACGTTATTATACTTTACCTAGCATTTATATTATTACATATTTATTAACTACATTAATATTTAATTTAATAATAATAATAATGTCATTATTTATTCTGGGACAAGTCCCTGTAGAATAACAATACAGGTATTGTAAGATATTATGTCTTAGAGTGTAAAATAATTACATTTAATTAATTATTACAAGTGATTTAGTAAGTGAGAAAGAATAAAAAAAAATGAACAAAAAAATGTGAATTACCTACAATAACAATATTTTAAGAACAAATTAGAAAAAAAAATTAAAATAAGTTAACAATAACTATAAAAGAGAAACAATTTATGGTTTCATACATAACAAATTTATGCCAAGAAAAACAAATAGAAAAATTAAACAATATTATCAGAGATTTACATTTCATCCATTTTTATCTTTTTTAATATCTATCTGCATGGCATTAATAATACATATGTACGTGGTTTAAATTTCATACTTCATGACTTAAAACATTAAGTCAAAATTTATCCCCTACTATTTTAGATTTTTTGGGAATTATAGGGATAATAACAAAGACAAACAAAGAACACAAACCAAAAAAATTGATAATAATCTCTAATAAATATTAATGTTTGTTATAATAAAAAATAATAATAAAATGCTAGGCAAAGTAAACACAACAAAATTAGTGATATCCCTATTCATTTTTGCCCAGTTTATATTGAAAAGAACCGAACTAATTAATATTTTTATATTTTATAATAAACGGTTGTGCAGTGGTTTGTCCGAGATCACCCTGAACCTCAAGGTTTTCACACAATTATGGAGTACCCACTTTAAAAGGGCTTGGACCACAGGGTCCAACGTTGGCTGTAAAAAGATTAATAAATTTCTCTGCTGTGGCTGGATTTAAATTCCATGCCCTTCACCACAGACACTCACCGCTCTACCGCTGAACAACACAAATCCCTATATCATAAAATAAACGCTAATAATAAAAATGAAAACGTAGCAAGAATTAAGGTTTTGATACGATGAAAGTTGTTATATTACTTTGCTTCAATCTTGACTTTCTCTTAGCAGCTAAGTATAGAATTCTGAAAGGTATAATCTTAAGGAATTTGGTCTGCCACATAAAATTTTGTGAAAATTTATGAAAATGTTAAAGAGAAAACTCTCCTCTCTAATTAAGTTAACTAAAAGTTAAATAAACTGTTAACCTTCAAAGTTAAAAATATATAAATTTTATATAAGCTTTAGATTAAATAATCTACTTTAGAATTGCAGTCTAATATCATAAATTGACTATAAAGCTAAAGTTAATTTAATTTTTGATAGAGGGCTAAATAGCCATAAATAAATTTACAATTTATCACCTAATTTTCAGTCACTCTATCATTTACCTATTTTGAATAAATGACTATATTCAACTAATCACAAAGACATTGGAACTTTATATTTCCTTTTTGGTATATGAGCAGGAATAGTAGGATCTGCAATAAGACTAATTATTCGAATCGAATTAGGACAACCCGGTAGATTTATTGGAGATGACCAAATTTATAATGTTGTAGTCACAGCACATGCCTTTGTTATAATATGATTTTAAATCATTTTAAATAAATAATTTAATTTTGTAAGTTACTCGTACATCCGAAATTTCAGATGTCTAACTTCAAAACTGACGGATTCCATACAATCTTTGACCCCATATTATATTAAGGGGAAAACCTTTGGGCGTGGAATGTCCAAATCCCTTTCTTAGTGCTCATTTAAGCTATACAAAGAAACTACCTGCTAATTTCAAGATGCTAAGTTCAGTGGTTTCTGCTGTGCGTTGACCGCTGGGTGTGTTAGTCAATCAGGTTACAGTTTTATACAAACTTCGCACAGCCGTGAAACATACAATGACACTGATTAACAAACGGGACGGACAGGAGTTTACTGTTGTTCATGTGAGTAAACCAATGACTTCCTGCCCTTCAGTATCCTTTAATAATATCCCACTGGTGCCTGTAGAACAGATCCGATACTTAGGGTTGCATCTCGACAAACGATTAACCTGGAATCCTCGTATAAGACTAAAAAGACAAGAAACTGCTCGACGTTTTCACCTACTTCAAAATTTAGTGGACAGACGCTCTAAGCTCCCAATTAATTACAAAAGACTCATTTACATGACAGTTATCAGACCTATTTGGACATACGGAGTTGAGCTTTGGGGCTCTACTAAACCATTCAATTCATCTCGTATCCAATCCTTACAATCCAAAATCCTTCGTAAAATCCTCAATGCTCCTTAATATGTCACAAACAAACTGATCCATCATGATCTTAATATCCCATATGTTGCTGATTTGACCCAAACCAGTTATCCATCCTTCCATGACAAGCTCCATACACAATTGAATCCGCTAGTCTCTCAACTTGCTTCCCATAATATTCCTGATAATTTAAAGAACTTTATTGGAGTGCTACCGATGGGTACTAGCACATAGTTTCTCCACAAGCAGAGAACACTAGGAGGAGATTAAAAAGAACGTGGATGAGGGATCTGTTACTATAGAAAATTAAATCAAGCCAATTGAGAGGTATTGTTGGCTACTGTTCTTCGTCATGCCTTCCATGTCATTGTGTATTATTTTACTGTCAGCCAATCTACTGATTGTCATTGTTTTCATTAGACAGGTGTAGATAAATTTAATATAAATTCTTTTTTTTCTTGTAACGACTCGATCGCTAAAATAATGGGATTGTGAATTCTGTAGTAGTAATTGCTATTAGTTCCAGAGTGATTATTATTAATAGTTGTATTATTAATATATGTCATACTACTGTATTGATTTATAAGTTATTTCTACTTCGAATTTGCCTAAAGCCGGAAAAAAGGACAGTAGGTTCAAACTAGGCTATGTTTCACTAAAACCTAGTTAACAATGTAAGAGGAATACGCTGTCTGATTGGATTGAAAATTAAATAAAAACGAAACGCAATTAATCTGAGGGGGGACTGAAAATAATAAGATTGTAGCTCACAGCAAAGTCGCGAATGAAATTTCGAAAGTAGACGGTTAATTTTATCCGGTGAAAGGAAGAGCTATGTTCCAGATCTGAGGCTGAAGCTCATTCCAATGTCTTTTCACTGACCGACATTCGTTCTCCTGTAAGGCTTTTAGTGGAATTTTTATATCAAAAGTCAGATCTTTTTAATTTACTTTTGGAACAAATTGTAATAATTAATTGATATTTACAACTGTAATAATATTACAACAAGTAAATCTAGAAACTACCTATTGTTAGCACTCCAATAAAGTTCTATAGTAGAAGGTCTCGAGGCCATCTTCTTTTCAGACGCCTCGGAGGGTTATCAGGAATAGTATGGGAAGCAAGTTGAGAGACTAGCCGATTCAAGTGTGTATGGAGCTTGTCATGGAAGGATATGTATCTAGTTTGGGCCAAATCAGCAACATATGGGATATTAAGATCATGATGGATGAGTTTGTTTGTGACATAATAAGGAGCATTGAAGATTATACGAAGGATTTTGGATTGTAAGGATTGGATACGAGATGAATTGAATGGTTTAGTAGAGCCCCAAAGCTCAACTCCGTATGTCCAAATAGGTCTGATAACTGTCATGTAAATGAATATTTTGTAATTAATTGGGAGCTTAGAGCGTTTGTCCAGTAAATGTTGAAGTAGGCGAAAACGTCGAGCAGTCTCTTATCTTTTCAGTCTTGTATGAGCAAATTTATTTTGGTTTTATATTTATTTAAAATCATATTTACCAAAAATTATGCGAACAAATGTTGTTAACAACTTAAAAATAGTAAAATTTCCTTCTAATTCTGTGACTCACAGTCAAAATGATTTCTGTTAATGCAATTTTCCTTTTCAACACCACAGTTAAAATAAAAGATAATTTTCACTGTGGAGTTAGTAATCATAAACAAATTTGAAAAAGCTTGGTGATCAAACAAATATAATTTGATAGTACGGTGGTGTAGCTTGCTCATCATAGATTACGGAGGCTGGTAAATAAATATCTACTCCGTCGCGACAGGATAAACCCGGGGGATGGCGAAGACTGGATGGATGACGAAGGAGGGGTAATGATAATGACGAGGAGGATAAGAAAAGAGGATATTGATTGAAGAAGATGGGCAAGTAATTGGTGGGGCTGAGCTAATAGGCTTAGGGGAGGATCAAAGGAGTAGTAGTCTAGAGCGGCGGTCGTAACCGGGTTAGTCTTCGGCTTATGTGTCGTCATTAGGACATCATCGTTATGTCTTCTTGTGTCCTCTTTGGTCTTCGGGGGGAGGTCGCTGGAAGAAGGAATAGGAAATGAAGTAGCCGGTCTGTTTCGGAAAACGCATACAGATTATTTTTTAAATTTATGCTATTAAATAAAATACTCAACAAAACATGTGTATATGTATAAATAACCTTCAAAACAAAACAATCGCAATTAAAATTGTGGATAATAATCAGCAATGCAGGGAGCGGAATGGCTCAGTGGTAGAGCACTGAGTTGCCATGCCGGAAATCCTGGTTCAAATCCCGCTGCAGGCCATGACTTTTATTTTGTCTGTTTGCAGCTGGAGTTGGATCGTGTAGGATCTAGGACCATCCTGGGGACCATCCAGCCTCTAGAAAATATTATAAAAATAGAGTACCCAAATTAAGGGGGGAAAATCTGGCGGTTGAGCGTGACCTAGGACAAGTCACCTTCTTGCAGAACCGTTGTCCATGAAACAGTACAGTCTCTACCATGTACTGAACCCGAGACCCTTCATGAGTTGTAGTGGTACAGGTTTAAAAAAAAAAATCAGCAATTCTTTCTGAAATCTTAGTAAACAAACATTCTTTCTCGTAGCTTCTCCTCCATACGAATTCGCATAAATATGAATTCAACATATTTCTATTCGACCCGCATTCTTTTTTGTTTCTTCGTTTAACTGAAGCCCAAAGTGATCCGAACCTTTGGGTATGAGCATCTGTGTTTAAGTCAACAAAATTTTTTGAATGGTTAACAACGTAATGTTTATACTTCTTGCCTTCAGTTTGCTGTATTCCCTCATAGGCCTTCCAGCAATCAGAATATATATTGTTGTTCTAGGTCGTATTGCAGCTTTAATGGAAGAAGTCAGCTCAAACAATTGGAGTTATTTCATATAAGTAATCATAACTACCGGATAAATAATCTGCATACGGTTTCCGAAACAGACCCGAAGTAGCAAATAAAGGGAGATGGATGGGTTACAAGAGGACATCTGCATATGACGAGAATAGCATAATCTGAAGGTTAAGTACGTGGTAGAGACTATAATGGTTCTTGGACTAAGGTTGTGAAGGGAGGTGATTTATCCTAGATCACCCTCAACCGCTTCTTTTGGATACCAGCTTTATAGAGGCTGGACCCCTGCTAACAGATTAAATAAAAGACTTTCCAGCAACGGAATTGGATCCCAAGACCTTCTGCATTACAACCACCATTCTACCACTGAGCAACTCCTTATTAATAAGTGGTTCATCATAAAACCTCTTTAATAACCGTTACAATCTGAACATAACCAGAATAGAGGTTTGTTTGTTTGTTTGTTCATTTAACGTCACGTTATGCTGCTAAGGCTAATCGGACGATGCTACAGTGGGAGCTCTTAATTTTGCCTATCCAGGTTTAATTAGGATAGGGATTTTTAACGAGTACCTGACATCGAACAGGCTCGGAACCCCCGTTTAACGTCCCTTCCGAAGGACGGCGTAATTAAGGATTTTTTACTCCCTTAAAAAAATCCTAGGGCCACCTGCCGGGCTACGAACCCGCGATATTGGGTTCAGTAGTTTGTTACGCTAACCACTAGACCACAGGTGACCTTAGAATAGAAGTAATATCATGGCCTGTACAGTTATAACAATTGCAGGGCCTTGGGTTATGTACATGGCTGAGACTGTACATGTAGCTGTAGCTGTTAACAAATTATATAATCAACTAAAATCATACACTATAATAGCGGGGAGCGGAGTGGCTCAGTGGTAGAGTTACCATGCCGGAAATCCTGGTTCAAACCCCGCTACGGGCAAGACATTTATTTAATCTGTTTGCAGCCGGAGATGGATCATGTAGGATCTAGGACCCTCCTGGGGCTCACCCAGCCTCTATAAAATGTTATAAAAATAGAGTACCTAAAATAAGGGGGGGGGAATCTGGTGGTTGAGCGTGATCTAGAACAAGTCACATCCTTGCAGAACCGTTGTCCATGAAACAGTACAGTCTCTACAATGTACATCATAACCCAAGATCCGTTCGCGGGTTGTCGTGGTACAGGTTTTTTTTTAAAGTCCTGTTCTAATAGTATTACATTATTGCATGAAAGTGTATATTGCGGTACCAGCTATTTTTATAACAGATTATTTAACCACGACTTATAAAATCTCAGTTACATTTATAAATTATTTGCGGTTTTTTTAATGTCCGTAATGGCTCAGTACACATTTTAATAAAGATAATGCGAGGCAACGTCGGAGTTAACGGTTTTTCTTTACCTGGACAAAATAATCGTCGGATAAAATATGTGGTTATGGAATAAGACAGAATCATCGGGAGTCACCTGTTGAGTAGAGATTAGCATATCAACCTAATATACCCAAGATCGCGAGTTCACAGCCCGGCAGGTAAACTTAGGATTTTTTAAAGGAACTCTGATTTTTTTCTCAGTATTCTAGAGAATTTGCTAGTTGGGATTTTTTTAATGCAATATAATTTATGTCATTTTATTTACTTTAAATTCCTATTGACTTGTTATCAAATTTGCCATTTTTTATTGTATTTTCTTCTTTTTGTTACCGAATTTAAAAACTTTTAATATCATGGATTCATTAAACTGTTATATTAAGAGAGATATCTCACCACGAAGAGAAAGAATAAACACTATTCATATTAATGACAAAAAACATTAACATTTAAGAATCTAAGTAGTCCATCTTCTGATGGTGTTCCTCAAGGTAGTATCCTGGGTCCCATCCTATACACGATATATTGCTGACATCCCAACCGATCCAAGCACTGCCCTCACTACGTACGCTGATGAGACATGTGTGTTATCAGTAAATAAGGATCCATTTGTCGCATTCCAATCTCTTCAATACCATATCTCAAACCTTCAAGAATAGTGTTAAAATTGGAGAATTAAAATAAATCCTAACAAATCCCAACAAATTACCTTCACTCTTCGTCGAAAACCTACGAATTCCTGCCCTACTGTATCCTTTAATAACATTCCACTGATCCCTGTCGAACAGATATGTTACCTAGGACTCCATCTGGACAAACGTCTCACTTGGAATCCTCATACAAGACTGAAAAGACAAGAAACTGCTCGACGATTTCGCCTACTTCAACATTTACTGGACAAACGTGCAAAGCTACCAATTAATTTCAAAAGACTCATTTACATGACAGTTATCAGACCTATTTGGACATACGGAGTTGAGCTTTGGGGCTCTATTCAATCCTTACAATCCAAAATCCTTCGTAAAATCCTCAATGCTCCTTATTATGTCACAAACAAACTGATCCATCATGATCTTAATATCCCATATGTTGCCGATTTGGCCCAAACTAGATACCTATCCTTCCATGACAAGCTCCATACACACTTGAATTCGCTGGTCTCCCAACTTGCTTCCCATAATATTCCTGATAACCCTTCGAGGCGTCTGAAATGAAGATGGCCTCGAGACCTTCTACTATAGACCATTATTGGAGTGCTATCAATGGATAGTTTCTCCACAAGTGTTTTTTTTTTCATGTCCTTTGTTCATAGAGCACATTTACTTGATGTAATATAATTACAGTTGTAAATATCAATAAATTATTATAAAAAAAACAAAGTAGTCCATCAGGATGAAGCTTTCTCCTCTCAAAAACAAGCAAGGAAGTCATTACTTTGGGATTGCCACTGATACAATGAGTACAACCTCTCCTTTTCGACAATGGCATCTTGGAAAACGTAACGTGTGAATTTTCTCTAAGGTTGCTTAACTTCGTCAAAAGTAACTGGTAACATTAGAAAGCCGAAGAATGTAAGATAGTGCTGTAAATTACGATTTAGTACGAGAATTTCTAAAAATATACTTTCATTTTTAATTTCTTTTAAATTTATTAAAAATTAAGTTGAATCCAACTCAATTAACCAATTCAGCGAAAATTAAAATAAAACACTTTTATTTTGAAGTGAAATAATTTGTCCAGGCCGGGATTCGAACCCTGCCAGCTTAGCTCTAACCAACTGAGCTAACCTGGCTCGTAACATGGCCAGAGAAATCCATTCTCTTCACCTATCCTATATTCCAAATCGAATTATCTCTTTATCGATATCCTATATCGAAATTTTTGCGATGTATACAAGACGAAGAATGTACATGTTCATTGAACATTACTTTAATTAGGATCTCGTTGACTTAAGTCAATTTTAAACTTTTTTTGTATCGCCCCAAAATTTTTCGTTTATCTATTGCATGTCGTATTACAGTGTAGTATCTATGGTAACAGTGCATTCTATTGCTTTATTCTTGAAGTGTTGAAATGCGATAATATTTTGTGTAGGAGCATTTTTAAAGACACCTATCCAAAAAAAACTATTACTACTTTCATTTAGATTCCGTCTTAGGGTGGACCTACATTGGATCCGATGCGATGCGACGCGATCCTATTCTATCACATAGGATGATGGGCTGAAAAAACAAATAACTGAAATACGCAGTGAGTGCCTACACTGGATCAGATCCGACGTGATTCTATTCTTTTCAATCCGATAGTGAAACTAGTCACTGCCTTCCAAATAAAATAGTATTAATTTTATTCTTTTATTTCTTATATTTTATATATATTATAGTGAAATATAAATATATTAAAAATAATTAATAAATAATCTTAATTTTATAAATTTAAAGAACCAAATGTTATAACAATGAGCTAATATTACTATATTAGAATATTTTTGTCTTGCTGTATGACTACAAATAATTAATTTAGTTGTTTTTCAATAAAAAAAATAGAATTTATTGTTTTTTTTTATTTATTCGTGTTTTATATAATGATTTTATTTTCTCGATTGTGATAATATTGATTTCTTTGATGACACAATCAAGGCTCTTTTCGAACTAATTCAATTAGTAATTCTTTTCAGTCTATTTTGTATGCAAACGAGTATAAAAAATCAGAAAAGCCTTTACTTCCCAGTGTTGCCAACTGTTTAACAAATGAATTAAACATTAAGACGATAATTTTATCAAAAGTTAATGTTTCCAATTTTCTTTGACGAATTAAAATTTTATGTAGGTATATTTTTTATTTATATTTTTGATAGATTTAATTTTATTCAACAGAAAAATAACCTTCGCTACTATATTTAATGGTTCATGAAGATTAGTAATGACATATTTTAATGAGAATTGAGAATATTTAATTTTGATTTATGACGAATATTTATATAATAGTTAAATATCAAATTACAATGTATATTTTTTAATAAACATTTTAGACAATAAAGATTAGGTTGGCACACATGGTAACGGCTGGCTTGTCGGATTGAAAACTAGTGATTTTGAAATGTGAAAATCTCACCTGATCGTACAGTACCGGATCGGATCCAATGTAGGCGCTTCCGTATAAATAAACTATTTTGATTCCACGAGCGACTAAATCGGTCGGATTGCTCGGATAAAAATGGATCGGATCGCAGCGGATCCAATGTAGGTGCACCCATAAGCTGTTGGGGTCCATTCATATTTCTTGGATACAACCTCAACAGACGACACGGCAGCGTTACTCTCATAAGAGTAGGGATTTTTTTTTTTTTAATTTATTTATTGATATTTACAACTGTATTACAATTATACAACAAGTAAATAGAATGCATGTTACATAAGGACATGAGAATGACAAGTAGAGAAACTACCCACTGGTAGTACTCAAATCAAAGTTCAAGTAAGGAGGTCACGTGGCCATCTTCTTTTCAGATGCCTCGGAGGATTATCGGGAATTGAAGAGGAAGCTAGGTTTGAAACTAGAGGATTTGAGTGGGAATGAAGTTTGTTATGAAAGGATAGATACCGGGTTCGGGCCAAATCAGCAACAAAAGGGACATTAAGGTCGTTATGGATGACTTTATTCTTAACAAAATAAGGAGCATTGAGGATTTTACGAAGGATTTTGGATTGTAAGGATTGGATACGAGAAGAATTCGATGGCTTAGTGGAGCCCCAAAGCTCTACTCCGTAATGAGTAGGGATTGACTAGCTATTTAGCAAGGCTATGCAGTGACTATATAATTGTGTACAGTGTGTAGTGTGTAGTGAGTGCTATTTTATCTGGTGATTTCAATAGAGTTTTTAAAAAAAGAGGAATCTGCTCCACTTACTGAATACTCGAGGAAGTATTCAATCTTTAAATGACTAATGATAGAAATGTACCAACTACAATATATGGTACTACAATCGATTCAGTTTTTTCTTGGTACATTCAAAAAATAGAATGTAAGGAATTATTTACTTAGTTACCATAAAATGTAATTTACATTTATAAGCTGTGAGACTCGAGGCGAAGATGAAGTTATTGATAGAATAATTGAAGTTGACAACGATTCAATGATTTAAATAAATATTGCTCTTACTTTTTAATATGCCTTTATCATCTAAATGATTGTATTAATTATGTATTCCGTACTCTAATACGCTAATTGAAATAAAAAAAAATTATTGAATATTTTGTCTACTATTGATTTAAGTTAAGATTAAAAACGCAATTTTAATACCCTAAATCTTCCAAACATTTTTAGTTAAATGCCTAGAAATCGAAAAAAAAAGTTTCACTTGCATCATGGTTTCATAAAACCATACAACTTTTTTACATTGTAATTTATTTTATATTTATTATTCTTTTGATGGTAATAATTTTTAAAGATTTAGGATCGAGAACAGAATAGATTTGTCTGGCCGTGTCACGAGCCAGGGTAGCTCAGTTGGTTAGAGACGCGTTGTTCGAATCTCGATCTGGACAAATATTTTCTCTTCAAAATAAAAATATTTAAAAATGATCACCATCATAAAAATAATAAATATAAAATAAAACACAATTGTTTATCTCTTGACATACTACGAAAAAAAACACATTTTCTTATATTCATTGCATATCAAAACTAAACTTTTTTTTTCTTAAAATATAAAAAAAAAAGGATTTGAACTTATGAAAATTGTGATTAGTTCTTTAGCTCTAAAGAACAACGTCATAACCAAAAAAAAACAATTTTTAAATAGAGCAATTTGAAAGTTCCATGTGAGTTAAAAAAAATTGGGTATTGGTAACGCAAATCATTCTTATTGTAATTTTTTATTAACCGATTAGAACATAAAAAGTTGTGTGGCTTTATCAAACCACGATGCAAGTGAAACTTTTTTCGGTTTGTAGGCATTTAACTAAACTTTTTTGGTAAATTATTCGATTTAGGGCATTAAAATTGCGTTTTAAATGTTAACTTAATTATTGAAGAATAGGAATGATAATCGGAAATTAATAGTAGACAAAATATTCAATTATCTGTTTTATATAAACTACTTGAAAACGTATATAATTACAATTTTTTTCCCGCGACTTCGCTCGCGTGGAATTTAATCTCCCGCATAAAGTTTCATGACAGATCATTTTGAATAAATAATTTGCCAAATACAAAAAAGCTACTGTGGCGGCGTATGCCGATGACATTGCCATCTACAGTAGCTCATTGAATGCAGAGAGAGCTCTACGGCAGGCGTAGGTGGCCTGTGAGGAAATAACTAAAAGACTGGACGGATTGAATATTACAGTTAATCCCAAAAGACCGACTGTATTATTCTCTCCTTCCAAAAGAATAAGCGCCCTCTACCTAAGGTTTATAGAGTAGCAGGCAAAGTAAACAAACCTGCGAATAGGATAACGTATCTCGGTGTCACCCTCGACCGGAACTTGACGTTATCCCAACATTGCAATAAGAAGATCAGGTCGGTGAGAACCAAATCTTACAGGCTAAATCATCTTTTAACCTCACCGAACTTATCACTGCGCCTCAAAGTAATGATCTATAAGGCAGTTATTAGACCGGCACTCCTTTATGAGGCACCTATGTTGAATAACATTTCGCCAACAACTTCAAAAAGGCTCCAACAATTTCAAAACCGTATGCTGAGGCGTATAGTAAGGCACACTTCTCTACAAAGGACGAAATCAGACATAATACACGAGACTCTCGGACTCCCGACGGTAACGGACTTCATCACACGGAGGCATATCAAGTTCTTTGATAGCCTCCAACACTGCACGAACCCACTATTCAACGCACTTACACCGACAGAACGACCTCAGCGCTGGCAAACACATGTATAGTACACTCAACATGGACTGAGTAAACTACTAACAAACTCCAATCAGACAGAACTAGTGAGCCCCATCACTGGATCCCCCACTCCTTCCATTTAATTAATGTTCAGTAAATCCTTCAGACAATCCTCTCTTAAAATGCAGCTGGTGCAGTAGAAGGGATACAATGTATCAAAGTTTAATATGTTATTTTTTCAAATATTTATAACAACCAAAAGGGTTAAGAAATAAAAAAAAAAAAATAAAAAAAAATAATTTAATTTTTTTTAACTATAAGTTACTTGTACATCCAAAATTTAAGAAGTCTAACTTCCATACAATATTTGGATCCCTATTATATTAAGGGGGGAACTCTTGCAGGTAGAATTATCCAAATTCCTTTCCTATATTACACAAAGAATCTATCTGCAAATTTCAAGATGCTACGTTCAGTGGTTTCTGCTTTGCGTTGACCGCCGGGTGTGTTAGTCAATCAGGTTACAGTTTTATATAAACTTCGCCTGTGTGGTGTGTTGATAAAAAGTAGCCTATGTCCTTCCCCAGGCTTGAGATTTCCATATCAAATTTCAACAAAAATGGATCAGCACAGTTGTGATATATACATTGACACTGATTGACAAACGGGACGGACTGAAGCTTACAGTTGTTCGTGTCAGTAAACGATTAGTATGTAATGTTATTGGATTTATTGATCAAGATTACTTAGTATAACGGTTTCACTTGTCGTAAGGCAGCAGCGAGAAATTAAAACTAAAAGGATTAGAATAATGTACATATGTAGGTAATTTATAGATGTGTTATTAGTTCTGGCGGTCCTACTTACATACTGCAATATACTCTTTGTTATATAAACTTTGTTATTTGATTTGTTTTGTTCATACTATAATTGATTTAAAAATTCAAAGAAGAACACAGTTTGTTTCTTTGTTCATTTAACGTCACTTTATGGTGCTATGGCTAATCGGACGATGCTACAGTGGCAGCACTAAATTTTGCCTATCCAGGTTTAATCAGGATAGGGATTTTTAACGAGTACCTGACATCGTACAGGCTCGGGACCCCGTTTAACGTCCCTTCCGAAGGACGACGTATCTAAGGATTTTTTACTCCCTTAAAAAAATCCTAGGGCCACCTGCCGGGCTACGAACCCGCCATCTTGGGCTTAGTAGTTTGTTACGCTAACCACTAGACCACAGGTGAACTAGAAGAACACAGTTATTCCAAAGTTTTGAGTTTTAACTTCAGACGGCAACATCGTGACTGCCTGTTTAATTTTAAGTTTAATAAACACCTTTTTGCATACGGGCAAAAGTTTAAACATGATGACTAAAATAGAGCCAAAAACTCAAAAAGAAACACTATTATTTATTATAATGCAATCGGGAAAAACCACAATGCAAAGCCTTATGTTTCAAAAATACACCCACTTACCAGTCGACGTTTCGCCTATTCAGGCATTATCAAGACACAAAAACAAAAAAGGGTTATGTGAATCGCATCTGGAAGAAAAAGGTGCTATACATCCCAACGATCATCAGCCAAAACAGGCTTAAATATGATGATATATTTTAAATATGATGGTTTAAACTTTGCTAATATTAATATTTTTTTTAAAAATAAGTCTATCAAATTGGCTTGTTCGTTTGAATATCGATAAGTCCATTTATCAAACCTGAAAACGATTTAAAATACAGTGAGTGTAATGGCTGTTTTTGCTGAGGTTAAACAACCGACAGTCGTTTCTTCATATTGTTCGCTTGCTTCATAGAAGACATTACACCATTCTTTTAACACAGGAATCCACTTTCTTCTGCAAGACTAAGATCTCAATTAGACCAGGTTTCTAAACAGGTGAGTGGGTAATGCCAATAGAAAAGATTTATTTACCAATGTGTCTGATTACACAGCAAAGGTTTTTCAGAGGGAATTCTTCAATAATCATAGTCCTTGAATTGGATTGAACCAATTATTTTTTTCTCGTTTCACAATAGAATTCAATTTTGACAATAAAACCATGAATGTTGTAGTGGTACCATTCAGTACATTGTTGAAACTGTACTGTTTCTTAGACTACGGTTGTAAATGGAGTAAATCAATATTCATATTTTTACTCCTTTGTTTTGGGGAACCACTTCATCGAGGCTGGGTGAGCCCCAGGAGGGTCCTAGATCCTATATGATCCATCTCCGATGGATAGCCTCTAACATATTAAATGAAAGTATTAAATTAAGACAAAATTCTCAAGTCCTTAGTAGTGAGAATGAAGTTGGTCAATCTATAACTTGCCCTGCTTAGTTTATGATTAAAAAAAGATCAAGTTCCAGTTCTTGAAGTATTCTTTAAAAGCCTTAAGTGAAAATGAAATTTTCAAAATTGTTTTTACGTTACCTATTAAATCAGAGATCGAATACTTAATTGTTTAAGTAATATCGTTTAAACTATTTCAAATTGATAATAAATAGTGCAATACAATAACTTTTTTTAAATAAAAAAGTACATTTCTATTTTTTTTTTTTTTTTTTTAATTCGTTGAGGAAAGAAAACTTGTGAATTTTCTGTAAGGTTGTGTTACTCCAACAAAAATACCCAGCTGCATTCGAAAGCTGTATACAATAGATAAGTCAATTAATATTTATTAATCTTGAGATGAAAGTTGTAATACCAAGATATGAGCTGTTATTTTTATGTTATTCTTTAAAAGGTATAAGTCCATTTGGATCTAAAAAATTCGTTTATTATTTCAAATTATTTTAATGATTATTATTTCATAATAAAATTTAAAAGGTGTTAAGAATTAAAAACATCACTCTTTGATAAATGTTAAATGATAAAAATATTTGTAATAAAAAATAACTGTATCTGTTAATACTTTATTTTTCAAATTTTTTATATTCTTATAAAATCTTTCTAGAATCAAAATTAAAATATAATATTAAATAAAAATATAATCGTAAAGACCAAACTGTCAATTTAATCGAATTGGTCAAATTAGGGAACCCTAGATTTTTTTTAGATTAATTTATTGATATTTACAACTGTAATAATATTACAGCAATTAAATCTGCTAATTTGAACAAGGAACATGAAAAAAAAAACAGTTGATGAGAAACTACCCATCGGTAGCACTCCAATAAAGTTCTATACTTGAAAGTCTCCAGGCCATCTTCTTTTCAGACGTTTCGGAGGGTTATTAGGAATAGTATGGAAAGCAAGTTGAGATACTAGCGGATTCAAGTGTGTATGGAGCTTGTCATGGAAGGATAGGTATCTAGTTTGGGCCAAATCAGTAACAAATGGGACATTAAGGTCGTTATGGATGACTTTATTCTTAACAAAATAAGGAGCATTAAGGATTTTACGAAGGATTTTGGATTGTAGGGATTGGATACGAGATGAATTGGATGGTTTAGTGAAGCCCCAAAGCTCAAATCCGTATGTCCAAATAGGTCTAATAACTGTCATATGAATGAGTCATTTGTAATGAATTTGGAGCTTAGAGCGTTTGTCCAGCAATTGTTGAAGTAGGCGAAAACGTCTTGACGAGGCGTGGATTGGTGTTGACTGACAATACACATGTATCATCAGCATACGTGTTAAGGATAGTATTAGGATGAGTTGGGATGTCAGCTGTATAAACTTTATAAAGGATTGGGCCGAGGATACTACCTTGAGGAACACCGGCATATAGGGAAAAGCGGCATGAATAGGCATCATTATGGTTTACTTGTAAAGTTTTTGTGAGATAGGATTGAAGGATGAGAAAGTGTGTAAGGGGTAGGAATTTACGGAGTTTATAGAGCAAACCCGGATGCCAGACTCTTTTAATTCCAGTTCCACGTCAAGAAAGACGCCCGAAAAATATGATCCACGTTTTAATGAAGAGGAGACTCCATCCACCACAGGATGACATAGAATTAAAAATTAGAAATCTAATATATATCAAGAGATAGCTCCATTTGTTTTATTATATAATAGATTTGGTGCCACCAGAAGAACGTTTTTGTAAATAAAAAAATACCAATTAATAATGAAATTAGCACAAGAAAGTATTTAATAATATATTGGTTATAATTTTTGCCATGAGCAGCCGTAAACTAAATATTAACTAAATATATTAACCAATTATATTATATTAACCAAATGATCTTTAACCGATTAATCCATAGACCAAACATCTCTTACACTAACTTGCTTTCTTACCTTACAACGTTACACCTAATTCTATCATAAATTTGAAGTGGAAATCTCTTCATCTTGAACAATATCCTTACCTGAAACATAAAAAAGAAAATATTATATTAATTGATAATTTTGTCTAAAATACTATTATTATAATATATTTTTATTTATTGTTCTTTTGATGGTGATTACATATTTTTATTTTGAAGAGAAAAGATTTGTCTGTCGGGATTCGAACCCGGGTCGTCTGCATCTCTACTGCAGTGCTCTAACCACTGAGCTACCAGGGGTCGTATCCAAGCCAGACGATGCAGAAAACCGGGGTTCGAATCCTTCCTAGAACAAATCTTTTCTCTTCAAAATAATCACCATCAAAAGAACAATAATTATAAATAAGTTTGTAAATATAAAATTGACGTAAGTCAACAAGATCCCAATTAAAGTAATGTTCAATGAACATTCTTCACTCTTGTATACATCGCAAAAGTTGCAAGAACACGGGGATATAGGATCGGTGAAGAGAACGGATTTGTCTGGCTTGGATGCGAGCCTTGGTAGCTCAGTGGTTAGAGCACTGCTACGGAGAAGCAGACGACCCGGGTTCGAATCCCGGCCAAGACAAATCTTTTCTCTTCAAAACAAAAATATTTAAAGATAGTTTTTATGGTTTGCACAAGCCAATGTTTATATAAACATAACACAAATAGATCTGAACTATAAAAGAATGGTGATAACAATAAAGCAATGACCACACTGAGTGTAATAAACAATAAAGACATTAAATGAACTGACAATTAACGAGTTGATTGCCCAAGGCATGATGAGCAAAGACAATGGTCTGCGGGTACCTTCATAGGTTCGTTATCACAGCATTTTATTTTTTTATTTTTTACAAGTTTCTATTTGACAATTAAAAACCTAAATAATTAAAGAGGGCTGAGTTTTTGTTGTCTCGGGTTTCAAACCAGCTATAGCGGATACATTTTTACATTGCATAATTTGTGTTTGAATTTATTGTTTCTTTTTCATTAAATACAAGTCGGATTCGGTAAGTTTATTATTGATTTATTATTTGTATCTTATATTTTAACTATTTTGATAGTTTTTTTCATCAATATGTAAAATAGAGTGTAAATAGGGGCGATACCACAAAATGTTAAAAAAAAATAAAGATTTATTTTCGAAACTATTTTTATCATGTTTAATATTATTATCAGATAACTAACTTACCCATAAAACTAATATTTAAACTCGATTTACTTCATTACGCATACAAAAAGATAATGCAAACATGTAACAAGAACGAATCTATCCAGTGGTCACATTAATATGGTCAGGTACTGTATATATATATATATATATATATATATATATATATGTATATATATATATATATATATATATGTGTCTGCGTGTATGTGTGTGACTATGTGTATAAGGCTAAAATATTATATGTGTATACGTATAAATGACCGAAGAGGTGCACGTGAGATCTAGCGATAATGGTTATTGATCGCCCGCGGAACAGATTATGCCATTGCATGCTTCATAATGTCTCCATAACCACGTATTTTGTTCAATATAATCGTCCGGTTAAAGAAAAAACCCGGTAAATGACGTTTTCCTCGCGTTATCTTTATTAAAACGTGTACTGTGCCATTACTGATACAAAACATAACCGGAAATAATTTATAAATGTAACTGGAGTTATATCAGTCGATGTTAAATAACCTTTTATAAAAATAGCCGGGATTGCATTATGCACTTTAGTAAAACCGTTTATGTCAATGCAATAATGCAATACAATCAGCAGAGGACCTAACTAAAAACAATCACAAGTTTACGTCGCAGTCAAATCTCATTGCATAACAATGAGCTTCCATAATAGAAAGAGTAAGTAGTTTGTACTCTAACAACGACTACAATATTGTATTTATTTAGAGCGTTTTATTCTTATGGTTTATTTAGTAATGTATTATTAGTTCTTATGTTCCATAGTAACCTCTCGCCGTTTTAGGCTACTTCAACATTTACTAGACAAACGCTTAAAGCTCCCAATTAATTACAAAATTCTCATATACATGACAATCATTAGACCCATCTGGACTTGAATAAAAGAGCTTTGGGGCTCCACTAAGCCATCGAATTCCTCTCGTATTCAATCCTTACAATCCGTAAAATCCTCAATGCTCCTTACTTTGTTACGAACAAAGTAATCCATAATGACCTTAATGTCCCGTTTGTTGCTGATTTGGCCCGAATCCGATATCAATCTTTTCATGACAAACTTAATTTCCACTCAAACTCACTAGTTTTAAATCTCGCAACCTCTTCAATTCCTGATAATCCTCCGGGGCGTCTGAAAAGAAGATGGCCCCGTGACCTTCTAAGCTGAACTTTTTATTTGAGTACTACCACTGGGCAGTTTCTCTACTTGCCTTTGGCTCTGGACATGATTTTTTTTTTATTATATTTACTTGATGTATTCTGTATACAGTTGTTTGTTTGTTTGTTCATTTAACGTCACTTTATGCTACTATGGCTAATCGGGCGATGCTACAGTGGGAGCTCTAAATTTTGCCTATCCAGATTTAATTAGGATATGGATTTTTAACGAGTACCTGACATCGTACAGGCTCGGGACCCCCGTTTAACGTCCCTTCCAAAGGACGGCGTAACTAAGGATTTTTTACTCCCTTAAAAAAATCCTAGGGCCACCTGCCGGGCTACGAACCCGCGATCTTGGGTTTAGTAGTTTGTTACGCTAACCACTAGAACACACATATATGCATACAGTTGTAAATTTCAATAAATATATTTTCTTTTTTAAATTTTCTATAGTAAATCATGGAGGATCGGTTCAGTACATGGTAGAGACTGTTCTGTTAGAATGAGAAGAGAGGTGATCAGTCTGTGATTTGTCCAGATGCATTTTCAGACTTGATAACAAATCTCCGAAATTTTCATTTCTGGGATGTTAACACGTTAGAAAAATGTATAAAAAATCATGCTCAATATTTTATACAATGTAAAATTGTTTTGGTTTCATGAAGTTGATTTACTAAATAATCTTTCCTTTGAAAACTAACGTTTTTTCTGTTTGTTTATTTAATGTCACTTTATGCTGCTATGGCTAATCGGACGATGCTACAGTGGGAGCTCTAAATTTGTCCTATCCGTGTTCAATTAGGATAGCGATTTTTAACTAGTACCTGACATCGTACAGGCTCACCGTTTTATGTCAGTTCCGAAGGACGGCATAATTAAAGCAAATTTTGAAAAATCCTAGAGCCAACTGCTGTGCTATGAAACCGCGACCTTGAACAGAATAGATTGTTATGCTTACAACAACCCTACAGAAATACAGGATTTTTTTTTATTTGTCCAGAAGTTCTAGTTTTTTATTTTTATTTCATCGATTTATAAGAAATTGAGCATTTTAATTCGTATTTAATATACTGGACTGCAATCTTTTGTATTTATTATCACGAAGAAAACCAGTTTCCAGTCACAAAAATAATTTATTGTTTTAAAACGTTTCGACTCTAAAAGTCATTTGAATTGTTAAGACCGTGGAAAAATTCCAACGAAATGCCATTAAGTCTCCAAACTAAAACAGAAATTGTAATTATCTCTACAATATTTCGCCTATTCAGGCATCCTCAGGGCAGAAAGAGAATAACAGCAAAGCAAAACATGAATAATGCACCCAAGAAATATCCCACCACCTCCAAGGCACAAATGCAACTCTATTTTAACATTTTTTTGGTTTTAAGCATCAAAAACCACTACAAGAGTTACAAGTAAATTTTCTCTATAAAACATTGTTATAATATCAATTTAATATTTTTTTGTCTTAATGTAGGGAATGCTTATTCCCTACAGTCCAACTACAGTTAAATGATTTTTGTGACTGGAAACTGGTTTTCTTGATAATTTGTGACTGGAAACTGGTTATCTTCATGATATAGTAATAATTACGAAAGTAAGCATTTAACACGCCCTCTTAGATGATTGCAGTTGCAATATAGACTTTCACCTTCATTATAAAAAACCGCTTTCTAATAAATAAAATATTTTAAGTCAGTTCTCTTAAGAAATTATATTAGCTATAAGTGCAGAATAAATGCAGCTCTCGCGAATGCAGTAATTGTTTCTTCATTTAACGTCACTTTATGCTGCTATGGCTAATCGGACGATGCTACAGTGGGAGCTATAAATTTTGCCTATCCAGGTTTAATTAGGGATTTTTAACGAGTACCTGGCATCGTACAGGTTCGGGAACCCCGTTTAACGTCCCTTCCGAAGGACGGCGTAACTAAGGATTTTTTACTCTCTTTAAAAAACAGAGGGCCATCTGGTTAGTAGGATGTTATGCTAACCACTTTTACCACTGGTGACCTAAAATCATAAACTCGGCATGATGGCATGAGATCTTTGCCATTTAGTAGCGTCACGATTTATCCTGAACCATCATCAATAAAGAAGTGATGGTATTCAAGGACGAATCCTTATTAAGAAAGAAGAAACACTGCCATCTTTCTAGTAGTTTATTACTAGTTAGCGCTACTAAGTCACGAAAAGTTGCGTCACTCAGCTTCTTAACAAAATGATTCTTATTTGAAAAAGATTTCTTTATAAAAGCTCTTTCAATTACAAACATCATTTCGCTTAATACTTAGCTCAAAGGAATTTAATCAGTATTCAAACGGATATGACTGGATAGGTACACGACAGAATAAATTACGATAAACGATATCGATATCGAATACCCTTTTTTTTAGATTAATTTATTGATATTTACAACTGTAATAATATTAGAACAACTAAATTTGCTAATATGAACAAATGATATGGAAAAAAAAACATTTTCTATTCAGACGCCTCGGAGGAATATCAGGAATAGTATGGGAAACAAGTTGAGTGAATAGCGGATTCAAGTGTGTATGGAGCTTGTCATGGAAGGATAGGTATCTAGTTTGGGCCAAATCAGCAATATATGGGGTATTAAGATCATGGTGGATGAGTTTGTTTGTGACATAATAAGGAGCATTGAGGATTTTACGAAGGATTTTTGATTCTAAGTATTGGATACGAGATGAATTGGATGGTTTAGTAGAGCCCCAAAGCTCAACTCCGTATGTCCAATTAGGTCTGATAACTGTCATGTAAATGAGATATATAATATATATATATATATATATATATATATATATATATATATATATATATATATATATATATATTAATATTGATTTTACGGTAGAGAATAATCTTGGAGGAATGTTTTGGTCTGGAATGGTGAACAGAATTCTGAGGGAATTGATGAGGTTAAGATTCCATCTTGTATTTTCATATAGGCATTTACACACATTCTGATGTGAGATGATTCACTAGTCTTGCAATTAGTGAATTGTTTATTTTTCAGAGACTTTTGTTTATTTTGTATTCTCTCTTCATAATCTCAAGATGGCAGTTCGCCTTGATACTCATTTGTTAGTTAGTTAGTTCATTTAACGTCACTTTACGCTACTATGGCTAATCGGACGATGCTACAGTGGGAGCTCTAAATTTTGCCTATCCAGGTTTAATTAGGATAGGGATTTTTAACGAGTACCTGACATCGTACAGGCTCGGGACCCCCGTTTAACGTCCCTTCCGAAGGACGGCGTATCTAAGGATTTTTTACTCCCTTAAAAAAACCTGCCGGGCTACGAACCCGCAGTCTTGGGTTTAGTAGTTTGTTACGCTAGCCACTAGACCACAGGTGACCTTTAAAATACTCATTTGTCAACTCAACGTAACAAATATTTATTAAGTTTAATCGACATTATGGAATGCAAATTGACCACTAACTACCGACATCTAAAACTCGTTCACGAAGTACTCGTTCAATTAGCTTCCAATTAACTTCAAAACTTCATTTGATTCCACACACTTAAATCTAAATCGTTAATATTTAATTATTTAAGAAATCTAATTTAAAAAATTTAAATAGGCAGCCATGAGGACATGCGAGAGAAATGAAAACTCCAAAATATGGATTAACTGTGATTAATTCTTTATTAAAATTCTAAATCAGTTATAGTCAGAATTATTTCAATTTTAAATTTGTAAATTCACATTATTAACATTAGCCTAGTTTTCAAATATATTGACACTCCGAACGATAATTAGTGTAAAAGCTAAAAAGAAAATATCAGTAGTTTAATTGAAATAATAATTAGTTTATAATTAGTTATATAACTTATACCTTGTTTTTCTAATATGGAACTCTGTTTGCAGCCGGAGATGGATCATATGGGATCTAGGATCCTCCTGGGGCTCGCCCAGCCTCTATAAAATATTATAAAGATAGGGTGCCTAAAATAAGGGGGAAAATCTGGCGGTTGAGCATGATCTAGGACAAATCACCTCCTTGCAGAATGGTTGTCCATGAAACGGTCTCTGCCATGTGCTGAACCTCAGACCCGTTCACGCTATGTAGTGGTACAGGATTTTAAAAATTTCTTTTAGTCTTATACGGAAGTTTTTTTATTTTATTTTCAATAAGACTGATTTTAGAACAAAAATATGTTTATTTTTTTTCAATTCTTAAAAAAAATTACTTAAAGTGGGTTATTTCACTGCATTGGATTGAGATTGATTATTCGTGCATTATTGCATCTACAGTCCCTCTGTTCAAGAAACAGTACAGTCTCTACAATGTACTGAATCCCAGGCCCATCATGGGGAGTAGTGGTGAGTGTTTTTTTTTCGTAGTATATTCTTTATTTAAAATGTAACTGATGTTGATTAATAGACTGTTATATCTCTCTATTATATCTACAGACCCGTTGAATTAGTAGTTAAGTCTAATTTTCTCCAAAATGAGTTTCTTGTACTTAAGTAAGCGGAATCGAGTTATTTTCGTAGTGAATAAGGGGCTAAGTAAGGCATTGGCTTGAAAATGAATTATTGCGTATATTACAACTCCATTTCAAGTCAAAAACTACGAGAATGATACGATTCCGGTTATCTGAAGGCAGTTAACTCTCTCTGGGCAAAATCCGACTTGACCACTTATTTTAGTGGGGCTGTAGATATATTAAGAAATCATCTTCTGGGGTGTCAATTACAAACAAGTTCGGAAACCAATGCAATAGAACTTAAGCGCCAACACGTCTAGTTTAGTTAATGCTCTCAGCCACAACGAGATTCACAGATAAGCGCATTAGGTAAAAGGTTGGTTACAAAAGAGTTCGTTGTTGCATTAAAAAGAAATAATTACACGCGTTAGGCTTTTTCCACAGTTCGCTGAGCTGTTACAGAACTCTTAGCACATTGTTGGGAAATGCTACACAATTTACAAGAAGCGTTTCTTATATGATTATTACAGAAGACTTTTAATACTGTTTTCTTAGATTATAACTACATTTCAAGCCCAAAATAAAGTCCGTTTCCCTCAATAAAGTTATCTCTCTCTAGACAAATTTGGACTTTACTTACTTAATGGGGCTGCAGATATATACTTCCTTCGGGATGCTATAACTGTTTATAGTGTACATTTTATTTAATATTATAAATAGTTATAGCATCCTATACTCTTCAATCCCATATCACTGATCTTGAAAAATGGTGTCAAAACGGGAGAATTAAAATAAATTCCCACAAATCCCGTCAAATCACTTTTACCCTCCTTCGTAAACCAATAACTTCCTGTCCTCCCGTATCGTTTAATAACACCCCACTGATTCCTGTAGAACAGGTCCGGTACTTAGGAATACACCTTGACAAAAGATTTTTTTTTTTTTTAATTTATTTATTGATATTTACAACTGTATTACAATTACACAACAAGTAAATAGAATGCGTGTTACATAATGACATGAGAATGACAAGTAGAGAAACTACCCACTGGTAGTACTCAAATCAAAGTTCAAATAAGAAGGTCACGTGGCCATCTTCTTTTCAGACGCCTCGGAGGATTATCGGGAATTGAAGAGGAAGCTAGGTTTGAAACTAGAGGGTTTGAGTGGGAATGAAGTTTGCTATGAAAGGATAGATACCGGGTTCGGGCCAAATCAGCAACAAAAGGGACATTAAGGTCGTTATGGATGACTTTATTCTTAACAAAATAAGGAGCATTGAGGATTTTACGAAGGATTTTGGATTGTAGGGATTGGATACGAGAGGAATTCGATGGCTTAGTGGAGCCCCATAGCTCTACTCCGTAAGTCCAAATAGGTCGTATGATGGTCATGTAGATGAGTCTTTTGAAGTTAATTGGGAGCTTAGAGCGTTTGTCTAGTAAGTATTGAAGTAGCCTGAAACGTCGAGCCGTTTCTTGTCTTTTCAGTGTTGTATGAGGATTCCAGGTTAATCGTTTGTCGAGGTGCAACCCTAAATATCGGATCGGTTCTACAGGCACCAGTGGGATATGACAAAAGATTAACTTGGAATCCTCATAATACTGAAACGACAAGAAACAGCAAAACGTTTCAGGCTACTTCAAAATTTACTTAACAAATGCTCTAAGCTCTCAAATAATTACAAAAGACTCATATACATGACAATCATTAGACCCATCTGGACTTATGCAAAAGAGCTTTGGGGCTCCACTAAGCCATCTAATTCCTCTCGGATTCAATCCTTACAATCCAAAATCCTTCGTAAAATCCTCAATGCTCCTTACCCTGTTACATACAAAGTAATCCACAGTGACCTTAACGTTTGCTGCTGATTTGGTCCGAACCCGATATTAATGTTTCAAACCTCGCAACCTCTTCAATTCCTGATAATCCTCCGAGGCGTCTGAAAAGAAGATGGCCTCGTGATCTACTAAGTTGAACTTGCTATTGAGTACAACCATTGGGTAGTTTCTCTACTTGTCATTGTATACATTCATTCAATTTAGTGGATGTATTAATATAATACAGTTGTAAATTACATTAAATAAATTGTATTAAAAAAAAAAACTTATTTGCTGGGGCTGCAGATATCGTCCCTTCCATCGCAAAGTATTGAATATGAAAAACAACACAGGTTTTGTTTTTGACTTAGCAGTTGCTCTAGGATTGATAAATCATATAAAATTCATATAGAGGCATCTATCAGTCAAAAAAACAATGTAAAACGAATGCCATTGGTTTGAAATAGGCACTAAATTTATTGAACCTTGAAACTGCTTTTTTTGAATTCTCCTCAAAAGTACCGATTTTCACATTCGATAGTTGGAAATGGCAGGGACGATATCTCAACACCTTCGCTTGTAAAAAATAATGCATTGTATATATTTCATTTAATTTTTAATAAATATAGAAAAAGTAATCTAAACAAAGTTGCTCAAGGTAAGCGTAGAAAGTGTAGATTGGGAACCGGCAAAAGGTCAGCCTTAGTGACTAGTAAGTAGGACAATTTCCATCTTCAGTTTGCACGCAGCGATCTCTCCCATTGCCTCTTCGTTTATTATTCTATCTCTGTATCTTTAAGTGTTGCTCTAGTTGAATAGTGAATTGTTGTAAACACCTGTATAATCAGCACACCCTCGCCTGAATACTGAGCAGATTTCTTTTCCTATTAGGAATGTGAAAGTGTTTAGATAGGATCGGGAACACAGTCAAGACTTTGACAGTCGAGGAGTTGTAGAATGTATTCAATACGAAATTAACGTAGGCTCAATGCTGTTTAAAGTTAGTATAAAGAAGACAAATAAAAATAAATAAACAGACAGTCATGAGAATTGGCAACAGGAGTTAAAACTCAAAACAGTCCATTTTTTTCATATGCTGGCAATCCAAGAAATAATTATATACATAATATTATGGTATATTCCTCTTTTATAGATCAGTCAGATACAGCATATATCTATTTTCTAAGGATAGCTTACTATACCCAATTTATATTCTAAAAAATTTATAACGTACAATGTGATATTTGGAAAGCTATTTAGACGAGTACAGTATTAATCCTTATCAACTTATATACTTTAGTTTCCTTAAGCATTTAATGCGCATTATTAGAATATTTTATACCATATGATTTAAATGAGTATCTTATGGGTTATCGCAAAAGTTTAACGCGCATGAAAATAAATTCGTATATAAAGAAATATTTTGTTTTGTTTTTATGGTTATGATAAAACTACATAACAAAATGCATTAGATAGACAAAACTTGACATAATATGTCTTACTACCCGTGCAGAGCCGGGGCTAGTACAAAATAAAAAATTTAAATTAATTTTGAGTTGTTGAAGCCTAAGTTTAAAATAAAAATATTCTGATAGACAAATAATAAATAAATTATCTGGAATAATTTATAGTTGATCGTATAAATATGGAGTAGAAAATAGTGTGGATGGACGTAAAAAAAAATTACTTAAATAGCGAAAAAAATATTAGATGACGTTTAGACCCACCGTACCACTACAAACCGTCTGGGGTTCAGTACGCGATAGATAATGTTCCTTGGACAACGGTTGAGCAGGGAGGTGATATGTTCTAGTATAACAGCATCAATAGCACAAAATGAGGGTCTTGTTTAGATTAGGCCCGCCAGCTTTTTTTTAATGATATTTAGTAACAGTTGTTGTATAACCTGATACCATTGATATAGAAATAAAATCACATGTTCAAATATTATTTAATTTAGTATTGTTTATGTAATTGCGGTTATAAAGTGATAACAGGATGAATATTTTTGAAGTTTACGATTTATGCAAAGAAGAGGAACGAGCCAGGATTTTCTTTGAAGAAAGAGGAATTCTACCTTAGGAAAGATATTGTAAAAAAGGCCACATTATGAAATTTAACGAAGAAAGAAAAAAATATAGGTGCAACAAAAGACAATGCCGATATGAATGTGGCATGTATACGGGTACGTGGCTATGTGACAGCAGGTTACCGTTAAGTAAAGCCCTTTTATTCATTTACTCATGGACACAGGAGTACACGACGTTTAAATTCTGTTGCAAAGAATTCAATATGAGCTCCGTTACAATTGTAGATTGGAAAAATTATCTGCGGGAGGTGTGCGCAGCTAGTTTGCTGAAAAACCCTTATTTTTATTGGAGGGGAAGGACTGACAGTTGAGATTGACGAGTCCTGTTTTTCTCGTCGAAAGTATAATGTAGGACGCACCTATCCACAGCAATGGGTGTTTGCCGGGATCTGTAATGAAACTAAAGAGTGTTTTTTGTACGCAGTGCCCGATAGGAGAAGAGAAACCCTGGAGGAGTGCATAAAAACATCAATTAGACCGGGTTCCATTATAATGTCTGACCTGTGGAAGTCCTATAGTGGGATAGAAGGAATGATTGGAAAGGATTACAGGCATTGTACTGTAAATCACTCCAAAAATTTCGTCGACCCAGAGACTGGTGCTCACACTCAAAGAGTTGAGTCTATGTGGGCTAAGGCCAAAAGGAGAAACAAAAAGGAATGTGGGACTCATCGCTCTATGGTAGACTCGTATTTATGCGATTTCTTGTGGAGGCAGAGAAACTCAAATGAAGACGTTTTTGATAAAATCCTTAAGGACATGGTAGAATTTTGGCGAGTAACTCACTAAAAGTATGTTAGTGTTTTCGGTTATGTATAAAAAGTTCCTATTAAATAAATCATATGTTTCTTTAACCCATATTTTTTAATACATGAATAAGTAACTGTTACTAGATAAAATGACTGGCGGGCCTAATCTAAACAAGACCCCAAAATGATATCAAATGTAAAAAAAAAGCAAACATATTTACAATATTGCTTATAATCACGCAGGCGGAAATTAAACATAACAGATAAATATATCGAACGGTATATACAGAATATACGATATCGAACGGTTACATAAGATGACTGCTGTAGGGCGAGCATTGGAAGCCCAACTACGGAGCCAGATTGCATAACTCACTACATGATGATATGGAGGAAGCAAGCCGGCAACAGAACGGCGACCCCGCGCTTTCTACACGAGAGGGAAACCTGGCCACTCTGCCTGATTGCGGATCTCTGTTCTTCGGCGATCTCTGGGTTTCTTCACACGTTCCTCGCGTGTAAGTTGAAGATGGAGAGGATTAATTGCACATCTCTCACAAGTCTAGATAGAACGGACCAACTATGATGAAACAGACATGAGTATAGGAATTCGTTCTCGATATAAAGATGTTATATACGTAACACATTATATTTCAAATAAATATTAATTTTTTACGAATATTTAGACAAATGTCTAACTTTAGAATCCTTTAGAAACTAGAATGAAACGACAAGAAACCGCTCGCCGTTTCTGGCTACTGCAACACTTACTCGGCAAACGATCTAAGCTCCCAATTAATTACAAAAACTCATAATACCTATGACTGTTATAAGTCATTTATAAGCCAATCCTTACAATTCAAAATCCTTCGTAAAATGTTCCTTACTTTGTTAGGCACAAAGTCATACATTTGTTACTGATTTGCTCCGAACCCGATATTAACCCTTTAGCGACCGAATTCGGCCGGGTAAGAGCGGGCTGGCTGGACCGAGTGGTAGAAAAGTCAACCATGCCCGCTGAACCGATTACTTTTTGACTCTGAAATCATGTTTTTTTATTTAATTCCTTATAGTTTCCCATCATCCTTTTTGATCCGGACTTGGAATGGTGAATGGACTGGCACTGGTGAATTTAAAAACATATTTAAAAAAAAAATAATTATAGTAAATTAATTTTAACCTCTTAACTTGCACGCTCGAGTTAATGCGAGCGCGCTAAACAGGCCAAACTGTGCACACTCGAGATAATTCGAGCGGCGTTGTATTTGATGCTGCTATAATTTTTCACACTCGAATATATTCGAGAATTGAAAATAACAATGTGAAAGCTAAGAAAAAGAATCGTGTTATTGATATTTATCATTTACATAGGATTGTAAGCTATAATACCTTCATAATACCTTGCATACTTGCATTTCTGTACTCGTGACGACTGACTGCGATCCGTCGTAGTATTTTCGTGAATTTATATAAAGGCCATTGTATCTTTTATTTTACTATTTAGAAGTGAAATATCAAACACTTGTTTCTGTTGTTTTATAGTTTAGTTCAATAGTTACCTAAGTGTTGTAAACTTGCAAAGATAAGTGTATCTTTATAGACAGTCAGTTATTTTGTGATTACAGAAAATAAAATTGGGTATATTGGAAATTTATACAATTGGTATGTTTTTTTCATTTTCAAATTATTATTATTATATTTTATTATATTTTATTTTATATTATATTTTAGTAAAATATATATTGAAAAATGAGCGATTCAGAATCTGAATATGAATACGCAAATTTGTCGGAAAGCGGCTCAGAAGAAAGTGATAAAAATTTTGATTAATTTTGAATTTTTTTTATTTTTTTGCCAAAACAATATTCTAAAGTTTGTTTTTTTACATTAAAAAAAATTGATTTTTTTTGGCCGGTTTTTTTTCAAAAAAACTGTGCGTTAAGGGGTTAATTATTTAAAAAAATATACAATTATATACTTTATTTTTTTGAAATGTCTATATAAAAATTTATACAATTGAAAATTCTTTTGAGTTTGATAAATGCCGAAACACGACAGACACACATTACGAAAAATAATATAGCCAAAAGTGAATTTGTACGACATCTGTTGTCAAGAAAAAGTATTTCAGCTTGTCATGCGGACACCTAGATGGCTCTAGGAACTGAACTACTATTGTAGCTCACGGTCTAGAAACGCCGGAGAAGCAAAACTATTATAATAGTCCACGGTCCGTGGAGCCCACCTGACACCGGACTATTATAGTAGTTCACGGTCGCTAAAGGGTTAATCCTTTCGCTTGCAACCTCTTCGATTCTCGATAATGCTCCGAGGCGTCTGAAAAGAAGATGGTCTCGTGACCTTCTAAGTTGAACTTTTTATTTGAGTACTACCACTGGGTAGTTTCTCCACTTGCCTTTAGCTCGGGCAACATTATGATTTACTTGATGTATTCTATATACTGTTGTAAATTTCAATGAATACATTAAAAAAAAAATAGGATTGTTATTTAAAGACGCAGTATGCAGTGAAATAAGATCAGAGCATTTTTCTTATTAACTATGTCTACATTTAAAAAAAACCTGTATCACTACAACCCGTGAACGGGTCTGGTGTTCAGTATGTGGTAGAGACTGTACTATTTCATGGACAACGGTTGTGCAGGGAGGTGATTTATTCTAGACCACACTCAACCGCCAGATTTTCCCCCCTACTTTGGGTACCCAATTTTAGAGGCAGGGTGAGCCCCAGGAGGGTCCTAGATCCCATACGATTTATCTCCGGCCGCTAGTAGATTAACAGGATTTTCGGTGTGGCAACTCAGTGCTCTACCACTGAGCCACTCCGCACCCTAAACTATAAAATACATATCATATTTTAAAAACCCTGACGATAGTGTGGGTCGTAGTATTAGAAACCATCTGATATGAAAATAGCAACCGGCTTGAGATCGATGATCGTGTTTGTTGTTGGGATTGTTGCAGGTTAATATTCCTGATATCGACACTTCTAGGTCACAAGGCTCTACTTTTTTTTCCGTTCATATATTCGTTAAATATCTTTGCGTTTGTCAAAAAAACAAACTATGTGTGAAAAAACAAAATAAAAAAACTCAGTGAATTTTCTCTTTATTTTTAATATAAAACCACTACTTACCTAATTGCATTTACCAAAAAAAATAAATAAAAAATGTGTATCTGTTTATAATAATAGACAAGTGATACAATATATATATAAAAAAAACCTGTACCACTACAACCCGTGAAAGGTCTCGGGTTGGGTACAAGGTAGAGACTGTACTGTTTGATGGACAACGGTTCTGCAAGGAGGTGACTTGTCCTAGATCACGCTGGACCGCCAGATTTTCCCCCTTATTTTGGGTGCCCTATTTTTATAATATTTTATAGAGGCTGGGTGAGCCCCAGGAGGATCCTAGATCCCATATGATCCATCTTCGGCCGCAAACAGACTAAATAAAAATCTTGCCTGCAGCGGGATTTGAACCAGGAGTTCCGGCATGGCAACTCAGTGCTCTACCACTTAGCCACTCCGCTACCATTACGACATATACCTATCGGAAAAATAATATTAATTTTATGGCGATTTAACACAAATGACCCCCAGTGATAAAACTCGAGGGTTCGACGATTGTTAATTAACTAAAATTGTGTCATCATCGTAAACTGAAACCACCAGAAACCATGGTCATGGGTTCGGTAAATAGTAGAGACTGAACTGTTTTAAGCTAATGTATGTGCATGACACGTAGATGTTTTTTTAATGATTATGAACGTAATAATTTAGAGGAACTTTTTTTAGTAAATCGACGTTTTAGACGCAATCACTGTATTTTTTTTCCATGTTTGTGTTTAACTATTTTCGCGTACGATACCGACAATTACGAAAATTTGACAATTAACATTCCTGATTTAGAATATCTTTGTTGCAAAACAAAAAAAAAATGGGCCTGAAAGACCAATATTTAGGATTTATATATATATTTTAAAATTTTAAATAGGATTTTTTTGTCAAATTCTTTAAGTAGGAATATCTTGGAAAGTATTAATTTAGGACAGTATTTCTCATAGTTATATCGACTGGAATTGTCCCATACTATCACCTCTTAACAGTAATTGATTATTCCAATTATATGAGAGAGGTATGTGCTTTTAAATTAGAAGTTCAACAACTATTGGAGGTCCAGGGATGTATGTAGAAATTGACGAAAGTCTATAGACTAGAAGAAAAAACAGCACAGAACGGATTTTGCCTCAGCAGTGGATATTTGGAGGAATATTTAGAGAAACAAAAGAGTGTTTCACAGTTAAAGTTCCTGAAGATGTTGTTTTTAATGAACATTGCTTGTAATAAAGGTTTCCTTTTTTTTTTTTTTTTTTTGTCTTCACATGTTTCTCACATGATTTCATTTCCTAAAAATCAGTTCTACGATAATGAAAGGCAATACTATTTGAAATAAATTGCAGGCAGGAAACCTGACGAGGTCCAAATAGTTGAGGTAATGACACTTATGACGCGCGCTGACGTCAACGGACGTCCGAACAGACAAGTGCCACAATTTCTTTAATCAAATCTCACTCCTCCTTCCTCCTACACAACTTACTATAAATAGCTTTTGAAACACCTAAATTAATTATTGTGACTTGACAGAATGATGCGTGGGCGTTATTCATTCTAAATGTCAAACGGCCAAGTTCAGAGTAAAATGTCAATGGTTTGTTCGTTATCAAGCCACTTATCAACTGTCAATCCAAAAATACTTGCCAAGATGGATTGGCTCTATTTTGGTTCTGGACAGTTGAGAACTCTATAAAAAATAAAAATTAATGTTAACAGGGAGTTAACTATTCCCTGTCCTAACGGCGGAGCAATCCCCGTTTTACAAGTTATAAAACTGATAATTTAATTTCACTGCAGTAGCTACTTAACGATTTAGTATAGAAAGTGATCGTACTTCTCAGCTAAATGATCACTAATTGATGCATTACAGAAGAAAAAAAAATTAAATTTCGGATGATATTGTTTTTCCATTAGCTTCTGTTTATTTAATGAGGACCAGTTAAGAATTAATCCACTTTAGCAAAAGCTTATTAAAAGGCGAACGGAATAAGGTAATTGTTATCAGGCGCTCAACGGCACCAGGTTCCTTCATATTAATTTAATTGGCCCTTAAAATCTACAGGTTGTATTCGAAAAACAAACACTTAACCTAAATTCGTGTAACTAGCATGTTTGATGGTTCATGAGGCATCAAATGGCATAAGGCATCCTATCTTCTGACACTAACCAACCCATTAAAATCGATCCTATGTCACTTAATAATTTTAATGATAAGTGATGCTTTTTTATTTTAAACCTAGTTATTGAAATTTAAAACTGTATTATAACAATACCACAAATAAATATAATTGACATGAGTGATATATAATGGCATAGATGGTTGAGAAAGTACCCAGTAGTATACGCAAATAATACCTTAGGTCACGAGGCCATCTTCTTTTCAGATGCCACGGAGGATTATCGGGAATTGAAGAGAAAGCTAGGTTTGAAACTAGTGGGTTTGATTGGGAATAAAGTTTGTCATACGAAGACTGGTATCAGGTTTGGATCAAATCAGCAGCTAATGGGACATCAAGGCCATTATGGATTACTTTGTTTGTAACAAAGTAAGGAGCATTGAGGATTTTACGAAGAATTTTGGATCTTAAGGATTGGATGCGAGAGGAATTCGATGGCTTAGTAGAGACCCAAAACTCTACTCCATAAGTCCAAATGGTTCTTATTATAGTCAAGCACATGAATCTTTTGTAATTAATTGGGAGCTTAGAGCGTTTGTCTAGTAAATGTTGAAGTAGCCTGACACTCAGCATACCAATTCAGTTCTCTACAAACTATGTTATCCCGCTCCCTATGGTTTAACATACTTTAATTTAACCAGCTGGGGTCGAGTAACCTTCCTTATGATTCATTAGTTGCGTTTGAGCCTTGGAGGTGGTGGGATGTTTCTTGGGTGCATTATTCATGTTTTGTTTTGCTGTTATTCTCTTTCTACCCTGAGGATGCCTGAATGGGCGAAATATTGGACAGATAATTTCTATTTCTGTTTTAGTTTGGAGACTTAAGGCTTTTCGTTGGAATTTTTGCACGGTCTTAACATTTATGTAAGGTCTCTTTTTTACTTTTCAATATTAATATATTTTGTGGAGTAGCCGTAAGTCCACTGGTTTCTTGATAATGATAATTTTTTTTTCTTGCATTTTTACTATCATTTTTTCATATGGTCTTTCGTCTTAAGTTTTGTGATGTTTGCTATTATTTATTTTTCCTGTGGTGCTTTTTGAAATTTGGTGAGTGTATATTGAATTTTGAATTTCTGAAGTATCTATCAGCTGTTTATATCTAACCTTAACCAGCCGGGGTCCAGTAACCTTCCTTATGATTCATTAGTTGCATTTGAGCCTTGGAGGTGGTGGGATGTTTCTTGGGTGCATTATTCATGTTTTGTTTTACTGTTATTCTCTTTCTACCCTGAGGATGCCTGAATGGGCGAAATATTGGACAGATAATTTCTATTTCTGTTTTAGTTTGGAGTCTTAAGGCTTTTCGTTGGAATTTTTCCACGGTCTTAATAATACTTTAATTTATTTTTTAATCTATTTTATATATATATATATAAATAATCGCTATCGTTTATCTTGTTACAGCATACAGATGTATAATTCGTCCGATCATTACCATTAAACAATGTTTGCGTAATCATTACACAAAAAACTAATGTCACTCAATATCACAATAAAAATTAGAAAAATACCCATGAAGAACATACATAAAAAAAAAACCTTGGAGTCGGTGAGATGTGTTCGAAAATTATCTCCATCATTTGAAGAGTTTATAGTTCTCATGATTTCTCCTGCTTCGTACTGAGATCCATAAGGTACTTTCCATCCGAAATTTCGCCAAGTAGTTCCGAGACCTGAGAGAAAGAGGCTAAGATGTTAGAAGAATGGACAAAAAAAAAAGAGAAAATAGAAAGCGAAGAAGAGAAGCGCATTAATATTCATGATGTAAATGAGGGGGCAGGTAGCGCCATTCTCATGCAGATCTCCGGCCAGCCTCCTCCGGTGCCTTTCTTCAATCAATGCTGCCAACCTCTCTGGTGACCTCGTCAGTCGGGACAGAAGACTTTTCAGTCTCTTATTATCATATTTCTCTTAAAGGAACCTTTAGTTCGACTGGGAACTGTGACAGTACAAGCTTATATTGAACGAAACATACGTGATTTAAAAGCAAAGTACAGAAAAAATGAATACGATTTTTTTTTAAGTAATTGAGCAATTTTTGCTAGGGGTAAAACTTATGGGTTCGCGTCACCGACATATAAGTATATAAGTTAATATATATATATATATATATATATATATATATATATATATATTTTTTTTTATTTATTTATTGATATCTACAACTGTATTACAATAATACAACAAGTAAATAGGCTAAGGGATATATAATGAAATGATAATGACAAGTAGAGAAACTACCCACTGGTAGTACTCAAATCAAAGTTCAAGTAAGGAGGTCACGTGGCCATCTTCTTTTCAGACGCCTCGGAGGATTATTGGGAATGGAAGAGCAAGCTAGGTTTGAAACTAGAGGGTTTGAGTGGGAATAAAGTTTGCTATGAAAGGATAGATACCGGGTTCGGGCCAAATCAGCAACAAAAGAGACATTAAGGTCGTTATGGATGAGTTTATTCTTGACAAAATAAGGAGCATTGAGGATTTTACGAAGGATTTTGGACTGTAGGGATTGGATACGAGAGGAATTCGATGGCTTAGTGGAGCCCCAAAGCTCTACTCCGTAAGTTCAAATAGGTCGTATGATGGTCATGTAGATGAGTCTTTTGTAGTTAATTAATCGTTTGTCAAGGTGCAACCCTAAGTATCGGATTTGTTCTACAGGCACCAGAGGGATATTATTAAAGGATACTGTAGGGCAGGAAGTCATTGGTTTACGACGTAAGGTAAAAGTGATTTGGTGCGATTTTTGAGAATTTGTTTTAATTCTCCAGTTTTGACACCATTCATCAAGATCTGTGATATGGGATTGGAGGCTTTGGGATGCAATAACTGGATTGGTGTTGACTGATAATACACATGTATCATCAGCATACGTGGTAAGGATAGTATTAGGGTGAGTCGGGATGTTAGCTGTATAAACTGTATAAAGGATTGGACCAAGGATACTACCTTGAGGAACAAAACAAAAACAAATAAGTATTACATTGAAAACAAAACATTTACTTATACTTCCATAAGATACAACAATATCAGTTTTCATGAAATAGAAAAATTATTAATTAGAGAAAATAGATTAGATTGGTTAGTGAGATGGATGGGCTTCCATTTTTCTTACTAGTATGCCTATTCGTGGCTGAGTTTTAGTAAGTGCACAACGCAAGTCACTAGCAACATCAAGTTTATTCCGATACTTTGTTTTAATTGCCACAAGTGTTGAAAATGATTTTTGCACAAATAGGTGCTTGAAAAAGGCAAATATAAACCAAGAGCTTCCCGTGATACACTAGGATACACTTTGAAATATTTAACCAAAATGAAGGTTTGTCCATTATATCAAAGTGGTCAATTTTCTAAACATCAGGGTTAATTTAGAATTTTGGAAAGACTACTTAAATTTAATTTAATGTTCAATTCGTCTCGCGCCCCCCCTGACATGTCCTCACGCCCCACCAGGGGGGCGCCCCCCCCCCAGTTTGGGAACCAATGTTCTACAAGAATGAAGAGGTTGCTAGGTTTGAAACTAGAGGGTTTGAGTGGAAATGAAGCTTGTTATGAAAAGATTGATATCGGATTCAGGCCAAAAAAACAACAAACGGTACATTGAGGTCATTATGGATTACTTTTTTCATTACAAAGTAAGTAGCATTGAGGATTTTACGAAGGATTTTGGATTGTAAGGATTGGATACGAGAGGAATTCGATGGCTTAGCGAAGCCCAAAAGCTCTACTCCATAAGTCCAAATAGGTCGTATGATTGCCATGTAGATGAGTCTTTTGTAATTAATTGGGAGCTTTGAGCTTTTGTCCAGTAAATGTTTAAGTAGCCTCAAACGGCGAGCTGTTTCTTGTCGTTTCAGTCTAGTATGAGGATTCCAAGTTAAGAAGGTTTGTATTATTTAAATATTTTAGATCTGAATCGCCGAATATTCGTTCAGTTGGCCATTTAAACGAGGCCTTAGGTTTGGGATAGTGCATTATTATCAAACAAATAGTTATTGTTTCGAAATGAAATCGATAAAACAAACTTTACTGTTAAGAATATCTCCGCGACTTTCCCTATCTCTCGTTGGACCGCTACTAACCACCAAACCACTTTTGCTCTCGTCAGGTCAAAGAGAAAGTAAGTAGGTTAAAGTACCGTAAACGTAAGTTTAAACCTTCTCCTCTCAGCTGAGGATAGTTTGAACTAGAATTCTCGTAAATCCTAGTGTGCTAGATTCTCGTAGAGTCAGTGTAATGTTTCTTAGATTAATCACCATTACTTATAGATTGACAATTAAAGACTAATTCGTGACATAGATTATCGTTTTTTCAACTCTAATAGGACAATTTCAATTCCTTATTCGTTCGTTATTTCCTTTTCTTCTATAACTTTTTTATCTGTTCCCAATGTTTCTTCTTCTGTCTTCTAACTACTTCGGGACATTTTCCTTGAGATAACGAATCGAATCCGTCTATGGAGATATATTATTTACTCTGTTAACAGCGAGAGCCTTTGGAGTTTTCAGACTCTTGAAAAAAATCTGGGTGTTGAGCATCGTAATAAACTGCTATATGTGACAATAAGGGGCCTAGGCCAGGTAGAGTAAAATGACCCGTAGGTTTTATTACATTTACTTTCAAGAGAAGTACTTGTTCGGAAGACGCGGTCAACTCAAGATATAAGATACAGAATGAACAATGAAGTCACATGCTTCAGATAAGTTACCTATAGCGTCCCCTTTACATTGTAAGTTGTGTATAAGCTTTATTAAGTATGTAACCATGATCACACAAATAAATATAATGTTATTCAATAATTATTCTTATTTAATAAACAACTCCTGGTCAGTCAACCTCGTTAACCTTTCGAGAAAAGTATATATTAATTATAAACAAAATAAAATTACTATACACGGTGTCCCATTTCAAGTGGATCAAATGCTTTTTAACTTTTAAACGAAAAAAAATTCAGAAAAACGGTTCAGGTAAAAGTTGTAGTTATTCAGGCCTAATTTGAAGAAATAAAAAAAACATTTTTTGGTTTTTCACTTTAAATGGACAATATCGACCTCCACAAAATGTAGTTTCCTCTTTACCCCCATTTATTTTTATTTTTCTGAAATGTACAATACAAAACATGGAAAAAATGAATGTAACATTTTTTCCTATTTTTCATGACAATCCGTTAACATGTTAAATAATGTATCTATGTATCTAGATTTGAATCTGTCACTTGAACTAAGGCACAGCAACGCAGCGCTCTACACGTTGAGCTAACTCTAATGATTTTTAAAAACGTAGCCCAAATTATTTGTTATTTTTACTTTAATTATCAAGCACCTTTGTAATAAATACCACAGGAGTAAATAGAGTGTTTCGAATTTTTTTTTGAGTTACTGGCGAAGACAGAAAGCTAACAAATATTGATTGCGCTGAGTTGACAAATGAAGGAAGACAAGTACTGTGCCAATCACTTCGCCTCTTTTAGGCTTCACAGAACTAAATCTATTATATAATTACTAATGTTACCTTTAATAATAACTTGTCATAAATTAATAAACATTATAATTAACATAATATAACTGTTATATTAACATAATATAACTAATGTAATCATATTAATATAAATAAAAAAAGATAAAAATTAAAGAGTCAGTCATTCCTGAATCAATTATAATCTGAATTATATAAATTTCAGATCTGAAAAAATAAAATCTGAATTTGTAATTTTATTTTACAATAAATATTTATTTATTTAAATTTCAAATACGTAAATTTAATTTATAAACATCCAGTCTGGTTTTTGTTTATACTGACACTCCGAAAAATAATTATGCTGGGTGTTCCATTTGAAGTGGATCAAACGTTTTTAAATTTTAAACGAAACAAAATTTAGAAAAACTATTTAGGTAAAAATTGTAGTTATTCAGGCCTATTTTGAAGAAATAAAAAAACATTTTTTGATTTTTCACATTAAGTGGTCAATATCGACCTTTAAAAAATATAGTTTCCCCTTGACCCCCATTTATTTTTATTTTTCTGAAATGTACAATAAAAAACATGGAAAAAATGTATCTAACTTTTTTTTTATTTTTCATAGGTAAAGTATATGAAGCTCACTACTTCAGTATGCTGTATTCACACAATGCTTTTAAATGTCCAGACATTTTCTGAAAGATTCAAAATACCTTGATTAGTAAGTTATATCGACTAAAAACTCTTAAATAAAATAACTTAATGCTACATTACGTTTCCTCGTAAAGGAGGTATACTAAAGTAGTCAACTTTGAATGCTTTTTCTACTTAAACTATGAGAGATAGAAAAAAATGTTACATACATTTTTTCCATGTCTTGGATTGTACATTTCAGAAAAATAAAAATAAATGGGGGTCAGGAGGAAACTACATTTTTAGAAGGTCGATATTGACTATTTTAAGTGAAAAAACAAAAAATGTTTTTTTTATTTCTTCAAACTAGGCCTGAATAACTACAACTTTTACCTGAACCGTTTTTCTGAATTTTGTTTCGTTTAAAAGTGATCCACTTGAAATGGGACACCCTGTATATATATATATATATATATATATATATATATATATATATATATATATATATATATAAAGAGTTCGTCCTGACTAATAAGACGATCGCAGAACCAAAACGGCATAAGCTATAGGCTTGAAATTTGGACAGTAGGTACATTTTATAAGGCCACCGCGCACTAAGAAAGCATTTCTAAAATTCATCCCCTAACTTAGGTTAGAGATGTGAAAATAAGTTAGCAGGCTTTACATTTTAACGTAATAATAATTGTAGTCAAGATTTTGCAAAATCAACCCTATGATATTACAGTTTTGGATATTACATAATGGATTTCAACAGAAAACGTATCGATAATTCTGTAATTATATTGCGTATCGTATGTAAATTAAACAAAATGGAAAAAGTCGTCATAATGAATTGATTTATTTTTAATAAATATTTCTAGATATCGAAAACATTTAATATTTTAAATATTACTGCTATAATGAAATCTTTATGGTATTATTAATGATGAAATAGTTTTAATATTTCCAAGAATAAATGAGAAGAAAAAGAAATTATAAAAAAATGATTACCTAATGGATGCACCATCTTAAAATTTTAATATATACATATAATTGATATAATATATATATATATATATATACGTGTATAAATAATATATATACGTATATAAATATATATACATAGAATTGTATATTTGTGTGTGAGTATATTGAGTGTTCACTTTGCTTAATCGATCATTAATACTTTTAAAAGTAAAATTTCTTGTCACTAAATAATTTATACTTAATAAATAAATACATTCATAAAATAAACACATTACATCCGCAAAATAGCTGTTGAGCGTATTCTCGGCAAATTTACTTCCCTGCAAAATCGTTATTGCACTGAACTCAACATTCCTTATCTCTTGAAGTTGTACAGCTTGTCGTATATCATCAAGTCACTAATTCTTGGCATGCAATAAAAATAATATTGTTGTTACAAAAGAACAAAATTAGAATAATATAATAATATACTACCCAGGATATTTATTATCTAGGTACAAAGCTCAAATTATTTAAGATGCAAAGAATTTTTTTTAAAAAACTTCTAACAATATTATAAAAAAAATTTAATTTCATTGGTAATAAATTTCTTAAAAGTTTTTAAATGTGTTAGTATTATTTTTACTTATATATCTTCAATTCAGTTTAAGTATGAGTGTTATATTTTAACCTTTAATATTTGCTATATTTGAAAATTAAAAAATATTAATAAAAGTAATATAAGTTATAATTAAAATGTTTAATTGCCTTAATGGTTTCATTGCGTGATGATGCTATAATATATGTAGTATAATATATTTATATCAAAAATACAGTAAATTCAGCATTCTTAATTAATTTAAATATATATTCTATATATTTATATATATTTTATCAATAAAGATACATACCAAAAGTAATTATTGCAGAGAAGACATATTTTATAATCGTGTGATGTAGACTAGAGAAAAGCAGAAAACTGACTGAATATTAGAAAGGAAGTGGCGGATTTGTTTAGGCCGGTTAATAGAGTACTCGAATCTGATTGGCTGTCACTTTGGTACCATCTCTGTTTCAAAAACATCGCTCATTAGTATGCCGGGTAGTGCCGGCTAGTGAAGGTGCTCTGTTAGATTACTTATTTAAAATTCCAAATTTGTGAAATAATTTTCAAATAATGTGAGTGCTTAGTGTTTTAATAATAGTGTCTGTTAATATTTTATTTACAACTAATTTATTTTATTAGTTTGGTGTAAATAAAATAGTATTTCAGTGAAAATAATTCTATAGATTCATTAAAAGGGTTTAAACAGGTACAAAAATTAGCGTTTATATTTGTAAAGAATATTATTAATATATATTAGTATATATCCTACTAATATTATTTATAGATTCATTAAAAGGGTTTAAACAGGTACTAAAATTAGCGTTTATATTTGTAAAGAATATTATTAATATATATATATATATATATATATATATATATATATATATATATATATATATATATATATATTAGTATATATCCTACTAATATTATAAATGCGAAATTTTTTATGTTTGTAACTCTTTCACGCAAATTGTGGTTTGGTTACGAAGGATGATGATGATGATGATTTTTTTTTTGTCTTAGTTGAAGTCGTGACTCAGGGGTACTCAGTACCTCCACAATTTTTTTAAGAGAGTAAAAAATCCTTAGTTACGCCGTCCTTCGGAAGGGACGTTAAACGGGGTTCCCAAGCCCCCCCAGTCAGGTACTCGTTAAAATCTCTATCCTAATTAAACCTGGATAGACGCTATTTAGAGCTCCCACTGTAGCATCGTCCGATTAGCCATAGAAGCATAAAGTGACGTTAAATGAACAAACAACAATTGTCTTTCACGCAAAAACTACTGAACGGATTTGGATGAAACATTATAATGATTTTGTATAATTTGGTTATAATGTAACGATAAATATCATTAAAAAGTACTTGGATATAACACATTACCAATATTTCCTCCAACATATCGATGCCTTAGTTTATATATGTGTTAAGTGCCGAAAACAAGATTTTACAGGAGTCAACTTTGATAATAATTCAACACAATAAATTCAGCACAAGTTTAAGCACACAATATATTTTTGTAACCTTCACAGCTTCTCTATTAATTTTATATCAATGTATGATCTATGACTTCCTGATCACAATATTATTTATATATAACAAAACTCATTCTTGACAAATTTGCACTTAACACATTTTTGAACTAAAAAATTGTTTGTTTGTTTGTTTGTTCATTTAACGTCACTTTATGCTGCTATGGCTAATCGGACGATGGTACAGTGGGAGCTCTAAATTTAGCCTATCCAGGTTTAATTAGGATAGGGATTTTTAACGAGTACCTGACATCGTACAGGCTCGGGACCCCCGTTTAACGTCCCTTCCGAAGGACGGCGTAACTAAGAATTTTTTACTCCCTTTAAAAAATCCTAGGGCCACCTGTCGGGCTACGAACCCGCGATCTTGGGCTTAGTAGTTTGTTACGCTAACCACTAGACCACAGGTGACCTTAGGACAGAGCTAGTTATAAACATAAAAAAAATAAAATAAATAAAAAAAAAATTAAAAAAAATAAAAATAAAAAAAAACTTCTTTATATTTATTTTCATGCGCGTTAAGATTTTGCGTTAACCTATAAGGTGCTCATTTAAATTATATGGTATAAAATATTCTAATAATGCGCATGAAATGCTTAAGGTAACTAAAGTATATAAGTCGATAAGGATTAATACTGCACTCGTCTAAATAGCTTTCCAAATGCTGCATTGTACGTTATCAATTTTTTAGAAGATAAAATAGGTACAGTAAGCTATCCTTAAAAGATAGATATATGCTATCACTGACTTTTTGTAGATCTATAAAAGAGGAATATTCCACCATGCATTGTTTCGTTATATGTCAAAGGCATTCTATTCGGAGCGTCTTCGATGCTATACTTTTTCCAACAATTCCGACATTTATATCCCAACCTATTTACACAAAACCTCGAAAAATGATATACCTAAACCTTCCTGGTGGATCGAAATTTTAAAAATAATTAAGTGCATTTGGTTTCAAATCAAACACTTTATTAGAAAATTAAACTTAAAAAGTTGAATACGATTGAAAAGAATTTAAATATTTCAGAAAGTATAATTAAAAATTCTGTAGACTTAAGAAAGTTGTTAAAGGATTTAAAGAAAAACTTGAGATAAGAAGAATTTAAGAACATTCATATAAAAATAATTATTTAATGAACCCCAAAATTCGAAAAAAAAAAAGTGTATATTTATATAAGCCTTATTTTCATTTATTTATTTACATATATATTTACTTTATTTTAAGAAATATTTTTTCTTTTCCTCGTGCTTTTATCTTTATTACTTTTATATATGTTTTTATTTAGTTATTCTATCTGACAAATTAAATGACAGAGAATTATTAACTAGTATTTGTGAAAAGTATAAAATCGATATAGTTAACAGAAGGTAGATATCACTAGTATGGTTTGATTTTTTCATCTATTTTTATTGTAAGTTTGTTTTTTTTGTTCCTCAAGGTAGTATCCTTAGCCCAATCCTTTATACAGTTTATACAGCTAACATCCCGACTCATCCTAATACTATCCTTACCACGCATCCTGATGATACATGTGTATTATCAGTCAACACCAATCCAGTTATTCCATCCCAAAGCCTCCAATCCCATATCACTGATCTTGAAGAATGATGTCAAAACTGGAGAATTAAAATAAATTCTCAAAAATCGCATCAAATCACTTTTACCTTACGTCGTAAACCAATGACTTCCTGCTCTTCAGTATCCTTAAATAATATCCCACTGGTGTCTGTAGAACAGATCCGATACTTGGGTTGCACCTCGACAAACGATTAATCTGGAATCCTCATACAAGACTGAAAAGACAAGAAACCGTTCGATATTTCAGGCTACTTCAACACTTACTAGACAAATGCTCTAAGCTCCCAATTAATTACAAAAGACTCATCTACATGACAAACATACGACCTATTTGGACTTACCGAGTAGAGCTATGGGGCTCCACTAAGCCATCGAATTCCTCTCGTATCCAATCCCTACAATCCAAAATCCTTCATGAAATCCTCAATGTTCCTTATTTTGTTAAGAATAAAGTCATCCATAACAACCTTAATGTCCCATTTGTTGCTGATTTAGCACGAACCCGGTATCTATCCTTTCATAGCAAACTTCATTTCCAACTCAAACCCTCTAGTTTCAAACCTAGCTTCCTCTTCAATTCCCGATAATCCTCCGAGGCATCCTTCTGATTTGAATACTACCAGGGGTTAGTTTCTCTGCTTGTCATTATCATGTCATTATGTATCACTTAGCCTATTTACTTGTTGTATTATTGTAATACAGTTGTAAATATCAATACGTCAATAACAAAAAATAAAAAAAAGATTTTTATTTGCTTTTGTTTTAATTGATAAATATAATGGCAATAAATTATCAAATAAAATGTTATAAAAAATATAGAAGTGAGGTGATAATTGAAATGTGCTAACAAAAATTATGGAATACGTAATTCATTATTTAATTTTCTCTATCTGATAGAATGAACTCAGATATACGAAAACAAATTTCTATTTAGAAGTACCTACTGCAATATAAAATACTTTGCCTTCAAGAATAACTACGATTGAAGGCAAGGGCGGATCCAGGATTTTTTTTCTGGTAAAAAAATCAAGTATAATTTACAAATAAACTTTTAATATCTACAAAAAGATTTCAAAGGTTTATTAAAATATCAAAACAATAGTTTCACTCATGTTCTTTCTGTTATTTTAACAACTACGATCATGTGAATTGCCTATTATTATGTACTATAATGGATTCTCCACAGTACACAAAAACCGGTATGGGGGGGGGGGCACGTGTGAAGGAATAAGATTGTGACTCCGATACAGATTGATCGGATATTCATTCTTTTGTTAAAAACTGTACCACGAAAACCCATGAAGGATCTTGGGTTCAATGGTAGAGTCTGTATTGTTTCTTGTACAAATTGAAGCAATTTGCGCGAGATCATTCTCAACCGTCAGAATTTCCACAATTTTTAGTACTCATTTAATAGAGGCCTAATAGAGGCTGTAGATACTACGGGATCCATTCTTAGCTATTAGCAGATTAAATAAATTATTATTATAAATAAATTACAAATTATTAATAATTATAAATAAATAAATTATAAAATAAACAGCCTGAATTAAACCAAGGAACCTTCAGTGGAGCAACATAGCACTCTTCACACTCAGTTAACCTGATCAACATTTTTTTAACTTTCTTTCCCAGCGTAAATCGGGCGATTTATTTGGCTTAGTTCTAGCAGTATGGTCAGCATGAACCAAATTTCAGTTTGCTTTGTCAATTAATATCAGACTCAATTATTTTATAACTAAAATATAATACTTTATAATCCAATTGGGAAAAACCACAATGCAAAGCCTTATGTTTCAAAAATACACCTACTTACCAGTCGACGTTTCGCCTATTTAGCAGTTGTATGTTGAACGTCTTGGTGGTGGGGTGCTGTCTCATGTTTGGAGCCTGTTTGGGCTGTTGATCGTTGGGATGTATTGCACCTTTTTCTTCGAGATGCGATTCACATAACCCCCTTTTTGATTTTGGTGTCTTGATAATGCCTGAATAGGCGAAACGTCGACTGGTAAGTAGGTGCATTTTTGAAACATAAGGCTTTGCATTGTGGTTTTTCCCAATTGCATTATAATAAATAATAGTGTTTCTTTTTGAGTTTTTGGCTCTATTTTAGTAAAATATAATACGATCAATTCCTATAATAATGTAGTAAGAAATTTAGGTAATTAATCTGGCTTTCAATTTAGTAAACAATTTAGTAGCAACAACATATGTTTGAGATTTTATAATTACCCATAATTAAGAAATTTACAACAGAAAACAGAAAGATGCTATTAATTAATGATAATTATTTTTTATTTCTAAAAATTGAGTTTTGAACATGGTTTGAACCCTTAATACGCAGGCGCTTGTTCCAGTTATGATATGACTTTTTTAAAAATAATAATTAGTATTATAAAGTGTTTTTTTCTTCAGATTGATATTGATAAGTCATATTCAATCAAACTGGCAGTCATATATCATTTAATTCTATAACATTATTTAAATATGTCTTTATCCAAACTGATTAGCGTGATTGGCTACAAAGCAAGATACTATGTACATACCTATATACATCATTAGTCTTTGACAAAATTTACAAGAAATATGGTAACATCCTACAGTGATGTGGTAGTAAATATTTCGTCATAACTTTGTAATTAAAATCAATGTCATTTTTATATTTGTCGTACAAGTATCAATTTTATATTTAAACGTTTGTTACTTAATCTAATTCACTAAAAGCATGTTTTTTAACTGATTAGGATATGATTAAAACAACATTGTAGTAAAAAAACTTCGCCTGTAGAAAGTTAAAGAATGATAAGTCCGTGGAAAAATTCCAACGAAAAGCCCTTAAGTTTCCAAACTAAAACAGAAATTGAAAATATCTGTCCAATATTTCGCCTGTTCAGGCATCCTCAGGGTAGAAAGAGTATAAATGCAATTTATATATTATAAATATATATTTATTAATTGTATATTATCTTTTATCGAAAATAGTAGGATTCAAATAAATTAATCGATGGTTACTTTTTCTTTTTAATAATTAGATAATTAGAGTAGGTAAACCATAACCATAAAAAGAAATAATAAGCAGTACATTAAAAATCATAAAAAAATAATAATTAAATAAAATAAAATCTTCATAATAGAGGTTTAAAAAAATGCATATGATAAATTAAAGGTGTAGGTTTCAAATAAATATATTTTTAAATAAATTAATCAATGGTTTCTTTTTTTATTTAAACATAGAATTAGATAAATTGAATTTATTTTGGAATAATTTTTAAATAAAAATAAAATCATAAAGTAAGTCTTTAGAATTGCGTTGAATTTATTGTTAATTAATTCATTTATCATTTATTTATGATTTCGATATAAGTTTTATTCCAGAATTAGAGCAATTAATTTAAATTAAAAAAAAAAAACTATTTATTCTTTGTTTAAAACTAGATTTATTCGAACTAAAAAAATAAATAAACTAATTCTTCAGGATAGCAGTAATAAAAAAAATATATGACATTGAGGTAAAAACATTTTTGAATATATTAAATAAAACCAAATAATTGAATCAAAAGTTTAATTTTCTCTTCAATTAAAAGTGGCAGGATTAAAAAAAATCAAGTTTTAATCAATTCAACTCGATTTTTTGGGGGGTTTTAACACGCAAACTAGGTAAATTTAAATGATTTTCTGCGATTCTTAAATAAAATTTATTGGAACGCCATAAAAAAAATATAGATATTATAAAAGTCAGTTTATACACACATATATATATATACATATACATATGTATATGTATATATATATATATATATATATATATATATATATATATATATATACACATATACTTACTTAAAAAGTCAGTTTTATTTTAAATCGAAAGTGGTAGGATTAAAAAAAAAAATAATTTTAAATAAATTAATCAATGGTTTATTTTAATTTCATTTTTGTGATTATCGAAAAACTGAAAATCAAAATAATAAAATAAGTCCACAATCCTTCAAGCCACCTAAAAAACTACATTTAACATAGATGTAAAAATATTTGCGAATTGACCAAATAAAAATATATAACTGAATAAATAATGTCTGTTTTAAAGGATTTTAATTAATACAATTTTTGTCTACGATACAAATAATAAAGATTTTACTTCCGTAATGTATTATTTTTTAAAAAAATTAGCTAAGACATTATAAGAATTGATTAAATCAATTAATTTAAAAAAATTGTTAAACTAGGTTTCGACATTTTATGGAATTACTATAGAAGATATTTTAATTTTTTTTTTTTTGGGTGGTGGGATTGTCTAGCTTCCCCAAACTATCATCAGGCAAAAGAATGCTCACCTAACCATAAAACATGATTATTGAAAGCGGTAGGATCTCAAAGTGATTTAAATCGGTAAAAAAAGCCTCAGAATAACGGTATTAAAAACAAAAATATATGACATTAAGGTAAAAATATTCAATAAATAAAAATAAAGTAATATAAATAGATAAATAAGGCCAATTTTAATTATTTTAATCAATAAAATTTAAAGGCACTAGTAATAAAGATTTTACTTATGTCAAAAAAAAAAACCTACGACTATATTTAATGAACTGATTAAATCGAATGATAAGTTAATTTAGCTCTTGAATTTCAATGAAATTTCTATATATAGTTATTTTATTTTTTTATTTTGGAGGGGGGTTGGGGGTTGGGATTGTCTATAAAACTATAATCAAGTAAAAGAACGTTTCATGCAACTTTTCATAATACAATCTCTTACTGCGAACCACTTTTCTCCAGCAACGAAGCCCAATGGTACAAAACCGATACGTTATCAATAAGCGATAATAAGGTAGAGGTAACTTTTACATGACAAGAGAGCTCTATATCGTGCTGTATATATATATAATTAGCTCTAGATGTATATTTCTTCGAATACTGACCTGATCCGAGGAGCACGAGAGATATGATGAGGGCAGGCAGCATACTGACACTGAGGTTAGAGACGAGGCGCGCGCCCCCCCACCGGACCGAGGACTGACTGGCTGTCGCCCCACCACGGCGCCCCAGCGCCCCCCACCGCCGGATAAACAGATTTCCTTCACTGGATTTTCTGCCGACCTGTTTCCAGGCACCCTCCCGGGATTAGTGTTTCCGTAAGAAGGAAAAAAGCCCCTTTTTTCCTTTCTTTTTCTCTATTTCCTTTTCCTTCATCGCCTGAAAATAAAAGAAAAGAAAAGAAAGAAAAAAGGAAAAGAAAAGGTAACAATATATATATATATATATATATATATATATATATACATATATATATATATATATATAGGTGTATATTATTAATATCCTCTTTTCTTTACTGTTTATGTATAATTTTTACTTTTATTTCTTGAGATTTAGTCCTTCAGGGGCCTTAGAGGGGCCTAAGTTTAAAGTATAGACTGAATTTTAAGATATGTATATCTTAATACAACAAATATCTAGCAATTGGTGTTCAATCTAAACCAGCCCAGGTAAAATGAGAAGTGGGGCTGGTTTATATTGAACAATGGGGTTGCTTAAAAAATATCAATGCAATAAATCTATCATTAATTTTTATCCATTCCCAATCCTTTTCCCCAAAACATTTATTTTTCTTCCTTTTTTCCCAATTCTCTTTACTTTCATCGACTACAAAAAAGAAATTTAACAATGGTTGGTTGTTCCAAATAAGAGGCGTAAAACCGATTGGTCATCAAAGCCTTAGTTCAGTTTAGTTTATACAAATCTTCTTTCCAATCAAATTCCTTTTTCCATATTTCTTTACCTTTATCGACTAAAAAGAATAATAATAGAAAACGTACCAAAAAAAAAAAAAAAAATATATATATATATATATAAAAAAATAATGTCAACAAAATGGTACTTAAAATATGATCCTTTTTTCTTATTTTGTATAATTTCATAGATTTTTCTCTAATTTTTATGTTTCTCTATCCCTGGAAAAGATAAATCATATATATACATATATATAGCCTGTACCACCACAACCATAAAAAGTCTTAGGTTCAGTACGTGTTAGAGACTGTACCGTTTCTAGAAGAACTCTTGTGCAGGAAGGTGATTTATTAAGATATGAGTATCCACTTAGTACTGTTTGTAGATATGGAGTATTTAGCACTAAATAAAATTTTGAATTTTTATTTTCGTTTATAGATGAAGAAATTATTTATAGCTTATAATAAAAAGTCTAAAAATATCTTATTTCACTGTATTCTCAGTATTGAAATTTATCTATACCTTATATTAATGTATTCATCAATAAATAAGGCAAACAATTCTTTTTTAAGTGTAAACACAATAAAAACCCAATATTAAAAAATATTGGGAACTTCACAAAAATACCAATTTATTTTATTTTATTGTTATTGTTTATATCGATGTATATAAGTTATTAAGAATTTATTATTTTATTTTTATTTTTTATTTTTCTCTCTGTTGAAAGTTTGTTTGTATAATTTCTTTCATTTTATATGTGATTCTGTGTAGATACATTTAAAGTTGACCAAGTTGTTGCAGCGTATTACATTTGTGAATTGTAGCAAATTATATTCGAAATAAATACATTTAAAACAAACTATTGAAATAACAGTCCAACAATCGAAATATTGTCTTAAGATGAATTTTTAAATCCATTTTTTTCCATTTGAATACAAAAATAGTCCTATATTTTATCTAACGACTGAAAAAAGTCCGGAACAGAAGCTTTGAAATTTGACATCTTTTAAAATATACCATTTTTATAGTTTGATTGATCGAGTATGACAAAATACTGAACAAAAGATAGTTCGTTCCCCAACCCGTTGCTAGGCAACACTCATAAAATATTGCGTCACGTGTTTTTTAAGAGAGAGTTAAAAAAAGAAGTTTTTGTTTTACTTACTGAATAGTTGTAATAACAATCAATTTAAAATTAATTTCACCATTTTTTTTATAATACCAACCAAATTTAATGGAATTAAAATTTGTTTTATATAAATGAGAGATAACTCTTTACTTGTCTAATAAATATTTATTTCGACAAAATAAAATATACTTCATGTTGGCCATTTTTAAATTTTTAAGTAAAATATTTGTTTTACTAAGCCATCAAATGATCGATCTAAAATAAATCTTTTTTAAACATATTAGATTGTTTTAAATAATCTCGTTGCTAATTTTGATAAGAGAAATTGTTACGTAATAGAAATCTGAAAGTAATGTGAAATGGCTTATTATAATGAATATCTGTAGATGATAATTTCAAAGTGTTTTCAAAGAGCGCTCTAATAGTCCCTTCATATCATGTTTTGTACGTGTTTTGCCTTGTGGAATTATTCGATCATCTCCGAACAATTATTTACAATAATTAAACGGTATGATAGTTAAAGAAGGATTTAAATTATTCTTAATTTTAATTTTGTTTTCATTTAAAATATTATTTTAAAGTACTTTCAGCACTAGGTAAGTTGATAAGTTTAAAATTCTACTGACTGAACAAGAAAAAGAACCAGACTTTAAGAACTTAGGAATTCAATAGTGTGTGATTTAGTGGAGCCCCAAAGCTCTATTCCTTAAGTCCAGATGGGTCTAATGATTGTCATGTATATGAGTGTTTTTGTAATTAATTGGGAGCTTAGAGCGTTTGTCTAGTAAATGTTGAAGTAGCCTGAAACGGCGAGCTGTTTTATGTCGTAAAAAAAAATTAAATTTATTTTTACTATAAAAATAATTTCCTATAACTGATTAACAAACTCATTGTACTGTACAATCTCACCTGTAAAAAAAATAAACAGCATATAAAGCTAATATTTCAACACTATTTAAAAAATTGTTTTCTCTAAACTAAAAAACAAGACACAAATCAGAATAACCTCCCCGGTTCTTCTCTCTCAGCTGTTACCATGGTAACCATATCAGTTGTTTTTAAATGAAAGACATTTAGTGTACGTCTTTTATTTATATATATATATATATATATATATAAATATATATATATATGTACTGTTATATAACTTATACATCCTATTTTTTTCGTATTGACTACTTCCGATCACGTTACCATTTTCTTTTACTGGAGCTTTCTCTGTCTCCAATATTCCTTCATGCGTTCACTGCCACTCTTCTCCATCCTGAAACCCTTCCAAATTTTTACTCTGCTTCTAGATTCACTTCCTTGTCGCATGCAAGACACTGTAATGTTCAACTTTTCCAAATCCTTCTCTACTTCTTTAGTTCAAAATGACGTGGTCTTATGCAAAAATAGTCAAATACTTGCATGTTCATTCTATACATATGTTCGAAGAATGTCAATCTTCTCTTCGTTATATTATCCGAGATTTTCTCCACTTTCTGGTAGATTTCTCTGTTCTTTGCAGTTTCCACCTCTTCAGTCTAAACTATATCCATGATTTTTCTTAAAATTCTTCTTTCTTCCAAAACTTTATTATAAAGTTTATTGGGAGGCATTCAATGGAGAAGAGATATTTCGTTTTTACAACAGTGTTAAAATGTCTCATTTTAACATTCCAATATAGATGCACTTCTTCTTTTAGATATTCTTTGCATGACAAGAGTTGAAGATATCCTATTATTGAAAATAAAAAATGAATGTTCTGATTTTATAGAAAATATTATTCAATAATTTAATTTTAATAACGCCCCAAGTACTTACAAAAACATTATAACTCATTATAGCGATAAAAAATTGAGGAAAAATAAACTTGATAAGACAGCAGAAAAAAATCTCAATCAATCGCTGTTTAAACAAGATAAATGCAATTTTCAACTTAAGATAACTTCTCTGATTTCCACTTGTTCTGATTATTACATGATTGACATGTTGTTGTATAGATATAAATACAGGAAGCATTAACAAAGCAAATTTCTGTTTAAATATTGTTTTAAAAAAAAATTATGGCAACAAACAGTTTTTGGGTAGCTTTCAATAATTAGGAAGAAAAAATAAAAACTCATTTTCTACAATTAAAAATTACTGAACTTAAGTTGAGTTATCTAACTTAAAGTCGAGTTTAAAATTGCCATCTTCTTCATGGCAGAAATGTATTCGTTCGTTTATCCAAACATTCAATTATTCGAACTAGCTTTTCTGAAAAGATGTATATGGTCATACCTAGGAAATAAGTTTGAAGTGTATCTTCTCTAAGCTTAGATTTCCTTAACTTTTTATTGAACTTTTGTACTTGGGCTGAGCGAAACCAAGTGCTGAAGCATAAAAAAGAAATGATAAATAAGTACAAAGAAATGTTATACGCAGAAGATGTAAATAGAAAACTTCTTTCTCAGTTATAGAAACAATTATTCTGTACAAATTCAGTTCAGAAAAAATCAGAAATATATAAATAAAAATTAACAAAAACAAATTTGTCATATGTTGGTAATCAAGAGTTCATATTTTTAAGCACCAATTAAAATTTTTCAAATGCATTAATCCTATCAACTATTTTTTCAAAACAGTCATTGTACACTGTTGTTACTGTACAATAGTATTTCTATTATTCACATTTGTTATTGTACATATAGTTCCATACTTTTCTGTAACTTGTAACATCATCAAGTCCGTTATCATACATTTTATACCTTTATTTTACTAGTTTTTCTTTATTCTTCATATTCCAACCTTTATGTATATGTAAATATCCTCATTTTGGTTTCTTTTGTTTAACTCCTCCTTTTGATTTTCCTTTATATTATTATTTTGTACTGTACTATCCTTTCTGTACATTTATTTTCTATTTTTTATTTTATATGCGTTATTTATAATTTATCATTTCTGCTCATTTTCTTTAATTTTATTAAATATGTCTTACTTTATTATATCTGTCATTATTTTCATTTTTTTTTCATTATCAATAATTTTGTTATATCTGTCTTTATCTTAATTTTATTATATCTGTCACTATTTCAATTATTATATCTGTCACTATTTCAATAATTTTGTTATATTTGTCTTTATCTTAATTTTATTATATCTGTCAATATTTTAATTCCTTTTCATTATCATTAATTTTTTAAATCTGTCTATATCTTTATTTTATTATAATCTGGCACTTTTTTAATATTCGTTATCTTCTATCTTCATATCTGCCACTTTTTTATCTTTCTACATTACATGTCACCATATTATTGTTACTGTACATTTTTTATATTTTTTGTTCTGTTTGTTTCTCTGTTAACCCTGAAGATGACCTACACTGTAGGTCGAAACGTCGGCACATAATATAAGTTTATCACTTATTCTGTGTTCTTATTGACTGCACCCCCCAACTATCTCCTTTACACACAAAAACAAATTTACTTTTGATCTAAGGATAATTTGAGATCTAGCTGGCATATGATGTCAAGGTTGAAGCAAACAAATATTAAAACTTTCTTTTGTTACAAACTTGATAAATCTTGCTATGTATCTAACTTATTTTAATTGGCGTTTATTTACTTAAATCACCCATTTCTATTCATGATTACTCCCTCCGGAAAGTGACCTCAAAAATTAAATAGATAGTAGTTAAGTTTAACAATACTCAGATCACTTCTACTTTTTTCAAACAGTTTTTAAAACAAGATATTTAACTTGGACTAATAAAATATTTTAGGGAAAACGTAAAGTTCAACTACTTAGTAATGTTTTGATTTATTGTTCATTTTATTTAACGTCAATTTATGCTGCTATGGCTAATCGGACGATGTTAAAGCGGGAGCTCTAAATTTTGCCTATACAGGTTCGATTAGAATATGGATTTTTAACGAGTACCTGACATCGTAAAGGCTCGGGACCCCCTATAACGTCCCTTCCGAAGGACGGCGTATCAAAGGATTTTTTACTCTCTTTAAAAAACCCTAAAGCCACCTACCGGGCTACGAACCCGCGATCTTGGGCTTAGTTTGTTATGCCAACCACTAGACCACAGGTTGCCCCTTAATAATGTTTTTATTAGCCGTACAAATATTAAACGACCTTTTAGTTAAATATTATAATTTTTTGATCAACGCAATTCTAACTTTTAAACTAAAGTATATTAAAACAAATTGTATAACTCATACACAGGCCGTTAGGTGTCGTCAATCTCGAGCATGTCGCTGAAGTGAACCCATAAGTTTACACCTAACAAAAATAGCTAAACGTGGCTAAAGAAGTTTCCTCTTGAAAAATCCTGAAACCGGAACTCATCTCCCAACCCCTTCGATGAGAAGCTCAAGGTTGAAGAACAATCCGACCATCCCACACATTCGCCCCTCATCCTGAATTTGATGCTGAACCAAACCGCAAGAGTTGGGGAATTCCTATCTCCACCAATTCCCCTATCCTTGCCACCCGAAGCCGTTACACCCTCAGAAGTCAAGTAACTCCTCGAAAATCCCCAGGATACGACTTACTCTTCAAATCATCCAAACATTTCCTAAAGCCGTAATATTCCTCACTTATATTTACAATTGTATTCTTGGAACCAGTCCTCTGGAAACACGTGGTTATAGTCATTTTCCAAACCTGAAAAACCTCTCAATAATACTTCTTCCTACAGACCAATCAGCCTATTCCTGCTCATCTCAATAATTTTTGAAAAAAATCCTTCTCAAGCGTATCCTAACCAAAGTCGAATCCTAGAGTTTTCCGCCGCATCAATTTGGATTCCACCAAAAACACTACAGTCCAACAAGTTCTCAGAGTTGTTGATCATTTATTCACTATACTGCTATAAATATGTGACACTATTTGGAACGTCTGTAGTATCTAAATAAACAAGGTAAGGATCATTGAGCAGGTAAGGATCAGAACGTTTTAGGATCGTTTCCTTTACTCAGAGAGGGGACAGACAGTCGATGGCAAGGAGCGGGAAACTCAACATGCAGACTGTCACATTTAGCGAAAGAGTTCCACTTTTCTTCTTCGTAAGTAGATACATGAGTTAACTTGTAACTATGATCAGCCCACTATAAATGTAATGTTCTTGTTACTTGACTTAAGGAGTTACTTGACTTCCGAGGGTGTAACGGCTTCGGGTGGCAAGGATAGGGGAATTGGTGGAGATAGGAATTCCCCAACTGTTGCGGTTTGGTTCAGCATCAAATTCAGGATGAGGGGCGAATGTATGTTCTTTAATAATATGAAAAAGGATCTTTATTAACTAAACAACTACTGTGTCAATCTTTGGAAAAGAGAGGGATGTGTTTATAATCATTAACGATACAGTGTTACTGAGTATCATTAATGACTATACTACTGAACGTCAGCGGTAACGATCTCAGGGTAGCATCCCATTTTGTTATATATATATTATTCAGATCAAATGATCTTACCTTTCTCTAAGATCATTGTTTGCGCAGTGTAGCCAATATAGAAACACTTAGAAACATAGAATTTTAATCGCGAACCTTTCTAGACATAGCACAAGCTTTTGACAGGTTTTAGCAGGCCTGGCAACTTTTAAAGCTAAAAATAATATTACCTCAAACCTATTCCTCATATTTCACTCCTACATTTCAAATTGCTCCTTCCGAGTTCGAAGCCACCCCCAAATCTCTGAATGTCATCCTGTCGAAGCAAGAGTTCCTCAAGGCAGTGTCTTGGGTCCTATTCTCTACACCCACCACGCTGAAGACATTCCTATTACACCATGCACATTCCTGGCAACTTTTGCGGATGACACAGCTATCCTTTCATCCCATACTGATCCAACAACAGCCTCCTCCAATCAGTAAATTCTCTAGTGCAATCTTTATACACTTCTAAGTTTTTTTCATCACTTTATGTTGCTAAGGCTAATCGGACGATACATAACTAGATATAACAATTGAGTTATAAATTATTTATCCGCTTCAGTTTGAAACAAAGAATATTTCTCGCGACCTTTTCTGGACATAGCACAAGCTTTTGACTGTATTTGTCACGCCGAACTATTATTCAAGCTAAAAATATATTATCTCTAACCCTATTACAACATAATTCAGACATACCTTTCAAATCGCTCCTTCTGAGTTCGCAGCGGATGTCCTGTACAATGCAGACATTCCGACTACTCGCTGTACGTTCCTAGCAACCTTTACAGATGGCACGGCTATCCTTTCAACAAACGCTGATCCAACGACCGCCTTCATCCAATCTCTAAATACAACTGTCTCTCAGATCGAGCAACGGTGTGTGGATCAATTTGGACGTAGAGGCTTGAACTGTGTTGGACCACACAACCTTTAAACATTAAACGCGTCCAATCCTTTCAATCTAATATCATAGGAACCTAATTTTGCAAATTCCACATGAACTTATCAAATCACCGAAATCCTCTTGAGCAATCCTTATCCAACACTACTCATCCTTATTATCCTCCTCGGAGATTGAATCGGCAATGACCTAGAGACTTTAAACTGTAGACCTATAGACTGTAAATATGTTAATGGAGTTCTGGCAGTGGATCCCTCTCATGTCCAGAGCTTCTGATGTTCTAGTGCTCTTGTTCAGTCTCCGTTGGTCTCAACAGTGACGCGGCTGGAAAGAAGCGCTGGGATCTACCGTGGTCGAGAGTAGTGTGTGGAGTGTATTTATTGATTGATTATAAATTGCGCCTGTATTTATTTATCATGGAAAATACATTTCGATCGACACAAGTTCTAAAAAGTTGACGAGAGAGGAAGAGAATAAAAAATCCTTGGTAATGCCGTCCTTCGGAAGTGGCGTAAAATGGAGGGCCCCGGAGCCCGGTGCCAGGTGCTGTTCAAAGATTCATATCCTAATTATACTTAGATTGTCAACATTTGGTACTCCCACTGGAGCATCGAATGATTATCCATAGCAGCATAAAGTAACGTTAAATGAATAAACAAAACCTACAAAGGTGTAACCTTCCCCTGCCGGGTGAAACCTGGCGAGGTAGTCAGTGTTGCCACAATAAACTATTAAGCAATCACTTTAGTGCGTGGCTACACTGCGGGCAACCATAGAGTTATCTACTGACTGCCTGTTCTCAAGTTTCTTATGTGTTTATTTATAACGGAACATTAGTATAATTTTTATTATTTGAATGGGCTGAAGCACATTTTATTCTAAAATACAGTAGAATACAGAAAAAAATATTGATGATTGATTGAATAAGTCAGGGGGTGCAGTCAGTGATAAAAAGTATTTCAGGTTTACAAAATATTTAATATGTCTCCGTTTGATGAAGTCTTTAGCTGTCGGTATGTCGAGAGTGGCGGGTGCTATGTATTTTTTGATTGATTATAAATTGCGCCTTTATTTATTTATCATGGAAAATACATTTCGATCGACAAAAGTTCTAAAAAGTTGACGAGAAAGAGGAAGAGAACCATTAAAATAGCTTATTAAAATAGGCATAACATAAATGAAAAGTTTTGAGAGGCTTTTGTTGGGATAAGTGCTTCCAGTACCTCGATTCCTAAGACCCCCAATGACTTTCACAAAGAGAATATTTCAACAACAAAAGGAGGCTTGCTAATACCCTACTTATTATCGAGTAATCCTATTACTTTAGGAGAACAATTTTACTAGAAATTTTACGATTCTCCAAGAAACATAAACTTAAGTAAGAGTTTTTTATGAAGTATATCTGATGGGTTCATGGCCTGAGGAATTATGTTTTCATTACTGGTTTATTACAACCCAGAAAATTAATGGCATTATTCCTTTAGCTTCCTTAACCTCTCTTTCTCTTTTATTTGTAAATATAGTGCCACTGAGATATTTAAAAGCAGAAGAACAAAAGATAGATTGAAGAGAGGATAGTATGAAGAGAAAAAGGTTAAGAGTTAAGAAGGTAGAGAGCAGAGAAGTCAATATGTTCGTTCATCTTACTAATACTATAAATGTGAAAGTTTGTATGTTTGTCTCTCTTTCACGCAAAAACTACTGAACGGATTTGGATAAAACTTTACAGTAATATAGGTTGTACATCAGAATAACACATGGGCTATAGCAAGCGCGGATTTAGGGAGGCGCACGGGGGCACGTGCCCCTCCCCACCCCCGACAGTTTTAGAGGTACTGTGGAGAATCCATCATAGTACATAATTAAAGGCAAATCAGGAATTTAGCATCTTGAAATTTGCAGATAGGTCCTTTGTATGATTTAAGAAAGAAGTTTGGATAATTCCACCCTTATTATAATAAGGGTTCAAAGGTTGTATGGAATCCGTCAGTTTTGAAGTTAGACATCTGAAATTTTGTACGAGTAACCTATAGTGAAAAAAAATTAAATTATTTATTATTTTAAATTATTGTTAAAAAGCACTGTCAAGAAACTTTATGCGGTAGTCCAAATTCTATGCGAGCGAAGCCGCGGGCAAAAGCTAGTAATCCATAATTTTAGTCCATAGTAAATCTCAAGATCGCGGGTTCTTAGCCCGACAGGTTACCCTAGGATTTTTTTAAAGGAAGTAAAAAATCCTTGGTTATTCCGTCCTTCAGAAGGGACATTAAACGGCCTGTACGAAGTCAGATACTCGATTAAAAATCATATCCTAATTAAACCTGGATAGGCAAAATTTAGAGCTCCCACTGTAGCATCGTCCGATTAGCCATAGCAGCATAAAAGCGATAAATAAACGAACAAAGTTAGTCAATAGTGAATTGACAATCTAGTTGATACCAGAATGTCTCTTGTTTGTTTAGTTAATGCCACTTTATGCTGATATGGTTAATCAGACAATGCTACAGCGGAAGTCCTCTTCTGGAAAATCCAATTTACGTCGTCTACAAAAAACGGCATAGGCATTCTCAATGTATATTCATGCAAATTCAATCAACAATAAATAGATTTTCTTTATACACCTCAATCTCGATTGGCAGTACTCGCTTCAGCGGAGCATGTATAGGCGAGTATATATTTTATTTCTTTTCAAATAAAAATATTTAAAAATTATAACAACTAACAAGAAAATAAAAAATAAATAAAGTTATGTAACACTGCAAAAATTACAACCACTGAAGGAAGATTAGTAAATCTACTCATAATTTAGAGGGGCAGGTTTAGTTCTGAATTCAAATCTAGTAGCTAGCAGATTTTATTTAATACATTGTCAATCAGGAATAGACCCTTTGATATCTAGGTTCCTCCTGGTGCTCGCCATGACTCTATGAAGTGGGTACCCAAAATATGGCTGTTGAGCGAGATCTAGGACAAACTATCCTCCCGGCACAACCATTATCCAATAAACCGTACAGTACTCTGCAAGAGCCAAGTTATGTAATCGTTCGATATCGTCTTAAAATATCCTTACAAGTTTCAAAATAAATGCTCCTAGCTAAGATCTGATAGTATTTAATTATATTTATCGCTTATGTTTAATTTCCTGAAATGTGATTATATGTAAAATATTATAAATATGTTTGAATAAATTGAGTTGTATGTTGAACTTCTTGGTGGTGGGGTGCTGTCTCATGTTTGGAACCTGTTTGGGCTGTTGATCGTTGGGATATATTGCATCTTTTTCTTCGAGATGTGATTCACATAACCTTTTTTTGTTTTGTGTCTTGATAATGCCTGAATAGGCGAAACGTCGACCAGTAAGTGGTTGTATTACTAGAGAAATTTGAAACATAAAGCTTTGCATTGTGGTTTTTCCCAATTGCATTATATTAAATATGTTTGCTTATGTACATTCATTTTACACCATTTTATGCTGCTATGACAAATCTGACGATGCTAGGACAAATAGGTCAAATCACAACCCTGCACAACCATTATCACAGGAACAGTAAATTCTCAACTATGTACTGAGCTCCAGACCTTCATGGGTATTAATGGCATAGATATGTATATTTTTTAATTTAGGTATACCTAAGTTTAAAGTTAAGTTTCAGCCGTTAGATTTATTCTCCAAATCATTTACTCGTTAATTCTTGGAGGGATTGGCCTATTTCGCTTCCTCCCAACTCCTGGAAGACCCCAATTCCGGCGTCCCCCCCCTGACAATCACTAGGACGGATAAAATGGGCCTGGAGTCCTAAGTGTCTGAAGAGAGCTCCCGAAATCCCCCTTTGTGTGGAAGATGTAATAAAACTCCATTAGGGAATATTCTGTATTTCCCCTCTTTTCATCGTCCCATTCTGTTATCGAAGTTTCTTATCACCCTCCCCGTCTCTGAATAAAGCCCCTGAATTCACTTACCCGCGCAGGTGAAGCAGTGGTAAAAACGGATAAGGTACCTTCAGTAGCAATCAACTTGAATAGAGACGTCCTTCGCAGATTAGAAGTATCTGCGTTGTATTTAAATTGTACTATGGAGCTCTTATTCATTTACACAAATACGTTATTCAAATGGATACAATCAATTATTTGAAAAAGTTGATAAAAATAACATAACCTGTATCACTACCTGAAGGATTTTGGGTTCAGTACATGGTGGAGACTGTACAGCTTCATGGACAACGGTTGTTCAGGGAGGTGCCTTGTCCTAGATCACGCTCAACAGCCAGATTTTCCCTCAATTTAAGGTACCCATTTTATAGAGGCTAGGTGATCCTCAGAAAATCTGACAAGATCTATCCGTGTCTGTTAATACACTATATAAATTATCTGTATGAGAGGAAAATAGTTGACTGGATGATAAATTGTAGAAAGGAGATAGTTGGGGGGTGCAGTAAAAAAAAACACTGAATAAGTGCTAGACTTATATTTATGTGCCGACGTTTCGACCTACAGTGTAGGTCATCTTGAGGGCGATTTGGAGAGAGTTGGGTAAGTGTGAATTGTGAAGAATTGTTAGTCAGCGGGTGCACCCAATGGCTTCTCTCTCCAAATCGCCCTGAAGATGACCTACACTAGAAACGTCGGCACATAAATATAAGTCTAGTACTTATTCAGTGTTTTTTTTACTGCACCCCCCAACTATCTCCTTTCTACAATAAATTATCTGCTCTATATAATAAACAAATCCACTCCTCGCCTATACAAAGCCTTCCTCACTTCACCTTGTCATATCTTTCTGCTTCTTCTTCTTCTTGTTCTTCTTTCTTCCACTCTCTTCTCCTCTCCTACCATTCGATCAGTCCTGATGATCCCAGACTACAAAAGCCTGTCCATCCAACAAGACTTTGGATTGCTCCAATCCACGCCTCACCTACCCAAAGCTTTCCTCACTTCGTCTTGTCACGTCTTTCTGCTTCTTCTTCTTGTCCTTCTTTCTTCCACTCTCATCTCCTCTGCTACCATTCGATCAGTCCTGATGATCCCAGACTACAAAAGCCTGTCCATCCAACAAGACTTTGGATTGCTCCAATCCACGCCTCACCTACCCAAACCTTTCCTCACTTCACCTTGTCATATCTTTCTGCTTCTTCTTCTTGTCCTTCTTCCTTCCATTCTCTTCTCCTCTCCTACCATTCGATCAGTCCTGATGATCCCAGACTACAAAAGCCTGACCATCCAACAAGACTTTGGATTGCTCCAATCCACGCCTCACCTACCCAAAGCTTTCCTCACTTCACCTTGTCAGGTCTTTCTGCTTCTTCTTCTTGTCCTTCTTTCTTCCACTCTCTTCTCCTCTCCTACCATTCGATCAGTCCTGATGATCCCAGACTACAAAAGCCTTTCCATCCAACAAGACTTTGGATTGCTCCAATCCACGCCTCACCTACCCAAACCTTTCCTCACTTCACCTTGTCATATCTTTCTGCTTCTTCTTCTTGTCCTTCTTCCTTCCATTCTCTTCTCCTCTCCTACCATTCGATCAGTCCTGATGATCCCAGACTACAAATGCCTGTCCATCCAACAAGACTTTGGATCGCTCCAATCCACGCCTCACCTACCCAAAGCTTTCCTCAATTCGTCTTGTCACGTCTTTCTGCTTCTTCTTCTTCCTTCCACTCTCTTCTCCTCTCCTACCATACAATCACTCCTGATGATCCCAGAATACAAAAGCCTGTCTATCCAACAAGACTTTGGATTGCTCCAATCCACGCCTCACCTATCCAAACCTTTCCTCACTTCGTCTTGTCACGTCTTTCTGCTTCTTCTTCTTGTCCTTCTTTCTTCCACTCTCTTCTCCTCTCCTACCATACAATCACTCCTGATGATCCCAGACTACAAAAGCCTGTCCATCCAACAAGACTTTGGATTGCTCCGATCCACACCTCACCTACCCAAAGCTTTCCTCACTTCGTCTTCTCATGTCTTTCTGCTTCTTCCTTCCACTCTCGTCTCGTAGACTACTCCGGCTTACCTTTTACCCTGCATTCTTTTAACAGGACCAAAACATCGTAACGTGTATCCCTCTATCACCTGTTCATCTGGTTTTACCCCAATGTTGCTCCTATTACTATTACTACTTCCATGCTCACTATTACTGTAAGGCGTTTATTTATTTATTTCCCACCCTAAATATCATTTTATGACATTCATCCGGGTTCAACTTCATTCACTACTTTTATCTTTACTCTTTCACATATCCTTGCATTTTTTATATGTATTTTAGTCCATTATAGCCTAATTGTCTTTTTACCTATCAACATTAATACTGTATTTTCTAAAATATTTTTTTTTTCAATTTTATTTTATTTTATATAATTTGGTTTCTAGATTTTTATAATTTGACAATTTTTATTTCTTACTTGTTTATTACCTAAAATTTTTATTTCGTAATTCTTATCATTTTATACATTTACCCATATCATTTTTATCATTTCACATTCCTAGTTTATATTCAGTCTTTATTTTTTATGTGTATTACCTTATTTTTTTACTTTTCAACACTTTGTGTTTTATTATTATTTTCTTCATGATGTGGGTTACTACCTTTTGGCACTTCATTGTTTAACATACCATCAGTGTGGAAACACTTGCTTGATAGTTTTTATTTCTCTATCTGATTTCTGCGTCTATCCAGCCGTTCACGTTTATTTTGACCCCCCTCAATACTTGAAATCATTTCCTTTAAAAAGCAAAATTAAAAATATCAAAACCACAGTAATAGGATAACTAAATTGATTATATACCTATCATTTTCCATACCAATATATTTTTGGAGATTATATTTGTTTTTTTAGATGACGTCTGTATTCAGCAAATATATAATGTTATTTTTATCTTCGGGTTCAATTGTTATAAATGTTTTTTTATTTGCGACAACGAATGAGTTGGTGAAGAGCAATGTGGGTGCAAACATGTTCAAACACCACCCACTCGTTTTCTAATACCCGGATTAGTAGGAATCTATTTTAGCTTGCAAAGATTCTACTTGTATGCATGGAAATGCTAAATTGTGTAATGAAAATAACATTAATATGCAATTAATTTGAATGTTGAAATGATGTGTGGGTGAGTAATCAGTTATAAGGAAGAATATGGTCCGGGTGAAGGTAAAAAAATTATCTTATTTCAGGAGAACTGTTTATTTGGAAGCCGACGTTTCGACCTACATTGCAGGTCTTCTTCAGGCCTGGTGAGATCAATATGAATAATGAGAGGGGTATGAAAAATAGTTTACGTCCTATTCTCAGACCTAATGAATATAGACACAAAATTTCATAAGAATCGGTCAAGTAGTTTCGGAGGAGTTTTGTTACAAACACTGTGACACGACAACTTTATATATTAGAGATAAGATTCCAGTTATTTATTATATGATTGGAACTTAACTCAGGATGTATTATTCCTAAAAAGCTGCTTTTGGGCTCAAATTGTAGAAAATTTAATCTACTTTAAAAATGATTATTTATGTTGTTTCCCCAAAACGCACCGATTAGGAGATACTGGCCAAAAACTGAAATAATCCGAAAATATCTAGGTTTTTCGGCCACCAAAAGTTTTCCCATCCGTTTTTTCCGTTGCAAACTTGGATTTACCCTACTCAGACATGCCCCTACAACATATCCAACATGCAGCCATCATCAATCGTCACTGCTACGATCTACGCATAATCAATAATATTGGCCGACACAAATAACCTAGAGGTATGAAAAAGTAGTTTACATCCTATTCTCAGAGCTACTGATTATGGACAGAATTTTGTTTTTTAGATAAAGAAAATACGAAAAAAAGGAATTATTTGGTAGAAAGGAAACAAAGGATTGGATGCATTTTTTTTTTTAACATCATTTTTACATTGCTAGGCCATTGATACATCACATAAAATGACGTAAGTCAACAAGATCCTAATTAATGTTCAATGAACATTCTTCCCCTTGTTTATATCGCTAATTACGAGAACACGGGGATATGGGATCAGTGAAGAGAATAGATTTGTCCGACCGAGGTACGAACCAGAATAGCTCAGATGGTAGATCACATGACGGAGATCCGGGTTCGAATAATGGCCATGGGCATATCTTTTCTTATCAAAATAAAAATATTTAAAAAAGATATAATTTTTACTTTTCGTTCTTGAGATTCTTCCTATTCTTTAAACTTTCTTTAGGCTTCTGATGACTAAATCTTAAAATAAAAAGTAAAAACTATGTGTACAGACCTTTCTGGAGCTCACCCATCCTTTATAAAAGTGGGTATCTTTAATTGGGGGGATTGCAATGGTCATCTCATAAGAATGAAGGAAGAAAGCTCTCCGAGTTTAATTTTCAATTGGACTGCTGAAGGGAGGAAACGGCAAGGAAGGCCACGAAAAAAAAAATATGGAGAGAAGGGATTGAGGAAAGTATGCACGGCCGAGGTCTGAGGGAGGAAAATATACAAGATAAAAGAAAATGGAAAAAAAAGAATTAAAGGGAAATTTCGCTTAGGAAATATATTTTGTTGATTATCCGAACTTTTGATTGTCGAATTACACCAGACAATATTAGTATGTATAATCGACTCTCTACTGTATAAGGAAGTTATTGTTGTGAAATTCACAGTGGGGTCTTCAGTCCTTTTTTTTTCGTGTACCACTACAACCCGTGAACGAGTCTGGGGTTCAGTACATGGTAGAGACTGTACTATTTCATGAACAACGGTTCGGCAAGGAGGTGACTTGTCCGAGATCACGCTCGACCGCCAGATTTCCCACCTTATTTTAGGTACCCTATTTTTACAATATTTTATGGAGGCTGGGTGGGCCCCAGGAGGGTCCTAGATCCTATATCATCCATCTCCGGCTGTAAACAGACTAAATAAAAGTACTGCCCGCAGCGGGATTTGAACCAAGATTTCCGGCATGGCTCGATACAATTGTATGATAAATAATCTATAATTATCATATGAGGAAGAAAATAGTCCGGAAGGAAAAAAAAAATCTCTCAAGAAATACTGTTTGTTGGAAATCCAACGTTTCGACCTACATTGCAGGTCTCCTTCAGGGCTAGTAGTGCGGTCTAGGACTAAATGTTGGCCTTCCAATAAACAGTTCTCCCTATTTAAGAGGTTTGTTTTTATTTCCAAACAACTGGCAACAATTCTTAACTTCAGTTGGAAAGTTATGACATGACCACTGTGTCCTCTCAGCTACTCGTTAAATAACCCTATCCTAATAAAGGCAAAATTTAGGCCTTACACTGTAGCATCGGCAAATTCGCCATTACAGCATAAAGGAACTTTAAGTGAATAAACAACAACTAAATCGACAAAGGTATAACTTTACGGCCGGCTGGCTACCACCTGATGATGTAATCAGTGTTGCCCCAATAAAATATTAAAAAATTAGGAAGAAAATGGTCCGGGTGCAAGGGAAAAAAAATATAGGGGGAACTATTTATTGGGAAGTCGACGTTTCGATCCACATTGCAGGTCTTCTTCAGGGCTTAGTAGGATCGGGAGGGGGGTATATATATAAAGGTGAACTAATTTTATTCAAAAAAATAGTTTAGCGCGTGGCTACACTGCGGACAACCTACCCTAAGCGTGCTTCCAAGTTTCGTGTTTTCATTTATAACCAATCATTTAGTTTAATATATTTTTATTATTTAATAAAATACTTATGTTTATTTTCAATCGATAGAAGTGTTAATTTTAAGTTTTTATGCAAATCATATTGAACTTTTATAGTCTTTTCTTTATATTTTATTTATTATATCCTTTTCTCTTTATCCTTTCTCCATTCTTCACACTACCTATTTTCCTATTTTTCCCCCTTATCATTTTGGCATCCATCATATGTTGGTAATCAAGAGTTCATATTTTTCAGCACTAATTTTAATTTTTCAAATTCATTAATCCTATCTACTATTTTTCAAACAGTCATTGTACACTACTGTTACTGTACAATAGTATTTCACTAATTTTATTTTTCAAACTCATTAATCCTCCACTTCTCATCTATTGTATTTATATATACCTCTTCTAAGATATAATAAGAGAAGAAAGAGAGAGAGATATGATAGAGTTAAGAATGGGTAGATAAGAGTATAGATAAGAGAGTGGAGTATTCAGTAAGTTAGTTCATAATTTATAATGATAGTCTCTAGTTAATAGTCAAGTTAGTTCCTATCAGAAGTATCTATTCCGCAGGTTGTCGCTTCGAGTTGAGTTACAACAAGTTTTACCTGTTTATTCGGTTTATTTTTAGTATTTTTCAAAAATAAAATTTATCATGAGCTTGTGAACATGTAATCAGCAATACGAGGCCAAAACCAAGATACTTATTATTTTTTTTATTAATTGTTATAATTTTAAATATTTTTATTTTTAAGAGAAAGAGATTCGTACCTCAGTAGAGAATGAATTTGTCTGACCGAGGTACGAACCAGGATAGCTCAGATGGTAGGGCACCATGACGGAAACATCGGAGACCCGGGTTCTATATAATATAAAATATAAATATAAATGATAATATAAAATTGACGTAAGTCAACCAGATCCTAATTAAAGTAATTTTCAACGAGCATTCATCCCCTTGTATACATCGTAAAAATTACGAGAACACGGGGTTATAGGATCGGTGAAGTGAATGGATATGTCTGGCCGTGTTACGAGCCAGGTTAGCTCAGTTGGTTAGAACAGCGCGCTAGAGACACGGGCGATCCGGGTTCGAATCCCGGCCTGGACAAATCTTTTCTCTTTAAAATAAAAATATTTAAAAATTATCACTATCATAAGAAAAATAAATATAAAATACAATTATTATAGATTAAAAGACTGAAGCAATCAAATCTTTTTTATGCCGACTCGACTACAGCAGAACCCCCGTACTCGGTTGGCTGTTAGGATTGATTGTCGGAGCCGGAGGGTATTTGTTAAGGGTGATTCGCTTCCTCATCTAGCGGAGTACGTGCACCTCCCCCTAGGGAGCGCTGGGGTAGGGAGGATGACGTAGGGGGAGCCTAATGAAGCCGTCAATGGAAATATTCAGAGGGTTGGTCCCGGGAAATTGATAGCTACGTGGGGGGGGCAACAGGTCTTCCCCTCTGTATTAACTGATAACTATCTTCCCAAGATAATCACCGGCCGTTATTCGCTCATTAACATAGCCAGGGATTGCCGTCCCAAATTGGGATGGGGGCGCCTATGGAACTTTTTGTATGGCTTTGTTTTAATTCAATAAGTTCTCATTCGATTCAATATGCCTTACAATGATAACTATGGTGCCATTATTCGCTCTGTAAAGACATCGGATTATTTTTATGGGCTACAAGAGTCATCACTTTTCAATTGAAGTTATGAACTGATAAAAGTTGGTACTTCTGTTGATTGGAAATAAACATTAATAAAAAAGATGACAGAATAAAATGACAGAACATGCCTAAATAATAAAAATTATGTTAAAGTTAATGTTCTGCTATAAATCAAAACACGAAAACTGAGAACACGCACTCGGTAGGTAACTAGGTCGTCCGCAGTGTAGCCATGCACTAAACTAGTTGTTACAATAGTGTATTGTGGCAACACTGACTACCTCTCCAGGTTCAGCCGGTTACACCTTTATCGGTTTTGTTTATTTATTTACTTTATACTGTTATGGCTATTAGTGCACTGTAAACTTCCTTAACCTAACTTCCTCTCTTATTTGTGCATATACAAAGACAAGGCATGGCAAGACAATAAAACAGGAATTAATAGAGAGTATAGTATAGTATTTCTTGTTTTTGTTTTAACGTTACTTTATGCTATGGCTAATCGTACGATGTATCCTATCCAGATATAATTAGGATAGGGATCTTTAACGAGTACTCTGCACCGCGTAGATAGGATACCCCATTTTACGTCCCTTCCCAAGGATTTTTACTCTGTTTAATAAATCTAAATGCCAACGGCTGCGAACCCGCGATTACACCACAGGTAACCTCCCATTTTTTTATAGTTATCCTGCCGAATACAAGAAATTTAATCGGTCACGATAAAATCCACAATAAAAACTTCCTTAACAGTAGAGACCTTTTGTTTACGAACTTGTGTTATCGCTTGTGATACGGATAATCATAACATCAAATAATCGAAATTTACAAAAATCAGAACTTATGGCCAACACGTGGGAAAGGAAAATATTAAGAAGAATCTGTGGCGGATTGGCCGAAAATGGTGTACAGAGAAGAATAGAGAATGAGGAGCTGATGGAGCTATATGGGAAGCCGGACATGGTGGCTTAGAAAGCCAGAATGAGACGGATGGGACATGTGGAAAGAATGCCAGACCACAGGATACCAACAAGAATGCTCAATGAGAAACCGGACGGTAAACGAAGCAGATGACACCCACGAATCAGATGGCTGCATGATGTCGAAGGGGACTTGAAACTGCTGGGTGTACAAAACTGGAGGATAGCGAAGGATCGTAGAGGAGTTGTTGGCAGTGGTGGTGGAGGCGCCGGTTCTTGCAGTACCGTAGAGCCAAAATAATAATAATAAAACATCTTTGGTTATGCTACCCTTCGGAGGGGGCGTAAAGTGGTTGTCCTGAGCTTCACCGGTGTCAGGTACACATTGGTGATCCCTATGTGTCATCGTCCGATTACCAAAAGGAGCATAAAGCGACATTAAATATATGAACAAAACAAACGAATCAATTAAATCAAAATAACAAAGCACTAAAACGTATCTGAGGCTTAAAAACATTAATAACTAAAGATCGTATCTTTTTCTTATCAATTCCTCCCACGACTATTGTTTGTCATGTTTCGAACTATTCGTTTCTCATTAATCTTGGTTTCCTCTGCGTCATCCATTTCGATAGTATGATTTATTATAATTCCATTTTCTTATCAAATCCTTCTTTCCACATCTAAAAAAAAAATCTGCGTCCGTTATCGACCGCGTCCACTTAATCTTCCTATGAATTTCCTATGATGTCTGCATAATAATAAAAAAATATTTTGTATAAATAGTAATATTTGCAATAAAAAAATTAAATTCATAAAGCAGAGACTTGACTCGAAGAAAATCTATTTATTGTCGAATAGAATGATATTACTTGAAAATACAAAGTTCTGGTAATTATTCTGCAGGTTGTCGCTTCAGGTTGAGTCACAACAAGTTTTAACTTTTCATTCGTTTCAATTTTCCATGCATACAACTTATCATGAGCTTTAGTGTGGAAAAAATGTAACTAAAGGAAATGTTTAAACTTCAGTAATCGTTTCATCTAGAAAAGAACAGTTCAATAAATATTTAATTCGAGTTGTTAGTTGAAACTTCATTTCTATTCTCCATGCTAAAGTTGAAGATAACTTGTATTTTTGGAAAATACTAAAAATGAAACGAATAAACAGGTAAAACTTGTTATAAATCAACTCGAAGCGACAACCTGCGGAATAGATACTTCTGATAGGAACTAACTTGACTATTAACTAGAGACTATCATTATAAATTATGAACTAACTTACTGAATACTCCACTCTCTTATCTATACTCTTATCTACCCATTCTTAACTCTATCATATCTCTCTCTCTTTCTTCTATTATTATATTTTAGAAGAGGTATATATAAATACAATAGATGAGAAGTGGAGAAAGAAGTTTACATTGCCAATCCACAAGAAAAAATCCCATATTAAATAAACAATTCCTTTTGTAATTAAACAATCCGATAACTCTTCTTTAGACAAGTAATAAAAAAAAATCGAAAAGTAAGTATATGTTCTGTTGATTGAAAATAAACATAATTATTTTATCAAATAATAAAGATAATGTTAAACTTAATGTTTACTTATAAATAAAAACACAAAACTTTATAGCGCGTACAGGGAAGGAAATTCACTGGTTGCCCCCAGTGTAATTACGCACTAAACTAATTGTTAAATATTTTTAATAATTAATGGTCAACTGTTTTGATTTTTAAATAATTTTATTTTAAAGAGAAAAGATAGGCCCTCGGACGGGATTCGAACCCGGATCCTCTGTCTCTCCGTGACAGCGCTCTAACCATTTAAGCCACCAAGGCCGCCTGACGGCAGAGGACATATCTTTTCTCTTATCCGATCCCATGTCCTCGTTTCTCGCAATTTTTGCAATCTTTTGAGGGCCTCTCTTTTCTCTTTAAAATAAAAATATTTATTTAATAGTTTATTATGGCAACACTGACTAACTCACTAGATAGTAGCCGGCCTACAGTAAATTTTTATCTTTATCAGTTTAGTTGTGGTTTTTTATTCACTAAACTCCTCTTTATGCTACAATCGCTAGTCAATTTTTAACTTTTTAAATTTTCAATTATAGTTATTACCTGATTCCAATTGTAAAAAAAGAAGATACATGTTGGTACTTCAATTGATTAAAAATTTTAAAAAAAATACAGAATAAACCATTCTTCAGCCTGGTATAATAAACATAATGGTAAATTTAATGTTTGCTCCTAAATAATAACACAAGAAACTTGAGAACACGCTCTTGGTAGGTAACTCTCCGGTTGCCCGCAGTGTAGCCACGCTCCAACTAATTGTTTAATCATTTATTGAGGTAACACTGACTACCTCACCAGGTTGTAGCAGGTAGGTGAAGGTTACACAATTGTTTTTCATTTAACATTACTGTATGCTGCTATGGCTAATCGGACGATGCTGCAGTGAGTGTTCTAAATTTTGCCTATCCAGATTTAAATCTAGCGATCTTTGACGTGTCCCTGGCACTGCATAGTCTCGGGACCCCCCATTTTAAGTCCCTTACAAAGGACGGCATAACCAAGAATTTTTTACTCCATTTAAACAACAAAGTTTAAAAAATAAACTATCATATTCATTTTTAAAATTGATAAGTAATCCTTTCATGGTGTATTTATCATCATCAAATCATCGTTTGTGGAAGTGCGTTGTGTCCCAGCCGTCTTTAATATAACAAGTTCACAATTTCTGAATGATTTGGCCTCAAACTAGCAAATAATTGAATTTTTAATTAAAAAGAAAAAGTCCTTTTAGTAAAGTTTTCTTAATTTAGGGAACTTTGAAGAAAACCTGAACGGGCCGGCAAAGGATAGAAGGGACGCTAGGGCCCGCCCTCGCAATCTTAAATGAGGTGGGGGACGCGCTCTTTAGAAATCCTATCCTTGATTATAAGCCTCTTGGTCCCTTGGAGGGACCGACGTCGCCAAAGAGAAACTATAACCTGAGAAATATCTACATTTTCGATACAGGGTATCGATTAATAGATAGGGCATCGGTGTTTAATAAATCGTGGTTTCCATGGCAATACATATCGTCGATACAAATGCGAAGTATTATAAGGTGAAAATCACCACTTTTCAAATTCGAAAGTATTGCATATCGTCAATTGTGTTTTACCTACTTCATTAGACGTAGTTTTGTACCTAGATAATTTAATAGATAATGAGTCATAATTGTTAAAAACGCCAGCCTTCCAAATCCTGGAATCCTCACTTACCCCATACATCCATCGCAGCTTAGGCAACCATACTCTTCTTGTACTTGAGCATTGGCTCATTTTCTTCCATTGCCTTTCTGAGTACTTCGACCTACGTAGTCCTGGCCACTTGACCTGCCCAGCATAGGTAGAAGTTCAATGCATACATTGATTACCGTCTAGAGGTACTAGATACCTAAAGTTCAAGTCGATACCACTAATCCCCCTTTACAAATTTCCGTCCAGTGGTTTCCACTTAACTCGATCTACTCCTCAGATGTTTACTAAATTGTCCATCGTTTATTAACTAAATAAATCACAAAACTTTTTAAAAAATCGATCATTGGGTGATCCTAATTAACAACAATACATCGACAAGATTCTGGCTAAAAACAATTCTAATGATGGATTTTATCTTTTAATCATTTTATTTTGAAGAGAAAAGATTTGTCATGGCTGGAATTCGAACCCGGGTCGCACGCATCTCTAGCGCTGTACCCTACCAACTGAGCTACCAAGGCTCGTATCCAAGCCAGACAAATCCATTCTCTTCACCGATCCAATATCCCCTATAGATTTTAGAGAGAACGGTTTACTAGAAAGGCTATTCGTCCGCGACCAAGCTTAACCGCCATGTTTGTGCGCCAATCAAAGGTACCCTCTTTATAGAAAAATTTTAGAATGCTTCGCAGATATAACAGAATCCATCCGTCGCTATTAACAGATTTCTCTTTTTTATAACTTGTTTTAAAAAATTTATTCATTTAAATTTACAACTCTATTATAACAATAGAATAGAATTGAAAAATAATTTTATTCTGGGACCAGGTCCCTTAAAACTAACAAAATTTAATAAAAATATATCAGGTCAAAGGGCTACATTATTAGAATAAAACAATATTTACATAATAACTTGAAAGTGAATAATAACAAATTGATATGTTTTGATAGAGAATTAAAAAAAGGAATACGAAAAGTAACAAACTACTAAGCCCAAGATCGCGGGTTCGTAGCCCGGCAGGTGGCCCTAGGATTTTTTTAAGGGAGTAGAAAATCCTTAGTTACGCCGTCCTTCGGAAGGGACGTTAAACGGGGGGTCCCGAGCCTGTACGATGTCAGGTACTCGTTAAAAATCCCTATCCTAATTAAACCTGGATTGGCAAAATTCAGAGCTCCTACTGTAGCATCGTCCGATTAGCCATAGCAGCATAAAGTGACGTTAAATGAACAAACAAACAAACAAGGAATACGAAAATATAATAAAAATTGCAGAGAAATTTACAATAAAAAGAAATAGGCTAATAGAAAAATAAATAATGGCATCTAATAATATTAAAAAAAAATTTATATGCCTTATTGAATTATTAGATTTTGCCACAATATAAAAAATAATATCATTTTGAATGAGGAATATTTACAGTAATTCATCAATCGATTATGTTGAATATAGCTATTAAATTTTTATTGATTAGAGAGCATGTGTTTGGGAATTTAGAAGATATGGGAAAATTTTAGATTTAAATGTTGATAAAGAAGAAGCATGGCGGATATCGAGTCGGAGTGACTTCCAAAGAGAGGTAGAAAAAACCTTTTTAAAGGGAGTAAAAAATCCTTGGTTATACCGTCTTTCGGAAGGGACGTTAAACGTGGGTCCGGAGTCTTTACGATGTCAGGTACTCGTTAAAAATCCCTATCCTAATTAAACCTGGATAGGCAAAATTTTGAGCTCCCACTGTAGCATCATCCGATTAGCCATAGCAGCATAAAATGGCGTTAAATAAACATACAACAAATAAACTTGTTTCCTCGTTGAAAGATACATTAGTACCTGCTGTATTATACCATGGAAACGTCTGAAAAAGAAGTTTTGACTATGTGAATAAAAATAAGTTACTGGAACGACAGAATGGAACGAAGCTATGGCTATTGGAGCGACTGAATGACTATGGACTGACTATTTTCTCGTTACAAGAGCTCGACGGGGCAGAGGCGATTTGTAGCGCCGCGGGACGCGATGATGTATCGACCGCCCTATTGCATCCCTTCTCCTCGCAGACCGACATTTCATATTTCCATTTCGCTCTACTCTCTGCGCAGTTGCAGTTACTTCATATCATTATTCTTCCATATTGTTTATATATATTTTTAAATATATACTCCCTTTTTTATCACATTAATGATAATAATAAAGTTGTTATTTATTCTGAGACAAGTCCCTTTAGAATAACAATACAGGTTTCTATACAGGGTATTTATATGTTTTATAATACAGTGTGATTACATTTAATTAATTAATACAATTTAAATAACAAATGAGAAGGAATTAATGGGGAAAAAATACGAATTACCAGGACTGATAACATTTTTTTTTTTAATTTAATTTATTGATCACTAAAATAGAGCCAAAAACTCAAAAAGAAACACTATTATTTATTATAATGCAATTGGGAAAAACCACAATGCAAAGCCTTATGTTCCAAAAATACTCCCACTTACCAGTCGACGTTTCGCCTATTCAGGCATTATCAAGACACCAAAAACAAAAAAGGGGGTTATGTGAATCACATCTCGAAGAAAAAGGTGCAATACATCGCAAAGATCAACAGCCCAAACAGGCTCCAAACATGAGACAGCACCCCACCACCAAGACGTTCAACATACAACTGAACGAAAGTAATACGCAACCAGATGGGAAGGTTATAGAATCAGCTGATCTACAAAACATATCAAGTAATATTAACCTATACAAATTTTTATACATATCAGCAAAGTTAGCCAAATTTTTCTTTTAAAATATTTAACGTTTCCGAATAATATTGGTTCAAATTTCTGCAATCTGTTTTATAATTTACCGAAATGTCAATCTTTTGTGCAATCTGCATGGCCTCGAACAACTTCCTTCTAGAGCCATCACTCTCTTTGTAAATCTAATTTATTTATTAATTTATTTATATTTACAACTATAATAATATTACAATAATTAAATCTGCTAATACAATGTACAGCATGACATGAAAAAAACTTATGGAGAAACTACCCATCGGTAGCACTCCAATAAAGTTCTATAGTAGAAGATCTCGAGGCCATCTTCTTTTCAGTCGCCTCGGAGGGTTATCAGGAATATTATGGGAAGCAAGTTGAGAGACCAGCGGATTCAAGTGTATGATAGGATAGGTATCCAGTTCTGGCCAAATCAACAACATAAGTCTTTTCATTCTTGTATGAGGATTCCAAGTGCAGATGGAGTCCTAGGTAACAATAATTATAGAGAGAGAAAAAAAATAGATAATTACATATGTATGCAAATTACAAGGTCAATTAGAAACTAAGAAAGCAGATAATGAAACAAAAATACAAGCATCTAACCGGATGGGTAAACCAATGATATGAATATATATAAATAAAACAAACTTATATATAAATAAAAACACATCATTCATTTATCAGTTAGAAAATATTAATCTGAAAACTGAGTATGTTATTTCCGATTTTTTGGGAATTGGAAGGATATAAGGTGATTTAATATATGGGATTTGAAGGTTGAAAGATTTTTTGGAACGACGAACGGAAGAAGGTATAGAGTTCCAAAGGGACGAGGATCGGATAAGGAAAGACCTATCAAAAGCAGTTGTTCGGTGGGATGCTGTGTATAGGTCTGAGAGCCGAGGGCGGGTGTTACTGGAGTGGACCGAGGTTTTGAATTGAAGGAGATGACAGATGTATGATGGTCGGCGGGGTTGGATAACTTGGTAAAGGAAGGAAGCTAGGAAGTTCTTACGGTGATATGAAAGGTAAAGCCACTTCCTTTAACCACATTACAAGCTGCAACGGCTAATTGGATATGCTACAGCGATCTTTCCGGTATCCGTCTTAATAATGCCTGAAAATTATGATAAATTTTCTTTAATTTCCTTTATTGTTTCTTTAATATTCTGTTTTTTTAAATCTTACAGTAATGTATTTCTTGTTGTTTATTCGTTGAACGTCACTTTATGTCGCTATAGCTGATGATGCTACGTTAGGGGCTCTACATTTTGCCTATCCAAATTTAAATAGGATAGGGATTTTGGTAATTATTCCGCAGGTTTTCGCTTCGAGTAAGTCTCAACAAGTTTTAAATTTTCTATTTTTTTTAATAATTATTGGTCAATTTTATGAGTTTTTAAATATTTTTATTTTTAAAGAGAAAAGATAGGCCCTCGGCCGGGATTCGAACCCGGAGCCTTTGTCTATCCGTCTAACATTTAAGCCACCAAGGCCACCTGCCGGCAGAGGACAAATCCTTTCTCTTATCCGATCCCATGTCCTCGTGCTCTCGCAATTTTTGCGATGAATACACTAGAACGAAGTTCTTTGAACATTAAATTAATTTTAGGATCTTATTGACTATTACTTATAAATATTACTATTTTATAATTTTTTATAATTATTGTTCAATTTATGCCTTATCAAATTATGTCTTTTCACAACGCAGTTGATACGACAGCTTTGGGAATATGGACATTTATTTCCATTATTGACATAATTGTAAAATTATCAATAATTATTTGTAATTTTTATAATCTTACTAATATTATAAATGTGAAAGTTTTTATGTTTGTCTCTCTTTCACGCAAAAAGTACTGAACGGATTTGGATGAAACTTTATAGTAATATAGGTTATACATCAGAATAACACATGGGCTATAGCAAGCGCGGATTTAGGGGGGCGCACGGGGGCAGGTGCCCCCCCCCCCGACAGTTTTATAGGAACAGTGGAAAATCCATTATAGTACATAATTAAAGGAAAATAACATGATCATAGTTGTTAAAATAAGTTTGTATGTTTGTTTCTCTTTCACGCAAAAATTACTGAACGGATTTGGATGAAACTTTACAGTAATATAGGTTATACATCAGAATAACACATGGGCTATAGCAGGCTAGGATTTAGGGGGGCCCACGTGCCACTCCTCACCCCCGACAGTTTTAGAGGTACTGTGGAGAATCCATTATAGTACATAATTAAAGGCAAATCAGGAATTTAGCATCTTGAAATTTGCAGATAGGTCCTTTGTATGATTTAAGAAAGAAGTTTGGATAATTCCACCCTTATTATTATAAGGGTTCAAAGATTGTATGGAATCCGTCTGTTTTGAAGTAAGACATCTGAAATTTTGTACGAGTATCTATAGTGAAAAAAATTAAATTATTTAAATAATTAAATTATTTTAAATTATTGTTAAAAAGCACTGTCAAGAAACTTTATGCGGTAGTCCAAATTCTATGCGAGCGAAGCCGCGGGCAAAAGCTAGTATAATTATATATTTATAATTACATAATTTTAAAGTTTCATTCGTTTCCCTTTTATTTTTTTTTTTCCTTTATGGTTGGTTGATCGTTCCAACTTTGAGGCCTAAAACCGAGGCCTTAGTTTAGTATAATCGTATTTTAGTAACAATTTTTATTTTTTTAAATTTGAAATATGCATAAAAAAAGAAAAATAAGATTTTTTTTTTTAATTTTATTTTAGTGAGTTGTACAACTGTAATACATACATCTAGTACAATTGCTATGAGAGTAAATAATACATGATAGGACATGTAGAGATACTACCCACTGGCAGCACTCTAATAAAGTTCTATAATAGAAGGTCCCGAGGCCATCTTCTCTTCAGACGCCTAGGAAGATTGTCCGGGATGGAATTGGATGCAAGGATGGAAACTAGTGGGTTTGAAGTTTATTGTGGAATGATAGGTATCTGGAATGGGCTAAATCGGTAACATATGGAACGTTAAGGTCATTATGGATGGTTTTATTTGTGACAAAATAAGGAGCGTTTAGGATTTTGCGAAGGATTTTGGATTGCAAGGATTGGATACGAGAGGAATTCGATGGTTTGGTGGAGCCCCATAGTTCAATTCCATAAGTCCATATAGGCCTTATAACAGTCACATAAATAAGTCTTTTGTAATTGATCTGAAGCTTTGAGCGCTTATCTAGTATGTGTTGAAGTAGTCGGAAGCGTCTAGCTGTTTCTTGTCTTTTCAATCTTGTGTGAGGGTTCCAAGTAAGACGATTGTCTAAGTTGAGTCCCAGGTAGCGAATCTGTTCAACAGGGATAAGTGGAGCACTATAAAAGAATACAGTAGGACAGGAAGTCAAGGGTTTTCGACGAAGGGTAAAGGTAATTTGATGGGACTTGCTGGGATTGATTTTAATTCTCCAATTCCGACACCATTCTTCGAGGCTGGATAGGTGTAATTGAAGGGATTGGGATGCAATATATGGGTCGTTATTAACTGATAACACACATGTGTCATCAGCATACGTGGAGATGAAGGTGATAGGATGGGTTGGAATGTCAGCTGAAAAATAAGATAAAATAAAAAACTGGATTTATGAAAGGTCTATTAAAGTTTATATAACTACGGTAAATATAAATATTTTTCAAATTTCAATAAATTACAAATAATTATTGATAATTTTACAATTACATCAATAATGGAAATAAATTTCATTTGAACACAGACTGTTAGCAATAAAATTGCCATATTCAAAAGCGCTCGCATCAACTGCGTTGTGAAAAGGCAAAACTTGAGAGACACGAGGTTAATCAAAAAGATTCACCTTCTGACCAAAGGGATACACACACACACTAATGAGTTGTGTTCCAGAATCCTGTGCATTGGCCGGTCCTAAGTCCTCTGTAGGTTTCGCTTACACTGCCAGCGGACCTTACTGTAAATGGGAATATATACAGTATTATTTTCTAAACCTGTCATAACAGAAGAGAGATTGGGAGGTTTTTTCATTGAAGAAAAATATGTCATTTTCTTATAAAAAAACCATTTTAAAATATCAGTATCCAAAGCTAATTACAAAAAATTACAAATATTCTAAAACAAATGCCTTAGAATTGCTGGAAATTATGCATAAAGAATTAAGTATACCTTATATTAATCTATCTATCACTAAACTATGTAAATATTTTTTTTAAGTGTAAAAACAATAAAAACCCACTTATAAAAAATATTGGGAACTATACAAAAATTAGTACAAAGCGGTATGTACATAAAATAAAAAAATGTGGAAAAAAGTGGTCCGGGTAGAGGTCAAAATGAATTTCTCCTAGAATTGGAGACGTTTCGACCTACTTTGTAATTCTTCTTCATGGCTATATGCAATGAATTATACAGGTAATTATATGTAATTGTACAGGCAATTAAGAATAAAATTGGTACAAATATATTAAAACATATTAAATATAAATAAACAAAAGTAAGGTGAATACAGGCAATTGAAAATGATAGAGATACACAGCAAGGTAAATATGAAGGTTAAAATGTATGAGAGTATACTATAAACAACGAAGTGCCAAAAAGGTAGTAAACTACATAATGAAGAGTAAAATAATAATAAAACAGTTTGAAAAGTAAAAAATAAGGTAATAAAGATAAAAAATAAAAATTGAATATAAAATAGACCAATTTTTTATTATTTTTTACTTTTCAACACTTTCTGTTTTATTATTATTTTATTCTTCATTATGTAGTTTACTAACTTTTTGGCACTTCGTTGTTTATAGTATACTCATACATTTTAACTTCATATTTACCTTCTGTGCATCCTTATCATTTTTATTGCCTGTATTCACCTTACTTTTGTTTATTTATATTTAATATGTTTTAATATATTTGTACCAATTTCATTCTTAATTGTCTGTATTTTTAATATAGCCCTGAAGAAGACCTAAAAAGCAGGTCGAAACGTTGGCTAATCAATAAAGTTTTTCTCCAATTCTACGAGAAATTCATTGTGACCTCTACCCGGACCACTTTCTTCCACATATATTATCAAGGTCAACAATTATCATTCAAAATAAAATAAAAAAAAACATTTATTATTGTAGGATACCGATTTTTTTTTTTAATTGTTATTGCTTATATATATATATATATATATATATATATATATATATATATATATATATATATATATATATATATATATATATGTATATAAGTTACTAAGAATGTACAGTTACAATTTTTGTTTATTTTTATTTTTTTCTTCTCTGTTGGAAGTTTTTTTATAAATTTTTTCTTTCATTGTAAATTATGATTCTGCACAGATACATTTAATTTGTATTGTTTTTAATTTAATACCGGTCTATTTGGTACAGCATTTAATTTTGTGAATTGTAACATATTATACAAGAAATAAGTAAATATACACATCAGTATCTGACGAATTGAAAGATAAGAATGATTTCGGACTGTTGTTTGCCTGGCTACATCTTCCTAAATATTAGCATTTCCTTGTTATACGCACTGTATATTTACACAATAAAATATAAACAATTGCATATAACAGTAGCAGGACGGACATGCATACGCTGTCCAAACTTGTTCCTTGAAGTCTAAAACAAACGTTAACGTATCGTAGTGTACGTTAATTGACTAATTGTTTGTTTCGTTTAACATCACTTTATGCTGCAATGGCTAATTGGAAATTGCTACAGCGATATTTTCTTTATAGGTCCTAATAATGCCTGAAAATTATGGTAAATTTTCTGTAATTTCGTTTGTTGTTTCTTTAATATTCTATTGTTGTTGTTTTCTTCGAAATCTTCCTATTACGTATTTCTTGTTGTTTATTCGTTGGATGTCAATTTATGTCGCTACAGCTGACAGGACGAAGCTACAGTAGCTGTTCTAAATTTTGCCAATATAAGTTTAATTAGGACCGGGAGTTTGGTAATTTAGCAATGGTATTACATGGTAGAGACTGTGCTGTTTCAAGGACAACTCTTGTGCAGGGAGGTGATTTGTCCTACGGTCAACCACCAGATTCCCCCCCCCTTATTTTGATTACCCTATTTTTATAATATTTTATAGAGGCTGGGTGAACCCCAGGAGGGTCCTAGATGGACAACGGTTGTTACGGGAGGTGATTTGTCCTAGATCACGGTCGACCGCCTGATTGTTTCCCATTATTTTGGGTACCCACATTATAGAGGCTGGGTTGGTCGAGCCCCAGGAGGGTCCTAGATCCTATATGATCCATCTCCGTCTGCAAACGGACTAAATGAAAATCTTGCCGGTAGCGGGAATCGAACCAGGATTTCGTCAATGCAAGTCAGTGCTTTACCGTGCTAAGCCACTCTGCCCCCTAACTATATACTTAGTATTATCCCAATTCATTTCCAGCCCTATTTCCTTACATGCATTCATCAATGTTTCTGTATTTAGTTTTATAGTTCCCACATCTACAGGTTACACATACAGGTTAAAGCTAATCACCTTATTTTAAACCTTAGCGAACCTCCCGAAAAATTATTACCGATTCTAACCTTATCGAAAGTTTCGCTCATACAAACAAAATACATAAATAAATAAAAAAATATAATGACAAATGATCTCGATGAAATGTAAATTAAAAGGATTTATATTTTATAGGACGGGGATGGCTAACCAGTAGGGTGGGATTTGCTGACTCCCCAACGCACACCCCCCACCGTATCATCCCCAACATAATTGTCCCTATCCATCACCCCCCGTCCGGGGTAAACTGATTCTTTCACGGCCTTCCGTCTCCGATTACCATGATTAAAACATTGCTCTTTTCCCTAATGGCCTAACACCCGGCAAAGGCTTCTTTGATCAACTCTATCTTATCTTCATTATCCTCTCAAGATGACTATCGATATTCCGTTTGTGATGAGGTTTATTTTGTTCCGTTTGTAGGTAGTCATAACTTGTCGTAGCAGGATTAAACTTACCAAAAAGGGAGTGATGCAGGCAGGGGTCGAAGATTCGTTCCCAAAGAATCTTTCCTAATCGATCTCATTCAAATCGTTCGGAGCAGGAGTAATATTTTATAAGGAAAATCGTTTCGATCTGAACTGGAACGATATCATTTTGTTATAAAACAACCGCTTCCGAACGGAACAGAATCCTCCAGGAGCGATATTTTTGGATCCCTTGAGGATTTGATCCTGCGGAGCAAAAAAATATCGATCCCACATGTTTCTTTCTGAACCTTGATTTTGGCCTCCTCATTTACCTATCTACACACGAAAATACCAAACCGGAATAAAAAATTGTGCCTAGAGAGGCATAGTACTTTCTCATCCTTAAAAAAAAAAAAAAAATCTGAGAACTAAAATATTTTTTCAATAAAATTGAGCCGAAAATGCCCAAATTCACTCCAAAAATGCCCAATATTCACCCAATTGCATTATAATAAAATATTTTATTTTTTTTAGTACCTTAAACTTAGCCGATCCTTATCGGGTCTTCTTTAGGATCAACTAGATCATAAACCAAACATTTAAGAAAAAAATGGTTGAAATCCGATTAGTAGTTTCCGAGCATTGGTTGGAACAAACTTCTCCGGACGGACGGACCGACACCGCTGAAATTTTATGTTTTTTTGGATTCTACACTCTATGAAACGTCAAGAAACATTAAAATACCGAAGTCGAATTTTTTGGCGATTTCAATACTGTCTTCATCTGAAGGATGAGAAAGTAAAAACGAAGGATCGATATTTATTGTTCCGGCCCAGATCGAATCCTCAAAGGATGGAAAAATTTCGCTACGGTCGGTATTGAATCAAATTTGGAGCAGAATAAAGCATCTTTTGCGGATAGGATTCGAAATAGAGTATTTTCGGAAAGAACTTTATTTTTTCTACCTTAAATAATGGTTTCATTCAGAACAGCAAAAATATTAGTATATCGGTTTCATCCCCTGTATGCAGGAGACCGTAAATATTAGCATTATAATTATTATTTTTATTTAAAAAGAAATCAATGTTCTGAATCGAAGTATCGATTATTATTAAACAGATTGATAAGAACCTGAACATGAGGGAAGGTTACAGTTGTTCGTAAACACAACAGGATCCATATTTTATTCCAGAAAACTCATGAATAGTCAAATCCCTTTTAGTTTGTAGGTTTTCGTAACTGGATTTTAAATTACTGAGTGATGAGTGATGTGGGAGACACTAAATATAAATATAACGATTATTTTTTAATTAAAACAGAATCAGCGTTCTGAATAGAAGTATCGATTACATCGATTGATAAGAACCTGAACATGAGGGAAGGTTACAGTTGTACGTAAAAACAACAGAATCCACATTCTATTCCAGGAAACTCATTAATAGTCAAATCCCTTTTAGTTTGTTGTTTTTCGTCACTGGATTTTAAATTACTGAGTGACGTGGGAGGTACTAAATATAAATACATAGAATGATTATTTTTTATTTAAAATGGAATCAGCGTTCTTAATTGAATCGATGTAATGATTATCAATAACGGATTGATAAGAACCTGAGGGAAGGTTTCAGTTGTTCATAAAAATAATTAAAAAATAATAATTCATAGATCAAATTAACAGGAAAATGATGGTTGGTGCTAAAAGCTACAGAGGTACTTTTCTTGGTCAGTTAAATTTTGCCGTGAAGAACTTAAAATGTCAAAAGGAACATTCATGTTTTTAAGGGATCTTTGCGCAATCGCTTTTATTGATATCGGAGATGTGAAAATATGAAGAACAAAAAAGAAAGAGGAACGAAGAGAGAATATTTGGAATCGTATTTGATCGAGTTCATGTTCCGAGAAAGGAATAAAAAAAATATTATATCAATCAACTGGCCTGTAGATATGTAAATTATGATTGTATTCAAGGAAATTGCAAGGTTATTTCCTTAGGTTATTCGTTCCTTTTATTTTGATTACTATAAATTGTGTTTTTATTAAATATTTTTTATTGTTATTATTAATAAAACGATCCTTTTATTGTTATTACTATTGTGTTATTATTAGTTATTTGAGGGATAAAAAATAATGTTTACAGGGTTTCGGGAATCCGAAAGAACCCCTCTCGGCCGAGCTTCGAATCTTGCTTGACAGTACCTAGACTGGTAAGTGTTACCAGTATAATGGCGCCCCTATACTGGACAAGTAACGCTACAGAATGTTAGCGACGCATATAGACTGCAACTGAACATAGCCAATGCAAAATGTACGTTGATAAGTAAATGACAGTATCCAGCACACCAATTTACGCCAAATAGCCAAATAATAAATTCTGCCCCGCCACCGAAAACGGAGTTGAGCGAAGCTGTGTCAGCTTCCGAAACCAGATCAGGAGCGGAGCGGAGTAAAGTTGAGCGGCGCCACAAGGGTCAATTCCGCTCGGCTTTGACTCTACCGCTGTATTCTCCGAATTTCATGGACCGGCCACGTATCTAACAGAGAAGTGCTAAGTCGGGTCTTAAAAGATCAAAAAGCAGAAATAAGAATACTTTGGCCACATCCTGCGTAACCTCAAATATTGTCGACTACAGCCGATAATGCAAGGAAATATTGATAGTTGGAGGGGACCAGGAAGGAACAGGCACTCCTAGCTACATAATTTTAGGAAATGGTTTGGTCTCACAACTGTCTAATTAATTAGAACTACTACTGCTCTGATTTCGATGTTATCTTTCCAGGGGGGCGGTTGGAATTTGATGAGATAAGATGTCGATTCGTTATTCATAACTTTTGGGTAGACATACTTTTGTAAAAGTTAATATTGGTATCAAGAATGGGATGTAGCAGGCTGGCGAAGATAGTATACAAGGCTGAGGTTGTTGGAAGAAGGTCCAGAGGTAGACCCTGACATACCTGGTGTTAAGAAAGTTTCGCGAAGAGAAATCTGGAATGGAAAAGAAAAAGGGAAATGGCGGAGAATCGTACGTTGTCCCCTGGGCAGTACCTCACTCTGCATGAGTGGTAGAAAGGAATGACTATGATGATGATATTGGAATCTATGTTTCTTGAAATATGTCACACTTTTCAACCTTCATAAACGACTTCATAAAACTATATCAAGAAGCATTCCGAGTGGTAATGGAAACTGTATGTTGCAAATGGCTGGTGGTGCCTTTGCCATTGTTATATTGTTCAGAAGCGAAAGTGCATTGACAGAATCGCTAATAGAAATGGATAATGAAAGCTGGAAAGTTGGTCTAGAAATTAACGATACAAAAACCAAATATATGGTACTACCTGCATCCACAACCAAAAGGCCACATGATTTAGTGGTAGGTAACTCCCACTTTGAAGCTGTTGATTCACCTACCTTGAGGAAGCAAACTACAAAAATATAGGAAGTTGTGAGAAGATGAGAAGTAGAATCATTACGGGAAATAGAGCCTACTACGGCCTTCAAAAGTTAATGAAAATCAAGTCTTGTTAACAGCCAAAAAAAATAAATAAAATTTACAAGGCTCTCTTAAGGCTAGTGGTATGCTAAGGTGCGAAAACCTGGACGCAGCAAGCATTAGATCAGTTATCCCGAAGGGTCTTTGAGAGAAAAATATTAGAAAGTATTTTTGGTCCAGTTTACTCTCTCTCAAGGCACCTGGTGCATCAGAAAGAATGGGGAGCTATATGGCCTCATAGGGCACGAGGATATAGCTAGTTTTCTGAAGTCGAAAAAACTATGTTGGCTTAGGCATAGTAAAAGGTTGCCAGATGGACATATGATAGGGTAGATTATAAACGAGTTTTTTCAAGGGAGAAGAAGGGGGCGCTATAGAAGAAGCAGGTTGAAGGATGTAGAAGATTTGTACAAACTTGGAGTGACTGCGTAAAGAATACAGAAAATGGACCACAATGGCTGGAGAAAGATTGAGAGGGAGGCTAAAGTGAGCTGTAGCAACAGATAAAAAAAAGAAAGTATCTTGAGACTTATGATCTCCTGATTCATTAATAAAAATAACAAAACAAAAATGACATTTCTTGAAGTTACAGTATCTTTTTTCGGTCACCTGAACACATCAATAATGGGTCTCTACAATTTTGGTTTAAATCATTAGAACAATTTACACTTCATAGAGCTATATCTAGTTCTAAGGCGACTTTTGCACTCAACAGACAAAATGTCTTCAACATTTTTTGTAAAAACAATAATTGACTTTATAAACGATAAGAAAGAGGAGACTATTATTTTTTGGACATGTTTTCAGAATGGATGATTCGAGTTTAACAAAAAAGGTATTCAAGTACCTTTGGGAGAAAAAGTCAACTAGCTGGATTCGAGAGGTGAAGAAGGATTTGGAAAGAAACAATTTAAGGGATGACGACATTATGGACAGACTTTCAGAAGGAAGATCTTGAGTATGGAAGGAATCCGGGGAAGAGTGGAAAAGAAACCTGGAGTGAGATGGTCTGAAGACAGGAAGAAGCACCATAGTGAAAGGATGAAGGAATATTGGAAGGGGCGGAAGAGTAAACAACCAAGTGGGAAGAATTGAAATTGGCACGTGGTCCTCAGCTGGCCTTATCGGGGGGGGGGGGGGAAGAAGAAGAAGAGTTGACTTTATAATTAATGTATACAGTTTTTTATTAGTCAAATAAATTATTATTATGGGCTATTAAAAAAAAAAAAAACAATAAAATTAATATTTTTTTAATACTCACCAAAACAAGGTTTCTTTCAAAGCAATAACAGATGCTAACGTGTCTGTTTCACATCAAATCCCTTTTCTAGCTCCCCTCTGAACAAAAATTCACTGTATGCTCTGACTAATTTCAGATAATTTTAGTATTTTTCCATTTTCTATAATCATATTTAATTAAATATGAAAAATTTATCAAATATATATTTTAAAAATTTTTAGATTTTCTATTTTTATTTGAAGAGAAAAGATAACATTGGAATTAGCTAGTTAATAGAGGTAAACAAGGCTTGACCATTTTGATTTATTATCTGATCTGTATTAGCAAAAATGAAGTTGAAATGTAAAGAAATATATGAACATTTACAGTAATATTTTTATAATTCTTAAAAATTACATAATAATTTCTTGACAACTGTCAAATAAATCACGAAATAATTTTCTTCAATATTTAATTATAACATTATATGTTTTAAATGTATCTATTATGATATTTTGCCAGCATACAATAAAAAGTTTAATAAATTTAAATCTATATAATAGATAAAAATTGTTAGCGAATATGTGAGTCGCTTATTTCCAAATCATCCTTTGTCCATCAGCTGAAAATGTTGGCAAACAACAAAATAAAGCCTATAAATTTAAATTAGGTCATACCAATTTGGAAATTGTTTCCTTAAATTCATAAAAATTGCTGGATTTATTTGTGTTTTATTTAAGAACGATATCTTACATTGTTACTTAGTTATTAAAAAAAAAAAAAAGTTTGGATGAAGGTCTTTTTGGAACCAAAATATGTATAAGAGATGGTTTGAATCTAAAAATAAAGGAAAAGAAACAGTTTAGACTGGATAAAGGACATTTAGAAAGCAAATACAAATTTCTCACAACTTTGAGATTTATTTTAAATGGTTTAAAGTACGTTTTATAACTAAATATTTGGTTAATTTGATAGGAAAAACTATAATGATTGTCCTGGTAACAGTAACTCTAAAAAAAAATTGAATAAAGAAAAATTTGGAAATGAGCGACTCATATAAAGAAATATAATTATACACTTGTAGAATACAATATTAATGAAAATTAGTTACAGATTAAATATCAGAAAACAATATAAAATTCAAATAATAAAAAAATATAAACATTTATTAAAACTGGAAAATAAAAGTTTAATAATATTTTATATGGAACATGTGTCACCATCTTAATATTTAATGATGACTTGAATATTTTATTAACCAGCTGTTAAATGATTTCAATATAAACACTCAATACTTCAAAATATACAAAATAGTGCATAATGCTTACGATTATGCAATAAAAAACTCAAGGTGCCTTACTCAAAATTCTCCTTTATATATTTTTTTAATAAGCATAATTTCAGATATATTTATTTATTAATTTTTTAAATATATACAATTAAAGTTATACTGCATTATTTATGAAAGTAATACCATTAAAGTATACAATTAACACAAATCACTAGAAATAATTGTATCAATATGGTAGTGCGAGATGTTATAATACAATATTGGAATTTTTTTTTTTTTTATACAATTCCTGAATATTCTTTTGTTTACTTTAAAAAAATACATATCTTGGATATACTTAAAATATGTTTATCATAAACAGTTTTAACAGAGACCCACAAACAGACAAATACATTTAGGAGAACACAAGAGGAACAAAACATGAATCATTCACCTTGAAACTAATAATAACTTTTAAAGCAATCTGTAGCTTAAGTACTGTTTTTGTTCGCAGAGTTATCAGCGATGCCTGAATAATCGGGCGGCTTTCCGTTGAAATGAGCTGGTGAAAATGTTTCATCCGTGATTCGGTTTCTCTTCTTAGTAGCCGATTTGTAGCGACCTGATTTCGATCGAATAAATTTTTCATCATTGTAATAAGTTATCTTAGACTCTTTTTCTGCATTGTTCTTCCTTCCGAAAAAATTATTAAATATTGAAGAAACATTAGACATCACAATATTTTTTTAAAATAAATGAACTGGAGAAAACTTCAAAAAAAAAAGATTATACAACAATAGAAATATCACAGTGAAAGCACAACTAAAGAAGAGTAAAGCTGGCTAAAAACTAAATATCTTATCAGCTCTTATCTTGACTGTTGTTATGTGATGCACTTCTTTGAACAGGTGTAATTAATTTCACCAGAGATAACAAAACGCTAATCAGTAACTATAAATATAAAACAAAAACAAAATATTAATAATGCAATTAATTATGCAATATTCTTACCAAATTGTATTCGATACCAATCAAGATATAACTAAACTAACTTTTTTATTCAAAAATTGTTATAGAAAAATAAAGTAACAAATAAAATACTATTATTTAGATAATTTAATGATATGTCGATAATTTTTATGATTTATTTTGAACAATTATCAATGTAAATTAACAATATATTTTTATTTATTGTTCTTTTGATGGTTATTATTTTTAAATATTTTTATTTTGAAGAGAACAGATTTGTCCTGGTCGGGATTCGAACCCGGGTCATCTGCATCTCTAGTGCAGTGCTCTTAACCACTGAGCTACCAGGGGTCGTATCCACGCCAGACAAATTCGAATCCCGGCCAGGACAAATTTTTTCTCTCCAAAATAAAAATGCAAATAATCATTGAAGAATTGATAATACATAATGACTAATTTTACATAATGTAATGAAAGATACCAAGCAGCTCATATATAAGTCCTTGAAAGAATAAGTATATATAAGTAATTGAAAGCACGTTGCTATATGGAGCAGAGACATGGGCGATAAGCGCTGCTTAAGGAAGAAAGCTATTTGCTACTGTAATGGACTATTGGAGGAGAGCTGTCAAGGTATCGAGACTAGAAAGAAGGACTAATGCCAAAATTAGAGAGCGAATCCAAACTTAACAAAACGTCCTCCAAAATATAGAGAAAAATAATTTTTTTAATTATTGGTCATTTTTTATGAGTTATAAATATTTTTATTTTTTAAAGAGAAAATATAGGCCCTAGTCTCACCGTGACATCGCTCTGCCAATTGAGCTATCCAAGGCCCCTCCCGGTCGAGGACAAACCTTCTCTCTTATAGATCCTAAAGCCCCAGTGTGCTCCTGCCATTTTTGCAATGAATACACTAGAACGAAGTTCTTTGAACATTAATTTTAATTTAGGATCTTATTGACTTACGTCATATTATTATTTATAATTTTTTATAATTATTGGTCATTTTTTATGAGTTATAAATATTTTTATTTTTTAAAGAGAAAAGATAGGCCCTGGACCTCTTTAAAAAATAAAAATATTTATAACTCATAAAAAATGACCAATAATTATAAAAAATAATATGACGTAAGTCAATAAGATCCTAAATTAAAATTAATGTTCAAAGAACTTCGTTCTAGTGTATTCATCGCAAAAATGGCGGGAGCACGCTGGGGCTTTAGGATCGATAAGAGAGAAGGTTTGTCCTCGACCGGGAGGGGCCTTGGATAGCTCAATTGGCAGAGCGATGTCACGGTGAGACAAAGGTTCCGGGTTCAAATCCCGGTCGAGGGCCTATCTTTTCTATTTAAAAAATATAGAGAAAAATATACTGTTAGAGAGGAAGATAATTGACTGTAAGATCAAATGAAGGATGGAATTAGTTGGGGGGTGCAGTAATACATAAATATTGGAATGGTATTGTCACCTCAGAAGAATAAATGAAGAAAGATTGCCAAATTTAATTTTCAATTGGAGTGCAGAAGGGAGGAAACGACGAGGAAGACCATGAAAAAGATGGATAAAAGGAATTGAGGAAAGCATGCACAGAACATGGTCTGTTAACTCAAGAAATACGAGATTGAAGAAAATGGAAAAACATATTAAAGGAAATTATGGTTGAAGGAAACCTCAATTAGGAAAAGTAAAGAATAGAACAATAAAGAGTATTTAATGGTTTCTTTCATGGTCATAACTCACCACAGATAAAACACCGATTTTTGAGTTGTATCACTTTAGAAATACTGGAGTAATATATTACAAATCAATCATCTTGTAATATTACAATAAATATTTTATAGTAAAACCCAATAGTAAAAGTATATAAAAAAGTTGGTTAAAGCTGCAGAGTGGTATCATCCTCAGAATCTGTGTTGAAAGAAAATCTGAACCTAGGCGTCGAAAAAATCCATTTTAGAATCATATCTATTCACCATAGCAACACTCCAAATCCTGCCTCTTTTTGGCACATGGACCGCTAACTGCAGAGAGGTAACTAAACCAACTTATGAGATTTTTGTTTTTAAAACTTTAAACTTTAAGCAGAGACAGAAGGTATTGTTTACTACAGAAAGGACATTTTTCCATCAGATAGCATAATCTCAACAATACTTTCAATATTTTTTACTGCAGATAGAGATCTAGTCCAGGACAAGATCCTTTTTTTCTCGCTTGTAAAATTTAGAAAAGTTGACTAGTCTTTTTGCAGTTAGCAATTCACTAATATTTTTATCCTATTGCCTTATCGGGATTTTCAACAACATTCCTATTCTAATACTTATCATAACCAAACGTTGTGGTAATTTTTTTTTTGCTGCTCCCCTTTTTAAAGCTATTTTTTCTCATGATTAAAGAATAAAAAATATATAAGTTATATCTACAAAGATATAACTGAAAAAAAAAAATAAGAGGTAGAAAAATCTTAACCCTGTTTCTTTGAGTAAAGAGGTTAACTTCAAAACAAAAAAAATGTTGTTTCACTCATTGATTGAAAACATCACCCTCAACGGACCATAGACATGGGCAATAACGAAAAAGGAGGAAAGGAAGTTGTTGACCTAGAAGATAGACTTCTGGAAGCGTTATTGTTTCATTTCCAGAATTCTGCATGTCCCTAACAGTACGATAAGACAACTGATAAAGCAGGAAACAACTATCCTTTACAAAATAGAAATAAGGAGACAAAAATGGTATGGCCACTTAAAAAGAATGCCAGAGGAATGATGGCCAAAAACAATCTTTGACTATCGTCTAACAGAAAGGAGGAAAAGAGGGTGACACAAAAAAAAGATGGTTGCAGAAGGGTGAAGGAGAGCATGGCAGCGAGGTGGCTTAGAGAAGGAGACTGGCTGGAACAAGATCTGCGGAGAGACCTTTTTGGAATTATAAGCAACTAAGTTGTAAAAAAATTTTCAAAAAAAATAATAAAATGCTTAAAGAATACCTTATTACCTATATTTTCATTCAGAGGGGACGATAATAAATATGACCCAGATCAAATTCTTATAAAAATTATTCAACTTAGTCTTTCTGTCATCCTTTATATTCCTTTGTTCTGATACACATTTTACTTGGAAAATTCAATTTTTCTTTACACTTTGGAAAAAAAAAGTCTTATTCCGTCCATTGAATAAAACTCTTGAAGTTCCGACTTGGTACCAATATTCCTTATTTCTAATCTATCAGAGTATTTAAAAGATTAATCTGCTCTCATCTTCCTTAAATATCTTCATAATCTAGACCAATTAGATTTTTGTACATGCCTTTCTCACAATCTGCCTCGCCTAAAATATTTTTAACCTCGAAAGTAATGAAATTAGGCTGTTTTAATTTGCTTAGATACATTTATTTATCAAACGGTTGAATCTTATAAAAAACTAAAAATACCATTATACGAAAAACAATCATTATTTATTATCAATTTCAGATAATTTTTATTTTCAATATTGACAATAAATTATGCAAAATCATTCATATTACAAAAACTATATTTAAATAACAGTATTTTTATATTTGTTTTTTTATTTTACAATAACAATTTTTAGATACCTAATAAAGTTAGTTTTCTTACATTGTGATAGTTATTGAACAAAATTTGATAAGGATATTGTATGATTGTATAATTTTAAAATTAAACTTATTATTTCAAGGTAGTATCCTTGGTCCAATCCTATATACAGTTTATACAGCTGACATCCCAACTCATCCTAATACTATCCTTACCACGTACGCTGATGATACATGTGTATTATCAGTCAACACCAATCCAGTTATTGCATCCCAAAGCCTCCAATCCCATATCACTGATCTTGAAGAATGGTGTCAAAACTGGAGAATTAAAATAAATTCTCAAAAATCGCATCAAATCACTTTTACCTTACGTCGTAAACCAATGACTTCCTGCCCTACAGTATCCTTTAATAATATCCCGCTGGTGCCTGTAGAACAGATCCGATACTTAGGGTTGCACCTCGACAAACGATTAACCTGGAATCCTCATACAAGACTGAAAAGACAAGAAACCGCACGACGTTTCAGGCTACTTCAACACTTACTAGACAAATGCTCTAAGCTCCCAATTAACTACAAAAGACTCATCTACATGACCATCATACGACCTATTAGGACTTACGGAGTAGAGCTTTGGGGCTCCACTAAGCCATCGAATTCCTCTCGTATCCAATCCTTACAGTCCAAAATCCTTTGTAAAATCCTCAATGCTCCTTATTTTGTTAAGAATAAACTCATCCATAACGACCTTAATGTCCCTTTTGTTGCTGATTTGGCCCTAACCCGGTATCTATCCTTTCATAACAAACTTCATTACCACTTATACCCTCTAGTTTCAAACCTAGCTTCCTCTTCAATTCCCGATAATCCTTTGAGACGTCTGAAAAGAAGATGGCCACGTGACCTCCTTACTTGAACCATGATTTGAGTACTACTAGTGGGTAGGTTCTCTACTTGTCATTATCATGTTATTATATATCACTTAGCCTATTTACTTGTTGTATTATTGTAATACAGTTGTAGATATCAATAAATAAATTTAAAAAAAAAAAAAAAACTTATTATTTTGTTTTTGTTTAATATATTTTATATATACTTATTTAGTTTTGTTTTCCTTTTTATAAAACCTGCATTAATGAGTTCAATTTAAAATCAATTATATTTTAGAATAATATAAGGGTATACTAAAGACTAAAAATCTGGGAAACCGGACAAAAGAATTGCAGTTCCTCTGCAGTATTCCTGTATCCAACGCTTTTGTGGAATGGATCTTTAGCATCGTGGGAAATGCATGTACTGACAAAAGAAATCGTCTAGCTTTAAATACTGTAAAAAGTAAATTGTGAGTTTTTTTCAATATAAGCGCTAGTTGTACTGAATTCAACGATAACATTTCTTGCAGCAAACCTTTGTTAAAAGCAGTGTCATCGAATGCTAAATATATCCAAAAGTAGATTGTAAGCTTTTTTGTCATTTTCTGTAATATTTATGAGGTACTAAAAAAAATTAAAAAGTTGTCCGGTTTTGTTTCTCGAACACATCTGGCAACCCTTGCTATGAGATGTCAGACAAATGAGATGAATCAGATAACTAGGAAAAGTCAATTATCACATATATATGGATCAGTTTTTATAAAATGGTACCTCAAACAAAAAAACTCATCGGAAATAAAATGATATGAAATAAAATATTTCACAAAAAGTTAATCAAATATCAGATTTTGTAGGAAAAATATTACAATTAAAACACAACTTTTGTATAATAGGGAAAGAGAAAAAACATTTTCTAGTCAGTTATATATTCTTGATCTCGACATCATGTTAACAGATAATGTAGGTAATGTTATTTTGACCATGGAGAATAAATGAACCCCAAGAATTTTAGGAAAAAAAAAAGTTTAAATATGACGCTAAGAGAGAGGAGTTTGAAGAGATCGAAAATGACACCATGATGCCGAAACGTTTCTAATGATGTAGAGATCAAGAATATATAACTGACTGGAAAATGGTTTTTATCTTTCCCTATTATAAAAATTAGGATAATAAAGAACAAAACTTAAATTAAGAACCAATTTCAAGCTACGCGATGGTTCTTATAGAATATGACTTAGTGAAAAAATAATGAATACACATCTCTGAAATAAATGAACAAATTCTGTGGGGGTAAAACATAAACAAAAACATTCCTCAAAAAATATTTATATTAATATCACATTAAGAATTTTCATACAGTAGTTAATTACATCATGGATTGCTATAAAAATATCTTTAAAATATATTTCTCTAAAATTCTAAAACAATCTGGACAATTTATTATTTACATAATTATTTTTAAGAATGGAAGTATAATATATCAGTACTTTCTTATAGTACAACATTGAGCCATTGTGGACTAAAATATAATACAAAAAAATTCCAAAACAAAATTATATTAGTTGCTAATTATGGACTTAATAGAGAGATTAAATATCAAAAGACAGATATAATACATGGAACATTAACGTTCCAAATGTGGTTGATGACATGAACATTACTTTTCTATTTTTTATTTTGCAATAATAATTTAATGAAGTATATTCCATTGTTATTATGTGGAGAAGAATAAGACATGTGTGGACAGCATGTGGGGAGGCACAATTGGCAAATGGCAAAAGAGAGAACAATTTTTCGTTTTTTTTTTTTTAGAACAGGTTTTCGGTGGGATATGCCGAGAAAAAAAGAATGCTTCATTTATGGCAGTGCTGAACAGGAATGAAAACACACTATTACCATGTATTAAAGAATGCATTCATCCTCTAACAATTATCAATGAAAAAGACCCCAATTGGGAAGTAACCTTATATCTAGTATCACTACTAAGCTATGTGGTTAATATTTTTAAAACTGCTTCAATATGCAATTAACAGAGAATCTCCTGCATAAATAGATTGAGGATGCTTAAAAAATAAAGGGATCGATCTGGGATCCCTTAGAACCATCTTGCTTTGATGAGAAGCACAAGAATCGGGTATCCAGGCTATTTTATGATTGTCCATAATAAAGGTTTTTAAATTGTTCATCTTCTTCTTACAGTATCTTATCCTTTTCGGACATTAGCTATTAACATGACGATCTTAATTTTGTTGGTAGTACTTCTAAATAACTGGGCAGTTGTGAGACCATATAAGGTCTAATAAATTAGGTAATACATAATAATTTATTATTAAATATTACTTATTATCGTTAAAAAAAATGGGTACTTGTCCGTTAGAGGTGCCCCACTACTGGTAACACTGCGAATATAGCAATCTTGTAACCTTTTATCGTTTGTTATTGTCCCAGCTTATACAGATTCATGTATCCCTTCCAGCTTTCGGACACTACAATACTTCCAGAATGGATCCCCTAATTTCTGTTACTGCTAATAGTGTGGCTTCTGATCTATCCCGCACCAATTCTAGGAAACATTCATTTGTCTCCTCGCAGATCCCTACGAAAGCCTATTGGTGTGGCCGTGTTATCATCTTGAACCTTGCAAAATATGCTTTTTAAAGTGTACGTTTTCACACATATAAAACTCACTGTGTAAAAATAATTACCAATTTACATATTTTTACTTCACATGTGTTTATGTTCATGAAATCCAATAAATCCTATTAAATTCTAAAGTGGTAACACCATAACATACAAGTACCTTTTAAAGATAAAAAAGCATGCTCAAATGTTATACATGGTTACGTCAGAACTTCTAAACAGAAGCATTAGTGTCGGTATATAAGGTTCAGCAAGTTTATCACTGGGATCCCTCTAACAGACAAGTATCAAAAAAAGTTTAAAAACTTTTATATTTAATTTAGTTATCAAACATTTCCAGCAAATAGAATTTGGAAGAGTACATAATACTGTAAGTTGGATAACCTAACATTGCATTTCCATGTCACAACACACATGCAAGACTTAGTAATAGTAATTCTTAATATTATTAGAACTCTCAAGAAGTTAGTACAGATGTTGGTGACTTTCACAAATGAAAATTATTGATAACTTTAACAATATCTAAGGTAATAAATAATAAAACATTATAAATTATAACTACAAGTTTCATTGCAGTAATTAACTAATTTACTGCAATGAAATACATTTAAATGAAAATAATGGTATACTACCCCTTAAAATAAATCATAGAACTTGATTTATATCATAAATCATAACGTCTCTTTAAAGTTCTATACTTCTTCAGCATATACAATGCTTCAATTTCCTTTTTTACATATTCACCGTGTTTAATCATTTTTTCAATTTGTTCAGGATCAGTAACGTCCTTATTTTTTAGAAAGGCCTTTTTAAGCCTATCTCGAAAGAAATCGTAACCCTTCGGCCAGTCTTTTCCTAAGTGAAGAAGCTAAAAAAAAAAATAAGATTAATTAATACAAGAATATTTATTCTGGAGAGTAAAATAATAACTGAATTACTCATAAATAGCAGAAAATTATCATTTAGTATTGTTTTGGCCAACATTGCAAGATTACAAAATGTATGATAAGGAAAGCTACATAAATAATTAAAATGACAGTAATAAGAAAATTGTTAGTAAAAGATATTAAAGACATAATGATAAAAGATAAAACAGACAGAATAAGGAAGAAAATATTGTATTTAATATTTAATATTGAATATTATAATATTGAATAATATTGACTTATTGTTTATACTTTTATATTTCTACCTTAATTATACCTTATTCTTTGCATCTAAAAAAAAAACCATGCAATAAGATGACCTCAGATGATCACTCCAACTGGAATGTATAACATAGAAACTGGAGTTATTGGACTGATGACAATCCCAATGGTTACATTTATGACCACTAAAATCCACTGTTCCATTTTTTTTTTTTAATTTAGTCTCATTTATACATGAAGCATTAGAAAATTATAAAGTTGGCTCGACCATTGAAAAAACATAGAAAAATTTAATCTCATCTTCCCCTCAAAAACATAAAAAATCAGTGGGCATTTATTCATGTTAAAAATTAAAAATCCAGTAAAATAAAATATAAGGTTTTAATTAATATTAATATGTATCTTTACATAATTAATAGTTAATAGAATAACAAACAACATTATCAGATTGGTATGTCATTTTTTAAAAATATATTTTACTGAAATAATATCATGAATTTTAAAAACTTAGTTTGTACAGACAAAAGATATTTATTATAACATCATTAATACCACAGATTCAAAAAGTTATGTAAAAACTTGTGAATGTTATAAAATTCAATAAATAGTACATCTTTGTTTTTTTAGTTATTATTGACCATCACTCAGACCACCTTACTTTAAATAAATTAATGTTTCTATATCACATTGCACATCTGCAACAAAATTCAAAGGTACAATTCAAATAATTTCTTTCAAACCTAATATTTTAAATGCAAAAATATACTTAGATGCACTCTTAGGTTTTTTTCTTAGGTTACTGCAATACCATACTTATAGTTTTATCTGTATATAAAATATGAGAATGATCACTTCAACAACTTTTAAATATTCTGATAATGATTTCCAATTACCACTCTTACATTTGAAAAGTTATAGGGGAAATAGGAAGCACTATGAAAATAAGACCATGTTATTTTTCATCAACGCTTGTACATAAAAAAAAACATTGTACTGCCAGATCGCAGGAGTTTAATTATAGGACAAATTGTCATGGCTATTTGACAATTCACATTTACAAATAACCTTCAGAAATTTGGCACATTGAATTCATTTTCATTATTGTTATGCATGATGAAACTAAACTGAATATCAATACCAAAGTTGGGATTATTATGTAACTGCGAGAGAAATTCAGATATTATACTATATTAAAATTCAATTAATATATCATATTTCTTCAACAGAAAAAGCCAGAAATTACTACAAACGGGATTGTTCAATTAACAATAAAGTTTTCAGTGATGAGAAGTAACAAGAGATGGTGAAATATCTTTAAGAATTAAAATATAATTTCTTAAAAAACAGAATATACCAAAAAATACAATATGAGTGTTCCAAAATTTAAGCATACCGTTTTGTAAAGATCTATTACTCTTCCTTTCTGCGACATAACCTTTAAGATTTAATCAAAACAATTCTTATCACAATGATAATGAGTGACAGCTGATAAAGATATTTTGAAAGTTGATAGTCGATACTAACACAATCGATTCTTAAACACTATCGAAACATAATTAGAAATTAATTATTTAAACTATAGATAATTAAATAAGGCTAAATAACTGTGTTCTTTTTTTGAATTTCTAAATCAATTATAGTCTGAATTATATAAATTTTATTAATGGCGTTAAAGAAGTCGCGACAAAAAGTACGCTAAAGAAGTACTGGACATCTTTAGCAGGAAAAATAAAAAAATACTGTCTTTATTAAACATTTAATTTTTCTATTGTTTTGATATTTTAATAAACCTTTGAAACCTTTCTATAAATACTGCAAGTTTATTTCTAAGTTATTGTTGATTTTTTTTGCACGTCTGCCCGTCGTGCCCCCCCCCAGAAAAAAATCCTGGATTCGCCCTTTACTTAAGCTACAGAAGTTGGTTTTGAAACAACGAAAAGAGATGTATTCTCTTCAAGTTTAGATGATGAATATCGAACATATTCGAAAGTCTATTAATAAAATGTTAAATAAAAAATCATTAATTTTGCCAAAAATCATCAAAGTACTAGATATCTATCATAGATGAGAGAATTGATATAAGAAAAATATGTAAGTTATTAATGTATTAAATAATAAAAAGTAACGGAGGAGCTCTGCCGATTGAAATAGGGACTGATACTTTTAAGTAAACATGAATAATGCACCCAAGAAACATCCCACCACCTCCAAGGCTCAAATGCAACTAACGAATCATAAGGAAGGTTAGTCGACCCCGGCTGGATAAGGTTAGATAAAAACAGCTGATAAATACTCCAGAATTTGAAAATTCAACATACACTCATCAAACTTCAAAAAGCACAACAGGAAAAAATAAATAATAGTGAACAACACAAAAACAAAAGACTATATGAAAAAAATAAAGTAAAAATGCAATAAAAAAAGAGAACATTATCAAGAAACCAGTGGACTTATGGATATTCCACAAAGTATATTAATATTGAAAAGTAAAAAGGGACCTTATATAAATGTTAAGACCGTGGAAAAAATTCCAAAGAAAAGCCCTTAAGTCTCCAAACTAAAACTCCTTATTAACGAATCAAAGACCGCCTGAAGTTGTAAGTTGTGAAGTTAACCTAGCAACAGGTGCGCTCCCAAGAGTTACACTTCAGGACGTGCGTCTCAAAATGATACGGTCATTAAAACACAATTACTTGAACTTTAATGATTGATATCAATTTTATGTGTAGGAGGTATGAAAGAAGAACTTTCATTTCAACAAAAAAGAGGATTCTTTATTTAACTAAAACCTAAAACCAACGGTTACCTAGACGGAAGGGCTCAGATATCAATTTGATATCAATTGAGTTTACTAATGGACACAAAGAATTTTTTTATATACTCGAAAATATGTTATTTGCTCGTAAAATAGTTTGAACGGCTGGGCTAAAAAGAAGTAGTAATCTTCATTACGAACAAACGAAGAACTAACGTGCGCAAGTACAACGATCAGACGGGCAAAAAAATCAACAATAGCTTAGAAATAAATTTGTAGTATTTATAGAAAGGTTTCAAAGGTTTATTAAAATATCTAAACAATAGTTTCACTCATGTTATTTCTCTGATTTGCCTATAAGTATGTACTGTAATGGATTCTCCACAGTACACAAAAAAACCGTCTGGGGGGCACGTGCTCCCGTGCCCCCCTCCCTTGGATCCGCCTAAGCGCAAGTATCAAATTGGATACAAACGTCTCATCATCGTGTCAAAAGAAACAAAGTGTCTCAAGAGAAAACAAAACACCACCCGAAGCCGGGGACTTTACGGGAGCAGTTCGACGGTTAAAAATCAGGAAGGTAGAGGAGAGCCCAACTCAGCGATCTTCGGCCTTCAAATTGTGGAAAACGTTTTCACATGTATTGGCACTCGCGTCCATGGCAGGGTTAAGTGGATGGATGGTACACAGAGATGCATAGGTATTGCAAAAGTAACTAATTAGGACCGGAATGCTAAGATGGGCTCTAAGTAAAGAAAAATTACAAAAGAAAATACTAAGAAGATCGCTGTTTACAAGGTCACGACTACTCTATGAATACTCAATACTCAATACTCAATACTCAATACACAGATGGAACAAGTATTTGGAGAACCTTTCTTTCCTTACTAACTCATTTTTGGCACTATCCACACTACCCTTCCTTATGCATCTTCTCTATTTCTAAGGCATTAATATTGGAGATAAATAGTCAATCGATTAGTTCATTCTTAATATTTATACAGTCAGAGTCAAAATTATTCATACACGTGTATAATTCGCGAAAAATAACAAATATTGGTATTATTTAATGGGATTGATAAAAGAATAAAATCATCATTTAATATATAACTTAACGGTAATCAATAAATATATTTCTGAATTATTAGACAAATTTTCACATAACATCATATAAACAATATTTGAAAAACATCAGGCAAAAGTATTCTTACACTTTGGAAAATTTATTTTAAACATTTATATAAAGTAAATATTTATAAAGTATATCTGATAAAGTTTAATACTTAGTTGGCCCACCTTCCGCTTTTAATATACAATGTATACGATTGAATTTACCAATTTTTTCGTTAAATCTACTGGAATTTTGTTCCATTCCTCTATGATGACCTCCTTTAAATTTCTAAAGTTTGTAACATTTCTTTTACCCGCTTGATTTAGTTAATTCCATAGATGTTCTATAGGATTTATTTTCGGAGATTGATAGAGGAGGCGTGACCATCCACTTTGGTGTATTGCAAAGGATGCACATTTTTTATTTCCAAGCTGTGTGCTTGGGATCATTGTCTTGCTGAAAAATTTAGTTTTCTAGTATACCAAAATTTTCAGCACTAATTGGGAGATTTCTTTTTAGAATATCAATATACTTTCATGATCCATTATCCCATCAATAAATTCATGGGATCCAACCCCAGCAACATTCATGCACCCCCAGACCATATGAGACTTAACCACCATGTTTGATTGTTGGAACTGTATTCCTTGTCTCCATTGCTGTATTTTTTTTTCTCCATACCTTTTGTTTTCTTTGAGTGTTCATTTCAATTTTGCACTCGTCGGTAAATATCACTCTATTCTAAAAGCCAAATTCACTTTTTTGATGGTCTTTGGACACTGATCAATGGTTTTCGTCGAGCTGTTCTGCCATGAAGCTCGTTTCTTCGTAAGCATCGACGCATTGTTAGTAAGCTTACTGGGACTCCTGATTCAGAAAAAAGTTCATCAACTAATTTAGGGGCACTAATTTTTGGATTTTTGTTAACCTTTCTAAGGATAAGTCTTTCTGTTCTATAATTGATTCTTCTTGGTCGTCCCGTTTTCTCCCTAGAAATAAAACTTTTTCTTAATCCTTACCAATCGATAATGTTTTGGTCTGTTGAGTGAGGTCAATTCACAATTTTGGCGATGTTTTTAAGCGATCTACATTCATTATGTAAACGCACAATAATTTTTCTTTCCTCTTCGGTCGTTTCTTTCGATTTCCTTCCCATTTTTTATTTGAAAAAATAAAACGCACTTTTTAATTATACACCTTTGCAAAGACGTCTAGGCATGGACTGATTAGAGGTAATCCTCAAACCATCAACCATAAGCAGGGGGGGGGAGCAAAGCAAAGGATTAAAGCCCAGTGTACGAATACTTTTGGCTGTTAGTTATGAGTGCATCTTATCATAAATTATTAAGTACTAGCTTATGCCCGCGGCTTCGCTCGCGTGGAATTTGGTGTGCCACATAAAGTTTCGTGAAAGATCATTTTAAATAAATAATTTAATTATTTTTTTTAAATATAAGTTACTCGTACATCCAAAATTTCAGATGTTCAACTTCAAAACTGACGGATTCTATACAACCTTTGAACCCCTATTATATTAAAGGAGAAACCCTTGGGTAGAATTATCCAAATTTCTTCCTTAAACTGTACAAAGAACCTATCTACAAATTCAAGTACTAAGTTCCTGATTTGCCTTTAATTATGTACTATAACGGAGGGGGGGGAGGAACATGCCTTCGTGCCCTCACATAAATCTGCTCTTGGTGTAGCCTATGATCTATAACCTATTTTACTCAATAAGTTTCATCGAAATCCGTTCAGTAGTTTTTGCGTGAATGAGTAACAAACATAAAAACAATAGTTTCACTCATGTTCTTTCTGTTCCTAAAAAACAGTGGGGGGGAGCACGTGCCCCCATGCGCCCCCCTAAATCCGCGCTTGCTATAGCCTATGTGTTATTCTGATGTATGACCTATATTACTGTCAAGTTTCATCCAAATCCGTCCAGTAGTTTTTGCGTGAATGAGAGACAAACATACAAACATTCACATTATAATATTAGTAAGATTATTCTTAATTCATTCGTACTTATTATAAAAACTTATTTATTCCATTCTTCAGATATGAATATGTTATTACATACATTTAAATTAAATAAAAAGATTATAAATAAAAAATTAAACGAAAGAACATAAAAATAATAATAGTGTAGGAATATTTATGACTCTGACTGTATATCAACAAAACAAAAACTCACTAACCAATCTTAAAACAATAAAGGATAAATATTCATTATTTAAATTATTAACACTAAATTTTAATCACTGTTAATATATTCATTATGCCAATTGATATGCCTTTATTGTCCTTTCATTTCTGGCAGTCATTCATTACCTATACCGAATTTATTATGCTAATTTGTCTATATGCAAATATGTGTTGCATATCTTTCACACACGCTTAAATCAAATAGACGTTTTACTGTCTATAGTGTAATTTTAAATCGTTGTTGCATTGTGATACAGTAGGAATTTCAAACAACTATATGCCATAATTTAGGATAGATCCTTGTCTCTGGAATAAGGAATTTCGATTTGAATGTATCGATTACCAGTGCCGGGGTAACAATGAAATTACCTCGCGTTATTGTTTTCGAGCTTGTTTGTATGTAATGTGTGAGTAAAGTAATGTTTTAATTTTTAGTGTATTCTTTTTCCATTATTTATTATTTATTTTAAATACCTTCTGAAGACATTACATGTTCATTATAATGATAATTCTGCTTTCACTTAAGTGGTTATAATATTTTATTTATGAATAAAAATTCTTAATGAATAATAATAAGAGCTTTATTTTCAGTTCAGAAAATGACCAAGACGTGGATTAAGGACCTCGAAGAGCCCTCCGGATGGTATTGAAGGATGTTCTTCATTTAAGAAGGAACTTTAGAATGCTCAATCCTTTCAAGAAACCCACCACCTCCCCTGAAAACAGGCGCAATTTGGACTCAGGAGAGGAAGCAAAAACATTGGGAAAGGATGAAAGAAATATGGAAGAAAAGAAGATAACTATTGAATCAGATGTATATAGTGGCGTAAAATATAAAAGAACTTTATTTACACCCCCTATGTCCAAGGTCGCGGATTCACTGCCCAGCTGGTGGAATTAGTTGTTTTTTAAAGGGAGTAAAAAAATCCTTGGTTGTGCTGCCCTTCAGAGGGGACCTAAAATGGCGGTGCTAGGTATTCGTTAAAGATAACTGATTATCTGTAGCAGCGTCTGATTAGTCATAGTGACATTAAGTGAATAAACTCTCAAACAGCTTTATTTACATTCTTTACAGGACAAAGCCTCTTGGGAGGTACGAGTTTAGATTTAAAGAAATTACGAAATTTCCACTTTTACAGTTGTTGTTAATGTTTACATTCACTTCCAATAAAATACTGGAATGGTACTACAATGGACATAGTACTGCAATGGGTGCCAGGACACTGCGGTCTCTTGGGTAATGAAAAGGCCGACAGTCTGGCTAAACAGTTATGTATCATGGAGCAGCCGATCCACCCGATCTCCGACCACAGTGCCTGTCGCATTATCAACAGCACATTCAGCGAATCTGTCAAAAGAGCAAGAAGAAGAGCTGCAGAGGGAAAGCCCTGGGAAGGCATTGCAAAATCAAACATACCACTGGACCTTTCGAGAGACGTAGCAGTGGCAACTTTCCGAATGACAACTGGACATGACTTCCTTCAGAAGCACTTGCATCGGATTGGGGTGGTGGACTCACCATTATGCCCCTTATGTTCCAATGCTGAAGGAACTGCAGAACACCTTACGACCTTAAGGCGTGACGTAATTGACTTGTGAGGCAACGATGGAGGGACGAGCTCGTTTATACTGGGCGGCACGGCGTCGGATGGCCAAAAGGCCACGAATGGGCGTTGGCTGAAAGAAAGAAAGACTTCCAAAAAATACATAATTAAAGCTCATAAAGTAAGTAACAAATTTATTATCATTGCATTATTTTAATAAAGCATCATTAGTGACTAATCATGAATAATCACGGCTTAGCGAACTCCAAGTCTCGATGCCGGTACTACCAAACTCTGCTTACAAACTTCTGTCCACGGACCACTACCCAAACCCAAATCCGCTAGATTAATCTTAACGGAACCCTCCCACCGATGTTCAGTTTTGGGGCTCGGTCTGGGATCTTAACCAATCGCTCAACTCAGCGCTTTTTAACTTTTCAGAAATTCCTTGGTTCCTAAGCCCAGCAACTTTACAAGCCCATCTCAACCTTCACTCCCACTGCATTAAACGGGAGCGTGCTTCTCAATTCCGCATTGTGCAATCCCCTAAATTATCGTCACATCCATTTTAGACTTAATATTCTACGCAATACCTTATGATCAAATACCCCAAGATTAACGGTCATGTTTCACATCCCTGAAGAACAGCTGGAAGGATAATAGTTTCAGTTCTATTTTTAAATTATAAAAAAGTAGAATAAATTATGTTACAAGGGCGGTTTGAAAAAGTTCTCGGAATTTACTAGAAAGAAGTGTCTTACCTCGGTGGAACTGATTTTATTTTTCAATATAGTCTCCCTGTAGACTAATGCATTTGGTCCAGTGATGTTCCAATGCCTTGATCCCATCTCGAAAATAAGATTCCACCAGGTCTGCAAAATACAATACCTCTCCAATTCGGCGGTCAGTTCTTCCGTTGTAGGAAATAAGGTGGATGTGGCAACAATTCGTACCTCAGTTCAGGAAGTTTTGCCATGGCAATAGCACTTGTGTGCGGGCAAGAGTTCTCCTGATGAAAGATGACTTTTTTCCTTGCCAAACCAGGCTTTTTTTCGCGTATCTTTTCCTTTAGTTGGTCTAGGAGGTTTGTGTAGTATTGCCCCGTAATTGTTTGTCCACTAGGAAGATAATCTATCAGCAGAATGCCTTTTGCCCCCCAGAAAACTGAGGTCATGACCTTTCCGGCCGAACGTACTACCTTTGCTTTTTTTGGTGGTGGTGACTCAGCATGTTTCCACTGATTTATCTGCTGTTTTTTCGGTGCAAAAAATCTTGTAGGTTCCGCTGAAAAGGGGCCAGATTTTGTTCGGACATTTCCAATCTGGTGCGTTTATGGTCCAATGTCAAGAGCCGCGGCAGCCATCTTGCGGATAATTTTTTCATTCTCAATTCTTCGGTTAAAATGTGATATACACGTTCAGATGACATCCCTACAGCTTCAGCAATCTCTCGCACTTTCAGACGACGATCCTCCATGACCATTTTATGCAATTTTGCGATAAATTCTGGGGTCGTAGCACTTCTTGGTCGTCCACAACGCGGATCATCATATAAGCTCTCGTGACCAAATTTAAATTCGCTGGTCGACTTGGCAACAGTTGAATATGAAGGAGCAGAGTACCCAGTGTGTTCTGAAAGTCGGCATGAATTTGCTTTGCTTTCATACCTTTCTTTACAAAATACTTAATCACTGCTTGGATCTCGTTTTTTTCCACTGTCACAAATCACTACGCAAAAAACAACAAAGAGTCGTCACTTACACTCACGCCACGTGTAACACAATACGAGGTTACAACACAATACTCACTGACAAATGTTGTGTGATTATTGCGCGGGAACCTCATTGCTCTAGCACTGACATCTAGCGGTGATTCCGAAAACATTTCAAACCACCCTCGTATATTATGTCTATTGCTGATATCATTCTTCCTCTCCCCAGCTCCCAAAAGTATTATACCTACTTCTTTTTCATGGTGTCTCTCAAGGATCTTCCTCTTAACGTTCTTACTTTTAATCTACATTAATGACCTATTAAAATATATCGGTCATTACTACATAATTTACATGCAGATGACCTTCAGTACAATTTTATGTACATATTGTTTCATTCTTCAGATATGCTCAAGACATTACATAAACTTCAGAACAAAATTATTAGTATTAATCGCTATGATTATTTATTTTATTTAAGGTTACTTTATGCTACAATGGTTAATTAGACGAAGCTACAGTTGTATCCCCAAATTGTATCTGTCCAGGTAAAATTACTCTTTGACAGGTACCTGAGATCGCACAGGCTCAGGGCCACCATTCTGTCTGCGAATTAAAACATACCCAAGGATTTTTTACTAACTTTAAAAAAACCCAAGGTCACCTTTGTTTAAAAAGGTAATTGTTGTTGTATAGTACATTGATGATTTTGGCAAAATTAAAATCATAAATTTTTCCACGGTCTTAACATTTATGTAAGGTGTCTTTTTACTTTTCAGTATTAATATATTTTGTGTATGTAAAGGAGATAGTTGGGGGGTGCAGTCAAAAAGAACACTGAATAAATAATAAACTTATAATTATGTGCCGACGTTTTTATTATTACTTTATTTATTTATTTATTTACTTTACTTTATTTTTATTTTATTTTATTACGTTTTTATTGTTACTGTACAATAGTATTTCTATTATTCACATTAGTTATTGTACATACAGTTCCATACTTTTCTGTAACATGTAACATCTTTAAGTCCGTTATCATACATTTTATATCTTTATTTTACTAGTTTTTCTTTATTCTTCATGTTCCAACCTTTTTTTGTATATGTAAATTTTCTCATTTTGTTTCTTTTGTTTACCTCCTCCTTTTTGATTTTCCTTTATATTATTTTTACTTTACTATCCTTTCTGTACATTTATTTTCTGTATTTTATTTTATATGCGTTATTTATAATTTATCATTTCTGCTCATTCTCTTTAATTTTATTAAATCTGTCTTACTTTATTATATCTGTCATTATTTTCATTTTCTTTTCATTATCATTAATTTTGTTATATCTGTCTTTATCTTAATTTTATTATATCTGTCACTATTTTAATTTCTTTTCATTATCATTATTTTTAAATCTGTCTATATCTTAATTTTATTATATTGTGTCACTTTTTTAATATTCGTTATCTCCCATCTTCATATCTGCCACTATTTTAAGTTTCTACATTACTTGTCACCATATTATTGTTACTGTACATTTTTATATTTTTTGTTCTGTTTGTTTCTCTCTCATAGCCCTGAAGATGACCTACACTGTAGGTCGGAACGTCGGCACATAATTATAAGTTTATTACTTATTCAGTGTTCTTTTTGACTGCACCCCCCAACTATCTCCTTTACATTAGATCATCCAGTCAACTATTTTCATCTCATACATTCATTAATATATTTTGTGAGATAGCCATAAGTCCACTAGTTTCTTGATAATGTTCTTTTTTTTTTTCTTTTTTTATTGCACTTTTACTATTATTTATTTTTCCTGTTGTACTTTTTCAAGTTTGATGAGTGTATATTGAATTCTCAAATTCTGGGGTATTTATCAGCTGTTTTTATCTAACCTTATCCAGCTGGGGTCGAGTAACCTTCCTTATGATTAATTAGTTGCATTTGAGCCTTGGAGGTGGTGGGATGTTTCTTGGGTGCATTATTTATGTTTTGTTTTGCTGTTATTCTCTTTCTACCCTGAGGATGCCTGAATAGGCGAAATATTGGACAGATAGTTCCAATTTCTGTTTTAGTTTAGAGACTTAAGGGCTTTTCGTTGGATTTTTTTCCACGGTCTTAACATTACTATGGAGTTTTACAATTTTTAACACAAAGAAGGAAAATGAAACTAAAATCTGAAATCCTGGTGAAAATGGACTATAATTGTAAATTTTTCGAGACAACCCATTTGCTTCTACTGTTCGATAAAGATTAAGGATCTCTAATCGAAATTGGGATCATGATGTATTTTTTATTTAATGAGTTTAATTGGCTATTGTTTAAAAAGTTTTGCCAGTTGTGAATAAATTATTCCTCCTATTGAGGAAAAAATGCATTTGATATGCCAAATATTGACTTCTTTTTGAGATACACTGATATTTTCCTCATCCATTTGTTTACTTAAAAGTATCAGTCCCTATTTCAATCGGAGGAGTTCTTTCGATTTGTTGTCGAATGACATAACTCCCAGCATCCGCAAAGGCAAATAAAAAAGTTTCTTAAAAACGTTCAAACCGCTAGATACCCTATGTAACCACCTCTAACCACCCCCTACCCACCACCCCTAACCATCTAACCACCTCTAACCATCCCTACCCACCACCCCTAACCATCTAATCACCAAAATAAATTAACTTAATCTAACCTAACCCAACCAAACCATGAAAAATCATTTAAAAAAACACCTAACCAAACCTAACCATCTAACCACCAAAAAACCTAACGTAATCTAACCTAACCTAAGCAAACCATGACCATAACCAAACCAAACCATAACCATCCCTAACCAAACCACCAAAAAAACCACCTAACCACCCCTAACGAAACCATAAAAAAAAATTTAAAAAACACCTAACCATATATCTCAATCGAAAGCTCTTTCGATTTGCAGTCGAATGGTGTAACTCCCAGCGTCCACAAAAGTCAAATAAAAAAGTTTCTTAAAAACGTTCAAAACGATAGATACCCTATGTAACCAGCTCTAGCCACCCCTAACCATCTAACCACCCCTATCCATCTAATTACCAAAAAACTTAACCTAATCTAACTTAACGGACGCGTAGCTTTTTTATTTGACCTTTGCGGACGCTGGGAGTTATGTCATTCGACTACAAATCAAAAGAGATTTCAAAAGAGATATTTGTTTTAGTTATATTTGTTATATAGATATTTGTTTTAGAGATATTTGTTTTAGTTATCTATATACCACCCTAAATATTCATCAATATATATCATAATTCCAATATAGCCTGTTATTAGCCTGTTAATTAGTCCAATATAGCCTGATTATATTATCACGTACCTTACTTAAAACATACCTACTTTTATACAATTGATATTTTACATTTTTATAAACTGTCTTCTTACATTCTCTTATGTAATTAATATTAATATATTTTACACTTATATAAAGTCTCTTCTTACATTCTCGTATGCAATTAATATTCTTTACACTAGTATAAAGTATTTTCTACCTATTAATATTAATACTGTATTTTCTAAAATAATTTTTATTTTCAATTTTATTCTATTTTATATAATTCGTTTCTAGATTTTTATAATTTTACAATTTTTATTTCTTCTTTTTTATTACCTATAATTTTAGTGCGTAATTCTTATCACTTTCTAATTTACCCATATCATTTCACATTCCTATTGTATATTCAGTTTTTATTTATCTGTAATACCTTAATTTTTTAACTGTCAACACTTTCTGTTTTATTATTATTTTCTTCATGTTTTATTATTATTTTCTACATTTTAACCTTCATAATTACTTTACTGTACACCTTTATCAATTTTTATCATCATTATTACACATAATTATCAATTTTTGCCTGTATTCACCTTCTTTTAGTTTATCTATATTTAAAATGTTTTATTATATTCATACCGCTTTCTTAAATTGTCTGTATTTTGCTTATAGCCCTGAAGAAGACCTACAACGTAGGTCGAAACGTTGGCTAACAATAAATATCATCTGAAATTACTTGAGAATTTCATTCAGTGACCTCTACCCGGACCAATTTCTTCAACACAAAAGAGATTTCGATTGATATATATGGTTGCCACTTCGCGAGGGTACGCTAAAACGAATGTTAGCCATATCTACTATTACTATGATGGTTTTTGGTAAAATTAATGATTTTTTATTTAACATTTTACTAACAGACTTTCGAATATGTTCGATATTCATCATCTGATCTTGAAGAGTAATCGCCTTGCAAATTCGTTTACAGGAATAATGCTTTCTTCTTCTATAGAAATTGAGGTTCCTTTTTTTATAATCTAAAAAAATTAAAGTGCTATGATTTTCAGGTTTATATCTGCAGCCCCGCCATCATGCGAACACTTGACTTTCGGTATAAAAGTTTGTTATGCTAACCACTACATCACTACACCACTACACCACTAGTCACCCAACTGCTATGCTTCGAATGAATTTTATAATTTTTCTATGAAACCGAGAGTCAAAAAAAATCAAATAGTTGGGTAAACATTGAGGGAATGAGACTATAAAGTCATAGTTTAGAAAAATATCTTTCCAGAATGTCATTATTAATCCCAATGAATAAATGAAATTACCTTTGTATGATCAGGTTTGTTACGATATAAACATAATTTTCAATCGGCTATTGTTTTCTCTATTTTACCATCTTTTTTATTGTAAAAAAAGTCGATAAACTCTGTTGTTATGGGATTATTTATAACCTGATTCTCAGGATTTTGAGAAATATGCTTAATCTGAAGGTCAAGGTGGTATTAGCTTATTTTTTCCATTCTAGATATTTCTTGAGTTAATTTTTCCTTTATTTTTTCTTATTTATTACGCTTTTAGAAGAATGAGACAAATTAGTTTCTCGACGAAAACATTTTGATCAGACAGATAGTAAACATTATATTACGAGAAAATGTTACGCAGCTGATTACGCGCCATCTGTATTACAAAATAACTTTTTTTTATGTATATAAACATAAATTGGTTGGTATTTACATTTTCATAAAGGGTACTTTTCTAATCTGACGCCCATCGACCCCAGCACGCTCCTCTGGCACTTACCTCAACTATTTGGACCCTGTCAGGTTATCCTGCCTGAAATATATTTGAAATAGTATTCTTTCATTATCATACAACAGGATTATTAGGAAATGAAATAGGAGATGATATACAACTAAAATATGATATTTTTTTTTGTTATTGTTTTTATTTTTATCTATTTTTCTCTTAAAAATAAAAATAAAAACAATAACAAAAAAATATCATATATTAATTGTATATCACAATTTCTCATTAAAATTGAAATATATAAACTACTGAATAAATAAGAAGATAAAATAAAACATTTATTATAAACAATATTCATTAAAAATAACAATATCACATCAAAAGGGTGTCGTATATACATAACAATAAAAACAATTAATCCAAAAACATCACATTGTAGTTAAATATAATTATTTATCTTTAAAATTGAAATATTTAAAATAGAAAATAAATAATAAGATATAATAAAACATTTATTATAAACATTATTATTAAAATTTATTGTAAACACCTCGCGAAAAATCTTCATTAAATTCCAACTCATATTGTATAATTAAGATGAAAACAAATAGACGTTCAATTGACACAAACAATAACAAAGGACTAAGAAAGGTTACGGCAACAGTAGCAGGTAGTTAAGGAAACTGATACTTGGGGCGCTGGGGTCGATGGGCGTCAAATTAGACAAGTACCTCATAAAGTCTTGAAATAACTGTCCCAAATTCGAACTATTGGAATAAGATGTAACTTTTTTATATCTACAGCCTCACTACAATAAGTAGTTAAGTCGGACTTTGTCCAGAGAGAGTTAACTGCTTTCAGATCATTCTCATAGTTTTTGGTTTTAAATGGAGTTGTAATATAAGCAATAACTCATTTTCAAGCCAATGCCTTACTTAGCCTCTTATTCACTAAGAAAATAACTCTTACTTAAGTACAAGAAACTCATTTTGGAGAAAATTTGACTTAACTACTAATTCACCGGGTCTGTAGATATAATAGAGAGATATAACAGTCCATTAATCAACATCAATTACATTTTAAATAAATAATATACTTAAAAAAACACTCACCCTACTACCCATGCTGGGCCTGGGGTTCAGTACATTGTAGAGACTGTACTGTTTCTTGAACAGAGGTTATGCAGGGAGGTGATATTTCCTAGATCGGGCTCGACCGCCATATTTTTCTCCCTTATTTTTGGTACCATCCCGAAATTGGTCATGGAGTGGGAGGCCGAGGGAAGGAGGAAGAGAGGAAGGCCTCGAACCCAATGGAAAGCTAAAGTGGAAGAAAGTTTGGCTGGGCATGGAATGACGGAAGAGGATGCGCTTGACAGGGACGAATGGAAGAGAAGGCTGAAAGAAGAATTTGGATGAGGAAACCTTCATTTGTGAAGAAAATCCTTAAAAAAAAAAAAAAAAAAAAAAAATTGTGGTACCCACTTCATAGAGGCTGGGTGAGCCCCAGGAGGGTCCTTTCCATTGGATCCATCTCCGGCCGCTAACAGCTTAAATAAAAGTCGGCACATCGAGCGGGATTTGAACCCAGGACCTTTGGGTCGGCAACTCAGCGCTCTACCACTGAGCCACCCCGCTCCATAAATAAATACTAAATGTATTATATATTACATATATTCATATTTAATAAATGAAATAGTAGTTTTAAAACGCTAATATTTCTTGTTTTGACTCTAGGATTGAATCAGAGGCTATTCACAACACATTAAACTAATTAATCCCAATCTCGGGAGCGTAAATATCTTCCAATCGGTTCCATATTTAGTCAGTTGTGATGTGCTGTTGTTTATCATTACCCGGTCGTTGTTTATCAGTTATTATTCTTATTGTTGTTTTCTGTGCAATCACGGGGATATTTATAAGTTTGAATGGTATTAAGACCGTTGTATATTTTTTAACATAAAAAGAGAGGTATTCACTAGTAAAAGTTAATATTTATTATGTTTCTCATTCTAAAGAACAATGCCATAACACAATTTTTTTTCAATGAAGGTATTTGAAAGTTCCATGTAAGAAAAAAAAAATCAAATTTGGATATTGGTAAAGCAAAGCATTCATATTGTAATGATACTATTGAAATTATTTTATTAACTATTTGAAGATTTTTAAAAGCTTGAAACTACTTTGATTTTAACTTAAGCCATTATTACCATAAACTTCAATAAAGTTCAAACATAACAATAGTATAACTTAAAATATAACTTTAAAGAATTGTAAATGGAATATCAGATTTATCGTTCTCAAATTAAAAATGTTCAGCCAATACAGTTCCTACTGAAGACTTTACTAAAAAATGTCAGTTTTGAGTTATGTTGTTCTTTTGAAGGAGCGATTTACTGTTACATTTAGTAATTTATTTTTATTAATTGTTATTTTGATGGTGATAATTTTTAAATATTTTTGTCTTGAAGAGAAAAGATTTGTCCTGGCCGGGATTCGAATCCGGGTCCTCTGCACCTCTAGTGCAGTGCTCTAACCACTGAGCTACCAGGGGTCGTATCCAAGTCAGACAAATCCGCGATCCTATATCCCCGTAAAATCACAATTAATAAAAATAAATTATAAATAATATATGTACTGACGTAAGTCAACAAGATCCTAATTAAAGCAATGTCCAAATTACGAGGACACGGGGATATAGGATCGGTGAAGAGAACAGATATGTCTGACTTGGATATGACCCCTGGTAGCTCAGTGGTTAGAGCACTGCACTAGAGATACGACAGCCGGAGATGGGGCTCACTCAGCCTCTCAAAGTGGGTATCCTAAACAAGGGGAAAAAATCTGGCCAAATCGTAGGACAAATCACCTCCCTTCACAACCGTTGTCCATGAAACAGTACTGTCTCTACTATGTACTGAACCCCAGACCCTTCACTGGTTCTAGTGTTTTTTTTTGTTTGTTTTTTTTGTTAAATTAACTAAATATTTGGACTTACGGAGTAGAGCTATGGGGCTCCACTAAGCCATCGAATTCCTCTCGTATCCAATCCCTACAATCCAAAATCCTTCGTAAAATCCTCAATGCTCCTTATTTTGTTAAGAATAAAGTCATCCATGACGACCTTAATGTCCCTTTTGTTGCTGATTTGGCCCGAACCCGGTATCTATCCTTTCATAGCAAACTTCATTCCCACTCAAACCCTCTAGTTTCAAACCTAGCTTCCTCTTCAATTCCCGATAATCCTCCGAGGCGTCTGAAAAGAAGATGGCCACGTGACCTTCTTATTTGAACTTTGATTTGAGTACTACCAGTGGGTAGTTTCTCTACTTGTCATTCTCATGTTATTATGTTACTCGCATTCTATTTACTTGTTGTATAATTGTAATACAGTTGTAAATATCAATAAATAAATTAAAAAAAAAAAAAATTAACTAACAATATTATAAGTCTACATAACCTTCTCAGGAACCTCATAGCATTGTTTTCATTTTTCCAATTTCTTAATATTCATACAATTAACTTTTTAAAATAAATAAAAGATATAAAATAGATCAATATAGATCAAAAATCACTAATTTATATTAATTGACCATTCATGATAACTATATATATATTAAAGAAGAAAACAAATTAAAATACTATTTTAATAATAATAATCAAAACAGTCCAAAGTACAAATTTCAAAAATTGTTAATTGACCATGGAGTACACTGTAACTCTAAGCTTTGTAAGAAATATTTTAAATTATATGCCAATCAACTAAAAAGGTATCTATGCTTTTTATCCAGTATTTTTGGGACATGTTTGTTTGTAAAATTATGTATTTATTTGATTTATCTTTTATTTTAGGTTGAAAATGTACAAATTTATAAACAATTTTTAGAGAATAGTTTTAAATTAAATAACGTTAAAGGACTTATAAGAAATGTAAATTGAGAATGACATATTAATGTTGAAACGTTTTTAAATAAAGAAAAATAATATATGACTGGAAAAAGGTTTTAATTTACTCACTTGAATGATTGACTAAGAAAGATGTACTCCAGGAACAAAAAAAAGATAATTAAAAAAACTAACAATATTATTTGTAGTATTCTTAAAATCTGCAATTGTAATTAAAACTAATATTAACAATACAGTGCTTATAAAGTGTGTGAATTACCTTTTATTTCTAAAAGACACAGAAAGAAAATTATTTGACCGTGATATTAAAGTCAAATGAATTAAAGCTCATTACAATCTTTATTTGTATTCTTTAATTTATTTTTTACTAGCTTATGCCCGCGGCTTCGCTCGCGTGGAATTTGGTGTGCCACATAAAGTTTCGTGAAAGATCATTTTAAATAAATAATTTAATTATTTTTTTAAAATATAAGTTACTCGTACATCCAAAATTTCAGATGTCCAACTTCAAAACTGACGTATTCTATACAACCTTTAAACTCCTATTACATTAAAGGAGAAACCCTTGGGTAGAATTATCCAAATATCTTCCTTAAACTATACAAAGAACCTATCTACAAATTTCAAGTACTAAGTTCCTGATTTGCCTTTAATTATGTACTATAACGGGGGGGGGGGACATGCCTTCGTGCCCTCACATAAATCTGCCCTTGGTGTAGCCTATGATGTATAACCTATTTTACTCAATAAGTTTCATCGAAATCCGTTCGGTACTTTTTGCGTGAATGAGTAACAAACATAAAAACAATAGTTTCACTCATGTTCTTTCTGTAATTTTAACATCTATTATCCTGTGATTTGCCTTTAATTATTGTTACGGGCTACTGGGTATTAAAATGAATTAAACAATTCCTTAATTAAAGATACTAATATTTATTAACAAAATGTTAAAAAGGATACAAGTAAACTATTAACAATTAAATTATTGAACTAATATAAATTTATAATAACAATATTCTAAACATTTATTATCTAGGCCTAACTCCTATTTAATTATTACAATAATATTAGATATTATTAATTCTAGATAGCTTAACTAGTTACAATAGTTTCTATGAATATATTACACTACAATTTATAACTAATAATTAACACTTACAGTTCACTAGTCCACCGACCGTAAGATTCTCCAAGTATCACAAACTGACACACAGTAACAAACAGAAACAGTTTATTACACTCGCGAGACTGTCACAGTTCACTGATACACTTAGTACACGGGCCGGTTCAACACTGACTAGTTTATCACACTGACACTCACTTATCACAGGTCTTCTCTGGCCTACTCGCAGGCTAAGACTGACTGCCTCGAGTTGAGGAAAGTATTTAAAGAGGCAAGGCCGAACATTCTAGAACACGGAGGGGCCAGAAAATTCTGGAATCTTCTTAATCCTTTTCCGACAAAAGAAGACGATCTAGAACAGTCCTAATCCTATTTTAACTTCTCCTGCCGATGGATTTAAGCCGCTAATCCTCTTACTTCCGTCTTCCTGCCGGCGCCCGTAACATTATGTACTATAATGGATTCTCCACAGTACATAAAAGACTGTCAGGGGGAGGGGGGGGGGGCACGTGCCCCCGTGCGCCTCCCTAAATCCGCGCTTGCTATAGCCTATGTGTTATTCTGATGTATAACCTATATTACTGTCAAGATTCATCCAAATCCGTTCAGTAGTTTTTGCGTGAAAGAGAGACAAACATACAAACATTCACATTTATAATATTAGTAAGATTGTTTATTTTTTTTTTTATGGGTGTCCCTTACTTGGATTAGGAGACAAACTAGGCTATTGGAAATAGATGATGATCACTTCATTATGAGTTTTGATAAAAAAAACTCCTCTGATGTTTATTTTAAATTTTAAATTTCAACAATTTGAAAAATGAGGCTATCATTTTCTGACCAACCCACTCATTTATTTAAACTACTTTCTGATAGTGAATAAGCATGCCTGATTTTTATTACAGAAAAGTCATTAATTTAATGCTGCTACGGCTCGATGCTACAGCGGGAGCTCTAAATTTTGCCTATCTAGGTTTAATTAGGATAGGGATTTTTAACGAGTACCTGACATCGTACACAGCTCGGGACCTCCGTTTAATGTCCCTTCCGAAGGACGGCGTAACTAAATATTTTTTATTCCCTTTAAAAAATCGTAGGGCCACCTGCCGGGCTACGAACCCGCGTTCTTGGGCTTAATAACTTTTTATCCTAACCACTACACCACAGGTCACCCCTTCAATGAAATCGAATGTGCACTTGCATATTTAGCAATTGCTTTTTATTACTGAATTGTGAAGTCTAATTTCAATTGTTTATTTTTTACAAGATATTTTTTTGTAATATAGATTTTGAACAAGTCCAAATGCTTTCTCGATTTTGCTATATGTATATTTTTCTTGTTTGTTTGTTCATTTAACGTCACTTTATGCTGCTATGGCTAATCGGACGATGCTACATTGGGAGCCCTAAATTTTGCCTATCCAGGTTTAATTAGGATAGGGATTTTTAACGAGTACCTGACATCGTACATGCTCGGGACTCCCGTTTAACGTCCCTTCCGAAGGACGGCGTAACTAAGGATTTTTTACTCCCTTAAAAAATCCTAGGGCCACCTGCCGGGCTACGAACCCGCGATCCCGTATATTTTTCTTATTTTAGTCCTACATACATACGATAGAAATCCTTAAAATTAAGTAACTCCAAAAAGAAAAACATTGATACTGTATTAAAACGTGAGATTCGATAACGCTCATTCCAAAGGGGCATTTACAAACGTCATATATAACTTCTTTTTTTTTTTAGAATAATTTATTGATATTTACAACTGTAATTATATTACATCACGTAAATCTGCTGTAAAGGACATAAAAAAAAAAAAACACTTGTGGAGAAACTACCCATCGGTAGCACTCCAATAAAGTTCTATAGTTGAAGATCTCGAGGCCATCTTCTTTTCAGACGCCTCGGAGGGTTATCAGGAATATTATGGGAAGCAAGTTGAGAGACTAGCGGATTCAAGTGTTTATGGAGCTTTTCATGGAAGGATAGGTATCTAATTTGGGCCAAATCAGCAACATATGTGATATTAAGATCATGATGGATGAGTTTTTTGTGACATAATACGGAACATTGATGATTTTACCAAGGATTTTGGATTGTAAGGATTCGATACGAGATGAATTGGATGGTTTAGTAGAGCCCCGAAGCTCAACTCCGTAAATCCAAATAGGTCAGATAACTGTCATGTAAATGAGTCTTTTGTAATTAATTGGGAGCTTAGAACGTTAGTCCAGTAATTGTTGAAGTAGGCGAAAACGTCGAGCAGTTTCTTGTCTTTTCAGTCTTGTATGAGGAAAATATAACATTAATCACCTCCCTGCACACCCGTTGTCCAAGAAACAGTACAGTCTCTACCACGTAATTAATCCTAGACCCTTTCAAATGTTGTAGTGGTACAGGGTTTTTTTTTATATAAGTTTACACCTAAATATTGCCAAGATATTTAGAGAAGCCAATATTTCCTCAATGTTTGACATCACTGCCAACGATATGGCAACACATTTTACAGCATAATGTCAAACATAAGAGCAACAATGTAATTTGTTTAATGAAATTTTATAATCGCCCGTGGCGAAAGATAAGGTCCTACAATGTAACCTTAGCGTTACCTAGTCCCGTGTTAGCACAGCTTGAAGGTCGAATCGGGAGCAGAGCTGTTTGATCCTCGACACGTGCGATATCGTTGGATAACAGTTTGCTGTAACTAGACATTAGGAGAAATGTAACGATCCGATGCACTATCTCTGATAACGAATGGCAATATGTTAACATATCGGACATGAACATTTTTTGTTGTGTATTTCGTAGATCCGGGCGTATCTTTCTTTAACGAATGTGAGACACGGGATGTCGTGGTACAAAAGTGACAACTACAGGTTTGTTTTTTTTGGGGGGGGGTTCAAAAAGTTTATATAATAATGGACTAATGCATTTCTAACTCGAGCCAAGCCATTTAATGGGATGAATAAAAAAAAAAAAAATGACGTTTTATCAAATTACAGAGTTCAAAAGTCAGTAAATATTTTAATGCTATTTATTATTTACCAACACTTAATAATCCCTTTAGAGCATTCTCTAAGCTCGTTTACTAACACTGGACTTCTTCAAAAAAAGCCTCAGTTTAGTTATTTATTTCAATGAAGAAACTTGCCAGTGTCCTACAAAATTCTCGTAATTTTAAGACGTTACTGTAAGACGTCACTGCCGCTAAAATAATTCGTGAAATTATTAAATAAGAAGGGGAAAGTGTCCTTGAGTAAAAATTTAGCAGTGGAGATACGACGTTTGAAAGAAAGAAGGGCTCCGGGCGACCATTAATGGATATTGATGAGGTTCTGAAGGAAGCTGTTGAGTCAAATCCGTCCACATGTACTCGCGTATGACGTTTGGTGGGTCGAAAAATACTGTTAGTCACCATCTTCTCCCCATGGGGAAGGTGAAAAAGGCCAGTAGACTGCCAGTAAAAACGGTCTTCTTTTTTTTATACACCCCATTATATACAACCCCGGTGACTAAATGTTCAAGTCGAATTTTTGATCAAATGGGTTAATCGTAATTAAGGTAAACAGTATCGTGTCCTTCTCGTAGAGCATAAGTGGTTTAGTCAAGCATTGGCTTGAAAAGGAGTTATTGCTTTTATTACTACTCCATTTCAAGCCAAAAGCTACTAGAATGATACGATTCCGCTTCTCTCAAAACAATTAACTCATTCTGGACTTAATTCCAACTCACTGGGGTTGCATATATATATATATAATAGAAGAAATATTTCTCGGTACCAGCAAACTCCAATGGGTTAAAGAAACAATCTATCTAGGGCAACTCATATCATTTGCAGATAAATCCAAGAAAGAGGTGAATAGAAGGATTAAAATAGGATGGTCCAAATTTTGGTCACACAAAAATATTTTTAAAAGCAGCATGGCCATACATCACAAGAAAAAAGTTTTTGATGCTTGCATCATTCCCTCTTTAACTTATGGATGCCAAACTTGGAGCCTAAATAATGATATATCTAAATCCCTAGCAATCACTCAGCGTGCAATGGAGCGAAGTATGTTAAGGAAAAGTAGAAGGGAGAAAATAAAGAAGACAGAACTACGGAAGCTGACTGGTACGCGCGATATTCTCAAGACAGTATCTGATCTTATATGGCAGTGGGCTGGACACATTGCAAGAATGGCATCAACACATTGGGCTAAGGCAACAACGGATTGGTATCCAATACACCGCACTAGGAGAAGAGGGAGACCAGCTACGAGATGGCGGGACGACATACAAAACTTCATAGGAGTATTATGGCACCGTTCTGCTTGGAACAGACGTAGCTGGGGTAAATTGGGAGAGGCTTATGCCCAAAGAAGAGCCTTTTTTTCTTTTTAAAAAAACCTTGTAAATATAAAGACTATGTAAAAATTGTACATAGAAGAAAGAGGAAAAAATAAAGCTTATTATTATTATTATTATTATTATTATTATTATATATATATATATATATATATATATATATATATATATATATATATATATATATATATATATATACAAATCTAGCATTGCCATGACAACTATTAACTTATAATTCTACAGCCCCGGTGAATAAGTGGTTAAGTCAGCTTTTTTCCAGAACTAGTTGGCTGTATTGAGGGAAGCAGATTCGTGTTATACTTTTAGTTTTTTTTGGCTTGAAATGGAGTTGTTTTCTTTTATCTTTTCCGGATAGCCATGTTCACTTACTAACCATCAAGCATAAAGTAAGTCAGAAGCTTCCGAAATGAGATTCCTTAATAAGATACTATATAAAGGAAAACTATACGGGACCGTATTCGTAACACAACAATTAGATCAAAAGTCTGAGTGAAACCAACGGAAAAAATGTAAGATGGTTTGGACATGTTCTAAAAAAGGAAAACAATAGGCTGGACAAGATAACATACGAGGCTAAGGTTGCCGGAAGTAAGTCCGGATGAAGGCCCCGACATACCTGGAAGAAGTAGTTAAAGAACTCTTTGCGAAGAGAAATATGGAATGGAAAATAAGAAGGGAAATGGTGGAGGATCGTACGATGTGGCCCGGGCTGTGAAGGAAACCTCACATTGCATGAGCGATAAGGAGGAATGACAAAGATGATAATTGTAATTACTAATATGCAAGTTGTATTCGAAAATAAGGTGTTGAGTAGAATATTCGGTCCAAAAATGGATGTCACCACTGGGGAATTTAGGGGGTAGTAGTGAGATGTAGGTGGTAGGATTGTGTTAATAGTGATCTGGCGGGGTTGGGTTTGGGTAGTGGTGGTGTGTGGTCGGAGGTTTGTAAGCGGAGATTGGTGGTATTGGCATAAAAGACAAGACACTGCTCGACGTTTTCGCCTACTTCAACATTTACTGGACAAACGTTCTAAGCTCCCAATTAATTACAAAAGACTCATTTACATGACCATCATACAACCTATTTGGACATACGGAGTTGAGCTTTGGGGCTCTACTAAACCATCCAATTCATCTCGTATCCAATCCTTACAATCCAAAATCCTTCGTAAAATCCTCAATGCTCTTTATTATGTCACAAATAGACTCATCCATCATGATCTTAATATCCCATATGTTGCCGATTTGGCCCAAACCAGATACCTATCCTTCCATGACAAGCTTCTAACGCACTTGAATCCGCTAGTCTCTAAAATTGCTTCCCATCAAGTGCTACCGATGGGTAGTTTCTCATATTAGCAAATTTACTTGTAATATTAGTACACTTGTAAATGTCAATAAATTAACCTACCAAGTATGTAGTTTTAATATGCATTAATTACCCTCCCCTAGTTTGCACTTGCGCAGAGGACATGTGGTATTGTTCAGCAGTTGTTGACATGGACGTCAGGGGTGTTGTAGTGCCTTTGTTGTGTGGGTTTATTCTTTCTTTTTATTTACATTTGTGGTTATTATTATGTTATCCAATAAAGTTATATTGTAATATCAAAAGCGTGCTTTACTTCAAGATGTAACAGCAGTATTGTAATGAAAGTAATCCCTTGGACTTCAATTGGGGTAATCTCAAGGTGGCATCCCACATTATCATACACGTATAAATACGAATCATATAAATTCCTATACTTGCTAGCATGGAATAATGAAATATTCTCATGATATCGTCCCTGCAATCGCGAAGTATCGAAAGTGAAAAAACACAGTTTTCGCTTTCGACTTATGACAGTTGCTTTAGGATTGATAATTGATATAAAATTCATATAGAGGCATCTATCAGTCACAAAAACAATGTAAAACGAATGTCATTGGTTTGACTATAGGCACTAATTTTTATTGAACCTTGAAACTGTTTTTTTTTTTTTTAATTCTCCTCAAAAGTACCGATTTTCACATTCGATAGTTGGAAATGGCAGGAACGATATTGTAATGACCTTTCCCCTAATTGATTTAATAGTTATAAAATATATCCGGGACCCTTAGGAGGAGAAAATAAAGTCCACAATGGAAACCCCAAATTAAATTATATTCTCAAATATATTATATATATACATAAAATAATATAACATGCAATCACTTCTTATATCTAATACAATTATTCAAATATTTCTAATACAAGCCTGACAGGAGCGGGAGGTGAACGAGCAGTCAGTGTCTGGAATGAGTCGTTGAAATAGAGTGGCGTAAAATAATACAGCCTCAAACTGCTTAACGCTTCCCCCACTATCTCATATCACCTCCCCCTCTCTTTTATCAGCCAATAGAAACACATTTTTAGGGCAGGTCTAGACGAAGACATACTCATATATTCGAATACAAACTCGCTAATACGCAAAACATTCCTAATTTGCCAAGGTACATAGGTGAACGGTGAAATATAACAATCTAACAATCAACAATACCGAATACCTAATTCTATCTCTTAAAGAGACGCGTATTAAACTCCATACGTTAATACATTAAATAATACATACAAATCAATCAATATAATTATACTTATCAATACGGATACATCTAATCAAATCATATTATATAACTAATTATACATTTAATATCATCTATCATTATACATTTAAATAATACATATAATATATGTATATGTGTATCATTAATCATTTAAATAATAAATAATATATATGATCACCACAATATATTCAGGGACCCTAAATTCATTTTATTAATGAATCAAGATTTGAAAAGAGGTAACTGAATACTTTGTATGTCTCGGCGAGACAAGAAGGACACAACGGTGTCAATATTTGCATATCCACATTGGGCAATGCATAACTTCCTTTTATTAATCAGCTGCTCGAAAAGTCATTCAGGTTCAAATTAATTCATTTTATGCATATTTATTTATGCATTTATTCATATTAATAAATTATAGCTAAATACTAAAAAAAAATAGATTAATAGATAACGGTTAAGATTACAACAGGAAAAATCTAGTTAGATGATTTTTATCACGATCCCCACACTTGCCTTATCATTTGACTGGCGGGTAAAAGCAATTTTTAATTTTAAGGGTGCTACTAACACGCACGAAGGGTGTTGGGTTCACTACATGACAGAGAATGCACTCTGTTTCTATGACACCGGTTTGTTCCGGTATCACCAAATACTGAAAAAAATAATTAAGAAATAACCGTTACGATTATTTCATAAAAAAAAACTCTAATTAGAAGATTTTTTTTTTTTTGGACATTTTTTAAGAAAGGAAAACAACAGGCTGGCCAAAATGACATACGAGGCTAAGGTTGAAGGAAGAAGGTCCACAGGGAGACCCCGACATACCTGGGAAGTCGGGTACAGTTTGTACACTGTAGAGACTGTACTATGGTCTATAGGACAATGATTGTATAGGGAAGTGGTTTTTCCGTGGTCATGCTCCATCGCCAGGTTTTTCCCAAATGATGTGACTGAGTGAGCCACAGTAAGATCTATAGATCCCACAGGCTCCAACTATCGCTGATAAAAGATTAAATAATCTATCCACCATAGCTGGATTTGAACCCGCTACCTCCAGCAGTGCAAGTAAGCACTCTACATACTGAGTCACTGTGCTTCCCCAAAGGGGGTCAACCCCCCCCCCCCGAAATCCCGAAATTTAGTAAGTATTAAAAATTGATACTAGGTTAAATAAGTGCAAATTAAATTAAAAACAACACACACAACAGAGGATCTAACACATTTTCATCATTATGCATTCCAACAAGCATACTTATAAGACCGTGGAAACGAAATGAAAAACCCTTAAGTCTCCAAACTAAAACTAAGGACAGATAATTTCAATTTCTATTTTAGTTTGGAGACTTAAGGGCTTTTTGTTGGAATTTTTTCCACGGTCTTAACAGTTATGTAAGGTCTCTTTTTATTTTTCAATATAAGCATACTTATATTTATTTGCTTGAAAATGACCTTCAAAAACTTCACAATATTAAGGTCACCTGTGGTCTAGTGGTTAGCGTAACAAACTACTAAACCCAAGATCGAGGGTTCGTAGCCCGGCAGGTGACCCTAGGAGTTTTTAATAGGAGTAAAAAATCCTTAGTTACGCCGTCCTTCGGAAGGGACGTTAAACGGGGGTCCCGAGCCTGAACGATGTCAGGTACTTGTTAAAAATCGCTATCCTAATTAAACCTGGATAGGCAAAATTTGGAGCTCCCATTGTAGCATCGTCCGATTAGCCATATATTAGCAGCATAAAGTGACGTTAAATGAACAAACAAAACTTCACAATATTAATAATCGTCGTCACAATAATTAACAATCGCATCGAAAATCAAGAATTGAAGTATTGTTGTTGTTGCGTATTGGCTTTAAATCATTCATCATCCAATAATATTTTATATGGGCAAATTTTAATATCCTCCTAAAGATCCTGGCCTGACCCCCCCCCCTAAAGGTTTTCCTGGCTACGACCTTGCTAGTATTAAAACTTAATCATAATGAATATCGTTAGTGTATGTTTTATTATAAGCGTATTATGACACACAATTCCATTACTTGACGATTGACGTTGCTTTTTTTTTATTTCTTCATAAACTTTGTTTTTTTGGTCGGTGTTCGCCATTTAGTGTCGGTAGTTCACATATTAACAACAATATTTTAAATAGATCAGCAGTGAACAATTTTAACCTACTCTTGAAAATTTACAAGTGTGATGTAATCTATGTGCCCTGGCATGTTGCCTCTAAGAAAACGTATCTTCAAGCGAATCGCTTACCATTGATCTTTTTTTAAACTATACCACTACAATCCATGTAGGTCTTGGATTTAGTACATGGTAAAGACTGTACTGTTTCTAGGACAACGGTTGTGCAGGGTGATTTCTTCGAGATCAATCTCGACCCACAGGTTTACCAACCCACTTTATAGAGGCTGGGTGAGCTCAAAGGGTCCATCCCAGGCTGTTAACCGATTAAATCTTACTAATATTATAAATGTGAAAGTTTGTATGTTTGTCTCTCTTTCACGCAAAAACTACTGAACGGATTTGGATGAAACTTTACATTAATATAGGTTATACATCAGAATAACACATAGGCTATAGCAATCGCGGATTTAGGGGGGGCGCATGGGGCACTTGCCCCCCCCCCTCCCGACATTTTTTAGGTATTGTGGAGAATCCATTATAGTTCATAAATAAAGATAAATCACATGATCATAATTGTTAAAATAACAGAAAGAACATTTTGAAACTATTGTTTTGATATCCTACTAATCTTACTAATATTATAAATGTGAAAGTTTGTATGTTTGTCTCACTTTCACGCAAAAACTAATGAACGGATTTGGATGAAACTTTACAGTAATGTAGGTTATACATCAGAATAACACAAACGCTACAGCAAGAGCGGATTTATGGGGGGGAGGGGGGTGCACGTTATGTTTGTTACTTATTCACGCAAAAACTAATGACAGAATTTGGATGAAACATATAGAGTAATAAATATAGAATACATTCTAATAACACATAGGCTAAAGCAAGGGCCGATTTAGGGGATTTCACGGGGGCACATGCCTCCCAGACAGTTGTTTATGTTCTGTGGAGAATCCATTATAGTACATAATTAAAGGCAAATCAGGAACTTAGCATCTTGAAATTTGCCGATTGGTTCTTTGTATAATATAAGAAAGAAATTTGGATAATCCCACCCCCAAGGGTTTCCCCTTTAATATAATAGGGATTCAAAGATTGTATAGAATCTGTCAGTTTTGAAGTTAGGCATCCGAAATTTTGAATGTACGAGTAACTAATAGTTAAAAAAAAAAATTAAATTATTCATTTAATATCTTTGACGAACTTTATGCGGCAGACCAAATTCCACGCGAGCGAAGCCGCGGGCAAAAGCTAGTAATTTATAAACCAAAGCTGGCTTTAACAGCTGGCACATTAAATAAGCAAAGCTTGAAGGCACTAAAAGGCTCGGGGGAAAAATAACCAGTCAACGCCAATTCTGGCATCGTCAGGACATACACCAAAATAAAATTCACATAAACAAAATGAAAACGAAACATCAACAGCCAAATAGACACTTAAAAAACGGTACTTTTCCGTTAGCGAAAAATTACCAAATAATGTAGAATTCCTCCGAAATTTCTTACAATCATAAGGAGAATTTTCTTTTGGGGCCAAGTTTCTGAATTCATTCAAAACAGAGCACGTTTTCTTTTTTTCCTTCTAGCACTGACATACAAGACTGAAAAGACAAGAAACTGCTCGACGTTTTCACATACTTCAACATTTACTGGACAAACGCTCTAAGCTCCCAATTAATTACAAAAGACTCATTTACATGACAGTTATCAGATCTATTTGGACATACGGAGTTGAGCTTCGGGGCTCTACTAAACCATCCAATTCATCTCGCATCCAATCCTTACAATCCAAAATCCTTCGTAAAATCCTCAATGCTGCTTGTTATGTCACAAACAAACTCATCCATCATGATCTTAATATCCCATATGTTGCTGATTTGGCCCAAACTAGATACCTATCCTTCCATGACAAGCTCCATACACACTTGAATCCACTAGTCTCTCAACTTGCTTCCCATACTATTCCTGATAACCCTCCGAGGCGGCTGAGAAGAAGATGGCCTCGAGACCTTCTACTATAGAACTTTAAAAAATCTGTACCACTACAACCCGTGAATGGGTCTGGGGTTCAGTATATGGTAGAGACTGTACTGTTTCATGGACAACGGTTCTGCAAGGAGGTGACGTCCTAGGTTACGCTCAACTGCCAGATTTTTCCCGCTTATTTTTGGATACCCTTTTTTTATAATACTTTATAGAGGCTGGGTGAGCCCCAGGAGGGTCTAGATCCTATATAATCCATATCCCGCTGCAGACTAAATAAAAGTTAGGGCCTACAGCGGGATTTGAACCAGGATTTCTGGCATGGCAACTCAGTGCTCTACCACTGAGCCACTGCTCTCCCTAATTAGTGATCTTGGCAATAGCATAAGGGCACTAAGAGTGACAAATGTGCCTTCTGGCAGACAAGTTCTGAAGCTAGGTCGATACAGTTTTGATGAGTGATAAAGAGATATTTCGCCATTCATAGCCATAACTCACTAAGTTAGTTAAGCTTAAGTTTAGTAACAATTAAATATTTTTTACCATTTTCTACTCACAAACATCTCGAACCTAATTGTTACAATCCACTATCGTTTTATAACACATTCCTAAATGTTTTGCACAAGATTTTATGAAAGTATTTCTTCTGTCCATGAATAAACGAAATTTTAGAGTCCTGGAGCCAAGTCCAACACCTTACATTATTTTTCAGATTATATTTAAGATTCCATCTCCATATAATACAATCTGAAAATTAAAACTTCCTAGAATGTCCATTACGGGACATGTTTTCATTCGAAATTATAACCTTTTCCTGGAGAAACGTAACTGCAGTTTCTTTATTATTAATTTTATTAAATTTAAATTGTAAACTATAAAAAACTATATTAATTATCTTGTTTCGTGTATAACAAACAAGGTTACATCATCAAAAAATTAAGTCATATGTTTATTATAAGCATTAATGAATCGCTTTTATCTGGAATCAAATTAATTGTAAACAAGTACCAATAAAATTTATTATTGAGAATTAAATTTTTGGAAGTAAAACTATTAATCTAGAATTTACAAAACTATGAAGGAAAGATTTTCTTGGATTTTCGAAACAAGAAGGGTTTTATGCTTTTCGATTGTAACAATAAACGTACAAACATACAGTGATTATATAAAAAAACATAAGTAAAAAAACTCACATTTTAAAATTTCATATTACAGAAAAAAAAAATGTTGTTATTTATCGTTTTTAATTAAATTTTTTTCGGAAAATGGAAAAATGGGAAATTTGGAGGGAAAAAGAGGGATTATATCCGTTTTAAGTTTGGCAACACTGATTTCAGATCCTGACGGGAAAATCAATTCCTCCGAGTAGTTAGATTTGAATGTGGAATCTCCGTAAAAATGTCATTTAGACTTTCATAAATAGTTTTCAAATATTTTCGTAAATTTAATTATATTAAGGCCTATTTAATGAAGTCTTCATGACATTTTTGCTGATTTAAAGAAAGTGATTAGTATTTTAATTAGAGACATTCCGAAAAGAAAAGTTCAAAAACGATGGGAGATTTATCGAAGATAGATATTAACAAACCCAGGTGGGATCAGAGCACTTATTTAGGAAGAGCAAAGTATTATTTTACTGTCACAAATCCATTAAATCTATTAGCTACACCAAAGGCACTGGAAAATGCAAAAACTATAGTTGAAAAACACAGGTAAATATTAAACTTTTTTTTAATTATTACTGTTAATATAAAACCATTGTGCTTTACTAATGGAGTAATTAATAAAGTAGTTTTCAAAGTATTCTCTAAATGTTATTAATTTCAAATTAAGAAACATCATTTCGATATTATATACTGTAACAGTGACCGTTATTTAGGGTCAGATATGATATATGACCTATTATCAAATTTACTGATATTTAGTCTCTTATCTAATCCAAAAAAAACTAAAATTTTCATATTTTTTGTTATATTTTATTTTTAATCGATCTTTATTTGGTGAGAAATGTTGAAACACAAAAAATTTTCATTTTACACTTACTGCTTTACATTTCATAAATAATGGAAATATTAATATAATTAATTTTTTTATTAATATACCTAGATTAATTTAAATTTTCTTTATGACACCAAGATCTTTTAATATTATTCAAAACAGATTTTTATACTAAAATTATTTTAATATACTGTGTATGTATTTAGTAAAAAAAAAAAATTTTTTTTATAGCTAAGAACAGGAATAAAATCAATTTTTTTTAATCTATTCCAGTAGTTTATACTGGTGCTCTTTGGTACCATTTGAATTATTTAAATGAAGTTTGATGTTCTGTGCTGTGTAACCACCTGAAAAATCTGCCGCAATGTATCTGTTACAAGAGAAAATGTACATTCATAGATATCTATTGCTGTTCTGTCTCCAAATGCTTAATTTTTATTAAAGCGTAAATTTTTATAAATTATTGTATCTTTAGTCGTTTAGAAAGTCATTACACTCTAACAGGTAGCTAGACTTTCACCTCCTCTTTGCAATATTAAATAAATCTGATCTCAATTTGAAACATTACTGATTGACCTATATTTTATTTTATTCTGTAACTACTTTTTAATTCTGTTATGAAATTAATATTGATTTATGTTTTGTATTTTCATATTTTTTACATCTTCAGATTTGCTAGAACAATAACTCATATATTCCAGATTAAATAATAATTATCTACTATCATTTAATGATTACAAATCATATAAATAGAAAGGTTTAAACCTCTATCATCATCTTTCAGCCTTATCTTTATGATAATTTCATATAATCATGAAGATGCTCAATATCTGGTTTTAAAGATTAAATTACAAAAGGGATAGCGGAAACCTTCATCGAACTATATAATTTATTAATTTATTAAAGCAAACAGTGATGAAGAATAATGATAGCTGTACATTGTTCATTTGTTGATGATACAGTAAAGATTATAAAAGAACATTATTACCAATTTTTATTATTATTACATCTAATAAATGTTATAACTTAAAAAAAAAATTATTGATTTTTTAGGATATTAATATTAAGATTTAATAAAAATGACTTCGTTTTAAAAAAATTATAGTAATTTTTGGGGAGATGAAAAAATGTTGATGAATAATTTTTCTTAACGAACGTAAACAAAATCCTCTAGAATAAAATTTGGGAAAATAATTGAGTAAACTACACACTTAAATAATGCCATGAGATTTACATCTGTTTTACATATTAAGCGTGATCTGAGAAATTATTGAAAGTGAAAATTCATTGAAGTAATGAGTTGATTTACAAGTGTACTAGTAAAAGTAAAAGTTGATGTTTCTTTTTTATATTGTCGAGAAAGTTCTCGATTAAAAACTATTAATTTTTTTTTTAAATGTTTCCTTCAACCAAAAAAAATTTTTTTTTTTTTTTAATAAACATTTCTCCTACTTAAGAGAAATTGGTATTTGTATGTTATGATAGCACCACTTTAGAATTTAATATAATTGATTTAATTTGAAACAATCAATACGTTTTTATTAAAGTAATTTTAATTGTTTACACCAATACAAAAATCTATAATAACTAATAAAATTTGGAGGAATGGGTCTTTTCTCTTGAGTTGTGTAAATAAACTCAAGAGTAAAGACTTCACACAAAAACAGCAAGTCAAAAAAGTGCAGTTTGTTCCTTGTTACCCCGCTTGGCAGGTACCCATAGTCGTTCTATCTTTTGCCTATTTGCCAACCTTCTTGGGTCAACATAATTGTAACTGTGGCTCACAGTATTATGTACATAACCCAACTTGTACCGATTCATGTATCCCTTTCCGCCCGCACTTTTCTTGCAGCTTCGTTTGGAATACCTCCAATATATTTTTGTACCATAATATGTAGCCATATCATGACCTTGAGGGTATACCTTTGTGTTAGGTAACAGTCCATTACTTTGGAGGGATGCTATGAACGTCTGTTCGTCTTGAACCTAGCGAAATATTCTTTTTAAAGTGTACATTTTCACACAAATAAAACTCACTGTGTAAAAACCATTTAATTACCAATTTACTTATGTTTACTTCACATGTGTTTTATAATCATGAAATTTAATAGAATTTATTAACACATAAATTCTATTATATTATATAGTGGTGGTACCATAACAAACAAGTGCCGAAAAATTTATTGACCTCCACCAGGACAATTTATTGACCTCCACCAGGACAATTTTCTTCCACATAAAAATTTCTTTAGTTCCTTTTTCCATTTCTTCCTGTCTTAGGCTATAACCGTTCATGCTTTCCTCAACTACTTCTATCTACCTTTATTGCTGTCTTATTTGCCATTTTCTTCCTTCATCATTCCCATTGGAAACTAAATTGGCAATCATTCCTCCTTAATTCTTCTGAGATAACCATACCATTCCAATCTCTTTTTTCTATATATTTTGTATGACATTTTGTTGGGTTTGCTTTCGCTCTCTGATTTCAAAATTAGTCCTTCTTTCTAGCTTGGACACCCTGGCAGCTCTCCTCCTCCAATAGTCGATCTCAGTGGCAAGTAACTTAGTGCCCAGGTCTCTGCTCCATGGAGCAATATGTTTTTAACGATGGACAAAGAAGAAAATTATCTTTTAGGCTCCTTCTGCAAAGATTTAGTTCGGCATACCAATATCTTTGCGGATTGTATTTATTCTTCTTTTTACTTCCTTTTTTGGATGTTTCTTTCCATTATGGAGCCCAAATGTTTAGAATTCTCCTCCCTTTTTATTGTATTCCTTCCATAACAAGTTCCTCCCTGATCTTAAATGGTCATATATTCAGTTTTGCTGAAGTTTATTTTAAGACCCCAACTAGAATATGTCTAGTTGACACTTGGTCTGGATAGAGTCACCGATCCCAGGCAGCACGAAGTTATCAACCCAGCAAGCATACTGTAATTTGTGGGTTCGACTAACCTAAGATTTTAATAAATCGCATATAGATGGGGCGCACAATAGATCAGTCATGGTCGCAGTGCAGGTAATGCCCACTTTAAAAAAAAAAAAAAAAGGATATGTCTAGTCCCCACGAAACTACTAAAAATAAAATAAAAAATTAAGTATTTTATTTTATTTTAATTTTTTGTTGGATCAACTTAGCATAGCTAAATCAAACTTTTAAAGCAACCCAAATTTGCTTTGATTTATTAAAGTTTCCTGATTTGAAACTGGTTCAATTTTTGCGTACATCTCTGTCCAGAAAGTTTTATATTTAAATTTTGTTTTGTGTTCTTAAATGAATATGGTTTGAAGAGATTAAATAAATAACTTTTCTTAATGATTATGGGATGATGGCAACAGAACATTTGTTAAAATTGTTTTGTTTTTTTTTGGAATAAAGAGATGAATGGAATGTGTAAAGTTCTTCTTGTGTTTGTTAGTTTAGGAAGCAATAGCAGTTTCTCTTAATTTATTCTGAGGGAGAAAACTTGTTTCTAAAACTAAACTTATCGATTAATAGATAAAATAAAAAATGTTCTTTATTGGAATAACTAATAAAGAACATTTTTTGTCTGTTCTCTTTGCTCACAATTACTACTTATCAGTATGGAAAGATCTTATTATTTGCTGAGTGAACAATGGGCCATTATTTTTAACTGCTTAAATGAAATTTTATTTATGATAACAAAAGCACAAACTGCTATAATAATAAGGTTAAAGTTTTCAGTTCTAAACTACTTTCAATGTTTATTTTGTTTTTATACTTCCATTGTTTAGTGATAAAAACTTTCACAACCTTTGAAAATTTTATTTTTCTAAATCATAACCAGTGATCAGTTGGCTTTTTAACTAAATTGCAATAGCTGCAACTTCAAATAAGAAATCTATTAATCATTCACAAAACCAGTTAATAGTTAGTCCCCGGGAAAATATTGTATGGATTAGTAATGGCTGTTCAGGTCAAAATCAGTTACATTTATTTTCAATCACTTAGTAAATATTTTCACCAGCTACAAATTCAAACTATTTCAAATAAACTACTGAGATGAGTTTTGAATAGTTTTATGGGGTTAAAAATATTTAAAAATTATAACAATTAATAAAAAAAATGAATAAATAAATTATAATCATAATTATTTCAGATATTTAATAGTATATATTTTTTATACCGCTATATTGATATTTTATTTTTTCTAGGAGAAAAGAAAAATTGGATATTACAGAAGATGAACTATGGAAGGCTAAAAACCTTTACGACTCTGCATACCATCCTGTAACTGGTGAGAAACAAGCATTGGTTGGAAGAATGTCGTGTCAAGTTCCTGGAAATATGGCGATCAATGCTGGCATGCTCACTTATCATAAGTATGTAATTGATTTTTTAATATTATTTACTCTATAAAACTGATTTTTATATAAATTTATAAGTGCTTTTAAACCCTTATTCATTAAATTGAAATTTAATTTTTAAGTAACAGTGCAGCATAGTTTATCCAAATGCCAATTATCCAAACGTTCAATAATCCCAATTAGATTTGCAGACAAGATACAAGGAGGGGTCAACATTGCCTCACTAGAAAATAAGTTTGAAGAGTATTTTCTCTTAAATAATAATTTCCAGAACTATTATTTAATACTGAGTAAATGATTATTGTAAATAAGAGCTGTGCTGACTGGGAAGCGCCTGAGGACTGAGGAGTAGACCGAGGCGTAGGTGAGAAGATTGTGTTAAGAGTGATCTGGCGGATTTGGGTTTGGGTAATGGTCCGTGGACGGAAGTGTGTTATTAGAGATTAGTGTTATCGGCATCGAGCCTTCGGGTTCGCTAAGCCTTATTATTATTATTATTTAATACCGTACTTAAAAGAATTAGACTTATCTGCTTATCTTATCTTATCTTTTTTATTTTTTGCTTATACTTATCTTAGAGACTTATCTGCTAAGAAGAGGAAGTCAACATTGAACTATACTAATATTATAACTTTATTTTTGCCACAGTCTTGATTAATCTTGCTATATATGCTATAAGCCTGAAAAAAAAAAGAAACTACTACTACAACCGATGAACAGGTCTGGGGTTCAGTACATGGTAGAGACTGTACTGTTTCATGGACAACAGTTCAGCAAGGATGTGACTTGTCCTAGGTCACGCTTGACCACCAGATTTCCCCCTCCCCTTATTTTGGGTACCCTATTTTTATAATATTTTATAGAGGCTGGGTGAGCCCCAGGAGGGTCCTATATGATCCATCTCCGGCTGCAAACAGACTAAATAAAAGTACTGCCCACAGCGGGATTTGAACCAGGATTTCCGGCATGGCAACTCAGTGCTCTACCACTGAGCCACTCCGCTCCCACTATATGTGCTTATTTTTATTGTTTAACTTTCATATGATACGATAAAATAAAGTTTTTTTTTCATACAAATATGCTGATTGGCATTTCCCTTCTTTTAAATGAATTCAAACCGACAATAAATTTGGATGGTCATGCTCTATAACAGTGGATCCCAACCTTTTAGTTGTGCGGACTAACAATTTTGAAAGGAAAACTTTGAGGCCCAATAATTAAATATAAATACACAACACCAACTGATAGCAGTGGAGGGGAAGCACTGATCATGGCTTATTAGCTTATATTTATGATCCAAGTCCCTCGAAAGTTGCTCTCTTGATCCACTCCTGGATTAAGCTATACAACCAGTAGTTATTAGCAACTGAGTGATTCAAATTGTTTTCCACAATCAATTATAGATTATATGGGTGGCTTTTGAATTTGATTTCAAAAGGGCTTGAGGTTATGCTTCATTGGTTAATCTATTATTACAGCCAAAAACAAAACAAATAAAATTGTCTAGAATAAATACGATCATAAAATCATTGGAAGAATTTTATCTGTTAGTAAGGATATTACAAAATGATGAAAAATTGCCTTATGTAATCCTAATGAGCTATGGGGAATTGGATTTTTCTGAATTATTAAATTAGTTTCATTTATATATATATATATATATATATATATATATATATATATATATATATATATATATATATAAATTAAATCCATTCTTCATCAAAAAAGTTGGATTAAATATCATACTGCTAGAGACACTGGTTCATAGCATTAACGATATTTTTGGGAATTAAAGCGATAAATGGTGGTTTTAGCGATAAATATGTTAAAATGTTTACAACAAAACTCAACCCCAGTCAAATATCTAGCTGAATGAATACAAGGATGCTCTCATCCATTTCATGAAGGAGTATGAACCCAAATACTCCAGTATTGATTACATTTTAGAGTGGTTTGTAGATTGTAGTAAGACAACTTTGATGTGTATTCATTTGACATTTGTTGACGAAGTGTGGCCAATTTGTCAAATTGGTAAATGTAGTAGAAGGGTCAAAATATCCATTTGCTTTGGGAGGTATTGGTGTCCCTAATCCTTAATTTTAAAAAATTAAATGACGGTGTTTTCTCTGCCTTAAAGATTGTGCATGAGGTAAAGAACTAGGTTGTCTCTCATAAGAGAGAGAGTTGTCAGAAGAGTTTTGTGAAACTGGCATCTCATATGCTGAACCGTAAAAACAACGGCACTAATATTGTGCACGCAGGTAAAATGTTCAATCCTGCGATTATAGGTCAGAATGTCCAGTGATCAGAAGCTATTCTTTTAGCAAGTAAAAGTAGGCTTGCACCACCTTTCCAATCTGTTGATGACAGTAAATTCCTGGAAGTTAACAGCTATTTTCAAAGACAGCTTGTACAGCAAGTGAGGGATGGAGTCACTATAGACGTAATTCAGCTACTCTTAGCTGTAAAAATTGTTCACAGAAAATTTGCTGAAACAACTGTGATGGCTGTGTGGAGCCCTGTGAATAGTGTTAACGCAGAAAGATTTTTTAGTTGCTATAATCTTGTAATGACAGATTGTAGAACGAACATGACTCTGTCTCTCTACTGTAGAAACTTGTGCCATGTTGAGTTTCAATCAATAATACAATAAACATGTTTCAAGTGATTTTGCTAATTTAATTGTTTTTCCCCTCTTGACAGCTGCCATTCCTTAACGTTAACCTATTTAGCTATAAACACTATGGAAAAGCAAAATTAAAGCTATAAAAGCTATTTTTTTTTAATAATTAATGCTAAATTTCTTAAAAATTAATGCTATGAATCAGTGTCTCTACGTATAGCCAATAACTTAACTATACAATTTATTAGATTTTTTTTTTTTTTTTTTAATTTAATTTATTGATATTTACAACTGTAATAATATTACAATAAGTAAATCTGCTATATGTACAATACGACTTGAAAAGCACTTGTGGAGAAACTACCCATCGGTGGCACTCCAAAAAGTTCTATAGTAGATGGTCTCGAGGCCATCTTCTTTTCAGAAGCCTCGGAGGGTTATCAGGAATAGTATGGGAAGCAAGTTGAGAGACTAGCGGATTCAAGTGTGTATGGAGCTTGTCATGGAAGGATAGGTATCTAGTTTGGGCCAAATCAGTAACATATGGGATATTAAGATCATGATGGATGAGTTTGTTTGTGACATAATAAGGAGCATTGAGGATTTTACGAAGGATTTTGGATTGCAAGGATTGGATACGAGATGAATTGGATGGTTTAGTAGAGCCCCAAAGCTCAACTCCGTATGTCCAAATAGGCCTGATAACTGTCATGTAAATGAGTCTTTTGTAATTTATTGGGAGCTTAGAGCGTTTGTCCAGTAAATGTTGAAGTAGGCGAAAACGACGAGCAGTTTCTTGTCTTTTCAGTCTTGTATGAGTATTCCAAGTGAGACGTTTGTCCAGATAGAGTCCTAGGTAACGTACCTGTTCGACAGAGTTCAGAGGAATATTATTAAAGGATACAGTAGGGCAGGAATTTGTAGGTTTACGACGAAGGGTGGAAGGTAATTTGATGGGATTTGTTAGGATTAATTTTAATTCTCCAATTTTGACACCATTCTTGAAGGTTTGAGATATGGGATTGAAGAGTTTGGGATGCAACAAATGGATCATTATTTACTGATAACACACATGTGTCATCAGCGTACGTAGTGAGGACAGTGCTTGGATGGGTTGGGATGTCAGCTGTATATATCGTGTATTATTAGATATTGATGGTAGATGTAATGTTTCTTTTTTATATAACTTTTATTTTGAATTATGTATACATTGTTTTTAGGACAGTACCAGCAGTTATATTCTGGCAATGGATTAATCAGTCGTTTAACGCTATTGTTAATTACACGAATCGTAGTGATGCATCAATGTCTTTAAAGTTAGTATACTTTTTAATTACCATTTTGTTTTACAATTACAGCTCAAGTTTTAATGTTTTTCTTTTTTTTTAATAGTCAAATAGGTGCAGCTTATGTATGTGCTACAACTGGTGCTGTAGTAACAGCGTTATTTCTAAATAAAAGGTTACAGGTATGATTTATTTATTTTTATTATTTTTTAAGGAAAGAACTTAGAGACCATGCGAATATCATGATTTTCACTTCATTCTCTCCTTCCTTCTTTCCAATTATTCTTTCCTTCTTTCCTCGGTCCACGCTATTCCTTTTCTCGCATCTCTCTTTTCCACAAGGACCTTAATTTCTTTCAGTCTCTTCCCATCATCATCCTCATCGAAACAGTCTTGGTCAGTTATTTTCAACTTCTTAGTTTCTTCCTTCATCTGTTTGATGTACCCCCCAGCTTTCTTGGATCCTCTCATTTTATAGAAGCTTTCTCTATTTAATATCTTTGGGTGCATCCTCACCATATGTCCGTAGAACTTTAATCTTCTTATCCTTATGTCCGTTTCCAAATCATTCACTTCTTTGTATATTTCCTTATTAGATCTCAGCCTGTAGCCTTCCTGTGTCTGCTTCTTCTTTCTGTCCCTAATATTTTCCTTAGGCTGGGGAGGGAAGTGGTAGATATGATTTTCATCTACAAAATTTTTTTTTTTTTTAAATACCCAACTAGTTATTCGTATTTTACTATATGTATAATGCTGAACAAACATGACTCTATCTTTATTCTACTTTATTCTATTTAATGTTTATGTATTTCCATCAATTTTTTAAAATTATATTTATTAGTAATATTTTTGTGTTTTTAAAGCGAGCGCCACCAATATTCAGGAGGTATGTCCCTTTCATGGCTGTCTGTGCTGCTAATTGTATCAACATTCCAATTATGAGGAATCAGTAAGTTTGTAATAATTTAAAATGCCTAATTTTGTTAGTAATGCTAATATAACATTTTTTATTTTATTGTGATTATTTAAATATTTTTATTTTGAAGAGAAAAGATTTGTCCTGGCCGGGATTCGAAAATCAGGACCTACGCATCTGTAGGGCGGTACTCTACCAACTAAGCTACCAGGGCTCGTAACCAGGCTAGAGGACCCGCATTCGAATTCCGGCCAGGACAAATCTTTTCTCTTCAAAATAAAAATATTTAAATAATCACAATAAAAAAATTATAAATATAAAATTGACGTACGTCAATCTGATCCTAATCAAAGTAATGTTCAATGAACATTCTTCCCCTTATGTATATCACAAAAATTGTGAGTGCTGGGGATGTGGGATCAGTGAAGAGAATGGATTTGTCTGGCCTGGTTATACCGCGCTAGAGATGCGGAGGACCCAGGTTCGAATCCCGGCCAGGACAAATCTTTTCTCTTCAAAATACTAATATAAAATTATATTATATAATGCTCCAGATTCATATAAAATGTAATAATAAATTCTGCACATTTTAATTTCTTTTTCCTTGATTACAGGGAATTACAGGAAGGAATAAGAATATTTAGTGAAAATGAAAAAGAATTAGGGCACTCTAAAATAGCTGCCAGATCAGCGACGGCTCAAGTTGTATTTAGTAGGATTGTTATGGCCATGCCATCTTTACGTAAGAATAATTTTTTGTTTTATTTATGTTTAAAGAATATTTTATATTTTATTCAGGCTAATGATATTAAGGTTGATTAGCTGTTGAAAAATCAAACTTGTAAGTTTTAAATATTTTTATTTTAAAGAGAAAAGATTTGCCCTGGCTGAGATTCGAACCCGGGTCATCTGTCTCTCCCTGACAGTAGAGAGGCTCAATTGGTAGAGTACTGTCACGGAGAGGCAGATGACCCGGGTTCGAATCTCGGCCGGGGCAAATCTTTTCACTTTAAAATAAAAATATTTAAAAATTAAAACAATTAACAAAAAATTATAAGTTTTAATATTATTTTTCCTTTACGAGAGTTACATCAGAAGTTCAAATATTTTCAGAAAAGCCTGAAAATAATCATTTTTTAGAACTATAACAATATAATAGATAAAGAGTTGTCTAGTTGAAGAATACGAATTACTGTCTAATATTTTTATCTAATATTAATTATATCATCATCATCCACCTTTTCCACCCCTACCGCTGTGCAGTTTGAGGATCCTTCTTGTCTAAACCAGCTCTCTTTTTCGGTTCCGGGCCATTCCTCTCCTCCTGAAAGACTCCTTTACGCAGTCTTCCCAGGATATGCGAGGCCTTCCTCTGGGCCTTTTTCCTTCTGTGAGGATCTCGTAGTTCTTCCTGTCGACTCTATCTGGCTCCATCCTAAATAGATGACTGAACCACCATAATTTTTGTTCCTCCAGGATATTGGCCACTGGTTTAATATCGAGATTATCCCGTATTGTGTTCCGTATCTTATCTCTCCGAGTTTTCCTTTCTACTTTTCGCAGGTACTTCATTTCCATAACTTGTATTTCACTTCTGTGCTTTGAGGTTAAGGTCCACGATTCCGAAGAGTAAGATAGGATAAGAAGGAAGGTCAATTTATTGACGGCCATTTTGGTCTGTCTTGTCACCTCTCTTCTTTCCAGAAACCCCTGTCGGACTATATTAAACATTTCTCCCCGCTGTTCTTGGCAACACTTCTTCGTCAATATATCCACTTTCGTTGAAATGAACACCTAGATATTTAAAACTCTCAACTTGTTCTAATCTCTGTCCTCCAATCCTTAGTACTTTCATTATCTTTGGGATTTCCTCTCTATTCTCATGCATTTAGTCTTCCCCTGGTTAATTTTCATGTTTATTGTCCATAATTCCTCTTGTAGTGTTATGTTGGAGGTCTCGGTCATTGGCAGCTAGTAAAACGATGTCATCATCAGCTTTGCCCTCCTTAGCGCCAAGTCCAAAACCATAATGAAGAGAAATGGGCTTAGGCTACAGCCCTGGCGGATACCCAATCTTATCTCAAATTCTTGTGAGCTGTGGATTCCGGTTCTAACCACATTCCATAAATCAGGCCTTAGCTTGAAATGGAGCTTATTATAACTTCATTTCATGCCATAAACTACAAGAATGGCAGAATTCCGCATCCCTCAGTACAATTAACTCTCTCAGGACAAAATATTACTTAACCACTTATTCACTGTGGTAATGGAAATATTGATAATGTTTGAAATATATCAGTATAATTTATATTACATAATAATTTAATCTATATTTTAATAACATAAACCAATATTATATCACATCAAAATATAAAATTTTTAAACTTTTTTTCAAAAATATTTTAATACAGGGTGTCTCGAAAGAAAGTTTATATTTGTTTAGGTTTCTGCATAAACCCAACGAATCTGAAGGGAGTGGGGATATGTTAATCAGTAGCCTGGCTCTTGGGAATTCAGTCACTATGGATCGTTTCTCGGGTGTGGACCGTGTGTTGTGCGTGTGAGAGTTTTACAAAAATTACAATTAATTTTACAATACAAGGTGTCTCAAAAGAAAGTTTATATTGGTGGATCAATTAAAAAAAAATTAAGCTGTATATCGAAAAAATGTGATTTCACGCGCTTTCGAATTGAGATGATTGGATCGTTACTGATTAACAATATCCACGTCTGTTACCAATCTTGATGACCTTGGCAGGTTTTTCCAATGTTAAACCAGTCTCTTCAAACTTTTCGACCCATTTTTTAATCAGAGGAATGCTTAGTGCATCATTTAAGTGGCAAAAACCTCGAATACTGCAGAATCTTTGACGCGCTATTGTCACCAAATCTCTGTTTTCGTAAAACTCTCGCATGCACAACGCACGGTCCACACCCAAGAAACGATCCATAGCGACTGAATTCCCAAGAGCCAGGCTATCGATTGACATACCCCCCACCCTCTTCAGATTTGTCCAATGGTTATTGTTTTTAAGTTTGAGACTGGTCTGTTTGGTACAGCCTACAATTTTTGTTAATTGTTGGAAATTATGTAAGAAATAAATATCTATAAAAAAAAAGAAAGAAATTAAAAAATTTTCAATATTTTTAATAAGTTATGCATTTAAACTGGTTAACAAAACTTTTAATTTTATCAAAACAATCTAACTATACATTTTAATAGCTGTAAATATGCAAAATATATCTTTAGCCTCTCTGAATGAGTGGTTAAGTCAAATTTTGTCCCAATTGAGATTCTTGTACTTGTTGGGAAGCAGAATCCTGTATATTCTCCTAGTGCATAAGTTGCTATGTTAGGCATTGTCTTGAAATGGAGTAATTGGTTATATTGTAACTCCATTTCAAACCAAAAAAATATGAGAATATTTTTCATTCATCTTTCCTCAATACAATTAATGTGGACTGTGGACTGGACTGTTACTGTGGACGAAATTTGACTTAACCACTAATTCATCGTGGTACCAAAAATATAAATAAAATTCTGCATAAATGCACTAATTCAAAATGATATTCAGAACACTTTTAAAAAAAGCAATAATCTTAAATCGGGCATTATCTTGAAATATAGTTTAATTTTGACCTGTAAATTATGAAATATAGGTTAAAAACTTTAACAGAATTAATGGAAGAGTGTCCGAGGCTTTCGCTGTGAGAAAGGGGGCAGCTTTAGCCCTCTTCTTTTCACCACTTTTATGGACGAGATATTGAAAATCTGCAAGCAGAGGACAGTACGGATGGTCGTGGTAAAGTGGAACATGAGGACAATCCTAGCGCAATCAATGGTTTTCAGAACACTAATTCAAAATGATATTCAGAACACTTTTAAAAAAAGCAATAATCTGAAATCAGGCATTATCTTGAAATATAGTTTAATTTTGACCTGTAAATTATGAAATATAGGTTAAAATTCTCATGATTGTTTTCAGAAATTTAAATGTTTTTAGCCTCTTCTCTTCTTTATCTTCCTCCTTAGTGCCTCTCAGCGTGAAGGTGCTCCAATCCAGGACAGCCAAGTCCCTCGATCTCCAGCCAGCACTTTCCTCTCATTCATATTCCTTCCCTTACTATGACCAATCCTTGAGATGTGGTCCATCCATTGCCTCGAGGACGACATCCTGTAGGCCTGGTTTCAAAAAACTTCTTTGGGTCCCGGTCCTCATCCATCCTGCACAGATGACCAAACCATCCCAACTGCCCCCTCTCCACTGTTTCCCTCAGTGCAGACACTCCCACGCCCTCCTTATCCTCTCATTCCTAACTCTGTCCCTCCTTGTTTTGCCTGCCATTCTCCGGAGGTATTTCATTTCAGCAATGATAACCATAGTCCAGTGCTTGTCCATCGGGACCCAGCTCTCGCTTCCATAGATAAGGGTAGGTAGGTATATGGACTTAAATGTGTGCAATTTTATACTATTTTCCAATTCCGTTTTCCCCACCACTGAGTTACATAGCTGGTAGTATATGCTATTAGCTTTCTTAATTCTGTTTGAGAGCTCTTGGTCCATTTTTCCATTTCTGCTGATCATCACTCCTAGGTAGGTATATTCCTGCGCTATCTCCAAGTTTTCTCCTCTCCAGTGAATCAAGATCTCTTCTTCACGCCCAATGTGCATTACCTTGCTTTTTCCAAAATTTAGTATCATGCCCTTCCTTTCCAGCCCTAAGGCTTCCCATTCCGTAACCGCCTGTTGTAGATTTTCCTTGGAATGGGCAATGAGGACAATATCATCTGCGAAAACCATTGATTGCGCTAGGATTGTCCTCATGTTCCACTTTACCACGACCATCCGTACTGTCCTCTGCTTGCAGATTTTCAATATCTCGTCCATAAAAGTGATGAAAAGAAGAGGGCTAAAGCTGTCCCCCTGTCTAAAACCCTTTCTCACAGCGAAAGCCTCGGACACTCTTCCATTAATTCTGTTAAAGTTTTTAACCTAAATTTCATAATTTACAGGTCAAAATTAAACTATATTTTAAGATAATTTTAGAAGTTAATTTTTAAAAAATATTCATTATTTCTGTCTCTATTATCTCCAATTTAATGGTTAATGTTTGAATTTTTAGTGCTGACACCTATTGTACTTGAAGAAATGGCAAAAAGGTGTTTAATGACCAAGCCATGGGTGGAACCGGTGGTCGCGACTGGGGTTTGTGGTTTGATCCTTACTTTTGCGACTCCTCTTGCCTGTGCTTTATTCATTCAGAGAGTTCCAGTGCAAGCCAGTCATCTTGAGCCACATATTCAGGTAATATATTTAATATTTGATACAAAAGAAAGACTTTTATGCTTTTTTATAACTTAGAGTAGCGAGCGGAGTGGCTCAATGGTAGAGCACTGAGTTGCCATGGCGAAATCCTGGTTCAAATCCCGCTGCAGGCAATACTTCTATTTAGTCTGTTTGCAGCCGGAGATGGATCAGATGGGATCTAGGACCCTCCTGGGGCTCACCCAGCCTCTATAAAATGTTATAAAAATAGGGTACTCAAAATAAGGGGGAAAAATCTGGCGGTTGAGCGTGATTTAGGACAAGTCACCTCCTTGCAGAACTGTTGTACAGTCTCTACCATGTACTGAGCCCCAGACCCGTTCACAGGTTGTATTCGTACAGGTTTTTTTATAAACTAGACTAGGATAAATATATGGATTAGTATAATAACAACAGTTTCTTGGTCTGACTCAGACCTGATATTTTAAGAGCAAATGTGGAGTTAGTAAATTTTTCAGCCATATTGCCTTAAGTCCAGAAATACACTCTAAAAGGGCAAAACTGATGAAAGAAGTAGTCAACTATAACTTTATAACTATAACTTTAATAGTTCCTATATTTGTTGGCTGTTTTTAATTTTTTATCAACTTCAAAAATACGATTTATCGAATATATAATATATAAGGTTATCGTATAAATAATTGTTAATGTTTCTCAATTACATTCATTCAAACCTCTTTTCAATATTCAAATATGAATTTATTCAATATTCAAAGTTTTGAATTTAAAAATATTATAATCTTACTAATATTATAAATGTGAAAGTTTGTATGTTTGTCTCTCTTTCACGCAAAAACTACTGAACGGATTTGGATGAAACATAACAGTAATATAGGCTATACATCAGAATAACACATAGGCTATAGCAAGCGCGGATTTGGGGGGGGCGAACGCGGGTACGTCCCTCCCCCTCCGCACGACAGTTTTTTAAGTACTGTGGAGAATCCATTATAGTACAAAATTAAAGGCAAATCACATGATAATAGTTGTCAAAATAGCAGAAAGAACATGAGTGAAACTATTTGTTTTGATATCCTACTAATATTATAAATGTGAATGTTTGTATTTATGTTTGTTACTCATTCACGCAAAAACTACAGAACGGATTTGGATGATACATATTGAGTAAAATAGGTTATACATCGTAGGCTACAGCAAGGGCAGATTTATGTGGGGACACGGGGGCATGTGCCACCTCCTCCGATATAATACATAATTAAAGGCAAATCAGGAACTTAGCATCTTGAAATGTGTAGATAGGTTCTTTTTATAGTTTAAAAAAGAAATTTGGATAATTCCACCCCAAGGGTTTCCCCTTTAATATAAGAGGGGTTCAAAAGTTGTATAGAATCCGTCAGTTTTGATGTTTGACATGTGAAATTTTGGATGTACGAGTAACTTATATTTAAAAAAAATAATTTAATTATTTATTTAAAATGATCTTTCACGAAACTTTATGTGACCGACCGAATTCCACGCGAGCGAAGCCGCGGGCATAATCTAGTATAGAATAAATAAATATTGCTTAGAATAATAAAGAAACTAAGGATTTATGTTAATAATAAATATAATTTAAAGTTTTAGCATATAAAGAAATTATAGTCTTGGCTTCTCCATTTGTTCTTTTTTAAATATATTATTTATGTCTATAGTGAATCATAGTTTTGTCACATTTTTAGTGTTTTGTGATCAAGAAATTTTAACTTTGATTTTTTTTTTTACAGGAAAAAGTTGCCAAAGATGCAGTTGTTTACTACAATAAAGGCTTGTAAACTATAAATTTTGAAAGTTGTGATAAGTCCTTTGCAACTTATTTATTGTACTTTCAACATTAAAGTTTTTATGCAACGGTAGAAAAGATGAATGCAGTAGAAAGTCATTAGGATATTCAATAAAAGGATACCATATTCAGTGTTAATAATATTTAAAAATTATACCAGTTTTACAAACAATTACAAAACTGGAATTTGTATAAAAATAGTTTTAAATGCATACTTTAATACATAACTCGATCAACGTTACAGATTACTTTACTGGATACTTAATATTGTTATAGACTGTATATTTATATTGTTTCAACTAATTTATGTTGAATATGTTATATGTTAAATATATTACTATATATTTATGTTAAATTTATATTACTAAATGGTTTATTAAAATTTTATAATATGTTTATTACTTAAGGTGAGAATATTGTGATAATAGCGATTCAACTCTTTATAATAATGAATGTTATGGTATGGAAACAACTGTAAATATGAAATTGAATGGTCTTCTTAATTAGCTAAAATTACCTTTTGAACAAAAATAGTCCAGCTGAAAATTCTTGTATTAATAACATATTCAGTTTTGTGTCAGGAAGATCAAATTAAACAACATTATACTCGCAACATTGTTAGGGAACCAAACATGGAGACCATAAAACAATTATGAACAATTTATATAAGACTGGATACCGATAGAAGCTCGATGCTTGGATTTCACATGAAGTAATAGTAAAAAATTTAATGGACCGAGATTCCATTTTTGAAACAAATGATTAGGGGCGATGAAAAAATGGTTCATGTGTAGCAATAATGTAAAAAAAAAAGATCATGGTCAAAACCCAGAGGATCTTCACAAACGGTTGCAAAGCCAATGAAGGTAATTTGTGAGTGTTCGGTGATATTGGGAAGGAATTGTTCATCATGAACTGCTCAGACAGAAGGAATTGATCAATAGGAAATGCATTGTCTACCATCACGACAATACTAGACCATACATATCTTTAAGGGACTCGGCAAAAAATTAAAAAATGGTTTAGCTGGGAAGTTTTGATGCATAGCTTGGACCTTCCACTGTCCAACTAACATTTGTTTCGTTCCCTACAGAACTCTCCGTTCTCTACAGATGTAAAGTTGGCTTCAAAGGAGGCTTGTGAAAACCAATTGGCTCAGTTTTTCGCCCAGAAAGCTGAGAAGTTCTACTTCTACCAGAAAAGTGGAAAAATACTACTGATCAATATGGAGAATATTGTGATAATAGCGTTTCAAATCTTCATAAAAATGAAGATTATGTTATGGAAAAAACTGTAAATATGAAATTGAATGGTCTTCTTAATAAGCTAAAATTATCTTATGAATAAAAATAGTCCATCCCATTAAAAGTTCTGGCATTAATAATATATTCACCTTTGTGTCGGGATCAAATTATTCAACATTATACTGACTGAGTGAGTTTCAAGTTTGGTTTCTGAATTAGATCAAATTATAGCAAATGTTATAAAGTCATTGTTTATCTAATAAAAATAATAATAATAAAAAGCCATACAGGAATAATTATTTTCTATTGAAATTAAAATAAACAAAATATAGATCTGTATACCAAAAATTTACAACCAAATACGTTTTTTATTTATTCATTTATTCATTTATGTTTTAAATGTTTTTTTTTATCTTAGGAGTTTATAAATAAATAAAAATGCTTTAACTTCTTTAAACAGAAAAAGGTAGTTGCAATTCAGATTGATGATTAATATCTTACTGTGAAATGCCACTTGTCAACTTTTGCTCTTTACTATCATAACATTTTCTTTTAATATTTTAGACATTTTTTTTAATCCTTTGAGGAGCACAAATTAAAAGTAATTTTTTTTTTACATTTATTGATAAGACTTAATTTAAAGAAAAAAAATATAATGTTATAATATAAAATGAATTTTACTGTACACAATTATTTATTCCTGAAAGTTATAATTGTATTATAATTATTACATCAATGTCGATATTGAAACAAAAAAAGTGGTTGGACAATAACAAATCATTAAAGCTTTTGTTTAAATTAGAATGTAATTGTCAAATTTTTTTTATAATATAAAAATTTAAGAAATGTTAAACTTTTATTTTAAATCATTCATTAAAGTGAGTAAAACCTTTTTTCCAGTCAAAATTTTTCTTTATTTTAAAAACGTTTCGACTTATTTAGTCATTTTCAATTTTCTTTTCATTAATATATTCTTATTACTTATAAGTCCATTAATATTTGAATAATTTTACTCATAAATCTTTTAATAGTTGTCGATTAAATAAAAATTTTTTGCTTGGAATTTTAAGAATGACCATGGAGAACATTTCAAACTCCAAGCAAAAAAAAAAAAATGTATTTAATTGACAACTATTAAAAGGTTGATAATGTACAGATTTGTGAGTAAAATTATTCAAATATTAATGGACTTATAAGTAGTAAGAATGTATTAATGAAAAGAAAATTGAAAATGACTAAATAAGTCAAAACGTTTTTAAAATAAAGAAAAATTTTGACTGGAAAAAAGGTTTTACTCACTTTAATGAATGATTTACAAATATCTACTCCAGTAACATCCACATGAAAATTAAAACTTTTTTTGAACCAACCAATCAATCAGTTCTACAACCCAGTGTCTTGGCCGCATCAAGGTGTTGTCTCTATTTTTTTTTGTCATATGCCGAGGTCATCCAAGCTCTGGATAAAAATGCGACCTGGGTCTCTCTCGACCTCGTCTACCCACCTTAGTCAAGGCCATCTACATTTCCTATTCGCATTCACATGCCCTAAAAGAAGGGAATATTTTTTATTGAATTACTAAACATTTATATTGATCTAAATCAGAGGTTCAAAGACTTTTTTTCTCGTAGACCACTTTCAACTACCCCCCTTAGGACCCCCTTCAGCTACATTTCTACCATATTCCCAAAACTCGACAAAAATGTGAAGATTTAGGTCTTACTCAACAAGATATGGCTATTTAAATAAAATAGGATTACCTAATTAATTATTGCAATGGAATAAACAAAGTACCGACGGCAAACTGATTCTAATTATTAAAACCATTTTTTTGTCATGCCAGCGTAGACCCCTCCCGTAGACCAATAGGGGTCCGTCTGGACCACTTTGAGAACTAAGGATCTAAATATTGGAATTATTGATACTTTTCACGAATCAAAGGAAACACAAATTAACCGATCTTTTTAGCTTAGGAATTTGATGAGTTTTTAATTTAATATAAGTGATTCCATGGTATGATTGTTTGAGAAACACTGTAACGAATTTCTTGTCCAATTTATTGCCAAAATCATAGTCTATCATTCATGAAAGAACCATATCAAAATATAAAAGGAGATTGTTGATAACTTCATGCAAAAATCCTATATATATATATATATATATATATATATATATATATATATATATTTTTCCTGTTTGAATTTTTTAATACCAGTAAATATAGAAGGTAAAAAACTATATTAAATTAGGGGTTATTTGTAGATAAAACTTCTTTATTGCTTTCTTATATATTTAATATAAAAAATACATATTTTAATAAGTTACTGATACATAATAAATAATTATTTTATTAAAACATTTAAATTAAATTATCTTAACATTAATAACTATCTTATAACGAAAAATAATCACAATAAAAGACCAATATATCCAAGATTGAGTTTAAAAATAAATAAGCGTTTTAAATCCTAATGCCGTTACATTTTAATGGATTTTGATTGGTTATGATAAAGCGAATAGCTTTCTCTTGATTACTTCCAGCGTCGACAAATCTACATTGAGGGATACAGTCTTTCCCATCAATCCAGGATCTGCTGTTTTCATGACGATTTCGCACATTGGGACAAAATCTGTCTCTTGGGCAGCCTGTAACATTTGAAATAATTCGTTAAACTACAAAAAACATTACTCTAATTATTAAATGAATACTTTAGTATTATAAATTATAATGAAAAAAGAAAATAAATAAATAACTCTATGCATGCATGTACTTGCTTGTGTTCTTAAACATATGTTACAATACTCTCTCTCTCTTAAAACTCTATGTTAGAATGTTATCAAGAAGGCCTTACAAATGCGATTATAAAATTATTTCAGAGGATAATAATAGACTGGATAATTTTAATAGTGGTATGAAATGCTCAGAGGATGCAGGCAATGATTACACAAAATAAGAATTACTTATTTTGTGTAATCATTGAACTCACCCCCTGACCATATCATTTAATTTTTATTTATACTAAGGTGCTACAACTCGGAGACGAGTCCTGGCCTCCTCTACCAGCTTCTTCCAGTTGTCTTTGTTTTGTGCAGCCGTAATCCAGCTCCTGACTCCCAGGATATCCCTCGCGTCTCTCTCCACACCATCATTTTCATACCATTAATAAAATGATTTCACTCTTTCTCATATGTTAGTGAAGACTAAGTGACAATGAGCTGTTTGTTATATATTTTAAAACCATTAGAATGTACAATGATCATAAAAAAATTTTATCAGAAGAAAACTATATGCTTATATAAGCCACTTTTTCATAAAATGTACTGATTGAGTCGTTTAATTAAACTAATCAGGGACAAAAAAATCAAGTTTCATTGCAGTGACTACAAAGCAATTAAGTAAAGAGTGATATTAACACTAGTGATCCGGCACCGGCTTCGCACAGATAGTAGAGCATACCATGCCTACATGTTTTGTCTGTCATAGAATCTCGCCAGTATCATGAGCCAAATATGTGGATTGGATTTAAATGTATTATAATGTCTACATTACATAAAGCATTTTAATGTATCTTATTATGTAGATATTATAAACAACCAAAAATATTCCTTTGTATGCAAATTTATTTTCACGCGCATTAATTTTTGGCAAAAACTCTAAAGATTTTCATTTAAATTATATGGTGTCAAATATTAAAATAATGTGCATGAAATGGGTAAGGTAACTAAAGTATTTAAGTTGATATGGATTAATACTGCATCTGTCTTAATAGCTTTCCTATCCTTAAAAGATAGAATTATGTTATTGCGGACTTTTTTAGATCTTTAAAAGAGGAATATTTAAAAGCTTTTACTAACCTTAACCATCTCCGGTGAAGCGAATATTGCAAGATCAGTCTTAATATGAGCTCCTTTTCTTTGTCTAATTATTTCATTGGTTACTTCCATCTATGGACAGGAAAAAAAAATATTAAAATTCATAAATTATGTCCTTGAATATTTAATGAAAACATATAAAAAATAATTAATAAGATATAAAACCAAATGTTTTGACTAGATATACTCATATATTTTTTTCTCTTTTCATTCACTCATATTGTCTTTAACTTAATAGTTTTTACATTAAGGATGGATTTGACAAAAAAATAATTTGTAAGGAAAACCTAGGAATAATTTGTTAAAATGAACAAAAGTTTTCTGAAACATAAATCAAGAGAAGAAACAGCAGTTGATCATAAATAGTAACATAATGACAATAAGATTTAAAAGCTATTATATGTTTCGTAACTATTGGTGTGCATTTATATAATAAATAATCAATATTTTTAATAATTATAAATTAAAATAAAATAAATTACTAAAATTGAGGTACACCAACATTTTGCAACTCATAACGTTGTTAGTGAACTAGATATTGACCATACGACAATTTTTTACAATTTATATAAGACTGGACACCAATAGGACCTATACCACTACAACCCATGAACGAGTCTGGGGTTCAGTACATGGTAGAAACTGTACTGTTTCATGGACAACGGTTCTGCAAGGAGGTGACTTGTCCTAGGTCACACTCGGCCAACAGATTTTTCCCCTTTATTTTGGGTACCCTGTTTTTATAATACTTTGTAGAGGCAGGGTGAGCCCAAAGAGGGTCCTAGATTAGGATCTAGGACAATTTTATATATACATATGTATATACATATGTATATATATATATATATATATATATATATATATATATATATATATATATATATAAAAAATAGGTACAGCGGGATTCGAACCAGGATTTCCAGCATGACAACTCAGTGCTCTACCACTGAGCCACTCCGCTCATGAATTAATTGTAAAAAATTTAATGGACCGAGATTCTATTTGTGAGCCAATTTTTGAAACAAATGATTATTGACAATGAAAAATGGATCATGTATAGCAATAATGTCCAAAAAAGGTCATGGTTGAAGCATAAAGAATCTTCACAAAAAGTTGCAAAGCCAATGAAGGTAATGGTGAGTGTTTGGTGGTATCGGAAAGGAATTGTTCATTATAAGCTGCTCAAACCATTAATACAGCTCTCTACTGTCAACAACTAATGCGATTGAAGCAAGTGATTCAAAACAAACGCCCGGAATGGATCAATAGAAGGGCGTTGTCTTTCATCACGACAACACTGCACCACAAATATCTTTAGTGACTCGGCAAAAATTTGGACAGCTTGGCTGGGAAGTTTCGATACATTTCCCATATAGCCCGAACCTTGCCCCGTCCAGTCGAGCAACCATATCTCTCTATAGAACTCTCTTACTAGAGTTAAATTGGTTTTAAAAGAAGTTTGTGAAAATAACTTGGTTCAGTTTTTTGCCAAGTACCTCACAAAAGTGTTGGAATTATGGTATGAAATTACTTTTCCCCCAACCCATTACAATTACAATAACAAACATGAGTTCAAAATAGCAACTCAAAAGTAATTTCAATAAAAATTTAAGACATGAAATATTTCTGAAATTTATAGAATTTGAACGTACCTGTAGTTTGTTCAAGATATCTCTCATCTTCTTTTCTTTAATTTCTTCTTCTATTAAGTATTTCTGCATATAATCCTTCTTGTCTACTCCAGGTTTAATCTTTGAGAAATTGATTACAGTAGGTAGGCTGTTGATGAAATCCTAAATAAAATTTCAAAGCATATATTAATTTTCTGTTACAAGAAACAGTATATAATGTTTTACATAAGCTCGATTCATCATTATCTTAGGATATATCTCTATTGTGAAATAAAAAAACGCGTAGATACTTTGAACAGTAAATTAAATTGATAATAATCACAACATTTGAACATGAACGTGAAGTAAAGGTTATAAGCAACTGAAGAAAATCTAACAACAGCTGCAATCTTCTGGCCAGGTGTTTTTAGTGGTTGCCATGGATACATGCAGTGTGGACTGTATATTTTAGGAACATGACAATTTCTAAAGCCCGGTTTTCACAGGCCCAGTAGCTGGCGGTCAGTGAAGGACAGCTACTTCAATTTTTTTTGTTTTTACTGTCCACTAACCTTCCCCCACTCCCACAAGGACAGCTACTGGGTCGTCACTCGCTCCATAGAAATGCAATTAGACAGTGGCCGGTCAGTGCTGAAGGACAGTGGATGCTTGGACTTAGGAAACTTATGGACCTTACCATGTATATACAAGGTCAACCAATATTATTCTAAAAAAAGTTCAGTTTAGTTCTTATTCTGCCCCCCCCCCTCAAGTGAGCCTTTTTAAGGTAGATTATCCACTTAGTATTGTTTAAAGATATTGATTATTTTGCATTAAACAAAATTATGAAATGTATTTTACTTTTTTTAGGTTTGTTTTACAGATAAAAGAAAACATGTATAGTTTGCATTATAAGCAAAATAGAAAATAAATTTAGAAACAGAATGGGTAATTCCATGTAAAAGTCTGCCGTGAATGAAAAAATAATATTACTGTTTTTTATGGTAAAAATACTTTAGTATGGTGGCAACACTGTACTTTTAGTTTTCAAAAAACACTTTTATATACTGACTCATGGCAACTCATTTTTTTTTTTTTGTATTTTGGTAATACTGATGTTTTTAAGATGGTGTCATAAACATTAACTGCTGGCACGTTTTGCAATGAAGTTTTAATTACTTTTTTAAGTTTAAATTAATATTTTATTACTCGTGTTTATAAAAAAGTTGAGATTTTAATTATAAGTTTTAGTTAATTGAAATTTTGTAAGTGACGTTTTCATGTTTTAAATTGCACTCAAAAATAACATGTTAGTATACTTTTATATATTTAAAATGGTTTATTAAGTTCCTACATTGTATATTGTAAACTTAGTTTCTAAGGTTTCTTTGAAAAATACAATTACATATTTTGTATTCCAAAGTGACGGTAGTGTACGGTTTCTAGTCTGAGGCGTTCTCGAGTTTTGCGATGAGGAAGACAAAAGACTAAACATAAAGTAAGAGGAAGAATGGTGGATGTCAATAAAAAAAATTTCTTAAATAAACAGAACTATTTATTTCTTCTATTTAGATCTCCTTATTTAAGTTAATTTTTTCTGACCTCCACCCAGATCATTTTTGATATTGGTAATTTTGTAGTATTTAGTTTACTTAGCATTTACATTATTATAAAAAATTTTACACTTTACAATATTAAATATAGTAACAATTTCTATTAATTATTAATGCTTTTTGTAATAAAAATAATATTAACATGGTAGGCAAAGTAAATACAAAAAAAATTAGTGATATCCGTATTCATTTTTGTTTATAAGGTCAACTAATATTATTCAAGATAAACATAAAGTGGTTTCCTTGATCTGTTGCTAAGCAACACCTCATATATACACCTTTATGTTTCGATAAAATATAACATCACTATAAACTTTTTTGCATAATAGAGCGATAAAACATAATAAAAGTACTCACTTGCTGAAAGCGTAATACTTTCTTCTGCAGCTCATCAATCCTTTTGATATCCACATTCTCGATATTTGATTTGTTTTTAACCTATATTAATAACAAAAAAATGTTAGAAATTAAATATATTAATGTAATATTAAATGTATTTATAACCATACATACATGAATAGGAGGAAGCTTTTTAAGCACATCCATATAGTGCCTATACTGAGCTTTCGTTCTCAATCGTTTTTCGTGTCTCAATTCCGACTTCAATAAATCAATTTCGTTAAGTAAAATTGGAGATTCGATGACTTTCATATTGCTCAGTCCACCTTCATTACTGATCAAACCTGAAAGATAAATAATGTGTGAATCATTTCCAACTAAAATAACATAATTCTCTTAAATATCGGTACCTAAAATAATACTTAATTAAAAACATTACTTAATCCATAACGAATTATAATTATAAAAAACTAGCATTAAAACTTTTAATGTAATCAAATCTGAATATGTAAGATGTTTTTAATCTATTCATCACATATTTCTTCTGGTTTTGACCGTGTCATTGAGATTTTTGTCGACATTTAGATGATCCTACTGCAAGCTTCCTTAGGAATTAATCTGAGACTGAAAATGTTCTTCTATACACTAGTATTTACAGCTACAGTGGGGACAGCCTATTCTTCCAGTGATCAACTTGACTGCTTTCTGATTGGCTGGGTTCGGACCGAGTGGTCTCTGATTGGATGGGCCTCAACTGGCTGACTTCTGGATAGTTTGTATTTTCTTTCAAGTTTTTTGGGATCTTCTTGGTCACTGGTATGTTTAGGAGCCATAATTTGCTTAATATATAACCAATGTCTCTGTTGAAATTTTCGGGGTGCTTTAATATTTCGAATGCTTCTAATATATTTTTTTCTGTCTTGTTATTACACTTTTTAACCACTCTAATATTGCCAAACTCGATGGCATGGTTGATATTCACAAAATATTCTGCCAATGCTGGTGACTTGCTATCAGTCTTCTTTATGCTTCTAATATGTTCTGCAAGTCTTGTACATTTCAGAATTTGACAACACAGTTGGATACCAGAAGATATACATGATGAAGGGATTAAAAATATTGGCCGTGGCGATTTAAGAGAGTATTTAGGTAGAATGTTGTAGGGATCTTAAAAGTATCCTATTTAGGCAGTATTGATCTAATTCAGATATGGTAGATTTTTTTCCCTTAAAAGTTTGGTTATAAGCATGGTAAAAGGCCCCTAGGGTGCCCACATTATAGAGGCTGGGTGAGCCCCAGGAGGGTCTGTAGATCCCACGGAGTCCATCCGTGGCTGTTAACAGATTGAATAATTTATCTGTCACAGCTGGAATTGAACCTTCTGCTTAGCAACTCGGTGCACAACACACTGAGCTACCCTTCTCCTTAAAGATAAATAATAAAATTTATGAAAATATAAATTAGTAACATTAAAAAAATAAATAAACAACTTTCTTACTCATAGGTGAGGCTTTCATATCCATAACGGCTTTCTTCGGAAGTGTTTTCAGTTTGTCCTTCAATTCACCCTTTTCCATTTCTAAAGAATCTATATCTTTCTGAAGATGATCCATGGTTTCTTCAAATTCTTTTTCTTTCCGTTTTAGTTGCTGATGAGATTCTTCAAGTTTACGCTTAAAAAAAAAAAAATGATTTTTTAAACTCTTCACTGTTATATTCAATAAATGTTATTCTCTTTTTCTAATATTTATAGTTAATTTCACCATTTTCATTAGATGTTCACAATTATTAACAGAAAATTGTGAAAAAGAGTTACTTATTTTCTATTTATTTTATTTTATAATATTTTCTCAGCCTATTGTTCAAATTGGATTTATTTTGACAATAATACTGATTTTTAAAATTTAAAACTAATTAATTATCTAATTAACTAATAAACTGAATTTAAGAAACTTATTTTTCAAACTGAAATAAAATAGTTCAGTATACTATAATCAGCTCAAAATAAGCTTTGAATGATCAATGCATCGAGTACTGTATACTTTTTAAAAAAAATGTTTGTGTTTTTAAAATCTCATGGATTGTTTTTATGTCGAATTTGCGTCCTTTTGGGATTTCCCAATACTTAAACATATTCAATACTTTTAACTGATTAAACACAACAAAAGAAATAACAAAACATAGTCCCTTTATCTGTTGCTAGGCAATGCTGATTAAATATTCCATAACTAAGAACTCTTTTCAAATAATCCTATTTTATATACATACCTTCAACGTTTCAATTGTCAACTCATAATCCCTGCTTATATTGGCTAATTTCTTTTCTGATATATCTTTCCTCAAAGACATTTCGGCAAGTTCCTCTTGTTTCGCTCGTAAGGCCATCCTCATTTCTCTCATGTCTTCCGCGCTCCTCTCTAGTCGTTTTTCAACTCCAGACATTGCGTTTAGTTTGGCTTTCACCGCCTTGGCACGTACCATCAAAGGTGCTTCAATAGACTCCTGTAAACATAGAAATAAAATAATAAATTTAAATTAAATTAATTGTTTTGATTTTTTTTTTACTGAATTTAGGCCCAAATTTACTTCTAAATTACGCATATTAAAGATACCAATGAGAAAAAAAATAATACTTTAATAACAAATTCACAATTCAGGAAAAGGCAATATATGCCCATGATTGTCATGATCCCCAAACTTAGGAGTACATTTTAGAATGTTTTCTTAAAGATTATAAGAGTAGGTGAGGTGCAAAACTCGTTCGTTCCATTTTTTTGAAAAAACTTTCTCATTTCATACTTAGTTACTTTTTTTTGTTATCATTAAATCAGTAATTTTTTTCATTCCAAGCTCACTTCCACAGGGAAGCTGTACCTTTCGAAAGCAAAAAAAAATTTTTTATCTGGCCACTCTACGAGACGAGCTAAGTTTTTTGAGTTTCCTGAAAAACGTGTTCCTGTGGAACAAACGAGTTTTGCAACTCACCTCCTCATATTAACATTTGAATATTGTTAATAATATAAATAACAATTTTAAAAATTGTGATAATAACTCATAAACCGATGGTGTTTTGTATAATTAAAAATTAGGGTTAGGGTTAGGGTTTTCATTAAGGCGTTTAACTGCAAGGTTTTTTAAGCCATTTTCTTATAATTAATTTGCACCTAACCTCCATTTACATTATATTTTAAAAATAGAGCATGGGGATTTGCAGACAATAATTGCAGCTAACTTTTACTACAAAAAGGCAGTAAAAATAATATTACATTTTAAAAGTCTGGCAATGGGGGTTCCCAGGCACCACTGTGTTGGGATTTATACTGGGGTAAGTAAAATTTAGGAGTCCCACTATAGCATTGTTCGATTAGCCATAGCAGTCTAAAGTGACATTAAATAAATAAACAAACATAATAAAACTGGAATGGTAGAATCATGAAAATAATCTAGGTTTTGCAAGGATAAGGTTGGGGACTCCTACAACATTCAGCTACATATAATAATAAACTTAAGGCGAATAGCGATTTGAAATTAAGGTTAGTTCTTAAAGATTACCTTTTCTTTCTGCTGCGCAAGGTATTTGTCTTCATTGTCTTGTAAAGCTTTTACGAGGTTCGAAACGTGATTAGCTATTGCTTCCATTGACTGCTCAATATAGCTTGTATCAGATTTATATTTCTCTGAATCTACATGTTTATCAAAACTCTGTCTCAGAACTTCTTGGAACTTGGACGTCGGTAACAAGCTTTCAGTGTCTGAAACAAATAAATAATTATTTTCAAGATTATTTTGACTGTAATTTTAATTTTTTTTTATTGTTTTTATTTTGAAGCACAAAACAAATATTGAATATTTAATTTCTCAATGATATATAAATGAATACCATTGGTTGTAAGAGCAAGCGCAGTAGCTGTTTCGGCAATGACCCTAGCTAAAGTGACGACATGGGGTGACACTCCGCTAAGATCCGAACCTAGGCTCAAGTGAAGATCTCCAATATCAGAGTGCCTTCTAACTTGCCTCAGCTGGGACCTGAGTCCTTCGAACCAGCTCGGTGTTTTCTTCAGCACCTCCAAGCCTTCACTCTAAAAAATATACATGCTTTATTATAAAACTTAATATTAATAAAGGAATAAATTATAGGATTCTTTTTTATGTAACCATTTTGCTACGGTAGGCATTGCCATGGAATGCCTAGTGTAGTATGGAGCGCCAAATCGAAAGTGGGAACACCATTTGAGATCAAAAACAATATTTTAGCATTACTTTTAGAATAAAAATGATTTGTTGGAGAATGGAGATAGTTGGGGGGTCCAGTCAAAAAAACAACACCTAATAAGTACAAGACTTATATTTTATGTGTGCCGACGTTTCGACCTACCTTGTAGGCCATCTTCAGGGCTATGAGAGAGAAACAAAAAATATATTAAAAACGTTACAATAACAAGAACATAGTAGCATGTAATGTAGAAAATTAAAATAGTGACAGAGTAATTTTCTACATTACATGTTACAATATTCTTGCTATTGTAAAGTTTTTTATATATTGTTTGTTCTGTTTGTTTCTCTCGCACCTCCTAACTATCTCGATTCTCCATTGTATCATCCAGTCAACTAATTTCCCCTCATACATGAAAAAAATGATTTGTGTTTATATAATTTCACTCAAGTTTATATATAATTTTTCCTAAACTCTAAAATTTGTCTTTAATTTGCATGGAATGTAAACAGATTAAAAATAATTTATAAAAATATTTAAAACAATCAAAATACCTGAGTAAGTGCCAATATAATGTTTATATCGGTGTTAATACTATCAATGGCGCAGAGGATGGCCTTTCCGGTATCTGCGAGCAGCTGTCCTTGATGAATTCCAGTATCGCCCGACTGAAGGATCAGCGTATTGTGCATCGTATTGAAATAAGTTACTATTCTTTCCAAACTTTCAGTATTAACATTTTCATCCACCTGCAATCAAATAATAAATTAATAAAATTAATTCGTAGAATAATTTAAATTCAATTGAATATGATCATACTTTGTCCTGCTTGAGAAGTTCGATGTAAGCGTCTAAAGCTTTTTCCTGTTGTACCATATCTAAATAAGAAGATCCTGCTTTTAGTAATGTTTCGGGCTTACAAGTATTTAATCCGTGAACAAATTGATGAAGTACGCCCTATAAAAATAAAATAATAGTAATTTAATTTTATCCAAAAAAAAAATATATAAGTTAAAACTATGTATATACATAAAACAATAGACTTGGACCATAGATCGCCTAGCCGCCGCGTGTTTTATTCGCCCTGAAGATGGCCTACATTGTAGGCCGAAACGTCGGCACACAATAAATAAGTTACACTTATTTAGGTGTTTTTATTGACTGCATCCCCAACTATTTCTTCCTTATATAAAATAATATATGTTGGTGAGGAAATCGTTGACTGTACGTATCTTGAGCAATGTTGAAAAAGGTCGTGAAGTGCAGTCAATGAATTTTACACAAATAAGTAAGAGGCATAAAGTGAAATAAGTTTAACTTATTTGAGAAAATAAGTTCATTCATCGAAAGTTCATTACATCGAATTTAGTGAAATTCCATGTAATAAATTATTTTTGATTAGCTACAGATAATAAAATATTAACAAATAATTTAATACTTTATGTCGTATACTTTTTAACTTTTTCTAGCCAACAGTAATCGCAACAGTAATCGCCAACATAAACTATTTTTGACAGGATTTTAATTATTTTTTTGCTACTGTACTCTTATATCTTGATAAGATTGCTTCACCTTACATTCAGACAGTTTCAAAATTTTCTAAATTGGATACAAAATTATATAGTATTTGATGTATATTATAATTTATTTTATTGTTATATGATATAATTTTTTATTTAAAAAATTATATCATATAACAATAAAATAAATTATAATAATATTTAATGACTTAAGTCAACAAGATCCAAAAATAAAAGTAATGTTCAATTAACATTCTCCACGTGTATACATCGCAAATTGCGAGAACACGGAGATATAGGATCAGTGAAAAAAAGGGATATGACTGACCGAGAAGCGAACCAGGATGGCTGAGGTGGCTAAAGCACCACCACGGACTGGTGGGAATCCCATCTTTATAACCAGGTCCTGGTCATATCTTCTCTTTTCAAATAAAATATTTGATATATAATTTAGTTTTAAAGAAGCGTTGAATGACTTGTTATTAGATAAAATATCAGAGATTGAACTATACAAATGAATAGCTAGAGGAAGGTTACAGTATTTTAAATAACACAATTTATGTCCTGATCTCCAATGAAAGTAAACATATTTTGATTTAATATCTAAGTCATAAGATTATTATTGTACAGAAAACCTGAAATAAAGAAATATTAAAACTACTTTTACAAATTATAATTACTCATTCTTACCATTAAAATATAAATATGCGTAGAAAACCTTGACATGGCAGAAAACTGTTGAGCTTTTACAACAACTGTTTTATCAACGGTAGCGACTGCTGGAAATTTATCTCTCAACTGCGAAATCAAAACCTGACATTTCGCAAGGAGACGTGGCATCAAGAGGACTAACATCACAGCATCATTGTCTCCTGATAATAAAAATTATACATACAAATTAAAAATTGTATACTAAATTTAATTACATAAAATTTAATTTTCATATATTTAAGATCATAATAAATAATTTCAAGAGATTATAAATTAACTAGCTGTTAAGCTCATAAATCGACGGTCCCTACGTACAAAGCGACATGTCAAAAACTGAGATTTACAGGAGAGCGTAATGAAAGTTCAATTCACTTTTCATTACGCTCTCCTGTAAACTTCAGTTTTTGACATGTCGCTTTGTACGTAGGGACCGTCGAAATATTTTATCAACCATTACAGATAGTACATCTTTGGTAAACTACAATGAGAAAAAGATGGTCCAGGTGGAGTTATAAATAACTTCTAAGGCAAGTCAGATACCGATAGGAATGAAGAATTAAGAAATTAATTAAGTATAAATAAATATAATTAATTAATTACAAATAAATATAAATGATCTAAGTTATGAGCAATATAAATATACCTCCTCTGACAAGGAAAAAATCTGGCATAAAATTCACGAGGTATTGAACGTGCTGTTGAGCCTGATGTACTTCCATATGTCTAAGCTCAAGATCAATTGCACGAGCATGAGCTTTAGTTTCTGCAAACATTTTCTATAAAAAATAAAAAAAAGTTTAAAATAAACAAGTATGTTCATATTATAAATTCTAAAATAAAAAAAAACAACTAAATTCTAGGCATAATTCATTAAATAAAAATACAATAGAGTGTGGATCATAATTAATAATAATTCAAGAAAATAAAATTTTAGAGAAAATACTGATCAAACTTATTTTCTAGGAATGAAAATGTTGATTCCTCCTTTAATCTTTCCATGAAGCCAGATTAAACAAATATTTATTCGTATAATCAACACTCTACAATATTGTAAATTAATTTTTAAGTAATATATAATGAAACTTATTTTGTAATAGTCCAGGATCCCTGGTACATTTTTGCACTTGATTACTATCAAGCTGAATCTTCGTGAATAGCTTTGTTTTGATGAGACACCCAACAATTTCCTTTGCGAAAATTCTCGATTGTGGTAGCTAACAGAGGTAGCAAGGATAAAATATGTCGATTTGATGATTCTCCAAAATTTAAGGATAACGTACCACGCAATTTGTAGGACAATATGACTGTTAAATTATATAAATATTAACTAAGTAAAAAAAAAATCAGCTGGTTAGTAATCATTTTTGATGACCTTGTTATCGATACATGTTGATCGATCAAAACGAAGCTATTCACGAAGATTCATCTTGATAGTAATCAAGTGCTAAAATGTACCAGGGATCCTGGACTACATGTTTTTATTTAACTGCAACAACAAAACTATGATTAGTATTTAAAGAACAATAAAACTTATCTAACTGAGAAACACATACCTTAAAATCGTAAATTTCAGACGGCATTGGCGACGCCTTGGAACTGCTATCGACTTGTAATCTTAAATCTTGGTTTTCTTCTTGAATGCGGCCAACGAGTTCTCTAAATTTAACAATTGTTAATTCTCTATCTGCCAGACTTTCCAGTAATTGCTCAGTCTTTCGTTGCGCCTAAAACATCACAAAAAGGAAAATAAAGACATATTTTTGGAAATTTCATTTGCTCTTTCTGATTATAATAATTTAACTTCCAAGACTTTTATTTTTGAAAAGTATTAATTAAAAACATAAAATTATTATTTTCTTTATTGAGAGGGATTAAATTAGATTTTTATGAATTAAGTAGGGTTTATAGTCTTAAACTCTTTCGTGAATTACTTTTCTGTTTCATACCTACATCTATATTTTATCAAATAAAGTTAATAAAATTATATTTTAAAGAATAACTTAGTAAAATATATATTATTTTTTTAACAAACACAAACAAATTTTTAATGTTAAAATTAGTGAATCAACATTTTGGATTTATAAATAACTAACGCTATTCCATATTATTTAAACTCCACTCAACGATGTCTCCATAATAAAATATGACTTTAAGGAAGGATGGTTTATTTGGCAACTATAGTACAATCAAGATAAATGCAATGTTCCATGGACACCTGCAATTGTTTCATCGACCATCCTCAAACTTTACAAATCTCTAAACTAGGGATGGCCAACCTAAATAATCATAATTTCGCGAGAGAAATGTAAAATTATATATATTTATAAATAAATGGATTTAGAGTTATTATTGTTGTAATTTGTTTTATTGTTATATTGCATAATTTAGAAGGTAGTTTTAACTCATCTATAATTATTATTTGATAAAACAGCTGTTTAGAAGATTATTGAATCTGTAGTATAGTATATAATATTTTCTTAATAAATCGGTTATGTTCTAAAATTTATATTTATGGTTCTTTTTGAATAATTAAACACATCATTATAATTATCTTCCGGGATATTGAGAGTTTTAATTTCTTTTTCCAAAGCAATTATTATGTTTACTACTATTCTTAAGTGTAAACATAGATAATATAAAAATATTGATAAAAAACGCACATTTTCATCATTGTAATGATTTTATCTCAGAATTTCTAAATGTAATTTTTTAATAATATAAGGATGCACAGATAATGTATTTTTTTAATACACTGCTTTTCACTACTTTGGCTAAAAATATATTGTTGAGGGTCAAAATAGGTTGAGAAATAAATCAAAATAATTATCGATCTTTAGCATATCCGAAGGGAGCGGGGTGGCTCAGTGGTAGAGCACTGAGCAGCCATACCGGAAATCCTGGTTCAAATCCCGCTGCAGGCAGTTACTTTTATTCTCTCTTTGTAGTCTACTTTATAGACTATTTTATAGTCTCTTTGCAGCGGGAGATGGATCATAGGGGGATCCAGGACCATCCTGGGGCTCACCCAGCCTCTAAAAAGTATTATAAAAATAGGGTACCCAAAATAAGGGGGAAAAACCTGGCGGTTGAGCGTGACCTAGGACAAGTCACCTCCTTGCAGAACCATTGTCCATGAAACAGTAGTCTCTATCATGTACTGAACCCCAGACTCGTTCATGGGTCGTAGTGGTTACAGGTTTTAGCATATCCGAAAGCGGACCACCATAAAGTTAACATAAATTTATAAGGAATTTATTTAACAATTGAAAATATTCTAATACTTATTAAATAATTATTTATCAATTTCATATAAGGGTTTATTCAGAGAAAACACAATTTTTGTATGCATAATTGATTTTGCACGCCATCATCTGGGAAGAAGTTAGGCATGCTGGAGAGGAGCAAGAGAGGAGAATTGGTTCGGGAAAGGGACACCCGGGTCAAAATCTATTGAGGGCATCCCCACACTACGCAGCGGTAGAGAGGGAAGGATTATGATGATGATAATTGATTTCAATGTAATACAAATGGCATTGCCGCTTGCTACCGGCGACTCCCTCCATATTTCACTCTCCTCTACAAATGAAAGTCCACGAGAGAGAGTCTCCAAGTTATCTCTCTCTATGAATGTAGGCCGAGGTGCGAGGAGCTCCCACGCGAAGACTCTCTTGGAATTAGAACGTTATATGTATTAGTTGATGGACCTGTTTCCAGTTTTCAAGAGGAATTAGTATTATATTGTGACTAAGAAACTTTTTTATGAAGAAGGAGGTTTAGGGCAGAAATTTGATGATAATACATGTAAATGTTTATTTTGAATCTTTGTGCTAAAAAAGTTGTGTTTATCGTTTGAATATTTTTTGGTTTTCATTATCCGATTTAAATGTAGTTTTCATTGAACCCACGGAGATTAAACTTTTATGTTCAATAAAATATTATAAGATTAATAAACTGTTATGTGTGGTAGTCATTTTTTATTTGATTATAAATTTAAATTCATTACAATATATATATTTTGTAAAATTGTGATGAATCTCGCAGGTTGAAAAAATGTTTAAGGTGTGTCACTCATACTTTAAGCTATAGAGAAAAATGGAGTGGGTAAACAAATAGTTATACAAATTAAGTGCTAAGAGAATAAGGATTTTTTTGTATCAAGGATATCGAATAGAATAGTAACAATTAAAAAATGTAAAAAATAATTTTGTACCTCCCAAATTTGTAAATTTTTAAGATCAAGCTCTTGTCTGAAATCTTGTTCTTGCTCTTTAAATCCTTCTTGAAGTTGATCATTAACTTCTTGAAGCTCTTCAAGTTCAGCAACGGTTTCTTCCAATTCTTTCACTTTTTCTTCTAATGAAAGCTTTTGTTGACCTAATGTTTCGACCATCTCTTCAGCGCCTAAAGCTGCATCAACCTGACAAGAAACAAAAATTAGCAATTTAAATAATTCTATAGAATATTAATCATCATAAATTTGTTACATAATATAATAAAAATTAAATTATAAAACAATTACTTGTGAATGTAGTTCATCTATCTGCTCTTCCATTTCAGCTATTCTTGATTTTAATTTTTCGTCACATTTGAGAAGCTGATCAAAATCGGACTGTTTCTCTTCAAAATCCTTCAAAAGTTTTTGTTTTTCATGTTTTTCGTGAGCTGATAAATCTCTTAATCTGTAAGAAAGATGAAGAACAACACTTTTACAATTGAAAAAGATTTTCTTGTTAAAGGACTAAAATAAAGCCATGCTAATAGTTTTTGAGTACATTCTAGTGGTTATCCTTCTATAAGATAGAGGCTTTAGAACATTTGAAAGTCAAAGATCTGTTGATAAAATCACTATAATATTATCTATAGTCTGACAATTTAGAGAAAACCTAAAGCATAACCAGAGGGGGATCTGGAGTGGTGTGAGGAGTTGCCATTGGTTACCAACGTTATAATGTATAATCATTATTATCCACGCTATATTCTTATATCAAGAAGTGGCGTGCACATGCACTCCTCACTGGCGCCGTATTAATTCAGGTATAATTATACTCTTTTACTTTTTAGCCATATAATATTATTGCCTGTTATAACTTTATTTTAGTCACAACGAGGACAAAGGGTGAGTGAAGCAAGCTAAGTAGTGGGATAAAGGACCTGGCTTTACAAGGCATTGCTGGCCGAGGTGACTTCTGTACAGATAGTTTTCTAAATTGCCAGACTACAGTGGAGAGACTCATAAACTATCCTTTTTCTTTGTTATTTATAAACTGTTACTGTTTAAGATATTCTTTTACATATAAGAAATAGAAGAATTAGATGTATAATACTTCTACAATATTTTTATTTTAACGTATGGAAAGAATAAGATAACTGTTACAATAAAGTAAGTGCGAGTTTAGTACCTAAATACTTTAATTCCATTGTATTTATCTATTTCCTTAGATACGTGCCTTATTTGCGTCATTTGTTTAGAAAATTATTATTCTGTTGTTATAATTAATACTATTCTGTCCTGACTTAAATTTTGTTTATTTATTTATTAAACCAGTGTTAATTAAAAAAAAAATTACATATTGTATTGTATAACTGCAAATAAAAATAACTGTAATTAAATAAAAATATGCTATATATTATCTTACCTATAATATAGAGGTCGGACTACAATAATTATGGTTATTGTTTTATTTCAAGTAATTATTAACACTAAGTGGGCCAGACCCAATGGCTACATGTTGTACATTAAAGCCAATAAAGAATTTGTGTATATATATATACTTTTTAGCCATATAACATTATTGCCTATTATAACTTTATTTTAGTCATAATGAGGACAAAGGGTGAGTGAAGCAAGCTAAGTAGTGGGAGAAAGGATGCAACTTTATTATGCACTGCTGGCCAAGGCAATTTCAGTACAGATAGTTTTCTAAATTGTCAGATTATAGCGAAGAGATTCATAAACTATCCTTTTTCTTTGTTATTTATAAACTGCTACTGTAAAATATATTAAGAATATATGTCTTAGAGAATGTTCAAAAAGGCTTGATGCCGACACTACCAATCTCTGCTTACTAACATCTATCCATGGACCGTTAACCAAACCCAAATTTGTTAGATCACTCATAGCGGAATCCTAACACTTAGGCCTCAGTATACTCCTCAGATGATTACCAGTCAGCTTAGTGCTTGTTAACTGTTCAGTAATTCCTTCATTACTGATCACAACAACTATACAAGCCCATCACTTCAACCCTATTAACTGAATGCATGCTTTACAATTCCATATTGTGCAACCTCCTAAATTCTCCAGTAGTCTCATCATTGTTTGGACCGAGTATTCTACGCAATCTTATTTTTAAAAACCTTGAGACAATGTTCATCCTTAAACATTAAGAGCCAGGTTTCATATCCATAAGGAACAGATGGAAGAATGATAGTTTTATAAATTCTAATTGTAAAAAATATTACTTATTAAAATAAATTCATTAAAATCTTTAAAAATTATCTTGGTAATTTAATTAATATTTAGTTAACAGTCGTGGATTGAACCTTTAAAATCAGGGAACCATCCTGACGCTCACTCAATCTATTTAAAGTGGGTAGCCTTGATTTGAGAAACCTTGCGGCTGAGCATGATCTCGGCCAAATAATATTCCTATTCAACCCCTACCAAATACTGAGCTCAAGTACCCTTGATATGTTACCATGCTGCAAGCTTTCCTTGCCAAATTAAAAATAATTTTAATCTAACAAATTTTTTTTGTCCGGATCTAATCTTCAGGCATTCATGAGTCAACAAGATCATTCATCAATATATACATGAAACATATATATCAATATTGCATTGGTATATTGAATAGCAATAAATACCTCATATTAATATAATATAACTCATATTAACCACAATATCAAAATACAAACCTAACAAGGGTTTCCTTGAGCTTTTCATTCTGCTGAAGAAGTTGCTTCATCTTGAAAGGAGTTGCTTCGTCTTCATCTACTGTAATTCCGGCCGCTTCCAACTTGTCAGATAGTTCTGCTTTCACTATTTCCAATTCCATTTCCAGTTCCTCGATCCTTTCCATCGCTTGTTCAAGTTCTTTTTGTAAAGATTCAGCCTAAAACCAATAGTGCTTAAAGATTATCAAACTCGGAGGGAAAATAAAACATTTTAGTCTAGGTTTAAACATTGAATTAAACATTATTTTTAATCATTAAACTAACAATAATAAGCAGTACCAGCAAATTATTCTTAGTTGTTTTGTTTTTTTCAATTGGCACTATAGATCATGCAGATCTTGAGCCAAGCAATGTTGTGTCATCTTGCAGGTATATATTTTTTGAGGGAGTACAGATCCAACCTCACGTTGCTACGAACCATGATTACCACGGTACAGCGACAGGCTGGCCATACCTCCATTACCAGTCCCTTCCACAATTTCCTCTCCTCCATATTGATACTAAGATTCTGTATATCTTGCAACATAAAACCTCAATTTTTAGGTGTGCTAGAATTTCTTACTTTTCTTGTAAGATTACCAAAACTCATTACTGAAAATAAACTAAAAGTATTTATATACAAATTTTTTAATGCCTTCATTCATTCACGTCGCAGCAGACGCTTGAAGCAATTCTTGGCCAGCTAAAAATTCAACATTAAGCTATTATCCTCAAAAATAAAACAAATCTTGTGAAATACAAGTTTTTTGTTACTATTAATTTCCAATAATATGAGTAAGAAGGTAGCTATCAGTGTTCAGGTTATAAACAATGTAGGATAATAGTCCTGGAGACCAGTTAAATTACAAGTACCCTTAAGACAATAAATCTAAAATTTTGAGAGGAGGTTAGAATTTCTTTTCTTGACTGATTACAGAGGAACATTATTAAAAGGAAACCTATATTAAGAAATGAATTAGATAAATAAAATTAAAAGTGGAAGAAACTGAGTTTTACCTTTTCTTCAGCCATTTCTTTATCCAACGTAGCCATTTCTAATGTGTCAGCCATTTCGGATAGTTCATCTTTGGCATCGAGAGCTTCTTGACGTTCACGCTTCGCTCTTTCTAGATCTCGCTTTAATGCAGCTTGAGATTCCATTATTTTGTTTTTAAACTCGGCAGACTGTTCAAGTTGGATATTAAGCGAATCAAGCTCGTGGGACTTTTCTTTATATTTAACTGTAAACAAAAGAAAATAAATAAACAATATGTTTATTATTGCAAAAATGTTTTCTCTAGAAAAATTATATGGACAGACTTCAAAGAAACGAGTGCTATGAAAAAAAAGTGAAAAATGTAGTATAAGCAAGGAGTCAAAAAATATACCTACATACTAGATATTCATGTAATTTTTGAAAAAAGATATATTTTAAAAATTGAAACATTATTTATTAAATTTGGTATTCATTTATTACAGGATGTAAACAATAAATTTAAAAATATTCATCTATATTTTATTGACCTCAAAATTGTAAATGGTCTAAAAATCTATTATTGATTGACATAAGGACCAAATAAAAACATTTGAGCCTTGGAGGTGGTGGGATGCTTCTTAGGTGCATTATTCATGTTTTGTTTTGTTTTTGTTCTTTTGCTTTTTTCTCTATCTACCCTGAGGATGCCTGAATAGGCGAAATATTGGACAGATAATTTCAACTTCTGTTTTAGTTTTTGGGACTTAAGGGCTTTTCGTTGGAATTTTTTTCCATGCTCTTAAAATCAAATTGTTAACATTAATTTTTTTTTTTCATAACAACAAATAAATAAAATACTGACTTCTCATAGTTTCTAGTTTCTCAGAAAGTTCCTTAATCTGTTCTTTGAGTTGCTCCACTTCAGGGCTGGGTTCTAGCTGCAACTTTACAGGCTGCGGAGTGCTTACAGTGGGTCCGGGAGAAACTACTTGTCCCGGCGTAAATTGAGGCTTCAAAGTTTCGACAAAACCTGTCTATAAAATACATTTTGTTAAAACATATATACCCAGTATTTAATTAAACTAAAATATATAAAACTATATTAAGAAGAATTATCTATTATAATAGCAGCTATACTAATCATTAAACAAATTTGGTGCCTTATATCCATTGATTTAAAGGCAATATTTTCAGACATAAACTCTCTTTAAGATATGATTACAATAATTACAATTACTACAAATTATAATTTCTTTTGTATACACTACTTAAAATTTAAATTAAGCATATATATATATATATATATATATATATATATATATATATATATATATATATATACATATATATATTTTTTTTTTTTTTTTAAGGTTACTCAAAGCAAAAACATGTCCCATAACAAAAAACAATCATATTGATCTTAAAAGCAGTTTTATTTTGATATTCACAATGGAACTGAATTTATCTTAAGATCTTCAGCAATGCTAAACATCTAAACCTAATATTGTGTATATATAATTTATCGAACATCCAGAATGAAAGAGGCATAACTCAAAAAATTTATGTTGTGTACCAACACATGCTGCTAAATAATTAGATATCATCTTTTGTTTTGATCTAATAATTGAAGGCTGAATAAAAAAAAAAAACCTGTATCACTGCAACCCATGAACGGGTCCGGGGTTTGGTACATGGTAGAGATTGCACTGTTTCATGGACAGATAGTACACTGTTTCATGGTTGTGCAGGGAGGTGATTTGTCATAGATCTTGCTCTATCCTCAGACTTTTCTCCCTAATTTTGGAGACTTTTAGAGGCTGGGTGAGCCCCAGGAGGGTCCTAGATCCCATATGATCCATCTCCGCCTGCAAACAGACTAAATAAAAGCCTTGCCCTCAGCGGGATTGGAACCAGGATTTCCAGCATGGCAACTCAGTGCTCTACCACTGAGCCACTCCGCTCCCCAAGAAGGCTGAAAGCTCTTTGTAAAAAAGAATTCTGACTACCCAAATTCTGAGTCATACCTCTTTCATTTTAACTGTGCAGTATCCACTAACAGTCGTATAAATCTGCTTTATTCTCGCTAAACAGAATAACTATCCAACATATCATTACTGACAAAACAATACCGCCTAAGTACACTTCGGGCAATTTTACAGGAGAGGAAAAAAACCGCACCGACTGTAGTCTTGGCAATTTATAATCTATTTTTTATAATGCAATTGGGAAAAACCACAATGCAAAGCCTTATGTTTCAAAAATACACACCTACTTACCAGTCGACGTTTCGCCTATTCAGGCATTATCAAGACACCAAAATCAAAAAGGGGGTTATGTGAATCGCATCTCGAAGAAAAAGGTGCAAAACATCCCAACGATCAACAGCCCAAACAGGCTCCAAACACAAGAAGTTGTATGTTGAATGTCTTGGTGGCGGGGTGCTGTCTCATGTTTGGAGCCTGTTTGGGCTGTTGATCGTTGGGATGTTTTGCACCTTTTTCTTCGAGATGCGATTCACATAACCCCCTTTTTGATTTTGGTGTCTTGATAATGCCTGAATAGGCGAAACGTCGACTGGTAAGTAGGTGTGTAATTTTTGAAACATAAGGCTTTGCATTGTGGTTTTTCCCAATTGCATTATAATAAATAATAGTGTTTCTTTTTGAGTTTTTGGCTCTATTTTAGTGGTAATCTATTTTTTATCTATACAATTTTGGAATTATTACTAAAAAGATTGAAGAGACATATCAAAAAATCATGCTCTGCCATGTTGCTGATCTTAATACGTACGTTACCGTTACTAACTCATTTTCAAGTTGTAGATAGGCGGTATTGTTTTGACAGCGACAATATTACACTATCATTATATAAACTAAACTATTTCTAATCGCTGAAATTAACAGGTACAGTAAAACCTCTATTAACGGACACCCCTAAATAGCGGTCACTCCCCGTTACTGGACAATTTTTTTTGCACCAACATTTTAATACAATGTTTAAGGCATTTGAACCTCTATTTAACGAAACCTCTCATTAACGGTCACGGACAGGCTGTGTTGGTTATAAATCGATTAAAAAAACCTCTAAAAGACGGACAGTATGACTTTATCCCTTTCCCGTTTCTCGGAAACAATTAGTTGCTTCCGGTCTAAGAAAATAGGGACAGCTGTGTTTACTTTTGAGTAAAGATTTTCCACATAAATACTTTTTTTTTTATTCTCGAACCTGCTTTATTAAAATTTAGTTCTGTTCTAATCCTCCTGGCTGGCGGCTGAAAATGTCTCCCTCATGTAAGAGACTCACTTTAGAACAAAAAATAAATGTAATCGACGTTTATGACCGGGAAAAGTTAAGTGTACGTGCTAGCGGAAAGACTCAATATCGGTAGGACACAAGTTTAGGGAACACTCAAAAACCGTGCGGTTTTTTTTAAATTTTATTCTACTTATCTTTTAAACACATGTGTAATTGAATACGAGAGAATTAATTTGTACAAATACATACATATTTATGAAAAAATAAAACCTCCCTTTAAAGGACACCTTTAAATAACGGTCAAAAATATTTGCACCAGTGCTGTCCGTTAATTCCAGGTTTTACTGTATTTGAAAAAGCAAAATTTGTTTCGCTTAATGCGGAAATAATTGCAGTAGTTTAAAAATTAAACTGTAAACAATTGGGCATTATTCTAATCATCTATACTAAGCATTTTTCATAGCAAATTTGTATTAATATGTAATCAGCTGATAATAATGAAAGTAATAACGTTTCATACTAAAATTAGTTAGTACTTAGTTTTTCTTTTAGATAAAAACATGATAATGCAAAAAAGAAAAAATCATAATCCACAAGACTAGGAATGCTATCGATAATCTCTCATTAAAATTATTAACCTATCTTTTTTTTCTTTCAACAAGTCATCCAGGTAAATTAGTGGTTGAATATTCTAAGGAGAATATTTACACTTGAATGAGTGATAGAGTGTTTCTAATCTATATGTAATTTTAAAAAATTATGATATAGTCACACATTCAGCAATTTTGGTGCAAAACAGTTGATTGACTTGTTTACGACAATTCACTGGATAACAGCTAAGAATGAATTCAAAACTTATTTCTACTGGTTTCAAATTAAAAATTATTTCTATTGTTGCAATGCTTAATAGTCCAGTTTCTTCAAAACATTGTTTTGTTTTTTTTCATAATTATGAGGTTTAAATCATCCTGTAATAGAACATTTATAACAGAATTACCAAAATCTAGTAACCATAATTGTTAGGTTAGGTTTTTTTTCACATATTATACTAAAATGAAATTATTCATAAATATTTCGATCAGTTGATAAATAAAATTAAACTTATTTTTAAGTAAATATAATTATGCATAAATAGCTAAATAAAGGTTAATGTTAAATCATTATAATATATTATGTGCAAAATATTTATAATCTGTTAAATTTTGGCATTAGAATAACAAATACTACGTGACCACGTAAATAAATATACATATTGACAAGATAAAAGTCAATGTGTTATTAACAAAAAATTAGATAATTAGTACAGCCTGCAATATTGTTATACATTAGAACCTTACAAGACATTGTTAAAACATTTAATTAATACATTCCTCCATATTAAAAATTAAGTTGACCAAAAGGACAGAGTAGTATGAAAAATATAAACTTTCCTCCAATAATTTTACAACATTTACAGCAATTTTTTTTTCTTCTATTAAATGCAGGTAAAGTAATTTAAATAATCACCAAGATAACATCTAAGGGAATCTTTTTTTTTTTAATAAAATAAAATTGGCCTATTCCTAAACCCACATGAACACTTCAAATACAGCGTAGATTATCCGAACTGATTTGGCAAAGATACAAGGAAGGATCAGCATTGCCATTCCTATGTATGTTTGAAGAGTATTGTCTCTAAAACTTGATTTCCTGGAACTATGACTTAATATTCACTATTATACTTAAAAGAAATAGAGATTTAGCTGCCATGAAGAAGAAGTCAGAATTGGAGCAAACTAATATTTCAACTTTTTAGTGTCACCATCATAAATATTGCTATGTGTATACATATTTTTATAGACATTTATTTTTTTTTTTTTATTACGTTATATGTATTTTTTTTAACTTATGTACTATGCAGTAAAATAAAGATTTTTTAAATACAAACATAGTGACTGTTCGTTATTTGTGTTGATTAGCATTCTCCTTCCATTAAGAGAATTTCAGTTATCCAAACTTTTTATTATCTGAACCACAAATGAGGAGATAAGTTCAAATGATCAATGCTCTACTATATATCACACTTGCAGACTTAACAGTCATCAGAGCAAAATGGTAACAGTACTGATATTCAAATTAATTTGATATTTATTATTATTTTGGTATAAGATTAATAAATCATCATCATCATAATGTTTGCCTACCGCCGAAGCAGTGTGAGGAAACCCTTTGTAAGGCTCGACCCAGCTGTCCCTGTCCTGTACCAGCTCATTTTTTCAATCCCAATTCATTCCTCTTTTCGCGAATACTTCCTTCACTGCGTCTTCCCACTTCAGTTTTGGTCTTCTTCTCCCTCTAGCGTAGTGGAGCAGCTTGGCTCTATACGTAACAGATGTCCAAACTATCTGAGCCTTTTCTGTTCTATTACTTCCGTGGTTCGTAATATGTCAAGATGTATCCTTATTGTCTCGTTACAGACTCAGTCTATATTTCTTCTTCTTACCTCTTCGTCTTTCCTTCCACCTAAAAGCTTCATTACAGCAGCCTGATGCATTTGTTTATGCTTTGTTGTTAGGAGTCCATGACTCCGAGGAAAATGTCAAGATTGGTAGGGAAGAAAGACTTGTGGACAGCCATCTTTGTCTTATTTTTTTCCACCTCGCCTTGGTTAAATAAATAAAAATAAAAATGAGTAGTAGCACTGAAGTGATGCACATATCAAAACTTTATTCTACGTTTTACACATTTACAAACGGGACAGACATTGCATGTGTGATATAAGGTATCATAAGAAACTTGAATATTGTGCAGAAGTGAAACAAAAGAAATGGCAATATCTTGATCGACAAAACATAGAAGGAATATATGTAAAATTTTATTATTCGCCTAGAAAGGATAGTGTGAAAATAATCATGTTCTGATACACTCAAGCGCATGATCAAAATGTCCATATTTTTAGACTCAGACGGACTCAACATTAAATGAGATGTCTATAAACGTTTATAAATACGATCTACAATGCAACACTATTAATGTGGTGTAAACAATAACTTATGGGTTAACACAAATTGTAACATTATGTATGGCAACTAAATGTGCTGTAGAGTATCAGACCCATCTGCTGAGTCAGTGAAGATATTATATGTGAGATCTAAGATCTACAGTGACAACAAAGAAGAATAGATGGCAGTTAAGAAATCCCTTATTTATATATATACTTGTTTAATGGTAAAAACTATTTTTAACAACTAAATAACCTAATCTTAAATAAAAGACGCTACTACAACTAACTGTGATTAAAAAAAAGATTAAGAAAGAGGTGTGATAATTGGCCTTTTAATACATAGTTATAAACTTACATTAAAAAAATTACACCTCTGAAGCAAAGCTGAAATGCAGTGCAAATAGTAAAAAGCTTTATATGTGCAACAACTTTTTTTAAAAATATAATAATAATATTGAATACGAAAGACAGGAATAAAAACTAGTCGCTACTTAGGGAGAAGGGCAGCAAGTAAAATTGAGTAGCATATAATACTGAAACTCATGCTTCTTCTCCATTCAGGAGGAAAGGAGAGGGAAAAAAAATCAAGCAATGGGGAAATTAATGGAAAATGAAATGAATCAATTGAATTTCTTAATTCTGAATAGTTAAAAATGTATCGGTTGGCAACGTAATTTTGACATATGCGTAGTCAAAAAATGGTTTTAAATATAATGTAACAATAATATATAATCCTTTATTATTATTATTAGTTTGAATTAAATATGGTAATTTTTTTTAGAACAAAAAAACAGAGTACAAACATAAAACAATTTTGTTAAAAGGGGCACAAGCTATCTTTAAATAACAAGCACAAGTCTCAGCCAACACACGGTAATTCTTTTTTGTTTGTTTTTTTCTTGCCTGACTCCTTATTGAACTGTCAACCATTTTAGCCATAGGTTGGTCACCCTTTAACATTTACATAAAAGGATTAACATTTTCGTTATAATGCGTACTATTTACAAAGAAGTGTGCAAATATCACAGTAGAAAAAAAAAAAAGAGAAAAAGAAAATCTAAGAAGAACGGTTGTGGTGTTCCTATCTCTGGAAGAAAATTCAATAAATATTTTGTTTTTGATTATTATTATTATGTTACAGAAAAAATGCTGTTAAACTCATTCTTAGAAAATGTTATCCTCTACAGATCCGAAACATAGACAATAACGAAAAAGGAGGAAAGGAAGTTGTTGGTCACGGAGATGGACTTCTGGAGACGTTACATTTCTAGAACTCAACACGTTCCTTACAGTAAAATAAGGCATCTGGTAGAGCAGGAAACAACTATCCTCTACATATCATTTTTCATACATTTTACTTATGTAAACTCTAGGAGTCTATTATTATACATTTTATGTTTTATCTATAATTAAACTAGGTTTTCCGTACTTTTATATCTCACCTTTTTATATTTATATTTTTTCATTCTGTATCTTTCGGTTTACCTTCTCATTTTTCTTTCTCTTTGTATTTTGTTTACATTATCTCCCTTCTGTACATTTATTCTGTAATTTTTTTATTCATTATCCTTAATAATATATCCATCACTATTTTTTACTTTTCTATTACTCTATATGTTATTATATTCTTGGTACTGTAATGTTTTTTTATAATTATTTTGGTTTTATTTGTTTTTTCTCTCATAGCCCTGAAGATGACCGACAAAGTAGGTCGAAACGTCGGCACAAATAAAAAATAAGTCTTCACTTATTTAGTGTTTATTTAATGACTGCACCACCCAACTATTTCTATCCTCAATAATAGAAACAAAGAGACTAAAATGGTATGGCCACTTAAAAAGAATGTCAGAGGAATGATGGTCTACAATGATCTTTGACTACAGCCCGGCAGAACTGAGGAAAAGAGAGTGCCCCATTACTTAGAGAGGCAAACTGTGTGGACCGAGATCTTTGGCAAGATCAATAAACAACTAGGTTGTAAAAAAAAATCATTGAATGTATATTATTATATTAATTGATTTTTTACAATATTATAATTTATTTTTATATAATGATTCTTTCGTGGCTCTACAAACCATCAATGAGCCTTGGCCCCTCTATACGCTCCTGCCAGTATTATATAACCTAATATAAACACTGTAAAATATAATAAGGCGAAACTACCAAAAAGAACAGCAAATCACACAAATTTCAATGGAAATAATTACTAAAACTTGAATTATGCCGTCCTTCGGAAGGGGCGTTAAACGGGGGTCCCGAGCCTGTATGATGTCAGGTACTCGTTAAAAATCTCTATCCTAATTAAACCTGGATTGGCAAAATTTAGAGCTCCCACTGTAGTATCGGCCGATTAGCTATAGCAGCATAAAGTGACGTTAAATAAACAAACATACTTGAGTTACATATGTTTTTAAATGTACAAGTAACAGGTTATTTACGAAATGTCGACTGAAATTACAGTAACCAGTAAAGTAGATGTACAACGGAATTAAAAGATTATTTCCGATATTTTTTTTTTTGTTATTAAGGAATAATTATCAAATAAAAACAAGTAGATATCTTTATGAAGGTAATATCTGATTTTCTATTTTCTTAATAAGATATGATCTGATAGCAAGATGTTAACAATTAGAATGATTACAGAGATAAGAGGTGATGAAATTGGGAAATCGGCATGAAATAATACCTATTTTCTGTGATAAATGCATACTTCTGAATGGTTAATGAGAATGAAATGGAAATAAATATATGTATATATAAAAAAAGGAAAACAAAGCTTAGTGAAGAGCAATTAACCCTGACCATAAATCTATCGTCATGCTTTTGGTTACTCGCTTGTAAATGAAATTTACTTGTTTGCTTGTCGGTATGAGGGATTTGACTGGCCTTTTTGGTGTCATACTCGGCCTCCTGAGGGAGGAAGACCTCTGCAACACAGTACCAACAGCTCTCCAATAAGTTCAAAGAACAGAAATTATAAACTTACCACAATTAAAAATTAAAAATAAATAAATGCATATAAAAATGTGATATTTAAAAAAAAAAAAAAAAAAAGGTAATTATTCCGCAGGTTATTGCTTCGAGTCGAGTCACAACAAGTTTTAGCTTTTCATTCGTTTCCCTTTTAATATTTACGAAAAATTCAAGTTATCATGAGCTTTAGTATGGAAAAAAATCTAAACTTCGGTAATCATTTCATCTAGAAATGAACGTTTCAACATGGATATATCATCTATACTTTGAAATAATAGTTGTGAAACTTTTATTTCTTGATGAAATTATTACTGAAATATACTCATGACCCATTATTACATTATCTTTCCCATACTACAGCTCATGATAACTTGTATTTTTGGAAAATATTAAAAATGAAGCGAATAAACAGTTAAAACTTGTAACTCAACTCGGAGCGACAACCTGAGGAACAAATACCTAAAAAAAAAAATCAAAATAAAATGAAAAGAAGATAAAATAATAAATCATGTACAGTACAGCAAAATGAGTAAAATTGAGAATGTCTGTCATAATAATCGAATTTGGATAATAATTTAAAATATAAAAATATATTTTTTAATAATGGAATATACCACCTGATTATTTAAAAAGATACTCTCAGAAGACAATTAAAAAAAAAAAAAAAAAGGAAACAAAATCTTTTAAAATCAAAATTGGAGAGATGATGGTGAACGAAGAAGCAAGTGCTAATGTGGAATAAGAATTTCTTGTGCTAGAAAATAAAACAAAAAATGGAAAGTTGTATGACAGCTACCTTATTTAGAAAACTTATTAAACATTTATTAAATTAATGTCAACACTATAAATAAAAAAAATACTAGATTTGAAACCTAAAAAAAAAAAAACTTTCATAACTAAAATTAATCCTTTGGAGGCGGGAGATAGTGGGCATAACTTTTATAAAAATGTTTACAAAATATTTTTTATACTTTTTGTTAACTAAAATAACAAAATTGTATTAATCATTATAGACTACTTACAAAATATTATAGGACATCTCAGCAAATTATAAAGCATCACAAGGTTCATAATTGTAAAGGAAATCTCTATTAAATCCTATTTTATTACAGTTCAACTGATAATAAACTAACAAATAAAACAATAGTTATATGTCATAAAACTTTCCAAAAAAAATAAGAAAAGTATTCTGAATATAATATAATTAACTCTGAAAAAGCTTATTCAGCAAGAAAGTGCAAATAATAAATAATATTTTTAGATTTCAATCTTTAAAAGATACAATGAAAAAGAAAAAAAAAATTAACTATATCTTAAAATCAGCAAAACATAAAAATAAATTACAGCGGATGAATCGGGTGCAAGTACGGTATTATACTGTACCTCGATAAATGATGCTCTTTTTGGATTAGGTGGCTCCGTAAGGGATGATGTCGAAGCGGTCATGTCCTCGCGACTTCTGGCTTCTTTAGTAGTCCTTCCGCCTAATGATAGTCTCGAACTGATAGGAACATCAGGTACATTAATAATTAGTAGATCATTGGATAATAGAACCAAAGAGATAACAAAAAATTTCACTTGATACACATAAAATAATAAAATCAATGCTTATCTAAACCAGAGGTTCCCTAATTTTATTTAGACACTTGTGTATTAGCCAGTACTCATGAAACCTACCCCCTATCTCGTATAACCTCTTCTTATCACTTATCTCATTTTTAGTTATTTATTGTCTATTTAAATTTCTGTACTGTTTATTGAATTTAATTTTGCTTTTTTATATTATTCCTTTTGCTATTGCCTATTTAAAATGGACAGAATAACCCTTGGGAATAGCCACCTTTAAAAGAAGAAGATTTTTAAATACTTTCTGTAGTTCAAAATAATTCCGAAGATGAAATTGTGTGAAAAAGGTGATCAAATGGATTATGACAAGGACAGAAATGGAGATGATTTTGATGGAAAAAAAAAACCAAGTGAGAATTTTTTTTATTCTCAACTGGTATCGCACAGCAGAGTGGAAGGGCTCAGTGGTAGAGCACTGAGTAGCCATGCCGGAAATCCTGATTCAAATCCCACTGCGGGCAAGACTTTTATTTAGTCTGTTTGCAGCTGGAGATGGATCATTTAGTTCAGTACATAACCCCAGACCCGTTCACGAGTTGTAGTGGTACAGGTTAAAAAAACACCCCTAGATTTGTCATCATGCCTCCCAGGTTGGGAACCTCTGATATATAATATAAAAAAAACATAACATCGTACTAAAAATATATCAAAAATGATTTTTTTCTTAGCTAAAATTCATTTTCTATTTCTGTAAAATGAGTGATAAATCTTAATGAGCTCTGAATAAAACATGGAATAGAAGAATAGAAAAAATCTTTAATTTAGGGCTACATACTAGTAATGATCATTAATTATTATTACTAATTAATAATGATTTGCAAAAAAGTAAATAAATTAGAGCCAGGAGATTCATATACATTAAAACAATCAAATCAAAATAAAAAAGGAAAATAATTCTTGTAAAATGTTACAAATGAGTTACAAATAAAAAATCGAATAATCATAAAAAAACGTAATAGTTAATATAAATATTTGAATTTTAAGATGAAAATGATATTTATGTAACTAATTATATATAAATACAAAAAACACACTAAAAATAAAAAATCAGCTAAATATTTATCTTAAAATTTTGATTAATATAATATTAAATTAAACAATTTGAAAAGAGTATTTGGCTTTTATAATAATTGAACTTCAACATCCTTAGTTGACTAAATAATTTAAAAAAAATATGAAATAAAATATATACAAACAGTGAATTAAAAGTTGTGTAGAAACCTTAATATCTTATAGCTTAACACTATGCTTAACCAGTGTCTGATTAGCTACAAAAGCAGAAAGAGAGTTTTAAATTTTGGTAAGGAAGGGATATTCCAGATATTGGGAGGAAGAGAATTTCAGAAAGGAACAAGCGATAAAAGAATGTTGGAAAGATGCAGAACTATGGAAATATGAATAAGGTCAGAGGAACGAGATCTTATAGACTTAGAGTAAATAGGGGACTTAAATTGAAGGAAATTGTAGACACAGAAAGAGCATTTGCTGTTAATCACATGGTGAAGGAATGCGTTTAGTAAATACACGGTGTACACATACATAAAATGTCTGCTGTGGATAACACATAACTTTTTTTAAACATATCAAACAATAAATTAAATATAAATATAAATTAAAATAAGCATGCACAGCATAAAGTATTTTCAAATGATCAACATTATCTATACATTCATTAACTATTTATTGTTAAAAAATAATAGTTACTATTACTAAAATAAAAAACTAATCAAAATAAATGTATCCATTGAAATCTAAAAACAACAATATGTGTCCGATTTTACTTAAAATAAATAAATAAACAAAATAAGTCTAACTTATTATTTATTGTGCCCAAGTTACAGTCTAACTTAAAGGCCATCATTGGGGCTGAGAAAAACAAAAACAATACAGCACAAAAATAAACAAGGAGTAATAAAATAGATATTGTCCAGAAATAACTGGAATGCGAAAAGAATAATCCTTGCCAATGTTTCCAACTATGACCAACGATTCTTCTTAGTAAGCATCTAATTACTAACTAGAATCCTTTCTTCACAATCTGTAAAAGCAAGTAGAGAAACTAACGAGTAAGTAGAGTAGTATTAAAATAAGAGATTTAAGTTGAAGGTTACGAGGCCATCTTTCTAAATCCTCTGAATATTATCGAGAATTGAAGAGGAAGTTAGGTTTGAAACTACTGGGTTTCAGAAGGAATAAAGTTTGTCAAATAATTCATTCTCCTAAGCTTTCTATAAAAACTAATTAGTCCTTTCTTCAAAATTCAAATATATTATCAATTTTTTAAAATTAAATGGATATCTCACAGGGTCTGAAAATTTAGAAAACTACTATTTGCAAAATTGGAGGCAGGGCTAGGGAAGTGTGGTGGGGAGAAGGGAACTCCCCCCCCTTGACATAGGGTCATGGGCGTCTTTACTAGAACTAACCATAGCAGGACAAAAAATCTGGAATAAAGTCTAAGATACAATAACATAAATTTCCAACACAAAACAATAACATAAATAAATAATGAAATTACAAAATGAAGTCCAAGGGTAGGAGGTCGAGCGGAAAACGATAATAACTCGAAGAGGGAGCAAAGATATAAACGTAAGAAAGAGAAAACATGGTCATGATGAGGAAAAATGGTGAGTAAAGTGAGCTAGGTAGTAGGGGAAAGGGCATGTCTTCTCCTTTTGCGGTCGGACCGGAGGCGAATTTGTTTTCTAAATTGTCAAACATTAGAAATAAATGTATGAGAGGAAAATAGTTGACTGGATGATCCAATATAAAGGAGATAGTTGGGGGTGCAGTAAAAAAAAACACTGAATAAGTACTAGACTTATAATTATGTGCCGACGTTTCGACCTACAGTGTAGGTCATCTTCAGGGCGATTTGGAGAGAGTTAGCCGATTTAGTTTTTTTTTTTTTTTTTTTTAGAGTTAGGCGATTAGTAATGATTGTTAGCCAGCCGTTGCACCCAACGGCTTCTCTCTCCAAATCGCCCTGAAGATGACCTACACTGTAGGTCGAAACGTCGGCACATAATTATAAGTCTAGTATTTATTCAGTGTTTTTTTTACTGCACCACCCAACTATCTCCTTTACATTAGAAATAAATCTTCATTAGTTAATTGAGGAAAATAGATATATATATATTTGACTAAGGAGACACTATGACAATTATTTTTTATTTATGTTATTACAAATTTGATTTTTTTTTTCAAAGGAGTGTTCATTTAAGAAGTTTTACTGATTTAACTTTTTTTTTTTTTTAATACAACTAAATGTTACACAATAAAAGCAGAAGATAGAAGAAGATAAACAAAGATAAATAAGAATAACTTAAAAGCAGGTAAGAACTTAAAAACACATAAAAATCAGCCATATATGTGTACATTCATAAATACCAACAATAAATAAACTAGTGGAATAATGGTTGTTTACTAAAATAAAGTAAGCATTTACAAATTATTATAATACAGCCTGAAACATATAAGATTCCGAATGTGAAAAGTTGCAGCATGCTCTTCAAAAGTCACAGATCGAGAAAGCGCCAGAAAGAAAATCTTACAATAAATAGTAACAAAAATAATTATAAAACTACCTTATTTTAGGAGTCGGATGGGATGCAGGAGATGATTTTCTACGAATACTTCATTATCCAAATGCAAGCACACAAAAATAAAAAAATAAATTTAATATAATTTTTTTTCACTAGATTCTCTTTGTTCTTGACAAACAGAAATGTCAAGACTAAGGCAGCATTCATTTATTTCAGAAATGAATAAACTTCTTACATAATCTATTTTATAGAATTTCCAATAAATAATATAATATTTTCTTGTACCTAATAAAAAAATAACTAAACAGCTAAGAGCATATATTGTCTTTATGGTATAAAGACTTTTTGTGAATAGTTGTAAATAATAAATGTAATGTAAAAACAATATATCACCAGTTATTGTTAACTAATCTCCATCTGCAGACTACTGCCGAAACCTAATTCTTAATGATTATCCAGAGATTTTACTTTTCTGATTAGTTGTTTTTTGCATATGTTTAGGTAATCATAATCGAACAAAGGACATCATTACTCTTCCTTTTCCCAAGACATAAATTACCGAACTCTTCAATATTATAGCTCCTGTAATTCTGCTCTGGAGTGACTCAGTGGTAGAGCGCTGAGTTGCCGTGATGGTGTGAGCTGAGTCTTAGGTTCAATTTACCCTGCTGACAGATTTTATTGAATCTGTTAGCAGCTGGGGATGGATCTTTCGAGATCCATCGAGACTCTTCCGGGGCTCACACAGCCTCTAAAAAGTGGGTACCAAAACAGGAAGAAAAATCTTGCAGTTGAGCATGATCTAGAACAAATACAAATCACCTCCCTGCAAAACTATTGCCCAAAAAACGGTAAAGTCTCTAACAAGTAGTCAATCCGTTCATGGATTGAAATGGTACAGTTTTTTATTTCTCGATATTATTGCATAACCATAACCCTATCCGTAACTTGTGTAAAACTCTATAATCTTCATTAAAGATTCTAAAGCTTCAAATATATTCCGCACTAACCCATAATACCACAAGTATATTTATCTCTGAGATTTAAAGCTTTAATGGTGTTGTATCTTGTACCTTTGTAATAAAGAATTCTCTAGTGCTAAATTATATCATCATCAGTGGCGCAACAATCCAGTTATTGAGTCAGGGCCTCCTCTAGCAGCTTTCCCCATCCCTCTCTTTCTTGTGCATGCACGATCTAATTCTGCAGACCTAGCAGATTGCTAAAATCCTTCAGGACTCTGTCTCTCCACCGAAGCTTCGGTCTCCCGATGCTTCTTGATCCATACACTTGTTCGGTCATAATATTTTTCTACTAAATTAAATAGTTCAGTAAAAAGTGAATCACATTGTTTTAAACCCAAGTGAACCTCTTGTTATATTCGATATTTGTTATATTCAAATTTTTTTTTCTAATATTTGGCCTAAGGAAAGTATTTGATTGATAGTTGAATGGATTCGTTTTATAACTATTGGTAATCTCCAATAATTTCCCTAGTTTATTCCTTAATTAAACTAGTTAGAATTAATGAGCATATTTTATAACAAGCCAGGAGAAGGAGCATTCCATCATCAGCCATGAAATGAAGCAGTAACAAAACAGGATTCAAATTGATAACCAAAAGAAGCGAAAAGATTTTTATGGGAATAATTCAAATCAGCAATTCAAGGAAAGATAAAAAAAAAAACATTTTGTTTCAAGATTTTTTCTTCTTTAAATCGCTCAATCAGCCACCATTTTTCGCACTGATAAGTGCCTTAATTTTGATTCTGACCGAGTCACTTCTTGGTATACTTGATAATCAAGAATTAAATTAGTATTAAAAGGAAAAAGCTAGATCATCAGAGTTCCATTATTATCAAAATTGTTTTTTCACCGAAATACAAAATTGAAATCATCAAATAATCAAAATGGCGAATCAGGAAGGAAATAACTGGGACATTAAAAAACACTTTCTAACACCAACTTAATAGACATTTTCAATCTTCTCTGTAAAATAATTTACAGCAGCTGTAGAAATGACAGAAGCTTAGCAATGGCAAAAATATGTCATAAGGTTTATCATTGTAAAACTGAATTAAGCTGCATCTTAAAACTCCTCTGCCGTTCTTCAATAAAATTTTACTTTTTGCATTCAGCGTCATTTTCTACTACGACTAGAACTACCAAGACTGTCATTTTGACGGTTTAAAAACATTTTTTCCAAAAAAAAAAAAAAAATGTTGATATAAAATTGTTACTTTTCTGAAACTATATGACGACTTTTATTTAAATGCTAGTATGTAGTAATATTACTTTGTAAGACATTTTGATACTGAAACAAATTTCAATGACAACTTGAACTTCTTCATTTCAATTCTTGTAAATATCAAGTATCTAGATGAAAGAATTTTCCCGATACCAGCAGCTTATAAATTTCAGTTTTAATTCTTAATTAATTGATAATTACAATTTTAATTAAATAAATTAAAATTAGTGAACCATTAAACACTATTTATTTTAGAAAATTATAAGTGTTCCTCCCTTAACATACTGATCGCTGAACAGAATTTTTTTATATCTTGAGAAGGGAAATTAATAAAAAAGATCAAAAGACAGAATGTCAAACCTGTTAATCTATTAAGAAGTCTAATTAGCTTAATAATCAAGTAGATTAAATATAAAGATTTCTTCTTAATAATAACAATAATAGTAATCAAATTGATTACCTATTTTACTTATTTCTTCAGGATATTATTTTAGCTTATATTATGAATTTTATTCATTATACAAAGAAAAAAAAATTGTTTTATATTCAGATAAATATAACTTGGTAATAAATTTACAACAAAGACCTTTGCAAGAGTAGTAATCTGTAAGAACCGCAGAATGATCAAACAGCACATTCCTATATATTTTTTTTAAATAGTCATAGTAAGAGCATTCCTAAGATTTGAAGTTTTAAAAGTTTTAACAGATAAATATGTTGTAAAAGAGATTTATAATGCACTTTTAAGTATTTTAATTACCAAGTAGTGATGGCCAATTTCTGGCATAGTAAGCTGCAGACATCTACAGTTTAGGAGCCATTACCATTACCATTTTCAGTAGATATGTCCACATTAAAACCAACTTTGGTTATTCAAGCACAAACACACATATAGCTCTAATAAAACACAAGACAACTAACAGCGACTGCAGAAGATTTGCCCTAATATTGTGTGGATAATTGAACTTTTTTCCAATATAAGCCAATGTGACAGTATAAGATCTATAATTTGGCAATTATACCTCTTTCATTGTCACACCTGATTTTATTACCATTCTATTTTATCATGTTAAATAGGTTCACTGTACCTTATTGAGTTTTGAGTTATTAAGGCATATACTAAACTAACGTTAAAAAAAAAATGAGTATGAAACATTTAGACGTTTAAACATATTAATACGGGTACAAGATGGCATCATAAATTAAAACTACAGGGGGAAAATGAGGTAACTCATCACTTTTTCATAAAAGTTCAGGAAAGCAAAATTAATCTCAAAATCTATCGGTATAATTATCATCATTATTGTTGCTACAGTCCATAAAGATTGCTGGTAATGTCAATCTTACAATGAATAGTATGTTTGAGGAGCTTGAAGAGAGGAGCTCGGGGTATCCGCGTTTTCTCGTTCTTCCACAACACCGTTCAGATGAACTAATTTTTCTCTTATGCACACTTTTAGCAGTAATGAGCCATTTAAACTCGTTTTAAACCACTTTTGACCATACTATCATGTTTGTAATGGGCAAATCTATCAGAAACCGCTGTTGCCAATATTGAGGGAAAAAATTGTGTTACCTCATTTTTCCCCTGTATTCTACAAATATAGTGGCATGAATGATTTAAACAATGAAAATTTGATAATATTAATGAACTTCATGCACCTAAAGTATTTACTAACATTTCTTTTCTTCATTTAATAATAAAATTAACTCACCTTGTTAGTCTTGTTTTGGGAGTCTTGATTGATTCATCAAGAGAGGAGGTAGATGTTGATAAATCTATTCTGCTCCCAGTATCAGTAAGTAAAGTCAATTGAGATTGTCGAACAAACATACCATAGTTATCTTTGCACTAAAAATAATAAAATTTAATAACAAAAGCTCTGAAAATAAATAATTTCATTCAAAAACACTCAGCCTTACATGAAAATATGCTTTCCCTTGAATAGTTCCATTATTTTTTCCTTTGGGCTCATCTAAAATTATTCCTATCCATTTTCCTGAAGCGAACATCGTTGACCCAACATAAGCAACTTCTCCTTGGACGTTCTTTCCGGTCACTTCAACTCTTTGGCCAATTTGAAGAGTGATAGACATTTTGAAAAATGTTATTTGCCTGTGAATAAAATACAACTTTATTAGGGAGGATTCTGAGGATATTGAGATTAATGAGTCATTTTAATTAAATATGAGTTCACTTTTATTAAACTTACAGAAAACCCTTCAAGTTACATAAAATATTTAATGAGGTGTAAGTAGAAAAATATCACAGTAAATTTAAAAGCAATAAAAAAGTTCACATGGACCATAATCTAATTCCCCACAGAAAATCATAAACACTCATGTTCAATGTTTTTTATAAGTAAAGCACATTTTCTGTTCTGTTAAAGTTATTCACTGTAGTTATATTCTAACTCAGCCTACATTTTATCATTATGCTATATAAAATACAGATTTAAAAAAAATAAAATTATGCATAATTAAGTCATGTTTGATTTTGTTACAGTTTATTGAATGAGCCTGTTTGTACTCCAATCAGGACATGATACTGATAATGATAAAACTCGTGTCCCAACTCAAGTTTTGAACCCAAAAATGCGTAGAAAACATTAGAACTAAGAACATAAAATGAATACAAATCTTGGTTTACAAACTTCTGTTCACAGACTACTACTCAAACCCATTAGAACAGTCTTAACGCAATCCTCTCACCTATGCCACGATCTACATCTTAGGCATTTACCAATCAGCACAGCACTTATTAACATTATAGGAATTTGTTCATTACTCAACCCAAAAACATTATAAGCCCATCTTGATAAACATTGATATTCAAGAAAACCTGCCACAGAATAATTAAACAAATTAACACTAAAGGATTCAGTTTAATTAAGTGAGATTTTCCTTAAACCCCATTGTTATGATTATTATGAAATGGTTTTTAATGTATGCATGTATGCATAGATATCTAATATATGTATCATTTATATATAACAGAAATCTGAATGTATTAGTACCCTAGTATTTTGAGTCCTACCTTCAAAAGGAGATTCAAATTCAATATTGATATAAATCAAAATAAATATAAATTAATTTATTTTAAAAAATTATCACAGTCCATACTCTTCAGCCAGATAATACTTTTATTTTTATTAACAAGTAATAAATATTTGTATTTAAACAAATATTTACAATTAAACTTGTTCAATACTTCTGAAACTACTGAGAAGACTCCAAACCTTAACACCAGCACGATAATAACTTTGACATTTGAACCTGAAGCTAATAGAGTGCGCTGTTTAAGTTATTTTTAAGCATTATTTTTATTATTACAGGTAGTTTTAAATTATTAATGACGTATAAGCATAGTTAATAAATTAATATTGGTTTCCTATTTCTTTTTTAACGATATGGAAATGTAAATCTTCAAATATGTTTACAATTACATTTTGGAGGTAACAACTGGTTACCCCTTATCAATATCATCCCTATTTTCAAATATATATTTTGATAATTTCACTTACAAGTTTAATTAATTTAATGTCACTTCTTGTTTTGTTTTACAGCATTCGATATAATTATTTATCATGAAAACAAGACTAAGATTAGTACCGCTTGATTTGTTATTGATTCCTTTCAGATCTAAAAGTGACTTTTTTGTTTCTACGCCGATATTTTATATAAATGCATGTATGGATTTTTTAAAGAATCAATGTTTCTTATTTATAACGGCTTTATTGTTAAAATAACCTTATTTCATTGAAGCTCCACACATTGGCCACTTATATTCTGCTGTCCTTGCTGATGCTGCTCATAGATTCAATATCATTACTGGACACAAATCTATATTCTGTACTGGAACTGATGAACATGGGACGAAAATACAACAAGCAGCTGCATCTTGCAATACTCCTCTTCCAGAATATTGTGAAAGCATTTCTTCGAAATTCAAAAAATTGTTCGAGGATTGTGATGTAAGCTATTCAAACTTTATCAGAACATCGGACCCTAAACATAAATATGCTGTCCAGACATTTTGGGTAAATACTATAGCTAGATGATGACATCAATATTTAGCTCTAAGTTAAGTTCATGGTTTGTAAATTTTTTTTAGAATGAATTGAGCAAAAGAGGTCACATTTATCATGGCAGTTATTCTGGATGGTATTGTGATGCAGATGAAGCTTTTGTTCCTGATAACCAAGTTACGAAAATTGTTGTCGATGGAAAAGAAACACCTATTAGTGCTGAGTCCAGAAGACCAGTACAGAGGGTTGAAGAAGAAAACTACAAATTCAAGCTTTCTCTTTTTCAAGAAGATGTTCGGAGATGGTTAGAAAAAGGTTATTATATGATTATTTTGATTACTTAATTATCAGAGGTGAATAGTTTGTTCTAAATTCTCCAAACCATAATCTTATCAGTAAATGTCACTGTTGTTGTCAATGGATCATTTGTTGATTAACTTCATTTTTTCAATAGTAAAATTTGTATTCATTGAAATTATACAAATTATTACTAGTTTATGTGGAAGAAAATGGTAGAAAAAGAAATAAAATTCTCTTAGATATGGAGAAATGTTTATTAAGTAGCCAATGTTTCCGGCACTCCGCTTCTTCTTGTATACATCATCGTCCCCATTGGTAGTTAACTGTATTTCTCACTTCTATTACTTATCATCATTGTTTCTTATTAACATTTTCATTTTGATTACATAATGCCATATTTTTATTAATTTATTTATTACATTCTGAATTTTTTATTTTCATTACTTACTGTATTATTTCTGTGGCACCTGTGCATAGTCGGCTAAGTTGAATTTTGTGAATTTCAAGCTATCTACTTAGAATCGTAATTTTTCTGAACTTATTTTAAGTTCAAGATTGGAATATCAGCCCATGATTCACAAAGGAATATCCTTCATTGCAATGGACGGAACACTTAGCGTGTTAGACACAAGGAAAGATAAGAAAAATTACGATTCTAAGTAGATAGCTTGAAATTCACAAAATTCAACTTAGCCCACTATGCACAGGTGCCACAGATTTATTTTCATTATCTCTAAATTTTTATATTTATTTCTTACTGTATTTTTTATAATTTTCTATTTTTAATTTTATTTTATTACTTAAGCTGTAGTTTTTATTTATTTTTTATTTTTATGGTTATTACTACTCCACGTGATCATCCTAGCTCTTTATTGATATATATACCTCATGTTCTCTCCCTCCCCCATCTTTATTGTCTACCACTCAGATACCTGATACTTATGTATTTTAACTTTTATATTTATCCATTTTAATATTTTATTTTTATCTTTATTACCTTAATGTTTAACGCTTTATATTTTATTCTTATTTTATTTTTTATTACGTATTTTACTACCTTCCTATTATTACTATACACTCATACATTTTAACCTTTATATTTACCATGCATAGTAATTTTTTACTATTTTTAATCTTCAATTGTCTGTATTTACCATGCTTAGCAATCTTTTACTATTTTTTAATTCTGAATTTTCTGTTTTTTGCATATTTAGCCTTGAAGAAGACCTGCAAAGTAGGTCAAAACGTTGGCTACTTAATAAACATTTGTCCATATCTAAGAGAAATTCATTGACCTCTACCTGGACCATTTTCTTCCACATGTATTATCAAGGTCAACTATTATCAATCAAGAAACATATTACTAGTTTAATTATTTAGTTTAAATTATTGTATTTTTCTCTTAAGAATTAATTTATTTGACTTAAAGAATTTAAGAATTAATTTAAATGACACTGAGAGTCTGACCTCAACCAAAAAGAATCTGTTGAGGGTTTGTATATTTTTCGGGCAAGCAGAAGGCAACAGCTGTGTTATTAAAATAGGGTACTCGGATATTAGCTGGTACCCAGGGACTGTTATCTGTCATTTCTTGTAGCCTCAACACCGATAATTCTGATTCTACCTTCTTATTATTAATGGGAAATGAAATATACAAAATGTAATTCATTCCCTTATGTAAATCTTTTTCGTAAATTTTCTTCATGAACATCTCCATTTTTTTCCTTGTCAAAATCCATTTGATGACCTTTTTCACATAATTTCATCTTTGGAATTATTCAGAACTTCAGAAGTATTTCACAGCTTTTCATTTAAAGAAGGGAATTCTCAATGTGTTGTTTTGTTCATTTTAAATATGCAATAACAAAAGGAATAAGACAAATATAAAACATTAAATTTAATAAAAATGCAAAATTTAAAAAGGCATTAAACAAAATTAATAAGACTAAAACACAGAATACACTTTAATAATACAAACACAAATAACTGAAACGAGACAAATGATAAGGAGAGATTACAGGAGATAAGGAGGTAGGTTTCATGGAGACCGGCTAATGCACAAGCACCAATTTTTTATTACAGAGGTAGCAATTTTTGTTGTGTTATCTCTATACAACTACCATCCTGAATCTGGTTATATATATTGTTTCAATTATAGAAACTGTGTTTCTAATTTTTCAGAAGATTCTATTCGGCCAGAGAAATTCAAAAGACAACTTATCAGATGGATCGATGAAGGTTTTATGTCCAATGATATATCAGTCTCAAGACCTTCTGAAAGAGTACACTGGGGCATTACTGTACCAAACGACTCGACACAAACAATTTACGTTTGGTTAGACGCTCTTGTTAATTATTTAACTGCAGTAAATTATCCTGATTCGTGCATGTGGCCTCCATCCGTACAAGTTTTAGGCAAAGACATCATAAAGTAAGTTTTGTGAACTGTAGGTGACTCTCCATTCAAATATAATGTTTTTTGTTTTATTTTTTAAAAATCTATTTTAATAAAATTTTTAACCATTCAATATACTTTTTACTTTACATTAATCTTCTAGCAAGTATTTCTTTCTGTTTGTTTGTTTATTCATTTAGCGTCACTTTATACTGTTATAGCTCATCGGACGATGCTACATTGGGAGTCCTAAATTTTGCCCACCCAGGTATAATTAGGATAGATATCTTTAACAAGTAGCTGATATTGTACAGGATCGGGACCCCCATTTCATGTCCATTCCGAAGGATGGCATAACCAAGGATGTTTTACTCCCCTTTAAAACATCCTAGGGCCACCTGCCGGGCCGTGGACCTGTGATTTCGGGCATTGTAGGTTGTTATGCTTCCCACTAGACCACAGGTGACCCTACATGTGTATTTCTTTCTCTTTCTGACTTTACTTGGAAGAAACTGCCATTTTCTTGCAGTATTTTCAGTTCAGGAAAAGTTATCCCATCATAATGCTTATTTCTTTATTTAAGAAATATCCTATAATATAAAAAAAATTAATGATTTTCTTTTTTTAACTTTAATATATCCTATGTGTTTTTTTTCCATTTAATAATATTAGAATGATTTTCTGATTTTTAATTATAGTCTTGTTTTTGTAACTTAGAGTAACCAAACTAAAAAAAAATTAATCTTTAACATATTTTATTTTTCTATTTCATTTCATTTCAAAATAAGTAACTGATTGCGAAATAATGAAAGTCTAGTAACCGACATCTTGACGCCACTCACCTAGACCTTCTTTCGGAACCTGGAATTCGGTTTGGACAGTGAATTCAGAATTCCAGTGACTTACCTTTCACCCCAAGATGCCAAAAGTCTGGCATCTTGGGCCCTGGAGGTTGGAAAGATTCCTGGCATCTGTCATAAAATAAAAATCAACAAGCCCCGTCTTGTTTAATTTCTACTATTGAATATCTGTAAAATAAAGTATGTTTTTTGTAAAATATATTTTTATTATTTTTATTCATTGAAATTTACAGTTGTATTATAACAGTACAAGTAAATGACAGGAATGATATAATAGTATGGATAAAGATGTAAAGAAACTACCCATTGGTTGTACTCAAATAACAAATTTAATTTAGAAGTTAAATCTTCTTTTCAGAAGCTGAGAGGATTATCAGGAATTGAAAAGATTGCTAGGTTTAAAACTAGTGGGTTTGAGTGGGAATAAAGTTTGTCACGAAAAGATTGATATCGGGTTCAGGCCAAATCAGCAATAAATGGGACATTAAGGTCATTATGGATTATTTTGTTTGTAACAAAGTAAGGACTTGTAAAATTTTTAAGGGAAGAAAATGGTCCGGGTCAGAGAAATGATTTCCTAAATAGGTTTTAATTGGTTGTCACTTTTTCTCCGAAATGAGTTCATGTACTTAAGGAAGCTGAATCGTGTTATTTCCATAGTGACTTTAACTTATTAATTAGTAATTACTCTTAAACTATAAGCTCATCCAGTCTCTTTATGTTGGGTAACTTAATACAGCAATGAGGGTGATTTTGGCCAAATCATTTTCTTGCACAACCGTTGGCTAATGTAGAGACGGCGTATTAACACAATGCCTCACAGACAAGTATTATACAAACTTTTATTCTGTCCATGTTGTAATCCTAAACTTACAACAGACTTAGTTCCAGAATAAAGTTAATTTCCTATTTTATTCTACAACTATGAAACTTGTTTGACAAACATACACACTTAAACCAATTTAGTCAAATGTTTCTAAAATTTTTGAAACGAAAATATACAGTTTTAAGGACCTTGAAATGTTTATAATGCAACATTATATAACTAAATTCATGGATTGTAGAGGTACAATTTTTTTCTTTAGTCACAATTTTAAATTCGCTTTTAATCACTATTTGTCAAAACCCAATCAGGATCTAGTTGCAAGAAATGTCAGAACTAGAAGAGCATTTCTAGTGGCTTCATCTGGACTAAGAGGATTTATATCAACTAATATTCGTTCCTGCGCTGCTGAGTATGACCATTACACACCTGGAATGAGAGCTTGCGGAAGATCCTCGGCCAATGAGATCCGAGCAAAGAGGAACCTTCAAAGCTTGTGATTGGCACTTTAGGAGGCGCTGCTTTAATCTGCCTCCATTAGCGGACCTCAAAGGACATCCGCTTCCTTTATTTATTTACCACAACAAGCTAAAGGATGGGGATTGGCGCACGCAATTTATGTTCTCCGAGGGCGAAACAAGTTTTAGTTCAAATTATTCAAATCAAACTCATTAATTACTTAAACTACAACTCCATTTCAAGCCAAAAACTACAAAAATGACATGATTCCGCTTCCCACAATACAGTCAACTTTAACTTATTTAAGGTCTAATGTTATTCAAGGTAAAATATATATTAGTTCTTTCTTTTTACTTTTTTGTTAAATTAATACAGGGAGCGGCTCAGTGGTAGAGCACTGAATTGCCATGTCGGAAATCCTGGTTCAATTCCTGCTGCAGGCCATGATTTTTATTTAGTCTGTTTGCGGCAGGAGATGGATCATATAGGATCTAGGACCCTCCTGGGGCCCATCCAGCCTCTATAAAATATTATAAAAATAGGGTACCCGAAATAAGGGGGGAAATTCTGGTGGTTGAGCGTGACCTAGGACAAGTCACCTCCTTGCAGAACAGTTGTCCATGAAACAGTACAGTCTCTACCATGTACTGAATCCCAGGCCCTTCATGGGTTGTAGCGGTACAGGTTTTTTTTTTGTTAAATTAATAGCTTCGCTGTTTTTTAATTGGTAATTTCCTATCTATAGATTTTTTTTTATAAACATTCATATTCAATATAAATTGAACTGTCAATTCATTAGTTTGTTTTTTATTTTAGATTTCATGGAATATATTGGCCTGCATTTTTGATCGCAGCAGGTTTAGAACCCCCTGAAATGTTACTGGTACATTCCCACTGGACTGTTGATGGAGAAAAAATGTCTAAATCGAAAGGGAATGTTGTATGCCCATTTGAAGCCAGCAAATTGTTTACTTCTTCTGGCCTTCGTTATTTCTTGCTTAGAGAAGGGACTCCACACTCAGATAATAGTATGATTTATTTATATTAGATTTTATTGGTAATAAGATTTAAATGTTTTTTTACTTAGATGTTTCGGCCCACAATGTAGGCCATCTTCAGGGCAAAAAAGGAGAAGCGGCTGAACGAACTGTCAACTATATCTGGTCAACCGAAGACATTTAAAAGTCTTTTAAATCAGTTGACCAGATATAGTTGACAATTCGCTCAGCCGCTTCTTCTTTTTTTTGCCGTGAAGATGGCCTACATTGTGGGCCGAAACGTCGGCACTTAAAATAAATAAGTTAACCTTATTTAGCATTATTAATGACTGCACCCCAAGACAAATTATATCCTTCATGACGATCTTCCAGTCAACCATTTTCCTCTTTATTATGATAATTAATGTTATATCTCGGGTCAATTTCCATTGCATTGAAAATTAATTATTATTAAAATTATAATAATTTGAAGTTCCATTTATTTTATAAGAAAATGTGAAGTTACGTGAAGATTTCAAAGATAAATATAATTTGAAAGTTCCATGTCCTGTCAAAATTAAACCAGATCCAATAAATAAATATAAAAAAAAAAACAATTTGGATATTAGTAAAGCAAAGTAGCATTCCTGTTATAACGGTGGTATTAAAATTATTTTATTAACCATGAGAAAATTTTTAAAAGCTTGAAACCTTTTTTATTTAAAATTATGTCATTACTCTCATAACACATTAACTTCAAACGTGATACAACTCAAAATATGACTTTTAAAAATTAAAAAAACATGTTGGAAATGGAGTGTCAGATATACCCGTTTCTGAATTAAAAATGTCAACCAATACATTGCTATTCAAGGTTTAACTGAACAATGCCAATTTTTGAGTTATGTCATCATTCTTTTGAAGGAGCGGTGTGTGAAAACAGAAAAACGGAAAAATTGAAATTTCTTTATAATTAACAATTTTAATGTTGAATTGAAGTAAATTTACGAATTTTGAAAAATAAAAACAAAATGCCTCAAAAAATAAAAAAGTTTTGTTCGTTTTATTTAACATCACTTTATGCTGATATCGCTAATCGGAAAAGATTATAGATATTATAAATTGAATAAGTAATTTAAAGTTCTAAATAATCTTCACAGTAATAGTGTTTCCACCTACAAAAACTAAAAAATATGTTTTGAGTTCACAGCATATGCAAGAGTCAGCGACGTCGTCTCTGTGATCCTTCTTTTTATATTCATTAACTTTTGTCGTACAGACATGACTTTTTATATAGTCATAGTTTGTGTTCAAGTGAAGTGAAATGTGAAGTTTAAAGATAACTAACTCCTGTCTCTTGAATCTGTAAATTTTCTAATTACTAAAGTCAAGTTTTAAGTTCGTAATTAGCTTTTTTATTATTACATTTATTTTATTCTTGTTTTGTTTCATGGAATGATTGTAAGTTACTGAGCACTATTACTTATTGCCCATAAGTGGCAGATTGTAATATTTCAATTAAGTGTAAATAAAAAAAAGTTGTGTGGTTTTATGAAACCACGATGCAAGTGAAATTTTTTTTCGGTTTGTAGGCATTTAACTAAAAAAAATTGAAAATTATTCGATTTAGGTTATTAAAATTGCTTTTTTAATCATAACTTAATTAATAGTAGACAAAATATTCAATTATAAAATTTCATTTCAATTTGCATATTAGAGTATGGAATACATAGTTAATAATCATTTAGATGATAAACTCATATTAAAAAGTAAGAGCAATATTTATTTAAATCATTGAATCGTTGACAAATTCAATTATTCTATTAATAACTTCATCTTCGCCTCAAGTCTCATAGTTTATAAAAGTAATTAACATTTTATGGTAACTAAAATAAGTAAATGCTTCTATCTCGACTCGTACTGGTATCACTGCCCCTCGTGCCCTTATTAGAACTGGCGCCCAATTTTAGCCGCTTGCATTTCTGACGTTATATTTATAATTTTAGCACATATTTAAACATTGTGAAGACGACTGAAGACCTAAATAAAATTAAATATATTGAATAAACCGGATAAAAATTAAAATACTTCATCCAATATCCATATGAAATAAGTTAAAATAAATTCAAGCACTCAAAATTAAAATTAATACACACTGTTAAAAGGGTTTGATAGTCTTTGAAGAGATTTGTTAATAGTAAACATTAATATTTAACGGTCAGCTGACTGGGCGCCGCCATATTGGCCTTGGCTGCTCTGTCATGCGCCTTTCACTCCCCTTGCCCTTCTCCAGCTGTAACGACATGCGATAGATGAATCAAAAATTTTGGGGCGATAGAATAAAAGTTTCACTTTAAAAATAAATATGTTTTAAATTGCTCAAAAAAAAAAATTATAAAAAGAGTAAATAATTTAGATAAAAATGAATAAGAAGAAAAATAGCATAAATGACGTTTATTAAAGTATATACAGATCTAGTATATACTTATTTATTGTGTATAGACCAAGGAGGATCACAAAAAGCATTCTGGCATCATTTCTTATCCAAAGTTCCATTATCTTTTTTCCATGCATCCTTTTTCTCTCCTCTGTTCATTTCGTTTCTGGTTTCTTCAATGCTTCCTTCTATATTATTTTTTTTTTCCAGATTATAGTGAAACTAAAGCACTAAGAATTTTGAACGCAGAATTAGCTGATACTCTAGGAAATTTGTTAAACAGGTGTAGTGCACCATCAATCAATGAGAAGCAAGAATTTCCTAGTTTTAACGAGGCATCCTTTGAAAAATATTCTAATGACATTTCTAGTGATTTAATATCATCAGTAAATATGCTTCAAGGTGTAATAAACAATAAATTTATTATTATATTATATTCTCACTCAATTTCTCTTTTACTTCTAATTTTTTTTTTTTCACAGACGAAGTTAAACGCCATTACACAGATTTGAATTTTTATCGTGGAATCAACTTAGTAATATCTAGCCTACACCTCGCTAATAAGTTCTTTGAAGAAAGTAAACCTTGGAAATTGAGAAAATGTGCCAGTTCCAGTGAACATTTAGAATATGTTCTTCATTTGACGATGGAAACTCTTAGAATATGCGGAATAGCTTTGTTACCAATAATTCCGCAGATTTCATCATTACTTTTAGATAAGTTGTCTATTCCCTTGTCTTTAAGAAAGTGGGAAAACATGTCTCCTAGCTGGATTACGAATACTCGTCATTCTGTTTTGTTAAATGCTGATAAAATTATCTTATATAGAAAAATTCAGAGTTCTAAGTAAGTCGGTTTTTATTATTACTTTTTCTGATAGGAATAATAATACTAATTGAACTAGAATATTATAGAAAGTAAAATGTGGATGTAATATAGGTTAATTGTATTTTATTTTGTCGCTGATGATTCTGAAGTTCTGTGTTGTCTTTACACTTTTATTTGAATGGATTTAATCTAGAAGGTCATCAGCCATATTTCAATCAATATATTTATTTTTTCGTTATGTTATTGTTTTTTCCAATCAATATTATTCTATTTTCTAGTGGTTAAGGTAAAGATTTTATAAAGTCTTAATAAATCCATGTCATGACCTCTTCAACTCATTATCTATCATTTTAACTTACATGTTTACATTTCTTCTAACCATATAATAACCTAACAATCAATTAGAAGCTTATTATTTATTTTATATTTTTATTTTACTTTTTGTCGTTTTTAATTAATTAATTTTTGTATTTGAAAAAGAATATTCTGCCCCATTACAAACATTTTGAAGGCATTGACTACCGCTAAAAGGCCTTATACACGATCGGGATCAACCGCCGACCAGCATGGCCTTGGTGGGGTCGACCAATTTTTGTATTCGTTCTACACGGTCGGGACCAACCACGAACCATCATGACCTTGGTCGACCAATTTTATTAATTTTCAATTAGGAGTTAGCACGCTATAATGACTTAATTGTAAGAAAAAATGTAAATATGTAAACATAACAATAATTATAAAGAAAGATAACTATTAATTTTTACGTATACACAAGTTTCATGGAAAGCAAAACAACAAAATAATTTAAGAAATGAAAAAGTATAATTATTTTTAAAATAAGTGTGTGTGTGTGTGTTCTATATATAACTTCTATATTCTGCTATATTTCTATGGATTCATTACTTCGGACTCCATTACTGACGAGATGAAGTGTGCCAGGGATAAGCAAATATCTAGGTTTTGAATAATTGTTTACTGTATTCCAAGAAAAAATCTAAACACTGTGGTCGGCCGAAAGCGTTCCAGACAGTCGGGATCGACCACGGACGCGGCCGGTTGCGAGGGCTGCACTCTCAACCACTGATGGTCGGTCAACCAACTTTTACGCTGTCTATTAAAAATCATCCCGACCAAGGCAGTTGGTCCCAACCGTGTAGAAGGCCTTTAAATTTATATTTAAAAAAATACACAACATATGATATATATGATTGATGTTATTAGTAAGTATTACAGGAGGACACCAGGAGTGTTTTCAAAATCATTGTTTAAAATTAAAAGTATTAGAACTTATACAATATTCTACAATTTTTTTTTTTAGATAAGTAAAGAAAATAAAAAAACTGAAGATAAAAAAGTTTAGCTTTCAAGATTAGAAATTCCTAAACATCTCAACTAGAATATTATTTCCCCTAAAACAGAAGTAAAATTGGATTTTGATAGCAGGAAGGTTTAGAGAGCTGAAATAACATATATACATGTCAGATACGTTCTAAGCATATTAAACATTATATTTTTTAATATCAAATAAAATGATAAATGAAAAAAGTTAAAGTAAACTATAATTTCACAAAACTTTATTAAACCAAAAATATAAAAATTTATAAGTCATGGTAATGAAGTGAATATATAAATTCAGTAAACTAAAAAGTAGCTATATTCAATCTACTACTTCCAAGTTTCTGATTCATAATCCCACTTTGAAGAAATACCTGTAACAGGATTCATTTTAAAAGCTAATATTCTTTTGAGCTGTGCTCGCCTCGATTCTTCGCTAAAAGAATTTGGTAAAGGCACACTACCTAAAATTAAATAAATAAAAATATATTTTAATTTATATGTAAAAAAAATCTAAATATATATATATACAAATAATATTAATATATTTTTTTTTAATTTAGCCATCAAAATAATCATCTGCTATAGATGAAAACGGGTCTATACGATAGAAAAAACGTTTTTTTGCAGGTAAGTATTTCTTCCATAGTGCGACCGCCTTGTCCCTGTCAAATGTTTTGGTTCTGGTCAATAATTTATAGCAAAGGCAGTAAGGCTGGCTGGGAAATTCTTTCAGTACTAGGAAAGTTCCATCACCTCCGACAACTTTTTCAGCTTCATAGCGCCGTTTCATTTTTTTAACAAACCTTCTCTGTTTCTTTTGCCTCTTTCTTTCAATTTTCATATATAATAATAAAGTGAAAAGCTCAGTAGTGACAAGATCTCTAGTTTTATTTTCAACTTTATCTATATTTTCTTCGGACATTTCATCAATGTTTGAAGAAATTCTTCTCTGAGATTTCGTTTTTTCTGCAAATGATGCTTTACTTTCTTCACTATCGTAACTTCTTTTCGCATTAGAAATTATACTGCTCATAATCTTTTCAGTACTATTCTTTATTCTTGTATTATCATTCGCTCTTGTCTCTCCCACAACATAAGGATTTTTTTTCGTCTCACCCTTTTCTGTTTTTTTATTTACCATTTTATTTGTATTTCCACTTCGACTGATTTGATAACAAGTTAAAAGAGGTGGATAATTTTTTTTTGGTTTACCTAAAATTCCTATTTGCATATTCGCCTTTTTTAAACTCTCATCCGGGATAAGTAGAGCTGTCTGTAAAATGCGTAACCTTAAATCTCTTGTTTTTATTACAGAAGTACCGATACGGTAAATCCTTTCGTCCCTTCCGGGGCGTTTTATCTCCTTTAGGCATGGAGTGTCACAATGCCATTCCCTTGGACTTTTAAATTGTCCTTCTAATATTCTGCGTTCTTGTGCTTTGATATTTAGAAAATATTTGTCTTTACTGTCCAACTTTTCCCTGAAGAGACGATTGATCTCATTATGTATGACATTATTTTTTTCTTGGATATGTTCTATATTTAAAACTAACATAACTACTTTTGTAGAAAAATCATAAAGTAGCTCATAAAGGAGGTAGTCTGTAGTCGAGTTTATACCTACTGGAGAATTCATATGATGAAAATTAACCATGTCATTTATTCCTAATAAAATGACGGCATAACTACGAGCTACAAAATATCTCAAATCGTTCAAATTGTTCTGCCATATCGATTCAATATAATCTGAATTTGTATGAGGAAGCTTTATTTTTCTCATTTCTGCTCTCTTTTTAGCAACTTCCCACATTTGCAAATAATATTGAACATAAACTAAAAGTGCCCTAAGAAAATTATCAACTGTTTCGGTAAAAAAAAAATGAATGAAAGCAATTGGAATTTTTATGAGAGAAATAAATAAAGCGACACTTTTCACATATTGCAAGCTAATTATTTCTGACTTTTCGATTTGGAAATTATTAAGAAAATGTAAAATATGAAATCCATCAAGACATGAAGCGAAAAAATCTCCTCCAAGTACAAGCCTTTTTTCCTCCGGGCCACAAACAGGATCTACGTAATCTTTAGGCTTTTTTCTTATGTGTGGAACGAAAAAATAGAACAGCGATGAACTAGAATATGATAAATGACCATGATAATCGCAGTCTTTCATTATCCATAATCTATCCTCTTCCATTTCTGATCTATCACATTTGTCTGTTCCATAGTTTATAAATAGTACGATGAATATTTTGAGACATTTGGGAATCACAAACCGTTCAATAAACCTTATTTCAATATTGAAAGGTTGGGATTCGCACAAATTATATAAATAAATCAATTCCTTAAATATCGGTGAAATCATGCATTGGCGTATATATTTTACTTTCAATTCGTCCTTTTTACATTTTACACTTATCTCGCTTACTTGTTTCAATAAGTTTGCCATAAGAGACCTGTTTATATATTTAATTTTATGTTGGTTGTAATTCAATTGCCTGTACAGTTCATTTATTTCTTTGAACATGCGTTCCAATACGTTTCTTTTTAGAAATGATTCATCGATGGGCTCGTAATTCAACGTATCAATTGTATTAATAAATTCTTTCAGGTATTCATTTACTTTTGCTAATGTGTAGTCAATGGATTTTTTATCTGGCATGTTTTGTTGATTTTTTTATTTAACAAACAACTATGAATGCTTAATAGTTACTAAGAAATAGTATGTAAATTTAGATTTTCATTTGTTTACAATTGAATAAATGAGTTGAATTTAGCATATGACAATAATGAACAAATTTTTATTTGATTGATTAAAACTATAATAAAATTTTTTATTAGTTTTATGTTAGTAATAAACTAAAAAGTACTCTACAAAAATTATTGAAAGTTTCAGGAAAAAAATGAATAGAAATTATTGTTTTGGAATGTGTTGTTTTAAATCCAGTGCCTCTAATATCAGTATGTTGGCTAGAAAAATTGTTCTGTGTAATTGAAACAACTAAGTTTATATTTGTAGGAGAGTTCGATTCAATCTTAATTATAATTTTTTATTTTGAAGAGAAAAGATTTGTCCAGGGCCGGGAATCGAACCCAGGTCGCCCCGATAACACTCGTAACTTGTTTGTTTGTTTGTTCATTTAACGTCACTTTTTGCTGCTATGGCTAATCGGACGATGCTACAGTAGGAGCTCTAAATTTTGCCTATCCAGGTTTAATTAGGATAGGAATTTTTAACAAGTACCTGACATCGCACAGGCTCGGGACCCCCGTTTAACGTCCCTTCCGAAGGACGGCGTAACTAAGGATTTTTTACTCCCTTTAAAAAATCCTAGGGCCACCTGCCGGGCTACGAACCCGCGATCTTGGGATTAGTAGTTTGTTACGCTAACCACTAGACCACACGTGACCCCGTACACTCGTAACTTGTTACGAGCCAGGGTAGCTCAGTTGGTTAGAGAGCATAACAACGGAGAAGTGAGCGACCTGGATTCGAATCCCGGCTCTGGACAAATCTTTTCGCTTCAAAATAAAATATTTAAAAATTAAAACAAATTAATAAATTAATTATAATTAAATTGATAATTGCAAGTCAGCGTTTACGAGGTCATCCTTTCCTTCTTTTGGCATGAATCCTATCATGGATCATCTTTTTTGATCATCAATCATACGTTGTACACGCCCTAGCCAACTAATTCTATGGGACTTGATGATTTCTTCGTTCCCAAGAATGGTATTGATTTCAGCATTTGTCCTTATTCTCTATTCTCCATCAACCAACTCCTCCGTGAATTCTTTGGGCTATTTGACGCTCAAACACTCGCAAAGCCTGCTTTTCACTCAACCATGGCCTTTATTATAGAGGGGCGTGAAATCTTGTCAAATACCTCCTGAAAATCAATAAATAGGATATGCAGGTCAAGACCAAATTCATAAAATTTTGCAAGGGCCTGTCGCAATATAAACACTTGGTCGATGGTGCTTCTCCTTGGCCTAAAGCCACACTGATATCCAGTTATTATTTCTTCTGAGAAGATTCTGACCCTACTAGCTAGTATACTGGAGAAAATCTTGTAGGTTACATTCAGGAGTGTAATTCCTCTGTAATTACCATATAGGGTCTTATCATCTTTTTTATATATTGGGATTATCAAGCCTGTCTCCCAATCCACAGAGACATTGGATATTATTAATGAGGAAAATACCGTTAAGAAAATCTTTCAATTTTCATAAGCCAGCCGGCCAAAATTGCTTCTGATCTCACATTCATAATAACATAAACTCTATTCTTCTATGGTAGAATTTTCCCCAAAATAAGCCATGTTCAAATCTCGATTCATTACCTATTTTGCTTATGTGCCTATATAGGATAATGTACTTTATTTTCTACCTATATTAACTACTTTATTTTTTCCAAAAACAAAATTAAATAATTACTTTTTTTTTTGGTCAATTTTCATCATAACAGCATCGATGATCATTTTTTTTTATAACATGTTATTTTAAATAAATTAGTGACATTCTGAACAATATTCAAATTTGGTTAATTATTGTAGGGGACTGTTTCAAGGATGATTTTAATCGAAAAATTCATAACATAAAATACAATGGCAGCACAGATAGTAATAAGCTTTTTTTTTTAATTTATAATAAAATATATAAAATGATTTGATTATCTGATTAAGGAGTTATTAATATAATCAGATAATCGAGAAAGGACAGCTTCGATGGCTCGGCCATGTAATGAAGACGGATGACTGCCGGACAGCGAAGAAAGCTATGGAGGTTAAACCAACAGGGGAAGGCCGAGAGTAACCTGGAAGAATAACCTCCAAAATATCCTTATAGAAAAAGGGATTGGAAGGGGAAAAGCCAGGTGAGCAGCTCTTGACAGAGGTAGGTCGTGCTTCTTATGTGAAATCTTTACACCGATATGTCTGAATAAGAAAGAAAGAATAAAACGATCGATCTCCATTCTTGCAGATATCTTCAAGGAATGGAATCAAAACAAAAATAAATTTGTCGAAATGGCAGAGAGGTATGGCTTAACTAATGATAATTACAACATAAATTAGGCATGTTTTCTCTTAGCAATTTATGATGAAATCTTGATTTAAAAAATAAAATAAAATCAGAATACTGCCTAGACAATTTTTTTTTTAATAGGCTAATATAGAAATTTGCTAATAAAAATTTAAAACCAAATAAATACTCACAAATCATTCTTAGCAGCATAGCTAGAAGTAAACCACTCGAGAGTAATATTAAATATGACCCAACAATAGGCTTCCATCTACCAGTAGGAGCATTCATTTCTGCAAATGTTTGGCAAAAACTTACTCGGTACAACGTCTTTTTTTCCTCCATTGTCAAAGAGCGCCAATCTCCTTTTTCTTTCTCTTTTAAAGCCTAGAAACATATAACATCCTCGGTTATTTCACCATTGTTCAGTAATCTGTATATATATTTAAAAATTTTTATAATTATTATTTTTTTTATTAACTGAGTTTTTAAAAGTAATAAAAACAATTTAAAGCATAAAATAACTCTAAGCGAAAATATTTATTAAATCTAAACAATTTGTAATAATTACCGAAATACACACATTTCCCATAGTTACCTTTAATTTTTTTATATTTTGAAACACAATTATTTTAATTTTTGAGAATATTAAAAAAGAAAATAAATGAAAAGTTATAAATTGTTCTGGCTTAACTCGAAGCAACATCCTGTGGAACTGATACCATAAAAAAAGGTCACTATCATATTAAAATAAAAGTATCATGTTTTTTTTTTTTATTCTACTATCATCTATGTTATATCTGCTGCCCTGGTAAATAATTGGTTAAGTCAAATTTTGTCGGAACTAAGTTAATTGTATTTAGGGAAGCGGGATCATGTCATTCTCGTAGTTTTTGGCTTGAAATAAAATTATATTACGGAATCAGTTCCGCAGTTTGTTGCTTCGATTTGAGTCAAAAGTTTTAACTTTTCCTTTGTTTCATTTTTAATATTCTCCAAAAATACAAATAATTTAAAATGAGCTTTAATATTGAAATAGAGTGTAGTTATGCGATTTGTATTTTTCAGTAATTATTTCATCAATAAATGAATGTTTCAACAAACAAACATATATTTTCCATACGTTAAAATATTGGTTTCTTGATGAAATGATTACCGAAATATACAAATTTCCCATAATTACATTCTCTTTTCCGTACTAAAGCTCATGATAACTTGTATTTTTGGAAAATATTAAAAATGAAACGAGTAAACAGTTAAAACTTAATCTTTAATCCTTAGTTACGCCGTCCTTCGGAAGGGACATTAAACGGGGGTCCCGAGCCTGTACGATGTCAGGTACTCGTTAAAAATCCCTATCCTAATTAAACCTGGATAGGCAAAATTTAGAGCTCCCACTGTAGCATCGTCCGATTAGCCATAGCAGCATAAAGTGACGTTAAATGTACAAACAAACAAACAGTTAAAACTTGTAATTCAACTCGAAGAGACAACCTGTAGAACTGATATCTATGATATAAACAATAATTCTATTTCAAAACAAGGCCTTAGAGCCACTTATTCACTATGAGAATGTACTAAGCCCAAGATCGCGGGTTCATACCCCGAGACATGTGGCCCTCGGATTTTTTAAAGGAAGTAAAAAATCCTTAGTAACGCAGTCCTTCGGAAAGGACGTTAAACGGGAATCGGGAGCCTGTGCGATGTCAGATACTCGTTAAAAATCCCTATCCTAATTAAACCTGGATAGGCAAAATTTAGAGCTTCCACTGTAGCTTCGTCCGATTAGCAATAGCAGCATACAGTGATGTTAAATGAACAAACTACAACTCTACGAGAATGACACGAGTCCTCTTCCCTCAGTACAATTATCTCAGTTTGGAAAAAATTCTGCTAATAATAACCATTTATTTACCGGGGCTGCAGATTTGTAAGATTTAAGGGATTACTACTAAATATTTGAACTAATATTATACCATATATTTTGGTGATATTTCTCTGAAGCGAATTGCAGGGTACGGAAACATTGGATTGTCACTGTACATCGATTGCCCATTTATGCCAAAACCCACTATTTCTCTCATGCCAATCTTACAAGCATCGGTTTGGGCATGTAGAACAGATGCAGTGCTAAGACACCTCTTCAATACATGCATACTTAACACCTGAAGAAGTGAATAAAGTAATTTATGTAAATAATAAAATATGAATAAAAAAAAATAATAGTTCTAGTTTTAGAAATATTAGTTATATTTATATTTTTCTCAGTAGGAAATAAATTGTTATTACATTTTTGGGTAATTATTCCGCAGGTTGTTGCTTCGAGTTGAGTTACAACAAGTTTTAACTGTTTATTCATTTCATGTTTAATATTTTCCAAAAATACAAGTTATTTTGAGCTTTAGTATGAAAAATAGAATGTAATATATGGGTAATGAGTAGATTTCGATAATCATTTCATCTAGAAATAAAAGTTTCAACTTACATTTCCAAGAATAGAGATTATCTTAATGAATAATAGTTAACTTTATATATATATATATATATATACAAGGAAGCTCCGGGTTAAGGTGAAAAAAATTGCTTTGCAGCCCTGAAGAAGACTTGCTATATGGGCCGAAACATTGGCTCGCCAATAAACAGTTCTCCCTACTTAAGAGCAATCCTCCATCCAGACCATTTCCTTCCTCATAAAATAAAAAGTGGAAAAGTGCTAGAAAATAGTGTGCATTGTTTTTTTTCTAACTAGATAAAATTCATCATTTAGTGCTTGCTAATGCGTTTAAATGGTATTATAATTGCAACAATTTCCATTATAGTACATAGTTAATCAAAATGATCTCGGAAAAAAATGATTCATTATTCAGTTGACAACAAAAAATTGTTGTCGTTAAATGGTGTTAACCTTTATTGTTTGGGAAAGATATTATTAATATACAAAGTTATGACTATACCAAGTGCTTTTACACTTTTTTCTAAGGGTGTATATTAATACAAAAAAACCTTTAGTCCAAATTCATATATTGTATTTATTTTCTATAGACTTTTTGACCTAAATGGTCATTTTCAATATATAGGTTTTGTGATCAACAGTATAAAAACTCTGTCTTTTTCTGCAGATTAATAGGTTGCATATTAAAAAATTAGCTGGGTGTGTTGTATCCCATAGTCAGTTGCTATACTGCTTTTACACTTAAATTTAAGATTTTTCAAAAAGTGTAGTTAGTCAATTTGTGCAGTGAATGACTCACATATGATATATATTTGTAGAAATGTTCTTTTCTAGATTAGATGATTATCGAAGTGTACACATATCCTATAATTTTTTTTTTTTTTTTATTTTTATTTTATTGAGTTGTACAACTGTAATACATACATCTAGTACAATTGCTATAAGAGTAAATAATACATGATAGCACATGTAGAGATACTACCCACTGGCAGCACTCTAATAAAGTTCTATAATAGAAGGTCCCGAGGCCATCTTCTCTTCAGACGCCTAGGAGGATTGTCCGGGATGGAATTGGATGCAAGGATGGAAACTAGTGGGTTTGGATGGGTTTGAAGTTTATTGTGGAATGATAGGTATCTGGAATGGGCTAAATCGGTAACATATGGAACGTTAAGGTCATTATGGATGGTTTTATTTGTGACAAAATAAGGAGCGTTTAGGATTTTGCGAAGGATTTTGGATTGCAAGGATTGGATACGAGAGGAATTCGATGGTTTGGTGGAGCCCCATAGTTCAATTCCATAAGTCCATATAGGCCTTATAACAGTCACATAAATAAGTCTTTTGTAATTGATCTGGAGCTTTGAGCGCTTATCTAATATGTGTTGAAGTAGTCGGAAACGTCTAGCTGTTTCTTGTCTTTTCAGTCTTGTGTGAGGGTTCCAAGTAAGACGCTTGTCTAAGTTGAGTCCCAGGTAGCGAATCTGTTCAACAGGGATAAGTGGAGTACTATTAAAGAATACAGTAGAACAGGAAGTCAAGGGTTTTCGACGAAGGGTAAAGGTAATTTGATGGGACTTGCTGGGATTGATTTTAATTCTCCAATTCCGACACCATTCTTATCCTATAATTAGATTCTCTTTTTCATACTAAAGCTCATGATAACTGAACTCGAAGAAACAAGCTGTGGAACAGATACCAAAATATTAAATACGGTTATTTTTTGAAAATTGTATTACTTCATGAAGATTAAGTGCATTCAGGATCTATTTCATTAGTGTATTATTCTTTAATTCAAGCGATTGGTGTGCCCATAATTTTAATAGATCTTGAAACTTTGAGTACATACTTAACATAACACATTATTTAATTAGATAAATGATCGAAATCACTAATTTCTGAATCGTAGAGTAATCATATTTATTTTTCAACAAAATAAATAATGTACAATTTTCTTATTCCTACAGACTAATATACATCTATCTCTCGATATTTAAACTGAAAAACAAAAGGCATTATATTAATTCTTACCTTTAATTAATATAAATTGGAAGAAATAGTCCAATATTAAGAATCGCAACAATTTATTGAACCACTCTGTTCACTCACGTCAAAGTAAAAGGGCCGTTTCAACATAAGCATTGCCATCTAACGTGTTTTGTTTTATTAATATATATTTTAAAACAAAACAAGAAAAATATTAATGGTTTAATTAGAAATAAATAAAATCAATCTTTGAGTAATATATATATTTTTGTGACTTATAAAATAAAAAACGTAGTTTTTGAAATAAAATACTTAACGCCACTATAAAATATATATTATTAATTATGAAGTTTAATATGAATAGTTTTATTATAATTATGATGTATTTTTCTTGTTCATTAAAAATTAAAGGTTATAAATTCATTCCTTCACCTTCTCCAATATTGCATCATCTTCATGAAGGTGCGTTTGTTTATTTTGCTTTAAATGATTTGTCATTAAGGTTATAACATGATTGTAACGTATATATTTCTTTAATCGTGTATTTTGATCTTCGTGTGTTGATAAAAAAAAAGAAGAAAAATATACATTTATTAAAACACCACAGAATTCAGATAACAACTAAAAAAAAGGCGTTCGCGGTCAAATGTCTTTTTTCCGGAAATCGCATTTGAAACTCTTGATATTAATTTTGTTTTCTGTAAAACAATCTCATTATTTCTAAAGTTATTAATTTGGTTTTAAAATATATTATTATGTATGCTAGTACATTATGTACAGTATGTAATTATTAAAATAAACTAAGAAAATATACAACAGAGAGATTCGAATGTTACTTTCCCTTCTTAACTCTATTATTTGTTGCATACGGTTGGGTAATTAAAATTTTATCCTTTTCAGTTCATGGGCTGAATTTATGAATGTTTATCAACTGTTTATTTTAAGATGTTCGTTTAACGATGCGGCGACCTAATATTTTCATAAACGGAATATTCTAGGTATCAAGCTTCTTCTGCAGTTTTTTATTTTTTTATGAAAGCTCTGGAATTAACAACTTTATCATTAGAATTATATTTTAACAACGATGACAACTGCCGAACTGCGGACCGATTCCCATTTTACAAATAAAACAGCTGTTCATTTAATGTACTACCATAGCTGCTCTTGTACTATGTACTAGTGCGCTTTAGTAGAGTTACCTCGATACAATTGTAATATATATATATATCAATTTCTACAATCTACATACTCGTATATATATATATATATATATATATATATATATATATATATATATATATATATATATATATATATATATATATAATTACGTGCGTTAATTTTATGCGATAACTCCTAAGATACTCATTTAAATTATATGGTGTAAGATATTATCTTAGTGTGCATAAAATTCCTAAGGTAATTAAAGTATTTAAGTTGATAAGGATTAATACTGTACTCCTCTAAATAGCTTTCCAAATACCGCATTGTACGTTATCAATTTTTTTAAGAATATGTAATAGGTATCCTTAAAAGATAGGTGTATGCTGTCACGGAATTTTTTGTAGATTTATAAAAGAGGAATATTCCACCATGCATTGTTTCGTTATATATCACTAGCTTATGCTCGCGTGGAATTTGGAAGATTATTTTAAATAAATAATTTAATTATTCTTTTAAAATATAAGTTACTTGTACATCCACAATTTCAGATGTCCAACTTCAAAACTGACGTATTCTATACAACCTTTAAACTACTATTATATTAAGGGAGAAACCCTTGGGGGGAATTATCCAAATTTCTTTCTTAAACTATACAAAGAACCTATCTACAAATTTCAAGATGCTAAGTTCCTGATTTGCCTTTAATTATGTACTATAACGGGAGGGGGAACATGCCCCCGTGCCCCCACATAAATTTGCCCTTGCTATAGCCTATGATGTATAGCCAATTTTACTCAATAAGTTTCATCCAAATCCATTCAGTAGTTTTTAGATGAAAGAGAGACAAACATACAAACTTTCACATTTATAATATTAGTAAGATTAGTAGGATATCAAAACAATAGTTTCACTCATGTTCTTTCTGTTATTTTAACCACTATTATCATGTGATTTGCCTTTTTATTTTTGGGGCACGTGCACGTTCCCCTCCTAAATCCGCGCTTGCCATAGCCTATGTGTTATTCTGACGTATAATAATACCTACATTACTGTAACGTTTCGTCCAAATCCGTTCAGTATTTTTTGCTTGAAAGAGAGACAAACATACAAACTTTCGCATTTATAATATTAGTAAGATAGGGATTAGGCAATATCGATGAAACCTCCCAAGCGGCTATACTTTTCCCAACACTTCCAACAATTTTCGTTATAACCCAACCTCTACAAATTATAGACTTAAATCTTCCTGGTGAATCGCTCTATCTATTGTTGAAAACCGCATGAAAATCCGTGCATTAGTTATTGAGTTTACCGCGAACAGGTGCGGCTGAGGACTTTGTTTTATAATATGTATGGATAGATTATATTTCTTTTTTATCTTCTTTATTTCAATTATTTCATTTTTATACATCACTTTTGTTGTTTATTCCAATTATTTTAGTTTTATGTATTTTTTTTCTATCTTTCAGTTCAGTTCAGTTCTGAAAACTTGCAAATGGAGACGTATGTCGAAAAGTCGGTTTATGATATAGTTTATCTATTTAAGGAATTATTTTTTGAACTACACACGGATAATTTCTATATTTATACGACCACTAATAATTATTAAAATAGAGGTTAGGTTTTATTGCTTATAGACGCACAACATCTATGGTCATTAGCGTCTTTCTTCTTTTTGTTCAAATGTTTATTTCATTATTTATTCATTTATGAGCCTCTTTCTTCTTTTGGTTCAATATTTAGTTCTTTATTATTTTTTTGGTTTAACTTTTATTTCCATTTAACCTATAATTATTATATTTTACTGAAAATATTATTTTCTTTAAGGAAGGTTATCACTTTGTCTATATTTGCGGCGTTATTTCTCAGGATAGTCGAGGTTTTCCTATCAATCCCCAAGCCAATGAAAATATGTTTTATACAGGGGACAGTCTTCCAAGATGTGGGTGATAGTTAGCTGCACCCTGCAACTTCCGCACTTTGGTGGTGCGTCTTTCTCAATCAAATATCCGTGTGTCATCCGCGTGTGGCCGATTCTTAGTCTCGTGATGACTACTTCCTCTCTTCTGTTGCTGCGGCAAGAACTTTCCCACGGTTTTATTTCCGCTTTAATACTTTTCAATCTATTATTTTTCTCGTATGAGATGAAAATAGTTGACTGGATGATCTAATGTAAAGGAGATAGTTGGGGGGTGCAGTCAATAAGAACACAGAATAAGTGATAAACTTATAATTATGTGCCGACGTTTCGACCTACAGTGTAGGTCATCTTCAGGGCTGTGAGAGAGAAACAAACAGAACAAAAAATATAAAAACGTACAGTAACAATAATATGGTGACAAGTAATGTAGAAAGATAAAAAAGTGGCAGATATGAAGATAGAAGATAACGAATATTAAAAAAGTTCCAGATTATAATAAAATAAAGATATAGACAGATTTAAAAAAAATTAATGATAATGAATAGGAATTAAAATATTGACAGATATAATAAAATTAAGATAAAGACAAATATATATATATATATATATATATATATATATATATATATATATATATATATATATATCCTCATTTTGGTTTCTTTTGTTTAACTCCTCCTTTTGATTTTCCTTTATATTATTATTTTGTACTGTACTATCCTTTCTGTACATTTATTTTCTATTTTTTATTTTATATGCGTTATTTATAATTTATCATTTCTGCTCATTTTCTTTAATTTTATTAAATCTGTCTTACTTTATTATATCTGTCATTATTTTCATTTTCTTTTCATTATCAATAATTTTGTTATATCTGTCTTTATCTTAATTTTATTATATCTGTCACTATTTCAATTATTACATCTGTCACTATTTCAATAATTTTGTTATATTTGTCTTTATCTTAATTTTATTATATCTGTCAATATTTTAATTCCTTTTCATTATCATTAATTTTTTAAATCTGTCTATACCTTTATTTTATTATAATCTGGCTCTTTTTTAATATTCGTTATCTTCTATCTTCATATCTGCCACTTTTTTATCTTTCTACATTACTTGTCACCATATTATTGTTACTGTACATTTTTTTATATTTTTTGTTCTGTTTGTTTCTCTGTTAGCCCTGAAGATGACCTACACTGTAGGTCGAAACGTCGGCACATAATATAAGTTTATCACTTATTCTGTGTTCTTATTGACTGCACCCCCCAACTATCTCCTTTACAATATTATTTTTCTCAGTTGCCTCTCACAGCTGTATCCACGTCATGAGTGCTTGGCGTTTTAGATATTGTGAAATGACCGATATGGTATAAACATTTGTTATGGCCGAGGATGATGCTGCTTTCCTGGCTGCTCGGTCTGCCGCTTCATTGCCTTTTATTCCCACGTGAGATGGTATCCAGACGAATACCAACTCCTTGTCCATGTTTTTGATCATCGTCGAGTAAGCTTGGGTTTTTTTAATTACTTTTGTGCGTATAGATAATTAGTCCGTGAAAATAACAATTTCCTTTCTTGACATTGCATAATATTATATAGGGCTGCTTTGATTGCGTAACATTCTGCGGTGAAATTACTGGTTGTGTGTGGCAGCCTATTAAAATAGATATGTTATATTTTTGGTTGTATATAAAAAAAAACAATTTTTTCTGGGATATAGGAAGCATTGGCAAATCCTCGAACACGTGTATAATATTTTTCGACCTTGTTTTGTATTTCACAGCCAAAAAAAAGTTTGATTGAAATCTCTGATAAGATGTCTTCATGAAATATTTAATCTATATATTTACAGCATTTGATTCTACTTCAAATTGAAGTATTTGGGTCTGTTTCGGAAAACGCATGCATATTTTTTTTTAGATATCCGTTATTTATGCTGTTAAATAAAATACTCATAATAAAACATGTGTATATTTATAAATAACCTCAAAACAAAACGATTCCAATTAAATTGGTGGATAAAAATAAGCAATGCTTTCTAAAACATTAGTTAACAAACATTCTTTCTCCTGTTGAATGATAATTGCTGACCTTGATAATATATGTGGAAGAAAGTGGTCCGGGTAGAGGTCACAATGAATTTCTCGTAGAATTGGAGAAAAACTTTATTGATTAGCCAACGTTTCGACCTACTTTGTAGGTCTTCTTCAGGGCTGGGGGAGGGGGGGGCAATTCTTTCTCCTGACTTCTCTTACATATGAACCCAACATATAGTATGTCTAGTCGTTCCACATTCTTTTTTGTTACTTTGTTTGAATGAAGTCCAAAGTGATTCCACTCTGTGTTTAAGTCAACGAAATTTTTTGAATTGTTAACAACGTATTGTTTATACCTCATGCCTTCAATTTGCTTTATTCCCTCATAGGCCTTCCAGCAATCAGAATATATTCCTGTCCCAGGTCGTATTGCAGCTTTAATGCAAGAAGACAGCATTTCAGCTGTTCTAGATGGGACAGAATATAGGAAATACTCCCTCGTTTCCCTGCATTCGCCTCGGAACACCAATTACTGCGGGTTGGTCCTCCCCACATTTTTTGTTAATCCCCCCATATTTCTTTTTGGAGAAGCAGGACTCATCGATTTCAACACTAGGACTTTCTCCTCCAATCATTATAGCCTTTGTTAATATGTCATTTGTGGTATGTTTATTGTTCTTATACCTTCTTCACTCCTTATATGTCCACTTAATTGAAAATGTTCATTATAATTTATTGTAGAACAAGAATCAAACCGTGTGTTAATTAGAATTTATAATTAGGTTACAAGTTAAATTTCTCAAACTTATGGAGTTATTTCACGTAAGTAATCATAATTACCGAATGAGTTATCTGCATGCGTTTTCCGAAACAGACCCCACCCTACCTCTGTGAAGTGGGTACCCTTACTTGTGAGATAATGTGGTCTTGAACAAATCACCTCCCTTCAAAAATTGGTCCTAGAAACAGTGTAGTCTCTACCACGTATTGAACTCCATACCCATCATGAGTTGAAATGGTACAGCGATTTTTTATTTAATGCTTTATTTTTTTTATTGAAGGAGAAAAAAGATGGCCGTTTTAACAAATTTCAGAGTTCAAAAGTCTCTAAATATTTTAATGCTATTTATTATTTAACAACACTTAATAATCCCTTCAGAGCATTCTCTAAGCTTGTTTACTAACACTGGACTTCTTCAAAAAAAGTCTTAGTTTAGTTATTTATTTCAAAGAAGAAACATGACAGTGCCCTACGAAATTCTCGTAATTTTAAGATATTACTGGGGAAAAAATTTCACAGCCGCTGAAGGAACTCGTGAAATAATTAAATATGAAGGGGGAGGTGTCTTTGACCAGCGAATTACGTGGCGTTGGCTTTGAAAAATTTAGCAGTGGAGATATGACGTTGGAAAGGAAGAAGGGCTCCGGGCGACCATTAATGGATATTGATGAGGTTCTGAAGGAAGCTGTTGAATCAAATCCGTCCACAAGTACTCGCGAACTTGCCAGGGAGTTTGGTGTGTCGAAAGATAAACAGCATTAAAATATTTACAGACTTTTGAACTTTGGAATTTGATAAAACGGTTACGTGGTTGTCAGTTGTTATTATTAAAGCATATATATGTATATATATAGATATATATATATATATATGTATATATGATTTAGTTTTTAATAATGATTAAAAGTGTTAACATGTTTATTACTTAAGTATACAATATTAACGATAGAATGAGATATTACAAAAAAAAAAAAAAGCTGAAAATTTGGACAGGCGATTTGTTAACGGATTCAAGAAATACTGATAGAGTGAAGAAGAAAGAGTTAATACTTAATTTTATCAAAATCCAGAAGGGCGACTAGCTTATTTCCTTTCCTCTTATTCTGAGACAGGGGTCACCTGTGGTGTAGTGGTTAACATAACAGATGCCCAAGATCACGGGTTTACAGTCCAGCAGTTGGCTTAAGGATTTTTTATATGGAATAATAATCCTTAGTAATGCCGTCCTTCAGAAGAGACGTAAACTGTGGTCCTAAGCCTTTGTGATCACTGCAATATCGTTAGATTACCCATAGTAGGATAAGTTGACATTAAATAAAACAAACAAAGAAATATTCTGAGACAGTTTCTAGACTGAATCTTTTAGAAAAATTAAGAGCATACATGCATCATTTATTATATAATATACACATATATAACAATCTAAAAAAATAGACAGCCAAAATTATATCGAAGAATTACACCGCTGGTTCATTTGCTCCACAATTAGAATTAATACTGCGTTGCATGTTTGAAATTGTAAGTCCTACCGCGTACAGTGCATTATTGATTCTGGAGGAGAATGCATCTTCTTCAAGAGATCTTGATCTTGATAACACGTACGCCATTTCTGGAAATTAAAAAAAAGGAAAAGTAAATAATAATATACGGAACATAAAGGAAATAGCAGAAAAGAAGGCCAACAAATTTCCTATGAAAAGACGGAATTGATGGCAACAGAGAAAAATTACGGGGAAATAAAAGTAACAAAGAAATTTAAATATCTAGGACAAACAATGGTTTGGAAAAAGAAAGCATAAAAGAGAAAATCAAAAGTTGTATAACGTTTCATTCACAAAATATGTATAACGTTTTATTTTAGTATGAATAACTTTATATAAGTATTTATCTTTCTATTACCTGTTTAATACGTTAATATGTCCCTACTATATGTAATATGTTTCTATTATTATTATCTGTTGTTTCTATTATATGTTTGATATTGATAATATTATATCTATTATATGTTTAATATTAATATTAATAATATGGTTAATATGTCTCTACTATATGTAATATGCTTCTATTATTATTATTATTATTATTATCTATTGTTTCTATTATATGTTTAATATTAATAATATGGTTAATATGTCTCTACTATATGTAATATGTTTCTATCATTATTATTATATATTGTTTCTATTATATGTTTAATATTAATGATATTATATCTATTATATGTTTAATATTAATATTAATAATATGGTTAATATGTCTCTACTATATGTAATATGTTTCTATTATTATTATTATCTATTGTTTCTATTATATGTTTAATATTAATAATATTATATCTATTATATGTTTAATATTAATATTAATAATAATATGGTTAATATGTCTCTGCTATATGTAATATGTTTCTATTATTATTATTATTATTATCTATTGTTTCTATTATATGTTTAATATTAATATTAATAATATGGTTAATATGTCTCTACTATATGTAATGTGTTTCTATTATTATTATCTGTTGTTTCTATTATATGTTTAATATGCTAATATGTTTCTACTGTAAGTAATATGTTTCTATTATACGTTTAATATAGGATAGTATGTTAATATTTGTATACGTAACAACATTTTTACTAAGTAATAATGTGACAATACTAAGCAATAGTGTAACAATAATCTATATTTGTAATTATTTAGGTAATGTAAATATGTATATTCTCTAGTGGTGAGGCCAATAATAACCATTTGTAGTTGTTTGTCCTTACAAATAAAACAACAACAAAGTTGGAAAAAATAAGCTTCACAACTGGAAATATTTACAATAAGAACCTATCCTCAATAAGCAAAAATAAGACACTACAGCACGGTGATAAAACCAGAAATTTTGTACGGGATGGAGACAACTTGTCTAAACTAGAAAAGTTAGTTAAAATAGGTGGGTCCAAGAAAACACAGGAGGGCTAGAGGTTAAGATCCAACCAGGAAATATACAGGGAGATGAAAGACCTGGAAGCCGAAATAAGAATCAGTAGACTAAGATTCTATGGCCACATGATAAGAATGGGTCAAGGGAGACTTAACAAGAAATTATTTGACAAAATGAATACAAGAGCGTAGGAGGGTGTATAAAACAAATGAGAGAGGAACCAGAAAAATTAAAAATAACAGACAAAAGACTGATGGAGAGCATATGGAAGAGAATTTAAAATCCATTAGATACAGAGACGGTGTGTTTTGGGGAAAGATTTATAGGTCGTCGTGCGCCTGGTGACCCTGACAGCCATAATCCACGGATCTAGGCCGACTAGTCCCAGTCCTTGAACGCTATTGTAAGTCGGCGGTAAGGACACTGATGATAACGACCCCTAAGGGGCTGTGGACGGCCTGACGATGTACCATAGAAACCATATTTCCCCTAGCAACGTGAGGATGGGTGAACCACTCCAGACTGTCTGAAAGATTCCGCAATATGACTGCTCGAACAAAGGGCTTCATAGTCTATTGCGCCGAGTGAAAAAAAAAAATAATAATCGAAGTAAACACAATTAATAAGCATCTGCTGTTATAATAAATAATGTATATATCTTTATTACTTTCAACATTAATATATTTTTATTTATTTATTGTTATTTACAACTGTATTACAATAATACAACAAGTAAATAGGCTAAGTGATACATGACATGAGATAATGACAAGTAGAGAAACTACCCACTGGCAATACTCAAATCAAAGTTCAACTAAGAAGGTCACGTGGCCATCTTCTTTTCAGACGACTAGGAGGATTATCGGGAATTGAAGAGTAAGCTAGGTTTGAAACTAGAGGGTTTGCGTGGGAATGAAGTTTGTTATGAAAGGATAGATACCGGGTTCGGGCCAAATCACCAACAAATGGCACATTAAGGTCGTTATGGATGACTTTATTCTTAACAAAATAAGGAGCATTGAGGATTTTACGAAGGATTTTGGATTGTAAGGATTGGATACGAGAGGAATTCGATGGCTTAGTGGAGCCTCAAAGCTCTACTCCGTAAGTCCAAATAGGTCGTTTGATAGTCATGTAAATGAGTCTTTTGTAGTTAATTGGAAGCTTAGAGCGTAGGTCTAGTAAGTGTTGAAGTAACCCGAAACGTCCAGCGGTTTCTTGTATTTTCAGTCTTGTATGAGAATAAATTAATATATTAAATAATATATAAAATGCATAAATAAACGTTTATGAGCAAGGCACATAGTATAAAGTCCGGCTGCTGGCAGATTTTATTTAATCTGTTAGCTGCCGGGGATGGATACTGTAAGATCTGGGACCCTCCTTGAGCTCGCCCAGACTGTATCAAGTGGGTATCCTTAATTGGAGGAAAACCTATCAGTTGAACGTGACCTAGGATAAATCACCTCCCTGCACATTCGTTGTTCTAGAAACAGTACAGTCTCTACCATTTACTGAACCGAAGACCCTTCATGGGTTATTGTGGTATATATATTTTTTTTGGAGAACGGAGATAGTTGGGGGGTGCAGTCAAAAAAACACCAAATAAGTACTAGACTTATATTTAGTTAGTGCCGACGTTTCGACCTACAATGTAGGCCATCTTCAGGGCGACTAGGAAGCGGCTTGGTGAACCGGCTAAGTAACAATATAACAATGGATTTTTTACTTAGCCGCTTCCCAGTCGCCCTGAAGATGGCCTACATTGTAGGTCGAAACGTCGGCACTAACTAAATATAAGTCTATATAACTAAAGTATTTTTGACTGCACCCCCCCAACTATCTCCGTTCTCCATTTTATCATCTAGTCAACTATTTTCCCCTCATACATTTTTCTTTTGTTAGAGAAGAATTGGTTGACTGTAACTTCCAATGTAAGGAAGAAATCGTTGGGGGTGCAGTCAATAAAAACACCTTAATAAGTGTAACTTATTTATTGTGTGCTGACGTTTCGGCCTACAATGTAGGCCATCTTCAGGGCTAAGAGAGAGAAACAAACAGAAAAACATATTTAAAAAAAACAAAAAAAAAAAACGTTGCAGTAACAAGAATATGGTGACAAGTAATGTGGAAATTAAAATAGTGACTAGATATGATGAAATCGTGAATAGATATGATAATTAAAGATAATGAATATAAAAGTGGTTACAGAATTTTATGTATTTTATATTCGTATTCTTTAATTATTATTATCTGTCACTATTTCAATTTCTGTTCATCATCTATAATTTTATTATTATCTGTCACTATTTTAATTTTATTATATTCTGTAACCACTTTTATATCCATTATCTTTAGTTATCATATCTATTCACTATTTCTTCACATCTAGTCACTATTTTAATTTCCACATTACTTGTCACCATATTCTTGTTACTGCAACGTTTTTTATATATTTCTGTTTGTTTCTCTCTCTTAGCCCTGAAGATGGCCTACATTGTAGGCCGAAACGTCGGCACACAATAAATAAGTTACACTTATTAATGTGTTTTTTTTGACTGCACCCCCAACGATTTCTTCCTTATATTTTTTTTTTTTTGGCTTTTTTAGTTTATTTTTCTATTGTTTTTTTTTTAATTATTCGTACTGGTTGTTATCTTATTTTTATTGGTTTGAAGAAGAAATTTTTCAATAGTTCGTTCCATTATTCATAATTTGAATATGAATATGTATTGAATATGTATTTGAACATGTTTATTGTTATAATTGTACTTACCACTTCTTAGTAAAAATCTTTCTTGACACAAATACACCACTGCGAAATTATGATAGTCGGTGTCAATTATTTGAGCTTGGTAGCTATTACTAAGTACACCTGTAAGTAAAATAGATAAATAAATAAATAAATGCAGTTGCAGATTCAAATTGATAAATTTAATAATTTTTAAAGAGAAAAAATTACCTCCATACATATAAAATCGAATGGTTAAAGAGGCGAGACCATTTGTAACACTTTGTGTATTACTCCATCCATCAATGGTAATGTAATTGAATAAGCTGGAAAAGAAATGTACAAATCATTATTATTATATTAAATTCTAATAATAAATTTCTTGTTTTTTTATTAGCGCTAACCGCGTACGGATTGCGCTACTATATATATATATAAAACTAAAAAAATTAACTTAATAATCCCACATTTATTAAGTACTAGCTTTTGCCCGCGGCTTCGCTCGCATAGAATTTGGACTACCGCATAAAGTTTCTTGACAGTGCTTTTTAACAATAATTTAAAATAATAAATAATTTAATTTTTTTCACTATAGGTTACTCGGATTCCATACAACCTTTGAACCCTTATTATATTAAGGGTGGAATTATCCAAACTTCGTTCTTAAATCATACAAAGGACCTATCTGCAAATTTCAACATGCTAAATTCCTGATTTGCCTTTAATTATGTACTATAATGGATTCTCCACAGTACCTCTAAAACTGTCGGGGGCGGGGAGGGGAACGTGCCCCCGTGCGCCCCCCTATATCCGCGCTTGCTTTAGCCCATGTGTTATTCTGATGTATAACCTATATTACTGTAAAGTTTCATCCAAATCAGTTCAGTAGTTTTTGCGTGAAAGAGAGACAAACATACAAACTTTCACATTTATAATATTAGTAAGATATAAGTATATATAGTCTGGGGGTGCGGTAAAAAAAAAAAAACTACACTAAATAAGATAAACTTATTTATTGAGACCGTGGAAAAATTCCAACGAAAAGCCTTAAGTCTCCAAACCAAAACAGAAATAGAAATTATCTGTCCAATATTTCGCCCGTTCAGGCATGCTCAGGGTAGAAAGAGAATAACAGCAAAACAAAACATGAATAATGCACCCAAGAAACATCCCACCACCTCGAAGGCTCAAATGCAACTAACTTTGCATGAACAAATGATTAGTTGCATTTGCGAGGTGGTGGGATGTTTCTTGGGTGCATTATTCATGTTTTGTTTTGCTGTTATTCTCTTTCTACCCTGAGGATGCCTGAATGGGCGAAATATTGGACACATAATTTCTATTTCTGTTTTGGTTTGGAGACTTAAGGCTTTTCGTTAGAATTTTTCCACGGTGTTAACATTTATGTAAGGTCTCTTTTTTACTTTTCAATATTAATAAACTTATTTATTGTAAATGCCGACGTTTCGACCTACGTTGTAGGCCATCTTCAGTGCTATGGGAGAAGAAACAGAACAAAAAAATAACTATAAAAAGCATTGCAATAGTGAGAAAGCATATAATAAAATCATAAATTGAGAGGTAATGAAATAGCGATGTTTATAATATTATGGGTATATATGAATACAAGATTACAGCATAAGAGCACAAGAGGTGGTAATGCCAAGCAATGATAAATAAACAAAAATTAACATAAAGAGAACGTACAAATGTAAAATTGTAAGATATAAAAGAATGGAACATAGTTAAATTACAGGTGATATACGTGTATAAACATGTAAAATGGTAATTTACTAATTTTAATTTTACAAATATTACCTTTACTACTAATTTTACTAATATTAGTCTTGCAAATGTTTTTTATTGTTATTTTTTTGTTCTGTTTCTTCTCTCATAGCCATGAAGATGGCCTACAACGTAGGTCGAAACGTCGGCACTTACAGTAAATAAGTCTGACTTATTTAGTGGGCTTTTTTTTACTGCACCCCCAGATTATCTATATCCCACATATATTAGATCTCCCATTCATCTATTTTCTTCTCAATCCTGTAACTTAATAAATATTTATAACAAAAATGTATGTCCAAGCACTCCGAACTAAAATATTGCAAAACAGTCATTAACCCAGAATGCCTCTATAAATCAGAGACACTGGAAGAGATGTTGATATAAAAAAAAGAAAGGTCATAAGAATAGATTTTATTCTTATTTATTTTGCGTAGTCTAGCAACGGCCTCATTCCCAAATAATAAAAATATAACGAATATAGGAGAGATGACCCTGTACAGTATCTATCAGGAATAGAGTAGTGGGTCTCCTGGATGTAAGACAGCCACCTGGAGGTTTGTTCCAAGGATGGTCTGTTTCGGGGAATAACATACAGGTCCTCGTGCGCCTGCTGACCCTGATCAGCCATAATTCTTGAATCTAGACCGAAATAGCGGGTAAAATTCTGGCGGTTCAGTGTGACCTAGTACAAATCACCTACCTGCACAACAGCAGTCCATAAAACATTACAGTTTCTACCATGTAATGAACCTGAGACCCTGCATGGGTTGTAGTGGTACAGGTAATCATATGTTAGTTGAGAGTTATTAACATAAAGTAACCATCAAAAGAACAATATAAAAAATAAATTATATTAGTATAAAATTGACGTAAGTCAACGAGATCCCAATTAAAGTAATGCTCAATGAACATTCTTCAGTCTTGTATACATCGCAAAAGTTGCGAGAACACGGGGATATAGGATCCGTGAAGGGAATAGATTTGTCTGGCTTAGATACGACCTCTGGTAGCTTAGTGATTAGGGCACCGCGCTAGAGATGCGGGCAACCCGGGTCCGAATCCCGTCCAAGACAAAATTCTTTTCTCTTCAAAATAGAAATAAAGTAACATAGGTGATCTTAGACTTTACTAAAATGTAGAAAAGACCCAAAGTAAGTATACAAGAACATCCCATGCCATCCTTTTTAATTTAGCATTAATAACAGGAAATACTTACAGTGGTTGATAGCTGTAAGTTTTCATAACTATTGTTTTGTCTTCTGTAACTCTCGATACCAAACCTGAACAAGTTCCGAATCCTTGGAACAGTTCGTTACCGTAGCTCTGGATTTCATACCACGTTCCATTGAAGAACTAAAACATGATAGTTATGTATCAAGAGTTAATGATCAAAGTATTAATACGATTCAATTACTTATTTTGATATATTAAAATAATTCAGAAGGCTGCGAATGTATTTCGTCATAAATAACGTTTACTTTATAGACTAAACATGGTTAAAATCCTTGTATGTATATTTTTTACCAAAAATTATTGTTTCTACTTTATCCTTTAATAATATTCCTCTAAACCCTGTCGAACAGGTACGTAGGAATATTATCTAGGACTCCATATGGACAAACGTCTCACATGGAATCCTCATACAAGACTGAAAAGAGGAGAAACTGCTCGTCGTTTTCGCCTTCTTCAATATTTACTGGACAAACGCTCTAAGCTCCCAATTAATTACAAAAGACTCATTTACATGACAGTTATCAGGCTTATTTGGACATACGGAGTTGAGCTTTGGGGCTCTACTAAACCATCAAATTCATCTCGTATCCAATCCTTGCAATCCATAATCTTTCGTAAAATCCTCAATGCTCCTTATTATGTCACAAACAAACTCATCCATCATGATCTTAATATCCCATATGTTACTGATTTGGCCCAAACTAGATACCTATCCTTCCATGACAAGCTCCATACACACTTGAATCCGCTAGTCTCTCAACTTGCTTCCCATACTATTCCTGATAACCCTCCGAGGTGTCTGAAAAGAAGATGGTCTCGAGACCATCTACTATAGAACTTTTTTGGAGTGCTACCGATGGGTAGTTTCTCCACAAGTGTTTTTCAAGTCGTATTGTACATATAGCAGATTTACTTATTGTAATATTATTATAGTTGTAAATATCAATAAATTAAATTTTTAAAAAAATTATTGTTTAATATCTACATTTATTGTTATTATTATGAGTGACTCTTCTATTACGACGCACCTCGGCCTAAGAAGACTCATTGAGCTCGAGTCCTTTGAGGCTTCTGAGATATTTTAGATAATCTTTAAATCTCAGTTCTTGAAGTTCCTTGTGTCCTCCAGGGCCAAATGTCCTCTTGAGATATAGTACTTTACATTCAAAGAGAACGTGCCAGGGGGTTTCGTCCTCTTCCGTACACCATCTGCAAAGAGGTTCTTGTTCGATCCCCAGGCGTTGCATATGCTTCCTGACTTTGCAATACCCAGTAATGACTTCGACCATACTTTTGAGGTCGGTTCTCGACATGTCATTTTCTCAGAAAGTTTGTCATTGGGATTCTTTATAAAAGGTTTAGTGTGCCTTATCTTGGCTCTATCCCAACGCGTTTTTATCTTCCTCTTGGCTAGTTTGTTAATTGTATCCTTAGCGAGGGACAGGGGAAACCCGCACCATGGTTCTGGTCCAATTGGAGCAATTCCTGCTCCTTTCTTTGGCAATTTGTCGGCTCTCTCATTTCCTGGTATCTTAAAGTGTCCAGGGATCCAAAATATAGTACATTAACTCTGTTGTGTACAGCTAATTGATCAAGTCCTATGCAGCATCTGTCCACTAGTCCTTCTATCTACATTTTTGTTTTAATCTGCATAATATATAAATATATATATATATATATATATATATATATATATATATATATATATATATATATACTAGCTTATGCCCGCGGCTTCGCTCGCGTGGAATTCGGCCTGCCACATAAAGTTTCGTGAAAGATCATTTTAAATAAATGATTTAATTATTTTTTTTTAAATATAAGTTACTCGTACATCCATAATTTCGGATGTCTAACTTCAAAACTGACGGATTCTCTACAACCTTTGAACCCCCATTATATTAAAAGGGAAACCCTTGGGGTGGAATTATCCAAATTTCTTTCTTAAACTATACAAAGAACCTATCTACAAATTTCAAGAGGCTATGTTCCTGATTTGTCTTTAATTATGTACTATAACGGGGAGGGGACATGCCCCCATATAAATCTGCCCTTGATGTAGCCTATGATGTATAACCTATTTTATTCAATAAGTTTCATCCAAATCCGTTCAGTACTTTTTGCGTGAATGAGTAACAAACATTCGCATTTATAATATTAGTAGGATATCAAAACAAATAGTTTCACTCATGTTCTTTCTGTTATTTTAACAACTATGATCATGTTATTTTCCTTTAATTATATACTATAATGGATTCTCCTCAGTTCCTATAAAACAGTCGGGGGGGGGGGAAGCGCCTGCCCCCGTGCGCCCCCCTAAATCCGCGCTTGCTATAGCCCATGTGTTATTCTGATGTATAACCTATATTACTGTAAAGCTTCATCCAAATCCGTCCAGTAGTTTTTGCGTGAAAGAGAGACAAACTTACAAACATTCACATTTATAATATTAGTAAGATATATATATATATATATATATATATATATATATTTCTAGAAAGACGGTATTGATGTCGTTTTTTAAAACTATAGATATAAATCAAAACATGTTCGTATTAGCGTATTATCGTACTTTGGTAGTTAATCTGTACACCACTACTGAGAATAATCACACAAGCATATAAAAATTATTCTTTAAAACGTAATATATTACTTACTTCTTCTATTTGAAAATTTTGAACCACTGGAGGGCCCAGACATTGCCCGAAGAGTATCAGAGCACTAGAAATGTTCAGTGTACCAAGAATAATAAATAATCTATAAAAAAAATAAGAAATTAAAAATCCAGAAGTATTTTTTTTTAAATTTATGAGGGAAGATATTTATTTTTCAGCGATTGGCATATCTTGACAATGGGAATAGTTTTGTTTCGATGAGAAAAGATCTACCCTAGCCTAATCTAATCCTGGTCGTTTTGCTTCTCTAAGAGAGCACTGCTACGGAGAAGCAGATGACCCGGATTCGAATCCCGGTCAGGGCAGATCTTTTCTCTTCAAAACAAAAATATTTAAAAATAATAACAATTAATAAATAATAAAAAATTGACAATTAAAATTAGAGAAGTTAGGAAATACAAAATAATAATAATAAAGATTATTATTGAATAAAATGTCCAATGAAATAATTAGAGAATATCGTTGTTGCCTTAGTAACACAAAATTGACGATTTTTTTTTGTTTGTTCTATTTCAGGTTCATAAGATCTTAAAACTTATGCCTACGTTGCCTGGATACACGTTTTTTTGTTTTCACTATTGTTTTTTTTACTCATATCGACTCATTGGCGTAACTAGAGTTGACTCATGGGGGGAGGTATTAACCCCCACCAGTCAACCACTCCAACATATTACTCCCTTCAAAAAAGATGTCTCGTAATATAGGTATAATATGTATTATACTATAATCATGTAGCTTCAAATTAAATAAATAGATTATAATTTTTTATAAATGTTATTTTTGGAAGGGCAATCAAGAAGTAGATTTTAAATACAAGTAACCATATTTATTGGTTACAATAACTTACTACAGTAAAACCTCGAATTAACGGACAGCCCTGGTGCAAATATTTTTGTCCGTTATTTAAAGGTGTCCTTTAAAGGGAGATTTTATTTTTTTATAAATATGTATTTGTACAAATTAATTCTCTCTTATTCAATTTCCCATGTGTTTAAAAGGTAAGTAGAATAAAAAAAAACATCGCACGGTTTTTGAGTGTTCCCGAAACTTGTGTCCTACCGATATTGAGTCTTTCCGCTAGCGCACGTACAGTTAACTTTTCACGGTCATAAAAGTCGATTACATTTATTTTTTGTTCTAAAGTGAGTCTCTTACGTGAGGGAGACATTTTCAGCCGCCTGCCACGAGGGTTAGAACAGAACTAAATTTTAATAAAGCAAGTTCGAGAATAAAAAAAAAGTATTTATTTGGAAAATCTTTACTCAAAAGTAAACACAGCTGTCCCTGTTTTCTTAGACCGGAAACAACTAATTGTTTCCGAGAAACGGGAAAGGGATAAAGTCATACTGTCCGTCTTTTAGAGATTTTTTTAATCGATTTATGACCAACACAGCCTGTCCGTGACCGTTAATGAGAGGTTTCGTTAAATAGAGGTTCAAATGCCTTAAAAATTGTATTAAAATGTTGGTGCAAAAAAAATCGTCCGGTAATGGAGAGTGACCGCTATTTAGGGGTGTCCGTTAGTAGAGGTTTTACTGTATACTTAATTGCATAGGGAACTTTCTAGACCCATCCAGACTTTACTTCTAGATTCCAAGAATTGTAAACTGTTCTTCTCACATTTGCGATCTTATTGTTGTCGCTAGATGCCACTACTGCCGCTATAATAATATAATTAATTGTAAATAAACAGTATTACGTTTTGCTTTGTCTTTTTAGCGTACCTTTTATTCATTAAAATAACTGTGTTTGCACTTTCTTTATTATGTTTTTGACATTATTGACCCTTACTTCTGTAATCCCACAATAATAACTTTGAAAAAGTAAAATCGTTCAAAGTTTTATTTTTTTTAAATTGTTACTTGGGGGGGGGGTTTACATCCCCAATAATTCCCCCTTCGTTACGCCTATGTATAGACAATTTCATTCATTTTTGAAAAATGGCGATTTTGTAGATATATTTTCGTGTCACTAAGATGACTGTGTTCTGTTTTTTCTATTAAAATCAGAATTTCCGGTACTTTTCCGTTAGCCAGGCCTAAATGTTTGGGGCCATGTGTTCTATCCTCTGGGATTTTGCTAGAACTGAAAAAGATGCAGTCTCTTTTTTTCAAGAGAAAGTTGTATTGGTAAAGAATGCAACATGCGATCAGAATCATGAAATGTAAGTTCTCGTCTAACATTTTTTTTTTTGCTTACGTTTCGCTAATACTTCTACAGAAACTTCTCTTATGTAGCTGTTCTAATCTACAACTGTATTATGATTGTTTGTTGTTTTCTTACAACATTTGACTGATGTCATCTCTTCGCTCCAGCCGTAAATAAATCTCAAAGATATTAGAAAGCTCAATCTGGACGATTCGAACCACATACCATTGCGAGTGGTATTCTTCGTGCTGCATGATGACAGTTTGCACCGCCAACGTACTCCGTCTGCATTCTTTGCCAATGTACCTTTTTCTCAATTCTAGCTAAATCCCAAATTTTCATATTTATTTTTGTTTACATAGATTAAGAGTGAAGAATAAAAGGAAATCGTGCTTTGTTTTAAACGAATTCATAGAATAGATCACTTGACCCCAAACGAACATCCCCTTATGATAGTAACAACTTTGATGGAATTCTACATTATTTGGTGATTTTTTGCTTGCGCCCAGCTAACGGAAAAGTACCGAATTTTCTCTTGTTTGAAAATTATATTTTAAATACCATTTGAAACGTGGGCGGATCTAGGATTTTTTTCTGGGGGCACAACGGACAAGTGGGCAAAATATCAACAATAACTTAGAAATAAACTTGTAGTATTAATAGAAAGGTTTCATGTGATTTCTGTTATTTTATTCATACATTTTAACAACTATCATCACATGATTTGCCTATAAGTATTTACTGTAATGGATGTCTGTTGTTTGTTCATTTAACGTCACTTAATGCTGCAATGGCTAATTGGACGATGCTACAGTGGTAGCTCTAAATTTTGCCTATCCAAGTTTAATTAGGATAGGGATTTTTAACGAGTACCTGACATCGTACAGGCTCGGGACCCCCGTTTAACGTCCCTTCCGAAGGACGGCGTAACTAAGGATTTTTTACTCCCTTAAAAAAACCCTAGGGCCACCTGCGATCTTGGGTTTAGTAGTTTGTTAGGCTAACCACTAGACCACAGGTGACCGTTTACTGTAATGGATTCTCTACAGTACACAAAAACCGTCTGGGGGGCACGTGCCCCCTTGCCCTCCTGGATCCACTTGTGATTTTAAACCTCTTGCTATAGGTAACTGTTTTGAACTTCAAAATCAATAAATTGTTAAAATCTGATTATTTAACTACAGTCCTATAATAATTTCTTATGTATATTAAGCGAGGTATTTACAAAATACTTACTGAGCAGTCACATATTTACCAGATCGGTAATTATTTCCAGTAATCTTCATCATTCCTTTGGCCAATGTTACTGAGGATTTACTGATTTTTATTCTTATTATTGTCAATTATATACATGGGAGTACATTTTCCTATCTTATCTTATGCCGGAATATAAAAGTTGAAAATATTTTCCTTGAATCTTCTAGTTTGTCTCATTTCTCGGGTGATATAACAATTTGTTTGGGAAGTCATCAGAATGATTTATTCGCAAAACATGACCGTAAATTTGTAATATTCCCTCTTAGAATATTTATCACAGAAGTAAATAATTGCATAATTATGCAGTTCTTATCAAATGCAATAAGGAAATTCTCTTTTACAGTTAGTTTGTTTATAACAGAGTATCTACGCATCTACGCATGCCATCTAAATAAGACTTTAAGCGTGATTTTATTAGAATGTGCACGTAAAACTCGGTGCTTCTTTCGAATATCCTCAGTTTTGCTACTGTATAATAAATAAAACGAAATATGAACATTTTTTATATTATTTATTTCCCCACACGTTGGTAATAAATTCCTTTACAACCTACAATTTGCTGATGACCGGGTGATAGTCACAAGTGATGATGAAGATGCCACCTAAATGCTAAGAAAACTTCAGGAGCAATATGCTGCTTAGTGTTTGAAAATGAACCGGAGGAAAACTGAGTACATGCAAATATAACAGCACTATCCCTCGAAAATTGGGAAATTGGAAAAACCCATGAATGCAAATATCTAGGCAGATGGCTAACAGAGGATGGAAGCTCCAATAAAGACTTAACAGAAAAAATTGTAAAAGGCAGAAAAACTCTGTTCTATGGAGTAAACAGGTTAACCTCAAAACAAAAAAATGATGTTCGACTAGTTGGTTGAAAATGTGAATCCTCTACGGATCTGAAACGTGGGCAATTACAAAGAAGGTGGAAAGGAAGTTGTTAGCCCTGGAAATGGACTTCTGGATACGCTGTTGTGCTTCAGAATTCAGCTCGGCCCTAATAGAACAATAAGGCAACTGGTTGATCAGGAAATAACGATTCTCTTCACTGTAGAAACTAGAAGATTGAAATGGTATGGCCACTTAAAAAGAATGACAGAGGAACAATGGCCAAAACCAATCTCCGAATACTGCTCTACGGAAAGGAGGAAAAGAGGACGACACAAAAAAAGATGGTTACATGATGTGGAGGAGAGCATGGCAGCGAGGGGTCTTAGAAAAGGAGACTGGCTCGAGATCTGTGGCGAGAATTTTTAGATACGTAAAATTACTATGTTGTAAAAACTCGTTAATAAAAAAAAAATCCCCACACTTTCCTGCCTATTAGGCAATATAGATTTACAATATGATTATAACTTTGTTATATAACCAGAAAGAGACCCAGTCAACCCGAACAATTAATGATTTATTCTTGCGAATTCTGAGGCCCTAAATTCGCCCATTCCCCAGTACGGTAAATTTTCAAAACATTTTCAAGGGTTACACTTTAGTTGTAAAGCGTTACATTTGCTTTGGAACATTTGGAAAGGGTTACATTTGAATTGGGAAGAGTTGCTCGTGACTTGGAAAGGGTATCAATTGATTTGTACAAGGTTGCAGTTGACTTGGAAAAGGTTCAAATAGACTTGGAAATGCTATAATACGGATCTAACCAAAACAACAATTTGATATGAATTAATTTTAGACAATTATTAAGATACTTACGCCGCTAAATGATAATCACTCAAAGTAAATATAAGTGTAGAGACGTAGTGATTAGCATAACATCCTTCTATGCGCAAAGTCGCGGGTTCGCCTGCTGCATCCCGGCAGTTGGACTTAGGCTTTTTTACAGTGAGAAAAAAGGCGTTGGTAATGTCGTCCTTCGGAAAGGATCCTTGCCTGTGCTGTATCAGGTGCTCGTTAAAGATCCCTATTGTAATTATACCTGAAGCAAAAAATAGGACTTCCACTGTAGCATCGTCCTATTAACCATAGCAGGATCAAGTGCCGTTAAATGAAACAAACAAGATACTTCTACAGTACTTAGTGACAATCGCCGGAAATGAAAATTAAAATGTATGTTGGTCAAAGGAAATAAGTTTGTATAATTGTTAATTTTTTTATTCGAACTATGAAATACGCTGTTATCGGGAGATTATGCCCAAGGTCGCGGGTTCGCAACACGGCAGACGACTTTAGGATTTTTTAATGGGAGTAAAAAGTCCTTGATAATGCAGACCATCGGAAGGGACATAAAATGGGGGGTTCCGAGGCTGTGCATTATCAGGTACTCGTTAAAGATCCCTACCATTATTGTACCTGAACAGGTATAATTTAGGACTCCAACTGTATCATCGTCCGATTGCAGCACAGAGTGACCTTAAACGAATTAACGAACAACGTTGTTTCTATCAATCACAGCTTTTATCAATGTTCTCTCAACATTGTAATAATGGCATGTAAAATTTACACACAAGTAATGATGAATACAAACTAAACCTATTGAATAAAATATGACTTGTCTAAAAGTAGGTCAGAGGTAATTAAAATGCGAGTAGTCCCATGAGATACCGTGATATTAAAACGGGACGGAATTTCTTTAAGATTTTTTAATATTATAATGTTCATTCCATTATAAATAATGAGGCAAAACAACAATAGTATTTCATCGATCACAATCAATAAAAATATTTATTATTAACTTGAAGAATGTTCAATGTTCAAGACTAACCTGGCTCCTGTAGTTATTGTGTTGTTTACGTTATACTGAAAACGGTAGGTTAACAAATGGATACTCTCCTGTCAAATGGTAAATGGAGAAGAAAATGTCTCTTTTATCTATAAGAACGTGGCAGTTAATGTGTTTAAGTGGTATTATCTGTCTTAAAGTGGTAATTTAATTTGTGTTGAGATGTAGTTAAGGTCACTAAAGTTTATTTCATTCTAAGAACTGGGAAAGGTAGTTGAGGCACAGAGGTTTTTTTTTAAACACAAAAGTGCTTCTAGACCTTTTTGAAATGCATATTTCATCCAAATTCTGACAGATAACTATGGGAACAACCCCAAGCATGCCTTCAAGTAGAAAAAGACCTTTGAGGAGATCTTTTCGCTCACCTTTTAGAAGAACTAGTACTCAAGGTACATTAAGTGCAACTTTCAACTTTATAGAGCCTAATCTAAAGGTAAGCTCTTCAACAACTGTAAATATTAATATATTTTTATATAAATAACAAATAACAATGCAATATTTATTTTACAGTTAAACCAATTAAATATTAATGTGGCTACCGAAGAAGAACTCATGACTCTTCCTGGTGTAACTAGGGGAGTAGCGAAAAACATAATCGAATATCGAAATGTTATTGGAAAGTTTAATAAAGTAGAAGATTTAGCGTTAGTGTCTGGTATCGGTGCTGATAAACTAGATGAAATAAGACCTGAAATATGCGTCAGTAAAGGAAGAAACCAGAGGTACACCATACACATTTATGTATTTACCTATTCCGGTAATTATTCTGCAGGTTGTCCCTTCTAGTTGAGTCATGACAAGTTTTAACTTTTCCTTTGTTTCCTATTTAATATTTTCCAAAAATACAAGTTATCATAAGCTTTAGTATGGAAAAGAGAACGTAGTTAAGGGAAATGTGTATACTTTGGTTTTTCTTATCATCTACGAATGAACGTTTCATTAAACATATATCATCTATACTTTGAAATATTAGTTGAAACATTTATTTCATGATGAAATGATTATCGAAATTTACTGATTCCCCATATCTCATTCTCTTTTCCATACTAAAGCTCACAAATATTTGTATTTTTGGAAAATATTAAAAATAAACAGTTAAAACTTGTTGTAACTCTCGAAGCGACAACCTGCAGAATAGATACCACTTATTTAAATGTACAAAGGGTGATTCTGTTCTAACTGTTACTTTTATTATTAACATTTTTTTAATTCTATAATTAAACTTTTTTAGTTCTTTTAATGTATACTATTATTCTATTTTATCATAAAAATATTATTCCAAAAGGATTTTGCTACAACTTCAAAATATCGAGAATGATAATAAATTTCAAATTTTTCATGCCACGGTACTGACTCGTTCGGAAGACGTTCTTTAGAAAAAATATTAAATTTATTTATGAATTGCTCATTAAGATTTATGGATTAATTAGTTTGGAACATTTATTGCTACTAAAAAATGATGAATTCATGAGTAAATTGTAGAAATATATATTACTCGATACTGACATTCAAGTGATAAATTGTAAGTTTTCTCTGGACCGCAAGTTATTTTATACGACAGAAGTGGTTAAAGATGTTGAATATATACAATATATATTCATATTACAATATATATATATATATATTGTATGTTGAAATAGATTGTTAATGTATGACAAGTGAGAGCAGACTGTATAGGAAATCAATAAACAATATTGGAATTTAATCACCATATCTACTTTTATTTTTTAAATATCTCAATATATGTTTAAGTGGTTATATTTGATTAGGAAATAAAAATAGGTTATTTCATCATAAACTTTTTATTTTTGTTAATCTATGTTTGTTTGAATTTAATGAAATTGTAATTGTATTAAAAATCCATTAATATTTCTAATAAATGTATCGTGATGTTTAAAATAAATGATTTTGGTCTACTAATGGTCATCATGACCTTTTCGTAAATCAATTGAGAAGGTTATGATGAAATTTCAAGTTATCTTGCTTACTTCATATTATAAATAGTTTTGACTTATGTCCAGAAATATCTGAAATTGCAAAACTTTTGAAAGAATAAATGGATAAATCTTGATTTCAGTAATTTGCTGTTTTATTGGGTATTTCTATTTTTATATACTTGCATACATTTATATTCAATTATTTTTTTATTTTATTAAATTTTAGTAAATTTTGCTTCATATTTACTTTTATTCAAACCTCATGTCAATTTCCAATTAGTTCCGTTTTCAATAGGATGTAGGCATTTATCTCTATTAGATTTAACTCTTAAAATTAATCAATCAATCAATTTTAATTTTTTTTTAAAGGTATATTCCTTTACAAAAAAATCTGTCATAATTATAAAAAAATTATATATATATATTTTCAATGGAAAAACGTTTTTCCATATTACAGTATTACACTTAATTATTTTTTGTTATTTTTCCTACTTCTTAATTTAAATATCAATAGAATAATTTAATACAATTTAGTTAATAACTCTTCACTAAAATAGAGCCAAAAACTCAAACTTACATAGAGTTGTATGTTGAACGTCTTAGTGGTGGGGTGCTGTCTCATGTTTGGAGCCTGTTTGGGCTGATGATCGTTGGGATGTATTGCACCTTTTTCTTCCAGATGTGATTCACATAACCCTTTTTTGTTTTTGTATCTTGATAATGCCTGAATAGGCGAAACGTCAACTGGTAAGTGGGTGTATTTTTGAAACATAAGGCTTTGCATTGTGGTTTTTCCCAATTTCATTATAAATAATAATTAACTCTTCTATACATATTATAAAACAAAGTCCTCGGCCGCGTTTGTTTGCAGTAAACTCAATAACTAGAATAACTGCACGGATTTTCATGATGTTTTTACCAATAGATAGAGTGATTCACCAGGAAGGTTTAGGTTTATAATTTTTCAAGGTTTTGTGTAAATGGGTTGGAATATCGATGGGTTTCACCGAAGACGCTGCCTAATCCTGTGCAATTTGTATATAAATAAATATTTGATTTTGTTTTTATTTTGATAATTTCTGTATAATAAAGTACATTAGCTGAGATGGGAAGAAAGAAAATCAAGACTGCGAAAGAAGCCTAACCAATGATATTCTTGTGGTCCTTAGTGGCCGCTATGTGATAAAAAAAAAATACATTACACAGAAAAATTGTGTAGGCATAATATGCCTTATTACCCGAGCAAAACTGGAGTGTGTCGCTAGTAGTGCTATAAAAACAATAATTATATCTATTTTTACTAACAGTTGATTAATCTATTAAAAAATTATTTTTATGTATATAAAACATTAAAAACAAAATCATAAAAATAAAAAGATCACTAGGTTCTAAGCCAGCTTATTAATATAATATATGATAAAAACAACACAAACAATTAGCAATGATATGCTTACGTATAATAGATAAAAAAATGAAGTATTTTAAACTGTTAAAAATAATGTTAACAGTTAATCTCATAAACAACATCTGAAGTACATAAATAAGAACAGAAGTGAATAGAAGACTGATGTAATTAAGTCAATTGTTACAATATTATAACATTCATTAAAGTAATTCATTCAATAATATGCTGAATACCTTAATTACAAATATATTGTTTTATTGCTTGTTCTGTTACGTTTCACGAGAGTAAGGCTATCAATAGAAATCCATTTCTGTATCCACTAAATTAATGTACTATAATATTTATCCAACTAAGCCTTGATAATTTGCCACCACAGAAATTAAAAAAAATATATCTTTTTCATTTAATCTAGTGGTGTAAATATTTTGATCCCATTTAAATTCTCTATTCTTAGTTTTAACCTCAAATTAGTATATACAGGGCATCGAAACAATAAATTACAAAGAGTTACCTTTTCTTTTTATTGCATATTTAACATTCCTGTTGAGAATCTAGTTTTAAGATAGTGTTATGTACTGAGATTTACTTAAATAAACTTATTTACTGTTATCTGGTATTTACTTAAGGTGCGTTAAAATTCTAGTATATTTAAAATTAACTGGCATCAACAAGTAATTGAGATATTAGGTGTCTTGTAAATAATATTATACGACCACAATAGCTTGAAGTTTCTAATAGTTCCATATTATTTTCTTTTAAAGAAGCTTCTATAATTATATAAACCTCTATTCAAATTAGTTTTTATAACGGCCAGGTTGTTTTCACTACAAATTTTTCATTCTCACCAGCTCAGTAAACATTTTATTAGCACAAACGGTATCAGTTCCGCTGGTTACCGCTTCGAGTTAATTCACAACAAGTTTTAACTTTTCATTTGTTTCTTTTTTAATATTCTTGAAAAGTAAAATAATTGTGAGTTTTATTATAAAAAAAAAGTAGTGTAATTATGGATAATGTGTATATTTTAGTAAACATTTCATCAAGAAATAAATGTTTCAACAAACATTTCAAAGTATAGACGATGATATAACCTAAACAGTATGCGTAAGTCGGTTCTTTAATTTATATACAGTCAGTAATAATTACTAAGTATAGTCAGTAATAAAATTATTTTTATAATTTATTATATCTTTATATTATATAATTTTTAAAATATTTTATTTGAAATTTCAAATATAATTTCAATAAAATATTTAAAAAATTATATAATACAAAGATAAAATAAATTATAATAATATTAACGACTTAAAGTCAACTAGATCCAAAATAAAATAATGTTGAAGTAACATTCTCCCCGTGTACACATCGCAAAGTGCGAGAACACGGAGATGTAGGATCAATTAAAAAGAGGGGATATGGCTGGCCATGAAGCGAAGCCAGAATAGCCGAGATGGATAAGGCGTCACCACGGAGAGGTGAAGGTCCCGGGTTCGAGTTCTGGTACTGGCCATATCTTTTCTTTTCAAATAAAATATTTAAAAAATTATTTTTATATTTTTGAGAATATTAAAAAGAAAATAAATGAAAAGTTAAAACTTGTGACTTGACTCAAAGCAACAACCTGCGGAACTGATACCACGCAAACAAATCTCAAATATATATATATATTTTTTTTTTTTTAAATTGTTGCATGAATTACCTAGTTTGATTTATTAAGATTTCGATGGATTTAATTATTTTTTACTCATTTATTATAGTTGCGGATCATCCGAAGGAAGCCCAGAATCTCTTCCAGTAGATGTAAACAAGGCTAATGTATTTGAACTTATGACTATACGAGGACTCGGCCAAGAGTTAGCAGCTGCCATAGTTCATTACCGGGAAAGAAGAGGCGATTTTTTTAACATATCGGACATTTTAAAGGTATGTATATATTCCCAAGTTAGATGGTTAGTGATTAGTTAATAGATGGGGTGAGGTAGAGCAATTGATATGCAAAACCTAAATTATCAGTAGGTATGGTTGGGCAAGACAAATAAATTATATTATTGAAACTGAAGTTAAATCTAATAGAATTCAATGAGTTGTTGACGTTAGCGTTATTCATTTAAGTTTCCAAAGAAAAACATGCTAAAAAGAATTATTGTATTAAATACTCTCTTAAATTGGTGCAGCCAGTATTTTTAATCCATTCATCTCATATTTCTTCTGGTTTCAGCCGCATCGTCATGTTCTTGATGACGCTTCGCTGGCCATACTGCAAGCTTCCTGAGGGCTTGATCTGAGACTGAAAATGTTCTTCTCTACTTTGGTATTCATAGATTCCGGATCTGGGGTCGGAGCCTATTCTTCCAGTGATCTGATTGGCTAGTTTCCAACCATGTGGTATCTGATTGGGTGGGCCTCGATTGACTGATTTATGATTGCCTTGGTCTGACTGGCTTGCCAAAGCTGATGACTTGCAATCCGTTCGCAGAACATTTCATGAATACCAACCATACTATCGAGTTTGACAAAATTAGAGTTGTTAAAAAGTGTAATAACACGACAGAAAGAAAGATATTAGAAGCAATCGAAATAGTAAAGCACTCTGAAAATATTAACCTAAAAGATGGTTATAAATTGAGCAATCTTGGCTCCCAAACATACCAGTGGCTGAAAAGAAACAAAAAAAAAAAAAAAAAAGCTCCTCCTCCAGATCCGAAAGCTTTCAGCATTTTCAGTCTCAGATTAAGCCATGAGGAAGCTTGCAGTATGGCCAGCGAAATGCCGTCAAGGAACTTGACCACACAATCGAAACCTGAAGAAATACGTAATGGTTTAATTATTGTATTGTCAATAAATATTAGGTTTAGAAATAAATTCCTGCCATTCTCAAGGGATTGGAAATGACTAAAAAAGAGGGAAATTGGGTCCATGGTACACCAGGACTCCTTTCGATATTAACTGCCAAAACATAAACCAGAAGAAAACTCATGTTTTGTTCACGTGCTAAGATCATTTGGTCTCATGTATTTTGAGTTGCTCGAACCAAGCGAAACTGTTATCCAGTTTCTCCACCAAGCACAATTAATGAGATTAAGCAGAGCCCTAATTGGATCGATTCATGGATAGCCCTAATATATGAAGAGTTTTTTCGATATGGTCTCCGAATGCTGATAGAAACATGGGAAAAAGTAGTAGCTAGTGTTGAAAAATATTTTAAATAAAATATAATGTATCATTTTTTTTACTATAAATTTCTATTTTTTTATTATTATTGTGTACTGTCCGAATGGATATTCCTGTGGTCTGGCTTATGTCAGAGATTTATTGTGAGCAGAAAGTTTAACCTTCAATACTACGAAGCTCAATTGCTTTGATTAAAATATATGATGTAAATATATTATTCAGTCTTAAGTAAAGGTTAAAAGTGTTAGCATGTTTATTTATTAAGTTTACAATAATTATAAATAGCGGAAACTTATTTATACTCTTGATACATTTTTTTGTAAAGTTCTGATGGTCCAAAAAAGTGTCTATAATACTTCTCTTTCATAATCTTGATAGTTTGAAAAACATAATTTTTTTTTTTTAATGATTTATAAAATATGTTACCTCCTTTAGCAATTGCTTTAGTTAGTAATGAATTATTTTATAGATCATTTGTTTATTATTTAATTATCTTAGGTCAAAGGAATGGATGAAATTAAGTTTAACTACCTCAAACCCCGCCTTTGTCTTAAATCTGATTCTTTTAAACTTAACAAAAGAGTGCTATCAGAACCCAGAATACCAAACGGTGGTGCAGTTTCAGGTGATTATATAATTTTATTCAGAATTCTAATTTTCTGTATCTTAAGTTAAGAAGGCATAGCTCAGTGAGTTAGGCATTGAGGTTCTATTTCTGAAGCTTAGGTTATAAGATTTAAGAAAGAACTATGTATGTGGGAAGGTTATACTCAAGGTTGAGAAGGTTACACTCAAGAAGGAGGTAGTGTTATCACTGTATATAACTTCAGGCAGTTATTTTGTCAAACATGCCATATTTATTTATCTTATTTATTTATTATCGCCCCAAAATTTTTCGTTCATCTATCGCATGTCGTATTACACCTGGAGAAGGGGTAAAGTGAAAGGCGCATGACAGAGCAGCCAAGGCCAATATGGCGGCGCCCAGTCAGCTGACCTTATAGCATTTATATTCTCACTTATTCGTGCAAGTTTTCCGCGGTATTTGTATGTTTTGATCTGTGTATTAATGTAAATGCTTTTATTTACTTTATCGTAAATGTTTTAATGTTCATTAACTTTAAATAAAATTAAAAAAAATTAAATAAACAAAAACGATTTGTTTAATATTAACAAATCTCTTCAAAGACTATCAAATCCTTTTATCATGTGTGTATTAATTTTAATATATAATAATATATTTAATTATTTTTGTACTCTAAGGCATAATAGCTTACAACAGCTGTATTGTTATTCTAAAGGGACTTTTCCCAGAATAAATAAAGACATTATTATTATTATTATCTTGTTCTTTTTCTCGTTTTCTACCGGAGAATGGACCTACCCAGACATAAGTCAAGGGTTAGGCTAGAGTTCTTATAATGATAAAATACATTCATGATATATAAAATACATCAATATATAATCATAAACAAACACTTTATCCCTCTTATATAATATTGCTCTTACTTTTTAATATGCGTTTATCATCTAAATGATTGTATTAATTATGTATTCCTTTCTCTAATATGCAAATTGAAATTAAATTTTATAATTGAATATTTTGTGTACTATTGATTTCCCATTATCATTCCCATTTTTCATTAATTAAGTTAAGATTAAAAACGCAATTTTAATACCCTAAATCGAATAATTTTCCAAAAATTTTTAGTTAAATGCCTGCAAACCAAAAAAATGTTTCACTTCCATTGTCACACAACTTTTTTTTTTTAGTTTCACCCAACTTTGAGGCACTTTGAATCAATTGTAAATTTTCTGTGCATGTGCCTTTCTCTCCGCATCTTCATCCTCTCTGATCTCCTTCTCCTTTCCTTATCAGTGATTTTGATCGTTCACTTAGTTCTTGCCTCAAACCTTATCCTCTTAGCTCGGATTATGCTCTTGGTAGTTCCATCCCTTAGCATATCAACCGCAACGCCGAGCTCTCTTATGTCCCTCTCTGCTTCCTTGAACCAGTTTGGTTTAGTTTTTTTTTATTTCTAAGGATTTCAAATATTTTTTTATTAAAACTACTTGCATTCGTTCAACATTATACGGCCATAGAAATTAATCCTTCTTTTCCTCATTGTGTCAGATATCTTTCTGTTGCTTTGTAAAGGGTCTCATTTCGTGTGTGGATTACGTTATCGTTTAATTTAGAGCCTAAAATTTTCCTTAATATCTTCCATTTTTTTAATCTCCAACTTTTCAATTAGGGCCTTAATGGTGATGGGCAATGTTTCCGATGCATAGAAGGCTTCTGGCTTAATCACCGTATTATAGTCCTTATTTTTGAATTCCAAGGTCATTTTATTATATATGTTTTCGGTATGTTGGAGGGTTACTTAAATCTTGTCTTTTCTTATTTTAATGTTTAAATTTGTTTTATATTCTTTCAATATTAGCACTAATTCTTAATTTGCTAAGCTACCATAACCACATCCGGAATTAACAGGGCTATCATTTATTGTTTTTATTTTTATTGTTGGTTATTGTATTGATGATAGTTATAGTTTTAGTTGGGTAGAATAGAGTAGAATAGAAAAAAATAATTTTATTCTGGGACCAGATCCCTTTAGAATTACAAAGAAGAAACAAAATTTAATAAAAATATATTATTAGTAAGGATATTAAGCAATTTAAACGGCTCTATTCAAATTGTGTTGTGATACCTTTCTATTCAATTCCAGATTTCTATCAATTTTTTCGTACCTCGGATACACCAAGAAAGGAAACCTCGCAAGTTGCTTGTCAGGGAGATCTTTACGAACTCGTTTCTCAACAGTGCGAGAGACCACCTTTGAAATGGGATCCTCTTCCTTTCGGGGAGGTACGATTCGCTACGTGGAATCTCACCGACATGTGCCATCAAAAAGCAGCTAATACTGCAGTTAGAGAAACTTTCTGTCTTACATTGCTTGAAAACAGGTTAACATATTTTTTATATTTTAATAATAAACTTATTTGGTACTTAAGTGTTAGCAGGTCTACAGGGACTGTTATCAGTCATTGTTTATAACCTAAACAGTGGTAATTTTGAAACTGATTACACCTATTAGTCCAGAATCCCTGGTACATTTTTGCACTTGATTACTATCAAGCTGAATCTTCATGAATAGCCTTGTTTTGATGAGACGCCCAACAATTTCCTTTGCGAAAATTCTCGATTGTGGTAGCTAACAGAGGTAGCAAAGATAAAATATGTCGATTTGATGATTCTCAAAAATATATTACTAACTGGATTTTTTTTTGTTAAGTCTCAAGATAATTATCTAAATATTTTTTTTTTTTACTTAGCTAATATTTATATAGTAAAAAAAAAATCAGCTGGTTAGTAATCATTTTTTATGACCTCATTATCGATACATGTTGGAAGGAGGGGATTCTTTGATCAAACCATACATTTTGTAGGACAAATATTTTTTCAAATAATTTAGATAATTATCTTGAGACTTAACAAAAAAAAAATCCAGTTAGTAATATATTTTTGAGAATCATCAAATCGACATAGTGCAAAAATGTACCAGGAATCCTGGACTATATCTTTTTTTTTTTTTTTTTTTTTTTTTTATCCATAATAATGGAAATTGTAATATCGAAAATGTAATAATAAAATGCTAATTCTAAACCCCTCTAGCCCGGTTCCTCTTCTTATATAAATGTTTTTCCTACACTTTAGATGAAAACTTGTCCATTTCTATCCTTGTCAAAATCTATTTGATGCCCTTTTTCAAAAAATTTTGTCTTTGAAATTACTCCAAACTTCTGGAAGTATTTCACAGCTTCTTCTTTTAAAAATGGCTATTCCTAAAGTTTTATTCAGTTCATTTTAAATAGGCAAAAAAAGAATAAGACAAAAACATAATATTTAATTTAATAAACAATACAGAAATTGAAAGAGACAATAAACAAAATTAACAAGACAAAAACACTAAAAAAACAAAGCAAGATGAAGAGGTCACACAAGATAAGGTTTCATGGAGAACGGCTAATACATAAGTACCACTTAGTGTTTAATGATGTTTTTAATTGTGTGTTTACATGATGGTTTTCACATTTTATACATATTCTTTTTAAAATTGTATTACAGTAAAGGTTGCTCAGTTGTTATTACGATTTCAGGATATCATTTGTTGCTGTTCAAGGTGTTCAAGATTCTTTTTCATTACACATGGTAAGTAAGAAATGTGAAATTATGATGTAATTAAAAACCAAACTGTTTCTACCATAAATATATTAAGGAAGATTGTAAAATGTTCAAGGGGTGCAGTCAATAAATTGTACATAATAAGTTAGACTTAATACTAATGATAATAAGGATTTGAGAACCCGAAGGCTCGATACTGATACCACCAATCTCTAATGAAAAACTTCCGACCACGGACCACTACCCGAACACAAATCTGCCAGATTACCCTTAACGTAATCCTCTCACCTCCGTCTTGGCCTACCCCTTAGAAGCTTCCCAGTTAGCACAGTGTTTATTAAACATCTTAGGAATTCGCTTGCTACTAATCCCAGCCACTTTACATCCCTACCTTAATCTTAGTGATGCTATCATTTCAATAATATTAACCAGGTCCATGCTTTGCAATTCCACATCGTGTATTCTCATAAATTCTCCAGTGGTCTCATCTCTTTTAGGACCGATTATTCTATTCAACACCTTATCTTTTTAGAACCTTAAGACGTTCATCCTTTATAGTGGCCATGTTTTACATCCGTAAAGAAGATTTGGAAGGATGACGGTTTTATAAATTCTGATTTTTAGATTTCGGGACAAAAGACGCGAGCTTAGTAATATAGAGACTGAATAATATCAAGCATTTCCCGCCTTTGTTTCCTATTAAATTTTGTTTTTTCTAGTTACCGTATATAGTTACGAGGGGTGATCAAAAAGTTCCAGGACTGTTGAGATTGCGCGGCAATGGAGTGTCATAGAGCAGTGCGGTTGGCAGCATTGTTTAGCGTGACTCTTCCTGAGCTCAGCTGTTTATTCAGTTTGTTGATAACCTTCTTCATTGCAAAGTTACTGCTGTTTTCTTAAAAAAATGTTTTTTGTGTTCGGCGATTTTGTGAAATGAATGTAAAGGAAGAGCAACGCGTTTGCGTAAAGTTTTGTGTGAAGTTGGGTAAAATGTTTACTGAAACTTTTCAAATGTTGCAAGTGGCTTTCGGTGATGAATGTCTGAGTCGGTCAAGGTGTCATGAGTGGTACAAAAGGTTCAAGGAAGGCCGGACATCGTGTGAAGATGATTCTCGTTCAGGGCGCCCATCAACAGGGCGATCATGTTGCAAGATTGAACAGTCTCGTGCGTTCTAATCGTCGACTAACCATTCGTGAGATGGCTGAAGAATTGAACATTTCATTTGGTTCGTGTCAACAGATTTTAACAGAAAATTTGCAGATGAGAAGGGTGGCTGCAAAGTTTGTTCCGAGACTGTTGACTGAGCAGCAGAAAGAACACAGAGTTCAAGTTTGTCAGGAACTTCTTGAAATGGCAAATGCCAATGAAAACTTCTTAAAACAAGTCATTACTGGAGATGAAACGTGGGTTTATGGCTACGACGTGGAAACGAAGGTCCAGTCATCACAATGGAAGACAAAATCCTCCCCAACCCCCAAAAAAGCACGTCAGGTCAAATCAAACGTCAAGGTCATGCTTACTGTTTTTTTCGACTGGAAGGGCGTTGTTTACCATGAATTTCTTCCACGAGGTGAGACCATTAACCGCTTTCGTTATCTTCAAACCCTGAGAAATTTGCGCGAGGCAATAAGGAGGAAGAGACCAGAGTTGTGGCGGAGCGGTGAGTGGGTGCTGCATCATGACAATGCGCCTGTTCATTCCGCACTGCTCATTCGCGACTACTGCACCAAAAATGGAATGACGGTCATTCCCCAGCCTCCATATTCACCTGACCTTGCCCCTGCAGACTTTTTCTTGTTTCCAAAACTTAAGAGACCCATGAAGGGAAAGAGATTTGAGTCCGTAGATGACATTCAAAAAAAATCGCTGGAGCAGCTACACACCATTTCACAAGATGATTTCTCAAAGTCCTTCATACAGTGGAAACATCGTTGGGAAAAATGTATAGCTTCCCAAGGAGAGTACTTTGAAGGGGACGACGTCCAATAGCCTGTAGATTTTTTAAATAAATTAATAAAAAATCAGTCCTGGAACTTTTTGATCACCCCTCGTACCATCGACCCTAAGTACTTACCTTAGTTGCCATAGTTACCATCGACCCTAAGTACTTGCCTTAGTTGCCATAGTTACCATCGACCCTAAGTACTTGCCTTAGTTGCCATAGTTACCATCGACCCTAAGTACTTACCTTAGTTGCCATAGTTACCATCGACCCTAAGTACTTACCTTAGTTGCCATAGTTACCATCGACCCTAAGTACTTACCTTAGTTGCCATAGTTACCATCGACCCTAAGTACTTACCTTAGTTGCCATAGTTACCATCGACTCTAAGTACTTTAACTTCTCCACATGTTCAACTTATTCCCTCCTACAACAATATCACCAAAATTTCTCCCTTATTGAATCATTTCCCTAATATTCAAACATTAAAATTATCTTTATATTGAATGATAATTGTTGACCTTGATAATATATGTGGAAGAAAGTGGTCCGGGTAGAGGTCACTAGTTACTACCTTTTTGGCACTTCGTTGTTTATAGTATACACTCATACATTTTAACCTTCATATTTACCTTGCTGTACATCTCTATAATTTTTATTGCTTGTATTCACCTTACTTTTGTTTATTTATATTTAATATGTTTTAATACATTTGTACCATTTTTATTCTTATATTGTCTGTATTTTGCATATAGGCCTGAAGAAGACCTACAAAGTAGGTCGAAACATTGGCTAATCAATAAAGTTTTTCTCCAATTCTATGAGAAATTCATTGTGACCTCTACCCGGACCACTTTCTTCCACATTAAAATTATCTTTATCATAAAGCCAATATTATTGATATTAATTTTTTTTTTATTTATTGTATTATATTGTATTGTATAATACAAGCCCTCTTATTTTTAAATACCTTTAGAGGTAGTTCAGGCTTCAGTCTTAGCAGCCACGTTTTACGCCCGTAAATAAGAGTACGTAGTAAATAAGAGTTGGAATGATAATAGTATTTTAAATTCTGATTTTTAGATTTTGGGACAAAAGACGCGAACTTAGCAATGTTGAGATCGAATAATAATAAGCATTTCCTGCCTTTGATCGCCTTACTTAGATTTATTTTGTGTAATTTATTGACTGCACTCCCTTATCGTGTTACTCTTTTCTAAGTTATATCCTGTCAACAATTTCCACATAAATATATAATATGAATAGTTATAATTTTGTTTTTTTTTTCTATAGTTTTATGTTTTCTTATGCAATATAACTATCTGTTTTGTTTTCTACAGCTTTGCTCTGAACTAAATGCACCCAGTTGCCGTAAAGTAACCCAGTGGCCTGAATCGAGAGGATCTTGGGAAAGTCAATTTTTTGGTTTTCATGATAAACAAGTAGGTTAAGCTGATTTTTCTCTGTATTCATTTTTAAGATTTAAAATTTCATTCCATCATTAGTAAGTTGTTTTTAATTCTTTAGTTTTTATAGCATTATTAAAAAATACAAGTGTGTTGTAATCAATCAAGGCTTAATTAATAGACATAAATTTAAATGATTTTTATAATTTTTTATAATTATTGGTCAATTTTTTTAATTTTTTAAATATTTTTATTTTTTAAGAGAAAAGATAGGCCCTCAGCCGGGATTCGAACCTGGAAGATCTGTATCTCCGTGACAGTGGCGGCAGAGGACAAATCTTTTCTCTTATCCGATCCCATGTCCTCGTGTTCTCGCAATTTTTGCGATGAATACACTAGAACAAAAGTTCTTTGAACATTAATTTAATTTTAGAAAAGATAGGCCGTCGGCCGGGATTCGAACCCGGAACCTCTGTCGAACCTGCTGCGAGAACTCGAGGATATGGGATTGGATAAGAGAAAAGATTTGTCCTCTGCCGGCAGGTGGCCTTGGTGGCTCAAATGGTAGGGCACTGTACGGAGAGACAGAGGTTCTGGGTTCGAATCCCGGCAGAGGGTCTATCTTGTCTCTTTAAAAATAAAAATATTTAAATACATTTTAGTTAATGATTTGATTATTTCATTGAAATGTAATATTTTTTCTTTTATATATACATTATTCTGTTATCTACTAAATACTTTGGTATCAGTTCCTCAGGGTGTCGCTTTGATTTATATCACTATAAGTTTTAAATTTCCATTGCTTTCCTTTTTAATATTCTCGAAAATAAAAATAATCGTGAGTTTTAGTAGGGGAAAAAAGAGTATAATTATGGAAAGCGTGTATATGTCGGTTAAAATTTCATCAACAAATGAACGATTCATCAAACATCTTCAAGTATGTATAAACAGTGTGTATAAATGAAGTATAGATGATGATATAACCTAAACAGTATGTATAAATCGGTTATTTAACCAAAATATAGTCAGTAATAGTCACTATATGCAGTTAGTAATACAATTATTTTTATTTTCAAAAATATTAAATAGAAAACGAATAAAACATAGTAAAAATTTGTTGTGACTTATCGCGAAATGATAACCTGCAGAACTGATACCAAAACTTTTGTGATTATCAGAAATAAAAAATTCTCAAAAACTGGTTAGAGTTTGTTATGTGCATTATCATAACAAAATCTATATTTAAAATTATTATTTGAACATTAAAAAAGTTAATTTTTATTTTTTAATGTAGTAAATATTTATTCCTTAAAGTAATAATAAATGCCTTTGAAGTGTTAACTTATACTTACCTTATATTTCTAGGGACTCGGCTTTATTTATGATTCTAACATTTTTCCCAACGTGATCGCAAGAGATATTCAAAACAATTCTATGATGAAGGCAGTTGTGGCTACTATTACGGTAAGAATTTTATTATTTATGCTAAAAACGTAACTAAACAAAACAATACAAATTAGCTTATCTGTTTCTCCTTATTAGTTTTTAATACCAAAACAGAATATCCTATACGAGAATATAATATAATATACGAGAAAACAAGGACTTAATCAGCTCATGGACAAAATTAAATTATAAATTGATTAAGGTTAAACTCAGCCAAATTTCAGGCCAATTTAATCAGTTCTAATTTTCCATTCCATCAAATTGTGTTTCTTTTTATAAATAAAAACTTAAGCGTAATCATTTACCTAATCGTTTTCTGGAAATACTCTATTGTTTATAATCAGCTATTGGTAAATTTTCCCCCGCAAACTGTTACATCGCATTCCACCGCCTCCAATTCCTTAAATCACTTACAACTAATAGAACTAAATAATAAATAAATATTAAACGAATCTTTTTTCATTTTATAAAATGAATATATAATTGTGTTCCTTATTTGTTTTGGTATCGGTTCCGCAAGTAGTCGCTTTGAGTTAAGTTACAGAAAGTTTTAATGTTTTATATGTTTCCTTTTTAATAATATTCTAGAAAATAAAAATAATTTTATTACTAACTGTATATAGTAATTATTACTGACTGTAGTATATATATAGAGATTAAAGAACCTACTTACAAATACTGTTTAGGTTATATATCATCATCTTTGCATCGAAATGTTTTTCGATATCTTCAACTCTTAATGAAATAATCCCCGTTAAATGTACACATTTCCCATAATTGCACTCTTTTTTGCATACTAAAACTAACGATTATTTTTATTTTCGAGAACATTAAAAAGGAAACTAATAAAAAGTTAAAACTTGCTGTGACTAAATTGGAAGCGACAATCTACGGAACTGATATTTAACTTAACGATTTCTTATTGGCTGATAAAAAATCAAAGCAAATAATAAACAATGACTTCTTATTCCTCCTTCTTGCCTCACTGTGAATGTGGATTCTTATATACTTATGTTTTATTATTTATAATTTATGTTTTGTTATTTCAGGAACAAGGGTGTGGATATTCTGTTTTGAATGTTCAATTGCTAGCTAACATTGATGGATCTTCATTCAATACTCTTACCTCATCAGTGAGACCATTTCTTGTCGTTGGTGATCTCTCACATATCACAGGTGACTGAATTTTTTTAATATACATATAATCGGAGAAAAAAATAGTAATTTGTGTTCTTTAATTCTGTACATACTTTATTTATTTCTAAGTGATTAGATGCATCATTGCGCACGCATTCCCTTCCCAGGTCTAAAACCTATGAGAAAAAATTATAATTATCTCAAGAAAACTTTTGTAACAATTCTTCGTATCCTATTTTATTGACAATAAAACAAAAAGAGTCTGCAAGTCATACTACCTGAAAAAGCTGGCGTATTATATTCTGTACAATACTTTTAAGAATAATAAGGATATAAAAAGTATCTTATTCAGATGGTTACTAAAATGCATTTATATTTGTTTGCATATTTCCACATTTACTCTTGAAATGGAAGTATACAATTAATCAGATTCAAAATTTTTTTTTTCGTTTTGTGCTCTTTGGACCTATTGAAAAAAATGTGAGATGTTGATTTAGTCCGTAGAAGCCTCAAGAACATTTTAAAACGAAATCGGCGATGGGCACTCTGTGTTCTCCCTTTACATGTTAGCATTATATTGTTTATTGACGCATTTTAAGTTTACCTGAGCTACTTTCCTCCTTAATTTTAATTTTTTTCAGATTTTTCTGTTCTTTCGTTTAATAATTGTCTTATTTATAAATTTTATCTATAAAATAATTGTTATAAAAATTAATAAATTATATTTTATTTATTTTTATTTGATGGTGATTATTTAAATATTTTTATTTTGAAGAGATAAGATTTGTCCTGGTGCGGGTTCGAATCCGGCCAGGTTTGAATCTTTCCTCTTCAAAATAAAAATATATAAAAATTAATGTTTCAGAAGATAATAGTACCTTGCCTAACTATATGTGCCTTTTACCTGGAACGAAGACTAATGTTAGTACATCTATAAAAACATCTTTCAACAATATTTATATTAAAGAATCAGAAATATCTAAATTTACAGGTAATTTTTTTTTTCCGATATGTTTGGTTTTTAATTTTTGAAAAATAATTACCATAATTAATTATTAATATGTATGTACAGGCGTAAGCGGCATTATTCTTGAAGGATTAAGGCATTTAGCTATTCCTGATGGTTGGGCCTGGGGCGGACCTGTTAGTCAGCATGCTCCGTTGTGGGGACAGATCAGGATTTGACAGTATGGTTACAGCCAACATCATTGTGCTATAAAGGTTATTAAATAGATGTTTTCTGAGGTATATATAAATTATTAACTTGTTTTACTCATTGTTATATAATTCTTTAATTGTGATTTAGCCTCATTTATTACCCATATTTTTTATCCTACTTCTCAGTTCCTCATCTGCTCGAGTATTTTTTCAACTCCTTAATTTGGGCATAACAAATGGGGCTGAAATATATTTTAAGCTTAAAATATAGTAAACTATCCGAACTAATATCATCGGGTGTTGTTTGGATAATTGAAATTCACTTTTAAGAATTCATGTTCATCATTTTAATATGATTTTTTTGTGTTTTATGGTATAGTATGCATGTCACTTTATATACCATCATAATAGTTCCCAGCAACAAACTCTTGACTGTCTCATCAAAAAACGAATTATTATAATTAGTGTTTGTTCACTTAACGTCGCTTTACGCTGCTATGTATAATCGGGCGATGCTACAGTTGGAGCCCTAACTTTTGCCTGTCTAGGTATTTTAGGATAGGGATCTTAAACGAGTACCTGGCATCGTACAGGCTCGGGACTCTCATTTTACACCCCTTCCAAAGGACGGCATAACCAAGGAATTTATACTTCCTTTTAAAAAATCATGGTCACCTGCCAGGCTACAACGAGCCCGCGATCATGGACATCGTAGGTTTTTTTGCTAGCCACTACACCACAGGTTGCCGAAATTATAATATTATTTATAAGCGTTATTTTTAATTTTTCAAATTTATTAATCCAATCAACTATTTTTATATTACATCCCATACTTACATTTTCAAATTTTTTACATTTCTGTCATTCTACGAGATACTTATTCATTTCTTTCTACATATTCTTGTATTATTTTTCATACATTTTACTTATGTAACCTCTAGGAGTCTATTATCATATATTTTATATTTATAATTAAATCAGTTTTTTCTAAATCCTTTATATTCCACCTTTTTTTATATTTTTATCTTCTCATTTTGTATCTTTCTGATTACCTCCTCATTTTTCTTTCCCTTTATATTATGTTTACATTATTATCCTTTCTGTACATTTATTTTCTGTATTTTATATTCTTTATCTTTAATTATTATATCTGTCGCTATTTTAATTTCTGTTCATTATCTTTAATTTTATTATATCTGTCACTATTTTAATATTCGTTATCTTTAATTATCATATCTGTCACTATTTTGATTTTCTACATTACATGTCCCTACATTCTTGTTACTGTAACATTTTTATATTTTTTGTTCTGTTTGTTTCTCTCTCATAGCCCTGAAGATGGCCTACAAGGTAGGTCGAAACGTCGGCACAAATTAAATATAAGTCTTGTACTTATTTCGTGTTTTTTTTACCGTAACCCCCAACTATCTCCGATCTCCACTAAATTATAATAATTAGTTACCACCATGTAATATTTTATTTGATATATGGTGGAATAAAAAAAAAAAATGGTTGGTAAGAAAATTGACTTAAATGATGAAAATATTATACAGTAAAACCTCCGTTTCGCGGAACCTCTGCAATACGGAATCCTCTTGTTAACGGAAAAAATGACTGGTCCCGGACAAAACAATACAGCAAATTTACCTCTCTTAGGCGGAAACTCCAGTAAACGGAAACGGAAAGATATTTCATCAAAATTGGTCAAAAGACCTCCATTTAGCGGAAACGGGTAACGTTTCCGCCCTTGTCGACAACTGCTTTTCCTTTTCTTTGAGATCTAAATGCTTAATTTTCTTGGAACATCTTCTTCCGTTCGAGTATGTCCCAAGTTGCTCACACTTTTCAGTTCTCAAACAGTTTCCGTAAGTGGCATATCGTCGATCAGTTATTACGTATTTCAAATTTTTAAGATGCCAAGGAGTGCATTAACGCTATGTGATAAAGTGAAAGTGATCGAAATCAAAGATAAACTTTCGATTAAAGATCTTGTAGTTAAATTTAAACAACAAGGAGAAAATTATGAAAGAATGGGTGAGTAGCCAAAACTCATTAACTTGTAAAAGAATAAGTACGCCAAAATTTGATAAAATAGATAAAACATTGTTGATAAAACATGGTTTGTCAATGCAAGATCAAAAAACATGCCAATATCTGGGCCAATTTTACAAGCTGAAGCCACACAAATAGCCAACAAATTTAATGAACACAATTTTAAAGCTTCAAACGGGTGGCTGGAAAAATTAAAAAAACGCCATAATATTGTTTGGAAAGAAATTAGTGGAGAAGGAAATGATGTAAACAAAAATTGTGTAGAAGAGTGGAATAAGAAACTTTAAAAAATAATCGAAGGTTATCGAGAACGGGACATTTTCAATCCAGATGAAACTGGGTTATTTTACAAAGGCATTCCAACAAGATCTCTGGTAACTAAAGGTGAGTCGTGTATTGGGGGGAAAAAGGCTAAAGAAAGACTTACAGTGTTTTTGTGTGCTAATATGATCGGTGAAATAAGAAAACCATTAGTCATAGGGAAAGCAAATAAACCTCGCTGCTTTAAAAATTTAAATGTTACGCAACTTCCAGTCATCTGGAAATTTAACAAAAAAGCCTGGATGACAAGTAGCATAATGGAGCAATGGCTATTTTACTTCAATGCAGAAATGCGTTCTGAAAATAGGCACGTTTTGTTGTTTTTGGACAATGCTACTTGCCACCCTGTTGTTCAACTATCAAACGTTAAACTTGTTATGTTGCCTCCAAACACGACCTCGGTTACCCAGCCTATGGATCAAGGCGTTATTTACACCTTTTAATCTCATTACAAAAAATATCTTTTACAATCTTTAATTTCTAAAATGGAAGAATCAAATTCTATTCATCAATTAGCAAAATCCATTAATGCTTTGGATGCAGTCACGTGGATTGCTGAATCCTGCAAAAATTTAAAGCAGGAAACTGTGCTTAACTGTTTCCACAAAGCTGGTTTTGTGAAAAAAGAAGCAATGACCGAAGATTTACCTGCTGATAACGCAACACTAACAGAAATTCAGAACCTCTGTAGCCTTATTGATGTGAATGCAGAAGATTTGATACGGTTAGATGAAAACCTAGAGGTTCACCAAACATTCCACTCTGCCTCTTCATTTATCGAAGACATCGAAAATGAAGAAGAAGAAATTGAAGACGAAGCAGACGAAGAATGTGCAGTAAAAAATTTTGCAACTGCCATCAATTATTTTAAGGAACTTCAGAAATTTGCGGCATCAGTGTCGAGTGCAGAGTTGCTTGATATTACGAGTAAAGGACGCGAATGTGCCGATAGATTATCTGTAGGAAATAAAAAATAACCAATCATATCCGATTATTTCGGTGTTAAAATGTAAATAATTTTATATTTTTAAATAATTTTTTGAATCATTAGTTTGTAAGCCAGTTGTCATTTTTCAAATACATACTTTAAATAAAAACATTTTTTTTACATTGTTCTTTATTGTACTTTTCGTTTTTTAAAATAACCTCCGCATAACGGAACCTCTCCTTACGGAAGAAATTTGTTGGTCCCATGCGATTCCGTTATATAGAGGTTTTACTGTATCGTATATGAGGCGTAATCCAAGTTAATAAATAATTATAAATCCAAATTTAAATTTTTTTCAGGAATCACAAGCATATGCATAATTTATTTTATTTTTATATTATATAATTTTTTAAATATTTTATTTGAAAAGAAAAGATATGACCAGGACCGGGACTCGAACCCGGGTCTCCGACTGCTCTGTAGTGGCGCCTTAACCATCTCGGCCATCCTGGCTCGTTTCCAGGCCAGTCCTATCTCTTCTTTCACTGATCCTATATATTTTCCTATTTTCCTGATAAAAATAAAATAAATTATAATAATATTAATGACTTAAAGTCAACTAGATCCAAAAATAAAAGTAATGTTCAATTAACATTCTCCCTGTGTATACATCGCAAATTGTGAGAACGCGGCGATATTGGATCAGTGAAAGAAGAGATATGACTTGCCTGGAAACGAGCCAGGATGGCCGAAATGGTTAAGGCGCCACTACGGAGAAGTGGGAGATCCGGGTTCGAGTCCCGGTCCTGGTCATATCTTTTCTTTTCAATTAAAATATGCTTAATTTAGTTTATTATGAAATGATTATTTATTTGAGACAAATAATTTTTTAAAAATTATATTGGCTTTGAAATGTTTTGAATGTTGAACCATGTATCACCGCATAGAGGACGCTAAATTTAGGAAAAACATTTTTAAAAAATTAAAAATTATAAAATATGGATTTATCCCTTTTTGCATCTCCACGCCTCATATCATAATTGCCATTATCATAATCATAATTGAGGCACCAAATTTAAGTTAAAATGCTGGGATAAATAAAGATTTAGAATTTGAGCCATGTGTAGTACAGTTAAACATTTGTATAATTTGTAATAAATGGGGAGGGGTTTCCATTATTAGGCAGACATATATTCCCTTAGTATTTCTAATTACAAAATTACATCCTGTACAACTATAACCCGTGAAGGGTCTGAGATTCAGTACATGGTAGAGACAGTACTGTTCCATGGGCAACGGTTGTGCAGGGAGGGGATTTGTCATAGATCACGCTCAACCGCCAGATTTTTCCCCTTATTTTAGGTACCCACTTTATAGAGGCTGGGTGAGCCCCAGGAGGGACCTAGATCATACATGATCCATCTCCGGCTGCAAACAGACTACATAAACGTCTTGCCCGCAGCGGGATTTGAACCAGGATTTTCGGCATGGCGACTCAGTACTCTACCACTGAGCCACTCCGCTCCCTACAAAATTACATACATACATATTAATATATGAGATGAAAATAGTTGACTGGATAATCTAATGTAAAGGAGATAGTTGGGGGGTGCAGTCAATAAGAACACAGATAAGTAATGAACTTATATTATGTGCCGACGTTTCGACCTACAGTGTAGGTCATCTTCAGGGCTAACAGAGAAACAAACAGAACAAAAAATATAAAAAATGTACAGTAACAATAATATGGTGACAAGTAATGTAGACAAATAAAATAGTGGCAGATATGAAGATAGAAGATAACGAATCTTAAAAAAAGAGCCAGATTATAATAAAATAAAGATATAGGCAGATTTAAAAAAATTAATGATAAGGAAAAGGAATTAAAATAGTGACAGATATAATAAAATTAAGATAAAGACAAATATAACAAAATTATTGAAATAGTGACAGATATAATAAAATTAAGATAAAGACAAATATAACAAAATTATTGAAATAGTGACAGATATAATGAAATTAAGATAAAGACAGATATAACAAAATTATTGATAATGATAAGCAAATGAAAATAATGACAGATATAATAAAGTAAGACAGATTTAATAAAATTAAAGAAAAAGAGCAGAAATGATAAATTATAAATAACGCATATAAAATAAAAAATAGAAAATAAATGTACAGAGTGGATAGTACAGTACAAAAAAATAATATAAAGGAAAAGGAGGAGTTAAACGAAAGAAACCAAAATGAGGATATTTACATATACAGAAAGGTTGGAATATGAAGAATAAAGACAAACTAGTAAAATAAAGGTATAAAATGTATGATAACGGACTTGATGATGTTACATGTTACAGAAGTATGGAACTATATGTACAATAACAAATGTGAATAATAGAAATACTATTGTACAGTAACAACAGTGTACAATGCCTGTTTTGAAAAAAAAAAAAAAAATAATTTTTGTTCAGTTTGTTTCTCTGTTAGCCCTGAAGATGACCTACACTGTAGGTCGAAACATCGGCACATAATATAAGTTCATTACTTATCTGTGTTCTTATTGACTGCACCCCCCCAACTATCTCCTTTACTTACATATTAATATTTTAATAAATGACTGATGCAATTTAAATATTTTTGTATTTTTTTAGCTTGCCCAATTGTGACCAATTGACTGGAACTTATTCTCAAATAATCGCAGGCAAACAACAATATTATTAATAAAAATGGCTATGATAAGGTAATATGTCTCATGTATTTATGCCCCATTGAATCTTCTGTAGATTGATACATTTATATTTAGATTATTTAAACGATATTGCCATTAGAAATCGAAAAAGGTACAACCTCCAATTAGTATTTTCTATAGTGTTTGTCTATATAGCTTATTGTTTGCAGTTAGAGTTATTATAAAAAAATTATTGAAATAAGTATTATATATAATCCAAATTATTACTATAAACCATAGTAATTATAAATAAATCTGTTATTAATTCAAGCATTATGTTTCTAGAAAATATTTATTTATGATTGTTGCCAGACATTATCGAATAGAGCACTGTTAACCCTCGGGGCCACACCATAGTATGTGATCGCTAAGCCACACGCAGGTCCCCGAGCTCCTGCGTTAAAATATTTGCATTTTTCAGTTATTTTCTCGCAATAAAAAATCCCGAGTAGGTCTCCCAGACTTCCGTGTGGCCATTAGGATTAAGTATCTTACATCACTTTCTTTATAATATATATTTTTTCTTTTTTATATTTGAAGATTCTTTGTATATGCTCCCTAATTTCGTGTAAAATGATAACTTGTCATGTATTTATGATTCAGTCATCATTAATCATAAATACATGACAAATGACAAATGATAAACATTAAAATGTCTACTTCTTTCAAAAAGAAAATTATTATTTGTCTGTGAAGGAATTGTGATTACTCTGAATTTTTAATTAGTAAATTCTCATTTGGAAAATTAAAATATTTATATATGACAGTGCCTATGAAATAGAAATTTGAATGGCAATACATGCAAGGTGCTAAATTAGACTAGATATGAAAAAAATAAAATTGTCTTAAGAGTTGTGTTAATGGTCAGATATGTTTTTTTTATTTTTATTTATTCTTAAACAAATGTTTGTAAAATTTAATGTCAAAATAGTAATGATTTTGTGCTTAATGATACAGAATATATTTCTTGACTGACAAGTAAAATTTTTCTCATCGGACTGTCATTTATGAATATATATACAAATATTTATTTTTAATGATTGAGTGTATTGTATCTTTAAGATGTCATTTTATCATTGAATAATAGGATCATGACAGTGTTTGACATCACTTCTTTTTTTATCGATCAGACTAAATTTCATTATTGTAGCTGTTCATTATAATAAAATTTAATTAATAGGTAATATAAATCAGTATTGAATTAATCTTATATACAATGTTCCCGATTTTAAAAGACTTGACATTATTGTGCCTTGAATTAAAACTGCTCATTGTTTATGATAGAAAATAAATCAATAAAATAGTATTTATTGTTTACGATAGAAAATAAATCAATAAATTTTTAATATTTATTGCTTTTAATGGTCATTTATCTATTTCATACACTGACTGTAAAATATTATTAGAATGTTTTTTGATGAATTCTCACATTAATTAATGCGTTAATAATGCATTTGTAGAACTCATAAGTCATGCGTTCATAACTACAGTTTATATTATGTATTTATATATTATTAATGGGACTGTAAATTTTGATTTTTTTTTTTTTTTTCAAATCTTAAGAAATGTTTTGTTAGCAATGTATGCTAGAGTTGCAGGATGTAAAGCATTCAGAATCCAAGATATAACAACAGTTAGAATAATTTTATCGGTAAACTGCAAAAAAGCAATTCAAAATACCTGGAATCTAGAAAGAACTTGTTAAAAGTATTAACTTCATCAGACATTTTTGTATATTAAATGAATTTTGGAGATAATACAATTTTGGATTCTTGAACTAAATACGAAGAGTAAGGAATGTGTAGACTAATGTGTATTAAACATTGGCAGTTTATATATACATTTTTGTTATAAATATTTCTCTTTTACTTGATAACAATTTTCATGTTTTTCAATTAAAGAGCAGGATTGTTTTAGGAAGGATCGGAAGAAGACATACGTGACAATAGTTTTCATAGAGAGCTATAAACTCAATTCATTCTGGCCTCAATGAAACCAAGTTTGAAGTAAATTTCATCGGTAAATTCACGAAAATATTTTAAAACTGCTGTTTTGTTAACAAATTTAAAATAGCAAGTCGATTTCAGACCGTGCCTCTGACTAGAGCGTAACCATGTCCGTCCATCTCTACAACAGTCTTCTACCAAACCTTCTTTGTGCCTGTGAAAGTAATTGTAGATTTTTGTAAAAAAAAAAAAAAAAAAAATAGCATAGATGTCATTTTTTTTTTTTAGTTATTGTTTTGGCCTCTTACTGATAGTTTTAAACAGTGGAAATAAATGTAGTTGGGTAAATAGGCTGGGTTTTAGAACACTTGGGATTAAACTTAAATATAAAACGACGTAAGGAAATTTGATTGAAAAATTAAAAAGATTAGTATATATAGTACTCGAAGTTTTGATGTAAAAAAAATCAATCAATGTTGGAAATTTAAATAAATTAAGGTGAACTCATTATTATTTACCAAATATTAGCTTTAATATAGCTGAAGTCAAATTATAACTGTTTTTATCTTCTATTTTTATTAATTGTTATTTTTATGGTAATTATTTTTAAATATTGTCATTTCGAAGAGAAAAGATTTGCCCTGGCCGGGATTCGAACCAGGTTCTTCTGCTTCTCCGTAGCAGTACTCTAAGCCACTGAGCTACCAGAGGTCGTATCCAAGTCAGACAAGGATCGGTGAAGAGAATGGATTTGTCTGACTTAGATATGACCCCTGGTAGCTCAGTGGCTTAGAGCACTGCTACGGAGAAGCAGATGAGACCCGGGTTTGAATCCTGGCCTGAACAAAATGTTTTTATCTTCATTCATTTAGACATTATAGTATAAATTGGATGTTGAATAACATTAGTTGACCTCAGATATCTACAGTCCTGGTGAAGGAATGGTTAAATCTAATGTTTTCCAATATGAGTTTCTTGTACTTAAGTAAGCGGAATCGAGTTATTTTCGTAGTGAATAATGGGCTAAGTAAGGCATTGCCTTGAAAAGGAGTTATTGTTTATATTAAAACTCCATTTCAAGCCAAAAACTACGAGAATGATACGATTCCGGTTATCTGAAAGCAGTTAACTCTCTCTGGATAAAATCCGACTTAACCGCTTATTCACTGGGGCTGTAGGTATATATGAGAAAGAAAATGGTCAGTGTGTAAGTAAGAAAATATACAGTTCTTATTAAAGAGAATTTTTTCTGACCTCCACTTGGACGATTTTCTTCCATATAAATTGGATGGTTCATTTTGTTGGCACCTTTTTTTGTTATAAAAGAAGTATTTTATTTTTTAGCTTTCGTCAATTTAATAATTTTATAAACTTAAACATAAGGGTCATGATATTTGACCAACTTTTTCACAGGGATATAAACACTAATCAACTAAAAAATAAGTTTTTTCATTTTTTATTGTAATATTCTTTAAAAATATGTTTATAAACTGCCATTTTTTCTTTTAATATTTTATCAAAAATGCTAATTTCAATGAATATAGATATTGGTTTTACAATATTTCATACAGAATTTCGTGCAGTTCACGGAAATGGATATTTATCTATAATTAGGTTTTAAAGTAGGTATGTGGAAGAAGGGGTTCTTAATAATAATTCGCTAACCTCCTACCCGAGCGAATTTGCCGGTTTGAATTAAATTAAAAAAATCAGACAATTTTGATTGGATGGCATTTTCCCCAAATACATAGAATTGAAGCTATAAAAGGAAAGAAAAGGACTTTATCAATAATACAAATAAAAACATTAAAAAATGAGTAAATGATAAATATATAATGTAAAAATAGAAAAAGAACAATTACAAAAATATTAATGTGCACAACTAAACCTAGGAAAGTACAAGAAAAGTTATTTAAAAATTAAAGCTAGAATTATGAAAAAGAAACTGAATTAACTTATTTACTAAAAGGAATGAGTCTTAAAACAAAAAATATTAATGGTCTGTGAATCAATGAGAAACTGAGAAATGAACTGAGTTCTTGATAGCGATGACTTGATGATTCGAAATGTTGATGAGTAGAAAATAACTAAATGTCTCTTACTGGTAAGTCCAAAATTAGATGAAAATAGTGAGAGGTTTTACTGATGAGATTTGACAAAATTCAAGATGAAGAAGATGGAGAGAGAGCGGTGACAAAATCAAATGTAGAGTAGCAAGCAACCTTCTCACACGACAACTGTCTTGAGACTGATCTTGTTTTGTTTTTTCAAACATCACACTTAATATTAAAACGTATGTATTGAAAATTTCTCTATGAATTCTTTTTTTTCCTTTTAATAAATTTTACTATTGTAAGAATTATATAAAACAAAAAAAATATATATCTGGTTTTACTATATTTCGTACAGTTCATGGAAATGGATGTTTATCTATAATTAGGTTTTAAACTAGATCCTAGTTCAAAATTTATAAATATGCGATTTACCATTAGCTTGTATACCAATGGAGACATAAATTTTTCGATAGAATTAGTATAAGCTATAGTTGATTTAGAGGATAGTAGAGTGTCGATTATCTGAACTTATGTTGTCTGGCGTATTCGGATAATAGAAATTCATTTAAAAGAAAAAAGAAAATGCCCAACAATCATTGTATTCAGATAAAAAACTGTTATCGTGTCGGACAAATGTCTAGTAATCAACTGTTTAACAGTTTCTAATGACAAAATGTTGACATTAAACCGTTTTTATTGGAAAACTACATGCTTCATACTGCTAAAAGTGTAGTTATTAATATTAACAATTTGACTGGTTTTAATAGTTATAAAAAATATAATTTTTAATAAAATACTCTTCGAACTTATTTTCTATAGATAAAAATGTTGATCTTGTATCTTTTCCATGAACCCACTCTGGATTATTGAATGATCGGTTAATCGATGCTCTAACAACTATAATATATTAACTGTACTAAATTAAGTCAGTTAATATTATAGTTGTTATTTCTTGTTGAAAATTAAATTTTTTAAGGTAATTATTCCACAGGTTGTCGCTTCGAGTTGAGTCACAACAAGTTTTAACTTTTCATTTGCTTCCCTTTTAATATTTTCAAAAAATACTGGTTTTCAAAAGCTTAAGTATGGAAAAGAGAATGTATTTATGGGAAATGTGTATACTTCCGTAATTATTTCATCTAGAAATGAGCATTCCAACAAACATAGATTATCTATAATTCGCCATGCTAGTTGAATCTTTTATTTCTTGTTGAAATGATTACTGAAATCTACTCATTACACATTATTTCATTCTCTTTTGTATTTTTGGAAAATATAAAAAAATGAAACGAATAAACAGTTAGAACACGTTGTAACTCAGCTCGAAGTCACAATCTGCGGAACAGGTACCTTTTTTAAAATGAACCTTACGGGGGAATTCGTTCCGCCGACTTTGCTTTAATACATTTTATTTATACATCTCTTTTATCATTTAGTGACCAAAAAAAAAATTATTAAGAACTTTTCAATGTTCAATGAACAAACTTATGACGTTCGTTTACATTTGAAGAATTGGAGTGGTTTTTCAGACGTTCAATGTAATCATTAAGATCAACTAACATGTAGAAATCCTCGCCTCCGAAAAACAAACATGCTCATATATATTTCCGGTTGTTAGCTGGCTTAAATACAAATGATATGGACCAAGAAATTTCTAATTTTCTATTAATCACTAGTGTTTTTATGGTTATTATTTGATCTGTTTCTTCTCTTTTTTTTTTTTTTTGTTCTCTTATCAATCTAGTTTACTAATTACTTTTTACTTGTTTTTGTTTACTATAATATTAACTTGGTTATTTTAAAATTATGCTGATAAATTATCTTGCTAAGAAAAATATTTATAATCAAGCTAAATACAATAATGCAATTGGGAAAAACCACAATGCAAAGCCTTATGTTTCAAAAATACACCCACTTACCAGTCGACGTTTCGCCTATTCAGGCATTATCAAGGCACTTGTCTTGATAATGCCTGAATAGGCGAAACGTCGACTGGTAAGTGGGTGTATTTTTGAAACATAAGGCTTTGCATTATGGTTTTTCCCAATTGCATTATAATAAATAATAGTGTTTCTTTTTGAGTTTTTGGCTCTATTTTACTAAATACTATAAAATAAAGTTAAATTATTTATTGATTGATACACATTTTAAATGTATAAGATTTTTGATTTTTTTTTAGTTAAACAAGAGTTTTAATGAATGGATTGTTATTTATTGAGATATAATCGAAATATCAAAATACAGAAATAAGTTATAGTAATTTGCATATTCGCCAAATATCGCCTTTTAAAATAGTTATTGCTAGACTTAAAGTTTTTAAATCTATATAGCAACAGTCTCGGTGAATAAGTTTTTAAGTCAAATTTTGAATAGAATGAGTTGATTGAAGGAATCGGAATCGTGTCATTCTCTTAGCCATTGGCTTGAAATAGAGTTATTGCTCATAACTCTATTTCAAGGCCTGACTTAGCCACATATTTTCTACGAGAATGGCACGATTCCACTTCCTTCAGTACAATTAACTCATTTTGAACAAAATTCAAACGTTCTAGGGCCATTATATATATTGTATTTTTTTAATAGTACATTTCGGAGCAAAATATCGGAAGGGATTCAAATTAATTATCTTAATTTAATTCAAATTATTAAGTTTTCTCATTCATTTAAATATGAATTGAATTCTGGCCTAATTTAGTGAACATTTATCCCCACACTTTTAAATTTGCATACTTAATGGTAATTATTTAAATTTTAGAATTGAATAAGTATTAACCGGTTCAATTATTTAAAACAATGGTATATTGAGAAAGGCCTTCAATATTTTTTTATTATCGCTTAAAATGTTTTAATATTGAAAATGGAAAGGTAAAACGGGACAGATATTTTCTATTTCTGTTTTAGTTTGGAGACTTAAGGGCTTTTCATTGGAATGTTTCCAAGGTCTTAACATTAAAATGTTTTAATTTAACCCTTTAGCGACCGAATACGGCCGGGTCAGAGCGGGCTGGCTGGACTGAGTGGTAGAAAAGTCAACCATGCCCGCTGAACCGATTACTTTTTGACTCTGAAATCATGTTTTTTTATTTAATTCCTTTTAGTTTCCCATCATCCTTTTTGATCCGGACTTGGAATGGTGAATGGACTGGCACTGGTGAATTTAAAAACATATTTAAAAAAAAAATTTTAATTACTGTAAATTAATTTTAATTATTTAAAAAATTATATTACAATTATATACTTTATTTTTTTGAAATGTCTATATACAAATTTATACATATACCTTATTTTTTTGAAATGTCTATATACAAATTTATACAATTAAAAATTCTTTTGAGTGTGATAAATGCCGAAACACGACATACACACTTTACGAAAAATAATATAGCCAAAAGTGAATTTGTACGACATCTGTTGTCAAGAAAAATTATTTCAGCTTGTCATACGGACACCTAGATGGCTCTAGGAACTGAACTACTATTGTAGCTCACGGTCTAGAAACGTCGGAGAAGCAAAACTATTATAATAGTCCATGGTCCGTGGAGCCCACCTGACACCGGACTATTACAATAGTCCACGGTCCCCACGGCACGGCGCGCTCGGACTATTATAGTAGTTGACGGTCGCTAAAGGGTTAAGGTATCACTTTTATTAGACAGTTTTAAATATCTATTTCCTGTTAAATAATTGAAAAGTCAAGAAAAAATAAATAAAACACATTCAAATAAGTCAATTATATTTAAATTGAAATTTATCTTAGTTTCATATTAATAAAACTATTATGAATATTATCCGTTCTGGTTTAGAACCATACACACTCAAACGGTTGCTGGATATTCCTCCGCCATCTTTCCCGGCAAAATTTGAACCACTACTTTTTCTTAGTGTTTCAGGGTGCTGCCTGAATATGCTCAACTGCAATGGCCTCAAAATATATTTTTTTTTAATTTCATAACAATCTACTCGATATAAATTAATTTGATTTTTTTATCGATTAATTAAATTGATCACACTTTTCGTTTATGATGACCAGAGTGTTCATATTAACTGTGTTACGCTGTGCTGGATTATCATAAAAACAATGTTCTTAATTTATTTTTATTTTTTTAATTCCAAAGATGCATGACATTGTTATCTTAATGTTTTATTTGTGTGGAATATTAAATAAATAATTTTAAAAATATTATAATAGAATGTTCAAAGTAGTTATTATTTGGACTTTTTATTATGTTTATTTAGTAATTATATTTAAATGTTAATATATATATTACGAGTGTAGTAAAATGAATGAAATATTAAAATTGTATGAACTTCATATTCCTAGTCATGAGGCTGTACTTAGATACTCAGTTTTAATTTTAAAGACTTAAATTAATAAAAGACATCAATTATTTGTTGAATTGTTTATATATGTTTATTTTATTATATCAGATATTACAGTTTTAAAAGTGTTTTGTTATATTTAGTTTCTTTGTTGAAATTGATTTGCAATAAAAAGGTGTTACGATAATATTTTGTATTTATTTTTCTCTGAATTAATGTTTCATTAATTAATAAACAGTTACTGCATCTGTACCACTACAACCCATGAACGGGTCTGGGGTTCAGTACATGGTAGAGACTGTACTGTTTCATGGACAACGGTTCTGCAAGGAGGATATGTCCTTGGCCACGCTCAACCGCCAGATTTTTAAAATATTTTATAGAGGCTGTGTGAGCCCCAGGAGGTTCCTAGATTCTATATGATCCATCTCCGGCTGCAAACAGACTACGTAAAGGTTTTGCCCGCAGCAGGATTTCCGGCATGGCAACTCATGGCATGGGCAAAACTTTTATTTAGTTTGTTTGCAGCCGGAGATCGATCATATAGGATCTTGGAACTTCCTGGGGCTCACCCAGCCTCTATAAAATATTATAAAAATAAGGTGTTGTAAACTAAGATAACTATGGCCTGTGGCCAGAAAATTTAAAGTAATTGCATCCCTCATGAATGTGTCCATTTTCTGAATATGTGGCTTAATTAAATTCAGCAGTGTTTCAAAACTATCAGGTGTCATTCTCAAGAACATTTTATATTCTTCTGGGTCTTCCAAAGCCAGTTCTCTTGAAAGATTAGCAGATGCTCCCAATTTATCACCTCTCTTAATCTTATCTCTTACCAAAATTCTTTTTTGCTTTTGCCTAATAGTTTCTTACTCAACTTCATTTAATAAAATGTCTGCAGCTTTCGCTAAACATTTTCTTAACACAATATTTTGCCTAATCTGCTTGTTCATTATTATGCACGTTAAATCGAACTAAACTTTCAAATTACCAGCAAACGTGCATACAGTTACTCTACCAAAATGAGCATGGTAGAGTATTTCAGAAAAAAAGTATGCTAGCACGTTCCGTGCGTTGCGGGGTCAATTGACCCCGTGTGGAACTTTCCACTAGTGCTGAGCCTGTTAGAGGTAAACTTTCAAAAATGCTCGAACCTGTTTAAGCTTTTGATTTTTTCAAAGGGTTGAAACTAATATGGCTATAAGTTATAAACTTCAATAATCTCTCAAAATTCGATAAAAAATAGAACGGGGTCAAAAGACCACGGGCCGCACTGAGGTTTAAAATTAGATCTCTAGTGCGGCACGGGGCCAAAAGACCCCGTGTAGTCACTCAATTCCCTCTACTTTTGAGACGGCCCTTTTTTGTGCTTTCCCCTCGTGCTACTTTTCTCGGAAATGACGAGTCATTCGCTCCCTTCCCCTTTTTGTCCCTTGTGATGATCCCTTTTTGGCACGCTTTTCGTATTTAACTGATGGAAATATAACCTAAAGATTATAACCTCGTTAATAGAAGAGTTATAAAAATTCGGTTACATCTATTATAACTCCCAATCATAATCGGTTTTCAAAACCGAATCTAAGTAAAAAACAGTACTAGTAAGTTTAAGGGCCTGCTGGCATCAGCGCGCTCAGGTGTCACTTACCTCAACTATTTGGACCTTGTCAGGTTATGTATCAATTTGAAATAGGCATTGCCTTTCATTATGATACAACAGATTATAGGAAATGAAATAAATGAGCAACACGTAGACAAAATTAAACTATAAATAATAAAACATTTATTACAAGGAGTATTCTTTAAAATAAAAACATTTAAAAATGAAAAAAATGATCATATTTTAGTTAAAAATTATTATTTAATGAATAAAATATAAATATCTAAAATATTATGTTCTGATAAACAATGAAAAATTTATTACAAACAATGCTCATTAAAAAGAGCAATATCTTCAAAAATTGCATCAAAAATCATCTCCATCTAATTTTATTCCCCACTTGCAGTTTCATATAACGTCCATTAACACAACGCATTTTCTGGGGAATGACATTCCGCTCCTGAAGAAACCTAACAGCTGTTTCTTCATCGTACACCTTGCTAAAAATCTTCTTCAAATTCCAACTCATATTTAAAGGAAATAATCAAAAACAGATTCACGTTGAACTTGACATAAACAATAACAAAACAAAGAAAGGTTACTATAACAGTAGGAGATGGTTAAGAAAAGTGACACCAGAGCGCGCTGATGCCAGGAGGACCAAAAACACAATATAACCTTAAGTTATAAATAAAGAATGGGGCTAATGTCCTGCTGCTGTGGTATACTGACCTAAACCTATGAAGTGGGAAAACAATTGATTTTTCCTAAATTAATCAATTTTCAGCAAGCTGAACACGTTTAAACTAAGGAAAGAACACGGGGCCAATTGACCCCGTGCCGCACTTGTGGATGATTACGGATTTTTCTATTAGCGCTGAACGTGCTAGTGAACTCTACTACTAATTATACTAATGTGTAACAGGAAAACCTTTTGGGGGGGGGGGAGGGGTAAGGTAAGGATCGAGGATTTTAATACCATTATTCATGATAATTTTTAAAATTTGCCCATATAAAATATTATTGGATGGTGAATGATTTAAATGCAATACGCAACAACAACAATACTTCAATTCTTGATTTTCGATACGATTGTTAATTATTGTGAAGTTGTTGAAGGACATTTTCAAGTAAATATAAATGTAAAGTATGCTTTTTGCAATGCACAATGATGTAAAATGTGTTGGATCATCTGTTGTGTGTGTTGTTTTAACCTTGTATTAATTTTTAATACTAACTAAATTTTGGGGGGGGAGGATGTGTACCCAGGCTTCACTGATCAAAATTACTACGCATTTAAGTAGGTTAAACTAGTAAAGGAATAAGCAAATCAATAACGTTTATTCAAACTCTGTGTTGAAGTGTTATGTCTTTTATTTTCGTATTTTATGGAATTGTATATTACATCTGTCACCACAAAGTTATTATTTCTAAATACATGAATACTTTTTTCTTTGTTAAAACTTTATTACCCTACATATGTTGCCATAGTAAATATAATTAATATCACGTTCAACCTCCAAAATTTTAGTTAACAAAATTTGAGCTATTACACCACCTTTTAGGGAAAGATGACATCAATGGAAGTTATCGACGACCCGGAATGTCAAGAGACGCCAATAGACATCGTTGGAAAACTGCCAGTGGAGATCGGCACCATCATTCTGAAGTTAGTTACCTAATATGTTTTTTCTCAGTGGTTTTGAAATATCCATAAGCTGAATAGGATGCCCGTAAACCGTTTGTAATTAAACATTAGTTTGTTTATTTGTCTGATTCCATTTTAAACATTGCTTATTTTACGAACACACTGTAACTTCTGAATTGAATATGAGAATCGATAAATCGAATGCATTTAGATCATTGATGTACCGTTTCAGTACTTGTGTATTAGCCGTTCTGCAGTGACTGTTATCCTTCCTCTTGGAGCGTTATCAGCCATTGTTTATAACCTAAACACTTTCTGATAACACCTAACTTTTTATTCATGTTAATAGAAATTAAAATTTACATATGCAATGAGTTATATGTGTGTGCGTTATTAAATTGTATTGTTTATTGGGTATTAGCTCTGTCTGTGGGGACTGTTATCTGCCTGAACACTGATAACTGCTATATCATTACTCATATTGGTACTTGTGTCTTAACGCCGCCCTGGTTACTTTTGCCTACTTGTTCGCATGCGCTAGCAGTTACATTTTGTAACAGTTGCATTTCTAACAGTTACCTTCTATTTATTGGGTTAAAAAAATTATTAACAATTAGAAATCAAAAGAATTTATTGAAACATGGAATATAATAATAATAATGGATAATTAATTAAACAACAATAGTTTCTATATAATTAAATAATAATAATTTCTGAGTCCCACTTTCTGACAACATTGATTTTAATTGCATTTCCAAAAGAAACGTTCACCACAATACAATTTCATTTCATGTGAATTGCTACATTTTCTTTGTTTTGGTAAAATATTTCGCTCCTGAAAAAAAATAATAGCTTGTTCTTCTGTTGTCGGCAAATCCCAAATACCCATCATTTTACACTAATTAAATAAATAACTAAAATTATAACAATGAAAACTCTCTAACAAACAAGCAATAAACAACAAATAACGAACAATAAACAACAAATAATAAATCAGAAATAATGAAAACTCAGTAAGCAAGAAGATACAGAACAAATCAGCTGTTAGAAATGTATTACATTTAATGTAACTGTTACAAAATGTAACTGCTCGCGCATGCGAACAAGTAGGCAAAAATAACCAGGACTGCGTTGAGACAAAAGTACCCTCATATTAATCGCAATACAATATGACGAGTACGGAAGTATAATAACAAACAATTTTTAGTACTCGTGTGTTAACGCAGCCACCGTTATTTTTGGCTATTTGTTCGCATGCGCGAGCAGTTATATTTTGTAACAGTTAAATTTCTAGCAGATGATTATACCATACATTATATCTCTAACATAAACCACCCCTAACCCCAATAAATAGATTTAAAAACGTTATGCAAGATAGCTGTTATAAAATATAACTGTTACACAATATAACTGCTCGCGCATGCGAACAAATAGCCAAAAATAACGGTGGCTGCGTTAAAACACAAGTACCCCACTCATTCATTTTATGTAGGTTATGTGTAAGTTTTGTGAGGCCTGTGTCGCGTCTTGATGTTTGGTGACCTACTAGGATTGAAACCACAGTTATAAGCTACACGAGGAGCCTAAAATATTACGACTGCAGAAGAAAAAGTAATTGTGTATTAGCCCGAGCCCATGAAACCCACATCTGTTTAGGAATACATAGAGCTATCGAGTATTTAAAGGAGGAATCCTACTTCAAGGTTAAGGATATAATAAATGTCGGGAAAGGCCTCACGAAGTTGGAGTATCGTACCACCTCCATTATTATTTTGAAGTGAAGAGGTGGCTGCATTTGTGCCCTTAGATTATCCTTTAAAAAAATGTTTGGTACTTACAAAACTTACATAACCTACATGACACAATGAGTGGTGTCAACTATGGAAAATCAGACGGAACTACGAAAAGTCACAACACATCACTTTTACTCTTAGACGTGAAACATACTCTCCCATTTACCTTAATACACACACCCGTCCAACAGACAAAGTACAATACCTTGGACTAATAGGAGAATGACCTTGGGTCCTCACGTTAAGATGAAACGGGAATAACTAATTCATAAACTCAATTTAATGTATTCGTTATACAGGAAAAACTCCAAATTAGATTTAAGACAGAAATTAAACACGCATACTAACTAAAACCAGTTTGGACATATGCATTACAAATTTATAGTATCACTAAGCAGACTCACAGAAAACGACTGATAACAAAAATACTTATACTTATCACTAAAGCAGCATGGTATGTCAATAACAAAACTTTGCGTACGAACTTAAAAATACAAACGGTTGACGAGCATACTACAAACACTTTCAAGAAAAACTACACGGACACCCAAACCCATCAATAGAACAAATGGCCACTACTCTCATGCCTGAGAACACTAGGAGGAGACTAAAAAGGACATGGATGTCATTGGAAATCGAATCAAACCCAAGGGAGAGCTACCGTTGGGTACTGTTCTTCTTCATGTCATTCTGTATTTTACTGTCAGTCTCTCTACTGATTTTCAATTATTTGTATTTGACAGGTGTGGATAAAAATATAAATATAAAAAAATCCTAGTAGAAACACCATGATCCACTGAGCTCTGTAGTGAATGTAAAAATTGAGTAAAATTACCGGATGCTCGTGATGATAGGAACACTTACAATAAAAAAAAATCAGTAAAAAGTAATTACAAAAATAAGCAGTCATTGGCAGATGCTAATATTGGAGTGATAATGTTACAGGCGTTTGGATCACAAATCTCTTCAAGCAGCTTCGGAAATATGGATGAACTTGATCATGGGAGATCACAAGTTACGAATGTCCCTTCGAAGAGGGAGAAAAAGAAAACGTCGCGCAAAGGCGAGAAAGTGGTGCAAGAAGACAAAGAGGAGCCATACCTTGGTCAACCAAACCAACCAAATAGCCGCTGCATAACTGTGTGTGCTGTATCTTGTCCCATTTATATCGTATCAATATACGACATCTGTCCCTTGTGTTATTATTAAATCTCTCTATATAATAATAATAATAAATTCTTTATTTATTCTGGGACAAGTCCCTTCAGAATAACATAACTCTACATTATTGTGGGCTTTAGAGCCTTACAAAGTACGAAGCAAAAAAACAAGTAGATAAGTCAATTTATAAAGTTGATTAAATAATAATAAATAAAAAAATTGCTTCTTACGATAATGAAAAAATGAAGATTTCACATTAAAAATAAAAATAAATAAAATAAAAATAAATAATATTCTATCGATAATTTTATGTAAGCACTTCGGGGAACTGCAGGGATAGAAAGTAATCAAATAAGCGGGGTTTGAAGGTAGGAAGGGTCTTGGAACAGCGGATGGAAGAAGGGATAGAATTCCACAGGGAACAGGACCGAATCAGGAACGATCTGTCGAAGGCAGCGGTTCGATGGGCTGGAGGATTTAAATTTGAGGAGCTCAAATATGTATAATGGACGTTGGGATTAGATAACTTGATAGAGGAAGGATGCAAGGAAATACTTACGGCGATAGGAAGGATACAACCACCTCAACTCTTCATAAAATCGGGAGACAGAGGTGTCCCTGGGGATCCCGAAGACAAAGCGCACAAACCAATTCATCAAACGTTTTATTTTGGCCTCGAGCTCCACAGAGAGACCCCCATATACGCAGCAGACAGCAGAAGTCGAAGCAGGGGAATACTAAAGAGGTAACTAGGTGTCTACGAGTTTCAAATGGAAGTAGGTGACGGGTGTAGTTTAGTCTCTTCAGAGTAGAAAAAGTACGGCGAGACATATTGGCAATATGACTCCAGGAGAGGGATTGGTCTAAAGCGATTCCGAGGTTTTTGACTGTTAGACAAAATTTGACGGGAACGTTATTTAAGTAAAGGGTTGGGGAATGAGGAACTTTTTTAAGGAGGTGATTGGAACCTATTATCATCGCCTTTGTCTTCTCCGCATTCAGCCTCAACTTGTTAGTCACTGCCCATTGACTTATTCGGTTCAGATCTTCTTGTATATTTTTGTGGCAAGTAATAGGTCGGATGGGGGAAAGGATAGGTATATTTGAAAATCATCGGCGTAGATATGGTATTTGGAATATATATATACCAGCTTTTGTCCGCGGTTTCGCTTGCGTGGAATTTGGTCTGCCACATAAAGTTGAGTGACAGATCATTTTAAATAAATAATTTAATTTTTAAAAAATATAATTTATCAACCTTATAATTAAAAAAAAAGCACTCTTAAAATGAACCTGAAAAAAAAAATTAACTATAAGTTACTCGTACCAAAATTTCAGAAATCTAACTTCAAAACTGACGGATTCCATACAGTCTTTGAACCCCTTTTATATTAAAGGTGAAACCCTTGGGGTGGAATTATCCAAATTTCTTTCTTAAATTATACAAACAACCTATCTGCAAATTTCAAGATGCTAAGTTCCTGATTTGCCTTTAACTATGTACTATAATGGATTCTCCACAGAACACAAAAAACTGTCTGGAGGGCACGCCCCCCCGTGTCCCCTCCTAAATCTGCCATTGCTATAGCTTATGTGTTATTATGATGTCCTGTATTACTGTAAAGTTTAATCCAAATTCTTACAGTAGTTTTTGCATGATTGATTAACAAACATATATACAAACTTTCGCATTTATAATATTAGAAGGATATTTCTTTTTTTTAGATTAATTTATTGATATTTACAACTGTAATAATATTACGACAAGTAAATTTTCTAATATTGACAAATAACATGAAAACAAAAAACACTTGTGGAGAAACTAGCTATCGATAGCACTCCAATAAAGTTCTATAGTAGATGATCTCGAGGCCATCTTCTTTTAGATGCTTCGGAGGGATATCAGGAATAGTATGGGAAGCAAGACGACTAGCGGATTCAAGTGTGTATGGAGCTTGTCATGGAAGGATAGGTATCTAGTTTGGGCCAAATCAGCAACATATGGGATATTAAGATCATGATGGAGGAATTTGTTTGTGACATAATTAAACGAATTTTTCGATAAAAATAATTATTCTTATATTAATAATCACTAGTCACGAGCATGTTGCTGACGCAAAGCTTCAAGTTCACCCCTACCAGAAGTCGCTAAGCGCGGCTAAAGAAGTTGTTACTTCAAAAACAGGTACTAGCTGGTGTTGTGTGTCAAATATCGATCTGGTATATCCACTAAATTTATCTAAATATGGTATCAAAAATAGACCAATCAAAAATAACTAATTATTATTTTTTTAAATGTATTTATTGAAATTTACAACATACAGAATACATCAAGTAAATATAATGAAAGATAAATCATGTCCTGAGACAAAGACAAGTTGAGAAACTGCCCAGTAGTAGTACTCAAATAACAAGTTCAACTTAGAAGATCACGAGGCCATCTTCTTTTCAGACGCCTCGGAGCATTATCAGGAATTGAAGAGGCTAATTATTTTAAACTAATGATTCGTTAGAGAAATTGTTGTGCAGTTTCGGCCGAGAGCCAGTCGTGCAAGTATAACGTCGCATATGCAGCCTCCTTTGTTCCTCTCATCTGAACATAATAGTCTTATAATGGATGTTGAGAAGAGAACAGCTTCGACAATGGCACAATGGACTGAAAGGAAACAAAACTAAAAGGCCTCAAGTCTTTGAGTCCTGTAAGCTCGAGTTGAGAGCGGCTTTGAGCTCGGTCGTTTACAACCTGTCGGCTGGAAGGCTGGAAACCAGATGTTACAACGTATTTTGTCAAGTTTCATTGTATTAAAACCTCTAAAAAATCATTCTAAACAAAACAAATCACTAAAATATTATAAAACAATTTTATATATTAATCGCTCTTTTTAATTTATTTATTGAAATTCATATAAGACTGAAAAGAAAAGAAACTGCTCGACGTTTTCGCCTACTTCAACATTTACTGGACAAGCACTCTAAGCTCCCAATTAATTACAAAAGACTCATTTACATGGCAGTTATCAGAACTATTTGGACATACGGAGTTGAGATTTAGGGCTCTACTAAATCATCCAATTCATCTCGTATCCAATCGTTAAAGTCCAAAATCCTTCGTAAAGTCTTCAATGCTCCTTATTATGTCATAAACAAACCCATCCATCATGATCTTAATATCCCATATGTTGCTGATTTGTCCCAAACTAGATACCTATCCTTACATGACAAGCTCCATACACACTCGAATCCGCTAGTCTCTCAACTTGCTTACCATACAATTCCTATAACCCTCCAGGCGTCCGTAAAATGGAAAAATGAATTTAAAAAAATTTTTGGTTGAATGAAACCTCAATCTGAGGAAACAAAGAGAAAAAATAATCGAAACTGTCATTGCATAACAGTTAAATAGCACAAAATCGACTGAAACGCATTGGGTTATACTAAAAAGTTGAATAAGTAAACATACAAGCGGAAACTTTACAAACGGGTTATATGAATGGAAGGTTATAATGAATAACCTTCATTTCATACGGTCACCTGTGGTCTAGTGGTTAGCGTAACAAACTACTAAGCCCATGATCGCGGGTTCATGGCCCGGCAGGTGGCCCTAGGATTTTTTTAACGGAGTAAAAAATCCTTAGTTACGCCGTCCTTCGGAAGGGACGTTAAAAGGGAGTCCCGAGCCTGTACGATGTCAGGTACTCGTTAAAAATCCATGTCCTAATTGAACCTGGATAGGCAAAATTTAGAGCTCCCACTGTAGCATCGTCCGATTACCCATTGCAGCATAAAGTGACGTTAAATGAACAAACAACAACCTTCATTTCGTTAGAGATATAAAGAAGGCACTTTTACAGCTGTCGTTCCATTTTATTACACCCTCACCCTCTGCACGGACACTCTATTAATCCATCCCTACTATAGCTATAAATTGTCACCCTCGGTTTCAGTAATTATCGCCTAATAGACAAATCGGAAGAGGAACCGGGAGACGCGTAAGATGTAGGATGTAAGGACGAGGCCATTACTCCTTCTAAGTCCCCATTCATCAAGCACACCCCCTGGTAATGGCGGAATGGACTGATTCATAAATCGATTCCAGGCTGTTGAGGGTCCTCCAGTGTCTGCCGTGGTGTCGTTCTGGAAGCAACTGCAGGGAGTCTTCGTCTTCTTGTTTATATGCGTCCTCCAGGTACCATCGCTTTCTACTTCGGTAAGATTACAAGGTCATCAATATTTATAAATAATCAATAATCATTAATAAATCAATATATTTTAAATTTTAACAGTTTTAATTTCCATAATGATATGCTAATGATTAAGGTATCAGTTCCGCAGGTTGTCGCTTCGAGTTGAGTTACAAGTTTTAACTGTTTATTCGTTTCAGTCTTAATATTTTCCAAAAATTAAAGTTGTTCTGTTTATTTGGCACCACTTTATGCTGCTATGGCTAATCGAACGATGCTACAATGGGAGCTCTAAATTTTGTCTATCCAGGTTTAATTAGGATAGGGATTTTTAACGAGTACCTGACATCGTACAGACTCGGGAAACCCGTTTAACGTCCCTTCCGAAGGACGGCGTAACTAAGGATTTTTTACTCCCTTTAAAAAATCCTAGGGTCACCTGCCGGGCTACGAACCCGCGATCTTGGGCATAGTAGTTTGTTACGTTAACCACTACACCACAGGTCGCCCCCAAAAATAAAATAAATAAAAAATAAAAGTTATCGTGAGTTTAGTATGGACAAGAGAATCCAATTTGTTGTTAATATGTACATTTCGGTAATTATTTCTTGATGAAATTACTACCGGGGATACTGGGGTTCAGTACATGGTAGAGACTGCACTGTTTCTAGAACAACGGTTGTGAACGGAGGTGATTTGTCCTACCTTATGCTCAACCGCCAGATCTTTCCCCTTATTTTGGGTACCCACTTTAAAGTGGCTAGATGAACCCCAGGAGGGTCCTAGATCCCATGGGATCCCTTTCCGGGCGCTAACAGATTAAATAAAAATCTGCCAGCAGTGGAGTTTGAACCCGGACCTTCGTCATTGTAACTCTGCGCTGTGCCACTGAGCCACTCCGCTCCTGCCGTAATATGCAAATTTCCCATGTTACACTCTAGTTCATACTAAAGCTCACGATAACTTTTATTTATGGAAAATATTAAAAATGAAATAAATAAACAGTTAAAACCTGTTTTAACTCAACTCAAAGTGACATCGTACGGCATAATTACCGACTTTTATTTAATCTGTTAGCAATCGGAATGGATCCCATAGGATCTAGGACCCTCCTCCTGAAGTCAATATTAAGTGGGTACCCTTAATTGGGTACTGAACTTATGACCATTCATAAGCTGTAGCATTAATGTTTAAATTTTATTTTTAATTGGCTTTAATCTTCATGAAAGGCGCTATCGAATGTTTCCATATGCTCTTCCAACTCAAACTTATATCAGTAAATTCCTTAATAGGATTTTTTTTTTATTTGTGTTTTTTTTACAATAAATGTATCCCGATACCCAAAATCTTTTCCCGCCAATTCTTCCTATCAGCCCATTCTTCTTCTTCCTCTTGCTGGCATTCCTTCTCTTACATCCTCCATCCATGTCTTCCTCTCTTTCTTCTATAATTTGGTTTATGTAGGAAGAGTTTCTTTGGCCATCTATTGTCGCTCATTCTCATCAGGTGGCCAAACCATTGAAGCCTCTTGGTCTCTATTTCGTATAATATATTCTTCACCTGCCCTGTAGTTTTTCTAATAACACTATTGAGTATGTATTGGAGCCTTCGAGATGCCGCAGCTACGTCTTAAAAAGTCCATCTCAAGAGCAAGCAGTTTATGGGTATCTTGTCTTAATACTGCCCACGTTTCGGCCCCATGTAGGGTTGTCCCCAGAAGAAAAGAATGATACATTTTCGATACCCTTTTATTCCAAAGGACTTAGTTGAGGATCCTAATAACTTTCCTACCTCGGGGTATCTTCATTTCTATGTCCTTGTCGAGTGTCTCATTTATATAGACACCAAAGTACCTGAAGTCCTTGCTGCGAGATAATTTTTATTTGAAATATAAATATATACATTTTTTGAGTCCAATCGTCGATCGACAATGACGTAACAGGGATTATTTTCAAAATTCAGTATCTCTTTTAGTAAATATTATCTCTATTTTAGGTTTTACGTATTTATTTATGTTTAACGTTTTTTTCCGATTCAAACAATGGTCAATAGAACTGGTCATTCCTACAACTTTTCAATCTATTCTTAGTAGAGTAAAGGGTTCATTCCCGCAGACCGAATTCGAACCAACTATCTATTGTATCTAGCTGCTAATCGGACGATGATATAGTTTCTATTCAGTTGTAATTAGGAAAGGGAGCGGAGTGGCTCAGTGGTAGAGCACTGAGTTGCCATGCCGGAAATCCTGGTTCAAATCCCGCAGCAGGCAGTTACTTTTATTTGGTCTGTTTGCGGCGGGAGATGGATCATAAGGGATCTAGGAACCTCCTGGGGCTCATCCTGCCTCTATAAAATATTATAAAAATAGGGAACCCAAAATAAGGGGGAAAAACCTTGTGGTTGAGCGTGGCCTAGGCAAGTCACCTCCTTGCAGAACCGTTGTCCATGAAACAGTACAGTCTCTACCATGTACTGAACCCCAGACTCGTTCACGGGTCGTAGTGGTTCGAACCCGGCTTCGAACCGACATAACCCCCGAAGACCGGCACAACTAAGAGCTATTAACTCCCTTAAAAAAAATCTTAGGTCACCTACACGACTGCAAACCCGCACCCTTGGGCTTAAAAGGTTGTTATGTTAACCACTACACCACAGGAGACCCTCAGAGCACTTGTTAAGATGATGCCTCAACACTCAGCCATCACGGCTTCTTCGGAGTTTTAAGTAGGTTTTCAAATTTTAAACATCTCAACTTTTTAGAATTCCTAATTATTAATGATGTTAGAAGGGGGGGGGGCACAGCCCAATATCTCTGCTACACCCACTTCTCCGCCTAAGTGTTATCATCTCATCTACGTCTCAGCTCCCCCCTTTGGTCGGCTCCCTTGTGGTTTGGCATCGATTAACTTGGAGATTATTCCGCAGACCCATAGTATTACACGCCTATTTCAATTCAATCAAGACATTTTAATTTTTATTTAATTAATTAAGTTATTCGTCAGGTGTAATCAGTGATATTTCCTCCTTACTCATCCCGTAATCAAACTTTGTTAGAACTTGATTACGGGCTTCGTTTTAATATTATTAAAAACCTCAAAGCGTTGTCATCTGCTTGGAGGAACTGGAAACAATAAAATTAAACAACATGGATGAATGAAGAACATCTTAAAATCAAACTGAGAAAAAATATTTTTAGGATTAAGACATTATATGAAGACCACAGGTTGAAAACTGGTCCTGTCAATCTGACTATGAAGAATATGTTTGAGTGGTATGTAGCCGAACTTGTGGCAATCAACTTACCTCGATCTTACTTAGGCCTTACTGTTCGGATGAACTGCTTTGAACACACCATTAAAAAATCGATCAGAAACCTTTGTTAATCTGTTTTGAAAAAAAAAAATCGAGTTACCTCATTTTCCCCCTCCCCCTGTAATTTTCATACGTTATATTTTAGTATCAGATCGGTTCTGACACTTCTTTGAATACCTTATAGCCTTCCATATACATTCAGGTTTAGACATTGGCGTAACTAGAGTTGACTCATGGGGGGGGGGGGTTAACCCCCACCAGTCAACCACTCCAACATATTACTCCCTTCAAAAAAGATGCCTCGTAATATAGGTATAATATGTATTATACTACAAATCATGTAGCTTCAAATTAAATAAATACATTAAAATTTTTTATAAATGTTATTTTGGAAGTTATAAATGTTATTTTTGGAAGGGCAATCAAGAAGTAGCTTTTAAATACAAGTAACCCTATTTATTGGTTACAATAACTTACTATAGTTAATTACATAGAGAACTTTCTAGACCCATCCAGACTTTACTTCTAGATTCTAAGAATTGTCTAAACTGTTCTTCTCACATTTGTGATCTTATTGTTGCCGCTAGATGCCACTACTGCCGCTATAATAATATAATTAATTGTAAATAAACAGTATTACGTTTTGGTTTGTCATTTTAGTGTACCTTTAATTCATTAAAATAACTGTGTTTGCACTTTCTGTGTTGTGTTTTTAGCATTATTGACCTTACTTCTGTAATCCCACCATAATAACTTTGAAAAAGTAAAATCCTTCAGTTTTATTTTTTTTTTGAATTGTTACAATTTTTTAAAAAAAATTACTAAGCAATGGGGGGGGGGGTTACATCCCCAATACCCCTCCCCCTCTCGTTACGCCTACGGGTTTAGACACTTATTACGAAGAATCTTATATTTTTCTTGAATAATATAATTGTATTAGACGTAGTATTAGAAAAGTATTAGTATTAATCGTCGATGTACTAATAAAAAATTCTCCGTATATAAGAGAATTTTCTTGACCTCTAGCCGGACCATTTTCTTCCTTATAAATGGAAATGGTTGACTGGATGGTTGAGTGGTGTAAAACGGTCAGGGGGTGGAATCAAAGATAAGAATGACTTATGTGAAAGAAAATAATCCGGGTGGAGTTCAACAAATTTCTCTTAAGTAGGGAGAACTGTTTATTACAGAGCCGACGTTTCGACCCGCAATGAAGGTATTTGTTAGGGCGTGATTAGACTGAATGAAATTTCATAGGAAGCAAATGGAAGTACCACGAGAATTTGAATGAAATCTCAGATATTAACATAGCGTTCATTAATTTTAAGGACATATGAATATCTTTCTCTTAACTAAGCAAATATACAGGTGATTAATGATCAAACTTAATAGTAGCAGCTGTACAAGAAGACCTTACAGACTAAACATGGAAAATAGCGATCTAATGAACAAATATGATTAATTACTAATACTAAAAATTAACATTGAATAGGAGCGGTAAGAAACATTAACAGATATTGCTAGCATTATGGCCAAGATATAACAAATAAATATGAACGATATAATGAAGAATTTAAGTGATCACGGCCTGAAGGGTTAATACGATTAATTAACTTGAGTCGTCCTTTGGTCTCATATACACACATTGAGTTGTTGATCATCAGCAGCCGTATTAGTCGGCGATTTGAGGCCTTATGATACTGAAATGGGCCTCATGATTTGTGTTTTCTCTATACCAACTATCCTCTCATCTGGTGTCTCAGCCGAGCTCCTGGTGCGTGACAGGCTGCAAGACCTCCTGGACGCTGGACGTTCTCAATGAAGAATATCGGCTTGAAAGCGGCAAGCGGTCGTAGCTGCGAAGGTCTGGTAGAACAGTCCAGCTCTGCGTTCCAACAGCAAGTGCCGCGCTCCGAGCGTCACTCCCCTCTCCTTCGATTTTGGCGGTAAAGTATTAATAAAGCCTAGTATCTTAGAGGCAAGGATCGGTTCGTTCCATCTGGCGGGTAGTACAGGTCCGCGCTAAACAGTATTCTTCCGAGCTGTCGAGGGAAGGGTGTAAGCCGGTCACTAATTTTATTCACATCACTATCTGACGTAAAACTAAGCATTTTCGACAGCCCTGAAGAAGATCTGCAATGTAGAACGAAACGTTGGATCTTTAATAAACATATCTCCCTACTTAAGAGAAATTTATTGACCACCACCCACATTGACTCCACGAATCATTTTCTTCCCCATAAGTCATTCTTATCTTTGACTCCAACCCCTGACCATCCTACAGCCTCTTTGAAGAGCAATAGTTGACCTGAAATGTATATGAAGAAGTAGAAGAAGTCCGGGTAGAGGTCAGATCTCTTTAGTTGGGAGAACTGTTTATTGGAAAGCCAGCATTTCGAACAAGATTACAGGTATTCTTCAGGGCTAAGATACTGATAATGATAACACATAAAGGCATCAAGGGACACTGGCGGATCCAGGAGAATTTTCAGGGGAGGCCATGGGTCAATGTGAATTTTTTATCAATGTATACGATCCATATACGAATGAAGATACATAAGATATAAATTTTTAATTTAAGACAACTGATGCCATAAAACATAGATAAAATAAGCTCCTTGATCAAAGCAGTTGCTATCTATGTGAATGAAAAACATAAAAGGATTCGGAATCGCCGATTTTGGATGCACCCATTGAGAAAACATTCGATACAATGAATAATTTTGGTGTGTAAAACGTGTTTTTTCTTGTTGTCTAATGAGAACTCTAGGTGGGGCCATGGCCCCCATTCCCCCCCCCCTCAAATCAGCCAATGTCAAGGGATATGAATGGTCAAAAATAAAGATAAGTGACCCTTGGATAAAAATAAAAACAGAGGGAATGATTGAACTTGATACAAATTTGAAGTATCTTTCAGTTCCAAACTGAATACATTTCCACTAGATAAGTTAGTATTTTTTTTGTTTTGTTTATAGTCGAGGTGTTGTTAACCTTAACTGGTGCGTGTTGATACAATACGTGAATCGACAAGACCTGAGACCAGTAGCCCTCCACCCTACCTACCCCACTAGCCTGGGGGAGGTTGGTCCCCCCCTGCCTTACGTTTTCAGGACGGTTGCTAGATCGCGCTACCTGCTCCCCTCTCAATGGCCTCCCTAACTGTTTCTATCTGCTTCCCAACACTTCTCGTTTTATGACTTAGTTATTCACTTTGTCCAATCGCCTGTGTTAACAGCCGAGTTAGCTCGTCTGATTGTCTGGTCCTATGAGGGATCTTAATGGGATTACCCTGCAATAAAATCATGACGTAATGGCCACATTTAGGCGGTTATGGACAGGTGTTTTTTTTTGTTTTGTTGTAAAAATGTTATCACCAGAGAACATTAACAAATGTTTGTTTTTTATTATCCCATTTATTAGAATATTTTTTCAAACCCCTCCCCCAAGATCCTACCCATATTGCAGTAGGGTGTCGATTATCCGAAATGGCTCATCAGTTATTATCTGTGTTCATTTGTAAATATAGAATGCTAAACTGAAGGCCCCGGGTTCAAATAGCTGTAGCAGATAGATTATTTATGGGTTTACCATAAATTATTTATTTACGGGTGGTCCCTGTAATATCTGAAGATTCTCCTAAGCTCGCCCAGTTGCAATAAAGTGATTACCCTCACTTGGTAGGAAACCTAGATAGGGATCTCGGACAAATCGCCTATCTGCTGACCTAAAAACAGTCTCGGTCACGTACTGAACCCAAGAACCTTCATGGACTGTAGTGGTACAGGTTTTGGGTTTGTTTCGGAAAACGAATGAAGATTATTTTTTAAATATCTGTTATTTAGTATCAGTTACTTTTAATGATAACTGTTATAACCTAACAAACTTAACCTAACCTAACCTAAAAAATGTAAAGAAAGATAAAATCATGTAGTTTACTTATAGTACATATGATTTACTCAGTTATTAAAATGAATTTCTTAGAATTGGCGAAAATAGTTAAAAATCAAGAATCAAGCATAAAATATGCTCAAGATAAGGGTATTATACATCAAAACAGACTCTGTTCCAAGGGACATGAAAAGAAGTAGCCTCAGGAGCTCATACTCAAAGAATCGAATCTCTATGATCATCTCTCAAGAGAAGGAACAAGAGAGAATGTGGTATCCAAAGCTCAACTCCGCATGCCCAAATAGGCCTGATAACTGTCATATAAATGAATCTTTGGTAAATAATTGGGAGCTTAGAGCATTTGTCCAGTAAATGTTGAAGTAGGCGATAACGTCGAGCAGTTTCTTGTCTTTTCAGTCTTGTATGAGGATTCCAAGTGAGAGGTTTGTCCAGATGGAGTCCTAGGTAGTGGAACATTATTGAAGGATTCAGTAGGGCAGGAATTCGTAGGATTATTTAACCAAGAACATTTTGATTGTTTTTATAACCGGAAATTAGATTGGCATATTTATATATGGAGCAGAAACATGAACGATAAATGCTACTTTAGGAAAAAAAGTTACTTGTCACTGAGATGGACCTTTGGAGGACAGCTGCCAGGATTTACAGGCTAAGGAGAAGCACTAATGTTGGAACTCAACAAAATGTCCTCCAAAATATATAGATAAAGAAATTACAATGTTATGGTCAACTCTGAGGAATGAAAGAGGAAAGATTGCCCAACTTAATTTTTAATTGGAATGCTGGGGGGGGAGGAGGGGAGATCAAGGAATTGAGGAAAAGATGCAGAGCCATCGCCTGAGGGAGGAAGATATACAAGATAGATGGTAATGAAAAAACGAATTAAAAAAATTGTTGGTTGAAGGAAATCTGAATCTGAGGAAACAAAGAGAAAAAAAGTCTAAACTGTCATTGCATAACAGTTAGCACAGAATCGACTGAAACAGATTGGGTTATACTAAAAAGTTAAATAAGTAAAGAAACAAGCGGAAACTTTACAAACGAGTTATATGAACGTAAGGTTATAATGAATAACCATTTCTTTCATCAGAGGTATAAAGAAGGCACTTTTACAGCTGTCGTTCCATTTTATTGAGGAAACGCTTAAAAAAATGAATTAAATTTTAAAAAATAGATTGACAGAAACCCTGTATTAATGTTATTATTATTATTTTTTGTTTCCTTTAAACCAATTCCTACTTATATTTTTCAAGAATTTTTTATATTTTATTCATTAGACGAGGCCTTCATGATCTTGTAATCGATATTTATTTTAATTATACTAAAAGTTAATTATAAGATAAGAACAAGGCCTGGGCGATAAATAACAAAAAATATTCACAGGTGCCACCGAGATCTTGATAAATGTGTCGGGGTTTTGAAATATATAGGCAGGGATATATTTTTTTTATTTTTAGCAGGGGTGAACCATTAGTATAATTGCTTTCTCCCTACATTTTCCCTTTCTGCCGTTCTCTTAGCCGATAACAAAAATAAAAATTAAGCTGGTAAAATATTCATGTATATATTTTTATCTCGTGATATACGTATGTGTTGGTGTAGTGGCTATCATGTTCGTTGTTTTTTAATTTTAATTTTTAATCGGCATCCGGGACTGTTGTACAAACTCCGTAAATTCTTACCTTCTACTTACCTCCTTATTATCAATTCCTACCTCAGTAATAGAACCTTTAAAGTAAACCATAATTTTTCCTACGCTTCCCTCTTTACCCGATCTGCCGGAGTTCCTCAAGGTAGTATCCTAGGTCCCATCCTATACACGATATATACAGCTGACATCCTAACCCATCCAAGTACTATCCTCGATGCGTACGTTGATGACATATGTGTGTTATCAGTAAATACGGATCCATTTGTTGCATCCTAATATCTTCAATACCATACCTTCAAGAATTATGTGAAAATTGGAGAATTAAAATAAATCCTAACAAATCCCATAAAAATAACTTCACCCTTTGTCGTAAACCTACAAATTCCTGCCCTACTGTATCCTTTAATAATATTCCACTGATCCCTGTCGAACAGATACGTTTCCTAGGACTCCATCTGGACGAACGTCTCACTTGGAATCCTCATACAAGACTGAAAAGACAGAAACTTCTCGACGTTTTCGCCTACTTCAACATTTACTGGACAAACGCTCTAAGCTCCCAATTAATTGCAAAAGACTCATTTACATGACAGTTATCAGATCTATTTGGGCATACGAAGCTGAACTTTAGGGCTCTACTAAACCATCCAATTCATCTCATATCCAATCCTAACGTCCAATCCAAAATCCTTCGTAAAATACTCAATGCTCCTTATTATGTCACAAACAAACTCATCCATCATGATCTTAATATCTCATATGCTGCTGATTTGGCCCAAACGAGATACCTATCCTTCCATGACAAGCTCCATACACACTTGAATCCGCTAGTCTCTCAACTTGCTTCCCATACTATTCCTGATAACCCTCCGAGGCGTCTCAAAAGAAGATTGCCACGAGACCTTCTACTATAGAACTTTATTGGAGTGCTACCGACGGGTAGTTTCTCCACAAGTGTTTTTCATGTCATATTGAACATATTAGCAGATTTACTTATTGTAATATTATTATAGTTGTAAATATCAATAAATTAAATTTGAAAAAAATGTTATCTTGGCAACATCTATAATTTTCCCTTTCCCTGTAAGGTTTACGAAGTATGCCTGCCTGAAGGTAAATGTAACTGAAAAATAAATACATTACTAAGATTAAATGGATATATTTGAAAACTCGCTATCGATATACTGCGATTCGATACTAGACTAATGCTCACATTCGAAGTAAACAGTTTATCTTTGGAAGTGACTGATAGATTGGGTTCCTTCGCCCCTCAAGGCCCCCCTCTTGGGAAATCTCGGGAAAATTCTTTGGGATAGATCAATGGGGTGGTTTCAAGACATTCATTTTTGCCGCTAAGAACGGATATTTTCTATAACGCAATGTTTTTGAGTATATACAAATAAAATTAATAGAATAGAAAAGTAACTTTATTGAGGGATTAAGTCCCTTTAGAATAAAATCATAAACAGAAAAACAAAACTAAAACGACTAAACAACAAAATATATTATTCAATCATTTAATTTTAAGCAAATGATTAATAATGTCGTGTATAATAATAAAAAGTCTGTACCACTACAAACCGTGAACGGGTCTTGGGTTCAGTACAAGGTAGAGACTGTACTGTTTCATGGACAACCGTTCTGCAGGGAGGTGACTTTTCCTAGATCACGGTCAACCGCCAGATTTTTCTCTCTTATTTTGGGTACCCTATTTTTATATTATTTTTTAGAGGCTGTATGAGCCCCAGTAGGGTCCTAGATCTTCTAGATAGTATGTAATAATATATGATAAAATAATATAAAATGAGTTATAAAATTTAAACCACACTTGAAGGTTTAAGCTATGTTTTTTCAGGTTAGCGTTACTCTTTTCAAGGCAGAGCACGTTGTATTTATTTTGCTCGCAGGGGAAGGTTTGGTTGGTGCGAGCTACTGTCACCCTAAAGCACTCCACAATCACATTCATCAGATGTCAGCTGGATTCTTTAAAGGGGAAAATGTGAATCAATAGTGTTTCACTCCTCGTTGTTCCTTAGTATAACCTCTGAATACTTTTTTTCTTTATAGAGATCATTTTAAATGACATAAATTGCATTCCGCCGAATTATATAAAAAGTTTTGGAACTTGTGACTTAGCCCCTTCCGAACACCCTCTGTTTCGATCTCTACAGAACTCTGTCTATGTTGTAAAGAGGGCTTCAAAAGATACTTGTGAAAATCACTTGGTTAAATTAATGTCCAGAAACCTAAGAGGTTCTACAGTAGAAGAATTGACTAAAGTTTTACCAGAGAAGTGAGAAAAAGAAAAAGTCTTCGATCAATAAGGCATATGTATTGTGATGTTTAGTACATAGGGGATATACTCAGGGTGTCCCATTTCGAGTGGATCAAATGTTTTTAATTTTTAAACGAAACAAAATTCAGAAAAACGATTCAGGTAAAAGTTGTAGTTATTCAGGCCTAGTTTGAAAAAATAAAATAAAAATCTTTTGGTTTTTCACTTTAAATGGTCAATATCGACCTCCAAAAAATGTTGTTTCTCTTTGACCCCCATTTATTTTTATTTTTCTGAAATGTACAATCCAAAACAAGGAAAAAATATATGTAACATTTTTTTCTATCTTTCATAGTTTAAGTAGAAAAAGCATTCAAAGTCGACTACTTTAGTATACCTCCTTTACGAGGATTAAGTTATTTTATTTAAGAGTTTTTAGTCGATATAACTTACAAATCAAGGTATTTTGAATTCTTAAGAAAATTTCTGGACATTTAAAAACCTTCTGTAAAGACAGCATACTGAAGTAGTCAACTTTGAATGCTTTTTCTACTTAAATTATGAAAGATAGAAAAAAATGTTACATACATTTTTTCCATGTTTTGTATTGTACATTTCAGAAAAATAAAAATAAATGGGGGACAAGAGGAACCTACATTTTTTGAATGCCGATATTGATATATATATATATATATATATATATATATATGAGTGCCGCACTAGAGATGCGGAAGACCCGGGTTCGAATCACGGCCTGGACAAATCTCTTCTCTTCAAAATAAAAAATATTTAAATAATCACAATCAAATAAAAATTAATAAAAAATTATTTATAAAAATAAATTAATTATTTTTTATAACCAAAATACTCAATATATGAAAACAATACTAAGTAGGTATTTATATCTTAATTATATCTTAATAGATTCACTAGGGGTGTAGTACAAAATAATTACTAAATTTTAATTTATAGAATAATATAGAAGTGGCTCTACTATAACGTTTAGTACCTGAAGAACCGAAATACAATTAAATGAACAGTGTATAATGTATAAAATAGGGGATAGACAGCCTTTGTATTTTTTATTAATTTTATTTTTTATGAACATACCAGTTTATTTTAATCAACGGGGATTTTGCCTGCCTTGCAATATTAAATTTTAATAAGGCTGAGGTTGTGTTGGAGGTTTCGGCCGAAGTTTCCTACTCCGCAGAGCAGCAATATTTCGAGCCAGACAAAACACTATATCTTAATCTAGCCTAATATATTACTAATTAATTATTTACTAAGTAATATATTATTAAATACTAAAAGATTTATTTAGTAATTAGTAATGACTTAATAAATGCTATTTAGTATTAATTCTCCTCATACAAGACTGAAAAGACAAGAAACCGCTCGACGTTTCAGGCTACTTCAACATTTACTAGACAAACGCTCTAAGCTCCCGATTAATTACAAAAGACTCATATTCATGACTATTACAAGGACCTATTTTAACTTACGGAGTAGAACTTTGGGGCTCCACTAAGCCATCGAATTCCACTCGTATTCAATCCTTACAATCCAAAATCCTTCGTAAAATCCTCAATGCTCCTTATTTTTTTAAGAATAAAATCATCCATAACGACCTTAATGTCCCATTTGCTGCTGATTTGGCCCGAACCCGGTATCTATCCTTTCATAACAAACTTCATTCCCACTCAAACCCTCTAGTTTCAAACCTAGCTTCCTCTTCAATTCCCGATAATCCTCCGAGGCGTCTGAAAAGAAGATGGCCACGTGACCTTCTTAGTTGAACTGTGATTTGAGTACTACCAGTGGGTAGTTTCTCTACTTGACATTATGTAACACGCATTCTATTTACTTGTTGTTTTATTGTAATACAGTTGTAAATATCAATAAATAAATGTGACCTTAATGGCCCTTTTGTTGCTGATTTGGCACGAACCCGGTATCTATCCTTTCATAGCAAACTTCATTCCCACTCAAACCCTCTAGTTTCAAACCTAGCTTCCTCTTCAATTCCCGATAATCCTCCGAGGCGTCTGAAAAGAAGATGGCCACGTGACCTTCTTAGTTGAACTGTGATTTGAGTACTACCAGTGGGTAGTTTCTCTACTTGACATTATGTAACACGCATTCTATTTACTTGTTGTTTTATTGTAATACAGTTGTAAATATCAATAAATAAATGTGACCTTAATGGCCCTTTTGTTGCTGATTTGGCACGAACCCGGTATCTATCCTTTCATAGCAAACTTCATTCCCACTCAAACCCTCTAGTTTCAAACCTAGCTTCCTCTTCAATTCCCGATAATCCTCCGAGGCGTCTGAAAAGAAGATGGCCACGTGACCTTCTTAGTTGAACTGTGATTTGAGTACTACCAGTGGGTAGTTTCTCTACTTGACATTATGTAACACGCATTCTATTTACTTGTTGTTTTATTGTAATACAGTTGTAAATATCAATAAATAAATGTGACCTTAATGGCCCTTTTGTTGCTGATTTAGCACGAACCCGGTATCTATCCTTTCATAGCAAACTTCATTACCACTCAAACCCTCTAGTTTCAAACCTAGCTTCCTTAGACTTTTTTTTTCAAAATACTTATTTATTTATTTTTTAAAAAAGAAGGTTTAATGACGAGATGGTGTTAATGGAGGCCAGAATTGTTTCGATCCCACTACTAAAGACCACATCCACAGTCCAAATTGCTGCATTGACAAGAGAGCATCATTATTTCAGTGAATAGGAGCGCGTGTCCTCAACGAGCGCTCTAATTTCTTTCTTCCTTCCCGGGTTTTGAAAAGCTAACAATGTACACGACAGCAGCACTAATACTACTATTTAGTATATTTATTATTTATAATATTAATTAAAACTATATAAGAAAAAACTATAGAAAACTATAATATAAAAGAAACCTAAACGTCACCTAATGACTACTTACAATTGAAAAATTTTAAGATTTTTTTTTCAATCTTTAGTTTTGTACTCCAATCTTACTTCAATAATCAATATTACAGTAAACATCGTTAATTTGAATATTTTTTTCTGTGTCACTTTTATGTTGCTAAGGCTGATCGGACGGTGCTACAATGGGGTCTTACATTTTTTCTGACCAGGTATAATCAGGAAAGGGATTTTTAACGAGTACTTGACATCTTACAGGCTCGGGACTCCTATTTTACCACCCCTCCGAAGGACGGCATAACCAAGGATTTAAACTCACTTTAAAACACCTTAAGGCCACCTACCGGACTGCTAGCCAGTGATCTTGGACTTAGTAGGTACTATCTTGCTAAATTCGATATTTAAAACGACAATTTGGTTGTCATAAAAGGATATAATTAAAGTAATGTACCTCCATTTTAAGCATGTACTACTGTGAACAAAAAGTAAGGTGAATTTTTTTATAAAATGTAAATTCTTTATTTATTGTTCCAAATAAATTTCATTCCCTTAAAAGTAATCCCCGTCGAATAAAACGCACTTTTTCCAGTCCTCGAAACAGTCGGAATAGTATTTTTGCGGTATAGCCTTCAAGACCTTCTTCGATTTTGTTTTTATCTCCTCAATCGTGTCAAAACGGCGTCCCCGCATTGGCCTTTTGGGTTTGCTGAATAGCCAGAAGTCGCATGGAGCTAAATCAGGCGAATACGATGGTTGCGGAACGATGTTTGTCGAGTTTTTGGCAAAAAAAGTCGCGTAGAAACGGTGCATTATCGTGATGAAGGAACCAAGAGTTGTTCGCCCTTAATTCCGGCCGTTTCAGACGAACAGCTTCACGCAAACGACGCATAACGCTGAAATAATATTCTTTGTTGACAGTTCGGTCCGGCAGAAAGAATTCATTGTGCACCAAACCACGATAATCAAAGAAAAAAAGATGTTGAACTCGTTGTACCACTTATAAACTTTTTTTGTGCCATAGTTTGGTCAGCAAAGGCCTTCCGCAACAATTTCAACGTGTCCGCACAAGAATATTCGTTCCGCAAACAAAATTTGATGCAAGTTCTTTTCTCAACAAAATCGCCCATTCTATAAATCGAAAAATTCACTTTTGGTTATTTACAAAAACACGTGTAACTCGGAGATAATCAACTTTTAACCTTTTGACCAACAGACGCTTGGCAAATGTTATAGGCAGTTCTACCAACCTAGAAAAAAAAAATTACCTGCCTTCCTAATGCCCGGGAGATTTAAATGACAATTTCACCTTAATTTTTTATCATTGTAGTATTAATGGTTTATAAATATTTATCGTTAGTTTATATGAATATTCACTGCCTTCTCAATTAAATTGTAATGACCTCTACCTTCTTCATAATTTTTTCACAATTATTTTCCTCGCACATCCATGCTTGTGCCCACTAAGGTATTGTTACGGGCTACTGGGTATTAAAATGAATTAAACAATTCCTTAATTAAAAATACTAATATTTATTAACAAAAGTGATAAAAAGGATACAAGTAAATTATTAACAATTAAATTATTGAACTAATATAAATTTATGATAACAATATTCTAAATATTTATTATCTAGGCCTAACTCCTATTTAACTATTACAATAATATAAGATATTACTAATCCTAGATAACTTAACTAGTTACAATAGTTTCTATGAATATTATAAAATTACACTACAATTTATAACTAATAATTAACACTTACAGTTCACTAGTCCACCGACCGTAAGATTCTCCAAGTATGACAAACTGACACACAGTAACAAACAGAAACAGTTTATTACGCTCGCGAGACTGTCACAGTTCGCTGATACACTTATTACACTGGCCGGTTCAACACTGACTAGTTTATCACACACTCACTTATCACAGATCTTCTCTCAGGCTAAGACTGACTGATTCGAGGTGAGGGAGGTCTTTAAATAGACAATGAGGGAAACATTCTAGAACACGAAGGGGCCAGAAAATTCTGGAATCTTCTTAATCCTTTGCCGACAAAAGGAGACGATCTAGAACGGTCCTAATCCTATTTTAACTTCTCCCGCCGACGGATTTAAGCCGCTAATCCCCTTGCATCCGTCTTCCTGCCGGCGCCCGTAACAGTATGTTACTCTGGATTTTTATTATTTATATTTCCTAATTTCATCGTATCTATTACTGTGTTGTTTTTTTTTAACCTGTACTACGTCAACCCATGAAGGGTCTAATACATTTTCACACTTTTCTCTATCCAGTAGAATTCCCTGCCGTCAGATATATTCCATGCTTCTTCCCTGTATTCACTCAAATCCGCCTTATTTCAACACTATCCCACTTCTAATAAGAATCTAGCTTTTTTTTTCAATTTGTCATTTATCTCTTTCTTGTTTCCTGTATTTTTATTTATGTTTTGTTTTAATTATTTAAATATCTTTTACATTAGAACATATTTTTCCAATATGCATTTATTTGTTTATCTCGTACGTCTGAAAAAAAAAACTGTAGCACTGCAACCCATGGAGATCTTGAGTTCGGTTCACTGTAGAGACTACTGTTTCTAGTACAATGGTTATGCCGGAAAGTGATTTTTCAGGGGGAATCAAGGGTACCCACTTTACAGAAACAGTTAGCCTCAGGAGGTTCTGCATGTCCCACAGGATCTTCCTTTTTTTGTTAACAAATCATAATAATTTATTAAATATTTTTATTTTGAAGAGAAAAGACTCTAGCGCGGTGCTCTGATCATCTGAGCTAACCTGGCTCGTAACACGGTCAGACAAATCCATTCTCTTCACCGATCCTATATCCCCGTGTTCTTGCAATTTTTCGGTGTATACAAGAGGAAGAATGTTCATTGAAAATTACTTTAATTAGGATCTTGTTGTCTTACGTCATTATATTATTTATAATTTATTTTTATTTATTTTTTTTATTTATTTTTATAATTTTTAAATATTTTTATTTTGAAGAGAAAAGATTTGTCCAGGCCGGGATTCGAACCCGGGTTGCCCACATCTCTAGCGTGATACTCTAACCTCTAATTCAGCTGGTTAGAGCACCACACTGAAGACTTGATTTGAGCCTGGGATCCTCTGCACAGCAACTAGTTGCTCTACAAACTTAAACTAAACTAATATAATATAGTAATAAGCTGCATGCAAATTTGCATAATTTAGATAGAAATAAAAAGTTTTATGGACAGAAAATCGAGACTCGAATTTTCGGATGAACTGCATTATTGCTTCAATATATAACAGAAAACTTCCGTACATCATACATTAATTATTTTCAACTAAAAAAAAAAAAGAATAGCTAAACAAAGAGGCAACTGAGAAAAATAATAAATTGAAAAGTATTAAAGCGGAAATAAAACCGTGGAAAAGTTCTTGCCGCAGCAGCAGAAGAGAGGAAGTAGTCATCACGAGACTAAGAATCGGCCACACGCGGATGACGCACGGATATTTGATCGAGAAAGATGCACCACCAAAGTGCGGAAGTTGCAGGGTGCAGCTATCACCCACATCTTGGAAGACTGTCCCCTGTATAAAACATATTTTCATGGCTTGGGGATTGATAGGAAAACCTCGATTATCCTGGGAAATAACGCCGCAAATATAGACAAAGTGATAACCTTTCTTAAAGAAAATAATATTTTCAGTAAAATATAATAATTATAGGTTAAATGGAAATAAAAGTTAAACCAAAAAATAATAAAGAACTAAATATTGAACCAAAAGAAGAAAAAGGCTGATAAATGAATAAATAATGAAATAAACATTTGAACAAAAAGAAGAAAGACGCTAATGACCATAGATGTGCCTCTATAAGCAATAAAGCCTAAACCTATAAACAAAGGAATAAAAAAAAATTTAGATGTTTAGTAAATGAAAACATTTTAGCAAATTCCTCCTGAATGGCTTACTTTGAATGAAGACTTATTGATCAGGTTGTATAAAACGATTCATTATTCTACAACACTTGTAAATGCTTAAAATAGAACTCCTTTAGAACACATTTTATAAAGAAATGTTCTAAAAAGACTATTAAAGAAATTAATTATTTTAATGACCTTAATTAATATCTGGAGCACTCGACTCTCGAGTCCAATCACGGCTCACTTCGTTATTCAAAGAAAATTAAAAAAGAAGGAAGACATTTTTACTAAGGGAGCGAAAATCAATTAGTAACTTTCAACTTAGTTACTTCAATTTCTGATTTTATAAATTTAAAATTAGTTACGCTGCTCGCCGTTTCAGGCTACTTCAATACTTACTAGACAAACGCTCTAAGCTCCCAATTAACTACAAAAGACTCATATACATGACCATCATACGACCTATTTGGACTTACGGAGTAGAGCTTTGGGGCTTCACTAAGCCATTCAATTCCTCTCGTATCCAATCCCCACAATCCAAATCCTTCGTAAAATCCTCAATGCCCCTTATTTTGTTAAGAATAAAGTCATCCATAACGACCTTAATGTCCCTTTTGTTGCTGATTTGGTCCGAACCCGGTATCTATCCTTTCATAACAAACTTCATTCCCACTCAAACCCTCTAGTTTCAAACCTAGCTTGCTCTTCTATTCCCGATAATCCTCCGAGGCGTCTGAAAAGAAGATGGCCACTTGACCTTCTGAGTTGAACTTGTGATTTGAGTACTACCAGTGGTTAGTTTCTCTACTTGTCATTATCATGTCATTATATATCACTTATCCTATTGACTTGTTGTATTATTGTAATACAGTTGTAGATATCAATAAATAAATTTAAAAAAAAATAATTAGAATCAGTTTACCGTCGGTACTTTGTTTATTTCATTGCAATAATTAACTAGGTAATCCTATTCTATTAAAATGGAGCGGAGTGGTGGGGGTTCGGTACTATATTTATATAAAATAAATAAATAAATATCCCAAAAAAGGAGGGGAAATCTGGCGGTTGAGCGTGACCTAGGACAAGTCACCTCCTTGCAGAGCCGTTGTCTATGAAACAGTACAGTCTCTACCATTTACTGAACCCCAGACCAGTTAACGGGTTGTAGTGGTACAGTTTTTTTTTTATTCTGTTAAAAAATAGCCATATCTTGTTGTGTAAGAACGCCTTATGATTACTAAATCTTCACATTTTTTGTCGAGCTTTGGGAATATGGTAGAAATGTAGCTAAATTTTCCACCGGAAACAGCTAAATTTTGAAAGTGGTCTATGAGAAAAAAAGTCTGGTAACCTCTGATTTATAGGATGCCGATTTGTTGTCTTTAAGAGATCAAGTAATATCTCCAGGCTAAGTTTACGCCCGGTTACATCACCTGTAAGAAGCAAGGAACAAACAATTAAGGCGTACGAGTCCTTTGTTCATGTTCTGCGTACAGCAGGTCGAATCATCCACTAATTTCATCTTCTTTAGAAGATATATTAGCCAGTATTGCAGTTGAGAAAACATATTATTCAAAATTTATTCTTTGTTAGGTTGAGAATGAATTTAACTTGTGACAAATTTATAAAGATTTGGTGTAAAGGAGATAGTTGGGGGGTGCAGTCAAAAAGAACACTGAATAAGTAATAAACTTATAATTATGTGCCGACGTTTCGACCTACAGTGTAGGTCATCTTCAGGGCTGTGAGAGAGAAACAAACAGAACAAAAAATATAAAAATGTACAGTAACAATAATATGGTGACAAGTAATGTAGAAAATTAAAATAGTGGCAGATATGAAGATGGAAGATAACGAATATTAAAAAAGTGACAGAATATAATAAAATTAAGATATAGACAGATTTAAAAAAAATTAATGATAATGAAAAGAAATTAAAATAGTGACAGATATAATAAAATTAAGATAAAGACAGATATAACAAAATTATTGATAATGAAAAGAGAATGAAAATAATGACAGATATAATAAAGTAAGACAGATTTAATAAAATTAAAGAAAATGAGCAGAAATGATAAATTATAAATAACGCATATAAAATAAAATACAGAAAATAAATGTACAGAATGGATAGTCAAGTAAAAATAATATAAAGGAAAATCAAAAAGGAGGAGGTAAACCAAAGATACAAAATGAGAATATTTACATATACAAAAAGGGTTGGAACATGAAGAATAAAGAAAAACTAGTAAAATAAAGATATAAAATGTATGATAACGGACTTACAAGATGTTACATGTTACAGAAAAGTATGGAACTGTATGTACAATAACTAATGTGAATAATAGAAATACTATTGTACAGTAACAAAAGTGTACAATGACTGTTTGAAAAATAGTTGATAGGATTAATGAATTTGAAAAATTAAAATTAGTGCTGAAAAATATGAACTCTTGATTACCAACATATGATGGATGCCAAAATGATAAGGGGGAAATAATAGGAAAATAGGTAGTGTGAATAAAGATTTGGGATAGTTCTGTTCAGTCCTGCTATGGCTTCTTTGGTTTAGTTTCCTTAAAGAAAATACATCAAAATCTCCAAGAAATCATCATTAAATCGCTAAAACAGTCTCTTTTACTTTGGGTTGTGGGATATTTATCGACTTCTTAGTCTGTATCCACAGCATATACCTCTATGATACAATGCACGGACGGCCCTGATTGTAGTGTCCTCAATAATTCTGTTTTACATTCGTAGCTAACTATTCTCCTGGGGCTGAGTGAGAGGAAACCTCACTAAAAAATGTATACGAAAATTTACACAAAAAAAAAACACTACCACCCATGAAGGGTCTTGGTCTCAGTACATAGAAGAGACTGTACAGTTTCGAGGACAACGGCTGTACAGGGAGGTAATTTGTCCAAGTAACGCTGAACAACCAGGTTTATCCCCAATTAATTATTATATAGAGGTTGTGTGAACCCCAGGGTCTATAGATCGTATTGGGTCCGTCTGGAGCTGTCAACAGATTAAATAATTTATTTGCCATTGCAGGATTTGAATCCGAGATCTTCAGCATGACAACTTAGGTTTCTATACAAAATATAAAACTATACTTATAAAATAAAATAAAATAATAAAAATAGTCTACTTGGAATGACCCGCTAAAGATTAATAAGGAAGTTCAATGGTTTGGATTCTGAAATCTGAAAAAGTAAAAATAATTTATGCCACTGTCTATGAAACAATACAGTTTCTACCACGTACTTAACCGAAGAAGCTTCATGCGTTCTTGTGGAGCAGTTTATTTTAATATTAATATATAATCTATAATTTATTTTTATTAATTGTTAATTTTATGGTAATTATTTTTAAATATTTTTTATTAAGAGAAAAGATTTGTCCTGGCCGGGATTCGAACCCGGGTCGTCCGCATATCCGGCGCAGTGCTCTAAACCACTGAGCTACCAGGGGTCGTATAGCTATATATGATACGACACCTGGTAGCTCAGTGATTTAGAGCACTGCGCCGGAGATGCAGACGACCTGGGTTCGAATCCCGGTCAGGACGAATCTTTTCTCTTCACAACAAAAATATTTAAAAATTAATATATAATCCCTTTTTTTTTCTAAAGCTAGCACGCTACTCCGGATTATTATCAAGTGTTAGGGCGATAACTAAGTCACATTTTTTTCATTTTTTCGGATAACAAATGCAATTTTGACAATGAGAAATGATCTTATTACATGTGGTTATTAATCTCCAACCACCTTCGCGATTATTCGAGACATTATCTTCAGATAGTGGAGCGAAATTAATCGTTTTGCGAGTAACGAACGGTGGTTGGGTGTGCAAAATGTCCTTTTGCTATTTACTTTAATTTCTTGATTGAGTTGTCGCGTGCGAAAAATGATATAGTTGTTCGTGGGTGAAACAGAATGCGTAAATCCACATACCGTAATAATTGTCTGAGTAATATTGACGAGTTTGCTGTGTTTTTTTTTGTCGAGTTTTGAATATTTTATATAAGCATTGAAATTAACTTTGAGATGAGAGGCACTCATTAAATATCCCTATCCTAATTAAACCTGGATAGGCAAAATTTAGATCTGCCACAGTAGCATCGTCCGATTAGACATTGCAGCATAAAGTGATATTAAATGAATAAACTTGAAACAGAACGCGTAAACTCACATAATGTAACAGTAGACCTGGGTTCGATCCCTGCCAGGACAAATCTTTTCTCTTCAAAACAAATATATTTTAAAATAATTACTATCAAAATAAAAATTAATAAAAATAAATTATTAATAATATCTGACCTCAGAGGTAAGCTATCGTAGAGGTCATCATTGATCTTGATCTTAATGACCTCTAATTATCATTCAAAACCGTGAACAACAATAAAAAGGAAAATTTAACGTTAAAACTGCTCTCCTGTGAAGTTTGAAAAATGAGAGTTATGATAGTTTACCTCTGAGGTACAGATATATTGACGTAAGTCAACAAGATCCTAATTAAAGTAATGTTCAGTGAACATTCTTCCCCGTGTATAGATCGCAAAAGAACACGGGGATATAGAATCGGTGAAGAGAAAGGATTTGTCTGACTCGGATACGACCCCTGGTAGCTCAGTGTTATCAGTGGTAGTTAAATATTAGTGCATCATTAAGTATCCCTGAAATATGCACAACGCTGATAAAATATTAACAATTTCACAAAAAACAGTCAATATTATCAAACAAGTCTACTGTTACATTATGTGAGTTCACGCGTTCTGTTTTAAGTTTATTCATTTAATATCACTTAATGCTGCTATGACTAATCGGACGATGGTACTGTGGGAGATCTAAATTTTGCCTATCCAGGATTAATTAGGATAGGGATATTTAATGAGTGCCTGACATCTCAAAGTTAATTTCAATGCTTATATAAAATATTCAAAACTCGACAAAAAAAAACACAGCAAACTCGTCAATATTACTCAGCCAATTATTACGGTATGTGGATTTACGCATTCTGTTTCACCCACGAACAACTATATCATTTTTCGCACGCGACAACTCAATCAAGAAATTAAAGTAAATAGCAAAAGGACATTTTGCCCCCCCCAACCACCGTTCGTTACGCGCAAAACGATTAATTTCGCTCCACTATCTGAAGATAATGTCTCGAATAGTCGCGAAGGTGGTTGGAGATTAATAACCACATGTAATAAGATCATTTCTCATTGTCAAAATTGCATTTGTTATCCGAAAAAAAATGTGACTTAGTTATCGCCCTAACACTTGATAATAATCCGGAGTAGCGTGCTAGCTTTAGAAAAAAAAGGGATTATATGTTAATTTTTAAATATTTTAATATTATATATATAATATTAATATTAATATATATTTAATATTATATATAAATATTTTAATATAATATTAAATATTATAACCCCCCCCCACCCCTACCCGATCGCCACATCCACCATCTATCCCTATATACAGATCCTTGCCATATATACCCTCCCTCTCTAATAACATTCAAAAATACTTACGTTCCTTCATCCCCAATTTACGTATTGCCTTTAAATCCCATAACAAACTTTCCCATATTTATACCCGTATCAAAGATCCTATTCCCCTCAAACTACGTTCCCATGTCGTTTATCGTATCCCCTGCTCTACTACTAATTGTAACTCTTCCTATATAGGTGAAACCAAAAACTTCCTTAAAGACCGTATTACCCAACACAAATATGCCATTTCCTCCCATAACCATACCTCCTCTAAACTTTCCGAACATGCCCTTTCTTTAAACCACACTTTTGATTTTGATAATACGTCTATCCTAGCTACTGTTCCTAACCATGATAAACGCATCCTCTCTGAAACTATCCACATTTAAATATTTTTGTTTAGAAGAGAAAAGATTTGTCCTGGCCGAGATTCGAACCCGGGTCGTCTGCATCTCCGGTGAAGTGCTCTAAATCACTGAGCTACCAGAATACGACCCTTGGTTCGGGATATTTAAGTTCTTTTTGGCAGCTATACAAAGGGGAAATCATGATTGCAGCAAAGTTTTCTTTTATTTCCGTGTTTTCGTCATAATAAAAACTAGTTTATTTTTATTGTTTTTTTATTGAAAACAATTAGTATAGAAAACTTTTTTTTCCTGTAACCAATGATAAATGCCATTGCCCAACTAAAACTGGTATGGAAAGTCCCACTTTCCCCCACTAGTGAGGGAAATCCACTTTCCCTTACTAGTGAGGAAAAGTAACAGTCACCTAGATCGAATTAGACATCAGTACTCAGTTATTTTAAATGTTAAATGGCTGCATTATAATATTATTCATTTTATATTCCTAAAATGTTAAAATAAATAATTTTAGAACTATTTTATATTTAAATACTCTTTCAATCTTTTGATATATAAAAGTGGATATTTTATATTTAATTCAAGATAGATAATAGATTAAGATAGAAAATAAATTTTATTTATTTAGAAGCGATTTTTTAGAAATACTAGCTTTTGCCCGCGGTTTCGCTCGCGTGGAATTTGGTTTGCCACATAAAGTTTCGTGACAGATCAGTTTAAATAAATAATTTATTTTTTTTTTACTTGAAGTTACTTGTAATCCAAAATTTAAGATGTCTAACTTCAAAACTGACGGATTCCATACATTCTTTGAACTCCTTAATAATTTGAACTCATTATATTAAGGGGGAAACCCCTGGGGAGGAATTATCCAAATTTCTTTCTTAAATTATACAAAGAACCTATCTACAAATTTCAAGATGCTAAGTTCCTGATTTGCCTTTAATTATGTACTATAATGGATTTTCCACAGAACAAAAAAAACTGTCTGGGGGCACGTTCCCCCGTACCCCCCCTAAATCTACCCTTGCTGTAGCCTATGTGTTATTATGATTTACATCCTGTATTATTCAATAAGTTGCATCCAAATTCTTTCAGTAGTTTTTGCGTGAAAGAGTAACAAACATACATACAAACTTTCGCACTTATAATATGTATTAGTAGGATTTAACATAACCTTAAATATTAGAACCTTCACACATCAGAAATTTGGAGATCAATCATTAAAACAGTGATCAGACCACAAACAAAATAAAAAATGGAAATAGATAGTGATGAATTCATAGAATTTACTCCTCCATTCATAAAAGAACAGGCTCAACAGGCAATAATAATAAATAAATGTTTCAATGAGTAACCGTCCTAGAGTTATAATTTGCATGGTTAGTATTAGAACATTGTATGAGATAGCGCTAGTGTAGTTTTAACAAATCTAAAGTTTCAACTTTAATTTCTTAATTTTTAAATGGTTGCAGGAAAAATGTAATATTTAAAATGTGAGAAAACTGCTTATAACACCCTTAGTTTATTACCTCCGCTCGGACAATTTTCTTCTCCATATTTATACGGTCAACTAATAATTATTTATTTCGAATAATATTAGCTAACTAAAAATATATATTTGAAATTAGAGGTCAAAGTGTTTTTATCCAATTTCTCCTTTGACCTCACAAGAAAAAGACCTACAATGTGGGCCGAAAAGTTGGTTTTTAAATAAATAGTTCAACTCTATTTAAGAAATTGTGATATTCCTAAAATATACAGTCCACAGTGGATGTATCCATGGCAACCACAAAACACCTGGCCAGAAGATTCATGCTGTTGTTAGATTTTTTTCAGTTGCTTACAACTTTTTCACGTTAAAATGTTGTAATTATTATTAATTTAATATTTACTATTCAAAGTATCTACTGTTCTTTTTATTTCACGATAGAAATCATTTCTCTGACCCCCATCCCCTTTTTTTCCCCTTAATAATTATTAACTTTGATCATGTTCCAAATAATTCCTAATTTTCCACAGCACTTGGCTCATCGTGGTTCGATGAAGAAATGCTTTGTTATCCTGTTGAAGTCCTAACTCGACTAAGCCAGAGCAAAGAGGTTTTAACTTCGTGACTGATTACAGGAACAGTAGCGCTTGGAATCCCCTCCACTGAGAGTTCTCAGTCTGCGGTCGGGTGCGGGCGAGTGAGGTGTGCAGTGTCCGCAGTTCAGGGGTTTTCGTGTCATATCTGGATATTTTTTAAATATATTAGTGAATCGTCGAGAAAAAAAGTGATAATACTGCTCTTCTAAAAGTAAGTAATAATTTAATTTTAATTAAAACTAATAAAAAATAACATTATTTATTCCCCGAATCTATTCCATATCGTAACGGTATTAAGAAATTATTTACTCTATAAGAAAATATACACTCCTATAAATAAATTTAATTGACTTAAAACTATATATATTCGTTTTTTTCAGTATCCGTAGTATATTAATATATCTGCAGTCCAGTTGAACGTATCTGTTCAGTAGATTGTCGCTTCGAGTTGAGTTATACACGTTCGTTTCATTTTTAATATTTATTAATTATAATAATAAAGTTAAAACTTGTAGAAGCGACATCCTGCGGAATAATTACCATCATAGTTTTTGGCTTAAAATTATGTTAAAATATAAGCTGATGTCTGACTTAGTCCCTTATTTATTCACTTCGAAAATAACTCGCTTCCTTAAGTGCAAAAAACTAATTTGGAAGAAAATTCGACCAAACTACTTATTCACCGGTGTTGTAAGATATATTAGTTTATAACTCAAGCATCTAAAGAAAATGCAAAATTAAATTCCTTCAACTATGTATATATATATAATTCATAATCAACTATTGATTCGTATGGTTTGTTTACTAATACATATTTACGCAGGCATGATAAAAAGGATGAGGAAAGAATTGAGAGCAAGACAAAAGGACCTATTGTTGCAGGACCAACGGCTATCCTGCCCAAGTGTTTTGTCCTGCAACAAAGGACAGTATTGATAAAAGATTTGATAAAAGAAGTCATTTTAAAATAATTAACATACCTAATAAATCATGCTTAGTAACGTATTTAAAGTAATTATCGGTTACTTAAAAATTATAACTGTGAACATTGTTAAAAATGAATTTTTTTTTTTTGTTAACGCCAGAATATTCATCACAAAATATGTCTACGAAAATATATTTTCATGTTAATTATTAAAAGTAACAATTGTTCATTTTTGAAAAATAATTTTATTTTAATTATTGTTTATAAAAATAATATTATTTGACGAATTTATTCCATTTCATGACGACTATTCTAAACTAATACCCTAAATTACATAATAATTCATATAAATAAAACTATTTAAATTTGTTTTTTGTACACAGAGTATATTTATTTTCATAATTTGATAACAGAAGCTCCTCAAAAACATAAAATACAGTTTTAAAATTCCTTGATAATATATAAATTAAAATTGGTACTTGTATGTTACGGTATCACCACTTTATTATTTAATATAATTTATTGAATTTCATGATTATATAACTCATGTGATTTTAACCTATGTAAATTGGTAATTAGATGGTTCTTACACTGTGAGTTTTATTTGAGTGAAAATAAACACTTTAAAACGCATATTTTGCGAGGTTCAAGACGAAAAAACGGCCGTTCTTCCAAGGTAATGAATGGAATGTTACCTAACAGAAAGGTATGCTCTCAGCACAATACCAAATGCTGTGTACAATACCCAAAATATATTGGAGGTGCCCCAAACGAAGCTATAAGAAAGGTGTGGGCGTAAGAAAAGACAGCTGGTTTGGTGATTCCAAAATTAAGCTAGAAAACGCTTTTACAAATCGCACTTTTTTGACTTCTTATCTTCCTGAGTTTACGTGGCCTACACAACTCAAGGGTTGTGTCCATGAAACAGTATAGTCTCTACTATGTACTGAACTCTAGACCCGTTCACGGGTTTTAGTGGTACAGGATTTTTTTTTAACACTAATTGGACGTAGTTTAGCAGTAAGGACTCAACCCACAATACGTCATTTTTGACTTATCGAGATTTTTACTTTAAGTGTGTATTGCTGTAATGATGTTGTATTTGGAATATTTTGAAATATAATCATGTAAGGGCAAAATATACAAAAATTTTAAGAACCAACCTTTAGGACCTCTTTGGCATATATAACTCATTTTTGACCATAGTGTGGATTGAGTCCTTTCAGCTAAACTGCGTCCAATTATATGTCAGCCTAGGAACTTTTCAGCCGACCTCATAGACCAGTTAAATAGTTAATGCTTAATACACTTCAAAGGATTAGAGACTTAGATGCCTTGAAGTATAAATTGAGATCAAACCAAACTAATAACACAACTTAACTTGATTCACATCTTGGTAAATCATGCGATGTACTTTTTTATTGACGTTTATTTCATTTAATTAGTAAATGTGCACTACATAATAAAATAAAAGTTTATTACAGCTCATCCAACTTCTAAAAAGTGGGTAAAAGGTTACCTTAGTTAAGGGGAAAGTCTGGCAGATCTCGGAAAATCATACCCATGCACAACGGTTGTCTTAGAAACAGTACAGTCTCTACCACGTACTGGACACAAGACCCCTCATGGGTCGTCTTAAAATTTAATTCCGATTATCTGAACTTATACAAACTTACTTATCCGCGATTATATGGATACATACCAGACGTCATTTCGTAATTAAAAAAAAATTTTTTTTTACAGTTTATTGAAATATTACAATCTGCCACTTAAAAACAAAACAAAAAGAACATAAACAAAAAAAATATATATGTGGAAGAAATTGGTCCGGGTAGAGATCACAATAAATTTTTCGTAGAATTTGAGAAAAACTTTATCGTTTAGCCAACGTTTCGGCCTACGGTGTAGGTCTTCTTCAGGGCTGTGGGGTAGGTCCTCACTGACTAGAAACCTAGAAAGAGATGGAGAGAAGAAAGAAGGGAGCAGCATCGGCGACGAATGAGGGAGTAATGGGCCAATGTCAAAAGAAAAAAAAAGACAGTTGAAATGGCGTCCTTAATAGGCCAATACGAAAAAAAAAGTCTAATTTTGAGTTGTATCATGTTTGAAATTGAAGTTTTATAGGAGTAAACATATAAGATAAAATAGAAAAAGCTTCAAGTTTTTAAAAAAAATTCTTATGATTAATAAAAGAATGCTTTGCTTTACCAATAATATTTTTGATCTCACGTGTAACTTTCAAATACGTCTATTGGAAAATTAGATGGTACAGTATGTTTAAGGGCCTGCTGACATCAGCGCGCTCAGGTGTCACTTACCTCAACTATTTGGACCTTGTCAGGTTATGCAGGAATTTTAAATAGGCATTGCCTTTCATTATGATACAACAGATTTATAGGAAATGAAATAAATGAGAAAAATGTAGACAAAATTAAAATAGAAATAATAAAACATTTATTACAACAAATATTCATTAAATAACAATTTGTAACTAAATATCATATTTTAGTTACAAATTGTTATTTAATCTTTAAAATAGAAATATTTAAAATATGATGTTATGATAAACAATGAAAGATTTATTCCAAACAATGCTCATTAAAAAGAACAATATCTTCAAAAATTGCATCAAAAGGGTCTCTTCCCTCTAACTTCGTTATATAAAATGGACAATAGTCTCCAAAAGTAATGTACTATTCCTCAACCACGTATTTAATCGAATACCCAGGGTCTTGTTGCATCCTTTTTTCTGGCATCTCCATCTAATTTTATTCCCCACTTTCAGTTTCATATCATGTCCATTTTCACAACGCATTTTCTGCGGAATGACATTCCGCTCCTAAAGAAACCCAGTAGCTGATTTTTCATCGTTCACCGTGCGAAAAATCTTCTTCAAATTCCAAGTCATGTTTGAAGAAAATAATCAAAAACACATTCACGTTCAACTTCACATAAACAATAACAAAACAATTGAAAGGTTACTATAACAGTAGGAGATGGTTAAGAAAAGTGACACCTGAGCGCGCTGATGTCAGCAGGCCCTTAAACATACTAGTATCAATTAGATTTTTTGGGTTAGATATTCTTCTTTTGAAAGAGCGATATTTTAATTTTAAATGTGTAAATTCCAACCTCCTGATGCTCGTACACCCTCTATAAAGTGGGTACTGAAAATAAAGGGAAAAATCTGGCGTTTACCAATCAAATCACCTCCCTGCACAACTGTTCTCCAAGAAACAGTACAGTCTCTAGCATGTAGTGAACCCCAGGGCCTTCATGGGTTATAGTTATATTACAGAGACAAATGCCGTATTGCTTCTGATATTGTTACTCGAAATAAAAAGGAAGAACAGTAGAATGATAAGAGAAGAACCTTCCTATAACCTTCCTTCGTTTCTTCTTCGTCTTCTTCTTCAGTTGATTTCAATCAAAGACAAGCCTTAAACCAGCCGGAGACAAATCATATTAGATCCGTGGCAAGCAGCTGGCCTCCCTTCCAATCATCTGGTCTGATTTCGCTCGAAGCCGATGAATTATTCAAATCTTCGTAGGATCCCCCCCCTCGACATTTCTTCTATCTCGTTATCGATAAACAATTAAATTATTCGCTAAATCGATTAGTTGTCTCGAATTTTATTTTGTCGATAAACACTTTAAACATTATGGAGAAACAATTAGGAATGCAATTGGGTGAAGCTGATTCTGGAATGGAAAAAGGAGTAGTCTGACTTCGAATAAAATTAACTTTAGAGGACGCAAATTTTGACAAAGAATTTATAAATATGTAATACAGAAATAAAAAATATATAAAAATATGTATATATCAGAATTAATAAGATATAATTTCATGATTGTAAACTGATGTAAGACTATAAATAGAGCATTAGTATCTAAATAAAGCTTTCGTGTGTGATCATGCTTCTTCAAAAGAACAACGACATTCAATAGCCAATTTTTGGGTTAATGCTTTAATACGATTGTGTCGTTTGAAGCTTTTTAATTCATGAACGACATATCCGATATTCCATTTTCTATGTTTTTTACTAAAGTCGTATTTTTAAGATGTATCATGACTGAACTTAAAGTTTTATGGGAATAATTAAAGTTAAAATAAAAAAAAAATTCAAGCTTTTAAACATTTTCTAATGCTTAATACAATTATTACAATAGGAATCCAAGCAATACCCTTTCATTATATTTACTTGTTGTATTATTATAATACAGTTGTAAATATCAATTAATAAATTTTTAAAAAAATAATAATTCCGGGAAATTCCCGAATTTCAAAAATTCTACGTTTTCAATTTTGTGTGCATAAATTTATGTATATGTAATATATATAAAATTTCAATTTGTCGTGTATAGTTACAAGTTGCAACACGCACTAATCTTTATACTATGTTGATACTACTCTTTATGTTTTGTAATTACAATATTTGAACGAAATATATTTTATTTTCTTTAAAATTAAATTATCTTATGAATTTATAGTTTTAATTTATGAATTCTATTTTGTTTGATTAAACAAACAAACCGGTCATTTTTACCAGTTCGTACAAATAGGTATATGGTAAATCTTTGTAGTTCTAGTGTTAAATACCGATTCTATTAAAAAAAAAAATAATTTTTTAGAAAACTGACGTTTTGATCCACATTGCTGATTTTCGTCAGGGCTGAATAAACAAAATACAAAATTATTTAAAACTGGAATAATTGAAATAAGAAGAAATAATTAGAGTAAGATGCAAGAGTAGAAATATTTTAAATTATAAAAAAAATTATTTATTGATATCTACAACTGTATTACAATAATACAACAAGTAAATAGGCTAAGTGTTACATATTGACATGAGAATGACAAGTAGAGAAACTACCCACTGGTAGTACTCAAACACAATAACTTAGAAATACACTTGTAGTATTTATAGAAAGGTTTATTAAAATATCTAAACAATAGTTTCACTCATGTTATTTCGGTTATTTTAACAACTATCATCACATGATTTGTCACAAATTACCATTTTGGATTGTAAGGATTGGATACGAGAGGAATTCGATGGCTTAGTGGACCCCCAAAGCTCCGCAAGTCCAAATAGGTCGTATGATGATCGAGTTATAAAATAAAATTTGTTTTCTTTAATTTTGAAATAAAACAGTTTATAAAAGTAATGGTAATAAATAATGTAGTAAACCATTTGTTACTATAATAACCATAATAATAAGAAACAAAAATGTAAACAATAAACAGGTAAAACACAACAAACCTTGTTATCAACATTACAAGGTTATAAAAAGATTTTTTTGACCTCCACCAGTTTTTATTCCAATTATTTTAGTTTTAAATACTTTAGTTATTTAATTCAGCCCTGAAGAAAACCTGCAACGTAGATCAAAACGTTTTAACTAATAAATTGTTACACACTATTTAAGGAATTATATCATGTATTGCGATGTGACCATATATATGTTATGCGATATGACCAATTTCATTGACATACATTTAAGACCAACCTTAAATCTACAGCCCCACTACAATAAGTGGTAATTCGGATTTTTTCAGAGTTAACTGCTTTCAGATAACCGGAATCGTATCATTCTCGTAGTTTTTGGGCTTGAAATGGAGTTGTAATATAAGCAATAACTCCTTTTCAAGCCAATGTCTTACTTAGCCCCTTATTCACTAGAATAAATAACTCGATTCCGCTTACTTAAGTACAAGAAACTAATTTTGGAGAAAATTAGACTTAACCACTTATTGTAGATATATGAGAAAGAAAATTGTGTGGGTCTAGGACAAACAATTCTCTTATAAAGGGATAACTATTAAATATTATAATGCAATTGGGAAAACCTCAATGCAAAGCCTTATGTTTCAAAAAATACACCTACTTACCAGTCGACGTTTTCGTCAAAGAATCAAAACGTCGACTGGTAAATAGGTGTATTTTTTGAAACATAAGGCTTTGCATTGTGGTTTTTCCCAATTGCATTATAATAAATAATAGTGTTTCTTTTTGAGTTTTTGGCTCTATTTTAGTGATAACTATTAAATAAAGATTAATAAATATTAAGAAATGTTAGAGAAGAATTGGTTGCCTGTAACTTCTAATATAAGAAAGAAATAGTTGGGGGTGCAGTCAATAAAAACACCTTAATAAGTGTAACTTATTTATTGTGTGCCGACGTTTCGGCCTACATTGTAGGCCATTATCAGGGCGAATATACCACGCGGCGGCGAGGCGATCAGCGGCACAAGTGAAAAACGTTTTAACGTCAGCACAAAATAAATAAATTACACTTATTAAGGAGTTTTTATTGACTGCACCCCCAACTATTTCTTCCTTATATTAAGAAATAAACAGTTATCCATTTACAAGAGAATTTTTTTACCCAGACCTTTTTCTTCCTCTAATATTAAAAAAAAAAATCCTGTATCACTACAAACCGTGAAGAGTCTGGGGTTCAGTACAAGGTAGAGAATGTACTTTTTCACGGTTCTGCAAGGAGGTGACTTGTCCTAGGTTACGCTCAACCGCCAGATTTTCCCCCTTATTTTGGGTACCCTATTTTTATAACATTTTATACAGGCTGGGTGAGCCCCAGGAAGGTCCTAGGTCCTATATGATCCATCTCCGGTTGCTAACAGACTAAATAAAAGTCTTGCCTGCAGCGGGATTCGAACCAGGATTTCCGGCATGGCAACTCAGCACTCCTCCTCTAATATTATTCAAGTTTATTCCAGTAGTTTAATTTTTATATATAGCATGTTTTTATGCCAATTAGTACAGTTTTAAATTATTGTGTATCTTATCTATTTAGCCCTAATGAAGAACTGAAACGTGGGTCGAAACGTCGACTTTAAATGAATAATTGTAGCTGTTCGTTAGTGTTAAAAGGCGTAAAACTCTCAGATGTTATTCTTCTTGTAATGAATAATTTATATTTATTTAAGGAATTATTTGTTTACCTCTACCTGGACCAGTTTTTTCTCTACATTTATTCATACAGGCAAATAACGATTATTCAAAAAAATCAAATAATACAGTTTCTGATATGTATCGCTTACATAATAAGTGAAGTTGCGGAATTGACAGTCAGGTTTCCATATATTGTTGGACAATCTCTACCTCCATTACGCAGAGATGCTAGTCTTGTTCAATTCTTTCAGCTGTTCTCTCTCGTATACTTTAAAAATCAGAAAGACTTTTGCTGGTTTAATTATCTTAATTACAGTTCCTAGTTCAGACCATCCTTCATTCTTACTTATCACTTTAGCATAATTGAATGCTGATAAAAACATGATAGGAACTCTGATTAGAATGTTAATCCAACATTATGTTGGGATCATTTTGATAATAGTAACATTAAGTGATAGTCTAATTCCAAACTAGTAACCAAGTAATGAGATATTCTTATCAGGGTTTAGGGTTTGTTCATTTAAGGTCACTTTATGCTTCTATGGCTAATCGGAGGATGCTACAGTGGGAGCTCTAAATTTTGCCTATCCAGGTTTAATTAGGACTGGGATTTTAACGAGTACCTGACATCGTACCCGTTTAACGTCCCTTCCGAAGGACGGCGTAACTAAGGATTTTTTACGCCCTTAAAAATTCCTAAGACCACCTGCTGGGCTACGAAACGAGATCTTTGGCTTAGTAGTTTGTTACGCTAACCACTAGACCACAGGTCGCCACCATATTCTTATCATATTGAATTCGTATAATAGATAATGACTAATTGCTGCTTCGTAATTTCATTTTTACCAATATCATCATTCTTAATTTTTTTATAATACTCTTGCAGACCTGAATACTTTAATTTAACAACTAATATTAATTTTCCTATGACCTAGAAAACTTCTTGAGGACTTGAAAATTTCACAATATACCATGAAAGGCCTTGGTTTCAGTATATGGCAGAGACTGTACTACTTCTTGGACAACAGCAGGGAGGTGATTCGTCCGAGATCAAGCTCAAATGGTGCCCTCCTTAAAGAGGCTAGGTGTGATCCCACATCCATATGGATGGATATACCGTGATGGATAATCTATTTAGGGTTTAAAAATTTTGAACAGGACAGGTTTTGTAGGTACCACTAGAATAGCGGCGTGGCTCAGTGGTAGAACACTGAGTTGCCATTCCGGAAATCCTAGTTCAAATCCTGCTGCGGGCAAGACTTTTATTTAGTCTGTTTGCAGCCGGAGATGGATCATATGCGATCTAGGACCCTCCTGGGGCTCTCCCAGCCTCTATAAAATATTATAAAAATAGGATACCTAAATAAGGGGGGAAACCTGACGGTTGAGCGTGACCTAGGATGTCACCTCCATGCAGAACCGTTGTCCATGAAATAGTCTCTACCATGTACTGAACATCAGACCCGTTCACGGGTTGTAGTGGTAAAGGTTATTTTTCCCACTAGAATATATAAAAGTGTAATTATTCCGCAAGTTTTCGCATTGAGTTGAATCACAATATGTTTTAACTTTTCATTTGTTTCCCTTTAAATATTCCCAAAAAAATACAATTTATCATGAGCTTAAGAATGGACAAATCTTTTCTCTTCAAAATAAAAATATTTAAATAATCACAATAAAATAAAAAATATAAAGGTACTTGTGTCTTAACGCAGCCCTGGTTATTTTTTCCTACTTGTTCGCATGCGCGAGCAGTTACATTTTGTAACAGCTACATTTCTAACAGCTGATTTGTTCTATGTTTCTTCTTCCTTACTGAGTTTTGATTATTGCTGAGTTATTGTTTCTTATTTGTTGTTCGTTATTTGTTCTTTATTCTTTGTTATAGATTTTTCGTTGTTATTATTTTAGTTATTTATTTAATTAGTGTAAAATGATGCGTATTTGGGATTTGCCGACAACAGATGAGCAAGCTATTATTTTTTTGCAAGAGCGAAATATTTTACCAAAACAAAGAAAATGTAAACTATTGTGATTTTTCATAACTTGTTTTAATTATAGTGATTTTTTATTATTTATATTTTTTAATTGTTCATTGTCCATTCTTGTTTAATTAATTGTTCATCATAAATTACATTTTAAATTTTTTTAAAAATAATTTTTCATTATTGTGATTTATATTCATTACTTTTATTTCTTAATTGTTCATTGTTGTTTCTTTAATTATTCATTATTATTATTATTATTATTATATTCCATTTTTCAATAAATTCTTTTGATTTCTAATTGTTGATTATTTTTTAACCCCAATAAATAGAAGGTAGCTATTAGAAATGTAACTGATACAAAAAGTAACTGCTCGCGCATGCGAACAACTAGGAAAAAGTAACCAGGGCTGCGTTAAGACACAAGTACCAATATAAATATATTATTGACCTGCAAAAATGGCGAAAGATAGGGATGTGGGATCGGTGAAGAGAATGGATTTGTCTGGCCTGGTTGCGAGCTGTAATAATATTAAACTAGTAAATCTGGTAATATGAACAAATGACATGAAAAAAACCAAACAGTTAAACTTCTAAAGCAGAAGATCTCGATGCCATCTTCTTTTCAGACGCCTCGGAGTGTTATCAGGAATAGTATGGGAAGCAAGTTGAGAGACTAGCGGATTCAAGTGTGTAAGGAGCTTGTCATGGAAGGATAGGTATCTAGTTTGGGCCAAATCAGCAACATAAGATCATGATGGATGGGTTTGTTTGTGACATAATAAGGAGCATTGAGGATTTTACAAAGGATTTTGGATTCTAAGGATTGGACACTAGATGAATTGAATGGTTTAGTACAGTGTTCTTCAACCTTTTTGCACCTGCGGACCGGTAAAAATAGGATTATTTCGCGGACCAACTGAAAGCTAAGACAAATAAAAATCAATAAGCTTGTAGATATTATTTTTTATTATAGAATATGTTATCCAATTACATTTATTAGTGCGATATCTGCTGATGCTTCTTTGATATAACAGTTGATATTCGAAGCTTCTGCGTTGTTTCTGAGAGACGAAGCGCTGCATTAACATCTATTCGGTTTCTCTGTTTGGTTTTTATTACAGACATGGCTGAAAAAGTCTTTTCACATAAATAGGAAGTCCAAAAATTTACTAATAATTTTATAGCTTTATAACTCAAAGTTGGATATTCTTTTTCTAGCGATATCCAAAATTGAGGCAATGAATGCATTTTATGTCTGGAGACCAGAGCGACATCAGAAGACTACTCGATCAGCTTTTCTTTTTCATGAAGATCAAAAAGAAAAGTGGACATGAGTTTATGTCTTCCAAGAATGGATTATTAATCCAGAGGTTACCTTTACGAGGATCTTCATTTTCAGGGAAATACTTATTCAAATTTTCAGCTAATGCTCTTAAATGTGGCTTTATTATGTTAATAAATAAGTAAATATGACTTTCTTGTTCACATCAGCAGCAATCGAAAATTCATCCAAAAGAGAAAACATTTCTACATCTTCCTCTTGTAAGCGACTATTCCAAAGAGCTAGCTTCTTTTTGAACGCATCCATTTTATTTCTTAAAGTAAAAATATTTGTATATGAACCCTACAGAGAAATATTGACTTCATTAAGCAGACTGAATATGTCCGCCATTATATTGTTATTATACACTGTATTTGTATAGTTTTATACATAATACGTCACGGTGATTTACGATTTGACCAAAATTTTTCGCGGACCGGCAGGAAATTTCTACGGCCCGTTACTGGGCTGCGGACCGGCGGTTGAACAACACTGGTTTAGTAGAGCCCCAAAGCTCAACTCCGTATGTCCAAACAGGCCTGATAACTGTCATGTAAATGAGTCTTTTGTAATTAATTGGGAGCTTAGAGCGTTTGTCCAGTAAATGTTGAAGTAGGCGAAAACGTCGAGCAGTTTCTTGTCTTTTCAGTCTTATATGAGGATCATTTTAACTTAAACATTTACCATAATTTAGTAATTGTCTGTATTTTGCATATTTAGCCCTGAAGAAGAACTGCAATGTGGGTCGAAACGTTGGCTCTAAACATTCCTCCATATTTAAGAGAAATTTATTGACCTCTCCATTTTCTTCCAGACATATTTTGGTGAAGTTTCGAGACTTCATTGTTTTCATAGTAATGCCAAATCGATGACGTAATGTTTACCACAACATTACTCAATCAATATACCTTTACAATATTACCATACATCCTGTAAATATTGTTCAAGACTGTATATATAAATATATAAGTATGCCTAATGTCCGTGAGAAAAAAAATACTTGTCTAGCTGAACGCGTTCTATTTAGCTATTTATAACAACATTATTCTATATTTGGTTTACTATAATACAAATAAACAACAGCTTACGGAACAAACGACTTATCTATAACAGTATACTAAAACCTATTTGGACATACGGAGAAGAACTTTGGGGTTCAGCAAAACAAGCCCACATACACAAGATACAAACAACACAGTCCAAAATTCTCAGAAAAATTGTTAATGCACCATGGTATATATCGATTCACACCATACAAAACGACATCAGCATTCCCGCTATAAAATCATATATTCATAACAAATACATAACATTCCACTCATCGACACAATATCACCCAAACCCACTCGTTCTTCCGCTTTCCTACTCCCTGTTACCTGGACTTGATAGGAAAAGATTAAAAAGACATTGGCCAAGAGACCTACTCAACTATTGACATTTTTATTACAAAAACTATAGATAAAAATCTTAATGAATTTTTTCATTAAAAGGTATTTTGAGAAAATATTGTCCTAGCGTGTAAACAATAGATACAAGCTGTTATTGGCTTGCTACAAACACCTGCTCTCATTGTGTACAATAAACTCGTGTTCATCCTCCGATATCGTTTTTACAAATTCACATTCGATATCTATAAATAGACATTTGTTTACTTAAAAAGATTGTCTTGTTTAGTTTTGTCTGTTTACTTTCTTGCCAACAAATATAGCTAAGTTTTGAATAAAAAAAAAAAACACTGTCGATATACATATTTCATTCCGAAGAAGGTTATAGTTTTCATAGTATAGGACTCATTAAAATCTTCAGATCCTTTAAGGATTACTTTAAATTTACTATTGTTATTCTGAAGTACAAACAATATTTTAAAACATTTTATTTGAAAAGAAAAGATATGGCCAGGACCGGGATCTTCACCTCTCCGTGGTGACGCCTCAACCATCTCGGCTATCCTGGCTTCGCTTCACGGCCAGCCATATCCCCTCTTTTCACTTGATCCTACATCTCCGTGTTCTCGCAATTTGCGATGTACACACGGGGAGAATGTTGTGTATGAGATGAAAATAGTTGACTGGATGATCTAATGTAAAGGAGATAGTTGGGGGGTGCAGTCAATAAGAACACAGAATAAGTGATGAACTTATATGTATATATGTGCCGACGTTTCGACCTACAGTGTAGGTCATCTTCAGGGCTAACAGAGAAACAAACAGAACAAAAAATATAAAAATTTACAGTAACAAAAATATGGTGACAAGTAATGTAGAAAAATAAAATAGTCGCAGATATGAAGATAGAAAATAACGAATATAAAAAAAGAGCCAGATTATAATAAAATAAAGATATAGACAGATTTAAAAAATTAATGATAATGAAAAGGAATTAAAATAGTGACAGATATAATAAAATTAAGATAAAGACAAATATAACAAAATTATAGAAATAGTGACAGATATAATTATTGAAATAGTGACAGATATAATAAAATTAAGATAAAGACAGATATAACAAAATTATTGATAATGAAAAGAAAATGAAAATAATGACAGATATAATAAAGTAAGACAGATTTAATAAAATTAAAGAAAATGAGCAGAAATTATAAATTATAAATAACGCATATAAAATAAAAAATAGAAAATAAATGTACAGAATGGATAGTACAGTACAAAATAATAATATAAAGGAAAATCAAAAGGAGGAGTTAAACAAAAGAAACCAAAATGAGGATATTTACATATACAGAAAGGTTGGAATATGAAGAATAAAGAAAAACTAGTAAAATAAAGGTATAAAAGGTATGATAACGGACTTGATGATGTTACATGTTTCAGAAAAGTATGGAACTATATGTACAATAACTAATGTGAATAATAGAAATACTATTGTACAGTAACAACAGTGTACAATGCCTATTTTGAAAAAATAGTTGATAGGATTAATGAATTTGAAAAATTAGAATTGGTGCTTAAAAATGCTAGCATAAAAAAGGGGAGAATGTTACATTAACATTATTTTATTTTTTGATCTAGTTGACTTTAATTCGTTAATATTATTATAATTTATTTTATTTTTACATGATATAATTTTTTTAATATTTTATTTGAAAAATAATAAAAATTGTAATAATATTTTAAAACACTTTTATTAGCTTATACTGTAATGTGCGTGTACAAGGGCGATCCAGGATTTCTTCCTAGGAGTGGGGCACAACAGGCAGACGGAAAAAAAATCAACAATAACTTAGAAATAAACTTGTAGTATCTATAGGAAGAATTCAAAGGTTTATTAAAATATCAAAACAAATAGTTTCACTCATGTTATTTCTGATATTTTAATAACTATGACCATGTGATTTGCCTTTAATTATGTACTACAATGGATTATCCACGTGCCCCCGTGCTCCCCCCCCCACTGGATCCGCCTATGTACGTGTAAATGTAACGAAATCTTTGATGTTCATTTCTAGATGAAATAATTACCGAAATCTACTCATTACCCATAATTATATTCTTTATTCCATACTAAAACTCATGATAAATTATATTTTTGGAAAATATAATTAAATATTAAACGAATACACAGTTTAAAACTTTTAAATCAATTCAAAGCAACAACATACGGAACAAATACTTAAGATCCCTATCCTAATTAAACCTGGATAGTCAAAATTTAGGATTCCGGTAGCATCGTCCGATTAGCCATAGCAGCATAAATAACGTATGTCCAAACGGCAGGTGGCCATTTTTAAAGGGAGTAAAAAATTCTTGTTAATAGCGCCCTTCGGAGGGAACGTAATTAGGGGTCCCGAGTCAGTGCTGTGTCAAGTACTCATTTAAGATCCCTATCGTAACTATACCTGAATAGGTAAAATTTAGAAATTCCACTGTAGCATCGTCTGTTTGACCATAGCAGCATAAAGTGACGTTAAATAATCAAACAAACTAATAAATTCGTTTGCTATAAAGTTGGAAGTAATTATTTATTGTTGATTGAATCAATTGTTTATTTTTATGACAACAAACACTATGGCAAGTTATTGGAGGCGTTTCCCCTATATAGATCTCGCCACTTTTGGACAACTGATTTTATGTATCCATGGCAACTATCTGTTCTAACCATGTGTTATATGATGTGTAACCTTTTCAGTTATGTTATCCTTTGTTACTTATATAGATATTGTTAAAAAATGTTAAAATTTCATAAAACCATAAGGTGTCTAGGAGCGACTTGTCGTCTAGCGGTTAGAATAACAAACTACATAGCCCAAGATCGCATGTTCGTAGGCCTTAGGATTTTCTAACGGGAGTAAGAAACCCTTGGTAATGCCGTCCTTCGGAGGGGGTGTAATACGGGGTCCTGAGTCAATACGGTGTCAATTACTCATTTAAGATCCCTATGCCAATTATACCTGAATAGGCGAAATTTCGGTCTCTCATAGTAGCATCTTCCGATTAGCCATAGCATTATGAAGTGACGTTAAATGAATAAACAAACTAATGAATTGGTTTGATATAAAGTTGGAAGTAATTATTTGTTGTTAATTGAATTATGAAATATAAATCGATTTTCTTTTTTTTTTTATGATGAAAACAAACACTACGGTAAGAGAGTGGATATGTCTATGGTGAAGTAACATTAGAGGGATACTCAAACGAATTTCCACTAAATATCTATGTATCCATAGCAATCATCTGTTCAAACCATATACAAAACCTATGCATGAGAATTATTAATAATTATCCCCGCTACACGAAAATATCGACTATGCTCAGAGATCTTGAACTTCCCACGGTAAAACAATATGTTTCAGCCCAAACAAAAGCATAATTCGAAAAAACTCCAGCTTCCGAAAACCCATTAATCCGAGAAATCGGTAACTATGATAAACATTCACTATGACGGTACACGCACAAAAGAACAATACATATACTTCTCACTTAACAAATCACTATTCGTAGGTAACATAATCTAGTTATCTGTATTTATTTTATAGTTATTTTTAATTGTGTATTTATTTTCTATTTAATTATTATATTTACTTACTTTATTTAGTATTATTTTTATGTATTTTATGTAATTACAATTACTATTATGGTTCATTTTTCTTTTATTTTTTTTTTTAAGCGGGTTTTTCCTAAATTTTTCCTGTTATTGTAAAATTTACTTATAAAAGACAACTCTAATTAATTAAAATCACTGTTGTTTCAACATGTAAAGGAATTCCGGAACATGTATTTACGCTTATAGCTACTTGTATATGTAAAACTGTAAATAAAGGTTTTTTTTTTGGTTTTTTTCTGTTCAAACCATATGTTATGTTATGTGTAACCTTTTGAGTCTTACTTATATAGATATTGTTACAAAATTGTTAAAATTTCATAAAACCATAATGTGTCTAGAGGTGATCGGTGGGCTGTTGGTTAGCATAACAAACTGCAAAGCCCAAGGTCGCGGGTTCGTAGCCCGGCAGGTGGCCCTAGGATTTTTTAAAGGGAGTAAAAAAATCCTTAGTTACGCCGTCCTTCGGAAGGGACGTTAAACGGGGGTCCCGAGCCTGTACGATATCAGGTACTCGTTAAAAATCCCTATCCTAATTAAACCTGGATAGGCAAAATTTAGAGCTCCCACTGTAGCATCGTCCGTTTAATCATAGCGGTATAAAGTGACGTTGAATGAATAAACGTGATACAGAATGCGTAAACTCTCATAATGTAATAATTGGCTGGATAACATTGACTATTTTTCGTAAAATTTTGAATATTTTATACAGCGTTGTGCATATTTAAGACTTTGAAATCAAAACAGCCTACTATGCCCAAGATCGAGAGTTCGCAGCTCGGCAAATGGCCTTAGTATTTTCTAAAGCGAGTAAAAAATGCATAGTTATGGCATTCTTCAGATGGAAGGTAAAATAGAAGTCCCGAGGCTGTACTAGTTAAAGATCCTTATTCTAATTAAACCTGGATAGGCAAAATTTAGGAATCCCACTGTAGCATCGTCCTATTATCCATAGCAGCATAATGTGATGTTCCTAGATCGACATTTACAATTTACTAACTCATTCAATTAATAATGAAATTAATTTTATTACTTTAATTAAAAATAAGCACGGCTATTGAGACCAAGCGAGCCTAAGATTCAATGCCGACGCTCTAACCACACGGGCCTATATTGATCAGTTAAATAGTAAGGGCTGCCTGGGACAGCAATTAGTCGCCCAAACACAACTCAGCTCGACTATACAACTCTCGTATAACACGCAATGTTCTCTGTTGTTTCAAAACGCTAAATTATCACACATAATTATATTGAATATTTTATATTTAATAAGAATAAATATATATATTTACGAAATGAGTAACGACGTGGTAATTAAAAAGAATGAAGGGTCTTTTGGTTCAGTACGTGGTAGAGACTGTACTGTTTCTTTGAAAACGGTCGTGGAGGGAGGTGTTTTATCCTAGAAGGTGGATTAATACCTAAATCCCAGTGTTCTCGCATTTTTGCGATGTATACACGAGGAAGAATGTTCATTGAGCATTACTTTAATTAGGATCTTGTTGACTTACGTCAATATATTATTTATAATTTATTTTTATTAATTGTTATTTTGTTGGACAAATCTCTTCTCTTCAAAACAAAAATATTTAAAAATAACCACCATCAAAATAAAAATTAATAAAAATGTTCAATGAACATTATTCTCCGTGTTAACATCGCGAAAATTGCGAGAACACGGGGATATAGGATCGGAGAAGAGAACGGATTTGTCTGGCCTGGATACGACCCCTGGTAGCTCAGTGGTTTAGAGCAGTGCAACGGAAATGCAGACGACCCGGGTTTGAATCCCAGCCAGGACAAAACACAAATATTTAAAGATAAAAAAAAAATTCCAAGAGAAACCTAAGTTTAGAAGAAAAGTTTTAATCTCGGGAGAGAGTATAAAAAAAATATATGAATATTAGTGAAAGCGCAAGGGACAATGTACACATACACGTAAAAATAATAGATTAAAGGTACCCCAAGGTGTGTGATTCGAAAAAAAAATGGTTGATTAATTCTATTTGATAATGTATCAGATAAGATTAATAACCAAATCATATTTTCTGTTATCGCAAATATCTGACTTCAGTTAGCTTACAGCATGTCCTTATCAGATTCGTGATAAGCGTCTAGACTTCTTCTGCGGGCGATCAATAGGCACGTCACCTGCGATAGGCTGGAAATTATTTAATTTCCGTTTCCCAAATAAATTCTAAACTTTTCTTTATTATATTATGAAAGTAATATAATTACCCCTTGTTAACGTTTTGGACAGATCTAAAATACTAGAAAGTGTAGCAGTAAACAATTGGAGCATTTTGGTGTTATAGAAAAATTTATATTATAATTTATAAAACATTTTTTAAATATATATTTTGATAAGGTTTTAAATTTTTAAAAAATATTTTATTTTATTAATCAATTAATTTTTACTATGGACAAGGCCTACAAAAAAACTATACCACTAAAACCCATGAAGGGCTTGGATTAAGTACGTGGTAGAGACTGTACTGTTTCTGAGACAACGGTTGTGCAGGGAGGTGATATGTCCGAGATATTACTCAACCACCATATTTTTCCCCAAATTACCCCTTTAACTGCTGGGAGCTTTAGGGCTACCAGAGCGCTAAGTGGGCCGGCTGCCCGCCTACCGGCCTCTGCTACATACTTGTCACCTGCATTCCGTCCTTAATTACGCCCCTTTACTACTGTTAATGTATTTCATTGTTTCCATTCTCATTTTTGATTCGGACTATGGATCGACACTGGCGGAGTTAAAACTTTTTTTTTTTTTTAATACTAAAACTTATTGCTTAATAATTTAATTACAATGCTATTGGGAAAAACCACAATGCAAAGCCTTGTGTTTCAAATCCAGTAATACACCCACTTACCAGTCGACGTTTCTCCTATTCAGTTATTATCAAGACACAAAAACAAGAAAAAAGGGGTTATGTGAATCACATCTCGAAGAAAAAGGTGCAATACATCCCAACGATCAACAGCCCAAATAAGCTCCAAACATGAGACAGCACCCCCACCACCAAGACGTTCAACATACCACTGAAAGGAAGGTAATACGCAACCAGCTGGGAAGGTTATAGAATCCTATTTTTTCCTATTATTTTATATTGATTCTATAACCTTCCCAGCTGGTTGCGTATTACCTTCTTTTCAGTTGTATGTTGGACGTCTTGGTGGTGGGGTGCTGTCTCATGTTTGGAGCCTATTTGGGCTGTTGATCGTTGGGATGCATTGCACCTTTTTCTTCGAGATGTGATTCACATAACCCTTTTTTTGTTTTTGGGTCTTGATAATGCCTGAATAGGCAAAACGTCGACTGGTAAGTGGGTGTATTTTTGAAACATAAGGCTTTGCATTGTGGTTTTTCCCAATTGCATTATAATAATAGTGTTTCTTTTTGAGTTTTTGGCTCTATTTTATTAATAATTTAATTTTGTATGAAAACCTTCAAAGCATGTGTCTATACAAAGACCAACATTGCAATGTCGCGTCGTCAATGCTTGGCTTGAGCAAATAGATGGAATAGCAGTGCGACGGCATATATCCTCTTTAGCAAAGGGGCCACCTTCCCTTGCGCCGGCATATATCGTCTTTAGCAGTTAAAAGGTTAAGAGTACTGACGTTATAGAGGCTGGGTGAGCCCCAGGTGGATCTTTAGATCCATCCATGGCTGTTAACAGATGATCATCATCATCATTTATCTGTCATAGCCGGATTTGAACCTGGAACCTCCAGCTTAAGAACTGAGCACTGTACACACTAAGCTACCTTGCTCCCAATATTATACAATTATAACAAACTGCACACAAGTATATATTGAAATTGTTTAACACTTCATACGAATATACATAGAATGAACAATACTTCAAATGACTAATATTAGGAGGTCACAAATTTTAAAAAAGAAGCTGTAAAGTAAACGTATTACATTACTAGACAGTTATAGGAACTGAATTGCAATATAACCAGAAACACTCTTCCTCAAGAACAAAGGATTAGAGGACTTTATAGAGCATGAGTGAGCCACAGGAGGGTCTGTAGATCCCACGGTGTCCATCCACGGCTGTTAACAGACTAAATAATTTGTATACCACGGCTGGATTTGAACCCGGAACTCTACACACTCAGCTACCTCGCCCCTCAACCAAGGCCGTAGCCAGGAAAACATTTCGGGGGGTCAGGTCAGGATCGAAGATGTTAATACCATTATTATTCAGGGGTGGGGGTGAGATCAGGATCGAGGATTTTAATACCATTATTATTCGGGGGGGGGGGGGGTGAGATCAGGATCGAGGATGTTAACACCGTTATTATTCGGTGGGGGGGTTGAGATCAGGATCGAGGATTTTAATACCATTATTATTCGGAGGGGAGGGTGAGATCAGGATCGAGGATGTTAATACCATTATTATTCGGGGGGTGGGGTTGAGATCAGGATCGAGGATTTTAATACCATTATTATTCGGAGGGGGGGGTGAGATCAGGATCGAGGATGTTAATACCATTATTATTCGGGGGGTGGGGTTGAGATCAGGATCGAGGATTTTAATACCATTATTATTCGGAGGGGGGTTGAGATCAGGATCGAGGATTTCAATACCATTATTATTCGGGGGGGGGGGGGGGGTGAGATCAGGATCGAGGATTTTAATACCATTATTCATGATAATTTTTAAAATTTGGATAAATTTGCCCATATAAAATATTATTGGATGATGAATGATTTAAATGCAATACGCAACAACAACAATACTTCAATTCTTGATTTTCGATACGATTGTTAATTATTGTGAAGTTGTTGGAGGACATTTTCAAGCAAATATAAATATAAGTATGCTTGTTGCAATGCACAATGATGTAAAATGTGTAGGATTCTCTGTTGTGTGTGTTGTTTTTTATTTAATTTGCACTCCTATTATTAATTTTTAATACTAACTAAATATCGGGATTTCGGTGGGGGGTTGACCCCCTAACCCTCCCCTTGGCTACGACCTTGCCCTCAACTAAAGACTTCATGTTATAAAAAAAAAACCCTGTAAAAATGATAAAGAAGAAATATATTTCTCTAAATATATTACAATTGATAAACTACTTACACTGCAAAATGTAACAAGCGATAAAAAAGAACAATGCCTTCATTTGTTATTTTATTATATCCCATCTTTCTCTTTATTCATTTTCTTACCTTTCATTGCCACTTTGTATTCCTTCATATTTTTTTAGTTACGTTCATTTTCTTTCTTATTTCTTCATACATATTTTCATTTCGCTCATTTTGTTTATCATTCATTTGTATGCCAACAATATTTCCTTCTTTATTATAACTTTATCTCTCTTGTACGGTTATATTTCTTCTCCCCCCCCCCGACGAGGCCAGCTGAGGACCACGTGCCAATTTCAATTCTTCCCACTTGGTTATTTAATCTTCCGCCCCTTCCAATATTCCTTCATCCTTTCACTATGGTGCTTCTTCCTGTCTTCAGACCATCTCACCCCAGGTTTCTTTTTCACTCTTCCTGGATTCCTTCCATACTCAACATCTTCCTTCTAAAGGTCTCTCTGTCCATAGTGTCCTCATCCCTTAAATTGTTTCTTTCCAAATCCTTCTTCACCTCTCGAAGCTAGTTGTTGACTTTTTCCCCCAAAGGTACTTGAATATCCTTTTTGTTAATCTCGAATCATCCATTCTGAAAACATGTCCAAATAGTCTCCTCTTTCTTATCGTTTCTGTTATGTTTTCTACGTTCCTGTATATTACATCATTAGATCTTAATCTCCATACTTCTGTGGGTATTACTGGGCCTAGAATTTTCTCATTATTCTTCTTTCAAGTAATTCAAGTTTTGATTTCCTACTAATCTTACTAATATTATAAATGTGAATGTTTGTATGTTTGTCTCTCTTTCAAGCAAAAACTACTGGACGGATTTGGATGAAACTTTACAGTAATATAGGTTATACATCAGAATAACACATAGGCTATAGCATGCGCAGATATAGGGAGGCGTGCAGGGGCACGTGCCCCCCCCGACAGTTTTTTAAATACTATCGAGAATCCATTATAGTACATAATTAAAGGCAAATCTGGAACTTAGCATCTTGAAATTTCTTGATAGGTTCTTTGTATAGCTTATGAAAGAAATTTGTATAATTCCACCCCAAGGGTTTCCCCTTTAATATAATAGGGGTTCAAAAGTTGTAAAGAATCCGTCAGTGTTGAATTTAGGCATCTGAAATTTTGGATGTACGAGTAACTTATATTTTTTTAAAATAATTAAATTAATTATTTAAAATGATCTTTCACGAAACTTTATGTGGCAGACCAAATTCCCCGCGAGCGAAGCCGCGGGCATAAGCTAGTCTAATCTATAGTTTAATACTAAGCATTCACTTGCATACAGGCATTCTGATTTCACGACTGTAGACTAGTGTCTTTTAAGATTTTTTTAATAAAGACCTTTTGTTATAAACATTCTTAGTAAAGCCAAATGCTCTTTCCATCTTGTGTACCCTTTCTTCTATTGAAGATTTTTGTAAACCATTTTCTTGGGTTATTTGTTCCAAATAATATTTGTTATTAATAATTTTTCTCTTTATGAGTTACTATTTTTTCATTGTTACATGAGTTGCAACTTTACTTCTTTATGATTATAGTTAGTGTATCAGTTATTTCTGATACTTTTGATTTAATCAGTTACTTCTTCTCGATTTCGTCCTTCCTTATATTTTCTCCTCCTTCTCCTATTTTCTTTAATCTAAGTGTTTGTTTTTGTCCTTGGTTTGGAGGAACGTCAAGTTTTGGAAATAATCAATAGTTCTTGAACAGGCGCCCGGTTGTTGAGAGGAATGTAGTTTATTGGTTATGAATATATGATTTTACAGAAGGAATGTTCATGTCGTTGTATGTAGTATCTAAAATTTCATGGTGCTTCAAAAAAGACGTATTTATTTTTATTTCTTGAAAATCAACCCCTTAAAGTGTAAAAGAGGGGAAATCGTAACAAGTTAAGTTAGAGATGTGAAAATAAGTAAGCATGGTTTAAATTTTAAAAATAATGACAATGGTATTCAAGATTTTGCAAATCAAGCCCCAGAAGCCTGCAATAAGGGGTGAAAGTTATTATGGGACTTACGTTATTTTTAATTTTAGATTTCATTTCTACATCTAAAATAAAGAATTACGTCTTTTTTTATTTTTTATGTAAAAGGCACGGTTGCCATGGTAACGGCTGTGAAAGAAGAACCGGGGAGGTTATTTTGATTTGCTTGATTATTCAGTAATTGTGTAAATAGTGTTGAATTGTTGACTTTAAAATTATGTTTTATAATGTTAATTGATTCAAACACTCCATTTATTATTTGTTGAAATAAAACCAAATTAAGTTTCTCTCTGTAAAAAAAGAATAAATTTATTTTTATTATAACAATAATTTCCTGTAACTGATTTACAAACTCATTATTATATACAGTCTTACCTGTAAAAAAGGAAACATCATATTAAAGTCAACAATTCAACACTATTTACACAATTACTGAATAATCAAAACAAATCACAATAACCTCCCCGGTTCTTCTTTCACAGCCGTTACCATGGCAACCGTGTCTGTCGCAATGAAATGAATGGCGTCTAGTGTACGTCTTTTACATGCATGTATATATATATATATATATATATATATATATATATATATATATATATATATATATATATATATATATATATAAAAGAGTTTGTCCAGACTGATAGACCTGTAATTATGCCATTTAAAATTTGTTAGGACATTTTATAAAAATCTATCAACAAAGGAGTAAGAATTAGTAGGCTGACTGAATTCACAAATGATTTTAGTCATTGTGAATAATTTGGAGTACAACTTTAATTTAAGTTGGAGTAGATAGTTATAGTTAATTGATTACCTCTACGTTTAACCTCAACTTAAGTTTTTATTCAAAATCAACGCGAATGCTAAGAATTAATTTAAGATACCTGAGACAACTCTCTTCGTCTACCAAGAGGGTAATTGATTCCGACTTCCAGAGCATCCTGATTTATTACTGAAGCTGAAGAATGCCTTCCGCCTCAGAACTGTTTACCCACGACCGAGGGAAGAGGTAAACATGGCAACAACTCCGTCCGAAATAAACTACTCCAGTCTTAGAAGCAGGACAGATGCCTGCATTCTGTTCAGTATCCAGCCTGTAGATGGCACTACGATTCAGATCCTACCGATCTGGGAATTATCTATTCTTAAATTAATTGAACACAGCATTAACAAGGGTAGTACTAAAGCCATGTTAGGGGGGACCTGTGGTGTAGTGGTTACCATATCAACCTAATATACACATGATTGAGAGTTTTTAACTCGGCGCTAGGATTTTTAAAGGGGGTAAAAATCATTGATTTTGCAGTCCTTCAGAAGGGACGAAAATCGGGGGAACCGAGCCCTTACGATGTAAGAACTCGTTAAAGATCTCTTTCCTAATTAAACCTGGATAGACAAAATTTTGAGTTCTCACTGTAGCATCTTCCGATGACAGCCACAACGGCATTTATGAGCAAAGCCTTCATTAGCAATTGTATGGTTGAAGCTTTTTAATTCAGGACCGACATATCTGACCATTTCCGACATGTTTTATTTTTAAATATTATTATTTTGAAGAGAAAAGATATATCTAGGGCCGGGAATCGAACCCGGGTCTCCAATGTTTCCGTCATGGTGCTCTACCAACTGAGCTCTCCTGGTTTCGTATCTCGGTCGGACAAATCCATTCTCTTCTCTGATCCCACATCATATAATAATATATAATGACGTAAATCAACAAGATCCTAATTAAAGTAATGTTCAATGAACATTCTTCCCCGTGTATAGAACGCAAAAATTGCGAGAACACGGGGATATAGGATCGGTGAAAAAACGGATTTGTCCGACTTGGATACGAAACCAGGATAGCTGAGTTGGTAGATCACCATGACTTAAACATGAAAGACCCGAATTCGAGTCTCGGCCCTGAAAATATCTTTTCTCTTCAAAACAAAAATATTTAAAAATTATAACAATTAATAAAAAAATAAATAAAATGTGTTTTTTTTTTGTTTTTTTTTAAATTTATTTATTGATATCTACAACTGTATTACAATAATACAACAAGTAAATAGGCTAAGTGATATATAATGGCATGATAATGAAATGTAGAGAAACTACCCACTGGTAGTACTCAAATCAAAGTTCAAGTAAGGAGGTCACGTGGCCATCTTCTTTTCAGACGCTTCGGAGGATTATCGGGAATTGAAGAGGAAGCTAGGTTTGAAACTAGAGGGTTTGAGTGGTAATGAAGTTTGTTATGAAAGGATAGATACCGGGTTCGGGCCAAATCAGCAACAAAAGGGACATTAAGGTCGTTATGGATGAGTTTATTCTTAACAAAATAAGGAGCATTGAGGATTTTACGAAGGATTTTGGACTGTAAGGATTGGATACGAGAGGAATTCGATGGCTTAGTAGAGCCCCAAAGCTCAACTCCGTATGTCCAAATAGGTCTGATAACTGTCATGTAAATGAGTCTTTTGTAATTAATTGGGAGCTTAGAGCTTTTTTCCATTAAATGCTGAAGTAGGCGAAAACGTCTAGCAGTTTCTTGTCTTTTCAGTCTTGTATGAGCATAACTCTTAAATTGGTAGTTTTGAGTCGAGCCTTCTGTTGCAATTTTATTGGTTAAAGCTTTTTAATTCAGGAACGACATATATGATATTCTTTACTAATACCCAAATTTTATTTTTTTAACTCTCATTAAACGTAAAATACCTGTATTAAAAAATTAGGTATGACGTTGTTCTTTTAAAGTTTTATACAATGTATCCAGCTTAAGAAATCCTAGACAAATTCAAATAACAATATGTTTTTTTTTAATATAAATCTGTTTTAAATAAAACAAAAATATTTAAAATAAAAAAAAATGAGAATTTTACTTAATGGCCACTGGCAAAGAATGAAACTCATACAATTGATGTATCTATTTTCTAGGTTGGTTTGAAGGGGGTAGAAAAAGACTTACAGGAAGTAGACATCACTTGTGGAGTTATTCAAAAATGCAACCGTCTCAGCATTGAACTAACTGCCTACCAGGGTTTTCAAAAAAGTTTGAAAAATAAAATCGATCGGCCAACAAATTTGCAGAATATAACTTAAAGAAGAACATCAGCCGGAGTTTACTTCAGTGGCCACTATCTTTTTTTGGGCGTCGACCATCTCAATAAGCTCTGTCTCCTGCAGCCGTTGTCCAATCTGTTGGGATCTCCATCAGGCCTTTCCCGGAAGGTACCAATCCATCCATCCTCGGTCTGCTGTTCGGGTGCGATGCTACACTTCCTTTACGATTTTCCTGATGGAATCTATTTCTCTCATCGTTGCCACACGATCTGCCTCCCGATATTAATAACTCTGATTCCCTCATCGATAACGAGTCCCAGACGCCGCTCGGACACGGTGCTGCCATTTTAAGTTCTCTCCAAAGGACGGCAATGGAAGATTGTGCTAACCGCTTCACAATAGATGACCTCGGTTTGGTTAGTCTTGTTCGATACAAACTATAAAACGTTCTATAATTTTTTTTTATAATTATTGGTCAATTTTGTGAGTTTTTAAATATTTTTATTTTTAAAGAGAAAAGATAGGCCCTCGGCCGGGATTCGAACCCGGAACCTCTGTCTTAGCCACCAAGGCCGCTGCCGGCAGAGGACAAATCTTTTCTCTTATCCGATCCCATGTCCTCGTGTCCTCGCAATTTTTGCGATGAATACACTAGAACAAAGTTCTTTGAACATTAATTTAATTTTAGGATCTTATTGACTTACGTCATATTACTATTTATATTTTTTTATAATTATTGGTCAATTTTTTGAGTTTATAAATATCTTTATTTTTAAAGAGAAAAGATAGGCCCTCGGCCGGGATCGGATAAGAGAAAAGATTTGTCCTCTGCCGGCAGGCGGCCTTGGTGGCTCAATAGGTAGAGCGCTGTCACGGAAAGACAAAGGTTCCGGGTTCGAATCCCGGCCGAGGGCCTATCTTTTCTCTTTAAAAATAAAAATATAAAACGTTCTCTTTGTCTTATTCTTTGTAAGTAGTTCATTAATTGTTATAAGTTCTTGGATATAGAAGTTAAACTTTTGACATTCCATGAAAACTATAATTTTAACTCTATTCCAATCCTTTTAATAGTAATAATAAGCCTTAGCAAACCCGAAGGTTCGAGACCGGTACCAATAATCTTTCCTTATAAGATCCGTCCAGGGACCACCATCCAACCCTAATCCTCAAGATCACACTTAACGCAATCCCCTCACCTACACCTCGTTCTACCATTCAGACCTAATCCAATCCTTACAGTACAAAATCTTCAGTAGGGTTGCCATACGTTCGGAATTTTCCGGACATGTCCGGAAATATCGGTTTAAGTCCGGAATGCGAGGGGAATTCTAAGCCGTCCGGAATTTCTACAATTCAGGTAAAGAAATAAATAAAAAAATCAAATAAACTCAAGATTTTGGCTAAAAATCAATTTTACATTATTAATAACAATTTTTTTTTTTTGTTTTTTTAATTTATTTATTGATATTTACAACTGTATTACAATTATACAACAAGTAAATAGAATGCATGTTACATAATGATATGAGAATGACAAGTAGAGAAACTACCCAATGGTAGTACTCAAATCAAAGTTCAAATAAGAAGATCACGTGGCCATCTTCTTTTCCGACGCCTCGGAGGATTATCGGAAATTGAACAGGAAGCTAGGTTTGAAACTAGAGGGTTTGAGTGGGAATGAAGTTTGTTATGAAAGGATAGATACCGGGTTCGGGCCAAATCAGCAACAAAAGGGACATTAAGGTCGTTATGGATGACTTTATTCTTATCAAAATAAGGAGCATTGAGGATTTTACGAAGGATTTTGGACTGTAAGGATTGGATACGAGAGGAATTCGATGGCTTAGTGGAGCCCCATAGCTCTACTCCGTAAGTCCAAATAGGTCGTATGATGGTCATGTAGATGAGTCTTTTGTAGTTCATTGGGAGCATTAACAATTGTTAAATTACAGTTGGCTCTCTTTCTATCTTTCTACTTTCATAAAGGAATATTTGGTTTTCATCACTTCAGTAAATTGCACTCGTTTTCTATTATCGACGCTGTTTTCGAAATCTTTAGCACAACACCACAACGCCACTATTAAAAGAAATTTCGCACTTTTTGATTAGCCTTACTCAAAAACGGATCTAATTGAATCTGAAAATCTGAAAACAGGCGAAAGACTAAACAAAGGTTTGACGTAGACACAAAGAGGTCGTGGAGGTGGAGGGGTGAGCTATGGGGGGGGGGGGGGGTAACATACCGTAGGGTAACATCCATCCCCCGCCTACATTCATTCAAAGACACATACCGTGTAGAATGTACTCTCGCGAGAAAATATGTACTAGAATTAACTCCGTTTTCTCACAAAACGACATTAACATTATATTTAAAAGAATGTCCGGAATTTTTTTCAAAAAGGGGATTTTTTTAAAACAACGGTAGTGCAAGGACGTGATTTTTCTGAGATCTCGCTCAACAACAAGGTTTTTCTCCCAAATAAAGGAGAATATCAATTTTATAGAGGCTGTGTTAGCCGCAGGAGGGTCTGTAGATTCCACATCATCCACATGTGACCTCAAGTCCAAAGCCGGATTTAAATCCGAAACATCAAGCTTAGCAGCTCAGCCCTCTACGTACTGAGTTACCACGCTTTGTAGACTTTATAAACAATATTTACATATGTTAATAAACAAGCTACAGTTTTAGAGCTGTTACTTAAACATTTTCTTTTTTTTTATTTCAGGAAGCTGTTCAGAATGATTATAATACTTCTGTCCTTTTTTATATACATCATTTCTTCTAAGGCGATACCAAATTTCAACTTAGGAAGCCTAGAAGGTATGTTACATCTATACTTTAATTAACGAATAAAGGATTTTATGTACGGGCGATGACAACGAACAACTTATTTTTTTCAGATACAGTTGGTTTAGCCAAAGAACACGTTCCGAAAAAAGTAAGAGGATTCGTTCATCAGGATTTGAAATTGGACTGCCTCAGGCAAGACATGGAAGAAATGTCTAGCGATACCGTGTATTCCTGGGTCTTTTATGTGAGTAAATTTAATTTTCTTGTGTATAGCATTTCTTCAATGGAATTTCATTTTTCCCTTTGTCTTAAAGTTGATAAATTTCAGCCTTCCTCGCAAAATTCTGCAGGTGGAAAAGACCCCGTGAGCTACATCCTCTGCGGAGGTTCGGATTTGCCTCCGTGCAACAGGAAACTTATCGTGGAGAAGGTGAACAGCTCTTCCAACGGCCTCTACAAGTGTTCGGTTTTGACCGAGAAAGAAAGTGGTCATGTAATGACTTCGAAACCGATCGTCACTTATCAGCTCGAAGTAAAAGGTAAAACATGAGGATATTTTTTATTTTTATTAATTTTCTATTATTGCCAAATATTCTCGAAGAGAGGAAGTAAGTCACCTAGGAAGAGTGGGGATAATGGAGGCAGTAGAAATAAGAGAGGAAGAAAACAGTAAATAACTTAAAGTGTGTATTTGCTTATTTGAGTTACTCTTTTAAACGAGTTTACTGCGGTTAAAGAAAAAAAAATGTATCCCATGAAGGAACTTAGGTTCGCTATAAGTTCCTGTAATGTTGTAACATTAAGTCTGTAATGTTGTAACATTGAGTCTGTAATGTTGTAACATTGAGTCTGTAAGGTAGTAACATTGAGTCTGTAATGTCGTAACATTGAGTCTGTAATGTCGTAACATTGAGTCTGAAATGTTGTAACATTGAGTCTGTAATGTTGTAACATTGAGTCTGTAATGTCGTAACATTGAGTCTGTAATGTCGTAACATTGAGTCTGTAATGTCGTAACATTGATTCTGTAATGTCGTAACATTGAGTCTGTAATGTCGTAACATTGAGTCTGTAATGTTGTAGCATTGAGTCTGTAATGGTGTAACATTGAGTCTGTAATGTTGTAACATTGAGCCTGTAATGTTGTAACATTGAGCCTGTAATGTTGTAACATTGAGCCTGTAATGTTGTAAAATTGAGTCTGTAATGTTGTAACATTGAGTCTGTAATGTTGTAACAATGAGTCTACAATGTTTTTAGGACAAGTATTGTGCAGAAAGGTTATTTGTCCAGGATCACGCCCAACCGTCAGGTCTGCCTCCCCAATTAAGAGCATCCATTTAATTAAGACCGGGTGAGCAATTTTATAATTGTAAGGGAGCAGAGCAACTCAGTGTGTAGTGTGCTGAGTTGCTATTCCAAAGGTCCCAGGTTCAAATCCTGCTGTGGCAGGGCAAATGATTTAATCTGCTAACATCTAGGGAAGGACCGTGATTTATAGACCATCCTGGGACTGATTCAACCTTTTTAAAGTAGATACCCTTAATTCAGGGGAAACTTGGCGGTTAAGCATGATCTCGGACATATCACCTCCCTGCACAACAGTTGTCCTAGAAACATAACAGTCTCTCCGATGTAATGAACCAAAGTGTCTTGGTACAGGTTAGGTTGATTAGTACACTCCAAGATAAGATCATGCAAATTTCTTCGAACCTTTAAGTTCGCTCTTGATCAACATAATTTTTTCCTCAAATACATAATCATAATTGACTAAATCTTGAATCATTATTATTAATGTAATTATAACTTTTAATCAAAATAATTCTCAATCAAAAATATTATTTGTTTTTCAGCAGATCATGAACCGAAATTTTTGGAAGGTCCGCAAGTGGTCAATGTTTATGAAGATACGTCTGCTACTCTCATCTGTAAGGTCCAGAGTGAAATACCAATCATAATTAAATGGTTCAAGAGGGACAATTATCCAAAAGTCAACGTCACCGTCATACACTACAATAATAACACATATCGGGTAAGAGTTATCTAATTGTTAATATTTTTTAAATTTAAATTTAACCTACGAATTCCTGCCCTAATGTATCCTTTAATAATATTCCACTGATCCCTGTCGAACAGATATGTTACCTAGGACTCCATCTGGACAAACATCTCATTTGGAATCCTCATACAAGACTGAAAAGACAAGAAACTGCTCGACGTTTTCGCCTAATTCAACATTTGCTGGACAAGCTCCCAATTAATTACAAAAGACTCATTAACATGACAGTTATCAGACCTATTTTGACATACGGAGTTGAGTTTTGGGGCTCTACTAAACCATCCAATTCATCTCGTATCCAATCATTACAATCCAAAATCCTTCCTAAAATCCTCAATGCTCCTTATTATGTCACAAACAAGCTCATCCATCATAATCTTAATATCCCATATGTTGCTGATTTGGCCCAAACTAGATACCTATCCTTCCACGACTAGCCCCATACACACTTCGACTAATCTCTTAACTTGCTTCCCAAACTATTCCTGATAACCCTCCGAGGCGTCTGAAAAGAAGATGGCCTCGAGATCTCCTACTATAGAAGTTTATTGGAGTGCTACGATGGGTAGCTTCTCCACAAGTGTTTTTCGTTTTCATGTCATTTGTTCATATCAGCAAATTTACTTGATGTAATATTATTACAGTTGTAAATATCAATAAATTAATCTAAACAAAAATTTTAATTTGTAATATTTGTTATTGATTATTAATTTTATGATCTTACAGCCATTAAAGAATGTCAAAGAGTATGCAGAGGGAAACATCTACGTCAGTGAACTAGTATTCACTAAACTGTTCAAAAATGATTCTGGCATTTACGCTTGCAGCTTCGTGAGTCCTACGGGACAAATAATTTATAAGGAAGGAAGCATCAGTGTGCATCAAACGCTTGGTGAGTTTTTACTAAGTTCTTCTTTTTCTTTATCTTCCTTACATGCTAAAAAAATGAAGAGTTATAGTGAAAAATATCTAAAACAGATAGCGTTCTCAATCGGCTGCTGCAATGCAATAAGTGAAATTAAGAATTATAGCAGTTATGAATCAGAAACAGTAAAATATAATCCTGATAAAGATGTTCACTAATTGGTTGTGATAGCATGATGTTATAAACTCACTGAATATTTTAAAAAACATAATATTTTGTCCAAATGTTAAATACATATGGTCTTAGGATTTTTTAAAGGAAGTAAAAAATGTTGGTTATGCCGTTCTTCAGAGTGTGCATGAAATGATAAACCCAATCCTGTATAGTGTCACATACTCATAAAAGATCCCTCTTTTAATTATATCTGTAAAAGAAAAATTTAGAGCACCCACTCCGTTAGCAATAGCAGCATAAATTGACGTTAGCAGCAATAAATAAACAAACTTGCCTGACATCAATAAACACAAATCAATAACACTGATACATGATGGGATTTATATAAATTAAAAAATCATTAGCTGTAAATCAACTTAAATTTTTATGTTAAAATGGTCAGCGGGTACAGTCAATGAATTACACAAAATAAAAATTGACTTATTTTATTGTGCCTATGGTCGGCCCAAGACTAGGAAAAAAGAAACAGAAAAACTTTATAAAACATAGCAATATCAGAAAAAGAAGAATAACAGTTTATAAAAACGGAAATAATAAGAATGTAAAGATGTCTATAAGATAATAAAACATAAGTCATAAGTTCATTGACAGCTCCCCCTGACCTTTTTCTACTATTCTTAGAATTACCTAGTCAGCCATTTCCATTTGAATATTAATTTGTTTAAACTTTTTTTTCAGTTATCTTCTCTTCGCTGGTTCAGGAGAAGTGGGAAATATTTGCTGCTGTTCTTGTAGTGATAATCTTGGTGATCGTTACGGTTCTGTGTATGGTCATCCTCTGCTTCAAAAAGCTGTGGGAGAAGAACGATGATCAACCTCTCAACATCAGGAGGAAGCCGTCAAAAAATGATCTTGATGGAAATGAAACATCGGAATATGAGCATGTTGTTCTTTAAACAAAACAGAAAAAAAAATCAACATTAATTATTGTACCTGTTATTTAGAATTTTTTGTAATTTTGTATGTTTTTTAATAAGCGGTAATTATTCCGCAGGTTGTCGACACAAGTTTTAACTTTTCATTCGTTTACCTTTAAATATTTTTCAAAAATACAGTTTATCATGAGCTTTAGCATGAAAAGAGAATGTAATTATGGGAAATGTGTATACTTCGATAACCATTTCATCTAGAAATGAACGTTTCAACAGACATATCTCATTTATACTTCGAAATATTAGTTGAGACTTTTATTTCTTGATGAAATGATTATCGAAGTATTCACATTTCCCATAATTAGATTCTCTTTTCAATAATGAAGCTCCCGATAATTTATATTTTTGGAAATTATTAAAAATAAAGCGAATAAACAGTTAAAGCTTGTGAAGCGGAATAGATACCGATTAAGATCTTGTTTTAAATGAACACTAATAGATAAAAAATGTCATTTTAAACATCTTGTAATGGTTTAACCTCTGTTTTCTTTTTAAAACTTTATTTTACTTAATACTTAATAATTCAGATTGTTTTACTTAATTTTTTTTTATTTATCTAAAAACTGCTTAAACCTACTTACGGTATTGAAGTGTAAAAATGTGGGAAGTTAATATAAGAACTTTTGTAATGAATATTGGTTTTTGATTTTTTTATTTGTACATAAAGAATATTTTCCTTAATACAGTTTTTTTATTTATTATTTTATTAATTTTTTTTTAGTTTTTAAGGAGAAAAAAAAGCAGTTAAATAAAAAAAACATGTATTACCACCTTTTTTCAACACTAATTTTTATAAACTAAATAACAACAAATCAAATCGTACTACATCCCTGTCTTACCAAGGAGAATAACAATCCATTGGATAGAAAATAATTTAACTTTTGAAGTTAAACATTTTAAGAATATAGTTAATAAATTAATTTATAAGCATTTTAATGCCTCAACTAATAAAGAGAAAAGCACAATGGTAAATAGTTTAGTTTTAAATGAATTATTTGTTCGAAAAAACGAACACTTTTCATCATCACAAAAACAGAGAATTACATCTCCGAAAACAAATAAATAAATAAAGAAAAATATTGGAAAAATTAAATACAGGAAAAAGAAAACAAATTTGATGGAAACATCATTCCAGAGTTTATATATATCTCAATTCAACAGGTTAAGATACAAATTTCATTCAGAGGTAAACACTGTATACAAAAATTAACAAGCTACATCGCAACACCTTGATGCCAACAACATACAGATCAATTGGTCTTTTATATCAAATCGTTAAATACAAATCTAATTAAGAAAAAATAATTATAAACAGCTGGGCTATTTAAGGTTATTTAAAGCAAATATTTTCTACAGTGAATAATAAAATTCATAATCGCCTATGAAAAATTTCAGCCGATCTATCTCAACTTTGACAACTAATTCTTTTTCGAAGCATGCTTGAGAAGACAATATGACATATAGTTAATATAAATTTTATTGAGTAATGTAATAAAATTGTTTTTTTTATTATTTAATTTTACTAAAATTTGAGCAGTGATTAATTATGATGCATTTTGTCTTGTTTTGTTTTTTTCATTTGTTTTGTTAAAAATTAATTGATCTTAAGTTAGCCTTTATAAAAAAAATGGCCTACAGATTAGAACATAATATAATTTGAAAAGTATATAGTGTAGTTTTTCTTTCCTATATAATTATTGCACCAATTCGCAAACATTATTAGAATTACAATAAATTAAAAACTAATATAACACTTTATTTAAATTGGCTATGACTATATACAATAATTATTATATCGAGAACAACGGTAGGACTTGGGGCGGTCTCGTTGTTTTTTATTTACATACAATTATTTATTTGTTCATTAATGAAAAAAAAAAGATAAAGCCTGCATCACATCTATTTTTAATTTAAACTTAATATTTAATTTAATAAGGATCGATTTGCTATTCCCCAGGTAATAATTTTGCATGAACATCCAGCAGCTAGTGAAGCAGTTTGATCATGTCCTATTTTACTTTCAAATAATTATTAATATCCACAAATATAACTATTATACTCAGCAAACAATAAAAATCAAATCTAGCCGAATGTAATAATAATAAACAATTTGCTTTGATTTTTGTACAATCATTATATATAATAGACATAATAATTTTTTAATTAAAACCAATGTTATCAGTTCCGCAGCTTGTCGTTTCAAGTTGTCATCTTTCATTTGTTTTCTTTTTAAAATTTTCCAAAAATATAAATGATCGGGAGCTTTCATTTTTTTTTTGCGTGGAAAAAATAGTGTAATTATGGGAAATCTGCACATTTCGGTAATTGTTTCATCAAGAAATAAATGTTTCAACTAAAATTTTGAAGTATAGATGATACATTTTTGTTGAAACGTTCATTTCTTGATGAAATGATTAACGAAATATACTTTTTTCCTACAAGTACACATTTTTTTTTTCTTCATCCTAAAGCTCACAATTATTTATATTTTTGGAAAATATTAAAAACGAAATGGATGAAAAGTAAAAACTTGTTATGACTCAACTTGAAGCGACAAGCTGCGGAACTGATACCACATCAACATTCATAAATGTTTATCATCACATTGACACGTAAACATTAAGTGGAAGAACACTTGGTTTTATTGCCGCAGCACCTGCTGGATTTCCATGTAGAATAATTACTTCTGGCTTACAAAAACAAAAAAAAAATGAAAAATAGTACTTTAATAAAATACTTTTGTGAAAGTTTGAAGTGAACAAAGCTGTAAAATCGTCATTAAGTAAATAACATACTTGATTTATGAAATAAAATAGAAAATCTATGTTTAGTAAACAATTTAATCCGTATAAAATACATTGTGAACTATGGCAGCGTTAAAAGAGAAAAGAAGAAAAATAAATAAAAGAAAAAAGCAAGCAGATAATCACTTTCCCCTCTTTTTTAATTGATCTAAGAAGAGACATGCTTTAAGATAATTATACTATCACAGAAATTTGAATTTTTCTCGTAGCATTAATATTTCCTATTCATCGTCGGTATCGCCATCACTTGAGAAGTCTTGAGCTGGGATCGTCCGACTGCTATATGGTGTTCTTGACATTTGTCTGTGGATCAGAAGAAAATTTAAAGCTTAAATTTTGAATTCATACAAGCTTAGTTCTACAAATGTAGAGAAGGCATTTTATTAACATTTTTACCAAACAAATGAACATAAATTTTTTTTTTTTTAAATGTTTAAATAGGCAATCATAAGTACTGCTAACAGAAGTAAAAATTCAAAACTGTGGAATAAGTGTGTTCTGTTTTGAATTTATAAATCAATTATAGTTTGAATTATATAAATTTCAAATTTGTATTATAAATTAAAATGTTTAACATTAGTCTGGTTTTCACATATAATGACACTCCTAACAATAATTATATACACACCACAATCATCCCTAGACTGAGCCAAGTCAGTGAATCCTCGACTATTATCTCAAAGCAAGAAAAAGAAACACCATAATTAAGAGAAACATAAGGGTAATACCAGCTGAAAATATAATGCGGAAAACAGGTTACGCTTGTTTCGCCAAGTGAAAAATACAGGGTGAAAGGATAGCCAGAGCAGTCTACGAGGCAATAGTGGGAGGAATAAGGACAAGAGGAAGAAGAAAGACATGACAAGGTGAAGCGAGGAAGGCTTTCGAGAGAGCAGAGATTCCAGACATATTAGAACAGGCTAAGTCAGCTGGTCCAAGACCGAGATACATGGGTCAGGCAAATAGGGTCCTCAACACTGATAATGGTATAAGAAGATAAGATTGAGAAGAACAAATGTAATAGCAGTTAATGTAGGAAGTGGAACATAGTTAGATTGTACAAAGATCGTGGTGGAATCATTATGTTTGCGGTAAAGATTTGTTTAATTTCTAATAATTTTCAGTACTAGCCATAGATGAGCATACTAGGAACTAAGGATTTTCAACTTTATGAGATCTCATTGGAATGTATGGGATATGTAATTATGTATTATCTATTGGGAAATGGTGTGAAGAGGAGAAGGATGGATGGGGTTTAACAGAATTAATGAAGAAGCGCTTTATAAGTGATAAAGGAAAATTTTAAGATAAATGGATTAGCTGAAGTAATAAATGAATTAGCGTCGCAAAGATTAACATGGGCTTGTAAAGTTGTTGCGCTCGGTAGCGAATTAATTCTTAAAAAGTGAATAAGCATTTTGTCAACTGGTAAAAGATTGAGAGGTAGGCTGAGGCATAGGTGGGAGGATTGTATTAAAAGTGATTTGGCGGTTTAGGTTTAGATAGTGGTATGTGGGCAGAAGTTTGTAAGCTAAGATTGGTGGTATCGCTATCGAGACTTTATGTTCTCTAAGCCTTATTGTTATTAAATGGATTAGCATTGTAGTTGGTCGGATAATATCAAGGCATCATAGGTAATATTGTTGGAAAAACTTACACAAGCTAACAAAGATAAGGATTTCTTGGTATTAAAGACCGGCTTTCGTAATAAAAATATACTATCTGCATCCTGATTACTGATTCCATTGTATAGATTACAGTCAACAAAGAAAAAAAATCAAAAGTTTAGATAGAATAATCATTGTTTGATATAATTATACTGAGGAGAACATAATATTAACGATATTACTGTTACATTTTCTCCATAGACAATATCACTAGAGTATTATTCTAATAATTTAGCCCATATATATATTTATATGGGCCAGATATATATTAAAAAAAACAAAATACTGACGCTAAACTTCTGTAATGGTTCAGCCACTCTTCTAACATCTGGCCGACGAGGAGAGGCCTTCCTTGCGACCTCTGCTGTGCTACCAAGATGCCTCCTTCAGTGACGTTTACATCCAGCCATTGCCTTAACAGGTTTTCTTCACTACCAACCTAGAAAAAATCACAAATTTTATAAACTTAAGCATAACAGGAGATAAAAATCTCGATTACTTTATTGAACACAAATATCATTAGGTTTTAAACAGTACATAAAAAAATTAATTATATTTTAAAAATTGTGATCAGGCGTTCTGTGATGGTATTTTAAAAATTGGTTAAGGTGTAGTCCTAAGTATCACATTTGTTCTGAAGGAGTCAGTGGGCTAATATTAAAGGATATTAGAGTTGATAAAGGGTAAAGGTGGGATTTGGATTGAAGGGATTTATATGAATTTATTTTTATCCTCCAGTTTTGACAACATTCTTCAATGCCAGTGATATTGGATTGAAGAGTATGGGAAGCAATAACTGGATCAATGTTGACTGATAATACACATGTATCATCAGCATACGTGGTAAGGATAATATTGGGGTGGGTTGGGATGTCAGCTTTTTTTTTTATTAACTTGGAATGTATTCTTCATTGTTATTATAAAAGATAAAGGCGTTTTGATGTTACCAACAATCCTTTTCTATTGGTTTCTGTTTGTATGTTTGTACATTGTTGTATAATGCATGAGAAAGAGCTAGAACAAACATTAGTAACCCTTATAGCTTTATTTCGCATATTCAACCAGTGATCTAGAAAAAAACATATAACTACTGTTGAGGTTCAAAATATGTCAAAGTAATTATCAATATTTGGCGTATCGATGGCAGACCAATATTAAGTTGCCGTGAATTTATAAGTAAATAAAAATTATTCTAAATTTTATTAAAGCTTATTTAAAACTTTAATATACTGATTGCTTATTAAACACAATTTCTATATATATGTGTAACTGATTTTAAATCGTACAATTGGCATTGCCGCACACTACGGACAATGCAAAGCTCCCACCATCTTTCAAGCTTTCTGCAGCATGGGGACCTGAGGATAGGACCTTCCCAGTTTTTTCAGCTCTCTTCAGGAACTGAGTGAGGACTTAAGTTACATGGATTTAAGTTACATGACTTGAATATTGGATGTCCTGAAGATAGGATCTCTACAAGCTATTCTACCATTGACAGTCTGCTGTAAGGGGTTCCCAGTTTTCAAGAGAAGCATCATTATGTGTCATTCGTCGTTGCTGTTAGGTGTGAAGGAGTTTTAAGACACAATTGGATGAGATAAATGTGAGTGGTTATTTTAATCAGTCTAATAAAAAAATTGTGTTTAAATTTAAATTGTTACAACCAATCCCAAACTGTAATTATCATTGGCCCACGTAGATTAAAGATCTCAGTTGAATCAAATATTGCTTTGCTCTTATAATAAATAAATTTTGTAATAAAATAAAAATTCTTAACACTACGTACCCGTACTCAACTCATAGTTTGTGAAAAATGTATTTTTACATGTCCTGACCACAATATGTTAATATTTAATAATTCAGTTTTTTATTCAGGCAGTTTGTTAAGGGCAAAACTGTCATTCTATTCATGCTTTAAATTCAAACAGCTGTAAAAAAAAAAATGTAGTTTGACAGGACATGATTTTCTATTGTATTTACTACTAAACTATAAATTGGTGGCTCAAAAAGTGATTGTGAGTCATACTATTATTAAACTCAAGATCAATTGGATTGGCCACCACGCTTTAATGCGTACAAATAAAAAGATTTTAATAATAAATAAAAATTATGAAAAGATCATACACTTACTTCAGCTTTGGTCAGAAAGTGAATAGGTAAAAGCTTTCGATCTTTATCGACTAACGGAAGGTAGCAAACTTGAATACTCTCTTCTTTCGCACTCTGCTCCGGCTGAGGAGACTCCATCGGGACGAGGGCAGAGAAATGGCCACGGGTATATCCAAGTGCCACCGGAGACACGTTGCAAAAACTAGGTTCCCAAAGAAGGGGAAGGTAAACGCCTAAAAAAAAAAAGGAAACTTGAACATTAGGATAGAATATTTTACTTGTTAGTTTATTATGATGCCTTTATCATTAATTTTGTTAAAAAAACTTATAAATTTTTTAGAACTTTCAATTTTGGCAAATTTTTGAGATAAATGGTAACTTGCAATGATTTTTTAGATGTCATGTAAATATAGACATACTAATTTTTATATCAGTATACCAATAATATCAATTCAAATAGGCTATCTTAATTGAGAGCTATATTGATCTTAAAACAGACGATTTTTGGAATAAGATCCTTCAGGAACTTTATCTTCACTATAAATATATATTTTTAGAACAGTTTGTCATAATGTATTTGTAAGTTTCCAAATATGAAAAAAAAAATATTAAACTGCATCACAAAATTACTAAATTAACGACCAAAAGATTTGTTCATCATTTATAAAGCCTAGTTAGCTAATTTTTGTTTTCCCGATGATAGAAACCAACATAAATATAATTTCCTCACATCAATGTGCAGCGACCACGAGCAATTCAGTTCTCTAAGCCCAATTTCATCCATGAGATCTAGCAAGAATTATTGATAAGAATGGCGCAGCTCATAAATATATTCATTAGGTAAAATTCCTAACTAATTCTTATAAAATTACTGGTTTTCTAATTTTGAAAAATATTTTTTTTATTGGGCAGGGGGGTCAAGGCATACAAGAATGGTTACAACTACCGCTTACCGATCTTTCTAAATTACTATCAGCTGGCTACCAATTTTCCTAACCAAAGTCGGATCATTGATAATGATTTTGTGGGTTCAGTACAAAATAAACTTCAACTCATGTTCCGTTTTAAACTGGTGAAGCAGTTATGATGTTGCTAGGGCTAAACCATAATGAACTTGACGATCAGGGCCTCAAAAAAAATAACAGTACAATTTGTTCTAAACTTACCTTCAAATCCTGCATATCCAAGGTCCTCTCCCCTGAAACTCTTGACAAATTTAACCCCGTAGACTATGACAGGTCTTCTCAGGATATGAGCCAGGGCAAAAACATGCAACTGCTGTAGGGAAGCGCCTTGCTGGGTTGCTCTTTTCACCAACGAGGCCCAGTCTTCTTCCCATTGAGATTCCGAGAGGGTGAACTCAAGCTGGCGTGCCTGGCTTGTTTCGTACTCGAACCATCTCGGGTAAAGACTGAAACACAAAGAACAGTATAAAAATTAATGTGAAGATTTTCAGACAAACTACTAATGGAATAATTAATATTTCAAAAATAATGAAATGTATTTAGTAAATAATTGAAATTTTAAAATCTTGTGTTAGTAACAATTAATTCACTCTACTTGTTTGTCTTAATTTTTAATAACATTTTAAGGCTATTTTAGAACTTTCTCTGGCAAACCATATTAATCTATAAATTAAAAATATAAAAATGAACAGTTACTAATGAATTTAATTACCTTATAGTATAGATTAATTGTAAACTTTAATTTATATTGACACTTCTATGATATGTTCCATTATTATATCAGACAAATATCAATTTAAAAAATGAGATCAAATAATCATTTATAATAATCAGATTCTACAAATGAAACTTAGTAAATTAACAAAATAGTTTTGTAATATAATAAATATTTAATTATTATTGGCTTAAAAACAGAAAGAAATAATGGGTTGTTCTGATGATAATATAGGATTTTATATATTTTTTTATAAATACCCCTCCAAAAAGTAAACTGTTTATGTTTGTTGGCCTTGAAGACAAAGGCCATGGAAGAAGTTCTGCCAACTTTCAAACTTTTTCATCTTCCCAATAACCTTGAGATATTCATTGACGGTTGATTTGCTGACTGCGAACTTCCCTGCCGGTTCTAGAACAGTTGTCCCAGGATTTTCTTCCAGCAAGCTTGGAGAACATCGTCATCAAGAGCAGCCTTCTTTCAGTCTCACTTATACTGCCTTCGCCCTAGACTTTGTTGATATTTCTGGCAGTTTGGGACCTTTTCCTTATGCATAACTCACCCTATGACATCTCAGTAAAGATTGAATTATTCCCAAGTAGCAAAATGTTTCAGAGGTAAACAAGCAGTTTTGTTCGAAAGAGGATTAATTAGTGTTTAAAATTATAAAAGACAAAAGTCCAACAAACATAAACAGTTTACTATTTGGTAGGGTTTTATTAATAAAACAAAATTATTTTCTGAACAATATAAAATAAGGATATTTTCATATCCCCTTTGTGTAAATATTAATAACAATAAAAATAGAAAACTCACAGATGTCCACCGTGAGAAAGTGAATCGGACAAGGCTCTCCTGAGAAGGTTGTCCCGGTCGAAGACACCCCAAGTGACCTGCATGAGGGAGTCGAGGAGGCAATCCCCCTGGGAACGGTTCCAGAGAGCATGAAGCCGAGAGCCCAAGTGAACACTGAGCTCGATGGACCAGTTGATAACAGCTGGCTCAGTCTCTAGCTGCACCTGCACGTCCTTATCAAGGAGCTCGTCAAACAGCTGTTCCTGCACTGTTCCAGGCAAGTCTTCTATTTCTGAACAACATAAAACACATGTGATTATTACAAAATTAAGATTAAAACAATTTCTCTATTAAATAAAAGACCAAAAAGATCCTTAAATACCACCCTATTTCCCATCCCCTCCGCCGTGAAGATGGTTCTTGGGCTGCATCAGATGAGGACAAAGCAGAAGAATTTGCCAAACACCTTTCAAATACATTTATTCCACATCCTGAAACCAATCCTACGCATGTTTCCAATATTAATGAATTCCTCTCTTCACCCATTCCACTATCCTTACCTCCTAACGCTGTAAACCCCTCTGAGGTCAAATTCCTCTTACAAAAATTAAAAGTCCGCAAATCTCCTGGACATGACCTTCTAACCACCCAGATCCTACAACATCTTCCCCAAAAAGCGATTATTTTCCTTACCTATCTATACAACTGTATCCTTCGCACAACTCACTTCCCTTTGTTGTGGAAACACTCCATCATCACTCTATTCCCTAAACCTGGTAAACCACCAAATGACACGTCATCATACCGATCCATCAGCCTGCTTCCTATTCTTTCCAAAATTTTTGAAAAGATCCTCCTAAAACGAATCCTACCCATTATCGAATCCAATATTCCTTTACATCAGTTTGGATTCCGTCCCAGGCACTCGACGGTCCAGCAGGGTCTCCGAGTTGTCGATCACATATCCTCTGCTCTTGAAAGCAAACAGTACTGCACAGGCGCATTTCTGGACGTAGCACAAGCTTTCGACCGGGTATGGCACGCCGGTTTGCTGTTCAAGCTCAAAACTCAGTTACCTCAATCCTTATTCCTAGTCCTTCGATCCTACCTCTCTGATCGCTACTTCCAAGTGCGCTGTGGTAACGAATACTCCAATCTTTACCCAATTCAAGCTGGAGTCCCCCAGGGCAGCGTCCTGGGTCCTATCCTATACATATTGTACACCGCTGATATCCCAACTACTCCTGAAACCTTCCTTGCAACGTTCGCAGACGACACAGCCATCCTATCATCTCATCCAGATCCTGAAATGGCTTCCTCGAACCTCCAAAGGAACCTTTCACTCATTGAAATTTGGTGTAACCAGTGGCGGATCAAAGTCAACGAGGAAAAATGCAAACACGTGACTTTTACACTTCGCTGGAGAACATGTCCTTCTGTCCCATTCAACGAAACCATCCTGCCTATTTCCGACACAGTACGATACCTTGGCTTCTTCCTAGACAAAAGACTTACATGGAATCCTCATACCAGACTCAAAAGACAAGAACTTAACAGACGTTTCAGCCAACTATACAGATTACTATGTAGGGCCTCCCATCTTTCAATAGACAATAAACTACTAATATACAAGACGATCATCAAACCTATCTGGACCTATGGACTGGAACTGTGGGGGACCGCAAAAAAATCGAATATCAGACGCATTCAATCCTTTCAATCCAAAGTGCTGAGAACTATTGTCAACGCTCCTTATTATGTCTCCAACAAAACCCTCCATAATGATCTCAACATTCCTTTTGTCCTCGACCTCATCCCTACTAAATTCTCAAACTTTCACCAAAACCTTGTCTGTCATCCTAATCCCCTGGCTCAGTCATTATCCAGTTTCACACATCCATACAATCCACCCCGCCGCCTAAACCGGCAATGGCCCCGAGACTTGTTATAATAATGCTATTTGGAGTACTGGCACTGGCCAGATTCTCCACTCACGACCTGTGTGTGTGTGTGAAGCGCCCTTAACCAGCTTCCATTGGTGTTTAATGCCAGTGACGCGGCTGGGAAAGGGAGCTGAGGCCTCCCGGACTCCTGCTTTGCCCTCATTCATGAGGATGAAGCTCAGTTCGGGGACCCCAGGCAAATAGTAAATAGAGTATGAATGTGTACAGTATATTTCTTTTATGTTTTATTTATTATTATTATATTTTTTTATTATATATATATATATTTTTTTTTTTACTTTATTTTTGTATATACTTTTTCGCTTGTATGAATTTATTTATGCATTTATTTCGTTTATATCATTGATTTTTTATGGAATGATTGTAGCTTCATAGCACCATTACTTATTGCCCACAAGTGGCAGATTGTAATGTCCGAATAAAAAAAAAAAAAAAAAAAAAAATTAAATAAAAGATTTTTTAGAAATGTAATATTTTATCGGTGTTGCCTAGCAATGGATCGAGCAACTACTCTTTGCTTAGTCCTTTGTTGTGCTAGATATAAGTTAAATTATAAATATTATTAAAGATTGGCAAATCACAAAACTTTTCCTGACCTGTCGAAACTTGTCATCGCTTGACTGATGTATTCGTCAGTTTCTCACCAAATTTCGTAAAGATTGGACGCATATTAGTACCGATAACAAATTAATATCGATAATGCATATAAACATGCTGTGTTATATATATATATTTTTATTACACTTGACCATATGCGGCTCGAACGACGCTGCAAAAAATTAATTAACTGAATTGGGAGCTATTGCCGCATCCTGCATACTCCCCGGATATTTCCCCTAGTGATTTTCAGTTATTTCGTGCCTTACGAAATTTTTGCCTAGACAAAAAGTTCAATGCTAAACAGGATATACAAAAGACAGTTTTTTTTTGCTTCAAAACCAGAATCTTTTTACACCAATGGAATAAAAAAACTATAAGATGGCGAGATATTGCAGATAGTGGAGGAAAATATAACATAGATTAAAATGTTAAATTGTGTTTTATTTACACCATTTAAAATTTTTGCCAAAATCCGCACAAAGTTTTGGACTGACCTGATAATAATTGATAAAAAAATTTGCCCGTTTGCCCATGATTTTAAAGTAATTTTAAATTTCAAATGGAAACTTTCAGATATCACGAATATGAAAAAATTGACTTATTCCACTTTCAAAAATAACAGGTTGTATTTAAATTTACATATACAGTTATAATTATGAAGGAACTATTTATTACCTGCTGGTAGCATGAATGTAGTGAATTCTGTGACGTAAGGAAAAGGTACAGAGCGTGAGTGTTTGGTATTAAAGGTGTTAGCGGCGTGCCTTCGGATCGAAGTAGCGAGTTCTGGGGCGATATAGGAGGGTACTCTCTTCAGGCCTGGACCACCGCCGTCTATACTTTCTACTAGCATCGCCAGAATATCATCTCTCTTAAACCTAAGCGATAAATAATCATAATTAATTAAAAAAATAAATAACGTGTAATAAACACATTAATAGATTATCTGAATTTGTTTATAATAGTAAAGTCTTTATATATTCTGGGACAAATCAAAAAGATAATAACAATACAATTTAGAATAACAATACAAAAAATAAAATATAAACTGCAATGTCTTTGAGTAGAATACAATTACAATTTATTTATATATTTATGATTATTACAGTTTACTTTATGTACTTAATACAGTATGAACTGATTTTTAACATTTCTTTTACTTTTAAATACTTCAATGGTATGTTAAAAGACAATGCCAGTACTATCTTTCGCAATATAATTCAGTTCTCCCTTAGATAAAATTGGTTACTTTTTTTTTTTTATGTTCTCAATTTCATTTCTAGATTTAGAAGCAAGAGCAAAATTACTGGGTTCATTATAAATTGTAAAGTATCAGATAATCAAAGAGGAAGATAAAATGTATGACCTTTAGAATATAATAGAGTTCATGACAGTCATAATCAGAATCATCAATTTACCAATAAACTGATCAGGAAGCAAAAATTAAAGAGTAATTTCAATAAAACAGATACGAGGAAAATGAAACAACTCATTAAACATAAATTTTAATAAAATAATAATAGTTACTATCACAACACCAAAGATATTTACAACAAGTCCATATCCTTTCATGGCAAACCCAAGTTAAAAATCCATTAAAGCTAAACTTAAGACACTACAACAGTAATCCGCTCAGAGGCAATGTATGCGAGAGAGAGGAAGATAAAGAGATAAAGTTTGAGAACAATTAAAGAAGTAGGTGATGCCACAACCAGCAACTCTACTTGCATATTGAGAAAATTACAGATCCAATGATAAAAAACTGTTTTTTATTTTAATTTATTGAAATTTACAACTGTATACTGAATACATCAAGTAAATATAATGAAAGATAAACGATGTCCCGATATAAAGGCAAGTACAGAAACTATTCAGTGGTAATACTCAAATAAAAAGTTCAACTTAAAAGATCACGAGGCCATCTTTTCAGGCGCCTCGGAGGATTAACAGGAATTGAAGAGGTTACGAGGTTTGAAACTATTGGATTTGAGTGGAAATGAAGTTTGTCATGAAAAGATTGATATCGGATTCGGGCCAAATCAGCAACAAACGGGACATTAAGGTCATTATGGATTACTTTGTTCGTAACAAAGTAAGGAGCATTGAGGATTTTACGGAGGGTTTTGGATTGTAAGGATTGAATATGAGAGGAATTCGATGGCTAAGTGGAGCCCCAAAGCGCTATTCCGTAAGTCCAGATGTGTCTAATGATTCTCATGAGGATGAGTCTTTTGTAATTAATTGGGAGCTTAGAGCATTTGTCTAGTAAATGTTGTAGTAGCCTGAAACGGTGAGCTCTTTCTTGTCGTTTCAGTCTAGTATGATGATAAAACACAAAATTCAATTCTATGGGCACCTACTACAAAGAATGGAAGAATGACAAAAAGGGTATTCACGTTTCTTAAAAAACTGAAAATAATCACAATGTGGATTATGGACGTCGAAGAGCTCGAGGGTCTCTCAGGATGGTACTTAAGAATGTTCTTCACTTGGGCTGGAGTGGGTTTTCAAGCGAGACCAAACATGGGGGTAGAACGAAGGAGATATGGAAGGAACTAAAAGGACAGTTAAAACTCACATTTACCATACTGGCTCAATCATAAGAAAAAAACATACCAATAAAAGAAAAATTATTAGATTTACCTAATAGCTAAATGGACAAGCGTATGGCCGGGATCGAAAGCTGATGGCCTATTAAGAAGCGAAACTTCCGAAGGAGTTAACTGCCTAGCCGGGTCGCCACCAGATGAAAGGTAAGCACCGACGGGCCCTATGTCCCCCTGCACGACTCCCATGCACGCGTTAAGCCAAGTCCAATCGGCATTTCTTCTGCGCCTCTCGTATTCGTAATTATTTGCTGTTCCTGCAAGATCATCTCTTCTTGAATTTGACCTAAAAAAAAAAAAAAAAAAATTATTAAGAAAAATTGATATATTTTTATAAATGTTTTGGGAGTGGGGTAGCAGAGGTAGAGCATTGAGTTGCCATGGCGAAGTTCCCGGGTTCGAATCCGCCTGTGTGAGGTTTTATTTAATCTGTTTATACCTGGATATGGATCCTTAAGGATCTGGGACCCTCATCCAGCTTCAATAAAGTGGGGGAACAATCTGGCAGTTGAGCGTGATATAGGACAAATCACTTCCCTAAACAACTGTTGTCCAAGAAACAGTACCACAGGTTTTTTTTTTTTTAATTTTTCATACATAAGAGAAAAAAACTGGGACAATTTAGAATCTATTGTTAACCGAAACAGACTTTTTTTGCAAGACAATTAACTTAACATTTGAGGAAATGAAATAATTTAAAAGGATCACCAATACCAATAGCTTAGTCAAATATTAAAATTATTTACTTCCTACAAAAGAGATAAAATTACCAAAATATTATTCCCAATGCACTGAAATCCCTAATCTTGACTTTTCTAGTTACAATTACTTAAAAAAGATTTTAATATCAACACTCTCCATGAATGAGCGATTAGGTCAAATGGCACTACCATGCCTGTGCGGTTACAGGTACTCATTAAAGATCCCTATCTCAATTATATCTGGATTGAAAAAATTTAGGATTTCCCTTGTAGCATTGTCCGATTAGCCACTGTAGCACATTTAAAATAAATAAACTAGTTAAATAAATAAACAATCTTCTTCAAATTCAAAGGGGTCATAGTTACAAATTCACAAGACCTCAAAATTCCTTAAGATGCTACAAGTTTTGTCTAAAATAATCAAAATTTATATCATGATAAAGAGGAAAATATTGACTGAAAGATCTAATGTGCGATATAGATGGTCTGGGGGTACAGTCAATAAAACACAAAATAATAAATAAGTTTTTCTTTTTTTGTGTTATATTGACTGCACTCCCAGACTATCTATATCCCACATAATTTATATCATGTTGCCACTTTTAATATTTAATATAAATGCCTTCTAACAACTAACAGAGACAATTATTATGTCAATATTTTCTCCGTAAACAAGAATATGAACAAACGAAGGATACACACTATTCTATCAAGTGCATACAAGATTTAGAACTTCAAAGTCTGTGATTTAAGTATGGAAATTCTACAGCCCCATCATAAAAGTTTCCTTAAATAGAGATAAACTAATTATTAGAAACCGAAGTTTTGACCTACATTGCAGATCTTCTTTAGGGCTTATGATGTAGGTCACTAGTATGCTTTGTGTTGATGCATCATACTTCTGACCTACATTATAAGGAATTATTTCTTTGACCCTGATCATTTTCTTTTCCATACTTATATCACCAACTAATAATTACTCGAGATAATTTAAAATATAAACCACACTCTTATAGAGTAAGAAATATAAAATAAACACACATTATTCAAGATAGATTTTTATGAATTTGATGTGCAATCTTGACGTTTGATTACTTCTAAATGAGAAACTGTTTCAAACTTAAAATTTATTATAGGAAAAATTATTGTTTTGAAGTTAAACTTTTAATAAAGCATTACTTCATAATAATAAATAATACATTAAAAAATGCTAAACAATAAATATTGATATCAAAAGCATGCTGCCAGAAATTGTATGAAGAATGGACAGAATTCATTCATGATATACATCCATATCATCACAGAATTGAATATATATACTTTTTATAATTATAGTGTAATCACAAGAATTTAAAACTATGGCAAAATAAAAAGTAAAAGCTATAAATAATTGAATAATTGTTTCTAACACCCACCTTCTAACACCAATAATTGAGTTTTCTTCTATTATCTGCGGCCTGGTAATGTCACATTCTGTGGACGATTTAATAGAAATATTTGAGTGGCATGGAGATGTTCGAGGTGCAACGGTTCCACACATGATACATTTCCTCGATTTCGGCCAGTTTTCGTAAGTGCAAACTGAACAAGCCCATTTGGCGGGTTTTGATTCTGATTCATTTATTCTTAATGGACGAAATTGCTCGTGTATATTATCAGCAGTAACTGGATATCTCGGTGAATGACATTCACAGCACTCTTTATTCTTTGGGAGATTAAGGAAAGTACAAACGTCACAAGACCATTTCAAACTGTTTTCATTGATACAAGGACCAGCGGCATTTGTCGGTGATGGTTCGTTCTTATGAATACGAAATATATCCTCACCAAATGATATTGGTTTCGCTCCTCGACACATAGTGCATTTCAAGGCATTAGGAAAATTTTCGTAAGTGCAATATTCACAAGTCCATTTCGGCTGCGAAATCAGATCTTGGCTCATCACGATTCGTTCAAGGTGCACTATGATCACTTTAATTAAAGGATAAACTGTACAAAGCTGAGAATGATAATAGTGTAACAAACGATATAGGCTCTTTATCTTAACGAAAACAACAAATCTCTCAATCAAACACTGAATTCCCCAGACAGAACTATGGGATAATAGTTTAACTGGTTTTCTCAACATATAAACGAATGTAAAGCTTCTTGGTAAGTACGAAGTTTATGGCCTATAGAATATGCCAGCCGTCAAGAGGATGTTGGACTATAATATAATTCCATACTGTCCAATCATTACACAAAAGGGCACTGTTATCAGGTCGGTATTATCGTGCTACTTTAACTCATCGTGGGCTGAATCTTAAGTTGAGAGAATTACAGCAGGCCCTTTATTTCATTTTGCTATCTCTTTCCTTCAGCCAGATGTCGAATCTACAACAAACATATGAGATTATCAGATAACAGAAGACACCATTATATCCTTTATGCAAAATAAACATCAATTACTGTAATAAAACGAACTAGAAGTACTCTTCTTACTGTGTTAGACACAAAACAAAAAGTACAATTGTCAATAAAGACCATTTTAACAATGACCTCTATTCCATTAATAACTGAACCCAACTATGCAATTTTAAATAGGTGCCAAATATGCAACATGTTGACAATTGAAGGCATACGAACGCATTACTATTCAAATCAAATGAAATGCGATTAAATACGAAAAGATTCAAATACAAATGTCAAAACTGTAATATCATACCTTCAATTACACTTGTTTCTAACCATATTCAATCTAAATAAGATCGCATCCTCTTCTATCAATTTATTACTTCCTAAGAATTTATTATATATGGAACCAGGTTATAATTGAGTTTGTTTTTTATTATCAACGATTATTTTGAATGAGGAAGAATTTTCTCTCAAATATGAAAACATTACGTCACGAGTCGGCCATGTTTGTATACAGATTTTTCGTATCAAATATTGCAAAATAAAATGTTTTTATAAAAATTAAAACTATTGTTACTGCATTTTAAAAATAATTATTCTTTTATTGACGAAGTTACAATACGAACGTACAAAGATTGGAAAAAAAGATTCCATTACAACAGCTGACCTAATCAGCTGATTCAAGACACCATGATTGATTATTAAAGGTAGTGGGAAAATTCAAAAATAATACAGGTAGTAACTAAACAAACTTATATTTTTCTAGAGATTTTTCACCATTAAAAATGTTAACATCATTTTCTAAATCCTCTTTAGAGATATATTCTAATATAAGAGAATCACCATCGACAATAGAACCATCATCGACCAGATCCTTTAACAAAACACTGAGTTCTTCACTTAAAATTTCACCATTAGTGTTAAATAGCCTCAGTTGAGGTGCAGTCGGATCATTGTTCTTATTATCGACTTTCAATATTTTAGAAAACGCATCAATCGCCTTCCCAACATTGCCATTCTTATCAATAAATATAGCTTTAGTACTGCTGTAATCCTTGCCTTCCAAAGGTGGAGCTACAAGGAAATACATCCTTTCGCTGGTGGGAATATTTTTTGCACCTTTTGCAGAGCCTTTGATTTTCATTAACTTTATTTTATTAGCCAGTGCTCTATTCTTGGCAGCCTTCAATTTTTCCAGAACCTGCAGAATAAATTTAATTGTGTTAATGTATTTAAATTTTAATGCCTCTCTAACAAAATCTTCCTATATTCAGTAATACCATCAAATCGGTTTCAGCTTTGGCTTTTTTAAACTGCTCTTTAGGAAGCCTGTATTTCTCTCTTTTAGATAGACTTGGAGCTTTATCCAGACAACCATGATGCCTGTGCTGGAGACAAAAGTGTTTTTGACAACTGACACACTTCATTTCAAGAGGATCAGAATTCTGACAACTGTCGGAACTACATTTGAACACAGCAGCATCCTAAAACATATTAAAATGGATCATTTTATCATATAATTCTTGATTAAATTAATTTAGATACTTTTTCACAAACACTAAAAGACATAATGAACATGAAACAATTACTTATTTATTTTGTAACTTACTTTTTTATTTTCAACCACTACATTATCAGAAACTTCAGTGCAACTATGATTGAATGGTTGTGCATGATCTTTACAAAAGACCATATGACAATAGGAGCATTCAATGGGTAAAAAGTCAAGTGTTTGACATTCTTTAATATTACATTGCGAGCCTAATTCTGGAAATTCCATTTTCAAATGATTTAAATTTGGTACACAATAACTCAGAAATAACCTACCTTGACACAATCGATTTACTAATTAACAGAGAAGAACAACGCTTCAACAGACCGCCGAGTAAAAAGATGGATCGCTTTATTGTACGTCATCGGGGTAGCCCTATCTGATTATTTAGCGTCACTTCATGCTATGGCTAGTCAGACGATGCTACAGACGTAGTCTTTTGTCTATACAGGCATAATTAAGATACATATCTTAGGGGAATATATGCAAGCTCGGGACCGTGATTTTATGTCCCTTCCGAAGGAGGCGTAATCAAAGGTCGTTTACTGACTTATATAATATCCAAATCTGCCGGTCTGCGAACCCGGGATCTTGGACATAGAACATTGTTATGATACGCTATACATTTTAATGCTACAATAAAGGCAGGAGATGCATGTTATTATTCGGTGTCGACGTTACTAAGTTCGCGTCTTTTGTCCCGAAATCTAAAAATCAGAATTTATAAAACCATCATCCTTGGTGGAGGGTGGTAGCTAACGCTGAATGATGAACAACGTCTTAAGGTATTCGAAGATAAGATGCAGAGTAGAATATTCGGTCTAAAAAAATGATGAAACCTTTGGTGAATTTAGGGGATTACAAAGCAGAATTGCAAAACATGCACCTTGTTAATACTATTGAAGTGATAGTGTCACGAAGATTGAGATATGCCTGTAAAGTTGTTGGCCTTCGTAACGAACGAATTCCTAAAAAAGTTATTAATCACTTTGACGACTGAGAAGCGGCGCCTGAGGTGTAGATGGGAATGATTGCGTTAAGAGTGATCTGGTTTGGTTTTTAGCAGTGGTCCATGGAAGGAAATTTGTATGCAAAGTTGGTGGTATCGTCATCGAGCCTTTGAGTTGGACAGCAGAGGTGACTGTCTGCCACATGATCGTAAATAACAAACAAGTTAAGTCTACCTGTTGATTCACTTTGAATGTTACTTTAGAGCTTTGTTAAATGATATAGTTGTAATGTCAGTTTGTTTTTTCATATAAATAAGTTAAATTAAACAAAGAAAGAAATACATCCCTTAGCTAATATTTTATGTTTATACTGGAAGAAAGGTCATTACAAATTGAAAACTTGATTTTTGAAATTTAATTGTCAAGAGGATACAAGCTTGTGGCAGATACTTTTAACAGCTGTGAATCGACCCAATGGTATCTGAAGATCTTCCTCGGACTCACTCATCATCATAAGTATAAGTATCCATTATTGGGGGAGGGGGTTGAGCATGATCGCGCCCCTCAACAAAAATACAAAGCCATTTGCTGGAAAACAGTACTTTCTCAAACATTTACTTAAACCACACCCGTACAAAAGACCACCATTGACATTTAACAAGTATTTACTAAGATAAAGCATATTGAAAGTTGTTGACTATCTTTCTATCTGTACAAAACAACTCAAACCATTTGTTTTTTTATCGTAAACTCATAGATCCTCACTCCACTTCATATACTTAGGTTTATCTTTTGAACCTTACTCATCTTCCAGCTGTTTCTTAGGCTTCTCTTTTTACCTTTATCACTGAACTTGCCTCTAAGAATTATATCAGAACCATTTTACCATTGATTTTTAATGCGAGTCTTCTAAATTAAAGGTGTGAATGGACACTTCAAATATTTTTTAATTATTACTAGTATTTGAAATAATAAAATAAAACATAAGTGAAAAAAATGATAATGATAATACTGAGGAATCATGTAAAATATATCAATTAAAAGTAAAAGTTCCCTCAAATAAAGAATGTTGTTCCAGGCAGAACTAGTCCTCAGTGAAAAGCACAAAATATTATCAGGCTTGGCAATTGCTTTTTATTTAAAATTTAATTGCTGTTTCAGTAAAGCAAACAAAGAAGAAATTATTGGATAAGTTTGGAGTAAGGCGGGGTTAATCAACTTGATATCAAAGCTCATTTTAGAGGAGTGAAAAGGCCCTACAACTATCTCACCATCCTTGACTTATGGCCTCCACTTTAAGGCCTCGCTATTTTCAGAGCTACAATATCAATGCAAATATTTTTCTTATTTCATTTACATTACGCTTTGATGATAAAGGAACTAGGGTGGAAAGACAGAAAACCGATTGTTTAACACTTTGCAGTGAACTGTGGGACAATTTCTGACATAACTGTGATAAATCATAAGTTACATTTGAGCATGCAACTATTTGGATTTCGGGATATATATCATCAAACTCAGATTGAAAATTATAATGATTAATGATGCCAATACATTTATACATCATAAACTCCAAACAAAAATGAGTATCGCATCTTACTATGTGAAGAGGCTAGTTAAATTCTTTAAAAAACAAACCGAAATGTATCTGTGGGCAACTTTCTTTCATCGTCTCCTCTTCTTTAGGAAATGTTTAATCTTGGATGCGTGCAAGTTTTCATTAACTTTGCAAAAAATGGTGCATGTTCCAGAAACATTTATCAGAACAATTCTTCCAGAAGGCTAATTTAGATTTACATTAGACCATAATAATACTCTCATCTTCTACCTGCTTTAAAAGAATAAAGTCGTGTAACTTTCCACTATGAATGATATTGATTTAATAGATCCCGAAACAGGTAAACCTGAGATTATTTTACATTACAACAAACCAATAGGTGGAACTAACTCGTTCGATGAACTGTATCTTTACAAAAAAAAAACTTGAAGATGGCCTCTTCCTTTCTTCAAGGGAATGCTGGATTTAGCTGGCAAGAAGGCCAGTGTTCTGTTTAGGAAAACTAATGTAAATGAAGGCTCCAAGAAAGCATTTTCGAATTAGCAATGTATCTAGCCAAACCATTAAATAAGGACGAGCAAATATGCAGATTTCCATGCTACTCTCAATGTCGATAATTTCAGTTTTCGGCGAAATGTCTGCTGAGAACCAACCTTCTGCTCATCAACACCTACACCATTAAATTGAAATACAAGTGAAGTATGTCATATATTTGTAAAATCCTCAATGTCACAAACTCATCCATCATGATCTTAATATCGCATATGACACTGATTTTGCCCAAATTAGATACCTGACAAGCTCCATACACACTTGAATCCGCTAGTCTCTCAACTTGCTTCCCATACTATTTCTGATAACTCTCCGAGGCGTCTGAAAAGAAGAAGGCCTCGAGACCTTCTACTATTAAACTTCATTGCAGTGCTACCGATGGGTAGTTTCTCCACAAGTATTTTTTGTTTTCATGTCATTTGTTCATATTAGCAAATTTACTTGTAATATTATTACAGTTGTAAATATCAATAAATTATTCTAAAAAAAAATTGATTAATATACATTTGATGTGATATAATTTACTGCTGGAAAAAACTGTCCAAATCAAAGCTGCATACATATTTAGTTTTATTTTAAATAAACTTATTTAACTTGCAGCATATTAAAGTGATAATATGATATATTATTCAATAATCGTTTTGGTTTTGTCATAATCACTGGCAGACTTAAGCTTGGTTTACATTGGTATAATTAGTATTAGAGTTCACACGCATACTTTTTTCTGAAGTAGTCTACTATGCTCATTTTGGTAGAGTAACGGTGTTCACGTTGACTAGTAATTTGAAAAGATAGTTCGATTTAACATGCATAATAATGAATATTTGGAACATAGAGATCATTAATACCAGCACCTGACTTTTTTATCTTGCCAACTTCTTGATTATAAGTTTATCTCAGATTTTTATTTTTTTGTTTTAATTCGGCAATATCAAAATTTTCCTTTGCCATATATTTTACGATTTCTTCGTAGGCGGCTGATCTCATTTCTCTATTTCTTTAATTAGGACTGACAATATTCCATATACATTCGTAATCCTTGTACAGTGACACTAATTTTATAGTTTCATGTTCCGTCCATTTCGTTCATACTTCATTTTCGTTTATATGGAATAAGCAAAATTTTATGTTAAACTTTTAACTAAAATGACCGAAGCACACAAGCAGCTAGGCAAATATGCACTCTCCTCTGCTAAAAAAACTTTATTTGTTTACATTGGTATAGTCAACAAACAAACCAATAGAGAAGAGTAAGATTATGGAAGAGGGGTTGGGATAGTCGAGTGTACTATTCCACAGGTGATATCCACTTTACCGTCCCCTACTACTATATGTAGAGTACTCTACTGTCACTGGCACAAGCTGTTTACTTTATTCCGGTATGAGAATAATAAGCACTCTACCACCAAACTCTGCAACTAATTATACCAATGTAAACCAGACTTTAGGGAGATAGCAAAAAAGATATCTGACACAATTTATCATGGATTAGGATTAGGAACCATTAATTTTTTTAAATAAAAAAAACAACTAAATAAAATGTAACATACATTTATTGATACTTAAGAAGCACCGAATTAACTAAATAAATATTTATACAAACAGCAGGACATTTTTAACCATGGAAAATACATACGTATTAGATCACATATTTACAAATATGTTAACAATTTTATAAAACAATTCAAAAAAACAAAAACATTCGATAGGCAGTTTCGTACACAGCAAATATGTATGAAAATATATAATTTGACAACACCAATTGCTCAGGACAATGAGATCAAAAGTCTTTTTTTGATTTTGCATTTATATATTAGTGTCCATTTTCTTTTTAATTATTTATATTATTTACAACCTGAAATAGTTTATTTACAATTGAAATATTACATTTTTATTTACAGTTCCACATAAATTATAATAAAATTTATATAATCAAGAATCATATATCATTCATAATACAAAAATATAATTTCAAATGTACAAAGTCTTTCATCAATATATTTATATAACAAGAAACATGCTCCCACAAGTAAAATTTAATTACCATTATTAAATATAACTTATAAATAACACAGCTGACATATTAAATATCATTAAAAAGCGAGTGATTTTAAGTTATAAAATTTTTAAATAATTAAAACAGCTCTAGTTTTGAAAAATAAATATTTTTATTATGTAAAATCTTAATTTTAACATTCAAAAAAGTATACAAGATATACATTGCAGACAACTTTTTCTGTGCAGTCATTCAACGGTCTTTAATAATATTCGGTCACCTCTTACGAAGAAACTTGGTCATCTAAACAGAAAAAAAATCATAAAATTAATAGAAAGAGAAATAATACCAGCCAAAGATAAAAATGAAAATAAAACTTCTCAACTATTTTTAAAAAATTGTTTTTTTTTTTTTTTAAATTATGTTTTTGACATGAACAGTCAACGTGAATGTGCTTAGTCTTCAAAAATACCAACACTATAAATTAACTGGGGGTGCAGTCATTAATAACACTAAATAAGGTTGACTTATTTATTATAAGTGGCGAAGTTTCAGCCTACAATATAGGACATCTTCAGGGCTAAGAAGGAAAACAGAAAAATTCTTCCCTTCTTAGGAAATTTTTTTTTCCTTCTTAGCCCTAAAGATGGGCAACATTTTAGGCCGAAATGTCAGCACTTATAATAAATAAGGTAACCTTAATTATAAACATTTTTATTTGAAAAGAAAAGATATGTCCAGGACCGGGATTCGAACCCGGATTCTTATTACTGATCCCATATGAAAAGACAGGATGTGTCTGGCTGAGAAGCGAGCCAGCTTAGCTCAGTAGGGAGAGCACCACGCTAGAGACGTGGTCGACCTGGGTTCGAATCCCGGTCCTGGACATGTCTTTTCTTTTCAAATAAAAATGTTTAAATATTATAACAATTAATAAAAATAAAATAAAATAAAATAACCTTATTTAGTGTAATTGGGAAAAACCACAATGCAAAGCCTTATGTTTCAAATCCAGTAATACACCCACTTACCAGTCGACGTTTCGCCTATTCAGGCATTATCAAGACACAAAAACAAAAACGACACTTGATATGTTTTGTGGATCAGCTGATTTTATAACCTTTCCAGCTGGTTGCGTATTACCTTCTTTTCAGTGGTATGTTGAACGTCTTGGTGGTGGGGTGCTGTCTCATGTTTGGGGCCTATTTGGGCTGTTGATCGTTGGGATGTATTGCACCTTTTTCTTCGAGATGTGATTCACATAAACTTTTTTTTTGTTTTTGTGCCTTGATAATGCCTGAATAGGCGAAACGTCGACTGGTAAGTGGGTGTATTACTGGATTTGAAACATAAGGCTTTGCATTGTGGTTTTTACCAATTGCATTATAATAAATAATAGTGTTTCTTTTTGAGTTTTTGGCTCTATTTTATTGATTTACTTATTTAGTGTTATTAATGACTGCACCCCCAGACAAATTATATCCTTCATTATGACCTTCCAGTCAACCATTTTCTTCTTATTATAAATTTATCATTTGCTTCATAAAAGTCTTTTTCAAAAATTAATTGTACTTCTATTAAAAACTAAATAACCATATTCTTTAATTAGTATCAGTTCCACAGGTTGCCGCTTAGAATTAAGTCACAACAAGTTCTAACTTTACATTCATTTCCTTTTTAACCCTAGTATGTCACTCACTAAGCTACCTCTTTTGTGCCATTCAGCAGAAAGTATGTCACTCACTAAGCCACACGCAGGTCCCCAGACTGGCATTGAAATATTCGCATTTTTCAGTTATTTCCTTTTTGTTCCTTCAAAATTACATTGATTAATGTCTTCACATAAAAATACAGGTTTGGAACAATTTTTTAATGAGTTTTTATGGAAATTTATGGACTTGCAATGAAAAATCCCGAGTAGGTCTCCCAGGCTCCCGTGTGGCTGTTAGGATTAATATATTTAAACACGGGCGATTTGCAAAAGCAAGAATGATTGCTTTAATCCACCCAATGGTTTAAATGTGTATAAGGAATGGATCCAAAGGGGAGTTTGGTGCCGGCTCGGGATTCTGGTTTAGGGGTTGTCAGGGCATGGGTCACTACTTAGCTCTGGGCACGACACCCACTATATTCCAAGCGGAAATATGGGCAATACTTGCAGGTGCCTTCGCTATGAAGGACCACAAGAATAAGGTAATCAACTTTCTCACTGATAGTCAGGCAGCATGCAATGCATTACAAAATGCAGTAACAAACTCCAGACTAGTGGAGGAATGCTGTCTAAGACTAGATGAACTAGCTGTACATAACAGAGTTAACATATTTTGGATCCCTGGGCACAGTAATATTCCAGGAAATGAAAGGGCCGACAAATTGGCGAAGAAAGGAGCAGTTATTGCTCCTATTGGACCAGAACCATGGTGCGGGGTCCCCCTTCCCCTGGCTAAGGATACAATTAACAAACTAGCCAAGAGGAAGGGCATAAAGACGCGTTGGAATAGAGCCAAGATAAGGCATACTAAACTTTTCATAAAGGATCCCAATAATAATCTTTCTGATAAAATCAAGAAAGAAGCCGCTCACTCGTCAAGAACCGACCTCAAAAGTATGATTGAAACCATCACTGGGCACTGCAAACTCAGGAAACACATGCATCATCTGGGCATTGAACAAGAACCTAGGTGCAGATGGTGCAAAGAGGAGGACGAAACCCCTTGGCACGTCCTCTTCGAATGCATAGCACTAAGTCGAAAGAGGACATTTGACCTTGGCCCCGGTGGATACAAGGAACTTCAAGAACTGAGGTTTAAAGACTATTTAAAATTTCTCAGAAGTCTAGACCTATGTTAGGGATCTTTAGGACTCAAGCACAGTGGGCCTTTTTAGGCCGAAGTGCATAGTAATAAGAGTCACACATAAATAATAATAATAATAGGATTAATATTCTCAAAAATTAAAATAATCGTGAATTTTAGTATGAAAAATAAAAGTGTAATTACCTATGGGAAATATTTATATTTCAGTAATCATTTCATAAAGAAATGAAGGTTTTAACAAACATTTTGAAGTATAGATGATATATAACATAACAGTATGTGTAAGTCTGTTATGCTATATCATCATGCTATGCTTTTTTTTATTATTAATTTTTTTAATAAGTTCCAATGCTCATAAGTTTGGGAAATGTCTCTAAAATCTTGTAAATATATTTAGAAGTTGTTAGCAAATTAATATGAAATGGTTTTACACTAACACTAAAAGACCCCACAAGTTCATTTAATTACCTAAAGTTTAAGGAAGAAATAGTTGGGGGTGCAGTCAATGAAAACATCAAAATAAGTATAACTTATTTTGATGTTTTCATTGACTGCACCCCCAACTATTTCTTCCTTAAATTAGAAGATACAGTCGACCAACTCTTCTCTAACTTACCTAAAGTTTATATCTACAGCCAAGTGGTTAAGTCTAATTTTCTCTAAAATGAGTTTCTTGTACTTAAGTAAGCGGAATCGAGTTATTTTCGTAGTGAATTAGGGGCTAAGTAAGGCATTGGCTTGAAAAGGAGTTAATGTTTATATTACAACTCCATTTCAAGCCAAAAACTACGAGAATGATACAATGCTGGTTATCTGAAAGCAGTTAACTCTCTCTCTCTGGGCAAAATCCAACTTAACCACTTATTCAACAGAGTCCTGTAGATGTATTATTGCATTAGTTGGCAACAGAGAAAATGAAATGTGAGAATATAAATTTATATATATTTAAGAACAAACTGGCTTAATTAATTATAAGAATAATTTATCATTTCAACTAATGAATGATAAAAAGTATGCATGAATGTTATAATTAGATCAGTAAACAGAATCTAGCGTGTGAACACGCTTATATACAAAAATCACATTAGTAACTTAACACTTTTTCTCTTTCTGATGATAAATTTGATTTTGTCGAGAAGCTGTCTAACATTAAAAAAAAAAAACCTGTACCACTACAACCCCTGAACGGGTCTGGGGTTCAGTACATGGTAGATACTGTACTGTTTCATGGACAACTGTTCTGCAATGAGGTGACTTATCCTAAGTCCCGCTCAACTACCAGATTTCTCCCTCTTATTTGGGTATCCTATTTTTATATTTTATAGAGGCTGGGTGAGCCCCAGGAGGGTCCTAGATCCCATATGATCCATCTCCCGCTGCAAACAGACTAAATAAAGGAACTGCCTGCAGCGGGATTTGAACCAGGATTTCAGCATGGGACTCCACTCCCTTATACTCGCTAACAACATATACTTATAATTTTTAAAAATTGCTTCATGAAACTAATAAATAAAATTGTTGACTATCTTGTCTTAATTAAATTAATTGTTCATTTAGTTAATACATTTCGTTATCGCATGTTATTGTCATAGAAATCATGCTATAATTTATTTACTTATCACATTTTAAAGCACATAAAAACACGTATTTCATAATATTACAACAAAGTTTTATTAGTTAAATAAAATTTTTATATAACAAGATTGAATGCATAGCAGATAGATGAAGAGATTGTGTATTTATTTTTATATACATAAAAATAAATATATAACATGTATACACACATATATGATTAATTAATAATACATGTATATCTATTATGAACATCACACCATGTAGTCAAGACATTGAGGTAAACCCATCTCATCTATTTCTTGTTCACTCTATTATTTTATTTTCTATACACATTTTATGTCGATGATGACCTAGAAATGATCTGATCAGGGTTAGCAAATATATCCTACACTTATGTTTTATTTACACTTTGTTGATAACTAGAGCCTCGTACAAACACAAGTTTTTCCAAACACAATTTTTTTTTAAATTGCACGAATATGTAAATAATAAAATTAAACTAAAAGAAAAGTTTCATAAAATAAATGAGAATGTTATAGATATGATGACTACAGGAGAAAAACAAGGTAACTCAATTTTTTGCTAAATATTCAGGTGTCCAAAAAAAATGACCTCGGAATCAGTTTCGTTATTTTTATTAAAGCCCATCGGATTGCTGATCCAGTCAATGATAATGAATAGGGATATTGCTAATTTTCTAATACATATATACTTTACCTAGCATTTATATTATTATGGAAATTTTTATATTTTACAATATTTAATGTAGTATAATTTCAAATAAATATTAATTCTTTTTATAATAAAATTAATATTAAAATGCTAGGCAAAGTAAATACAACAAAATTAGTGGAATCCTATTCATTTTCTCGCAGTTTAGTTTTTACCATTTACAGACATTGTTATAGAACCGTCATTTTTTTAGTGTTTTGAACAAACTATCGTGTCTGTCATCGGAAAAATCTATTAGAAACCACTGTTACCAATTTTAAAGAAAAAAATCGAGTTAGCTCGTTTTTCCCTTATAGTCTTCATATATTCATTTACAAAAATCCATAATTATTATATTCAAATAATATTAATTTTTGAAAGAATACTCACTATAATTCAAGTTCTTCAATTGTTCTAGATAACCTGTTGGAGTCAGCCCTTCGCCTAGCGGACCTCCTCAGAGCATCCGCCCGCCTGTATGGCTCGTGCCTGAGCCCTTCGAGGATATCTTCTAAGGCACCGTTATAAACCTCGTCCCTCGGAAGGACTTTCATCTCCTGGACAAGTCGTGACCTGCACTTCAGCTCGGCTATTACAGCTTCCTAAATTGAAATGAACACATTGACAATATTAGGTGCTGATGGTACAGCTACTTTCCTGTAACCTTATTCTTTATATGTTCCGCAGGTCATTAAGTCACAATAAGTTTCAGCTTTTCATTCGCTTCCTTTTTAACATTCTCGAAAATAAAAATAATCGTGAGTTTTAACATAAAAAAAATAGTGTTATTTTGGAAAATATATATATTTCCGTAATCATTTCAAAGTATACGTGATGATTTAACCCAAACAGAATATGTAAGTTGGTTGTTTAATCTATAAACAGTCAATAATAGTTACAATAAACAGTCAGTGGATTAATTTATTTTTAGTTTCGATAATATTAGAAAGGAAACAAATGAAAAGTCGTGACACTACTCGAAGTGACAACCTGCGGAACTGATACCCTTTAAATAAAATTATTTGCATGGGTTATATATTAAGCAACAAGATTAGTATTTTTATGCAATAGCTTATATAAAATGAAAAATATATAAGCAGTTATTTAAATTCACTTTATGCTGCTATGGTCAATCGGAAACTACAGTTGAAATTGTAAATTTTGCCTCTCCCGGGGTAATTAGGATAAGGATCTATAATGAGTACCTGATGCAATTTTACATCCCTCCCGAAAGATGGCTTAATCAAGGTTCTTTACCTCCGAAAAAATTCCAAAGCCATATACCAGGCAGCGAACCCACAATCTTGGGCATAGAAGGTTGTGATGTTAACCACTACACCACAAGTGACCCTTCTATCAATTTTTATCATAATTTTCAATGTCATAAAGAACATTAATTATAATAAGCTTGGGAATACACTAAACAATTTTTTAGAAGTCTCTGAAATCAATAATGTTTCAAAGTATTCAGAATCATCATAACTATGATTTATTCTTAAAATTAGTGATGCCTCATTAATGTAGGGTACATAGGAAGAACCTATCAAACCACTATAATAGAACTACAATATGCAAACATAATTGTAATTGTCTGGGAGTCCTTAAACAAAAAGTATGACTTATACACAAAAAAAGAAAGAATAAAAAAAGCTCATGAAGCTCCCGGAATGGCGCCCAACCATGCGTGTCATTTTTAGATCTTTTTCAGTTATTGAATTATAACTCTAAAACAGTGCTTTTAAAAGAGTTTTTTGGAAAAGAGTTTAAACTTTCCAATTCCGGAATTAAAGAACACTGAATTTTCCATCAGATAAGTAATTCAAAATATTAATTTTTTTTTTCAACTTTGAAGGAAATAGCTATTATAGGTCAAAATAATAGGGTGTATAAAAAAAATGACCGTTTTATCAAATTCCAGGACAATCCATTGTCCTTGACCAGTGCACTGTACGGTGTTGGTTTGAAAAATTTAGCAGTGGAGATACGACGTTGGAAAGGAAGAAGGGTTCCGGGCGACCATTAATGAATATTGATGATGTTCTGAAGGAAACTGCTGAGTCAAATCCGTCCACAAGTACTCGCGAACTTGCCAGGGAGTGTGCTGTGTCGAATCATCGATCAAAGAAATAATAATATAAATATTTGGTTAAAAAACGGTCATTTTTTTTTTTTCATTCATTATTTATTTTATAATGGCCAAAATAGTGTAAATAAAAAAAATACTTGATAAAATCATTATAATGATTATGATATGCATTGAATATCACAATTATTATATAATCAATGTTTCAATGTAAGAATAATAAATACAATATTTTTTTTGCCAGGTCCTTCAGGAACACGAAACAGAAAAACAACGTGATTATAATAAACCATGCAGCATGCTTATTACTTAATATTTGACTTATTACTTAACCTTTTTCTACCTACGGCATTAGAAGGTGGGTTTACTATATACAATATTCTAGCCTTCGATATTTGCACAATGAAATGTTTTAAGAATTGAATACATTTCGATCTTCCACTGAATTCAGAGTATAAAAGAAACAATTACTAGTAAAATAATAATCAAAGTCTTGGATTACATAAATAAACATTACTTTATTAGAAGGGAAAGAACCACAAACTAAAAAGTTATAAAAACAGTGCATGGTTATAATTTTAAAAACTTGTAGAAAACAATCATGCATTTTATGTTTTTCTATTTTTTATTTAATAAACTACAACACAAATTTTAACAACTTGAAAACTATTTTTCATATTTACCTTTACATGATCCTATCACCTCATGGAGACCAAAATTGTGAGAAGTTTGAATTAATAAAGGAATTAAAAAAGAAAAAAACAAGAGAAAATAAGTTCACAACTAAATGTTTTAATTTTTTATAATTATTGGTCATTTTTTATGAGTTATAAATATTTTTATTTTTTAAAGAGAAAAGATAGGCCCTCGATCGGGATTTGAACCCGGAACCTTTGTCTCACCGTGACATTGCTCTGCCAATTGAGCTATCCAAGGCCCCTCCCGGTCGAGAACAAACCTTCTCTCTTTTAGATCCTATAGCCCCAGCGTGCTCCCGCCATTTTAGCGATGAATACGCAAGGATGAAGTTCTTTGAACATTAATTTTAATTTAGTTTTAATTTAAAAAATTATAAATAATAATATGACGTAAGTCAATAAGATCCTCAATTAAAATTAATGTTCAAAGAACTTGATCCTTGCGTATTCATCGCTAAAATGGCGGGAGCACGCTGGGGCTATAGGATCTAAAAGAGAGAAGGTTTGTTCTCGACCGGGAGGGGCCTTGGATAGCTCAATTGGCAGAGCGATGTCACGGTGAGACAAAGGTTCCGGGTTCAAATCCCGGTCGAGGGCCTATCTTTTCTCTTTGAAAAATAAAAATATTTATAACTCATAAAAAATGACCAATAACTACAAAAAATTATAAATAATAATATGACGTAAGTCAATAAGATCCTAAATTAAAATTAATGTTCAAAGAACTTCATCCTTGCGTATTCATCGCTAAAATGGCGGGAGCACGCTGGGGCTATAGGATCTAAAAGAGAGAAGGTTTGTTCTCGACCGGGAGGGGCCTTGGATAGCTCAATTGGCAGAGCGATGTCACGGTGAGACAAAGGTTCCGGGTTCAAATCCCGGTCGAGGGCCTATCTTTTCTCTTTAAAAAATATAAATGTTTTAATATTCAAAGTCCTTAGTTGGGAAAAATGTTTGGAGGTTTTATAGAAAAGTTTATATATTTGTACTACTACAACCCGTGAACGGGTCTGGGGTTCAGTACATGTTAGAGACTGTACTGATTCAAGGACATCGGTTGTGTAGGGAGGTGATTTGTCCTAGATCACGCTCAACCGCCAGATTCCCCTTATTTTGGGTACCCACTTTATAGAGGCTGGGTGAGCCCCAGAAGGGTCCTAGATCCCATATAACCATCTTCTGCTGCTAATAGACTAAATAAAAGTCTTGCCAGCAGCGAGATTTGAACCAGTATTTCCGGCATGACAACTTAATGCTCTACCACTGAGCCGCTCCCCTATAAAAAGGTTTATCTAATGAAAATGTTGATTCTATGTTTTTAATTATTTATTTTGCAATATAATAACTCAGCAATATTAAATTTAAATTAATGAGGTTTTTTTTTTAAATAAGTGAAATAAATTACATTTTAAAATTTTTTTTCATTCTGATTTTTGCAGTAAGATAAAAATAAAAATGATCACAGAACATGATATAATGTTTTGTGATCATTTTTATTTTTTCATATTTCTCTTCAGTACCCCCTATATTTCATAAGTTAAAAATTAAAGAATCGGAGAGACCCAAAAATTCAACTGAAGTTTCTTAACAAGTTTTCTTAATAAGTTTTTAATTCTTAATTGAAACTGATAATCATTAATACTAGAAAGATGACTTTTTATATATTTCATCTAGATCTATAATAATAAGGCTTGGCAAACCTGAAGATTCGATGCCGATACCACCAATCTATGTTTACAAACTTCTGCCCACACACGACCACCCAAACCCAAACCCGCCAGATCACTCTTTACGCAATCCTCCCACCTACGCCTTACTACAACCCCCAGACGCTTCCCAGACGGTACAGCACTTATTAACATCTTAGGAATTCGTTTGTTACTAAGCCCAGCAACTTTACAGGCCCATCTTAATCTTCTTGACGCTACCACCTGAATAATATTCACCGGATGCATGCTTCGTAATTTCATGTAATGTAATGTAATCTTCTATCGATATTTCTTTATTTAGATCATCTAGATTTATTTTTCAAGGAAGAAATAGTTGGGGGTGCAGTCAATGAAAACATCAAAATAAGGATAACTTATTTATTATGTGCCGACGTTTCGGCCTACAATGTAGGCCATCTTCAGGGCGAATAAAACAACTTGCAGGTTAGGCCGCTCAGAGACAAGTCTCTGAGCGGCCTAACCTGCAAGTTGTTTTATTCGCCCTGAAGATGGCCTACATTGTAGGCCGAAACGTCGGCACATAATAAATAAGTTATCCTTATTTTGATGTTTTCATTGACTGCACCCCCAACTATTTCTTCCTTGAATTAGAAGATACAGTCGACCAACTCTTCTCTAACTAGATTTATTTTTATATAATTCAATTGGATAGTCAGTAATGCTATAATTTTTTTAACAATTCTCTTGCCTAATTCAGAGGTTTAAAAGAATATACAAACAAAATAAAAAGCTTGATCGATAACATTGTAAACATACTGAAATTCGACTATTATTAATATAATTTTTATGAATAATTTGCTATAAGCTAATAATTAATAATAAATGAAACATATGCTAATTAGAATTAATATTCAGCCATTAATCACCAAAGCAATGTTAGTGCGTATGATAATTCATGCTGATTATCACTATAAATGAACAATATTTATTAAAATTAATTATATCATTGTTAGAAAGGGGAAAAAAAAGGAAGATTGAGAAAAAATGTACCTGTATTCCCTTGAACACCTTATCGCCTTCCGGTTTTTTCTGATTCTACATAAAGTGCACACAATCAGTCTACCACCACCACCACACACGTTAACATTAACACTATCTACTCAATAAGATTGTGCATTAAATACAACAATTAATAAAAGTGGTAAGTTACACTTATTTACAATACAAGCAACACCAAAACAGAAAACATTATAAACACCAAACTGAAAGTAAATACAGCTTATAAGACAAAGTGATACAAATAAAATAAACTAAGATGAAAAATATAATCTTCAAAATATAAAATAATCATGCATTACTAAGATGAGTAATTATATTATTTATGTTTTTTAAAATAAATAACTTTATTTTAAAACTTATTGTAACGAAATTTTATAATTTTATTTGGCTGAATTACTAATATCCTAACGTCTATAAGTCCCCTGAAGTTACCCCATCGTTCCTGACATTTTCTTAAACAAAATCTTCATATAATCTCGAATCATCCCTTACTATAACTACTGTAGTGTGGTATACAGGGTCCTCTCAACAGTTCTTGAAATTAGATCAAAGCGAATACTGAACTGCTGTCCTTCGTCCTCAGTACCCCGAGGCCCTAAAACACTGTGATCGCAGTCGACTCCAAAACATGGAAATGAGGTACCTGAGGAAAATAGAGGGGAAGACCAAAAGGGACCAGTTACAAATCAAGACGATAAGGACTGCACTCAAAATTGAACCCCTCAATCAGTTAATTAAAAAAGACAGCTCCGATGGTTCGGGCATGTAATGAGGGTGGATGACTGCCGCTCAGCGAAGAAAGCTATGGAGGTTGAACCAACAGGAAAAAGAACCAGGGGAAGGCCGAGAGAGTCCTGTTCCAAAGGGAAGAATAACCTCCAAAATATCCTGGAAGAAAAAGGGATTGAATAGCCAGCCGGAAGCCAGGAGAGCAGCCCTTGACAGAGACAGGTCGCGATCCTTATGCAAAAATCTCTACACTACTAGGTACAATCAAAATGTACTTTATTTTTTTTTTTTTGGCAATGTTTATTAACCTAAAATTATAGAGGGGTTCTGTTTGTTTGTTTGTTCATTTAACGTCACTTTATGCTGCTATGGCTAATCGGACGATGCTACAGTGGGAGCTCTAAATTTTGCCTATCCAGGTTTAATTAGGATAGGGATTTTTAACGAGTACCTGACATCGTACAGGCTCGGGACCCCCGTTTAACGTCCCTTCCGAAGGACGGCGTAATTAAGGATTTTTTACTCCCTTAAAAAAATCCTAGGGCCACCTGCCGGGATACGAACCCGCTATCTTGAGTTTAGTAGTTTGTTACGCTAACCACTAGACCACAGGTGACCTTATAGTGGGGTTCTTGAAAAGCTTAACCAATCAATATTTTTATCTTTGAGAGATTTTATATTTCAATATTCAAGGAACCTGTACTTTTTTAAAATAATTACACAAAGAGAGCGCATAATCCAAATTAATTTACCAATACAGCTACAAATTAAAGTTAATAGTTAATTTAAGAAGCAACAAATGTAAAAAATCAGTATCTTTATTTAAAATTGTTCAGCTTTTTTCGACCAAGGAGACAAAACAGTCAGTGATGAAAAGTGATGAAGTAATAGATATTTTGGAGTATTTTGAGTCATTTTAGAGTCTAATTCTTTTTTCTCAATTATTTTATTTATCTTCCCCTGGAAAAGCTCAGGTATTAACATTACTTAATTGTAAAGTGAATAGCTATATTACTAATAAGTAATAAAATATGAAATTGTATTATAAATAACTCATAGCTTAACCCCTTAACGCACAGTTTTTTTGAAAAAAACTGGCCAAAAAAAATCAATTTTTTTTAATGTAAAAAAACAAACTTTAGAACATTGTTTTGGCAAAAAAATAAAAAAAATTCAAAATTAATCAAAATTTTTAGTTTAATTTTGGATTTTGATCGACATTGCAGAAAAGAGCCGAATATTGCAATGCTACACGTCCATCGACTTTTTTATTTTTCGTTTCGAATTACTATTTCGTGAAAAACATTTTTATCAGTTAAAATATTTATTTATAATTTTTTTGCAAATTTGCGTATTCATATTCAGATTCTGAATCGCTCATTTTTCAATATATATTTTACTAAAATATAACATAAAATAAAATATAATAAAATATAATAATAATAATAATTTGAAAATGAAAAAAACATACCAATTGTATAAATATCCAATATACCCAATTTTATTTTCTGTAATCACAAAATAACTGACTGTCTATAAAGATACACTTATCTTTGCATGTTTACAACACTTAGGTAACTATTGAACTAAACTATAAAACAACAGAAACAAGTGTTTGATATTTCACGTCTAAATAGTAAAATAAAAGATACAATGGCCTTTATATAAATTCACGAAAATACTACGACGGATCGCAGTCAGTCGTCACGAGTACAGAAATGCAAGAATGCAAGGTATTATGAAGGTATTATAGCTTACAATCCTATGTAAATGATAAATATCAATAACACGATTCTTTTTCTTAGCTTTCACATTGTTATTTTCAATTCTCGAATATATTCGAGTGTGAAAAATTATAGCACCATCAAATACAACACCGCTCGAATTATCTCGAGTGTGCACAGTTTGGCCTGTTTAGCGCGCTCGAATTAACTCGAGCGTGCAAGTTAAGAGGTTAATGCATTTTTCATTTGACTCAATAAATAGTAGGGAGCGAGCAGCTCAGCAGATAATTAAACTATATATTGGCATTGAAGTTGGTCAACTTTTCTCTTGGAAAGGTAATTAAAGATTCGGGGATCCAGACCGAAGGATAATCTAATTAACAAATCAACGCAAGTATTGGGATTTGCAGATGATCTGGACATAGCAGGAAGATCCCTCAACCCAGTGAAGGAGGCTTTTGAAGCACTAGAAAAATCAGCGGTATGCTTGGGCCTAAGGATAAATTTTGACAAAACGAAATACATGAGTACCCAACCAGAGGAAGGTTGGGGAAGGAGTTCAGTCATTTATCTACCTTGGATCCCAAGTTAACAACAAAAATGACATAAAACAAGAAATAGAGCGGCGCATTCTTTCCGCAAACCGCACATACTTTGCACTCCGGAAGTATATAAGGAGCAGCTTATTGTCCACCAAAGTCTCTAAAACTAGAATATACAAGACGCTTATCAGACCTGTGCTTACGTATGGTGCGGAATGCTGGACGATGACGAAAGCCCAGGAAGAAGCCCTTTTGAGATTCGAAAGGAAAGTGCTCCGCAGGATATATGGAGGTGTCTTTGAGGTAGGGTTCCTGCAGAAGATGAACAAATACCGAAATAAGCATGATGTATAAAGACGTCATGAGAATGAACCAGGGCGATATCCCATTAAAAATGATGCCCGACCAAGTGTATGGTACAAGGCGAGTAGGACGTCCCAAGCTTCGTTGGGAGGATTGTGTGGCTGGGGACTCCAGAATGCTACTTGGACTGAGAAATTGGAAGACAGTTGTGCGCAATAGAGAGGATTGGCAATTCTTTGACTCATCATGTGGGTCATGATGCCAGATAAGAAAAAAAAATTGGCATTGAAGTTATGAATTTCATGAATATTTAAAGTTGTTCTGTTCCCTCCTTACAGGTCGGGTAAATGTTCTTTAAAATTGTGAAATATAAAGGCTTTTCAAAATGAAAACAAAGCTTCGCTGTTAATAATTAAAAAATAAATTGTTAATATTAGAATTCAATTGGAAAAATCAACAAAACAAAGTCTTAAATCTTAAATAAAAAAAAAAAACAGTAAATTTTTCACCAATTCGGACATCATCAGGATATACCTGTACCACTACAACCCATGAACGGTCTTAGGCTCAGAACATGGGGACTGTACTGTTGTGCAGAGAGGTGATCAGGTTTACCAGGGCGATCTGTGGTCTAGTGGTTAGCGGAACAAACTACTAAGCCTAAGATTGCGGGTTCGTGTAGCCCAGCAGGTGGCCCTAGGATTTTTTAAAGAGAGTAAAAAATCCTTGGTTACACTGTCCTTCAGAAGGGACGTTAAACGGGGTTCCCGAGGCTGTACGATGTCAGGCACTCGTTAAAAATCCTTATCTTAATTAAACCTAGATAGGCAAAATTTAGAGCTCCCAATGTGGCATTGTCCGATTAGCCATAGTAGCAAAAAGAGACGTTAGATGAACAAAAAAATCAGATTTACCCCCAAATTTATAGAGGATATCCAAATTAGAGAGGCTGGGTGAGCCACAAGAGGGTCTGTAACTGCTGCAAGGTCTATCTGTGGCTGTTAACAGATTAACTAATTCATCTTCCACAGCCGGATCTAAACTCAGGGCCTTCCGCATAGCAACTCAACGCTCTACATGCTGAGCTGCAGGATATCACGAGATACACCAAAACAAAATTCACACCAATGAAGATCAAATGAAGCACATCTCAAATCAACAGTCAAAAAGACTCATCAATCAGAGACAGCAACCTCACTCCAAGACGTTCAACAAAAAACTACAAGTTGTTTAGAGACTTAAGTAAGGCTTTGTTTTGTTTTTTATAATCCCAATTGAATTCAAATACTTATTTTAAGTATCTTTAAGAGTTTTTACTTATTTTTATCGAATAACTGTTCATAATTAAGCTCTTGAAATAAAAGAATTGGAAGACATTAAAAATGAAGCGTTTAGGATCAAAAGCGGATATCTCCAAATTTAAAAAATTGTTCCTTTCACATTTTCCACCAGCTTAGTCAAGCAATGCTTTATGCTTTCAAAACTTCAGGTTCAGAACCGGCCTGAAATCATGTGAAATAAGGTGGCATAGTGATATGCTAGGCAAAATTGATTGACTACACTAGTGAAAAAGTAAATTTCTGCAATTTCGGAGTTTTTTACTTTTGATCCTGAAAGCCTTTAATATACTACAGTAAAACCTCTATTATCCGCCACTCTCTGTTAACTGTCACCTCAGTTTGAGAAAAAAAAAAAAGATGTATATATATTGTTTGGTTGCTAGAGTCATAGACGCCGGCTAAGAATCGATCGTTGTGTCTTGACAACTTCGTTTTCTGTAATCTGTTCTTTACTCAAAAACTAGGCTTCTTTGCTCACATTTCTCAGAAATTAATTATCTCCTCATCTCTACCTTATGTAGCTTCAGCAGTTGAACTACCTTCAGTCTTCATTCTTGTCATATGGTTACTTCTCATTTTCTTAAAAGTGCGTACAATAATGTCGTAAAAAAAGATAAAGGAAGAGTTTAGATCTCGCTACTAAGTTAGAAATTGTAAAACGTTTACGAAAAGGTGAAAGTGCTTCAATCTTAGCAAAAATCTAAGATATTCCTCGAAGGACAGTTAATAATATAAAACGTGCGGGGGACCCCTTGAGTATGTCCTTTCTATTTAATCATTTAATGATTAAATAGAAAGGACATACTCCTTAGGGACATACTAAGAAGGGGCACACTACGTTTGTGCACGAAGAAAGAGCTAAACTCCACCTTTAGATTGATATTAATTTCTCAAGAGGGAAATCGATGTACGTAATTATTATTATTTTTAAAAAATATTTTTACTACATATGTATACCTTATTACCTTATAATAAGGTACGAGTTCATATATAACGTCGAATGTTTGAAATGATATATAAATATATATATACGAGACATATGACTCACTCCCTTATCCGTCTATTTCCCAAATCCGTCACCATCTTGGTCCCACACCCTGACGGATAATCGAGGATCTACTGTATTTATAAATTTTATTTTTTATTTTAAGATTCTTCAAAGGTGCAATATACTAACCACGCGACTCAATTTTATTCTAATGCTAAACAAACGCCCTATTAATATTGAATAGAAAGTATTATGTTTTGTTAGTAGTTTACCAAAACTTAAAGACAGATTTAAATAAAACCGGGTACTTCTCTGTTAGAGGGGTGCCACTACTGATAACAGTAGAGGATATAGTTGCAGAATTAAGTGCGGTTTAAGAACTGGAACCTGGTTAGATTCAACAAGATTGTCATTTGTTAATGCCATAAGATTTCTTTATTTAATATAAATGTTATATGTTAGGATAGAGATAGTCGAGGGTGCAGTCAATAAAAACACCATAATAAGCGCATATTTATTTATTGTGTGCCGACGTTTTGACCTACTTTGTAGCTCATCTTCAGGGCGGTGAGAGAAAACAGACAAAACAAAATAATTATAAAATTACATTACAGTACTAAGAAAATAATAATGTAGAGTAACATAAAAGTTGAACAAAATAGTGAAGGAATTTATTCATATTATTCCTTCACAATTTTGTTCAATTTTTCTGTTACTCTACATTATTATATTATTATTTTCTTGGCACTGTAATGTAATTTTATAGTTATTTTGTTTTGTCTGTTTTCTCTCACAGCCCTGAAGATGACCTATAATATAGGTCAAAACGTCGGCACAAAATAAATAAGTATGCACTTATTATGGTGTTTTAATTGACTCCATCCCCAACTATCTCTATCCTTACATTAGAAGTTCCAGTCAACTAATTGCTTCTCTAACGTAAATGTTGTATATTTTTAATATATTTTATTACGTCAAAACTCCGAAACAAGGGTGTTAATGTAGGAATGTAAGGTTCAGCAATCTTATCTGTGGCCTCGCTCTAAGTGAGAAGTACCAAAACTTTCCGGTCATTTTAATTAAGAAATAAACTGAATGAAGGAAGAAGTAAACCCAAGACATGCGAAGAACTTTACAGAAGAAAACGTAACAAACCTGGCTTTCAGCTTCAGAAAGTTGCCTCCTTCGTTTCGCAGCTTCTGCCCCCTTCGCGACTTCTTCCTGCCTCCGCCATTCATCATTCTCCTTTTCCGCCACCTAATATTAACTTTTTCCTTAATTTTTTTTCTAATAAATAACTGCTAACTACAACTACGCAATACAGATTTCTTTATAATTGTGTGTCGAAAAACACATGATTCAATAATAAAAAGTTACTATCAAAGTTCATCAGTGCCACCTTCATATTCATCCAATTATATTTTAAAGACTTTATTGAATATATATCCACATCCAGCTGTTCCAAAGCAAGAATTTGTTTACTACCTAGATTTTACCTAATGATTGATATAACATAAAAAAATTGTAAGCAATATGTAAACTGAAAAGACCAAGATAAAATGTAAGCTTTGTTAATTTTTAATAAAACATTTTAAAACACAAACACACACATATAAAAAATAATTAAAAAATATAATTCAAATATTAGTAGATTAAAAACGAATAACACTCAAACATAGATGTTTATAAGACACATCATATAAATAAGTTTAATTAATTATCTCTTTTTATTTTAATTATCAAATTTAATGCATTAATAAAATGATAATGAAATAAAGTGATGAAGTGAATTATAGAAATTCACAAAAGTACTAGTGTAAAATAACTTAAGAATGGAATAAACTATTTTATATTGAAGGGGGGGGGAATATAAGTTTTTAAAAACTGATTTAAATCAGAGGTTCCTAGACTTTTTTTCATAGACCATTTTCAAAATTTAGCTGGTTCCGGTAGACCCCCTGCAGCTTATATTTCTACCATATTCCCAAAACTCGACAAAAACTGTGAAGATTTAGTAATCATAAGGCGGTCTTACTCAACAAGATATAGCTATTTTAACAGAATAGGATTACCTAATTAATTATTGCAATGAAATAAACAAAGTGATGGCAAACTGAATCTAATAATTAAAACCATTTTTTTCTCATGCCGACGTAGAACCCCGTCGAGTCTCCCGTGGACCCCTGAGGGTCCACCTCGACCACTATGGGAACTAAGAATTTAAATTAATTAATTTAAAACTATTTCCGAACAATTTTAAAATAAAATACAACTAAAAGAATTGATAGAATAGAATAGAAAATGTTGTTTCTAAATATTAAAGTGAGAACTTAATATTAGAAGTAAACAGGCATTTTTCTTTTAATATCACAATATTATATTTTCTGAAATAGGCTTTTTTATATTTTCCAATTTAATTAATAACAAACCTTTCACTTTGTTTTGTGCAAAAAAGTTTATATAAATGTGTATATATATATATATATATATATATATATATATCTTTTTTTTAAAGGAAGAAAATGGCCCGGGTAGAGGAAAAAAATTCTCTTATAAAGGGAGAACTGTCTTCTTATCACTCATCTCATTCGAGTTATTTGTATCTGTGTTAATTGTTTTTCTCTTGTTAATTTTGTTTATTGTCTATTTAAATTTCTGTATTGTTTATTAAATTTAATTTTGTGTTTTTGTCTTATTACTTTTGTAGGTATGGGGTCAATGAAGAAGATCACGCTATGTAGAAGTAATAAAAATGCTAATAACGTTAACGTTTTATATGAATTCACAGTTAAGTATAAATTTTGTGCTGAATACGATAAACATCAAATAAAAGAAGTAAATATAAATCTAACACAAGTACCTTAAAAGATTTGACGAATCGGACGAAAAATGAGAAAAACGTAGTAGGATCAGTCGTACGAGGACATTCGCCAAAATACTCAGCCGTCTCCCTGAAGGCAGAGAGGGCTGTGGACAACTGTTGTTTCAAATCTACAAGGGAGCCTTCGGAATTCATAAGGAACTCGCCGAGGACTCCGTCGATTCTTCCACAAGACTCCCTCCTCACTGCTTCCATACCTCGTTCTAGCTCCGAGACGTCACTTGTCAGGTTTTCTAGTGATACTATAAGTACAAAAAAAAAAGTAAAGTTAAATTAAGCCAAACAAATAAGTTCTTAACCAAAGAAGTAAATAAATAATTCTAAACAAAACACTTCAAATATTAGTGTAATTATAACAATTTAAGATTAAGAACTGTAAGTTAAGAAGATTTGAGGATGTTTATACCATTCAGTAAAAATCCTACAGTAATGTTGGAAGGATGTGATAAATGAAATAAGCCTCTGATAGATTATTTCTTTAGTACTTTCTCATTAGAGGAGCGCCAATGTTGATAATATATACAACAGTGAACAATATAGCGATGTTGTGGCCGTTTTGAATTTATTATGTATAGATTTTCTCTTAGCCATGTTTATTGTTTTTCATTTATGAAAAAAAATTACACTTTAAGTAATAAAAACCTTTCAATATGTGAGGGAAGCTTTGTTAGGTTTGTGTATGTTTTCTGTTTACCATCTTTGTCATTTTTTAATTTATAAAACATTTTGCACATTAAGTACTAAGACCGTCAACCAATTTTGTTAACCCAGAAAACAGCGTGCATGAACAAATTAAAGACAGAATGTGGGGAAGTGCCGTGGGTCAAAATAAGAACGATTGAGGAACCAATAGAGAGTATTTAGGACCCTATCTAATTGAATTTATGTTTCAAGAAAAGTAAAAATTGAAGGACTTATTTAAGGAAATGTTAAATAAATTGGCCTGTATATGTAATTAATATAAATGATATTTACATGTTACTACTATAGAAATGAAAATGCCATTTTAATAAATAAATGTTATACATAGGTGATAGTACTGTGATCAAAAAGTAAGGTGAAATTGTCATTTAAAACTCCCAGGTATTAGGAAGGGAGGTAAATTTTTTTCCTAGGTTGGTAGGACTGTCATAAGGTCTGTTTGTCAAAAGGTTTGATTATCTCCGAGTTACACTCGTTTTTATAAACAACCAAAAGTGAATTTTTCGATTTTTACAAAGGGTGATTTTGTTGAGCAAAAAATCAAAAAATTCACTTTTGGTTGTTTACAAAAACACGTGTAACTCGGAGATAATCAAACCTTTTGACAAACAGAGGCTTGGCGAATGTTATAGACAGTCCTACCAACCTAGGAAAAAAAAATGTACCTGGCATGCTAATGCCCGAGAGTTTTAAATGACAATGTCACCTTACTTTTTGATCACAGTAGTATATCAAAGAATGTCAAAACTCCTAAACAGAGGCAATAGTGTCGGAAAGTAAGGTATGCAATGTTATCAGTGGCACTCATCTAACAGGAAAGTACCATTTCTTTTATTAATATCCTAGTATTTTAGTTAATAATTTAAATTTTTTTCCCATCAGTGTTTTGTTTTATAAATTTTAAAGTCTGTTATCTTAAATTGGTCTTTGTATACTGTAGATGCAATTTAATACAGAAATAGATCAGGTATGAGGTCAATGAAGAAGATCACACTAAGTAGAAGTAATAAAAATAAGTTCTACAAATAAATGTGATTTTCATTCCGGCCAAGGGCCTATCTTTTCTCTTTAAAAATAAAAATATTTAAAACTAAAAAAAAATTGACCAATAATTATAAAAAATTATAAATGTGATTTTCATTGGCCAATTCCTTCATAAATGAACATCTTAAATCATTTAATGTTATTGAATGTAGCCTTTGACTAAATGCTGAGTCATAAGATAGGAATACCCAATAAAATGAAATTACATGATATATGAATAAGTTAAAAAAAAAAAGAAAGAGAGTAGACATACTTGTAGCAGCCTTTTCAATATACAGCAGCTCTTTTTCAAAGTCATTAAGTTCTGGTATTTTTAAACGGATTGTGTCGGCGATGTAATTTATTAGGCTTAGTTTTTTATCTGCTGATTTCATATCGACGAGCGAATCCAAAGACTGAAGCTTAAAACCATAAGCTGGCCCACGTTTTGCAGAATTGACGTAGTTACCTATAACACATATCTCACATATAGACAGAATATATAATATATATACTTTTTTGTTAATCAGAAAAATTGTAGAAATGCTATTTACCAAATGCTAAGACTACTTCCAAGACACCTTTAAGTTTTTTCGAATTTCTCACAGCCACAGATGCAGTTCTAAGAACTTCCATTTGCTAAAAAGAAAACATACATCACAAGACTTTAATTTATCAATTCTCAACTTCAATATAGTTCTTAAAAATTAACTTTAGCATAACTGGGAAACCAATAGATTCCAAATGTCAGTGTTAAATAATTATAAAACTTAAAATAAATTACTTCTTGATCAAAAATAACATTTTTATAATAATATCTACATTTTTTGGATCCAGTCGTATAGGATGCCATATGGTGTTGAATTTAATTTGAGTATTTTAGAATGAGCTCTATTTGCTTTAAATATACCACACATTCATAATATATATATATATATATATATATAAGAGGTAAGAGCATTGTGACAGAAACACCCAGAACCTATCAATCATAATTGTATTCCACTGTGCCAATACAAGACCACACTCCGCAATAATCACACAGCAAAAGTTAGAGCAACTTAGCTTGCATTACATACATGATACTCTTCGAACCTTACACCATAAGACTATTACTAATTGCAGTCCCTCCACAACTCCCTCAATAGGAAATCATTCGCTGATGAGAGAGATGTAAAAACAGTTTTTCCCTTCTAAACTTCAGATGTTTTACAAGATTAGAATAATAAAATTGTAGAAAGATGGCAAAAGATCATTAATAAAGCTGATGAATACATTATTAAACTAAATATTTAAAAAATTTAGTAATAATACAATAATAGGGTGAAAACAATCTACGAGAAGTAGGGATCACAAAGGAGGACATAGAGCTTAAGAAGAAACTTAAGAAGAAAAGAACACCAGAGTTTCCAACAAAAGTTAAAGCTAAAAACAGGCAAGGTATAGACAGAGGCGAGGAAGGAACAACATAGGAAATTAAAAAAAATAGGAAATGGGCAAAAGTTAAAGTCCAAGCAAGGGAAAGGAAGAGGCAGTTGAAATAGCCTGGTCCGTAGGTGGCAGAGAAAAAAAAATTACTACAATAATATTAAAATTATTTATAAAAAATTAAAATAATAAAATTAATTTTATGTCAATATTCTTTTAACTCTAAAGTATTTCTTGAATAACTTACCGGAGCAATAAATTGAACATTTTCTTTAAAGCTGCCAATATAATGGAGAATACTTAGTTTGTTCGGAAGGTTGGTGATCTTATTCAGCTCCAAGAGAAGTCGATCTTCTTCTGTTAAAACAGAAATATCCTTCTTTTCTTCTAAATACTTTTTATATTTCTTTGCCTGAAAATTTAAAATAAAAGTAAGTTTAAAGTAGATTTTATATTATACATGATTAGGATTTAATACTACCCAATAAATAGTATTGATACTATTTGGCCTGTTTTCAAATCAAGTATAAAATAAATAAATAACCTTAATAACCTTAATAAAGGTTAACATAGTTCCTTTCAAAACATACAGGTATCAGCACTATCAAGGTTTGAAGTCATAATTTGTGTTACTTATATTAATTTTTATATTAAACATATCAATATATTAATATTAATTAATCAATTAATAATGCAATAATATACTTAAATAATCAAGATAAAAGTCTTACCTCAGATTCCGTAGGGATCATCTTCATTAAAATTTCTACAGTTTCTAAAGGAATTTGTTTCAAGTCCAGCGAGTTCACAGCCTTTGAAATTTCTTCTATACCAAGTCCAATCTTACGTTTAGAAATAGCTACGGAACAAGTTATAGTCACATTATTATTATTATATTGTATTATATATTTAATTTGATAATTATATGAATTTAATAATGCAAATTGATTGAGCTCTCTTACCTATATTTCGTAACCTATTATGCTCCAGAAGAGATATAAGGTCAGACTTTTTAAATCTTTTACTGGGCATAGTTCCCAAATCGGTTTGGGACGTCTCTCGTGGACCTCCGACTTTGAATTTGTCTTCAAAATCAGAGAAGTCTATTCTATTGAATATCCTTCCATCGTCTATTTCACAAAACACAGTCCCTCGTACCTGTAACGCATAAGAGAAATTTTTAAATTATTTAACTAATTAAGTGTTTCTTTGGTGATAGTGTATTAGCCGGTCCCCATGAAATCTTTCTCCTTATCATATCATCTTATCTTACCCCCAGTAACTTCTTCATATCACTCGCCATTTTCTTCCTCATATCCATTAATAAGAATAACAAGGTAGCGGTTATCAATGTTCAGGTTTTAAACAATGTAGAATAACAGTCCCTGCGGACCGGCTAATATACAAGTTCTATTATTAACTGTTAACACGGCGAACATACCTGGTTAGGCCTCATCGCAGCCCAGTTGAGCGTAGGAAGCTTGTTCTTGGTCTGGACTTCCCTCTTGATGGTCATCGCACCAAATGGCGGTGCCATGCTGCCCGGAGGCGGTGGCGGGGGCGGTGGTCCAGGAGGGGGGCCTGGAGGAGGTGGACAAGGAGGGGTGTTGGTGGGTGGGGGCGGGGGAGGAGGCGGAGGCGGTGTCCTCACGGGCTCACTCACTGGAGTTGAAGACGCAGATGAAACTCCGCTTGAACCTACAAGAAATAAAAAATAAAAAAAATTAAATAGGTAGTGAAGACTGCAGACAAAAGTCAAAATTCTGTAATAACTCTGTTCTTTTTTAAATTTCTAAATCAATTATAGTCTGAATTATTTAAATTTCATAATTTTTAAATTGAAATTTTTAGCATTAGTCTGGTTTTCACATGTACTTACATTCCAAATAATAATTATATACATTTTCAAGTTGTTTATATATTAATCAAAACAACTGGAAATATGATGGGCTGTACAAGTTCAATACAAAATAACAGTATAGCTTAATTGAAATAATTGGGGGAAAACAAAATTTTAACTAGTTATTGATGTTTAAGTTATTTTTAATATGGATTGCACAATTATTAAATGACCATTTTGTTAAATATTATTACTCTTACATGAATCCAATCCTAAATTCAAACTAAAGTCGATTAAAACAATTGTTGTAAAATTTAAACAGTTGATTAATTGTATAACTCATACACAGGCCACTACATGTCGCCAGACTCGCACTAAACTTTAATGTTTTCACTTTAAAATAAATCAGATAATTTATTTAACACAATTAATTCTTTTTCAATATTAGTTTTATTCCTTAACTTAATTATGATTGAAAGTGTAATATCAAGCCGACAAACCATGTTGTTTCTGGCCTACAAACGCGTGACAATTTAGAAAACTACCTTTTACGAAATCGGATGAGGGGATAATGAGGTGTGGTGAGCATGTATGAAATGTAATTTATTAATGATAATCCAGATTATATTCCTGAATCAAGAAGTGGGGTTATAATGCCCTCCTCAACGGCGCCGAACAAATTCAATATAATTATAACCTTATAATTTTTAGTCATATAATATTATAACCTATTATAATATATTTATGGGGAACTGAGTGGCTCAATGGTAGAGCTGCAGTTCTGTAGGTCCTGGGCTCAAATCTGGCCGTGGCAGATCATATTTAATCTGTTAACAGCCGGGGATGGATCCTTTGGGATCTGGAACCCTCCTGGAGTTCACCCAGCTTCTATAAAGTCGGTTTCCAAATTAGGGGGAATACTTGACAGTTGAGCGTGATCTAGGACAAATCATTCCTCTGTACAACTGTTTTCCAAGAAACAATAGCCTTTCCCACGCACTGAACCCCGGGCTCTTCATGGGTTAAAATGGTACAGTAAATATAATTATAGTGAGTGAAGCGAGATAGGTAGTTGGGGAAAGGGCATGGCTTGGCTATGCCCGGCTAACCAGAGGCGACTTCTGCATTGGTCATTTTCTAAATTGTCAGATTAGGTATTGTTTTTAATAAAATATCTTTTACGACAAATATCGAAAGAACATACCAGAGTTTATACTGCTCGGTTGGTGACTAGAATTAGAAGAAGGTTGAGGAGAGACCCTTTTGCTGACTTCCCTCCGAAGAGTAGCTACTTCCTCCTCTGCCTGCCTTCGGCCCTCGACGAGCCTGTCCCTCTCAGCAACTGCTTCCATCAGAGCTCTTTCAAGAGCTGCCAACTGAGAGCAACTTTCCCTTTCCATCATCGACAGTCTACTATGGGCCTATGTATGAAAAATATTTGTACTTATTTTTTTTTTTAGATTTATTTATTGATATTTACAACAAATAAATCTGCTTGTATGAACAATGACATAAAAAAAAAAAACTTGTGAAGAAACTACCCACCGGTAGCACTCCAATAAAATTCTACAGTAGAAGGTCTCGAGGCCATCTTCTTTTCAGAGGCCTCGGAGGGTTATCAGGGATAGTATGGGAAGCAAGTTGAAAGACTAGCGGATTCAAGTGTGTATGGAGCTTGTCATGGAAGGATAGGTATCTAGTTTGGGACAAATCAGCAACATATGGGATATTAAGATCATGATGGATGAGTTTGTGACATAATAAGGAGCATTGAGGATTTTACGAAGGATTTTGGATTGTAAGGATTGAATACGAGATGAATTGGATGGTTTAGTAGACCCCCAACTCTCAACTCCGTCTGATAACTGTCATGTAAATGAGTCTTTTGTAATGAATTCGGAGCTTAGACCATTTGTTCAGTAAATGTTGAAGTAGGCAAAAACGTCAAGCAGTTTCTTCTCTTTTCAGTCTTGTATGAGGATGAAAATATTCTAATTTTTTTTTTAGTAATACAATGTAAGAAAAACAAATAATGATAAAATCTATTCCTAGGAGAACAATTAAAAAAAAAAAATTAAATAAACAAAGAAGATAATCTGCTTAGCTCAGATAACAAAAAGAACTAAATATAATTTACAATATGGCATGTATCCTTAACCTCCATTTGATTGGCATGTGAGCGAGAATTGGAATAGAAAAGTTTAAATGTTGTTAAGGAAGGTGCAGGCCAATATTTGGATGAAGCGAGTTCCAGAGAGTAGAAGAACGGGAGATACCTAAAGGAATATTAGAAAGATGAAGACCTACGGAAAGGTGTAAGATGTAAATATTAGAGGAGATTTTGTGGTCATGGTGTAAATATATGAATGATATACTTCAAATTCTTAAAAACACAAATCTAAGAAAGATTTTTATAGGTTAAAATTTTAATTACTTTTAATTTGTTACAAACTATATTGTTTTCTACACATACCTAACTTAGTAAAAAAAAAATTCTCTTAAATATCACACTATGCACATAATTATTGAGAATATATGACTTGACAGCACCATAGTTTTAATCATTGATAATTAAATAATTATTTTACTGAAATTTAAATATAAAAAACGAATGGGATCTTACATGGCCCAGTTCATCCTGAAGGTCAGCCACTTTCTCCATTGCTGCTGCCTTCGTCTCGCTGTCCTCCATAAGGGCAGCGACGTCAAAGACATTGTCCAAGTATGCTGATATTTGAACCTGTTAAAAAAATAGTATTGGTTTCTGTAACACTTACTAGACATGTATCCTTATAATCAGAAATAAAATAATCGATACACATCCTTTCTTTGGAAACCATGTGTCAAATAAATTAAAAGATTCAACATTATTTATTTTACTCTGCTAAGGTGAACTCCTATTTTACGAATTACAAGACTGTTTATTGAATTTCACTTAATATTATAGTAGAGCTACATCCATTTTTATAAATTAATGTTCAGTTTGATATTTATTTTATAACCCTCTACTGACCCTATTAATATATGAGTAATCACTTAATATTGTTTTGAGACATTAAATATTTCTCATCAAATAAAATAACGAATTGGGATGGTTTGATTTATGGATAAAAAAAATTGGTACTTGTGTATTGGCACCACCACAGCTACAGATTTTGCAGTTTTTAAGTGCCACCAGTCTACACCTAAAATTTTAGCGACAACTCATAAAATAAAACACTTTATTAATGCTGCTGTTAAGAAAGTTATCCATGAAATATATTTATTGGAGTTAGAATTTTATTTTTTTAAATAATCATCAACAATTAAAAATAAAAAAAGAATATTGATGATAATTGTTGACCTATGATAATTTAATGTTGAAGAAATTAGTCCGGGTAGAGGTCACTGAATGAAATTCTCAAGTAATTTCAGAAGATCTTTATTGATAGCCAACGTTTCGACCTACGCTGTAGGTCTTCTTCAGGGCTGTGGGGGTGGGACGGGGGGGGGGTCCTCTCTGGCTATGAAACACTGTGTTTATAAAGTGTTTCGTAGCCAGAGAGGACCCCCCCCCCCCCCCGTCCCACCCCCACAGCCCTGAAGAAGACCTACAGCGTAGGTCGAAACGTTGGCTATCAATAAAGATCGTCTGAAATTACTTGAGAATTTCATTCAGTGACCTCTACCCGGACCAATTTCTTCAACAATAAAAAAAGAAAAAATTGTGCTACCATCTGCAATGTTTTCAATCATTTTATCAAGAAGGGTAGAGCCAGTTCTATTCGGAACAGTAACCACAAACGAATCTTTTGTTTCTTTAAATATATAGTAACACCCACTGTTCGGGTAATACTCGACCACAATTATTTTTACGTTTAGTAAACAAACTTTAATCAATTTCCACAATGCAATCTGGTCCAGCTACCTTCTTCTTTCGTTTATTCTCCATATCCAAGACCCATAATTCACGTATGTAATTGGTACTTTACGTAATTTAAAATTCGAACCCCAATAAATATATTTCATGGATAACATTCTTAACAACAGCAATAATAATAAAGTGTTTTATTTTATGATTTGTCGCATAAATTTTAGGTATAGACTGGCGGCACTTAAAAATTAAAAAAAAAAACGCAAAATCTGTAGCTGCGGTGGCGTTAATACAGTTCTAAAACTGAAACATTGGAATAAGATGTAGCTAGTTTTATTTCTTAAATAGATGCATTCCACTTAAACTCAAAAACAATGTTATATTTTGTGTGAAGGCTTAACGAAGTCAGGAACAGTGGCTTTGTGATTTGTCAGTATTTAAAAATAATTATAAGTTAACTGATGGAGCACAAGCAATAACTAAAAAAACGCAGCTCCTTGAGCCGTTGCTAGGCAACTTCTTTATATCATACAGAGGATTTAGTTTATGTATTCATTTTTCAATCAACACTTGGTGTGAATGTAAGAATTTTTGATTTTTTTTGGCTTAAGATATATATATGTATATAACTTAAAAGTAAAAAAAATATAGATATTGTAGAAAAATCTTGCATTATAACAGTTTTAGGAAATTAATGATTATGATTAATGAATACATGATATCAATACATTACCACAATATAGAGTAAAAGTTTGATCCAACAGAAGAGAATCAAAAACTGAAGTAACAACAAGGCTGCATTAAACATTTAGTGCAAAATAATGCATCATGAAAGCATTCTTGGTTTTAGAATGACAAATATTTTTTAAATAAAATAAGTCAAAAAATGCTATTTCCTTCTAAACTAGTTAAATCAACATAAAACTAACTTGCAAATAAACATACTTTATTAATAAAAGCTCATTTGAACAAACATATGGAAAATAAAAGCAATTATATTAATTATTTTATTTTATTATCACTAAAAAATTATATGAATACTACGCTACGCCTCAGGTATATCCATGATCGACCATCTGTATCATATCAGTATTTAAACTAATCAGTTTTGGGGATCTTCTCCGTGTCCACGGTTAATAACCCGCTATAATAATAGCTATTATTTTTCAAACTTATTTTTAAACATATCTTGTTATTATCTACTAACCTTGTTAACAAAGTTTGTTAAAACTCCAAAGTTACAGTTAGGTAATGTAATATTGAGTTTATTTTGACTGATTTTTATAATCATTACTTTTTCAGTATTTAGACAATTTATTTTCATAATATTCCCTTAAATATATTTGAACAATTTTTTTATAACTACTAATATGATATATATGTTAGTAATATCCAGTAATCATGAATATTACTATTACTATAGCCCTGGTGAATAAGTGGTTAAGTCGGATTTTGCCCATAGAGAGTTAACTGCTTTCAGATAACCGGAATCGTATCATTCTTGTAGTTTTTGGCTTGAAATGGAGTTGTAATATAAGCAATAACTCCTTTTCAAGCCAATGCCTTACTTAGCCCCTTATTCACTATGAAAATAACTCGATTCCGCTTACTTAAGTACAAGAAACTCATTTCGGAGAAAATTAGACAACCACTTATTCACCGGGGCTGTAGATATGTTTTATTAAAATAGGCTAAGAAATATTTCAATAAAATTAACTTATGAACATTTTTATAATATTTATTAGCTGATTTAATTTTAAAAATACATATATAATTATTATATATCAATAAATGTAAACAAAACACACAAAATTTTCTATTTTTCCACATAAATATAAGTATATTTATGAGATGAATTAGGTTGAACTTGATAGTATATTTCAAAATAAGTAACAAAAAATGAAGTGTGATTTACTTCCACTATCACTTGAAAACTTCAAATTTTAAATCCATACCTTAACACTGATCCAAAATTGTCTAAATTTTCTAAAGCAACCTTTTGATTCTCTTTTGCCTTTCTTTTCTTCCATGATAACTTAATTGAAGCCATGTCTCATTCTTAATTGTTTCAAATTATACTTATTTTATTAAATTAAATATTTACAATAAAACAAAAACAACTACTAAAAACCATAGAACACAACATCCATGGATGCTTGTACATGTCAAAACAAATATGAAGAATACATTTAAAAAGGGATTTGTGTATATAAAGGGATAAAACAAGATAATTTAAAGTCCTAACATTCAAGTTAAGAATGTAAACACAATGGTTAAATAATATAATTGCAGTGAACTTCAATCGGAAAATGAATGTAACTTAATCATGAAAGTGAATGGGCATATTAGTTCATTGAACTACAAGTTGGAAACCCCCAATATGAAGTAAAAGTTGAAACGGTATTTATAGCATAACAAGCCTAAATTATAAGAAATTAAAAATAATATAAATGTATAATCTAGCATAGTAAAAGTTATTTTTTGTTTTATTATTGTTATTTTTCTTATTCTAAATTTAACTTAAAAAATGAAGCTTTTTCTTTTTAGATGATTAATTTTAATCTATATGAAATAATAATTTAATAAATATTTTACATCATGTAATGGATGGGAAAATAGTAATAACTGTAAAATCTCTTAAATGATACTTATAACCAATAAATAAATAAATAGCGATTTAAGAGGCTTTAGTATTTGTAAAATCTTGATATAAACCATACTGTTAGTAAACAGATTAATGATAAACTATGGGAGAGTTGCACAGTTTATCAATTATCATTCATGTTAAATTGTATTAATTGTACTGTGAATTACAATACAATTTTTAAAAAATACAGTATCATTGAACATTAAATTAAATATTCGCTAATATTCAAATATTTTAATATAAAAAATAAAAGAGTAAACTATGGTAATATTAGTAATTAATAATTCTCAAGCCTTAAAATTAAGAATTTCAATATTTCTTTAACACTCACTTGAAGTTCTTCACTTTCAGTATACTTAAGTTTTTCTAGGTATGAATCGAGCCCCAATTGAGTAAATTCATACTGCAAGTGTACTCGGTAGTTCATATCATCCACAGAATGTACAATGATATTTATGAACTGCATACATGCAACCTAAAATATAATAAGTAAATAACAATAAAAATGTAATATATTATTTTTATAATATGTATATAAGTTAAATTAGTTGTTTTACATTTACAGGAAATAAATCCTGTAAATTCCTGAGGAATAACAGGAGATTAGTTTTAGTTACAAAAAATATTTTGTTATCATTGCATATACATATTATCTTGTATATTTAACTATTTAAGTTAAATATATTACGAATTAAAACTAGATAAAAAATAAAGAAGCTACCAATCATAAGGCATTGATACATAAGAAAAATCAAGAGGAAAATTCAATTAACATATCCCACTAGTATTTCTAAAATGACAGAGCTCAAAAATCGGTGTTTTTTTTTTTTTTTTGTGGTAAATTATGACCATGAAAGAAATAGGTAAATATCTCTTTATCACTAATCAAAACTGTATCAACCTAGTTTCAGAGCTTGTCTGCCAGGAGGCACTAGTGTCACTCTTAGTGTCCTATGCTATTCCAAGTTCAAAATATATCGTTCTCCCGTTTTCTCAAAAATGTAGATTTTTGAGTAATGTCACCTAAGAAATAATAGTACAGTATTTTTGGATAATGATGGCAAATTATCTTACTTTAAGAAAAAAATATATGTTTTGTATCATTTTTCAATGTTTAGATTCTATTATTACAATCCTAAATATTAAAAAAAAAAAATCTATAGTTATTATTCATTTAATAAAAGGATGTGAATAATTTTGTTCCTTCCTTGTTATAGTCTATTATCATTATTCCTTGTCAATTGTAATAGAAATACAAATAAAGATATTTACATTAACAAAAATGTAAACATAAACATGTGTTTGTTATCATATGACTGATCGTCATTTGTTATTCATAATAAGTGACAGATTAAAAAATATTCCAGAGTACTAAAAGACTAATTAATCAATTGTTTTGTTTCTAGGTATTATTTACTTTATATTCATCATTTGATCCTATGTATTACCAAACCTAATAAAGTTATAGAGAAAGGAGATAGTTGGGGGGGGGGGGAGGGGTGCAGTCAAAAAAACAACAACAAATAAGTACAAGACTTATATTTAATGTGTGCCGACGTTTCGACCTACCTTGTAGGCCATCTTCAGGGCTAAGAGAGAGAAACAAACAGAACAAAAAATAAATAAAAAACGTTACAGTAACAAGAATATAGTAACATGTAATGTAGAAAATTAAAATAGTGACATATCTAATAATTAAAAATAACGAATATAAAATACTGAATATTATTCTTTGGCATCATATTTTGTATTATTTTTCATAAATTTTACTTATGTAACCTCTAGGAGTCTATTATCATACATTTTAAATCTGTAATTAAACTAGTTTTTTCTAAATCCTTTATATCTCACCTTTTTATATTTTAATCTTTTCATTTTGTATCTTTCTGTTTACCTTCTCATTTTTCTTTCCCTTTATATTATGTTTACATTATTATCCTTTCTGTACTTTTATTCTGTATTTTATATTCGTTATCTTTAATTATTATATCTGTCACTATTTTAATTTTCTACATTACATGTTACTATATTCTTGGTACTGTAACATTTTTTATATATTTTTTGTTCTGTTTGTTTCTCTCTCTTAGCCCTGAAGATGGCCTACAAGGTAGGCCGAAATGTCGGCACACATTAAATATAAGTCTTGTACTTATTTGATGTTTTTTTTTTTTTACTGTACCCCCCAACTATCTCCATTCTCCACTGTATCATCCAGTCAACTATTTTCCTGTTAAAGTTATGTTTCATTTTTAGCTATCGTTTAACCCTTGTACTTAATGAAAATACTCATCTCTCCTTATCACTCATCAAAATAGTATTTTATAGTCTTTAACCTATTAGTTATCAACTTTAATAGAAATCCGAATGTTATCCCCTCTCCTTAGGCGGGAGTAACACATTATCAGTTGAGTCTTGAATCTTGCGGCGAACCAAAGTAAAACAAAGTTTAAAAGTGCATTATTCCGAATTGCGTTGTTACTGTTTCAGAGTCCGAAAATACATTGTTCTACTACTAATAGTTTTTCCCCAAAATGTAGGTTTATAACTCATGTCACTTTAGAAATACTAGTGCGATATGTTTAAAATTTATTTTAAGCCAAAGTACAGAAACTTTTATTCTAATAAATTAGTTCTAATTACCATGAATTCTACATGAAATGATTCGTAGTTGACAAAGTATGTCATCAGAGTCTCAAACCTTCTTTTTTCCTGGCAAACTTCTTTGAAGTGATCGAAGGCCTCAAGAATTATCTCGTGGCCACCTTTCACAAGACAAATAGCTGCGAGAAGCTCCAGGACCAGTGCTTTAGTTCTAAAATAATATATTTTTATAATTTTATTCATATTATCAGTATAATAGATATAAAAACATAAACACTGTTGATAATTAGTAAATTTTAAATCCAACCAATTTACCTCGGACTCTTGTGAGTTAAGCTGAGGGCTATACCGTTGATTGCATCAGTACTTTGAATGACTAAACTGAAACCATGCTGGAAAAAATAAAATAAAAATGAATATAAAATATAATAAATATAAATTTGTAGTAATATCAAAATTTAGAAGTTTATATCTTACTTTGTTGTTCATTATTGCCCTTAGGCACATTATACATATATGGATATCGTCCTTGGTATCTCCCATTTTCAGCTTTGCTGCATGTCGGGATCTACGCCTAAGATCGTGGGGATCAAAACGAGTGGTTTTACAGTTTCCATTATGGAGACCTATCAAAAATAAAACAATTTTGTTAAGAAAGTTGGAAAAATGACCTAATTATAACCTTAATATTTGTACCACTGAATTAAAAAAATGATAATAGTGAGTATGCTTTTAGTTCTGTTATAACTCTCGGCAGTTAAGTAAAAAATGATTATTTTGCAATACTAAGGAACTCCTTAGCTCACATTCGTTAGTAAAAGTCATGAAAAATTGAAAAAATAATATAAAAATACATAGATTTTAACTTTATTATAATGCAAAGCCTTATGTTTCAAATCCAGTAATACACCCACTTACCAGTCCGTGTTTCTTTTAGAGTTTTTGGCTCTATTTTATTCATAGATTTTAACATTAAGCAGGAGGTATTATATTACCTTACATTTTAATTAATTAATATATATTAGGGTGTGGATGAAAACCTGAAGAAAATAACAAAGGAAAAGGGGATGATGAAGGAAAATACTTCAAGAGCAGAAAATGAGTGTCAGGAAATGTCTAAAAACATTATAATAACGGGTGACAGCCAAGAGCAGAGTTGGTTTGAAAGTAGAAACAGAAAGATATGCCAGCAGTATAAGGGATCTTGTGAGAGAAAAGGGGGGAGAGGGGGGGATGGTTTCTGATAAATTCCAGACCATCCTCCTGAATGGTTGCAAGATCCAGTATGAGATTACTTGAGAAATAGGCGACTAGCCCTCTTTCTGTGGCCTCAGGTTCTTGGTAACTAAAGGATTTTCCTGAACACTAGGAATCATAAGGTACATACCTCCAACCGGAATCAAAAACCTCTTGCAAAATCAGAAAGAAACGTTGATAGCAAAGCAAGTATAAGCAAACGGGATAACTCTCTACAAGATTAATATAAGCTGCGATATCTAAACCATGATCAAGCCTCATTATTTCGAGATGGACATTGCCCATCTGCTGCTGAAATTTTCTTCACTAGCAGGACCATGTTTGATGAAATAAGTATTAAACTGCCGAGGAAAACAGTGAAAGAATTAAGACTTAAATTAATTTCGTGAAACAATATTCATCCTTACTGTTAAGTGAAAGACTATCATCAGAAGATGTCCTCACAACATTTCTAGCTTCTGCCCTCATCATCATTAGCCTGAAGCAGAGGTAACCGATGAGATAGTCTAGCCCTCGATGCTCATCATCAAGAAACTCTCTAACCCATCTGTAAAAAGACGAATATTATACATTCGTTTATATAATATTTTATTATATGTTTAATAAATCATTTTTAAATTTTTAAAAATAGTAAATTCAAAATTATCCAAAAAATAATATCATATCAAGCATTCACTTACTCAATATGGTTGGTCCTTAGAGAAATTTCGAGGTCTCTCAAAACTTGAGTCGAAGTCGAATCGCCCAGCATTTTTCTTTTCTAAAAAAAAAATATAAAGAAATACACAATTAATTGCTGAACTGACGTTAATGGTTTTAATAAAACTTATTTTTAATAATATTCATCCTTAATCTTTAATTAACTCATCCTAATCAATATATTTCTTTTTTATAATACATAGTAAGCAGGCAGAATTTTTTTTCAAATTTTATTTACAAAATTAAGGATCAAATAAATATCATTTTAGCCCAAATAGTCTCAAATTAAAAACTATTAGGAAGAAGAACTTAGACTTGCCCAGCAGGGTATGAAACTGGCTCAAAAATCAGTTCTGCTTGATAGAAGGAAATTTCAAAATAAATGAACATCCCATTGAACTGAGAATTAGAAAATAATCTAGAACAGTAAGAAGAATAAATCTGCATCCTTGGCGAACAAGTGGTTAAGCTGAATTTCGACCAAAATGAATTGATTGTACTGAGGGAAGCGGAATCGTGTCTATCTCGTAATCTTTGGCTTAAAATGTACTTATCATATTAGCAAGAACTTCATTTCAAGCCAAGGCTGAACTTTGTTACTTATGCACTAGGTGAACGATTCCACTTCCTAAAGTACAATTAACTCATTATTGAACACGATTTGACTTAACCAGTTATTCATCGGGCCTGCAAATATAATAGGTTACTTCCATATCTTTTATATTTTTCTTGAATAACATTAATTGACCTTAATATATGATAAATTAGAAGAACTATAATATTTTTTTCTGACCTGCACTCAGATCATTTTCTATATCTTGTATAGTATAACTTCAATGTTTAATTCATTTCAATAATAAATACACTAGATGTAAATAGAAATAATTTACTTTTTATAGAGCTAATATAATATAATATATTGGGCGAAAATCCAAAAAAGGAATATACAAAAATTTGGTAGATTTTGAAACAGTCATCAGGACTAGGAGACTCGAGGTTCTACGGCCACATGGTTAGAATGAACAATAAGAGACTGAACAAAAAAATTGTTGATAAAGTATTGAGCTATAAGGGTAAAGGTGGATATGTGAAACAAATAAAAGAGGACCTGGATAGGCTAAAAATCAAGGATAAGGACTGCTTGGATAGAGAGCTTTTCGGGACAAAACTAAAAAAGGTTGGGATTCTGGCAGGAAGGAAGAAGAGATGAGGGAAAAATGGATTAAGGAAGAGCGAGAGGAACAGTCCAGGAAGATGTGAGAGTATTCGAGTAGACGAAACGCGGAGAGTGTGAAGAAGATTTGAGTGATATTCACATGGTCGTTGCTGGCCGATTCGTGTAAAAAAAAAAATATATATTGGATGGTAAGATTAACGTAAATATACGATAAGATAATAAATTTCTAAACAAGTAAAAGTAAAAACATGAAAATTAACATTGAAAATTATTTATAATAATTATTATAACATCAAGGTCATAAAATATACAATTATAGTTTTAACACTAATCAGTTTATGATTATAAACTGGTTTTAATAATACAATATAAAATAAATAAGTTAAATTAAAGTATAAAAACATGATTTTATATAATTAAGTATAAAGTTATAACTAATGTTTACCTTGGCACTCCTGGAGGCCTTGGGGTCAAGATAAGTCCGAAGTTTTTTAAGGTAAAGTGATGGGGGATCTTTAGCTTGCACTCGTTCCTGAAAAATAAAGTTAAGTATTAAGATAAAGTTCAATTATAGTTTTAGAGGCTTAAAAAATTGATATTTTTATTTTGGATTACTTTATTCTAAAGTATTATTAATATTGTATATATGTATCATGGGCCATAATAATAATAATTTATGGCCCACAGGAAAAAAAGGGCACACAGAAATATTTTTTTTATTATTTATTTATGAATTTGGTCATCTATGGATCGCATACAACTTAAGACTTTATGGTGTTTCTTATTCTTCCTTTCTTCCCAGTACTTCTTCATTTTCTCTCCAACTGCTCGTCTCTGATCATCTGTCCACACTCTCTTCTGTCGAGGCTTTGGCTTATCTTCTTCATAAGTTGTCTTTTCTATCAGTAGCATGAAGCAGTTCCTGTCAACTATTATTTTTTCTGTAACAACTATTTTGTTGGCATCTTTCTCCACTGCTTCTATCCATCCTACTGTTTTCTTCAGTTTATTGACGTAATAAAAAATCTTCTTTGTAATCTGTGTTTCTTCCATTCTTTTTAAATGTCCATACAGTTTTAGCCCTTATAAATATAAATGTCCCTAGAATAATCCCCCCTTATAATTTATCTTAATTTTTAAACTAGAATTTTATCTGTGGAAGAAAGTGGTATGGGTAAAGGTCACAATAAATTTCTCGTAGAATTGGAGAAAAACTTTATTGATTAGCCTTTTCTCCAATTCTACGAGAAATTCATTGTGACCTCTACCCGGACCACTTTTTTCCACATATATTATCAAGGTCAGCAATTATCATTCAAAATAGAATTTCATCTTTACTTTCCATATATTTATTATTTAATATCATATTTTATATTAATATAACTTCATATAATCATATATATTTGTATAACATCCCATACTTATATTATCAAACATTTACATCACTACCTGTAATTGAACGAAATTCCAATATATTACTTTCAACAAATTTCTTCTGTATTTATACTTAAAGATCATATTTTGCATTAATTTGCATACATATTTACTTATATAACACTCCAGTAGTAAATTATCAATTATTGTACATTTTATTATAATTTATTTTATTGTTATGTGGTATAATTTTGTATTATTACTGTATTTAACTAGGTTTTCTGTTATCTGTAATTTAACTAGTTAAAAGATTTGTCCTGGCCGGGATTGGTCCTGGCCATCAAATAAAACATAATTTATAAAACATTTAAACCTTTTCATTTAGTATCTTACTGTTTACCTTCTCATTTTGCTTTCTCATTGTATTTCTTTGCATTTTCACCCTTCTGTACATTTATTCTGTAATTTTTTTTTCATATATATCCTTAATAATATATCCATCGCTATTTGTTTAATTTTCTATAACTCTATATGTTATTATATTCTTGGTACTGTAATGTTTTTTTTTATAGTTATTTTTGTTTTGTTTGTTTTTCTCAACTAGCCCTGAAGATGAACTACAAGGTCGAAACGTCGGCACTAATAAAAAAATAAGTTTTACTTATTCGGTGTAATTTATGACTGCATCCCCCCCCCCCAACTAATTCCATCCTCCATTAGATCTTCCAGTAAACTATTTTCCTCTCAAACATAATGTCCCTTATATGATTTTACACTCTAGAGGTATTTTAAAAAAAAACTTTTTAATTTTTTTTTTAGTCGTGTTTTTAAGTTGGTATACCTAATCGGGGAACAAGAAAACCTATTTGTAAATTAATTTACTTACACATAATTGTCGGGTAATCGGGCAGTAACGTTAGAGACAAAGCAGTCCTAACCAAAAGCTGAACTTACGAACCTTCATGGTTTGTAATGATAAACGTTTATTTTTTTTAACTTGACGCAGCTCTTGAATGTAAATGACACGCCTGGGACTGAGATGAAACAAATCATCTCGAACAGGGTCGTCTTTATGACTCGTGTTGTAAAGAAGACAAAACGAAGACTCCACGGCACACCCTATCCATTGAAAGGCGAGAATCCGGCGATCTCTTAGGAATTCGCTCATCGGAGTTCCTCCATAATCTTCCAGGGACCATAGCGCACCTCCCTGCGCGAATCCCGGAACCACAGGATTCTTCGGCGTAAACCAGGTGGCCGGAGGGGGGAAGATTCGGAAAGAGAATAAAAAGAGGAATGACTGTGGAAGGAATGCGGTGGTGGATGATGGTGAGGGCATCTCCAGTATGTAAAGCAGTCTGAGTCAGTGCGGCCTTGGCTAGTTATCGCACCGCTCGCCAGGCGCCGCCACCTTTCTCTGCCCGTCTACTCCAACAAGTTGTCGCTTCGAGTTGAGTCACAACAATCTGTAACTTTTTATTCGTTTCCCTTTAATATTTTCCAAAGATACAAGGGTACTTTTCCAATCTAAAGCCCACCTACCCCAGCACGCTCCTCTGGCACTTACCTCAACTATTTGGCAGCTGTCAGGTTATGATGCCTGAAATATATTTGAAATAGTAAACATACAACAGGATTCTTAGGAAATGAAATAGGAGATGATATACAGCTAAAATATGATTTTTTTTTTGGTTTTCTTTCATTTTTACCTATTTTTCTTTGAAAGAGATTTGCCCGGGCAAATCGTTTCTCTTTCAAAGAAAAATAGGTAAAAATGAAAGAAAACCAAAAAAAAAAAATCATATTTTAGCTGTATATCATATTTTCTCTTTAAATTTAAAATATATAAATAATACTGAATAAATAAGAACGTAAAAAATAACATTTATTATAAACAATATTCATTACAAAAAAGAATATCACATCAAAACGGTGTCGTATATACAGAACAATCAAAACAATTAACCATAAAACATCACATTGTAGTTAAATCTAATTCTTTATGTTCAATATTTAAATTACAAAATACAAATTAACATCTGATAAACATTTACTATAAACAATATTGATTAAACACAACAATATCTAGCAACAATTGTAAACAATATTAATTAAAAAGAACAATATGTTACTAAAATAGAGCCAAAAACTCAAAAAGAAACACTATTATTTATTATAATGCAATTGGGAAAAACCACAATGCAAAGCCTTATGTTTCAAAAAATACACCTACTTACCAGTCGACGTTTCGCCAATTCAGGCATTATCATATCAGGATAATGCCTGAATAGGCGAAACGTCGACTGGTAAGTAGGAGTATTTTTTGAAACATAAGGCTTTGCATTGTGGTTTTTCCCAATTGCATTATAAACAATATGTTACAAAAATTATAAACAATGTTCATTAAAAAGAACAATATTCAGTTGCAGTTTCATATTATGTCCCTTTCTACAAGACATTTTCCGGGGAATGACGTTCCGCTCCTGTAGAAATAGCACAGCTGACTTTTCATCAATCACCTCGCGAAAAATCTTCATCAAATTCCAACTCATATTGTATAATTAACATGAAAACAAATAAACGTCCACTAGACACAAAAAATAACAAAGGGCTAAGGAAGGTTTCGCTAAGAGTAGGAGGTAGTTAACGAAACTGCCACTTGGGGCACTGGGGTAGGTGGGCTTTAGATTGGAAAAGTACCGATACAAGTTATCATGAGCTTTAGTATAAAAAAGAGAATGTAATTGTGGGCAATGAGTAGATTTCGTTAATCATTTCATCAAGAAATAAAAATTTAAACTAACATTTCGAAGTAAAGATGACATATGTTTGTTGAAACGTTCATTTATAGCTGAAATGGTCGTGATTTATAGAGCCCACAATCGATTATGGGAAATATTTTCATTTTGAAGAGAAAAGATTTGTCCTGGACGGGATTAGAACTCGGGTAGTCTGCATCTCTAGTGCAGTGCTCTAACCACTGAGCTATCAAGGGTCGTATCCAAGTCAGACAAATCTGTTCTCTCCACCGGTCCTATATCCCCGTGTTCTCGTAATTTTTGCGATGTATACACGGGATGAATGTTCATTGTACATTACTTTAATTACGATCTTGTTGACTTACGTCAATTTTATATTTATAATTTATCTTTATTTATTGTTCTTTTGATGGTGATTACTTTTAAATATTTTTATTTTGAAGAGAAAAGATTTGTCCTGGCCGGAATTCGAACCCGGGTCGTCTACATCTCCAGTGTAGTGCTCTAAAACACTGAGCTACCAGGGGTCGTAGCCAAGCCAGACAAGACAAATCAATTCTCTTCGATCCTATATCCCCGTATCCTCGCAATTCTTGCGATGTATACATATTCAAAAATAATCACCCTCAAAACAATATATATATATATATATATATATATATATATATATATATATATATATATATATATATATATATATATATATATATAAAGATATATTATGGGAAATGTGTAAACTTTTGCACACAATTGTGACTCAGCTCGAAGCGACAATCTGTGGACAAATATCCCCAATTTCTAGTAAATCCGTTACTTTTATTTGAAATTAATTGAAGACTACAGAGAACAACGAGTTATCTTGATGTCTTGCTCAAAATTTGTTAACTGCGTTTTCTGATAGATGTTTCCATGGTCCGTGGCCAACATCATGTTGTGATCAAAACAGCAGAAAAAAAAAATCAAACGGGTCAAAACGGATAAAAAAGTATCTCATTAAGACGAACTAGTTGTTCTGAACAATGCCTAGGGTAGATCGAGGTAAGGTCACTTCCCCGAGTAGGATTGGGCAATGGTCGATAGTTAGTACTATCGATAGCCCGATACTATCGGTTGAAAACTATTGAATGCTATCGATAGTTTTTCGATAATTACTTCCTTTTTCTCCAAACCTATTCAATAAAGAATTTCAACTAATTTAACCTCTTAACGCACAGTTTTTTTGAAAAAAAACGGCCAAAAAAAATCAATTTTTTTTAATGTAAAAAAACAAACTTTAGAACATTGTTTTGGCAAAAAAATAAAAAAAATTCAAAATTAATCAAAATTTTTATCAATTTCTTCTGAGCCGCTTTCCGACAAATTTGCGTATTCATATTCAGATTCTGAATCGCTCATTTTTCAATATATATTTTACTAAAATATAATATAAAATAAAATATTATAAAATATAATAATAATAATAATTTGAAAATGAAAAAAACATACCAATTGTATAAATATCCAATATACCCAATTTTATTTTCTGTAATCACAAAATAACTGACTGTCTATAAAGATACACTTATCTTTGCAAGTTTACAACACTTAGGTAACTATTGAACTAAACTATAAAACAACAGAAACAAGTGTTTGATATTTCACGTCTAAATAGTAAAATAAAAGATACAATGGCCTTTATATAAATTCACGAAAATACTACGACGGATCGCAGTCAGTCGTCACGAGTACAGAAATGCAAGAATGCAAGGTATTATGAAGGTATTATAGCTTACAATCCTATGTAAATGATAAATATCAATAACACGATTCTTTTTCTTAGCTTTCACATTGTTATTTTCAATTCTCGAATATATTCGAGTGTGAAAAATTATAGCAGCATCAAATACAACGCCGCTCGAATTATCTCGAGTGTGCACAGTTTGGCCTGTTTAGCGCGCTCGAATTAACTCGAGCGTGCAAGTTAAGAGGTTAATTAAATTCAATTACCTACCTACTATTTGAAATTTGCAGGATTATAAATAATAAGATTATATTATAAAGATGAGAAAAAAAATAATTTATTTGAATTTTAAATAATTATTTAAAACTTACATGTTTACAGTAACAATGAACTAATCAAATCTTCAGAAAAGAAAAATAACGAAATAGTTAATTCCAAGAGGCAAGTGTGCTCCTTGAGCCACATATCTCCCGAACGGAAAACTAGAATTTCTAGTTCAACATTTAAGAATTGTAGAAAAAGATCCGTAATTAAAGAGGAAGCTAAGGTTATAAAAACCAATACCTCGAATTTGGTTTGTTCGCACAAGCGTGAGGCTAAGTGTACTGCCCAACATAATGTAATTAGTAAGTTCGGAGAGTTAAATAATGACACGTCCGGAGCGACATCAAAGTTATATAGAAGAGAACCCTTGAGCTCTAGCAATTCCTAGCGCACTTTCAAAAGAACTCGACACTGGGCAGAGACAGACCAGCATAATTCCGAGAGTTTCAAAACTTGAGGGTAAAGATCCATCGATATTCGACATTATCGATAGTGACCAACGATAGGCATGACATATCGATATATCGATAGTTGCAATAGACTATCGCCCAATCCTAGTTTCGAGCCCCTCCAACATGTTCATTGTTAGATTAACAGGTCAAGCAATCCGCAAGGACTTCAATCAAAATAGTGATATTGAATCGGAGATTAGTTTGCATTCATGAACATTTATGAAAAAGTGAGTTACCCTGCAGTCTTCAATTATTTATTTATTCGTACTAGTATGTTTTAGGGCCTGTTGACATCAGCGCGCTCATGTGTCACTTTTATTAACCATCTCCTACTGTTATTGTAACCTTTCTTAGTCCTTTGTTATTGTTTGTGTTAAGTGAACGTGGATGTGTTTTCATATTATTTTGACAATATCAGTTGGAATTTAATGAAGATTTTTCGCACGGTGACTGATGAAACGTCAGCTCTCCTATTTCTTCAGGAGGAACTGACTTCCATAAAGTTTTGTGACGAACAGCTCAACATGTCTCATTCAACAGTGATTGATTATTCCAATTATATGAGAGAAGTGTGTGCTTTTAAATTAGAGAGAAGTTCAACAACTATTGGAGGTCCAGGGATGTATGTAGAAATTCACGAGAGGCTACACAGTAGAAGAAAAAACAGCAAAGGACGGATTTTGCCTCAGCAGTGGATATTTGGAGGAATATGTAGAGAAACAAAAGAGTGTTTCATAGTTAAAGTTCCTGAAGATATTGTTGTTTTTAATGAACATTGCTTGTAATAAATGCTTCATTGTTTCTTGACATGTTTCTCATATTATCATATTTTAAAGAGAAATGATGATATCTAACTAAAATATTATATTTTTTTTGTTAATTGTTTTAATTTTTATGTATTTGCCCATGCAAATCTTTTCTCTTTAAAAGAAAAATAGATAACAATTAAAACAATTAACAAAAAATATAATATTTTAGTTAGATATTCTTCTTTTAAATGAACATGACTTCTGATAAATGTTTCATTCTTTCTAGTTTTATTTTGTCTTCACATATTTCTCATTTCCTAAAATTCTGTTCTATGATAATGAAAGGCAATACCATTTGAAATAAATTGTAGGCCGCATAACCTGACACGGTCCAAATAGTTGAGGTAAGTGACACCTGAGCGCGCTGATGTCAACAGGTCCTAAAACATACTAGTACCATTTATTTTTTAGTTTCAATATGTATTCTGAACTGATTAGTACGCAAACCAGATTCCCCGAAAACCCTTTTCCAGGCAGGAAATCCTTAAGCCGTTATGCTACCCGTATCAAGGTCACCGACCGGCCAACGTGGACATCAGGACTCGGATTTTCCGAGGAAACGGTCTTCCTCTAGGACTTCCATACTCTGTGCCGTTTCTACTTATCGGGTTTTCCTCCTCCTTTGTATCGTCCTTTCTCGGTAACAGGACATTCTTCCCCTTCCAGGTCGACCAGGTTCCAAAAAGGATCTTCGGGCAGAATACTGATTGTCCAGGACGGATATCCTTATCGGCGGCTCTTCCATGAATGTATAAAACGCACCTTTGTTAGGAGCTTTTAATATATTCAATTAAAATGTTTTTGGACATTCGATGTCTTCTACTATTGGAGGAATTCGAATTAACGAATACAGGGGGCGTCATAACACTATCCGAACTAATTTCTGTAGAAAAAACATTAATAAAACCAGCTGCATCCCATTCCAATATTTCGATTTCATGGCAGTTATCTCAATACAGAGAAATATGAATAAGACATTTTTCTTTTAATTACTTTCACTAAATAAAACAACAAATTCATTATTTAATGCAAAACATTTATATTCAAAAGGAAATGGTTTAATTCAAAAATTTAAAGGGTGTAAAATGGTCAGAGGGTGCAGTCGATAAATTAGATATAATTTATTTGTGCCTATATTTCGACTTATATTTTAGGGCATCTTCAAGTTTGAGAATAAAACAAAACAGAATTTTTTTTATAAGAATGAAAAGAAATTCAAAGGGTAAAAGCTAAAAAGATCTTCAGGGCTAAGAAGGAAAAAGTTAGTAAGTAGTAACTAGTAGTAAGCTATAAAAAGTTAGTTTTTCCTTCTTAAACCATGAAGATGGCCGACATCCAAGGCCGAAACGTCGGCACTTATAATAAATCAGTTAACCTTATTTGGTGTTATTAATGACTGCACCCCCAGAGTAATTGTATCTATCTTATTTTATGTGATTCCGATATTTTTTTTATTATGTTTCTTTATTATTATCTTCTTTGGTACTCCTATGTTTAGATAGTTTTTCTGTTTTCTTTTACTCTCAGCCCTGAAGATGGCCTAAAACTTGAATGTCGAAACGTAGGCATAAATAAATTAAGTCAAATCTTATTTTGTGTAATTTATTGATTGCACCCTCTGACAATTTTACACTCTTCTCAAAATATCCTAAGTAGGCTAACGAGGGGGGGGGAGGGTACAAAATAAGTATTAAATTGGACTTAGATTTCTAGAATAATATTGGGGTTACATCTATTAAAATGTTAAATACCTGCTGCAAAATAATTAAATGAACTATTGGCATGGGATCAGCTGCCATTGTAGAGCCGTCGTATTATGTTTCCGGGGGCGGATTTTCTAATCTTGAAACAGTTGAATCACATTCATTTCAGAAAAGATAAAATTTTTTATGATAGCCAGGACTTTGTTTCTCATATAGCATTGACGTATTCGACTAACATATCAACTGCCAACGCAATAGATCACATTAAGACAAACATTTTACAACATGCTGAGACTAAAAGAATGAAAATACACGTCCAAAATAACGGGATTTAAAATAAAGAAGAGATTGGGAAAAAAACCGATAGCGTTTCCTATACACATGTCGAAGTCGGCAAAACATTCAGAGTCTATTCGCTTTATCTAAAAGTGGCGCGGCAAAGTGATAAGAAGAGAACACTTTGGGAGTGATACGACTCGACTCCCACTGGATTCACACGGACGGCACTTTATCGGATTTATCCCTCGCACTGCTGGAGTTCTCACGGCCCTAAGGGGATTTCGCTATCAGGACAGGAAGGCTATTGAATGGGATTTCAAGTTAAAAATCTGAAAAAAAGAGGAATGATCTACCATTTAGATGAATACTAAACACGATAAACTTGACTCCACAACTTCATATCAGATATGATAACTTTATAAACAAGGGAAATGCAATACAACGTAAGCTACATCATATCTTACATATCATAGCAGTTATTGTTTCATCTTTTTTTTTTTCCGAATCATTCACTTAGGAGATTGCTTGATCTTAGCACGAGTGTTTATTCCTCCTAAGTCTAAACTGTTCCTCATCCACCCTCAAAGGTCTAAGGAATTATGCTTCCTATTTTTTTTTATTCCTACAAGGGGCGACATATGGTCTAGTGATTAGCGTAACAAACTACTAAGCCTAAGGGTTCGTAGCCCGGCAGGTGTCCCTAGGATTTTTTTAAAGGGGTAAAAAATCGTTGGTTATGCTGTCCTTCGGAAGGGACGTTAAACGGAGGTCTCGAGCCTGTTCGATGTCAGGTACTCGTTAAAATCCCTATTCTAATTAAACCTGGATAGGCAATATTTAGAGCACCCATTGTAGCATCGTGCGATAAACCATAACAGCTTAAAGTGACGTTAAATGAACAAACAAACAACTATTCCTTCAATCATGTTGAACATATATTCTGTGGCATAAAGACTATTTAGTTACTTGTGTCTTAACGCAGCCCTGGTTACTTTTCCCTGATTGTTCGCATGCGCCAGCAGTTACATTTTGTAACGGTTACATTTCTAACAGCTGATTTGTTCTATGTTTCATCTTGCTTACTGTGTTTTGATTATTGCTGCTTTATTGTTTCTTATTTGTTGTTTATTGTTCGTTATTTGTTCTTTATTCTTTGTTATAGATTTTTCGTAGTTATTATTTTAGTTAGTTATTTAATTAGTGTAAAATGATGCGTATTTGGGATTTGCCTACAACAGAAGAACAAGCTATACATTTTTTGCAGGAGCGTAATATTTTACCAATACAAAGAAAATGTAGCAATTCCCATCAAATGAAATTGTATTGTGGTGAGAGGTTTTTTTTGGAAATGAATCATATTTATGCGAGTTCGTATGGCGACAGCATCAGGCAAAACAAAATACAGACTGTTTTGAATCTATATTGAAGTCAATTTCGACGCATTTTCACCTAAATGCGATTAAATGTTTATTATTTGTATTTTGTAATTGTTCATTCTTCTTTAATTGATTGTTCATCATATATTACATTTTTCAATTTTTTTTTTTACATAATTTTTCATTACTTATATTTCTTAATTGTTTGGAATTATTTTTTTGTACATAATTTTTCATTATTGCGATTTTTCATTACTTTTATTTCTTAATTGTTCATAATTTATTATTATTATTTTCCATTTGTCAATAAATTCTTTTGATTTGTAATTGTTCATCAATTTTCAACCCTAATAAATAGAAGGTAACTTTTAGAAATGTAACCGTTACAAAATGTAACTGCTCGCGCATGCGAACAAGCAGAGAAAAATAACCAGGGCTGCGTTAAGACACAAGTACCACTATTTGATTTTATTACTGAATTATAATGCTTAATTATTTTTCGGATAGCCTTTTTTATTGTAAATGTTTTATTTACGAAAAAATATCGGAAAATTGGACGATACAGGATGTCTTAATTTCAATATTTAGTATCTGTTCCGCAGGGTGTAGCTTCGATTTGAGTCACAAGGTTTAGCTTTTCATTCGTTTCCCTTTTAATATTTCGCAAAAATACGAGTTATCAGGAGCTTTATTATGGAACAGAGAGTACAATATACATCATCTATTCTTCGAAATGTTAGTTGAAACTATTAATTCATTTCATGATGAAATGATTACAGCAATTTACTCATTTCCCAAAATTACATTCTCTTTTCCATAGTAAAGCTCACGATAACTTGTATTTTTGAAAATATTAAAAATAAAACGAATAAAGAGTTTAAACGTGTTGAAGCTTACCTCGAAGCGACAGCCAACCCAAACCATGATGTCCGGATCAACCTCTATAAAGTGGGTACTCAAAATAAGAAGGAAAGAGGAAAATCTGGCAGTTGAGCGTGACCTAGGGCAAGTCACATCGCTGCATAACTGTCATTTCCATGAAACAGTACAGTCTCTACCATGTACTGAACCCCCGACCCTTTTGTATTGTAGTTATACAGGTTTTAGATTATTTAGTTGGCCTATTAATTATAAAATACAAAAGTATTACACAATCTGTGGGTCACAATAGAAAATAATAGCTTAAAGAAACGGCTGAATGATCAAAAGCGATTCCTTCTAATGACATAACGAAAAAAGAAAACTCTGAAAAAAGCTTTTCCAAATAATAGAAAGCTTCCCGGAAAATGACTACGACTGAAAGGATCTGAAAGAGAATGGTTGGAGAGTGATCTACTTTTGATTTCGTTTACGATGAAGCAACGCCTGATGTTCTTCCTAGTCGAGCCAACCCAGCAAGGAAGAAGATTGATTTCAGACTTTTTATCTAGTTCTTTCTCATCAGACCGTAAAGATCTCGTTTTTGCAATGGGGGACATTGTTCATTCCGAAGTATTTTAAAGAACTTGTGTAATAGCCGGTATCCAGGGACTGTTTATAACCTGAACACTGATAATTCTGACACTAAAAACACCTGCCTTCTAATTTATATTAATGGAAATTGAAATATACAAAATAATTGAGACAACAGGTTCAAAACGTAAAAACGAACTCATGTTGCCTCTTTGCGACGAACTCAGGTTTAGCTACAATATCAATCTGAATTATGAAAATTTAATTGGTCACCTAAATCCTAGTTACTGCCTATAAAACATGTTCAATAAATCAGAGTATCTTAAATATTTTGAAATTGATTTGCATATATTCTCATATAGAAAGCAGAATATCAAGCAACCATAGAAAATATATTGGGCCAAAGAAAAAAAGAAAATCAAAGTAAATGGATTTTAAATAAGGTGCAGATAATATAGTACCTGAAAAACCTGTATCACTACGACGGTGAACGGATCTGGAGTTCAGCACATGCTAGAGACTGTACTGTTTCATGGACAACAGTTGTGCAGAGTGGTGATTTGCCCTAGATCAAGCTCAACCGCCAGATATTTCCCTCTTATTTTGAGTATCCACTTTATAGAGGCTGGGTGAGCCCCAGGAGGGTCCAAGATCCTATATGATCCATCTCCGGCTGCTAACAGACTAAATAATTATTTAATCTCTTGACAGCCGTATATGGATCATGCGGGATCTGCAGGCCAAAGAGGGTTGAGCGTGATCTCGAACAAAATACCTCACAGAACAATCAATGACCTAAAACAGTACAGTTTCTATCACTTACTGAATCCAACGCTCTTAATGGGCTGTAGGGGTACAGGTGTTTGACAGTCCTTATAATTGATAAGGCCACGTAATTTGATAATCTTAAAAAAAGTTGTTTTATTAATTATGTGTTAATCATTATAAATTAAATCATATTTTTTTTTGTAAAAGAAAGAATATTTTCTTTTTTTTTTAATATTTTATTTGAAAAGAAAAGATATGACCAGGATCTGGTCTCTAATCCGGATATCCCATACATCGCAAATTGCGAGAATACGGAGATATAGGATCAGTGAAAAGAAGGGATATGACTGACCGAGAAGCGAACCAGGATGGCTGAGGTGGCTAAGTACCACGACTGATACATGGGAGACCCTGGTTATATCTTTTCTTTTCAAATAAAATATTAAAAAAATTATAACGTCTAACAATAAAATAAAATATATATATTTATTTTTAATTATTTTTCATATTTTAGTAAACATAAATTGTTTACAATAATTTAATTTAAAAGGTAAGTATTCAATTGTTTAGTCATAAGCCTAAAAGCACATATTACAAAAGTGAAGAAAGATAAACAAAATAGAGTCGATCGGCTTTCCTTCGCTCCAGCGAGATCAAGCTTGACAGTGTTGGCAGGAGCCTCTTCACGTGGACATCGCAAGCTATAGCTCCGAGTTGCATCTTGGACTTAAAGAGGTACTAATTCGCTGCCCACTTGCAGGTCCAACTGTAAATCTTGCTAGACTTTCCTAAAATCCAAAATTATAAAAACTTTCTTCAAATTTCATATTACCTATTTCAACAAAGCTGTCGCCAATGAACTGACTTGTTCTTAAAGGTACATCCATCAAATAAGCAAATATATTTAAATCACCAAAATAAGAACCAAAATCGAAACAATCAAACCTTAACCATTTCTGTTAAGACGGTGGAAAAATTCCAACGAAAAGCCTTAAGCCTCCAAACTAAAACAGAAATAGAAATTATCTGTCCAATATTTCGCCCATTCAGGCATCCTCAGGGTAGAAAGAGAATAACAGTAAAACAAAACATGAATAATGCACCCAAGAAACATCCCACCACCTCGAAGGCTCAAATGCAACTGATGAATCATAAGGAAGGTTACTCGACCCCAGCTGGTTAAGGTTAGATAAAAACAGCTGATAGATACTTCAGAAATTGAAAATCAATATACATTCACCAAATTTCAAAAAACACCATAAAAAAAAAATAAATAATAGCAAACATCACAAAAATTAAGACGAAAGACCATACGAAAAAATTAAGGTAAAAATGCAAGAAAAAAAAATCAAAAAAATCATTATCAAGAAACCAGTGGATCAACGGCTACTCCACAAAATATATAAATATTGAAAAGTAAAAAAGATACCTTACATAAATGTTAAGACCGTGGAAAAATTCCAACGAAAAGCCTTAAGTCTCCAAACTAAAACAGAAAAAGAAAAAATCTGTTTTAGTTTGGAGACTTAAGGCTTTTCGTTGGAATTTTTCCACGGTCTTAACATTTATGTAAGGTATCTTTTTTACTTTTCAATCTTAACCATTCCTAATTACTAACCTAAAGCTTATACATCGTGGACGAGTTTTATAGGGTTTCTCATTTAACAGAGGTAACAATTGTATTTATTAAACGCTTTCACTCATTAGAAAGTGTTAACAATTAAGCAGATTGCTAGCATTTCCATTAAACAGGAAAATTAACTGAAGTTACAAAGAAAAATAAAAAATAGAAAAAAGAAACAATCCTAAATAATGAAATAATATTTGATACAATTACAGCCTATTTACAATCACCCTATATTCAGTGGCGACCTGTGGTCTTAGGATTAACAAACTACTAAGCCCAAGATCTCGGGTTCTTAGCCCGGATGGTGACCCTAGGATTTTTTAAAGGGAGTAAAAGATCCCTGGTTACGCCGTCCTTCGGAAGGGACGTTAAACGGGAGGTTTTTAACCTGTACGATGTCAGGTACTCGTTAAAAGTCCCTATCCTAATTAAACCTGGATACGCAAAATTTAGAGCTCCCAATGTAGCATCGTCCATAGCTGCATAAAGTGACGCTAAATGAACAGATAATCATACTTAAAAGTTTTACTATTGAAAGGTGGGCATTTTTTAGCCTGCATGTCTCAAAAGTAACTTACTGAAACTGGGCTTGCATATCTTCTTCAGTGCCAGATACAAACAAATGAAAAATGATATATATAAAAATGAAATATATAAATATATAATATTGGAGAACAAACTATACTCTATACTCACTTTTGTGTATGTTTGCTTGGTTTTTTTCCTCCAATATATATATATATATGTGTCTATTCTATGTATGTGTCTTTCGCTTATTTTTTTTCTATATTCTTTACAATTTGTATTTACCATTTTATTTTGTATCTAATTTTTATAATTTGTTTATCTGGCCCCCACACGGGCATTTTCTTCCCCACAACTAATATCCAAGTCGACTAATATTATTCAATGGAGAATGGAGATATTTGGGGGGTAAAAAAAACCAAACATAAAGTCAAGACTTATTTTTATTTGTATTTGTGCCGACGTTTCGACCTACTTTGTAGATCATCTTCAGGGCTAATAGGAGAGGCGGCTTGTTGAACTGTGTAACTCAAGTCGCCTCACCCATTAGCCCTGAAGATAAGCTACAAAGTAGGTCGAAACATCTGCACAAATAAAAATAAGTCTTGACTTATTTGATTTTTTTTTTTTTTACTGCACCCCCAACTATCTCCATTCTCCATTATATCATCCAGTCAACTATTTTCCTCTCTAATATTATTCAATATATTCACTTTGAAGAGAAAAGATTTGTCTTGGCCGGGATTCGAACCCGGGTCAGTGCAGTGCTCTAAACCACTGAGCTACCAAAATTCTCTTCAAAATAAAAATATTTAAAATTAATCCCCATCAAAAGAACAATAAATAAAAATAAATTATAAATATATAATTGACGTAAGTTCAATGAACATTCCTCCCCGTGTATACATCGCAAAATTGCGAGAACACGGGGATATAGGATCGGCGAAGAGAACGGATTTGTCTGACTTGGATACGACCCCTGGTAGCTCAGTGGTGAGAGCACTGCACTAGAGATGCAGACGACCCAAGTTCGAATCCCGTCCAGGGCAAATCTTTTATCATCAAAATAAAAATATTTATTTGTTTAGTTATCTATATACCACCCTAAATATTCATCAATATATATCATAATATCATAAATATCATAATATCATTAATACCATATCCTTGCCGTTTTTTTGTTTTGTTTTTATATGTATTTTAGTCCAATATAGCCTGATAGTATTATCACTTACTTTACTTAAAACATACCTACTTTTATACAATTGATATTTTACACTTATATAAACTCTCTTCTTACATTCTCTTATGCAATTAATATTCTTTACACTAGTATAAAGTATTTTCTACCTATCAATATTAATACTGCATTTTCTAAAATATTTTTTTATTTTCATTTTTATTTTATTTTATATAATTCGTTTCTAGATTTTTATAATTTTACAATTTTTATTTCTTCTTTTTTATTAGCTATAATTTTTAGTGCGTAATTCTTATCACTTTCTAATTTACCCATATCATTTCACATTCCTATTGTATATTCAGTTTTCATTTTTTATCTGTAATACCTTAATTTTTTATCTGTCAACACTTTCTGTTTTATTATTATTTTCTTCATGTTTTATTATTATTTTCTACATTTTAACCTTCATAATTACCTTACTGTACATCTTTATCATTTTTTTTTTTTGCCTGTATTCACCTTCTTTTAGTTTATCTATATTTAAAATGTTTTAATATATTTGTACCGTTTTCTTAAATTGTCAGTATTTTGCATATAGCCCTGAAGAAGAACGTTGGCTATCAATAAAGATCTTCTGAAATTACTTGAGAATTTCATTCAGTGACCTCTACCCGGACCAATTTCTTCAACATAAATTATGATAGGTCAACAATTATCATCAATACAAAATAAAAATATTTAGAAATATATGATATTGGAGAAAAAATATATAATTTAATCCTACCAACTTTTGTATATGTTTTGTTTTTTCTCCAATATCATGATTTGTATCTTTAGCTTTTTTTTTTCTTTTATTCTTTACAATTTTTATGTACCATTTTATTTTATATCTATTTTTTATAATTTGTTCCCCTTGCCTCCATACGGCCATTTTCTTCCCTACATAAAATCAACTAATGTTAATCAAGATGGATTATGTTTTCTTCAAAATTTATGATATCGTCTTATGGCCACAGCTCGGTTATAAATATTACCATTTATTCACTACAAGTTAATACAAACTTGCGAGAACTCCATTATTAGCTAACTATACTTTTCCATAATAAAAATAGCTTATAAAAAAATAGATTATAATATAATCATTATTTTGTGGTGAACAAAAAAAAAAAAAAAAACTGTACCACTATACTCCACGGAGGACCGTGGGTTCATTACATAGTAGAAACTGTACTATTTTTTGGATAACGGTTGACCAGGGAGGTGATTTGTCCGAGATTCAGTGTACCCTTCAAGATTTTCCGCTATTAAGGGTACCTTCTTCTGTAGATCTGTAGATATCACAGGCTTCATCTGTGGCTGTATTCCGTTGCACCGATAGTTTTACGGAATACAATTTTACTTTCTCCATTTAATATTTTCTCTTTTTTATTATAATGCAATTGGGAAAAACCACAATGCAAAGCCTTATGTTTCAAAAAATACACCTACTTACCAGTCGACGTTTCGCCTATTCAGGCATTATCAAGACACCAAAATCAAAAAGGGGTTATTTGAATCGCATCTGGAAGAAAAAGGTGCAATAAATCCCAACGATCAACAGCCCAAACAGGCTCCAAACATGAGACAGCACCCCACCACCAAGAACATACAACTGAGTGGTAAGTGGGTGTATTTTTGAAACATAAGGCTTTGCATTATGGTTTTTCCCAATTGCATTATAATAAATAATAGTGTTTCTTTTTGAGTTTTTGGCTCTATTTTAGTGTATGTATTCATGTATGATATATATATTTTAGGGTTATAAGTGTTACGCACTGAGTGAAAATAAACTGAGTTATCAATTTTCGGATTTTCAGCGTTATAATTATTTTTTCATTTCACTTTGAACCCTTGACATACGTTCAACATACAACTGAACGAAAGTAATACGCAACCAGCTGGGAAGGTTATAGAATCAGCTGATCCATAAAACATATCAAGTAATATTAGCCTATAAAAATGTATACATATTAGCAAAGTTAGCCAATTTTTTTTTTTTAAATATTCAACGTTTCCGAATAATATTGGTTCAAATTTCTGCAATCTGTTTTATAATTTACCGAAATGTCAATCTTTTGTGCAATCTGCATGGCCTCGAACAACTTCCTTCTAGAGCCATCACTCTCTTTGTAAATAACTTTAGCATTCTCAAAATCAAATTGATGCTTACAAGTTTTGGTATGCTGGGCCAATGCTTTTGAGTTTTTGGCTCTATTTTAGTGATTTAATATTTTCTCTTTATTTCATAATTTCACCTGATATCTTAAATTCCTTTAGATCCTATTCCACTCGGGTGAACCAATGACATCTTGTTTTCTTTACTTCGGGAGAGGAATAGCTAGCTCCGTGTGTAGAGCGATGAGTTCTATTGCTAAAGGTTCCTGGATCAAATACGGTATTCATGAGGTAATAGGTACCATTTAGCTACTAAATATTCGGAGGATTGTAAGTGTTACGAATACACAGAGGTAGAAAAATCAGATAAACTGTTACAGTTAGACATCCATTTTCTCAAGCCTAGATTGGAAAAAAGAAAAGCGCTGATGGAAAACCCTCAATCACGATTTCCTCTGGTTATCCAGCCTGCCTTGATTTCAGAATTATTTCCAGTCAGTACACTTATTTTTTTCCTGATTTTTTTTCCATCTTAGAATAAAAAGTGGTAATTGATTACCTTTAGAAAGATTTACCCAATTAATTACACGGTCGTTACCGGCCTTAATTAAACGGTATCCAGTTAAAAAAAAAAAAAAAGATTAACCATTACTTTAAGGTAATGAAAAAAAAAACCCTGTACCACTACAACCTCGGTCCATGTTTCAGTACATGGTAGAGACTGTACTGTTTCTAGGACAACCTTTAGGCAGGGAGATGATTTCTCCTAGATTACCCTAAACCGTTAGGATTTCCCTCAATTAAGTGTACGTATGTACTTCATAGAGGCTAAGCAAATATATAAATGTTATTTCTGAATATAAATTAATTGAAACAATAATCCGAAAATCGAAATATTGAGAAAATAACTGGTTTGCACTATTGTTTGGAACAGGGGAGCGGAGTGGTTCAGCGATAGATCAGTGAATTGCCGAAAATCCTTGTTCTAATTCCGCTGCCGGCAAGATATCTGTTTAGTCTGTTTGCAGCTGCAGATGGATCATATAGGATCTAGGACCCTCCTGGGGCTCACCCAGCCCCTCTTAAAGTGTGGACCCAAAATAAGGGGGGGAAATCTGGCATTTGAGCGTGATCTGGGACAAATAAATTAATTACAAAAGGCTCATATACATGACAGTTATCAGACCTATTTGGACATAAGGAGTTGAGCTTTGGGGCTCTACTAAACCATCCAATTCATCTAGTATCCAATACTTACAATCCAAAATCCTTCGTAAAGTACTCAATGCTCCTTATCATGTCACAAACAAACTCATACATCATGATCTTAATATCCCATATGTTGCTGATTTGGCCCAAACTAGATACCTAACCTTCCATGACAAGCTCCATACACACTTGAATCCGCTAGTCTCTCAACTTGCTTCCCGTACTATTCCTGATACCCCTCCGAGGCGTCTGAAAAGAAGATGGCCTCGAGACCTTCTACTATAGAACTTTATTGGAGTACTACCGATGGGTAGTTTTCTCCACAAGTGTTTTTTTTTTCATGTAATTTGTTCATATTAGCAGATTTACTTGTTGTAATATTATTACAGTTGTAAATATCAATAAATTGATCTAAAAAAAAAAAAACATAAACTGTGCTATAGTTTGAGTAACAGCTTAAAGGAATCAAATGCAGTAGTTATGTGGTTTGTGAATTTTATTAAATATTTATAATTTAATTGATCCAATAAAACAAAAGACTAACGAAAAAGTAGTTCCTTGAACCGTTGCTAGGCAACGCCGATATATTATTATAGCATACATGAGTAACGCAATTTCAAATGAGTTACTCTGAGAAAATTTTAAGTTAAAATTAGGATTTAAATCCCTCAATTAATTGATGAAACAGTAAAATAACTGTTGTTTCTTTCCCCCGAATTTCCAAGATCAGATAAAAACTTGAAGACCTTGTGACTGTTAGATTCGTACATGAGATGAGGAAGTTTAAATTGTTGGCAGGATCAGCTGATAAAGGAACTGGGCTAGATTAATACTTCGTGGGAACTTCAGCCCAGCAAATTTTATCTTAATAAATCCCGTAAGAAAATAAAAGGAGATCTTCACAGTCTATTTTTATTTCACAGCTAAATGTTTATAACTCTGTTCAATTTTTTTTTTACAACAGCTGATGGCATTGTTTATTTATTTGCTAATAAATGTAGATATAAGATTGTGTTCAAGGTTGGTACCTTGCAACGTATTTCATAAATTGTTGAAAGAATTTTAAGGTTTTTTTTTTTTGCTTAAAATACCTCTGGGTAGAAGAAGTATTTTATTTATGTATTTTATATATATTTATAGTGTAGTGTAAATATTTCTTAAATAAATGAATATATAATGAATGGAAAATAATGGTCTTGATTGAGGTAAGAAAAATCTCACTTAAATGGGGTTGAACTATTTATTTGAAAGCCAAAGTTTCGACACACATCGCGAGTCTTCTTCAGCGCTTATAATCGGGTCAAGGGTTCAAAGTGAAATGAAAAAATAATTATAACGCTGAAAATCCGAAAATTGATAACTCAGTTTATTTTCACTCAGTGCGTAACACTTATAACCCTAAAATATATATATCATACATGAATACATACACTAAAATAGAGCCTAAAACTCAAAAAGAAACACTATTATTTATTAAAATGCAATTGGGAAAAACCATAATGCAAAGCCTTATGTTTCAAAAATACACCCACTTACCAGTCGACGTTTCGCCTATTCAGGCATTATCAAGACACCAAAAACAAAAAGGGGGTTATGTGAATCACATCTCGAAGAAAAAGGTGCAATACATTCCAACGATCATCAGCCCAAACAGGCTGACTGCACATGAGACAACTGAGTTGTATGTTGAACGTCTTGGTGGTGGGGTGCTGTCTCATGTTTGGAGCCTGTTAGGGCTGTTGATCGTTGGGATGTATTGCACCTTTTTCTTCGAGATGTGATTCACATAACCCCTTTTTGTTTTTGGTGTCTTGATAATGCCTGAATAGGCGAAACGTCGACTGGTAAGTGGGTGTATTTTTGAAACATAAGGCTTTGCATTGTGGTTTTTCCCAATTGCATTATGAATACATACACGTAGTTTTTTCTATTTAATACATATTTCTTGTTCTTGTTATACGGTCTTGATAATAGCCAATAAATAGGTTTAAAAAAATGTAATCAGAAACATAGAGAATAGCTGATGAGGACAATAAAGGAAGCTTGAATAAACAGGTCAACGAATAAAGATTTTAAAAGATGGCCTTAGAAAAAACTATGGAATATTTTAAATTTATCGAAACATAATTCTTTTTCTTAGCTATATTCAGAATTCGAAAAGGCATTTCTTCTCCATGAAGAAACTTTTCCTTATACAATAATAAGGAGAACGCTCAAGAACCACTCCTTTCTTTCACAGTATCCTTTCTCGTCTGAACAGTATCCTAAGATGGTTCTGAATGGTAAGATAGTTTTGCTGAAAAAGGTCCTTGTACACAAAATTAAAAAGGAAGATGGCGTATCATCTAACATCGTCATGAGCAAATATTTGTACAGCTTTTAAGATTCACAGTTTTCCTTCAATAACATTTCCGAGAAGGGAATTTGAAAAAGCTCTCTGTGTTCTATACTAAGACATTTTTTTTCATATTTGCTTTCAATTAGTTTAATGAAAGCCTTATTTCTAGTTAGGATACAACGAATGATAGCTGAGTTTTTTTTTATAGAAAAAAATGTTACACTACAACCCAAAAAAAGAAGGGCCTTGGGTTCAGTACTAGATAGAGACTGTACTGTTTCAAAGGAAAGGATTACGCAAGGAGATGGTTCTGAGATCACCATAATAATAAAATAAGATGGCAAATCATTTCCCTCCACAACATGTTTCCAAGAAAGAGTCCAGTCTCTACCATGTACTGAAGCCAAGATGCCTACATAGATATATATATACATATACCTAGATTGTAGAGTTACAGTTCTTGTTTTGTTTATTATTCACTATATATTACCGCTATGTATATGAGAGAAAGCGATAGATACATATTACTGGTTCTCGCAAGGTTGTATTAATTGATTGTAAATTAATATAAAATAAACATAGATATTTTTAACCGAGCAGATTCTTTAATACAAAATTGTAATTTTTGAAGAAAAATTTAGATTGAATAATATTAATTGACTTCATATATGGTGAAAAAGCATTGTATTAAGAACAATACAGTCTCTTCAATGTACAGAACCCAAGACCATTTGTCGAGTTGTACGTACACGTATATACACTTACATATATGTATATAAATATTTAACATACAAAAGTATAGGGAAGACTATCATATTTGAAAAAATAAAAAAATTCATGTACGAAAAAATTAGCATTAAATACATTTTAAAGGCAAACGGAATAATTGGCCCTCTTCTCTGTATAAAACAACTGGAGATTTTTTTATTCATTATGTAAACAAATTGAATACTTGTCGCTAACTAACTTTCTGTAAGAAACTTGAGAATAGCTTAATTCGAATAAGGAAAATTCCTCTTTTTTTCTCTCTTGTTGAGTTTGAATTCGTTTTTCATTTAGAAAAGAAATCTACAATCTTTTTATATTTTATTTAAGTAGAATACTAAAAGAAAAAAAAATCTCATAAATTCTTATAGAAAGAGAGCAGAAGAGGATCTGTTACAAATATACCAGTCAACCGCTTGCCAATTGGTTCGCCTAATGTTTACCGACTGGGAACAAACGTAACTAATTATTTAAATATGCAATCCAACGTCCCTTGTCTTCAGGAATAACCACATATAGTCCAGGATCCATGGTCCATTTTTGTACTTGATTACTATCAAGCTGAATCCTGATATCAAGCTGAAGCCTAACAATTTCCTGTTGGAAAATTCTCGATTGTGGTAGCTAACAGAGGTAGCAAGGACAAAATATGTCGATTTGATTATTCTCAAAAATTTATTACTAACTTGTTTTTTTTTTTTTTGTTAAATCTCAAGATAATTATCTAAATTATTTGAAAAAATATTTTTTTTACAAAATGTATGGTTTGATCAAAGAGTCCCCTCCTTCCGACATGTATCGATAACAAGGTCATCAAAATGATAACTAACCAGCTGATTATTTTTTCCAAGTGTTTTTTTTTTTTGTTTGGAAGCTCAGTGGTTAGAGCACTGCACTAGAGATGCAGACGACCCGGGTTCGAATCCCGGCCAGGACAAATCTTTTCTCTTCAAAATAAAAATATTTAAAAATAAATAATTAGGGATAATGAACAAAAGTAAATAGACATAAACACATGAAATCCTGGTCGAAATGACGTCAGTATTATTGTTTTAGAGTTTATAGAAAACCTGTACCACTACAACCTGTGAACGGGTCTGGGGTTCAGTACATGGTAGAAACTGTACTGTTTCATGGACAATGGTTCTGCAAGGAGGTGACTTGTCCTAGGTCACGCTCAACCGCCAGATTTTCCCCCTTATTTTGGGTACCCTATTAGCCCTTGAGGCTGAGTGAACCCAGGAGGGTCCTAGATCATACATGATCCATCTCCGGCTGCAAACAGACTAAATAAAAGTCTTGGATTTGGACCAGGATTTCTGGCATGGCAACTCAGTGCTCTACCACCACTGAGCCACTCCGCTCCCCCCCCCCTTTTTTTTAAATTTGGAACACCACGATTTTCCGTGTCATCCTTGCGCAGGGGCCATGCTAATCTCTGTATCGTTCCAAGTTTAGTACATGTACCACCGAACCGAGTACAGATTTTTTTGTTGGAGTCAGGAAAAAAGATGTAAGTGCAGTGGTTTTTATTTGTTAATGCAGACCTTAGATAGCGATAATCTTAGTGGACCGGATTTTTGTTGTTAAAAAAAATCTGTTTGTATAACGGTCTAAATCAAACATGTAGTTCGTTGAATGGTATCAGAATAGTAAGGTTGGGACAACAAAAGCTACAAAAAAAACTCCCCTTCAGAAACTAGGAAATTACTGTAAATCTTCTTTGACTTTTTTGACTTTTTCTAAGTCGCTGATTCTTTTGAATATAATATTATTAAAATGTTTGTATCTGTTCCACGAAGCCGATTCGTATAATTGACAATTTACATTGGAGAATGAAGATGGTTGGGGGGTGGAGTAAAAAAAAAAAAACCAATAAGTGCAAGACTTATATGTGTGGCGATGTTTCGACCTACCATGAAGGCCATCTTCAGGGCTATGAGAGAGAAACAAACAGAACACAACATACATAAAAACGTTAGAGTAACAAGAAAATAGTAACATGTAATACAGAAAATTAAAATAGTGATATATATAATAATTAAAGATAACGAATATAAAGTACAGAATAAATGTACAGAAAGGATAGTAATGTAAACATAATATAAAGGGAAAGAGAAGGTAAACAGAAAAATAGAAAATGAAAAGATTAAAATATAATAAGGTGAGATATAAAGGATTCAGAAAAAACTAGTTTAATTACAGATATAGTCCTTATCATAAATTTTATATCTGTAATTAAAACTAGTTTTTTCTAAATCCTTTATATCTCACCTTTTCATATTTTAATCTTTTCATTTTGAATCTTTCTGTTTACCTTCTCTTCTTTTTTCTTTTCCTTTATATTATGTTTACATTATTATCCTTTCTGTACATTTATTCTGTATTTTAATATTCGTTATCTTTAATTATTAAATATGTCTCTATTTTAATTTTCTACATTACATGTTACTATTTTCTTGTTACTCTAACGTTTTTATATATGTTTTGTTCTGTTTGTTTCTCTCTCATAGCCCTGAAGATGGCCTACATGGTAGGTCGACACGTCGGCACTTACGAAACATAAGTCTTCTACTTATTTGTTTTTTTTTTTTGTTTTTTACTGCACCCCCTAACTATCTCGATTCTCCATTGTATCATCCAGTCAACTATTTTCCTCTAAGACAATTTACATTATGTATAAAGGCATCCGAAACTATGTAAATAATAATTTCTGTAAATTTTTATTTGTAAATATCACCTTTATAAGTATTTTTGTAAAATAAAGAATAGAACAAATGCAAAGATTAAATTATTTATTATTTGTTTATCTACTAATCTAACGTCACTTTATGCTGCTATGGCTAATATGACAATGCTACACAGTTGGAATCCCAAATTTTGTCTAACCAGGTATACTTAGAATGACCACTAATTTACGTCCCTTCCGAAGGATATTAATTTACTTGCTTTAAAAAGTCCTAAGGCAGCATGCCGGGCTATGATCGCATGATCTTGGGCATAGAAGTGATCTTAATTGCGTATTGCTGAAAAAAAATTTATGTTATTTTTAGTCAAACGGCTTAAATGTAATTTAATCAATTGTAATATTTTTAAATTTATAAACGAGTTAGTTGGGGGTGCAGTAAAAAAAAAAAAACACTGAATAAGTACTAGACTTATATTTATGTGCCGACGTTTCGACCTACAGTGTAGGGCTATGAGAGAGAAACAAACAGAACAAAAAATATAAAAACGTACAGTAACAATAATATGGTGACATTTTAAGAAAATTAAATTTTAATTTAGAAAATTAAAATAGTGACAGATATGAGAATTAAAGATAACGAATATTAAAAAAGTGACAGAATATAATAAAATTAAAGATAATGAAAAGAAATAAAATATAGAAGAAGAAAATATAAAATAAAATTCAGAAAATACTTTTATTTTCTGTATTTTATTTTATATTCGTTATCTTTAATTGTTATATCTGTCACTATTTTAATTTCTGTTCATTATCTTTAATTTTATTAAATCTGTCTTTATCTTAATTTTATTATATCTGTCACTATTTTAATTTCTTTTCATTATTTTTAATTTTATTAAATCTGTCTTTATCTTAATTTTATTATATTCTGTCACTTTTTTAATATTCGTTATCTTTAATTTTCATATCTGTCACTATTTAAATTTTCTACATTAGATGTCACCATATTATTGTTACTGTACGTTTTTATATTTTTTGTTCTGTTTCTTTCTCTCTCATAGCCCTGAAGATGACCTACACTGTAGGTCGAAACGTCGGCACATAAATATAAGTCTAGTACTTATTCAGTGTTTTTTTTTTTACTGCACCCCCCAACTATCTCCTTTCTACATTTGATCATCCAGTCAACTATTTTCCTGTCATATTTTTAAATTTAACTGTTATCTTCTGTTTTCTCTTATTTCACTTATTTATGTTCCTACATCTTCTGCTAAAGATATTATGTTTCGCAATGTTCATCTTTCACTTTCGCCTACCAACTGACTGAACTGCAACATCTGTTATATGGACGTACACCCACGATGTGAATAATGAACTTATCAATTTTTTTTTAAATTTCGAAACCAGTTATTATAAGAAAATTGCATTTAGACAACGATTCAAAAAAAAGTTTCCATTACTTTAAAAATAATAAAATAAAAATTAAAAAATAACCAATCTACCTGCTTTTATTTTTATTTCTCTTTTATATAAATAAGTTTTAATGAACATGATCAGTCTGTAATATTTCATTTTTCTCTTACTAATTACATTTTTAACAATCTATTCTTATTATTCAGTCTTGTAAGTAAAAAAAAAATGAACTAATTTGGAAGAAATATTTGAATTAATTTTTTTTTTAATGTTTCTATTCATAGAAAAATATACAACCTAACAATCAGGGCATACAAAATCTCAGAATTAAAAAAAACACACTGAGAATGGCAGATTAATGTAATTGTAACATCTTAATTTGTAATATCTTAATTTAAATATTAATTAAACAATTACTCGATTTTAAACACGTAAGGGTATTAATTATTTAAAGTATTATATATTAAATAGAAAAGCCACAATTTTCTCATGCACTGTTAAGGACAAAACCTTGAACTGAACAATTAACACATGCGATATAATCTTTAAACCTTGGGCTAAATCAGTACCAGCGTTCATGACGGAATAGATAATTTTTACGCCATAAGTGTATATGTATATATATCTATATATATATATATATATATATATATATATATATATATATATATATATATATATATATATATATATATAGATGGATGAGTTTGTTTGTGACATAATAAGGAGTATTGAGGATTTTACGAAGGAGTTTGGATTGTAAGGATTGGATACGAGATGAATTGAATGTTTAGTAGAGCCCCAAAGCTCAACTCCGTATGTCCAAATAGGTCTGATAACTGTCATGTAAATGAGTCTTTTGTAATTAATTGGGAGCTTAGAGCGTTTGTCTAGTAAATGTTGAAGTAGGCGAAAACGTCGAGCAGTTTCTTGTCTCTTCAGTCTTGTATGCCGAAGCGTATTAAAAGAGAGGATTCCGTGCTAACTTGAATGACACACAGACTACGTTGAAAACAATTATTAATGATTAAAACCCATGAAGGTTTTCGAGTTCAGTACATGCTAGAGACTGTACTGCTTCTTAGACAATGATCACAGGAGGTGAACTGTCCGAAACACGTTCAAATTTCAGGTTCTTATCCATTAAGGGTACCCACTTTAAAGTTTGGGTGAGCCCCACGAAGGTCTATATATAATTTATTTTTCCTTTAAACTTCCGTAACTTCAATAATGACTCATCCCTAAAAAGATGAATCTCTTTATTTTATAGTTTTTAGTGACTAAGTAATACTTTATATTAATTGTAGAGCGCGACGGACCGTAATAGAGACATCACACTCTCAGAATTTTCCCAGCATTATTCATAATAATTTTTCTCCAAGCGCGAAATATTTCAATTTTTCGTATCTCTTATCATCCTATCCACAGTTTTCAGTATAGGTAATAACCAATATATATATATATATAAAAAGATATTTATTTTACATATAAGGTTAAATAATAAAATGAGTTGTAAAAAATATTGTATAACTGATGAAGAACGCAAACAATTCGTAAAATGGAGGTCGGTCCGCCGTGAGGCGAACAGAACAGTTCATCTCTATTCTTAAATTATTATTGAAATGGTTGATACTGAACTAATTTAAGCTAAAATGGCAAACAAAAAAAATAAATATAATTATTGCTCAGCTGTACTGAATTTTAAATATTTTTATTTTAAAGAGAAAAGATATGCCCCCGGCCGGGATTCGAACCCGGAACCTGTGTCTCCCCGTGACAGCGCTCCGACCAATTGAGCCAAGGTCGCCTGCCTGCAAGGGAGAAATCTTTTCTCTTATCCGATCCCATGTCCCCGCGTTCTCGCAACTTTTTCCGATGTAATTGCGGCCTTTGCTGGCAGGCGACCCTGGTAGTTCAATTGGTTGGAGCGCTGTAACGGAGAGACAGAGATTCCGGGTTCGAATCCCGGCCGGAGGCATATCTTTTCTCTTTAAAATAAAAATATTTAAAATTCAGTACAGCTGACCAATAATTATAAATATTAATATGACGTAAGTCAACAAGATCCTAAAATTAAAATTAATGTTCAAAGAACATTCGTTCTCGTGTTTACATCGCAAAAAGTTGCGAGAACGTGGAATCTGATAAGAGAAAAGATTTGTCCCTTTCCGGCATGCGACCCTGGTAGTTCAATTGGTCGGAGCGCTGGCACGGAGAGACAGAGATTCCGGGTTCGAATCCCGGCCGGTGACATATCTTTTCTCTTTAAAATAAAAAAAAAAATTAAAAAATATAAGAGAACTAACTTGTGCATAGTTTTTAATTGTCTTTCAAGTTCCTCTGGTAATTTGTTGAATACAACAGCTATTGCAAAACCATCTAGGGTATGTTTATGATTGAACATCAGTATATGTTAAATGGAGTGCGTGTTATGAAAGAGAAAACAGAGGACATACAGGACGAAACTCAGAGGTTTCCTACAAGAGCGTACACCTGCTGCATTGTGTAGAGCCAGGTAGCAGAGGTTGCCAAGCATCACTGTAAAACTGCAAGCTTCAGGCTTTAGCTACAACGTACTTTATAATAATTTAAGTTGTTATACCCCTAACAGCGGACCGACCCCCGTTTTACACATTATACAACTCTTCATTTTATTGTACTATAGAAGGTACTCAACCTTTAGTAGAGCTATCCCGATATTATAATAGAAATTTCAGTTTATTTAAGTAATTATTTTTGTAGTAACCAATGAAGAACAAAATAAATTTCCGTGAAATTCCATGATAGAAATTTAAAACTTGACAGAATCTATGAAAAACACAGCATTGTAGAAATTTGAAGAAGAAGCATGACCTTTTTCAGATACCTGACGATTTACATTATGTATAAAGGCATCCGAAACTATTGTAAATAATAATTTCTGTAAATTTGTATTTGTAAACACCACCTTTATATATATATATTTTTAAATAAAGACTAGAACAAATGCAAAGATTAAATTATTTATTAATTTAACGTCACTTTACGCTATTATGGCTAACCGGACGATGCTACATTGGGAGCTCTAAATTTTTCCTATCCAGGTTTAATTAGGATAGGGATCTTCAACGAGTACCTGACATCATACAGGCTCTGGACTCCCATTAAACGTCCCTTCCGAAGGACGGCATAACCAAGGATATTTTACTCTCTTTAAAAAATCCTAGGACCACCTGCCGGGCTGCGAAACCTTAGGCATAGTAGATCGTTACCCTAACCACACCACAGGTGACCCAAAATGTGAAAAGTAATAAGCTGTATAATTTCACAGTCTTCATCTTCTTGAGATTTCTATCTCAACTGATTGTGAATTGATATAAAAATTAAGCATAAAGATTCAAAATAACATCTACTGAATTTCTATACCTATTTTCTATGTGTTTATGTTATATTCATATCATATGATTATATTAATACAACTTCTTTCTAACTGTATACAATTATAATATTAACTTCCCTTACTTATATTTTCTATTTTCTTTTCATACTTTACAGTTCATATTTATAAACATTATTTTTTATTTTTCAAATGTATCAATCTCTTCTTTCTACATATTCTTGTATTATTACATTTTACATATGTAACCTCTAGAAATCTGGTATCAAATCCATTTATATCTATAATTAACTAGTTTTTTTCTAAACCCTTCATATTCCACCCCTTTTTCTATATTTTAATCTTCTCATTTTGTATCTTTCCGTTTACCTCCTCATTTTTCTTTCCCTGTTTATTATGTTTACATTTTATCCTTTCTGTACATTTATTTCCTGTATTCTTTATATTCGTATTCTTTAATTATTATATCTGTCACTATTTTAATTTCTGTTCATCATCTATAATTTTATTATTATCTGTCACTATTTTAATTTTATTATATTCTGTAACCACTTTTATATTCGTTATCTTTAATCATCATATCTATTCACTATTTCATCATATCTAGTCACTATTTTAATTTCCACATTACTTGTCACCATATTCTTGTTACTGCAACGTTTTTTTATATGTTTTTCTGTTTGTTTCTCTCTCTTAGTCCTGAAGATGGCCTACATTGTAGACCGAAACGTTGGCACACAATAAATAAGTTACACTTATTAAGGTGTTTTTATTGACTGCACCCCCAACTATTTCTTCCTTGCATTAGAAGTTACAGTCAACCAATTCTTCTCTAACATGATTCAAAATGACAGTTTGAATGTATTTCCAGGTATTTCTTTCAATATCTATCTATTTCTATGTACGATAGTGAAGCCTTCAAGGTTTAATTTAAAATAAGATAAATAATTCTAAAATTTAAAGGAAAAAAAACCTAATAGTTTCCTGGGGCCCATGACCTACACATCGTCAAGCTAGTTGGCTATCATAAGTATCCACGAGATTTTCTTGTGCAGAACATGGTCCGCCTGTGGTTCACCACAACATACATTATATTTTATCGCAATACTATTTCATTTCTATCCATCTTTTTAAGATTTTAAAACTTACAGCTACTAATACTTAAATATATTTTTATAAATATAAATAACATAGAAAAAAACATTTCTGTAACGATATCCCCATTCGATAACAACCGTATGATATGAAAAAAGGTATCAATTCCGCTAGTTGTCGCTTCGACTTAGGCCTCAACAAGTAACTTTCCATTCGTTCCATATTTAATATTCTCCAAAAAAAAAATAATAATCGTGACTTTGAGTACGGAAAAGATATTATATTTTCGGGAATATTAGAAATGAAACGAGTAAAACTTATAACTTGTTTTGACTTTACTCGAAGAGGCAACCTGCGGAATTGATACCTCTGTAACTATTATTTATTGATATGCTTACAAGCATTAGAGACACAACCTAGATAAATCTTGATAAATAAATATTAATGGTGTTCGAGAGTTGTTAGTTTCTCAGTCACCGCACACTAGGCATCCACTATTCGGTTGCCCTGAAGATGGCCTACATCGTACGCCGAAACGTTGGCACAATTAAAAAATAAGTTTCACTTACTTTGTTTGACCATAGGCTGCACCCCCTGGCCAATTCAATCCATCATTAGCTTTATCCAGTCAACTATTTCCCACTCAAAGTTAAAAGAATATCATTTATCATTACTTATTAGGCCAAGATATTACATAAAATAAATACGTTATAGAAATAGGAAACATAATTAGCAAAATTGTGTGTAGGGTCATGGTGAGGTATTAATTAATTAAATAATAATAATAATAATAATCAAATTAATGATTACAGATAATTATGGATATAAAATGTTCTGAATAGAGGTAACAAATTAATTCCTTAAACAGTTAATTAACTATTTATTAGAAAGCAATGTTTCGAATCTTATTGCAGGCCTTCTACTTATTTTCTGTTAACTTTGACCAATTAAATCCATCATTAGAATTACCCAGCCAACTATTTTCCACTCAAACATGAACACAGTTTTATAATTGTGTAACATGCGTACTGCGTCTTTATACAAACGTGAAAGATTTTTTGTATACAAACGTAGTGAATGATTGACCTTTTTTTAAGTGAATTTCGATTATCTGAACTTCTGATTATCAGAACCACAAGCGACGACATCAGGTAATCGACGCCTTACTGTTTTAATATATATATATATATATATATATATATATATATATATATATATATATATGTATATATATATATATATATGTATAGAGAAGATGCCATGTTTTTATGAGATAATAAAACTGTTTATAGGTTGGACATGTAACCATAAAAAAGTAGAAACATAAAGAGAGATAGGGGGCAAAACCATGGTTTAAGTGCTAATACCTCCTCTGGTAAAAACCATCATTTGAGTTGGAGTGGTATCTGCTAAACACTGGTCCATTAGTCCATTCCATCATTCCAACCTTCAGGTTATCCAAATTGGTTGATGAGCGGATTATAGTCCAGATAAGGCCAACCCATTTCCGAACAGAATTTTCTTATTAAGAGCCTTCGATCACATTAATTACAATTCGTTCCTACAGGGCAGTCCATTATTCTGATCGTAATTCGTTATTAGCTAGCATCTGCATCTCTAATGATAGTCTTAATGAATTATTAGCAAGAATTTCTTAATACTTTTTTTTTCTCTTTTTCTAAAGAAATTATTACAAGTGCTAAGAAAAGTTAGGGAGATAATGATGCTAACGAGTTGGGTCTTGCAATAAACCATTAATATTTTCTGTTTTGATAACTTTGGAGGGGGACTTCATTAAGACTTGCGATACAAAGCCAAACCAAAATCGGGCTTAAACAATGATAAAATCCTTCCAAAGACCTTGTCAGTCTATTAGGTCTCTTTTTTTTATGTAATTATAATTAAATATTTATAAAAAATATTTAGCCTCCAATCCCATATCACTGATCTTGAAGAATTGTGTCAAAAGTGGAGAATTAAAAGAAATTCTCAAAAATCACATCAAATCACTTTTACTTTAAGTCGTAAATCAAAGACTTACTGCCCTTCAGTGTCCTTTAGTAATATCCCACTTGTGCCTCTAGAACAGATCCGATACTTAGGGTTGCATCTTGACGAACGATTAACCTGGAATCCCCATACAAGACTGAAAAGACAAGAAACCGCTCGACGTTACAGGCTACTTCAACACTTACTAGACAAACGCTCTAAGTTCCCAATTAATTACAAAAGATTCATATTCATGACTATTACAAGGACCTATTTGGACTTACGGAGTAGAGCTTTGGGGCTCCACAAAGCCATCGAATTCTTCTCTTATCCAATCCATACAATCCAAAATCGTTCGTAAAATCCTCAATGCTCCTTATTTTGTTAAGGATAAAGTTCTCCATAACGACCTTAATGTCCTATTTGGTGCTGATGGCCCGAATCCGATATCAATCTTTTCACGAAAAACTATATTCCCACTCAAACCCACTGGTTTCAAACCTGGCTTCCTCTTATATTCCCGATAATCCTGCGAATCGTCTGAAAAGAAGATGGCCTCTTGATCTTCTAAGTTGAACTTTTTGTTTGAGTGCTACCACTGGGTAATTTATCCATGCCATTATGTATCATTAATTTTATTTACTTGTATTGTTATAGCACAGTGGTAATGCACCTGCCTTCTGCCACAGCTGGATTTGAACCTTCAACACAGCGACTACAAACTGAGCTCAGGGTTCGCTACACCTATTTGCTATGTATGATACAAGGGTAGAACAAAACAGTTTATTATTTAATTAATACATTTTATTTAATAGTTTATTATTTAATTAAAATACATAAATATAATTAATTATATAAAATTATATGGGGAAATGAATAAAAGAAAGATAAGTAAGAAACAAAATAAAAGTCGTGATAAGAAAAAAGAAGGTTCTAGAGCACTTCTTTAGATTAGACCACGGGATTAATAGTGTCTCTGGACTATCGGAGGGAATCGATCCCACACCAGGTAATCGTGAGGTCCTGGCTTCCAGATCGGTCCGGGATTTAATTCAGACTTTAAATAGACGTATGTCCCCTCCCCCTTAAAGAATTAGACTTGATGAGAGACATCCTGAAGAGGATACTCCAATGGCTTAAATAGTCGCAGAACAATCGCTTTCCAGCGAAATCGAGTAACAGAATTTGTTTAGGACAGACCCATCTTGACGAAGCGTATTTTTTTTTTTAGAATAGAAAAATTTATTGATATTTACAACTGTAATTATATTACATTAAGTAATTCTGCTGTATGAACAAAGGACATGAAAAAAAAACACTTGTGGAGAAACTATCCATTGATAGCACTCCAATAAAGCTCTATAGTAGAAGGTCTCGAGGCCATCTTCTTTTCAGGCGCCTCGGAGGGTTATCAGGAATATTATGGGAAGCAAGTTGAGAGACTAGCGGATTCAAGTGTGTATGGAGCTTGTCATGGAAGGATAGGTATCTAGTTTGGGCCAAATCAGCAACATATGGGATATTAAGATCATGATGTATGAGTTTGTTTGTGACATAATAAGGAGCATTGTGGATTTTACGATGGATTTTGGTTTGTAAGGATTGGATACGAGATGAATTGGATGATTTAGTAGAGCCCCAAAGCTCAACTCCGTATGTCCAAATAGGTCTGATAACTGTCATGTAAATGAGTCTTTTGTAATTAATTGGGAGCTTAGAACGTTTGTCCAGTAAATGTTGAAGTAGGCGAAAGAAGAGAATTCCGTGCTAACTTGAATGATATACAGACTACGTTGAAAACAATTATTAATGTTTAAAACCCATGAAGGTTTTCGAGTTCAGTACATGCTAGAGACTGTACTGCTTCTTAGACAATGATCATAGGAGGTTAACTGTCCGAGACCCGTTCAAATTTCAGGTTTTTATCCATTAAGGGTACCCACTTTAAAGTTTGGGTGAGCCCCACGAAGGTCTGCAGATCCTGCAGGGTCCATCCTTGACTGTTAGCACATTAAATAACTCATCTGCTACATCCAGACTGTCAGTACAGCGACTCATCACTCTACACACTCAGCTACTCCGCTGCCTCGGTATGTTATACTTTGTACTAGTCAATCTTCCACATTTCAGCTGGGTTCCTGTCACTATTTTGGAATGAGAATAAGATTCCAGCAAAGAATGCACACTGATGTCATGCTGTAGCAGACTCTCTCCGATGACATAACAAGGTTTTCAACATTACTGCAGCGCATCATCATAACTGGGTGGATTTAAAGACTCTTTTTTTTGTGCGTGCTATTTTATATTATTTTTGTTCTTTTTCTTTCTCATTAAGTAAGCCATTAATGCTTAAGTTATACATTTTCTTACCTATTATGTAGTGCAATAGATTTGGTAAAAAAAAAATGAAATTAAAACCTAATTTATATGTTAAAAAAATTTAATGATGTATTGATAAGTAAAACTTATTTTTTAAGTGAGCCAACGTTTCGGCCTATGATGTAGGCCATCTTCAGGTATAAGAAAGAATCTGTAAATAAATTATGTAATCCTTCCTTGATACTACAACTATATAGTATTTTTCTGTTTCTTTCTTATCCCTGAAGATGGCCTACACCGTAGGCCGAAACGTTGGCACAATTAAAAAATAGGTTTTACTTATTTTGTTTGATCATTGACTGCACCCCCTGAACAATTCAATCCATTATTAGCTTTATCCAGGCAACTATTTTCCACTCAAAGTTAGAAAAACTTTCTAGTTGTTATATATTTTTTTTATTCATATCATTTATCTTTACTTATAAGGCCAAGACCTTACTTAAAATAAATAGGTTACAGAAATAGGAAACATAATTAGCAAAATTGTGTGTAGGGTCAGGGTCAAGTATTAATTAAATAAATAATAATCAAATTAACGATTATAGACAACTAACTTATGCCCGCGGCTTCGCTCGAGTGGAATTTGGTCTGCCACATAAAGAAAGAGAGACAAACATACAAACTTTCACATTTATAATATTAGTAAGATTATAAAATGATCTTAGTAAATAATATTAGATATAGTAGATTATAATATAATATTAGTAAGGATAAAATGTTCTAGGTAGAGGTAAAAAATTAATTCCTTAAATAGTTAATAAACTATTTATTAGAAACCGATGTTCCGACCCTTATTGTAGCCCTTCTTCAGGGCTCAATAGGCAAGTTACAATAATAGTGAGAGAAAGACGGGCGGAAGGGATTAACATATTAATCCCTTTGGCGGAAGAGAAGAAGATTGTTCTCGAAGGTCCCAGAACCGCCACTCCGTGTGTCTAAAATGTTCGGCCTTGCCTATTTAAATACCCTCTCTGCGCGAGTCAGTTAGTAATAAACCGGACAGTGTCAGTGAACTGTGACAGTCTTGGGAGTGTAATAAACTGTTTCTGTTTATTACTGTGTATCAATTTGTTATATTTGGAGATTCTTACGGTCGGTGGACTTTGATTAGTGAACTGTAAGTGTTAATTAGTAGTTGTAAATTGTAGTGTAATTTTATTGTATTTACACAAATTTATGTAAATAGGTAAGCTGTTTAGTATTTGTAATATCTTATAATATTTTAGTAATTAAATAGAAGTTAGGCCTAGGTTAAAATCTTTAGAATATTGTTATTGTAAATTTATATTAGTCTATTAATTTAATTGTTTGTAACTTCACTGTATTCTTTGTGTCACTTTGTTAATAAATATTAGTATCTTGAATTTAGGAGTAGTTTAATTCATTTATATACACAGTAGCCCGTAACAATATTTAAAACTGAAATAATTAGAATCAGCAACAAAATTTTATATATAATGCCCCGCTTTGGAAATATTTACCTGATCACATATTAGGTCCCATTTCTTTTCAATGTCGTAGTTTTTGAGAAGCTTCGCTTTGTCAGGTGGTAGATCCATACTAGCCTGAAACATATGATAATAATAAAATTAGCAGACTTAACAGAAAAACAGATAAGGAAAATATAAAGAAAGAGGAAAGGAAAATAATTAGGAAAATTCTGGGGCAAAGTTTTGGGGCGAAAAAGGGTAGAAATGAGGAAAAGAAGTTTTAAATTCTATGGCCAAATAATGAGGCTCCACGATCACAGACTTACAAAAAGAATACTAAGAAACGAAGCATCCCTTGATAATTGAAGGGGAATGGATCCGAAATAATAAGAAAGCCTTGAAATTAGCCAGAATTACTAATGGAGACATGAAAACAAGAAACAATTTTAGACTTAAAAATGAAAAATGGGAGGTTAAGCCAGGGACAAAAGCGCCGAAAGCTGGAACAAAATGGAGCGAAGAAAGAACAAGAAGTCCCAAAAGTGGAACATCTTTACTTAGCGTCTTCAACTTTGGCAGCTTTACGGCTAATAATAAGCAGAATCTTCATACATAATAAATCATTTAAAACGTTTATTATGTATTTATTAAATATATGTATTGCCATAGACACGCGCGAGATATCTTGAACGATGATAGCTACATGACTATTGATAATGCTAGGAATCTCCATGACTAAGACTCTACAAGTCGTTTCTGTTTTTATATTTATGTTGTTTACCTCATCACTTCAAACAACGCCATATTGCACAATATGTTAATGTTGTACATTACTCAGAGATAACAAAATTATGTCAAAGTCTTGGACCGTTTATTATTGTAAAACAACCTACTCCTCCATTAAAAAAATATATAGGATTTTTTCAGAATCTTACAATAACAAGCGAAAGTTATAAATTATTCAGCAATTAATTGAATAATTAATAATTATTATTTTTTAAAACATTAAAAAATAATTACGGGAACTAGTACTAACTCTGGAGAGGCTCAGTGGTAGAGCACTAAGTTGCCATGCCAGAATTCCTGGTTCAAATCCAGGCTGTTATTTAGTCTGTTTGCAGCTGGAGACGAATCATATAGGATCTAGGACCCTCCTGGGGCTCACCCAGTCTCTATAAAATATTATAAAAATAGGGTACCCTAAATAAGGGGGGGGGGATCTGGCGGTTATTTTGTCCTTAATGAATTTCGGTTCTTCTATAAAGAGCCTTTATATATATTGGTACATTTGTATACATCTGTTAGCGGTAAACTCAATAACTACTGCACGGGTTTTCACCAATATATAGAGTGATTCACCAGGAAGGTTTAGGTATATAATTTGTCGAGGTTTTGCGTAAATGGGTTGGAATATCGATGGGTTCCACCAAAGACGCTGCCTAATCCCGTGCAATTATCTAACGTGCAAGATAATAAATTCGTATATAAAGAAATATTTGGTTTTGTTTTTATTTTTATAATTTCTATATACTAAAGTACATTAGCTGAGATGGGAAGAAAGAAAATCAAGACTCCAAAAGAAGCCTAACCAATGATATTCGCGTGGTCTTTAGTGACCGCTACGTGATAAAAAATAAAATAAAAAAAAAATACATTACACAAACAAAGTATGTAGGCATAATATGCCTTATTACGTTGGGGGGGGGGCGCTAATTAAAGATATAAAATTACATAAAATATAATTAATGTCAATGTTTTTAATATTTTAACTTTTTGAATTATTCCAAGTTTATGAATAATGAGTTAACTTTATCCATATTTAATTCATTTACGAAATCAAGTAAATTAGAAATAATTTTTCTGTTTGTTTAAAACCAGGAAACAATTTTCTTATTATCTTATTAATTTATTTAAACAAAATAACAACAGTTGTTAGAAAATTAAACGAAACAGTGAGAATTATTGTTGATGAGAAGAAACAAGTAACGAATGAGAAAGATACGTCGACCAAGTTTATTATCAGGTTGTAACTTAGAACTGTTTCTTTGTAACTAATTCTGAACTAAGAGAAGACAACTTAGTTCTCGCACTGAAATTGAGTTAACAAATATGGCCCAGCTACTCAAAAGTGTTTCTTCATCTTTTCTTTTGGTTATTTATAGGTTTATGTAGGATTATACTGTTTTGGTTTCAATGTTTGAAATAATAGTTCATGTTCCCAAGCACCTTTTTAGAGATTTTTTTTGGTTTGGTGTGGTGGATATATATGTATATATCATCGGAGTAAGAGACTTCAAATATATACATTATAGCTTGTATGTAAATACTATCCTACGCTTCTATATATGCCTGAGATCCTTAAGACGGACATCCTGTTACCCAAGACTTTGTTTAAGCTGTGCTGCAGCATAAATTTCATTAACTACATATTTAAATTTTTTTTTAAAATGGGCCAAAACTTTTTTAGAGAAGAAAACACTTTATTGAAGCATTACAATCTGCCTGTTGTGGGCAATAAGTAATGGTGCTATGTAGCTTACAATAATTCCATAAAAAATCAATGATATAAACGAAATAAATGCATAAATAAATATATACAAGCGAAAAAATATATACAAAAATAAAGTAAAAAAAATAAAATAAAATAAAATAATATATATATATATATATATATATATATATATATATATATATATATATATATATATATATATATATATAAAATAAAAAAATATAATAATAATAAATAAAACACATTCATACTCTATTTACAATTTGCCTGGGGTCCCCGAACTGAGCTTCTTCCTCATGAAGGAGGGCAAAGCAGGAGTCCGGGAGGGCCAAAACTAAAAAAGAAACATTATTTTATCTTTAAGCTCCAGACTATACTATCTCACGCTTATTAATTAATTCTTCTCTCATTCCTACTAAATATATTTTTTTTTCAGTCCGACGTGGGCTAAGACCTAATAAGGCCAATCCTTACTGGTGTTCCTCAAGGATCAATATTTGCACCGCTATTGCTCATAACATATACACATGAAATTCCACAGCAAGTCCTAACAAACTGACAGCAACCTACGCTGACGACACTGCCATAATCACTAAACATCAAGCGACACAAAATTTGAATGAGTGGTGTCAACTATTGAAGAACAGACTGAACCACGAATAGTCACACATAAATTTTACTCTTAGACGTAAAATTCACCATTTACCTTAATAACTCAACCAGACAAAGTACAATACCTTGGATTAACGTTTGACCCACAGAAAGATATGGAGTCCTCATATTAAGAAAAAACGCCGATCACAGAATCATAAACATCTCTATTCAGAAAAAAAATTCCAAATTAGAAATTTATACAATTGATATTTTAAACTTATATAAACTCTCTTATTACATTCTCTTAAGGAATTAATATTCTTTACACTAGTATAAAGTATTTTCTACCTATCAATATTAATACTATATTTTCTAAAATATTTTTTATTTTATTTTATATAATTCGTTTCTAGATTTTTATAATTTTACAATTTTTATTTCTTTTTTTTATTTTTTTTTATTACCTATAATTTTTAGTGCGTAATTCTTATCACTTTCTAATTTACCCATATCATTTCACATTCCTATTGTATATTCAGTTTTTATTTTTTATCTGTAATACCTTAATTTTTTAACTGTCAACACTTTCTGTTTTATTATTATTTTCTTCATTTTTTATTATTATTTTCTACATTTTAACCTTCATAATTACCTTACTGTACATCTTTATCAATTTTTTTTGCCTGTATTCACCTTCTTTTAGTTTATCTATATTTAAAATGTTTTAATATATTCGTACCGTTTTCTTAAATTATCTGTATTTTGCATATAGCCCTGAAGAAGACCTACAGCGTAGGTCGAAACGATGGCTATCAATAAAGATCTTCTGAAATTACTTGAGAATTTCATTCAGTGACCTCTACCCGGACTAATTTCTTCAACATAAATTATCATAGGTCAACAATTATCATCAATACAAAAGTAGTCACATTGCGAGAACACGGAGGTATAGGATCAGTGAAAGGAAGGGATATGACTGACCGAGAAGCGAACCAGGATGGCCGAGATGGTTAAGGCACCACCACGGATAGGTGAAGGTCCTGGGTTCGAGTCCCGGTCCTGGTCATATCTTTTATTTTCGAATAAGTTTTTTTTTGCAAATTTTGTTTTATTTTACTGAAAGCCAATCTGCTGCTAGTCTATTGTTTGTACTGACAGGTGTGAATACAAAAATTAACAATAATATATTAATTCAAAGAATTATACGAATGCCATTTGGTACATATTGTATTTGTGACCTTCCGGAAACCTCTCCTAAGGTATTCTCGTGGAAGCGTGTATAGAGAAACGTCCCATTGAAGGCACTCCTAGCGTGGTTCATCTCACTGTTGCAGATCCCTGCTCCACAGACGTTTCAGTCTCCTTGTCGGATTATGTGGTAATGAGTCTGTCAGTAATGATTGCACCAGTAAGTTTGGGTGTCCAGCAAGTGAGTCATGAAATTTTTGTAATTCTTCTTGATCATATCAGTGAAATAATCGTCTTGGAGCACTGTTTGGGCCCCAAATGGTAATATAGATAAAACGAACCCGCTGTACAGGTTGCCAAATATTTTTGCGAAGGCCACACTTTTGCTAATTGCCCAGGTTATTGAGAACAAAGAAGCCCCACTGGTAATAAAAAGGGTATAATATATTTATACCCTTCTTTGAAACTGTCATATTGCTGTGACCATATTTAGAAAGTGTATCTAATAACATACTGTAAGTAAAATATTGTAAATATATACTAATAAGAAACCTTGTAAATATTTAGAACAAATTATTTGTAAATACTTGACTAATTTATTATAATTAATTTGGTTCTTACATGCCCCAGATGCACTATTTATTTATGAATAAATGCGTTTACAGCACTATTTAATTATGAATAGGGCGCGTGGAACAGTTCTCGACTTGTTTTCCACAAGTTGCTAGATACCCGCGCAGCAACAAATTACTGTGGACAACTAAAAGTGGAAGACAAAAACAGTTGCTGTATTTTCTTAAAACCGGCAACAAGTTGCCGCAACTTGTGGAAGACTTTGGTGTAAACGCAGCCTGTCAGTTGTAAGCTAAAAGTATTTTTTCTGTTTCTGTTTGGGGAGTGATGCATTGTAATGTATTAAGGGGAGGGGGCAATCTGAACGTCTAATTGTTACTTTGTATGATTTTGTACAAATATTACGAGAAAAAAAGTATAAATTGAAGAATGTAAGTTAAAATTCTAAAAATGTACATTTTTAAAACATTTTCTTTCGAGTTTTAAGTTTCTTAGAAGAATTCCATCGACCCTAATCCGTTTCTTAACGGAAAGGAGAATGGAAATATAGAAAAGAATTATTTTCGGGAGAGGCTGTGACTAACTCATCAGACTTTCAAATCGACGATCCGAAGCCACAGCAAGAGCTGACTGACTGGCTGGGTGGTCCTCGGCCGGGTCGACATGTGATCGATGGGGAGTGGAGGTGATTAGAGGATCGCGCTGAAATGTAACGCTTGTTCGAAGACACCTGTCCTGTGTCAACCTAGTGTGTTGTGCGAACCATGCAGCGTCAACAATATTCTGTTATAATAGGATTCAATATCAACAATGCCGCGAAGGTAAAATCAGCAATTCTTCGGCAGAGCAAAATTATACAAGAGTACACGAGTTTTAAAAAGTGTTACGAAAAAATAAAAGTTTTGTGCTGACTTTCACAATTTCAACTACAAAATATAATTTAATCCAATTTAATTTTGGAAGCAAAATATATTTATCATCCCATCTACTTGGAAAATTCATTTTTTTTTTCTCTTTATACTTTCATCGACACCTGACAAATAAAAAACAGTGACAATCAGCAGATTGACTGACACTAAAGATATAATATTTTATTATATTTTTTTATTAATTGTTATAATTATTGAATATTTTTGTTTTGAAGAGAAAAGATTTGCCCTGGCCGGGATTCGAACCCGCATCTCTAGTGCAGTGATCTAAATCGCGAAAATTGCGAGAACACGGAGATATAGTGAAAACGGATTTACCTGACTGGGATGCGACCCCTGGTAGCTCAGTGGTTTCACTGCGACGGAGCCGGAGACGACCCGCTCAGAGCAAATCTTTTCTCTTCAAAATAAAAATATTTAAAAATATCACCATCAAAAGAACAATAAATAAAAAATAAATTGTATTTATTTAATAGTAATGCAGCGCAAATTCTTAACATTTTAGTAGAATTGCCCTGATCCCATTCTTTAAATAGAAGATCAGTACTTATTTCTTAACAACACAACGCTAGAAAACGCTTGTTGTTTCTCGGTCACGAAATTACTAGAATCAGTTTTCACTTGTGCAGTTCAACTCAGCGAAAGATGGCCTTTTTCGTAAAGGGAAGAGAACTCTCAATAATATTAAGAGTCCTTGCCTGTCATCCCAACCCCCTGGCTCAGTCATTATCCAGTTCCACACATCCATACAATCCACCCCGCCGCCTAAACCGGCAATGGCCTCGAGACTTGTTATAATAATGCTATTTGGAGTACTGGCACTGGCCAGATTCTCCACTCACGACCTGTGTGTGTGAAGCGCCCTTAACCAGCTTCCATTGGCGTTTAATGCCAGTGACGCGGCTGGGAAAGGGGGCTGGGGCCTCCCGGACTCCTGCTTTGCCCTCATTCCTGGGGAAGAAGCTCAGTTCGGGGACCCCAGGCAAATTGTAAATAGAGTATGAATGTGTACAGTATATTTCTTTTATGTTTTATTTATTATTATTATATTTAAAATAAATACAATAAATAAATAAAAATTACTAAAATAATTAAAATTATATAGGACGTTTAGTATTTTTGTCCTCCTAGATTGCCAAATTACACACTGTGCACAGGTTACATAGCACAAAACCAATCAGTAGTATTTGCGACTCTGCAGAGACGGTAAAAAAAAAACATATACTTAAAAAGAAATGCCTTCCATAACTGAGTAACATAATATGTGTATTGCCTATCGGACAACGGTCTTATTTCAACAAGGTGGTTCACATAGGTTTTTGTTGCTTGAGAATTTTTTTAACTAACAACAAAAAACTGAAAAGCTTGATAACAACTCGGTCAATAATGAGGGCAAATACAGATAAAAAAATTACAATAAAAACGTGGTTTTAATGATGGATTGAATTGGTCAGGGCGTGCAATACAATAAAAGCAGAACTTATTTCTTAAGTGTGGCAACGTTTCAGCCTACGATGTAGGCCATCTTCAGGGCTAAGAAAAAAATCAGAAAACGACTATATAAACCAGGGGTCGGCAACCTTATGCTATAGCCGGGCCACATATGTTGCCAGAGTATCAGTGCGGGCCGCACTTATATTTATATTTTTAATATTTGAAATAAAACGCATATATATTCATACAATTGTCTTTTTTAATTGAACTACTATACTAACATAAAAGTAAGTACTAGTGAGATTTTTGAGGCTGCATTTGACTTGCAAGTTTTTTAACGTCTGCTTTCATTTTAGTAGTAGACACGCGCAGTATCGCGTCTAAATGTTCATCCGTTAACCGCGAACAATTCTTATTTTTGCGGTAGTTGAGAATTGAAAAAGTCTGCTCACACAAATATGTACTACCAAACATAGTTATTATCTGCTGAGCAAACTTTTTCAATTCTTTGAAGTTTTCAGAACTCAAACCTCCGTAGAACTGTATCAAGTCAGTGCTTTCCTTAAATGCCGTTTTAAGTGTGCTATTACTTTGCAAATCTACTATGTTCATTTGCAAATTGCTTGGTACCTCACTAATATCAATTGCAAAAGGGTTTTGGAATATTTCCATGTTAAGGGAGCTCTTTTTAAAGTCGGTGAATCGATTTACAAACTCAGTTTGTAGTTGTGTTAACACGTTTCTCATTGTAATATTTTGCCACACAAAATTATCTCCAGCTTCTTCCACGGCTTTCTTGCAATTAGGAAAATGGTCAAGCTTTTTTTCATCAATATGCTTGATAAACAGTTTCAGTTTCATTTCAAATGACTTTACATCTGTATACATATCGCAAATCAATTTATTTTTTCCCTGCAAGCGTTTGTTGAGCTGATTCAGTTCCTTAGTCAAATCAGTCAAAAAACCAAGATCGATAATCCACTGTTTGTTAGTAAGCTCTTCTACTGGCTTTCCTTTCATCTCCATGAAGTTGCCAATTTCTTTCCTCAAATCAAAAAACCGTTCCAAAACGGCACCTCGACTGAGCCACCTCACTTCACAGTAGTAAACCACGTCACCATGTTCAGCTTCCAGATCTTCCAAAAACTTTTGGAACTGACGGTGTGTGAGCCCATTTCTTCTTATAAAATTAACAGTGGATGTTACAGTATCCATTATTTCTTTCCAGGATATAACTTTGGAGCACAATGCCTCTTGATGGACAATACAGTGAAAAATCAATGGCACAGTAGATCCAGAATCTTTCACTTTGCTGATGATTCTCCCAACAACACCTTTGTTTTGACCGCTCATGTTCTTGCCTCCATCGGTAGTGACACTTGTTAACTTTTCCCAGCTTAATTGCAATGAATCCAGAGCTTGTTCCACATGGTGAAATAAATCTTCTCCCGTAGTTGTACCTTTCAAACTGCACATTTTCACAAGCTCTTCGTAAACAGTAAAGTTTTCGTCAATGCCGCGTACAAATATGAGTAGCTGTGCTGTATCCGACACGTCCGTACTTTCATCCATCGCTAAAGAGAAGCAGTCGAAAGACTGCGCCTTATCCCTGAGTTGTTCACACAAATTAGCACCCAAGTCTTCAGTACGTCGGGTGCAAGTTCTTGCAGAGAGACTAAGACTTTCAAACATTTTTTTCTGCTCTGGGCATATTTCTTCTGCGATAGCTAAGACACACTCTTTTACTAATTCACTATCGGTAAACGGACGTCCACTTTTTGCAAGAATCTCTGCTACCCTGTAACTGGCCCGAACATTCGATTCGCTGTTGTCTGCCACAACCTTAAATATGTTTTGTTGATTTTGTAATGACGATTTCAAAGTGGAAATTTTCCTTTTCCGTATTTCTCCTTCAAGACAGTCAAATTTAGCTTTGTGCTCAGTGTCGTAATGTCGCTTCAGGTTATATTCCTTTACTACAGAAATACTCTTTTGACAAATCAAGCATAACGGTTTTCCTTTCAACTCGATAAAAAAGTATAATTCTGTCCATAATTCGTTAAAAACTCTTTTTTCTTGTTCTATCTTCCTTTTTCTTGAAGCCATGTTTATATAATTATTCTGTAACAATAATGAAAAAAATTAAATTCGCTGTAAAATTATATGTTCCAGTTAGCACCTACAAATTCAACTCCACATTCAAATAATAATTAAAACATGACACACTCGTAACTAACTTCATGTCATGTAACTACTATCCCCGTCCTTATAACATTTACCCATCAATCTGAAGGTTCACATTAACAAGCAGTAAATAAAATAAAACAAAATGCTCGCGAGTGCATACAACTTACCTCATACGTCGTGCGTGAGAAGCTATCAGCGAAAGGAAGAAAGGTGAAACGAAACGCGTAGCTAGCAACCAGATGAGACGTGAGTTTCCGGCGAATTTCCACAACCGAATGTGGCGAGAGCTGCGCGCGGCTGTGATTTTAACTAAAACCGGTCGCTTTGAATTTTTTCGCCGCCGCACACCTGCGTCTAATCAAAGACTGCCGCCCCGCCTATTGTCTCAAAGGAGCCGCCCGCCGCCGCACGTGCGGCGGATAAACGCAAAAGAAATTGCCAAGAATTGAATAAGTACAGCAAATATTTATTTTCGGTAGAAACAATACATAACATCACAGTCTTGATAAACAGTTCTTAAGAAATGAAATAGAGGTACATTTTTATCACCCCGCGTGGGAGCGAGCTTTCAAGAATACTCTCATGGCCCAGCAGCATGGCCGTATAAATTCTAGTGAATTTATATGGCCTTTTGCTTCGGTATTTTTTTCTTACGGACCTCAGGCTTGCGGGCCGCACCGAGATAGTCTACGGGCCGCATGCGGCCCGCGGGCCGCCGGTTGCCGACCCCTGATATAAACCATTGCAGAATCAAGGAAGATTTACAGAATTTATAGTAATGTGAAGAAAACCGAGTGTAAGATAAAATTATAATATTATTGTCCAGTCAACTATTTTCCACTCACTCATAAATAATTTTATATAATTATTGGTCATTTTTTATGAGTTATAAATATTTTTATTTTTTAAAGAGAAAAATATTTATAACTCATAAAAAATGACCAATAATTATAAAAAATTATAAATAATAATATGACGTAAGTCAATAAGATCCTAAATTAAAATTAATGTTCAAAGAACTTCATCCTTGCGTATTCATCGCTAAAATGGCGGGAGCACGCTAGGGCTATAGGATCCATAAGAGAGAAGGTTTGTCCTCGACCGGGAGGGGCCTTGGATAGCTCAATTGGCAGAGGATGTCACGGTGAGACAAAGGTTCCGGGTTCAAATCCCGGTCGAGGGCCTATCTTTTCTCTATAAAAAATAAAAATATTTATAAATAATTTTAGTTTATTATTTTAAAGTATAAAGTGACATTAAATGAAAATACAAATAAAAACTTTGGTTTCAAGCAATACTAGTTTCGATTAGGTTCTATTGGCCAATTAATTATTATATATGACCCTATTGCAGTAAATATCCGAATCGTTTTCAGTTGCCAAGCAATAAAAAATTACGATCAGACAATAAAATCCAAAGAGGTTGATGGAGATGTAAACCTTATCGGACTTTATTACCAGGATATGAAGAGGGAAGTTAGCGATCCACAAAAGGTTTATAGCGGACTGCCAAGGAGTTGATGGGGAGATAGCGAATTCAGGTCCAGAACCAGTCTCGCCAAACTCTTAGCCGATACTCTCATGCAAATGAGTCGAAAAGTGTGTTATACTTTAAGGTAAACAAGTTCAGGAATTTTGATTAAGTTGATATGTATTTATCCGATTGTACAAACTCGCCCGCGAACCCAAACATTATGTCTATATTGCTGATTAATAATAAATTTGTACAATTGAAACTACCCTTTAAGTACAACCATTAATTAAAAAAATACTGACAACCAGAGATAGGTAAGGATCCAGGATGACATTGTTGAAGCACCGTGCGTTGCCGACACACTTCGTCTCCAGACCACACATCTGTTTCTCGGCCTTCATCGTATCCTTAAACTTGAGAAACCAGATCTATAAACGGAATAAAGGCTTTTTATTTTTAGACAAACATCCGCTCGGATCGTAGCAACGTCCTCAGTAAATAATACTCCGCGTCTGGAACACTATTCATTTTAATTCTTATTCAATAAACTGTAATTTCTATCGTGTAAAGGAGATAGTTGGGGGGTGCAGTCAATAAGAACAAAGAATAAGTAATGAACTTACATTATGTGCCGACGTTTCGACCTACAGTGTAGGTCATCTTCAGGGCTAACAGAGAAACAAACAGAACAAAAAATATAAAAAATGTACAGTACTTTACGTACAGTATATTTTTTGTTCTGTTTGTTTCTCTGTTAGCCCTGAAGATGACCTACACTGTAGGTCGAAACGTCGGCACATAATATAAGTTCATTACTTATTCAGTGTTCTTATTGACTGCACCCCCCAACTATCTCCTTTACATTAGATCATCCAGTCAACTATTTTCATCTCATGTAATTTCTATCATTTGAGACAAAACCAGCTTCCAGTTAGGTACAAATAATATAATCATAATAAACTCAGATTACCTTACAGATCGAAGTTAAAGCCAGTAATAGGCAACTGACCATGGGAGGATAAAGTATCCCTAAGGAAATGAAAGATATAATAATTTTTTAAATATATTAATATACATTTTTATAAGGTATCTATTCTTGGTTTTTGCTAACTTTTAGGGACAAGTTTTTTTGTTTTATTTTTGGATTGTATGGCTCATTTATGATTGTTTATTTTTACAGATTTGACTTATAACCTTTTTAAAAGTTATATTTTTAGTAATTGTTGATGTATAATTAAAATTGAAAATGGCATTTGAATGCCGAAACGTCATGTTAAAAGAATAAAAGATTTTATGACTGGAAGCTGGTTTTGTTTCAAATGATAGAAATTTGGACCTATTTATATGAGAAATGTATTTATTATATTACAAAATAAGTCCAATTACATATTAATTTAGACTATAGTATTCAATATATCTTTATATGGCTATACCTTGGTATGGCAATAACAAAACTCTGCATACGGAACTTTCAAGAAAAACTACACCAACACCCGAACCCTTTGAAAGGACAAATGGCCTCTCTCATGGCTGAGAACACTAGGAGGAGACTAAAAAGAACGTGGATGAGGGATCTGTTATCATAATAATATCAAATAAAGCCACGGGTACCGCTGGATACCGTTCTTCTTCACGCATCTCATTTCATTTTGTTTTTCTGATAGTCATTGGCCGGAGATGGATCCTATGGGTTCTAGGACTTTTCTGGGACTCACACAGCCTCAACATAATGGGTATCCAAAATAAGGAAGAATAATCTGGCGGTTGAGCATGATCTAGGACAAATCACCTCCCTGCACATGCTCGTCCAAGAAACAGTACAGTCTCTACCATGTACTGAGCCCCAGAACTTTCACGGGTTGTAGTGGTACGTTGTTTTTTTTTTACATAAATCTTGGTGTTTCATAGAAGCTAGACTATTCATATAAAGACTATTTATGTGATAAACGCATTAATATTATTACTTTTATAATATAAGTATGTTGTTATATTATAACAATATGTAATATGTTGTAATATTATAACAACATATTTTTAAATATGCAATAATAGTTTAAAACAAATAAGCATAACTAATTAAATTCTACCCATGGTAAACATAGTTAAGTACTATTCCTACTCCTAGATAGCACTAGCTGCTGAGGAGATGTAGCACACGGCCTAAGGCGTTGACCTCTTTCATTAGTTTATTCATACAGCTCATTTGTTAGGACCCTTGGCGACCAATTAGCCTATCATTTCCCAGCCAGTAAACACTAGATATATTCACTTTCACGGGTACTAGGAGCTATTTAGTAATGAGTTTCAAAGTAATTGGGGAAGTAACTGTCAATTATGGAGCTCTGAAGTACCTAGTAAATATTTATTTTTATCTCACAGTTTTGCGTCTTAATCAACTTCGGGTTTATTCCTAAAATACCTTTTAAGTAATAAAGGCTACACGTTGAGAACCAACCAGGAAACTACAGGGGAATTAAAGACCTAGAAACGGTAATAAGAACCAAAAGACTTGAATTCTACGAGCACATGGTAAGAATGTACCACGGGAGACAAAACGAGAATATACTTGACAAAATCCGTGAATACAAGAGCCTAGGAGGGTATTAAGAACAAATAAGAGAAGAAGCAGGAAAATTAAAATTAACAGAAACTGCTTAGATAGAGAACGATACAGTAAAAATAAATAAAACAAGATTCTTGTGGAAAATAAAGAAAAGCGGAAGGGTACTGCGTGGTCGAAGAAATTATGAGAAAATGCCAAGAAAAAAGAAGGATAAAAATAAGAAAGAAACAGTCGTCTGGATACCTGTTAATACACAAGATACTTGTGTATTAGCAGGTATCCAGGGACTATTATTCACTATCGCTTATGAACTTAACACTGATAATTCAAATACAAATAATACCAACATCCTTATTTATATTAAAGGGCATTGAAATATATAAAATCACTCTTTTTATATATTTTTTTCTGAACACTTTCGACGGAAACATCTCCCTGTTCTATCCTTTTTAAAATCGATTTGATGACATTTTTCACATAATTTCATCTTAGGAATTATTTCGAACTTTCCGAAGTATCTCACAGCTTGTCTTCTAAAATACGACTATTTACACAGTATTATTATGTTATATTATTATGTTATGTTATGTTATATTATTATTATTATGTTCATTTTAATTAGGCAATAACAAGATGAATAAGATAAAAACACGCGTTAGTCTAGTATGTGTTGAAGCCCAAAACGGCAGTTTCTTCAGTCTTCAGTTCAGTCAAGTACAAGAAGTCAAGGTGAAACATGTGTCAAGATGCAGTCCTAAGCATAAGTGTAACGAGGGGGGGGGTGGTTATTGGGGATGTAACCCCCCACCATTGCCTAGAAGAAATTAAAAAAAAACTGTAAGTAACAATTTAAAAGAAATACGAATTTGAAAGATTTTACTTTTTCAAAGTTATTATTGTGGGATTACAGAAGTAAGGGTCAATAATGCCAAAAACACAACAAAGAAAGTGCAACCACAGTTATTTTAAGGAATAAAAGGTACACTGAAATGACAAACCAAAACGTAATACTGTTTATTTACAATTAATTATATTATTATAGCGGCAGTAGTGACATCTAGCGGCAACAATAAGATCGCAAATGTGAGAAGAACAGTTTAGACGATTCTTAGAATCTAGAAGTAAAGTCTGGATGGGTCTAGAAAGTTCCCTATGTAATTAACTATAGTAAGTTATTGTAACCAATAAATAGGGTTACTTGTATTTAAAAGCTATTTCTTGATTGTCATTCCAAAAAGAACATTTATAATGAAAATAACATTTATAACTTCCAAAATAGCATTTATAAAAAAATATAATCTATTTATTTAATTTGAAGCTACATCATTATAGTATAATATATATTATACCTATATTACGAGGCATCTGTTTTGAAGGGTTAATCCCCCCCCCCCATGAGTCAACTCCAGTTACGCCAATGGTCCTAAGTGCCGGACCTGTTCTACAGGAATCAGTGGGATGTTATTAAACGATACAGGAGGACAGGAAGACATTAGTTTACACTGGTGAAAGTGATTTGACACGATTTGTAGGAATTGATTTTCATCCTCCAGTTTTTAAACCATTTCAAGGTCAGTGATATGGGAATGAAGAATATGGGGTGATATAACTGCATTAGTGCTGAATGATAATATATATGTATCATCAGCATACGTGGTAAGGATAGTATTTTAGGTGAGTTCTGATGTCAATCGTATAAACTGTGTAAAGTATTGGGCCGAGGATACTGCCTTGAGGAACACCCGCAGATTGAGGGATGAGCAGACATTATTATGATTTCACCCTGAGGCATAGTCAGCCAATGGAAACAAAGCTATAGAACTATGTAAGATACAGGGTGACAGAGCCAGCCTGCGTGGGCAGTTACAGTCTGTTCAATTGGTGAGCCCGTTAGGAGTCCACTTGTCATGTGTACAGACTGTACCTCGCTATAAAGGGGCATAAGGACCAGCCTCTATGCTCGTAGTCATTTAACTCCTTTAAGACCAGGAGCAACATCCTCTACCGAAGAGGAGCTCATGTAGAAGTTCAATAAAGGATTGATTGATTCCTAAAACATTAAATCCTTATGTACCTCTTGAAATCATACAGGTTGCACTGTTTCATTTCTGAAAATGGAAAGTTAAGAATTTAGTTAGCCAACTTCTTGTTCTCCGATCGTTTAGTAAACGGATAGAACATGAACCTCCTCCTTCTCATGCTGAAGGAAATTCTTTCAGACTTGCAACAGAGTACTTGGTTTGACCGCAGTGGAAATTGTATCCGCCTTCAGATATTTTTGGGTCCTAGAATATTCTGTAAGTTCTTTTCTCTATTTTTTTTTCAATTTCAGAAGTTTTCTTGCTTGCTGAGATTTAAGCTGGATAAAGGCACACTGGCTTAACTATTACTCAATAGTGCCTGTACTTGGCCAATTTCTATTCACCATAAGTTTTGGCCGTCATAGAATGTTTGGGCCAAGTTCCACCATTTAAAAAATATTCTAAATGTAAGTATAATATTACACTATACAACTCGTTTTTTGTGTCTGGTCAAAAACCTTATTTTTTCAATATATTATGCCAAAATAGAGTGGAATATGACCTTACTATTGAAGAATGTTTGCTTTTGTGGCGGGGAGCTTGTTTACTCTCGAGTGGGAAACCTCATTTTTGACTGCAATGACAGCTCATTTTTGATTTATTTTATGTGAATTCTGAGTTTTTTTGTTAAGATGTTTATGTCTATTAAAAATATACTAAAAGAATACTCCTGGCTTCAAAAGCAAATATTTTGAGGAACCCTGTTCATTTTTCTCAATGTTAAGGTCTAACCAAGCAAACACAATCACTTTCAACCCAGACACAAAAAAAAAAGTTCAATCTCGTTGTCTAGTGTTATCAATTTCTCAGAAGAAAATTTATGGAATTCAGAAAAAAAAAAACCCAGTATGATTCTACAGATTTCCAAAAACCTGAATGAACCCAAGCCACAATATAAAAACGACAGACAACAGAATTGTAAGTGAAATTTATATTTCACTTTTTTTTTTAACTACTCAGCTTATCAGGCTGTTTCAAAACTTACTAGACAAACGTTGTAAGCCCCCAATTATAACAAAATACCCATATACATGACTATAAGATCTATTTGGACTTACGGAATGGGGCTTTGGAGCTCCACCAAGCATTCGAATTCACCTCGTATCCAATCCTTAAAATCCAAAATCCTTCATAAAATCCTCAATGCTCCTTACTTTTTGTGAACAAAGTCATCTATAATGAACTTAAAATGTTAGAAATTGTTGCTGATTTGGCCCGAACTCGAAATCAATCTGTTCATGACAAAATCAGTCGGTCCGATCTTATTAGAACGTGTGAAATAAAACTACAGGTCGGGAAGTCGTACCCTGGACTGCTAGAAGTGAATTTAATATTTTTTTGTTTATATATACTGGCACTGGCCAGATTCTCCACTCACAACCTGTGTGTTTGAAGCGCCCTTAACCAGCTTCAATTGGCGTTTAATGCCAGTGACGCGGCTGGGAAAGGGGGCTGGGGCCTCCCGGACTCCTGCTTTGCCCTCATTCCTGGGGAAGAAGCTCAGTTCGGGGACCCCAGGCAAATTGTAAATAGAGTATGAATGTGTACAGTATATTTCTTTTATGTTTTATTTATTATTATTATATTTTTTTATTATATATATATATATATATATATATATATATATATATATATATATATATATATATATATATATATTACTCCATTCCTACCAGTGATAAAATTTTATTTTATTAATTAATTAATACTTCCGCTTATCTAAGGTATTTACGGGTTTAAATGGGCTTATTTTAATTACCTATGTTCACTGATAAGAACTGGAATAAATTACTAAAGCTAAATTTAAAATCTTACTTTGAATTGATTATCTACTTTTGTTAACTACTAATAAACCTTTTATAAACTCTTAGAATATAAATATGGATAAACATCAGGCAATCAATAGATAAGGCAAAATACATTTCACTAACATTAATTTATTATTAACCACAGTTAAAAAAAATAATATACACAAATTGATTTTAATATAGAATAATATAATGGACAAATCCATCTCAATAGAAAAATTATATAATAAACAGATAATATAATATAGCGCTTTGAAATTATTTAATTTAAATTTTATGAGCTCTAAAAATTGTGTAGCTATCGATGTATTCTGCAGAATAGTGATCTATTAGTACTTGCATTTACAGACGATATGATACTTCCAGCCGCGATGGTCAATCTTCTTCTATAGCTTAAGGTCTTGATGTAAGGGTTGAAAATGAAGTCTCCTATCTTACTCGCTGGAAGGGTTGAACGGAAGTGGCTTCTAATGTTGATAGGTCGAAGGGCCCCAGTGATCTGTTACTTGGGGGGATTTTTTAACTGAAGTCCCTTTTATCTATGGAGGGGATAGGTTTAGCTGCCGGCCCCTACCGGCATTTTATTTAAACTCTGCAATGCTCTCATAGGAAAGGATTATGCTTTCTTGATTAGACGATAGCTGCGTCATGTATCAATATATATATATATATATATATATATTTTTTTTTTTACTTTATTTTTGTATATATTTATTTATGCATTTATTTCGTTTATATCATTGATTTTTTATGGAATGATTGTAGCTACATAGCACCATTACTTATTGCCCACAGCAGGCAGATTGTAATGCTTCAATAAAGTGTTTTTTTCTCTCTATTCGTTTATATATAAAAAGTATTCGAAGCATGAGAGACAACCTACTAAAACAACTAAAAGATAAAAGCGTGTACTTGAAAAACAAGCTTTAACATTGAAGACATGAGAAGATAAATACTCTGGAAGAGATGGCAGGCGCCAATACAAATGAATGCTGTTCTGCAATAGAGAGAGCAGCTGCCTTCAAATAGGTCGCATTACAGAACCACTGTGACTCAGCCGGCATTGAGGTAGGCTCTTGCACTAAGATTAACAACAACAAACCCTCTATCAGAGGTGGTTTCGAATTCTGAGCAGGAGAACATGCAGATGAATCACTGGTCATATATCAGGACTTCATTACAAGAAATACCCTTCAGTACAAAATCATATAAATTAATAAGTTACTACTACAAAAAAAAAAAAAACCTTACCACTAAAACCCGTGAAGAGTCTATGGTTCAGTACATGGGAGGGACTCTACTGTTTTAAGACAATTCAAGATAACAATAAAACATCTTTAAAAAGCCATTTGACCCTAAGTTTATGGCATCTTTCTTATAAATGACATAACAATAAGAAAGATAAAAAAAGACAGAATACTCATCATCGTATTCTCTATTACCTATCATAAATCTTTAGACTTTCTCGAACAGGTTTTCAAATGAGTCTAACTCTTTACAAACTAACTCTTTGTACTTTACAAATCCCGGAAATTTGCAACCCCAGAACACTTTCTTATTAGTCCGATTCTGCCAATCGAAGTAAATCACAATAATACCTAATCGGTACCATACTATACCATAAATAATACCATATACGTAATAATACCATTTTCGGTATATTGGTCTTCTCTAAGGCAATCTTCACGATCCAATCCACCGCATAGTTTATACAGCATAAATTCCAACCCATTACCATACTGTTCTCACCACATGTGCTGACACAAGTGTGATAAGAGTTAATACTGATCCAGTTCATGCATCCTGATCCCTCCCCCAAAAATATGATTCAGCGCCTTTTCATAATATTGCACTAATCCCGGTAAAGAGATCCTATACGTATTGTCCATTTTGATAAAACGTCAATCTTCATACTGGACTGAAATGCCAAGGAAGTACTAGTGGAAAAACACCAATAATTACAAGAACTATATGGGTCATGGTTCTCCACTAAATTCTGAATTATAGTACTTCCAACAATCCACAAAATCCTCACGAGGAAAATCATCAATGGCGGCGTTAATCCTTAACTGCATTCTGTAACTCGGCTGTAACACTTTCTTTAAAGTACTACTATCGACATTTCTTGGCATTTTGCAAGACTATTTTAGGTAGTTGTGTCTTAACGCAGCCCTGGTTACTTTTCCCTACTTGTTCGCATGCGCGAGCAGTTACATTTTGTAACGGTTACATTTCTAACAGCTGATTTGTTCTATGTTTCATCTTGCTTACTGTGTTTTGATTATTGCTGATTTATTGTTTCTTATTTGTTGTTCGTTATTTGTTTTTTATTCTTTGTTATAAATTGTTCGTTGTTATTATTTTAGTTAGTTATTTAATTAGTGTAAAATGATGCGTATTTGGGATTTGCCTTCAACAGAAGAACAAGCTATACATTTTTTGCAGGAGCGTAATATTTTACCAATACAAAGAAAATGTAGCAATTCCCATCAAATGAAATTGTATTGTGGTGAAACGTTTTTTTTGGAAATGAATCATATTTATGCGAGTTCGTATGGCGACAGCATCAGGCAAAACAAAATACAGACTGTTTTGAATCTATATTGAAGTCAATTTCGACGCATTTTCCACCTAAATGCGATTAAATTTTTATTATTTGTATTTTGTAATTGTTCATTCTTCTTTAATTAATTGTTCATCATATATTACAATTTTCAATTTTTTTTTTTACATAATTTTTCATTACTTTTATTTCTTAATTGTTCATAATTTATTATTACTATTATAATAAATATTTAGAGTATTGTTATTGTAAATTTATATTAGTCTAATAATTTAATTGTATTCTTTTTGTCACTTTGTTAATAAATATTAGTATCTTGAACTTACGAGTAGTTTGATTCATTTTCACACCCAGTAGTCCGTGACAATATATATATTATCAAAATAATCTCAGTTGACTCCACTTTTAACCCATATTTACGTTCGCTGCCTTATCAAAAGACAACTTTGTCAACTAACATGACACAATCGTCAGTTAAAACCCACTTAAGCAAAGTCTAAGAGAATCTATTTATACATACAATGACACTTACAGATGTTGGATGCTGTTCCATCATGGACACTACTAGCTACATAATGCATGAGCTAGCATCATGTCCAGCCAGGAATGCCATTCTCTACGCCTCACAGCTGTAGGACCCAATTGTACAGCTGGGACACAGGACATCTTGGACTGAAGTAAGCGTGTTTAAAATGTACATATATATAAGCGTTAACAGAGCAAGGAGTGCCAAAAAAAAACACAATAAAAAACATTGTCAAGCTATTTAATTACATTCAGAAAAGTTAAAAATATAATATTTTTTAATAATTGTTTGTTGATTGTTTTAATTTTTAACTATTTTTATTTGAAGAGAAAAGATATTCCCCCGGCCGGGATTCAAACCCGGGTCCTCTGTTCCTCCGTGACAGTGCTCTACCATTTGAGCTACCGGAGTCACCTTTGAGCCGGGACAAGCTCACGATAACTTTTATTTTTGTATAATATTAAAAAAGGAAACTAATGAAAAGCTAAAACTTGTGCCTCAACTTGAAACGACAACTTGCGAAATTGATATTTTTTATTATAATGCAATTGGGAAAAAACACAATGCAAAGCCTTATGTTTCAAAAATACACCTACTTACCAGTCGACGTTTCGCCTATTCAGGCATTATCAAGATGATTGTAAAAATATTGGTGGCAAGGAACCTAACACAGCATTGGCCCAGCGTACCAAAACTTGTAAGCATCAATTTGATTTTGAGAATGCTAAAAGTTATTTACAAAGAGAGTGATGGCTCTAGAAGGAAGTTGTTCGAGGCCATGCAGATTGCACAAAAGATTGACATTTCGGTAAATTATAAAACAGATTGCAGAAATTTGAACCAATATTATTCGGAAACGTTGAATATTTTAAAAGAAAAATTTGGCTAACTTTGCTAATATGTATAAATTTGTATAGGTTAATATTACTTTATATGTTTTGTGGATCAGCTGATTCTATAACCTTCCCAGCTGGTTGCGTATTACTTTCGTTCAGTTGTATGTTGAACGTCTTGGTGGTGGGGTGCTGTCTCATGTTTGGAGCATGTTTGGGCTGTTGATCGTTGGGATGTATTGCACCTTTTTCTTCGAGATGCGATTCACATAACCCCCTTTTTGATTTTGGTGTCTTGATATGTATTTTTGAAACATAAGGCTTTGCATTGTGGTTTTTCCCAATTGCATTATAATAAATAATAGTGTTTCTTTTTAAGTTTTTTGAGCTCTATTTTAGTGATTTGATATATATTGAGGAATTTAACTTATATTTTAGGGGGTGGGATAGCTCTGTGTGTATATTTTCTATCCTGAAGGTTAAGGTTTCGAATATTGGGGTGACAGATAAATTAACTAGTCTGTTAATAGCAACAGATCATAAAGGATCTTCAGACCGACCTGAGGCTCACCCAGACTCTATAAAATTGGTACCCTAAATTGGGGAAAACCTAGCTGTTAACCGTGATCTGGTACAATTCATATCCTTGCAAATCCTTTGTTCAAGGGATACAGTTTTTTTTTTCTACATATGTTTGTTACTTGTCTGTTCTGAATTGGGTTAAACTGCGGAACTCAACTCGAAGCGATAACCTGCGGAATAATTACCCTGGTTTCTTTTATATCAAGAATCGACCAGATCATAGAGTTGAATTTACATATTTAAAGTGATAAATTTAATTATTGCAACTACATAATATTGAAAGGAAGCTCGTGCAGGAATTGGAACCATGCGTGTGACAAGACGGTGAAAGTGGTTTTTATCTTGTTCCCTGAAATGTCGTCTAAGAAGGAATGACTCACTTCTTGCATAAGCTCTCATACCGACTCAACAGGTTACATAGCCTTAATTAATTCTCACCACTAATTATTTTTATATTTAAGCCGATATGTTAATAAACTACAACAAGGATTAAATTAGAAAGTTCCACGCTTTTAACTTCTAAATTTTCCTCCAAACTGATTCATATAGTATTAATTTTTATATAATTCTAATTGAGAATAAGATGTTCCGGATTGAGTTTAAAGAAAATTACCAAACATGAAAAAATTATTTATTAAAATTAAGTTTCCAATTATGTTTTCATCATGGTTGAATAAAGAATGTATAAGAAAGATAAATAAAAACCTGTTCCATTACAACCCATGAAGGGTCTTGGGTTCAGTACATGGTAGAGACTGTTTCTAGATGGTAGGAATAAATAATAAACAAACAACGAATAAAAAGACATTCTAATCTATTATTCGGTTTTCCCCAGATTACCATTAAGTAAATTTCTTCACACTTCTTTATCTTTCCATTCTTCCCTTCGGAAACCATTCTATGCCATTTCTTCCTTTAGTTCTTCACACCATGTTCTTACTGGAGGGCTTTTTCTACATCTTTTTTCAGGAACCTAACCCCCATACTCTTTTCAGCCATCAAGCAGAGACTACAAGCCATACCAAATATCACTGCCCATAACACAACCAACTCAGCAACAAAAAGAAATAATGAAAATAATTGAAAATGATGAATTTGTATCTTGCATAAATGTTTTTCATATTTGGTTATATTGATATTGTTACGGGCTACTGGGTATTAAAATGAATTAAACAATCCCTTACTTAAAGATACTAATATTTATTTACAAAAGTGATAAAAGAATACAATTAAACTATTAACAATTACTAACAAAGAAACTAAACAAGGAAATTACTAACAAATAGATTATTAACTGAAATAAATTTACAATAACAATATTTTAGATATTTATAATCCAGGCCTAACTTCTATTTAATTATTACAATAATATAAGATATTATTATTACTAAATAGCTCAACTATTTACATAAGCTTGTACAAAGCACATAAAATTACAACTGCTACTTAACTAATTAATTACTACTAATTATCACTTACAGTTCACTAATTAAAGTCCACCGACCGTAAGAATCTCTGAATATAACAAACTGTCACACAATTACACTCACAAACTGTCACTGACTTATCACACTGGCTTATCACTGTTTCCGATGTTAACCGTACCGTGTGCTTTAACACTCTAACTCTACTCGCGCCGAGATGCTGTTTATATACAGAATGCCAGATCTAGAACATACGGGACGGATCTCGAAGTTTCGCGAAAAGGCCTCTTTCATCTCTGCCGACAAGGAGGCTTCGTTCTCTTCCAGGAATCGCCAATTCCCGCGCTCGTAACAATACGTAGGGGCAATGTTAATATAATACAATTCCAGAAATTATTCTTGGGCTGAGATATCTACAAAAAAAATCTATAAGTACTCGACATTACTTAGTTTCTGCTTTCGATCCTAGAAACTATTAAACCAAGTGTTAAACCTGGCTGTTTATTTTGAGGGAAGAACTTATTATTTTTTATTTTAATTATCTTGTTTTTGTTACTGGAGTACATCTTTCTTAGTCAATCATTCAAGTGAGTAAATTAAAACCTTTTTCCAGTCATATATTATTTTTCTTTATTTAAAAACGTTTCAGCAATACTATGTCATTCTCAATTTACATTATTTATAAGTCCTTTAACGTTATTTAATTTTTAAAATATTCTCTAAATTTTTTTTATAAATTTGTACATTTTCAACCTAAAAATAAAAGACAAATCAAATAAATACATAATTTTACATACAAACATGTCCCAATGTCCCAATTGTAAGAAATATTTTAAATTATATGACAATCAACCAAAAAGGTATCTATACTTTTTATTCAGTATTTTTGGGACATGTTTGTATGTAAAATTATGTATTTATTTGATTTGTCATGTATTTTAGATTGAAAATGTACAAATTTATAAAAAAAATTTAGAGAATATTTTTAAAATTAAATAACGTTAAAGGACTTATAAATAATGTAAATTGAGAATGGCATAGTATTGTTGAAACGTTTTTAAATAAAGAAAAATAATATATGACTGGAAAAAGGTTTTAATTTACTCACTTGAATGATTGAACTTATTATTTTGAAGGTATTGCGGAGAATATTCGGTTCCAAAAAGGAAGGGTGCACTTTACGATTCAGGGGATAACACAACGCGGAATTATGGAGCATGCACCCTTCTTGGATGTGTTAGGATTAGCATTACTTTTAGCATTTTTTTCTTGAATCTAAAAATTAGAATTTCTATAACAACATCAAAGAATTATTTTTGACATTATGGATGTGATACATGACAGTTGGCATTGAATGAATGAACAATGGCTTAAGGCATTCGAAAATAAGGTATTGTGTAGAATAATCGATCCGAAAAAAGACATGACCACGAAATTTAAGATGATATAGGTAACAAATGACTCTCTAAAAACATGGGAGGTGTGGAAGAAGGGGCTCCTAATAATAATTCGCTAACCTTCTATCCGAGCGAATTTGCCGGTTGTGAATTCAATAAAAAAACCTAATAGTTTGATTGGGTGACAATTTCCCCAAATAAATATAGTTGAAGCTATAAAAGGAAAGAAAAGAAATTCATCAAGTAAATACAAATAAAAACATCCAAAAATGAGTAAATGATAAATATATAATGTAAAAATAGAAAAATAACAATTATAAAAATATTAATGTGCACAACTAAACCTAAGAAAATACAAAGAAAGTTATTTAAAAGTAAATAAAAAAAAAAGAAAATGCACTAAGCTATTATTTACAATTATTTACATAAAAAATGAATTAACTTATTTACTAAAGAAAGATGAGTCTTAAAACAAAAATATTACTGGTCTGTGAATCAATGAAAAACTGAGAAATGAATTGATTTCTTGAAAAGTGCTGAGTTCTTGATAGCGATGACTCGATGATTCGAAATGATGATGAGTAGAAAAATTAAATGTCTTCTAATTGGTAAGTTCAAAATTAGATCAGAATAGCGAGAAGTTTTACTGGTGAGATGTGACAAAATTCAAGATGAAGAAGATGTGAAAGTGATGAAGAAGTGGCGACAAAATCAAGTGTAGAGTAGCAAGCAACCTTCTCACAACAACAACTGTCTTGAGGCTCATCTTGTTTTGTTTTTGCCAACATTACACTTAATATTAAAACATATGTTTTTAAAATTACTCTCTGAATTCTTTTGTTTCCTTTTAATAAATTTTGTTAATGTTAGAATTATATAAAACAAACAAAAAAAAATCTAGCTTTTAATGCAATAAAATATTCATTTGGAAATAAAAAACATAAAATAAAAAATAGTTATTGATACCCGACAGGAGGGATAGGCCGAGAGGTAGATGGGAGGAATGCTTTGTGAACGATCTTGTTGATTTGCATCTGTAAACAGTTATTGGTAGCACCGGTCGAGTCAGAGAGCTTGTTAAGCCTTTTATTATGACATTTAAAAAACAAATATATTTATAAGCAATAATGAATCCAATGGAAATACCGCTGGGAATTCGCCTCTTGAAGACATACGATATTGAGTTCCTTGAAATGTTTGAAGTTGCGAAGCTGGGTGGTGCAGGCCAGCTGTTGATAAGGACTGAGTCAGCGGAGATAAGGCCGCGTACAGTAGCCAATATCTACTTGCTCTTCAACATCTGAATACGAATATTCTCTTAGCGGACTGATTTATAAGGCTTCATCCTCGAGTTCAATAAAAAATTTCAGTAATAATTCTGAGGTAAAGTCAGGTTGGTCATACTCCACATGTATATTAATTTTACAGTATAGAGACTTAATGTTCTCTTTACTCGATGAATGAATGAAGTTTTTTGATGCGCATTTGTTTGTGTTATTATGTATTTTATACTTACATACACAATTTAAACCACGTACATATGTATTATTAACATCATATAGATAGATATTAAAAAAGAAAAAAAAAGGACAAAAAGGGATGAAATGTAAATCTCTGATAATATTGTTTATTTTTCTTCATTTTTTTTTTCTTGGCGTAAATTTGATATATATGTAACCATAAATGTTTTCTCTTATATAATTATTGTTAACTTATTTTAATATAAGGAAGAAAAGTTGGGGGTGCAGTCAATAAAAACACGTTAATAAGTGTAACATATCTATCATCTATAATTTTGTTATTATCTGTCACTATTTTAATTTTATTTTATTCTGTAACCACTTTTATATTCGTTATATTTAATCATCATATCTATTCACTATTTCGTCATATCTAGTCACTATTTTAATTTCCACATTACTTGTACCACATTACTACATTACTTGTCACCATGTTCTTGTTACTGCAACGTTTCTTATATGTTTTCCTGTTTGTTTCTCTCTCTTAGCCCTGAAGATGGCCTACATTGTAGGCCGAAACGTCGGCACACAATAAATAAGTTACACTTATTAAGGTGTTTTTATTGACTGCACCCCCAAGTTTTCTTCCTTTTATTAGAAGTTACAGTCAACCAATTCTTCTCTAACTTAACTTATTTTAATTTTTTTTTCTTTCTTTTCATCTGTTCTTAAAATACTGTTATTGTAGGTAATTCACATTTTTTTTTTGTTCATTTTTTTATTCTTTCTCACATACGAAATTACTTGTAATAATTAATTAAATGTAATTATTTTACACTCTAAGACATAATAGCTTACAATGCCTGTATTGTTATTCTATAGCGACTTGTTCCAGAATAAATAAAGACATTATTATTATTATGTAATTTGAAAAAAGGCTAATGATGAATTTTCAGTTTTTATTATTAGTTTGTTTATTATTGAGCATTAAATATAGGTTTATACAGCTGACATCCCAACCCATCCTAATACTATCCTTACAATTTATGCGGATGACACATGTCCATTAGAAGTCAACACCAATCCAGTTATTGCATCCCAAAGCCTCCAATCCCATATCACTGACCTTGAAAAATGGTGTCAAAACTGGAGGATTAAAATGAATTCCCCAAAATACCGTCAAATCACCTTTACCCTCCGTCGTAAACCAACGACTTCCTGCCCTCCTGTATCGTCCAATAACATACCATTGATTCCTGTAGAACAGGTCCGGTACTTAGGACTACACCTAGACAAAAATTTAACTAGGAATCCCCATACTTGACTGAAACGACAAGAAACAGCTCGCCGTTCCAGGCTACTTCAACATAATTACAAAAGACTCATCTACATGGCAATCATTGGATCCACCTGGACTTACAGAATAGAGCTTTGGGGCTCCACTGAGCTATCGAATTCCTCTCGTATTCAATTCTTGCAATTAAAAATCCTTCGTAAAATCCTCAATGATCCTTACTTTATTACGAACAAAGTAATCCATAATGACCTTAATGTCCCGTTTGTTGTTGATTTGGCCCAAACCCGATGTAAATCTTTTCACGAAAAACTTTATTCCCACTCTAACCCACTGGTTTCAAGCCTAGCTGCCTCTTCTGTCACGATAATCCTCCGAGTCGTCTGAAAAGAATACAGCCTTAAAAATCAAACTGTTATTCCAATAAATCTGTCCGAAATTTGACGCTAGGTTTTTATAGCCTGTAGTTTCACAATCTCAAGATGATGTTTAAGAGTAATTAATTTTTTTTTATGAATTATTTAGTCAATAAACAGTCACTGAGGGATCAATATGGTGGGTACCCTTGACTGAGGGGAAAACCTAGCGGTTGAGCGTGGATCTAGAAGAAATCACATCCCTGGACTACCGTTGACTTATAAACAATACAGTCTCTACCACGTAGTGAACCCAAGACCCTTCATGGTTTCTAGTTGTACATTTATATTGTAAAGGTTTATGAATATATATTGTCTATGTCACAGACCTAACCAGATCTATCAAACTTACAATGATAAGAACTGTTTCCTCATGTCTTGGTCTAATGGCAAAACTGATGATGACAGAGACCCCTCCAGAAGCTCCGACCAATCAGGACTTCCTCAATCTCCCGACGATCCATCATTTCCAGCGATTTCCGTTCAGTTAGCGCTAGATTCAATCTCGCCCGTGCGGCCGATCCAGTGACAATTCCTCCATGAACTATGTTCCAACCATATCATCCATCTCTGTCAATTCTTCGATTATTGGCTGTTAAGCATCTAGGCCATTCGAATCGGATAGAGGCTATTTACAGTATGTTGCATTTATAATCCGTCTAGTATAGGAAAGGGATTTTAAAAAATAGATGCAATCCTGTAAGATTATGAATCCACGTTCTCTTGAAACAGGATGCCGTTGCATCGTCCAGTTGCAACGTTAATGACTATGGTTGCAATGCTGTTGCAAAAGAAGTAATGCTGCAGGAATTGCACTCCCATTAAAAGAAAATTAATGTTATTTTTAGCAAAACATTAAATCTCTGTAAATACACACGCAATTTGTGTGCATCTACGTTAAAAGCTTGATATAATATTTAAGATCTACCACGTCCCTCCCGTTTTTATTGGTCAGACATGGATAATAAAAAAAAAAAACCTGTATCACTACCACCATGAAGAGTCTTGTGATCAGTACATGGTAGAGACTGTTTCTAGAACAAAAGGTGGGCACGGGGATGATTAGCCTGATAACTGCTAGATTTCCCCCAGTTAAGGGTACACACTGTGTGAGTTCGAGGGGGGTCCGTAGGCTCCAGGATAATGCCATCTAATCTAAATAATGAAAACAACTTTTAAATAAAACGAAAAACTACACTTTAATACTTGGTTAATGAAAAACATTTTAGCATTATAATATGATCCGATACTTAGGGTTGCACCTCGACAAACGATTAACCTGGAATCCTCATACAAGACTGAAAAGACAAGAAACCGCTCGACGTATCAGGCTACTTCAACACTTACTAGACAAACGCTCTAAGCTCCCAATTAACTACAAAAGACTCATCTACATGACCATCATACGACCTATTTGGACTTACGGAGTAGAGCTATGGGGCTCCACTAAGCCATCGAATTCCTCTCGTATCCAATCCTTACAGTCCAAAATCCTTCGTAAAATCCTCAATGCTCCTTATTTTGATAAGAATAAAGTCATCCATAACGACCTTAATGTCCCTTTTGTTGCTGATTTGGCCCGAACCCGGTATCTATCCTTTCATAGCAAACTTCATTCCCACTCAACCCCCTAGTTTCAAACCTAGCTTCCTCTTCAATTCCCGATAATCCTCCGAGGCGTCTGAAAAGAAGATGGCCCCGTGACCTTCTTATTTGAACTTTGATTTGAGTACTACCAGTGGGTAGTTTCTCTGCTTGTCATTCTTATGTCATTATGTAACACGCATTCTATTTACTTGTTGTATAATTGTAATACAGTTGTAAATATCAATAAATAAATTTAAAAAAAAATAAAAAAAAAACATTATAATATGTAATAGATAATAATAACAGGATGGAAGAATCTGTTATACACAATTAAAACATTTTTCTTAACCAAAATACAATACTATGCCAATATTAAATAGTTCTAACCCTTGATGTTAATTTATTCATTTAACGTCACTTCATTCTTCCGTGGCTATTCGGATGATATTGCCTATCCAGGAATAATTTGGATAGCGATCATCAACGAGAACATGACACGCACAGCCTCGGCAGTGCCATTTTACTGCCATAACCACAGAACATTGGCATAGTAGGTTAATATGCTAAACACTACACCAAGTTATAAATTTCCAAACGAAGTTTTATAACGTAAACAGGTCTCCTGGATGTTTCAATTATTCCTTCTCTATCTCACAGCAGGCGTTTAAGTCTATGAAGATTGGAGTTCAATTAATATCAAATGATGACTTACTTACTAATGACTTACCAGACTTCGGTTATTTTCAAAGTAAAGAGATCGTAATTTCAGGAACTTACCTAAAACAAGACAAGAAAACCAGATATTAATCCTCAATAAAACGCTAATAACAACAAGAAGTTGAGAAAGTAACAATTAAAAAAAATGTAAAGGAGATAGTTGGGGGGTGCAGTACAAAAAAAACACTGAATAAGTAATAAACTTATAATTATGTGCCGACGTTTCGACCTACAGTGTAGGTCATCTTCAGGGCGATAGCCAGCCGTTACACCTGACGACTTCGCTCTCCAAATCGCCCTGAAGATGACCTACACTGTAGGTCGAAACGTCGGCACATAATTATAAGTTTATTACTTATTCAGTGTTTCTTTTTACTGCACCCCCCAACTATCTCCTTTACATTACATCATCCAGTCAACTATTTTCATCTCAAATTAAAAAAAATGTTTAAAGCTTAAAATGGATAAGCAATAGTTCCAATAACGATGAAAATAATATGCTTTTTTTTTTTTCATAAACTAATCTTAGGAGCAGCTGAGTTTGTAAAGTGCTGAATTCTTATTAGGCCAGCGGCCAGGTACCAAAAAAGAGCTTTAGGTTGCAATAATTTTGAATTTTTGATATTTTGTAATGGCATGTCTGAATAGTGGAAATCCAAGTTTGCTAACGAAAAACGGATGGGAAAACTTTTGGTGGCCGAAAAACCTTGCAATTTTCGGAGTTATTTCGGCCATTTCCGTAATTTTTTCCAAAAAATCTAAATTTAAGTTTTTAAAATTAAACTTAAAATTTAAGTCCAATTTCCAAACGGGCGTAACTCTATTAGAGCTACAGAACTGCGATTGGATTAAAATTGTAGCAAATTTAATCTACTTTAAAATGGATACCCATGTTTTTTTTCTCAAATATGCATCGATTATGAGATACAGGCCAAAAGCTGAAATAACAAAATTGGATTTACTACTCAAGAGATGCCCTTATAACATATCAAAACTACACTCTCTTCAAATTTTCCAACCCTCAAACACCTGTCCGCCGGCCTATATTTTGACTATTTGGAAAAAATTACAAAGGTGCGTAACTCAGAATCTTTTAGACCTACAGGCCGTAATATATGCTCAAATTAAAGCTAATTAAATTTACTACAGCTTCATTTCGCATGACTTTCATCGTAGGATCACTCCTTCGGCCGTTGTTCCTCACGAAAGTCGGTAAAACCTTAAATTTGGATTTTTTGGAAAAAATGACCAATTTTCAAAGGGACGTTACTCTAATCTATAGAACTACATAGCTGCGGTTGGGCTCAAATTATAGCAAATTTAATCTACTTTAAAAATGGTTTATCAACGCACCGATTAGGAAATATAGGCCAAAAACTGAAATAACGTCGACCGGTAAGTGTGTGTTTTACTGGAGAATTTTGAAACAAAAGGCTTTGCATTGGGGTTTTCCCAATTACACTATAATAAATATTAGTGTTTCTTTTTGAGTTTTTGGATCAATTTTACTGATTATCTATAGTTTTCGATATGTAGGTCCCAACTTCAAGTAGATAATTTATTTATTCTGTTAACATACCTGAATCGGACATATATAGGGTGATTTTTAGCAACTTTATTTTTGGCAACACTTTTTTTTTTTAGGCATCTCAGATGTTTTCGTGTAAGATGTTACTGTTAAAGATGTTCAGTTTAGTCTATAATTTAACCATGAATCGACTTACAAACGAACAACGCTTGCAGATTATTGAATTTTATTATTTTATTTTGAGAAGCGAGTTCGGTGAACAGTTTATTTCACGTTTGGGGCCGGTCAATTGGCCACCTAGATCGTGCGATTTAACGCCTTTAGACTATTTTTTTTTGTGGGGCTATGTTAAGGCTCATGTATATAGGGACAAGCCCGCAACCGTTGACGCACTGGAAGCCAATATTGAAGAATTTATTCCTGAGATACCGGCCGATATGTTGGAGAAAGTATGCCAAAATTGGACCCAGCCTATGAACCATTTGATGTGTAGCCGCGGTCAACATTTCCATGAAATCATCTTTAAACATTGAATTATATAGATCGTTCTATCGACTCACACAAAGATTTCATACATTCCTCTTAATTTTATGTGTTTTTTTTTTTTTAAATCAAAAACAAAAGTTCTTAAAAAAACACCTAGTACCTGTGTCTGAGTAGAAACACTGTTGAGGCTCACTCTATAAAGTAATTAGGCAGTGATCTTGACAGTCCTTAACATGTAATGAACACTTAGTGTAGCGTTATCTTTATGGGTTATCAGGAAAAAGTTCTATGACTTAGTTAATTTACTTTAAACTAATTGATTAGGGTAAGATATAGCTGTTCACAGCCATGGATGTACCCAGTAAGATCCGTAGTCTTAGGAACCATTTACTGAAACCAAAAACCTTTCATTGGTTCTAGTGGTTCATGTTTTATTTATTTTTTAAGGAATAATTATTTATAATAGTTTCATTACCGACTATAAAACGGCAAGCTGGACCCTTTCAACATCGGACCACCGAAGGGCTTCCTCCTAAAGCCCTCTTGTAACGGAAGACTTTTACAACCCCAGTTCTTCATGATTTATTTAGGAAATGCAAGCAGTTCTGTTTGTAAGCTCCATGATGGTATCTACTCCGGAGGTCGTCCCGTCTATTTACATCTAGCCTAAAAATAAACTCCTGGCTGATTATCTTCCTTATGGAGCTGGCGTCTCCCTCCTGATCCTGAAGCAGCATGCCTCAGTAAGAACCAAAGCATTCTTTGAAATTTTCATCGAGAGAAGGGTACTTGTGACTTAGCCGGTATCCATGAAACCTACACCCTTATCTTGTGTAACCTCTTCCTATCATTCGTCTCATTTGAGTTATTTGTGGGTGCGTTACCGAATAGTGTTTATGTTTAGTATTGCTTTGATGTCTACTATTTAAAAAAAAAAATATTAATTGAAATTTACAACTACGTAATAGTAATACACCGTGTAAGTATAATGAAAGATATCTAAGCTTTTAGGGGTCAACTGTGGTGTAGTGATTACTATAACACCTTCCTATGACTAAAGTTGAAAGTTCTCAGCCCGGCAAGTGGCTCTAGGATTTATTAAAAAATCTTTGGTTACGCCGTCCTTCTGAAGGAACGTAAAATGTAGATATGGTGTCAAGTACTCGTTAAAGATCCCTATCCAAATTAAACCTGGATAAATAAAGAATAAATTGACGCTAAATGAAAAACAAGCAAATAAAAAATAATTCAAGTGAGTAAATTAAAACCTTTTTCCAGTCATATATTATTTTTCTTTATTTAAAAACGTTTCAACAATACTATGTCATTCTCAATTTACATTATTTATAAGTCCTTTAATTAACGTTATTTAATTTTAAAAATATTCTCTAAAATTTTTTATAAATTTGTACATTTTCAACCTAAATTAAAGACAAATCAAATAAATACATAATTTTACATACAAACATGTCCCAAAAATACTGAATAAAAAGTATAGATACCTTTTTGGTTGATTGTCATATAATTTAAAATATTTCTTACAAAGCTTAGAGTTACAGTGTACTCCATGGTCAATTAACAATTTTTGAAATTTGTACTTTGGACTGTTTTTGATTATTATTATTAAATTAGTATTTTAATTTGTTTTCTTCTCCAATATATAGTCATCATGAATGGCCAATTAATATAAATTAGTAATTTTTGATCTATATTGATCTATTTTATATCTTTTATTTATTTTAAAAAGTTCATTGTATGAATGATATGAAGGAATCTAACGAAATAAGTAAATTGTACTCATCAGTGATTTTAAAGTTAAAAATGAAATAAAGAAATATAGAAGTCTACACTTATTAGATAACATAACCTTCTCAGGAACCTCATAACATTGTTTTCATTTTTCCAATTTCTTAATTCATACAATTAACTTTTTAAAATAAATAAAAGATATAAAATAGATCAATATAGATCAAAAATCACTAATTTATATTAATTGACCATTCATGATTTATTTGATTTGTCTTTAATTTAGGTTGAAAATGTACAAATTTATAAACAATTTTAGAGAATATTTTTAAAATTAAATAACGTTAAAGGACTTATAAATAATGTAAATTGAGAATGACATAGTATTGTTGAAACGTTTTTAAATAAAGAAAAATAATATATGACTGGAAAAAGGTTTTAATTTACTTACTTGAATGATTGACTAAGAAAGATGTACTCCAGTTACAAAAACAAGATAATTAAAATAAAAAATAATTTACTAGAACCTGGAAAGGCGTCTACCTAAATCCAAACTTAATTCAATCATCCTGGTAGATCTAATATGCAGTGAAGTTAAACGGTCACAACAAAGAAACAAAGCTGGCAAAGACGTCGGAGGACACGCTAGGACAAAGACAGACTCCTACGTGTTCTTCCGCTACACCTGGTCATCGGGATTCCAAAGAGATAAGCACTGCTACAACGTGCGAGGCATGGAAACTGCAGCTGTCCAAAGAGCTAGGAAATCCCTAGATCTAGAGGATTATATTGCACGTTTGTCAGAAAGTAATCATATCGCAGCTGTATCCAAGATGAGAAAGCCATCAGCTTTAACTAAAGTTATTGTTGGGTATTCCAAAACATCCATCTATATTGTAAATTATTGTACATTAAAAAATATGTAAATTAGTTTATAGAATATTTATTATATTGATTTAGATCGGGAGAGAGAGAGGGGGTATTTATTGTTGCTGTTAGTGCATCTAGTAAGAATTAGCGTACTTTAGCCAGTCTTGCTGTATCCAACACTTGAAGTTGATGCCTCCACGGCCATTGCGGAACGAGACTCTGCCAATTAGCCTGCGTCGTGACGAAAATTACTTCGCCTCAGAAGATGGCAGTGCCGAACTTTAACTTAGTCAGTGAAATTAAAATATCATATCAGATCAGACCTTTTATTTTCTCTCTCTCTCTCTCCCTCGATTAGGATTAATAGAACATTTTTTTTTTTTTTGCATTGTCACAAGATACATTTTTTTTTTACTATAATTATTTTCATAAGAAGATTTTTTTTTTTTGTATTTTTACTATCAATAGTCTAACTAATTTGTAATTATAAATGTATTTTGTTAAACTTATAGTGATAATGGAATTATTTCAGTTAAAATTCTTTTAAAAATAAAATATTTTCTGTTATTTGCTTATTGTATATTTTGTATGTTTTATTTTTGTTTGTTGCTTTATTATACTAATAGGAAACGGACAATATTATCGGCATTATTATTCGGGCGCTCGAGGAATTCACTTTCATTTATTTTCAGTGCACCCTGGCCCCAACAGTTATCATACCCCTAATAAACAAAATTGAAAAAAAAAGAACAAGATTTTGCTATATTTTGATAGGATCATATAAAAAATATCCGTTTACTTTAAATAACAGCCGTAATAAATAACTAAATAAATATATATTACCAAATTCTAAGCTTGTTTGTGTGGGATATAGATAGTCTGGGGGTGCAGTCAATGTAACACAAAATAAGAAAAGCTTATTTATTGTGAGTGCCGACGGTTTCGACCTATTCTGTAGGCCATCTTCAGGGCTAATAGAAGCTGGAGCCAATAATTCCTCCCTATCTAAGCTTTTTTACCTTCCAAATGAATATATTGATCACATACTATATATTGATGATCTAGCGAATTTAGTTGAAATTCTAAACGTGATGTTCCTGTTTCTTGGTCTTATTATTATGCAGCACACTCCTTTGTTAGCAAGCTTGTAAGATATCTATGGCGCCATTGCTTTTTTGAATAATTTATTTGAAGGGTGTTAGTTTTTAATAATTAATTTATACTTACACTTTTATTCATATTTTTTAAAATTATTTATATGGCTAATGTATGTATGTATATATATTTATTTATTGGAGTGCTACCGATGGGTAGTTTCTCCACAAGTGTTTTTTTTCTCATGTCCTTTGCTCATACAGCAGATTTACTTGATGTAATATAATTACATTTGTAAATATCAATAAATTATTATATATATATATATATATATATATATGAATAATAGAAAAAGCTTCTATGAACGTACAACACAATGCTTCTGGCTGTACTATTTATCATCGGTTATGAGTATACTGATATAGTGATGAAAATAGAATAAAATGGATTTTTTTATTTTTGAATAAAATGTACCCTGAAGATGGCCTACAAAGTAGATCGAAACGTCGGCACTTACAATAAATAAGTTTATCTTATTTAGGTTTTTTTTTTTTTGACTGCGCCCCCAGACTATCGATGTCCCACATTAGATATTCCAGTCAACAATTTTCCTCTCAATTAAGAGGTTTTTAGTTTGTTAAAGTAGACCCGCCGTGATTAAAATATCGCATGACTCGTGTTTTACTACCGATAACTATAAAATTATATATATATATATATATATATATTATCCGAAACAATTTGTACCGCTACAATCCATGAGGGGTCTTGTCTTAAGTACATGATAGAGAGTATACGGAGGTGTAGGGAGGTGATTTGTCCGCCAGGCTTTTCCCCAATCAAGGGTATCTACTTTATAGAGCCCCATAAAGGTCTGCAGATCCAACAGAACCAATTCGTGACTTTGAACAGATTAAATAAATTATTAGCCTCAGCCGGATTCGAATCGGCCATACTCAGCTACCCCGCTCTCTAAATCAAAAAATAATATGAGAACATACAGTAATAGGCCTCAAAGATATGCCCTAGTAACTACAATAAATAAATGTTTCAAACATACAAGGTTAGCATAATTCAGCAGGGGGGGGGGCGACCTGTGGTATAGTGGCTAGCATAACAACCTACTAATCCCAAGATTACGGGTTCGCAGCCCAGCAGTTGGTCCTTTTTAAAGGAGTAAAAAATCCTTGGTTATGGCGTCCTTCGGAAAGGACGTTAAACGGGGGTCCCGAACCTGTACGATGTAAGGTACTCGTTAAAAATCCTTATGCTAATTAAACCTGGATAGTTAAAATTTAAGGCTCACAATGTAGTATCGTCTGATTAGCCATAGCAACATAAAGTGACGTTAAATAAACAAACAAACATAATTCAGTAGGTTTCGCTCTAGTAGTGAACAAACGGTACATTAGTAACGTACTTTATATTCTGCTCAGGTGACTGGTTGAGAAAGATCCTTCACGCGAACGATCAAGAACCCGAGAAACCAGGGGGAAAGTGTAACCAGCGGCGTCTTGACAAACACCTAACTGAATCGACACCTATTTTCTTACTATAAATATGTAAAGAGGCATTAGGATGAAAATAAATAAATAAATTAAATCAAACTGATATTATTTATTCATTCTAAAATTTTGTTTAATGTTCGCAAAACAGAATTCATATGCTGAATAATAAGTAGTTGTCAGGCGTTCGCCATTCCCATAATTAATTCGTCCTAACTCGGCCTAATGGAAGATGCAATTGTCACAATAATTGAAACTAATTAAAAAAAAAAAGGGTGGATGAAAGAATAAACAACTGACAGCTGAAGGGTGTACATTATAACTCAGAGGAAATTGTTTGAATATCATTCTAGGAATATTTAATTCAAATGTATAAAAACAATCAGTCTTTTTTTAGAACTATGTATGTTATCTCGGAGGCTTACGTGGAACACACATAGAAATTTAAAAAGGAACACAAACAATTATCACATCTGAAACACTCAGATCTTCACTAGACTAACGAAACAAACGACTAATCCTAACTAAGAACTATTTGGACACACGGAGCAGAACTTTGCTTTAAACATTTTAAATATTTGGTTTATTTTAAATCGCAAAATATATGGCACATTTCATCTGTAACATCAATAATACACGACAAACCATTCTACTCATTAACACATCACCATAATCCTACTGTTCTTCCTCTTTCCTGCTCTCTGTTACCTGAAGCTCTAATGAGAAGATCATAAAGATAATTGCCTGAAAGAGACATATTCAGATATCATTAATCACTTATGGAAAAACCGACATTCCTACGAAACGAAGAGAAAAATCACTAATACCGAATTTGCTGGATGCGAAACATGGGCAAATGGGTACTTGTGTATTAACGCCACCGAAGTTATATTTGCGTAAAGAGCAATCTTGTTCGCATCCGCAAGCAGTTATATTTCTAACAGCTGATATGTTCTAGATTTGTTGTTGTTTGCTTATTTTTAGTGATACGAAAATGCGTATTTGGGATTTGCCAAAAACAGAAGAAGATGCCATTTTATTTTTTCAGGAGCGAAATATTTTCCGAAAATGTACAAATTCGCATTAAATGAAACTTTATTTTGGTCAAGGTAACTTTTGAAAATGTCAATCAGGTGAAAGAAAATAGAGAATGTTTTCAATCCATATTAAACTGTATATCGGCCCATTTTCCACCGAAATCCGGTTGACTAGTTTCTTTTTAAATAAATTATTTTGATTTTATATTCTTCATGATATATTCCATTATATATTTATTTACAATAATTATTATTAACTAAATAATAATTAATATATAAGTTCATAATATTTATTTACTTATTATATATTAATAATATATAATTATAATTATGTATATTGGATATAATTTAAAAAAAAATAAATTCCTTTCATTTTTAATTGTTGATGATTATTTAAAAAATTTTAAATTCTAACCCCAAAAATAGATTTAAAAACGTTATCCAAGATAACTGTTATAAAATATAACTGCGGTGGAGTTAATACTGCTATGTACTGATGCAGGCGGCACCATGAAAGGGATGCTGTGGGGGGGGGGGGAATGTGTCATGTCGGGACACATGAAAGGGAATATGTTTGGGACAATGAGCAGACCCTTGGTCCCCTTATGGTTTTATGGTCCAAGATGGTGGAGAAGGAAGGAGAGGGGGAGAGAAGAAAACTCTTGAAATAGGAGGCTGAAGAAAGGACTCGGAGAGAGAGACGCAGAGCAGGAAGGTACTCGGGAGACGAGGCCCGAAAGAAGAAGACGGATACCACGAGAGAGAAGAGCGGCCGAACGAAGCGGGCGGAGATGTCAAGGAAGAAGAACGACCAGTAACCAAAGCTACCCCTGTCCACAGATAAGTTTAGTTTAGTTCCTGTAATGTATTTTATGGCAATTCTATTTATATATATTATTAAAATCTGAATCATTAACGTTGTTGAAATTAAATGAATAAACGATCCTTATTGTAATTCTTTTGATGCTTACATACCAGATACACTATTTAGTTATAAATAACATATTGAAGGTAGAATAGATAAGTAAATTGGTAAACACAAGAATAGACCTTTGGAAAGGAACCCAATTATGATTAAGGAAAATAAATAATAATTTGAGTACTCATCCTAAATGAGACTCTGGCATCCCAAACATCAATATATATATTCAAGATATATTTAAGAGAAAAAACATAGCAATACACAAGTACGGACAAATGTATTATAAAATAATAATAAAAAAAAATCCAGATTTAAATTACAATATAATTGGCCAGATCGGTCTTCATCTACATCTTTCAATACTTACACTTCTATTTCTTCTCGATCTCTATTTTTCCATCCTAGCTCTTTCCACCAGGTGGAATCTCCAGATTCTCTTTGGGCTAACGAAGTCTCGATAAAGGGGACAAATCACATCCTGGCACAACCGTCTTTTAATATTACAATACTAAAACCAAGGGCCAAGCATCAGTGAACGCTGGTCGATTTTAGCAACTTTTTGACAGGGGAAAAACTTATGCGTTGAGTCACTGACATGCTTCCACAAGACTAGCGATGCGTGGCAGCTAGTGTGAGTTATAATATTTTTTTATTATTATTGCTTAGATAATAGATGTGTAAACTAGACTTATGTTAATAATTTAAATTTACAAATTACGAAATTTAAATAATTCGAACTATAATTTATTAAGAAATTCTAAAAATAACGCAGTTATTACAATTTTGAATTTTCTCTCGGCAGTCCTTTGTCTACTATTTTTATTGGTACTTGTGTCTTAACGCAGCCCCGGTTACTTTTCTCTGCTTGTTCACATGCGCGAGCAGTTACATTTTGTAACGGTTACATTTCTAACAGCTGATTTGTTCTATGTTTCATCTTGCTTACTGTGATTATTGCTGATTTATTGTTTATAATTGTTTTTTATTTGTTGTTTATTGTTCGTTATTTGTTCTTTATTCTTTGTTATAGATTTTTCGTTGTTATTATTTTAGTTAGTTATTTAATTAGTGTAAAATGATGCGTATTTGGGATTTGCCTTCAACAGAAGAACAAGCTATACATTTTTTGCAGGAGCGTAATATTTTACCAAAACAAAGAAAATATAGCAATTCCCATCAAATGAAATTGTATTGTGGTGAAAGGTTTTTTTGAAAATGAATCATATTTATGCGAGTTCGTATGGCGACAGCATCAGTCAAAACAAAATATAGACTGTTTTGAATCTACATTGAAATCTATATTAGACGCATTTTCCACCTAAATGCGATTAAATTTTTATTATTTGTATTTTGTAATTGTTAATTCTTCTTTAATTAATTGTTTATCATATATTACATTTTTCAATTTTTTTTTTCAAAATTTTTCATTGCTTTTATTTCTTAATTATTAATTGTTTGAAATTATTTTTTTGTACATAATTTTTAATTATTGCGATTTTTCATTACTTTTATTTCTTAATTGTTCATAATTTATTATTAATATTTTCCATTTGTCAATAAATTCTTTTGAATTGTAATTGTTCGTCATTTTTCAACCCCAATAAATAGAAGGTAACTGTTAGAAATGTAACCGTAACAAAATGTAACTGCTCGCGCATGCGAACAAGCAGGGAAAAGTAACCAGGGCTGCGTTAAGACACAAGTACCTTTTTATTTTTTAAATTCTACACTGTTATATTCTAATTGTATGGCACCAAATTCATCTTTGGTTGAAATTTACGCAGACTACTCAAAGGAAATTAAAATCAAAACAGTATATTCAGTCACCCCTATTGATAGCAATAATATGTTTCGTGTGTCCCCCCTCTCTGTGATATTATAATATTGTTACTGTATTATTAGTAATACCACACATTCACTTTACATTGAACTTTCAATTCATTCATTAGCCTTACAATCCCAGCTGATGAGGCAATCGATGCATTATGTGACTGCCTTTCTCAGCCCCGTTCAATCACACGGCAGGACCCTCAAAGGCAAACATCGAACTCTTGCAATCTCAGCCAAATTACTATCTTCCCTAGAGTCAATCTTTGATCTCCCCTCGTGTATCTCAATTGATATAAATTGACCAATAAAAAAAAAATTTGGTGTCTTTGTAGAGATACTTTGCTTGGAAATACGAAATATTACTTATCAATATGCTACCTTACACTATACCAATCAATATATAAATATACAAAGTATGTCCAGAAGACTGTTGTTTGGTATGGCCAGCACAACAAAAATGTTAAAGGTGTAACCTTCCCCAGCCGGCTGCAACCTGGTGAGGTAGTCAGTGTTGCCACAATAAATTATTAAACAGCTAGTTCAATGCTTGGCTACACTGCCGGCTACCGAGCAGTTGCCTCCCAGTGTTCTCTGAGTTGGTGAACATTTAAATTTTATTATTAATTTATTGGTGTTTATTTTGCATTCTCATTTATTTACTTTTGAAGAATCAATTTTTATTTTTTCTCATTATAGTGAACTATTATTTTTCAGGTTATTCATTTTAATTTCTGCAACCCGTTCACTAAAATAGTAACTTTTGAGAAAAAACTTGTCATGCTACAATAGATCAAATAGTTTACAATGAATGATACCGGACGATATATAATCGATTTCAATTAGACCTATTTCATTATCGATAAGAACGTTAATGAATAATAGCGATGTAAAAGGTAGAGCGAAACTGATCAAGAGTTTTGGCACGAATCAGTTAAACTTCATTTTAGTTCACATTAAAAATTAATTATATTACAAAAAAATCATTATTTCTTTATTAGAAAATATATTACAAATGAATCCCATCATGCTGGTGGTTAGTTTATTAAGGAAAAAAAAGGAGGTAACTACAATCGAAATATTGGAACAAGATATACTTCGTTTCCTTTATTAATTCAGTGCCTCTCATTTATTTCATTTAAATTTATAAAAAAACAGTCAGGGACAGTGAGTTTGTAATTGGCAAATTTTTAAAAATATTCATAATTTAACTGATCGAGTAAGACAAAAGACTAAACATAAAGTAGTTCCTCCATCCGTTGATAGGTAAAAAAACCAAAACAAAAAAAAAAACCTGTACCACTACAACTCCTGAACGGGTCTGGGGTTCAGTACACGGTAGAGACTGTACTGTTTCATGGACAACGGCTCTGCAAGGAGTTGACTTGTCCTAGATCACACTCGACCACCAGATTTCCCCCCTCATTTCCTACCCACTTTGTAGAGGCTGGGTGAGCCTCAGGAGGGTTCTAAATCCCCCATCTACGGCCGCTATAACAGAAATAAAAGTCTTGCCTGCAGCGGGATTTGAACCAGGATTTCCGGCATGGCAACTCAGTGCTCTACCACTGAGCCACTCCGCTCCCTGAACGGATAATTTTTATAAAATATTACACCGCTAAAAACCTTTTAAACTGTAAAGCAATGCTATCGGTATAACTCATTATTCCTGTTATGAGTCGAATTAGACAGGGGTAGGCCTTAATGATTTTTTATCGCTTCATTAATCAAAACTGGTATAATGACTTTAATGACTTCGGTATCAATTAAGCTCCTGATTGAACCGACAGAGTTCCTAACAAACTGTGACCTACTTAATAGGAACAGACAATTAATCAATGAAAGTAAATTTACCATGTTTGCCTTCTTTATATGACAAATTCTTATTTATTTCCTAGCTTAATGTATAGGAATATGTATGCATGTTATACATACATACTGGCGACCCTCCCCGGCTTCGCACGGGCAGTAGATCACATTATGCCTACATAGGAACGCATAAATTTGATACGTCGAATATGTGGATTAGATTTAAATGTAACATAAAGTCTACACTACATGAAGTATTTCAATGTATTTTATTATGTAGATATTAAACATAAACATAAAAGCAAAACAAAATATTTCTTTATATACGAGTTTATTTTCTTGCGTGTTAATTTTTTGTGATAACCCATAAGATACTGGATTAAATTATATAGTATTGTTACGGGCTACTGGGTATTAAAATGAATTAAACAATTCCTTAATTAAAGATACTAAAGTTTATTAACACAAGTGATAAGAAGGATACAATTAGACTATTAACAATTAAATTATTGAACTAATATAAATTTATAATAACAATATTCTAAATATTTATTATCTAGGCCTAACTCCTGTTTAATTATTACAATAATATACGACTATTACTAATTCTAGATAGCTTAACTAGTTACAATAGTTTCTATGAATATTATAAAATTACACTACAATTTATTACTAATAGTTAACACTTACAGTTCACTAGTCCACCGACCGTAAGATTCTCCAAGAATGACAAACTGACACACAGTAACAAACAGAAACAGTTTATTACACTCGCGAGACTGTCACAGTTCACTGATACACTTATTACACTGGCCGGTTCAACACTGACTAGCTTATCACACTGACACTCACTTATCACAGATCTTGCGTGGTCTACTCTCAGGCTAAGACTGACTGGCTCGAGGTGAGGGAAGTATTTAAATAGGCAAGGCCGAACATTCTAGAACACGGAGGGGCCAGACAATTCCGGAATCTTCTTAGTCCTTTTCCGACAAAAGGAGACGATCTAGAACGGTCCTAATCCTATTTTAACTTCTCCCGCCGACGGATTTAAGTCCCTCATCCCCTTGCTTCCGTCCTCCTGCCGGCGACCGTAACAGTATAAAATATTGTAACAGGCTAAACGAGGAAAGGACGGAAACAAGGGAGTAGCGTCTTAAGCCCGTCGACGGGAGAAGTTAAGATTGGATTGGAACCTTCTCAAACGCCTCCTTTTGTCGGAAGAGATCAAGAAGGTTCTCGACAATCCCAGAACAGTCTTCCCCTACTTCCGTAATCTAGAATGTTCTGCCTTGCCTATTTAAATACCCTCCTCGCAGGGAGTAGACCCAGCAGCGTGATGAACTGTAAGTAAGTGTCAGTGTGATAAACTAGTCAGTGATAAACCGGCCAGTGTAATAAGTATATCAGAGAATTGTGACAGTCTTGTGAGTGTAATAAACTGTTTCTGTCTATTACTGTGTGTCAGTTTGTCATACTTGGAGAATCTTACGGTTGTTGGACTTTGATTAGTGAACTGTAAGTGTTAATTAGTAGTTGTAAATTGTAGTGTAATTTTATAGTATTTAGAAAATTTATTTATAAGTCATTTAGAATAAATAATAACTTATATTATTTTAGTAATTAAATAGGCCTAGGTTATAATAAATATTTAGAGTATTGTTATTGTGAACTTATATTAGTTTATTAATTTAATTGTTAATAGATTAATTGTATTCTTTTTGTCACTTTGTTAATAAATATTAGTATCTTTAATTTAGCAGTAGTTTAATTCGTTTTTACACCCAGTAGCCCGTAAAAATATTCTCATAATGCGCATGAAATGCTTAAGTTGACTAAAGTATATAAGTTGATAAGGATTAATACTGTACTCATCTAAATAGCTTTCCAAATACCACATTGTACGTTATCAATTTTTTAGAAGATAAAATAGGTATAGTAAGCTTTCCTTAAAAGATAGATATATGATATCAATTACTTTTCTGTAGATCTTTAAAAGAGGAATATTCCACCTTGCATTTTTTCTTTACTTCTCACAGCGATTACCCAGTATCATCGATGAAACCTCACAGGTTATACCTATACTTTTTCCCATACTTCCAGCAATTATCGTTATATTCCTACTAATTAACAAAACCTTTACAATCGTGGAAAATTCCAACGAAAAGCCTTAAGTCTCCAAACTAAAACAGAAATAGAAATTATCTGTCCAATATTTCGCCCATTCAGGCATCCTCAGGGTAGAAAGAGAATAACAGCAAAACAAAACATGAATAATGCACCTAAGAAACATCCCACCACCTCCAAGGCTCAAACGCAACTAATGAACCATAAGGAAGGATACTGGACCCCAGCTGGTTAAGGTTAGATAAAAACAGCTGATAGATTTTCGATAGAAACAGCTTTTTTTTTTCATATGGTCTTTCATCTTAAGTTTTGTGTTGTTTCCTATTACTTATTTTTCCTGTGGTGCTTTTTGAAGTTTGGTGAGTGTATATTGAATTTTGAATTTCTGAAGTATCTATCAGCTGTTTTTATCTAACCTTAACCAGCTGGGGTCCAGTATCCTTATATATTGGACAGATAATTTCTATTTCTGTTTTAGTTTGGAGACTTAAGGCTTTTCGTTGGAATTTTCCACGGTCTTAACATTTATGTAAGGTCTCTTTTTAGTTTTCAATATTAAAACCTTTACAAATTTTAAACCTAAATCTTTCTCCTGAAACACTCTATCTATTGGTGAAAACCACATGAAAATCCGTGCAGTAGTTATTGAGTCTATAGCGAACAGACAGACAGACGCGTCAGAAGACTTAGTTTGATAATATGTATAGATATACAATATAAGATATACAAAATACTATATTGTACATAAAAGATACAACCCCTCCCCGTAAACTGCCAGGTTAGGCCGATAAGTGATACCCAAGGTTAGGACTACAACTAATTTCCTGTTCTACTTAGCTAATTCACTCTGTCTCCGTTGAAGAAGGAATCAGGCCTCACGATGTCCCAAATATTGACATAACTAAAAGCCGTTGGTAAAATAACAATTAATCGGTATACTAGATTAATTTTTCCTTCACTTATCTTTAATTTAAATTATAAACCTGTACCACTACAACCCGTCAACGAGTCTGGGGTTCAGTACATGGTAGAGAATGTACTGTTTCATGGACAACGGTTGTGCAGGGAGGTGATTTGTCCTAGATTATGCTCAACCGCCAGATTTCTCCCTTATTTTACCCACTTTGTAGAGGCTGGGTGAGCCCAGGAGGGTCCTAGATATGGTCCTTCTCCGGCTGCTTACAGATCAAATAAAAGATTTGTACCTCTTATCAAAAACTGAGGTTTACAGGAAAGCGTAATGAAGAGTGATTTGAACTTTCATTGCGCTCTCATATAACCTTACTTTTTGACATGTCGCTTTGTACGTAGGGACCGTCGATATATAATAAATGATTTAAAGGCAAGTAGAAAACTACCCAAATACTCGAATAACTCAACTAAGAAGGTTAAGAGGCGACCTACGGTCTAGTGGTTACGGTAACAAACTACTAAGCCCAAGATCGCGGGTTCGTAGCCCAGCAGGTGGCCCTAGTATTTTTTAAAGGGAGTAAAAAATCCTTAGTTACCCCGTCCTTCGTAAGGGACGTTAAAACTGGGGTCCCGTGCCTGTACGATGTCATGTACTCGTTAAAAATCCCTATCCTAACTAAACGTGGATAGGCAAAATTTAGAGCTTCCACTATAGCATTGTAGGATTAGCTATAGCAGCAAAAAGTGAAGTTGAATGAACGAACAACAACTTAGAAGGTCACGAGACCATCTTCTTTTCAACCGCTTCGGAGGATCTTTGATTTTAATCGTAACAAAGTATGGAGCACAGAGAATTTTCCGAAGGATTTTGTATTGCAAGGATTGGATACGGGAGGAATTCGATGGCTAAGCAGAATGTCTTATAGTGGTCATGTATACGAATCTACATAAAAATTAGAATGATAAAAAAGTAAGAATAATAAACTGGAGGCATTAAACTAATTTTAGCAAATATTATCAATCCTGATTATTGAAATAGACTAAACAGTCAATATTATGTTTATTGGATGATGTCGTGATGAAGGAGGGATACAGGTTATCTTATATATTAATATAAAAAATTATACATAGCTATCTTAAATATTAGGATTCATACAAGACTGAAAAGACAAGAAACTGCTCGACGTTTTAGCCTACTTCAACATTGGACAAACGTTCAAAGCTCCCAATTAATTACAAAAGACTCATTTACATGACAGTTATCAGACCTATTTGGACATACGGAGTTGAGCTTTGGGGATCTACTAAATCATCCAATTCATATCGTATCCAAAATTCTTCGTAAAATCCTCAATGCTCCTTATTATGTCACCAACAAACTCATCCATCATGATCTTAATATCCCATATGTTGCTGATTTGGCCCCAACTAGATACCTATCCTTCCATGACAAGCTCCATACACACTTGAATCCGCTAGTCTCTCAACTCGGTTCCCATAATATTCCTGATAACTCTCCGAGGCGCCTGAAAAGAAGATGGCCTCGAGACCTTCTACTATAGAACTTTATTGGAGTGCTATCAATGGATAGTTTCTCCATAAGTGTTTTTTTTTTCATGTCCTTTGTTCATACAGCAGATTTACTTGATGTAATATAATTACAGTTGTAAATATCAATAAAATAAAAAAAAAATATTAGGATGACGAAAAAAGAAGCTAAGAAAATTACAATGTCGAAAATCGTTCGTGCGCAGTGTCTTCATAAATTATAATTTCGCAGAAAAAGAACAGGTGTAAGGCATCAGACTAAAAGAACGCGATACAGAATAAAAGAAAATTGAAATAAGAAACTGAAGGAGTTGAAAGTCATCGAAGTGAAACACTTTTGATTTCGCAGCCAGCTCCCGTGAAGGAGTGTAGTAACAGGTAATTGATATTCGGCGTGTGTGAAGGGTTTTGTAAATGGCAGGAGCTACAGAAAATTATAAATAATATTCTCATAATTATTCACATTAATCAATATATTAATTTAGATACCAATCTAATGGAGTAGAGCTTAGGGGGCTCCACCAAGCCATCGAATTCCTCTCGTATTCAATCCTTACAATCAAAAATACTTCGTAAAATCCTCAATGCTCTTTACTTTATTATGAACAAAATCTACGAGATAACTCGTAGATTGCCTTCTTTTCTAGGACGCCAACTATAAGTTATCCTGTGTTTACTTGCCATTTTTGCGCAGCTAAGATTAACCGTTTACTGACCATTGTTCCCATTTGGGAACATAGATTTCAGAATTTTTTAACAATATTTCTGCTTTACCAAATGCATTATCAATTTAATTACAATTAAATAAAACATTAAATTGTATGAAAATATTTTTTCTTTTTAAAAAGAGTGACCGAAATCGACTCCAAAATTTTTGAAATCGTAGTTTTTTTGTAGCAATCGGTCAATTTTTCTCATTTTCCCACTTTTTTTTTTTTTTAGTTTTTAAAAAGTACGATTATGAATCCATTAATTTTTATATATTATTAGGAATGTATCACAAACAATTTAAAACTAAATTTATCACAATAAGTTGATTTCGTAAATTGACTTATATATTGATTAGAAATTGGGAACATTAAAAAACAAAATGTTCAAAAACAATTTTTTTTTTGTAATAATCAATAAAATGTTTAAATATAAAAATAAGAAAGGGAATACTATGAAAAAAAAATTAAAATATTCAATGGGAAACGAGTTTGGTCTTTAAAGGGTTAAACTCGAAATATATCAGAATTAGAGTTTTTCATAATATAATGTAATTATATCAAATTGTCATTTTAGGCCAGATTTCTGAAAATTGCCTTGGCAGTCTACGTGTTAATCATTTGTTGAAGATTTGGCCCAACCCAATATCAACCTTATCATGATAAACATTATTCCCAATCATACTCACTAGTTTAAAATCTAGCAACCTCTTCAATTCCTGATAATCCTCCGAGGTATCTGAGGTATATACCTCGTGACCTTTTAAGTTGAATTTATCATTCGAGTACTACCATTGGTTAGTTCCTCTATTTGCCTTTATCTCATGATATTATATATCAGAGGTGACCAAGCTCCTTGATAGTCCGAGCCATTTTTCAGAATTTGAAATTTTTTGGGAGTCGCAATGAAATACGTATTTAAAAGGTAACACTGTTTTCATAACATCAGGATACTTTAAATATTTTGTAACGAGATATTTATGGCGATCGTTACATACTCCGAAACAAAATTTAATTAACTTACCTAAAATTCCAGATTACAAATTATATCCGTGGCAAGAGTGGTACAAATTGTTTCCTCCAGAGCACAATGTCAACTGTCCGTTGTAATGAAAGTTTAGAATTCAAAATCACGGACGATTACGCCACCGTTTATGTTCGTTCGCGCAGTTTTCGATTAGTCATATCATTCTTAAATTGGACGAAAATGAAATTTGTGTACATTTATCGAGAGTCACAAATAATCCTTCATACATATGGCTCGCGAGCCGCAGGTTGGCCACCCCTTTTATATATATATATATTATATATTTCTTTCTGATTACTCGATTTATTACTATTATGCAGTTTTAAATTTCAATAAATAAATTTAAGTAAAAATATATCAATATAATGCAAATAAGATATTTGTGTGATATAAAACAGTAGTACTTAAAAAAATGCCATTACAACCCATGAAAGGCCTGAAGGAGACCTGCTATGCGGTCGAAACGTCGGCTATAATTAAAAGATTAGTTTCACCATTTAAAGAATTATTTTTTGACCACTTCCCGGACTATTTTCGTCTCCATATTATTAGGAAAGAACATCTGTAAAGAAAAAAAACGCCCGAAAGAAACGTCTGTATCTAATAAATGGTTTGACTATTTGAAAATATGTAGATTTTCTTAATCATTTTCATCATGAATTAAAAGGTTCAACTAACACTTAGAAGTATGGGTGATATATGTTTGTAGAAGCGTTCATTTGTAGAAGAAATAATTACCCAAGAATACACATTTCCCATAATTACATTTTCTTTTCCATACTATTTACTTTTATTTAGTCTGTTTGCGGCGAGAGATGGATCATATGGGATCTAGGACCCTCCTGGGGCTCACCCAGCCTCTATAAAATATTATAAAAATAGGCTACCCAAAATAGAGGGGAAAAGCCTGAAGGTTGAGAGTGACCTAGGACAAATCACCTCCTTGCAGAACCGTTGTCCATGAAACAGTACAGTCTCTACCATGTACTGAACACCAGACTCGTTCACGGGTCGTAGTGGTTACAGTTCAGGTTTCCATACTATAGCTTGTATTTTTGGAAAATATTAAAAGGGAAACGAATAAAAAATTAAAACTTGTAATTCAACTTGAAGCGACAACCTACGGAATAATTACCTTTAGTTTTGACCTACACCAGGTCCTTTTTTTTTGCCGATTCTATTTTTCGTCTTCTAGTATCAAAACCTTTTATTAGTTAGCAGTATGAAAATGTTCTAGCTTCGTTTTGAATAACAAAAAAAAAAAAAAAAACCGTAAATATTTAGTTAGCTCACTAAGATATTCAGGTAAACACAGATACCTGAAGACGTGACCTGAATTACCTCCCTCAAGATAATTAATGGACAGAACCCAGTAAGAGAGGATTAATTCATTAGGAGATAAGTGATTAATGTTATCATATTCCTATTCTAGTTAAGTGGCCTAGTCTAATTATCTTGAGTGCCTCCTATCTTCCACGTTCTAGCTGATAAGGCCCAACTCTATCTACTATTTTTGACATTATTTATAATTATTTACTCTCAAAATAGTTTTAAGGAGAGAGTTAGCTGAGCGTGTAGAACGCTAAGTTGCTATGCTGAAAGTTCTGAGTTCAAAAACTCCTCCGGCAGATAAATTATTTAATGTATTAACGGGTATCAACGAAGAGAAATGCAAACACGTGACTTTTGCACTTCGCCGGGGAACATGTCCTGTCCAATTCAATGATACCGTCCTACCTATTTCCAGGAAGGACACAGTACGATTCCTCCTAGACAAAAGACTTACATGGAATCCTCATACCAGACTCAAAAGACAAGAACTCAACAGACGATTCTGACAACTATACAGATTACTATGTAGGACCTCCCATCTTTCAATAGACAATAAACTACTAATATACAAGACGATCATCAAACCTATTTGGACCTATGGACTGGAACTGTGGTGGACCGCAAAAAAATCGAATATCAGACGCATTCAATCCTTTCAATCCAAAGTCCTGAGAACTATTGTCAATGCTCCTTATTAGGTCTCCAACAAAACCCTCCACAATGATCTCAACATTCCTTTCGTCCTCGACCTCATGCCTACTAAATTTTACTAATTAAATACTAAATTTACTAAAATAAATACTGGTCAGATTCTCCACTCACGACCTGTGTGTGTGACGCGCCCTTAACCAGCTTCCATTGGCGTTTAAGTCAGTGACGCGGCTGGGAAACCTCGCAGGGGCCTCCCTGACTCCTGCTTTGCCCTCATTCCTGAGGAAGAAGCTTAGTGCGGGGACCCCAGGCAAATTTTAAATAGTGTAATTATGGTATGGATGTGAGAAATTATTTTATTTTTATTATCATTTTTGCAAGTATTTATTTTGTTTTTATTATCGGCATTTATATTTTTATTATATTTATTTAATATTATTTATTTTGGACTTAAAGGCCTTCTATACATACGCGACCTTGGCCGGGTCGACCAATTTTTGTATTCGTGAATTTTCAATTTTCAATTAGGAGTTTTATACTTCTTTATTCCAATATTCTAGTACATTTCTATGGATTCATTACTTCGGACTCTATTACTGACGAGATGAAGTGTGCCAGGTATAAACAAATATTAGATTTCTAGGTTTTGAATAATTGTTTACAATATTCCAATAAAAAATCGAAACACTGTGGTCGGCCGACAGCGTTCCAGACGGTCGGGCCTGACCAAATATTGGTCGCTCAACCGACTTCTACACTGTATTTTTACCAAGTATGGTAACAAAAAAGTACTTTAATAGTACCAAGGTCAAGATGGTCGGTGGTCGTCCCGACCGTGTAGAAGGGATTTTTAGTATTATTACTATTTTTTTTTATAATTTTTTTTTTATTGTATAGCTACTTAGCGATAATACTTATTGCCTAAATTGGCAGATTGTTATATCTCAATAAATTTTATTTATATAAAATAAATAAATTTATTAATTAATTAACTAAAGAGAAAACTTATATAATTGATTTATAGTTATATTAATTATACTGTGACATGGGGGCTTGATAAGAAGTAGACACGTGACTGTCTATAATAGCGTTTCAAACCTAGCTACTTCATAAATTCGCTATAATATTGTTGCATACAATTATAATGCAATTGGGAAAAACCAAAATGCAAAGCCTTATGTTTCAAAAAATACACCTACTTACCAGTCGACGTTTCGCCTATTCAGGCATTATCAAGACACCAAAATCAAAAAGGGGTTATGTGAATCGCATCTCGAAGAAAAAGGTGCAAAACCGACTGGTAAGTAGGTGTATTTTTTGAAACATAAGGCTTTGCATTGTGGTTTTTCCCAATTGCATTATAATAAATAACAGTGTTTCTTTTTGAGTTTTTGGCTCTATTTTAGTGATTGTTGTAAACATTTATTAGTTGGTGGATTGGCAACACTGATTAACTTGAAGACTTATAAATAGTTCAGTTTATTTATTTAATTACTATAAATACATTGTCAGATATAGTCGGCGACTTCATCCCTCTTGCATATTTAGAGTAGAACATCCTTATCTTCTATTATCTTCATTAACAATCTTTTATCATCTTCTGGATTTCTTTCAATTCTTATTATTTCTCATCAGTTATTTCATAATTTATCTTTAACTCTTTGTATTATTATTATTGCTTTTAATTCCTATTATTCCTCTAAATAATGATAAAGCTTTATTGACATCACATGTTTATGACAAAAGCCTCTCTTTAAGGATGTAAAATGGAGTTCAGCTCCAAAATATAATTTTACACAATATATAAACAGAATACAAAGTAGAAATACAAAGAAAAATAAAAAACATTCGTTATAAGCTACAAAAACAAAACAAAAATATAACGCGTTTTGTTTATATTTGTATACGCTCACTGATCCTCACAAATAGGAGCGGAGATCTGGCGGTTTACCGCATTCTGGAACAAACACCCCTCCCCCCCACAACCGATGTCCAAGAAACAGTACAGTCTCTACCACGTACTGAATCCTCCATGAGTTGTAGTAAGTACATTTCAACATCTTGAACGAATAACATTCAATTTATTTTTAATTTTTAATAAACCATGATCTTAAACATCATTCAATTAAAACCGTTTACAACTAAAAACTTTTTTTTTTAGATTAATTTATCGATATTTACAACTGTAATAATATTACAACAAATAAATTTGCTATTATGAACAAATGACATGAAAAAAACAATACTAGTAGTGAAACTACCCATTGGTACAACTCCAATAAAGTTCTATAGTAAATGGTCTCGAGGCCATCTTCTTTTCAAACGCTTTGTAGGGTTATCAGGAATAGTATGGGAAGCAAGTTGAGAGACTAGCGGATTTAAGTGTGTATGGAGCTTGTCATGGAAGGATAGATATCTAGTTTGGACCAAATCAGCAACAAAAGGGACATTAAGGTCGTTATGGATGACTTTATTCTTAACAAAATAAGGAGCATTGAGGATTTTACGAAGGATTTTGGACTGTAAGGATTGGATACGAGATGAATTGGACGGTGTAGTAGAGCCCCAAAGCTCAACTCGGTATGTCCAAATAGGCCTGATAACTGTCATGTAAATGAGTCCTTTGTAATTAATTTGGGAGCTTAGAGCGTTTGTCCAGTAAATGTTGAAGTAGGCGAAAACGTCGAGCAGTTTCTTGTCTTTTATGACAACTAAAAACTAGATTTTAATATTGTTCAAAGCTTCTATTCAAATTCCTCTAAATATAAAGCGTTATATATTCTTTGGTACTACAATGTTTATGTAGTTATTTCAGTTTTCTTTAATACTCATTCCTGAAGATGACCTAAGAGATAAGCTAAAACGTAGGACACAAATAAAATAAGTGTATCTTACTCTTCCTTGACACTTTGATTGGTTAATACTTTAACCAATATAGAAGATATAAGACATGCCTAACGGCGGACCAGGGATCCTTTACGCGGACCCGAGGCGTCGCCTTGCCCACGTCCTTCGCTATCCATGATCCTTTTTTTGCCGCAGCCGTTCCGGACCGCAGCCACCAGGCGGGCGGCGATGTAATGAATATTAACATAAAACCAGCCTGCTTACTCGCTACTGATAATAATTGTTAATTGTCCTGAGTTGTAAATAAGATAAGAAATGAACTGAAAGAACTGCAATTTTCGTTGAGTTTATTTCAATTAATTTGGTACTTGAATATCCTACTTTGGCAGCTTAACAAGTAATATATGAGTGTTAGTTTTCTAACATGATAAGTGTTACTTTTTTTTACTAATTATTTCTATAATTATAAAATTAAAGGAGCAGCGTGGCTGAGTGGTAGAACGCTGAGTTGCGGTTTCGAAAGCCCTGGGTTCGAAACCGCCTGCAGACAGCTTATATTTAATATGTTAGCAGCCGGGGTGGGCCCTCTGAGATCTGGGTCCCTCTTCAAAAAGCGGGTAATCAAAATCGGAAGGGGGAAATCTGGCGGTTGACCGCATTCTAGGACAAACCCCCCCCCCCCCCGCAACCGATGTCCAAGAAACAGTACAGTCTCTACCACGTACTGAAACCTTTAGGGACTGTAGTAAGTATATTTCAACATCTTGAACGAATAACATTAATTTTTTTTATATTTTTAATAAACCATGATCTTAAACATCATTCATCTTTTTTTTTTTAAAGTTTTATCCATTTAATTTGCTAATTTACAATATTGTAACAATTATTTAATTGCATGTTGAAGAATAACAATTTACACTGCAAGTTGAATAAACATAATAAATAAAAGCTGTAATATATTTATAGCAGTAGGAAAAAGAAGAAAAAACCTACGCAAAATAGAAAAAAAACTAAAATATGTATAATATTTTGTAGTAAAAATAGACAATTTTAGTACAATTTTTTTTTCTACCATTTAAGGAATAAATTCGCTTATGATTGATAACTTATAATGTATTAAATTAATTATATTTATTCTAATAGTATATGTCTAGTTCGTCTATGTATGTATCGTCTTAAGGTTTGTTTGTTATAATTGCGTACTGATTGCATTAAGGGATTTCCTGAGTTTTTTATCATTCATCTAAAACTGTTGAACTAGATTTTAATAGTGTTCAAAGCTCTCATCAACGATTTATGTAATTTTACGTTAGTATATAATCCTACAAATATTATAAATGCGAAAGTGTGTATGTTTGTCTCTTTTTCACGCAAAAACTACTAAACGGATTTGGATGAAACTTTATAGTAATATAGGTTTTTCGTCAGAATAACGCATAGGCTACAGCAAGGCCGGATTTAGGGGGGGCACGTGCCCCCCCAGACTGTTTTTTAGGTACTGTGGAGAATCCATTATAGTACATAATTAAAGGCAAATCACATGATAATAGTTGTTAAAATAATAGAAAGAACACGAGTGAAACTATTGTTATGATATCCTACTAATCCTACAATTATTATAAATGCGAAAGTTTGTAATTTTGTCTCTCTTGCAGATAGGTTCTTTTTATAATTTAAGAAAGAAGTTGGAAATTCCATCCCCAAGAGTTTTCCCATTAATATAATAGGGTTTCAAAGATCTATCGAATCCGTCAGTTTTTAAGTTAGACATCTGAAATTTTGGATGTACGAGTAACTTATAGTTAAAAAAAATTAAATTATTTATTTAAAATGATCTGTCACGAAACTTTATATGGCAGGCCATATTCCACGCGAGCGAAGCCGCGGGCAAAAGCTATATTATAAATGCGAAAGTAGCTCTGTCTGTCTGAGACACTTTCACGCCTAAGGGTGCACCTACATTGGATCCGATGCGATGCGACGCGATCCTATTCTATCACATAGTATGGTAAGCTGAAAAAACAAATAACTGAAATACGCAGTGAGTGCCTACAGTGGATCAGGTCCGACACGTTTCTATTCTTTTCAACCCGATAGTGAAACTAGTCACTGCCTTCCGAATAAAATAATATTAATTTTATTCTTTTATTTCTTATATTTTATATATATTATAGTGAAATATAAATATATTAAAAATAATTAATAAATAATCTTAATTTTATAAATTTAAAGAACCAAATGTTATAACAATGAGGTAATATTACTATATTAGAATATTTTTGTCTTGCTGTTTGACTATAAACAAATAATTTAGTTGTTTTTCAATTTCATAAAATAGAATTTATATTTTTTAGATATTCATGTTTTATATAATGATTCAATTTATTTATGGAATAGTAGTGATATTCTTAAATCTATTTAGTTTGTAATTAAATTAACGATTGCAATTAAATTAATAAATAGGAGCGATTGCCGTCGGATGGTTATACTTGAAACCTCCCCATAATATCAAATCTCAACAAGTGTTTACTTCTGTATTTTTGTCGATCATGGATCTTTAATTGATCTACTGGGTACTGACTTTTTTCAAAGGATTTAATGTGAAAATATTGAACAAGGTAAGTGTAATTACTTTTATAATACTGTTTGTGTGTAGTTGCTTCTTTATTCTAAAAACTATTGCGTTTTAAAATTTTCTTCATTAACAATTGTCATGAAATATGTTGATTCAATATGTATTTGTTGGTATGAACTGGCAAGAACCATTAATTAATCTTTCTCATGCTTTCTTTATAAGAATAATATGTAAAATAAATGGAAATAGTTGAAGTGATAAGTGATTTCAATTGTTAAAACTTTGGTATACAATCAGAATAATTGTTTGTAAGATGACCCCATATCATATAATTGTGCATGAACCAATTAGCCAGTAAATTAACTATTAAAATCAGGTGGACATTAGGTTTACTAATAATAACACCTATATTATACAATTACCTACATTTGAAAAAATCCATTATGGAACTAGAAATAGTATTAATTTAAATCTTTATTTCACCAAAGAACAGTTCCACAACAGAATAAATTTACCTCAGATTAAATAAATAAGTTTAGACTGAACAGAAATAATAAATATCAATTTTTAGCTTCTTTTGAAAAATGCTACAAAAGTGAAAAGTTCAACCTTTTGTTAGGTACCCAATAGATTTATTATGGAATACTTAAAACTAATTTTTATTTATCATTATATCAATGTCTATCTGAAAACATTGTTTTTTCCAGAAACAGAAAGGAAATATGTTGTCCAATCAGGAAGTGGCCCTGTTCAAATTTCCATTTTCAATGATTAGCAGATACTTCTACAAGTGAAAATAGATGGCGAAGATGACAATGGTTTTTGGGTTGTGTATATCAAGTATCAGAAGAAATTATGTGTATACTTTTCTATATGGATGCCTATGATAATCCAGCAAGATATGACAATTTGGGAGTAAATACTGTATAATTAATAGTGGATATTCAAGGCAATTTAAGCTAATATGTATTTGAAAACACTACAATCTAAATCTTCAGAGGATCTTCCTCAATCACCTTAATTTTATATATAATATTATATAATTGTATTATTAAGTATTATATATTATTGCTTTGTATTATCATATCATATTAATATGTTATTATCTTAAACGACAAATATTATTTATAAAATTTGTACTGTTTAATTCTTCTTGAATTGTATTTTGAAATACCTAATTATGTTATTCATTTATTTTTCTATTTAGTGCTAATATTATTGTTAAAAAATGATTATCCTAAATTTTATTCTTTTAATTTTATAAGAATTGCAAACTATTGTATATTATTGAATAAATGATTTATTTTCTTCTATATCTGATTTATTTTCTTCCTAAACAATATTCTGGTTTCCTCTTTTCTTTATTAAAACACAATTTAAATATGCGATGAACTTTGCAGGATGTTTCTACCAATATTGCAGATCTTCATCAGGGTTAAATTATCAAGATAAAAATATTAAATGCAAAATAATTGCATATTCATAAATAACATAAATGATAGAAATTTTATTAAAAAAAGGATTTAGATAAAAAGATTGATGTAATCATAACCATAAGATGATTATTATTTTAATCATATCACCTAATATTTTTAAAGTATTATTTGCATTATTACTGCTATTAATATGTATATTTTTTAGCATTATATTATTTGTTTGTACATTGTCTATTCAGCCCTGATGAAACCTGCAATGATGGTCGAAACATTGATAAGCTAATAAATATATCAATTGCTTACTATTCAAGAATTAATTTTGGCCCTCAATCAATAGACCTTCAACATACCTTTATCTGAATGTGTAAGTGATATAAATATAATAAACCCTAATTTTGTAGTATTGAATTAGAGCATCGATAAAACATTGGACATTATGAACAGAAGGAAAAAATAGAATGCTATTGTGAACCTATACTAAAGCTCCAAAATAACTGTATACTTTTATTGTTAATTGTTACAATATTTACTTAAATGAGTTCAAAATATTAATCGAAACAAATGTTTATTTATATCAATTAAATAATAATGGCAATAATAAAAGTCTTATATGAGTAATACCAGTAACCTATATATGACAGGATTGAATAGAACAATCAAGGATTGTAGAAATAAAACAAACAATGTTAGGTTAGAAAATAATCAAACTTTCATTTGCACCATTAACTATATTTTTAAATTTTTCTATATTTCCATGCTCACATAGTTAATTTATTAATAAACAATTTTCAAAAACTGGATATCTTGAGAATACTCAATGTAGTTAAAATGGGACTGAACTTTCATTAAAAAAATCACTGTTTATTGAACTAATAGATGATCAGATAATTACCTACTAATGTAAATCAAACAGAATTTGTAATATACATCCAATAAAGCTAAAATTATTCTGATAATTATGAAGGTGTAACGTATTTGATAAACTTGATCAGTTTGAATAACATTTTTTTAAACATATATTTTATTTCGGGATCAGAGCTGGTGTGATTCTATTCTATTCAAACCAATAGTGAAACTATAATATAAATATATTAAAAATAATGTTTTATAAATTTAAAGAACCAAATGTTATGAAAGTTAGGTAATATTACAATATTAGAATATTTTTGTCATGCTGTTTCAATATAAATAAATAATTTAGTTTAAAAAAAAATAGAATTTATTGTTATTTTTTTATATATTCGTGTTTTATATAATGATTTAATTTTCTCGATTGTGATAATATTTGTTTGATCACAAAATCGAGGCTCGTTTGTTTCGAACTAATTCTTTGTCTATTTTGTTGTTTATCTTTGCAAACGAGTATCAAAAATCAGAAAAGCCCTTAGCTCCCAATGTTGCCAACTGTTTAGGAAATAAATTAAACATTACGATGATAATTTTATTAAAAGTTAATGTTTCCAATTTTATTTGACCAATTAAAATTTTGTGTAGGTATATTTTTTATGTACATTTCTGATAGATATAATTTTATTCAACGGAAAAATAACCTTCGCTACTATATTTAATGGTTCATGAAGAATGATAATAAAATATTTTAATGAGAATTAAGAATATTTAATTTTGATTTATGACGGATATTTATATAATAGTTGATTATTAAATTACAATGTACATTTTTTAATAAACATTTTAGACAATAAAGGTTTGTTGGCACACATGGTAACGGCTGGCTTATCGTATTGAAAACTAATGATTTTGAAATGTGAAAATCGCACCTGATAGTACAGTATCGCATCGGAACCAATGTAGGCGCTTCCGTATAAATAAACTATTTTGATTCCACGAGCGACTAAATCGGTCGGATTAGTCTGATAACAACGGACGGAGCCAATGTAGGCACTCTCGATATATTTCAGTCATTTGGTTTGCTTCCGAATTCTGATCGCATCGCTTCGGATCCAATGTAGGTGCACCCTAACACTACTAACTACTGAACCGATTTAAATGAAATTTGTATGAGATGAAAATAGTTGACTGGATGATCTAATGTAAAGGAGATAGTTGGGGGGTGCAGTAAAAAAAACCCTGAATAAGTAATAAACTTATAATTATGTGCCATAATAGCACATAATTATAAGTTTATTAGTTATTCAGTGTTTTTTTGACTGCACCCCCCAACTATCTCCTTTACATAAATGAAATTTGGTATAGAGATAGTCTAGAGCCTGAGAAAGGACATAGGCTACTTTTTAATGCGAAAAAAGGGTTGTAAGGCGTTGAAATAGGGGATGATTTAATATAAATGATTTAATTTGAAATAAATAATTAACATACGTTTTAATGATTTTACACAATGTGCGTGGGCCAACCTCTTTCAAAGATCTCAAGAAGCTCAATAATCAAGTATTTTCAACATTTCGAGAAGCATGTCTTAATGGTTTCATTGTGTGATGAAGCTATAATATATGTAGTAGATATATTTATATCTAAAATACAGTAAATTCAGCTTTCTTAATTAATTTAAATATATATTCTATATTCATATATATTTTATGAATAAAGATACATACCAAAAGTAATTATTTCAGAGAAGACATATTTTATGATGATTTTATAACCGTGTGATGTAGACTAGATAAAAGCAGAAAACTGACTGAATATTAGAAAGGAAGTGGCGGATTTGTTTAGGCCGGATAATAGAGTTACTCGATTCTGATTGGCTGTCACTTTGTACCATCTCTGTTTCAAAAACATCGCTCATTAGTATGCCGGATAGTGCCGGCTAGTGAAGCTGCTCTGTTAGATTACTTATTTAAAATTCTAAATTTGTGAAATAATTTTTAAATAGTGTGTTATAATAATAGTGTGTGTTAATATTTTATTCACATCTAATTTATTTTATTAGTTTGGTGTAAATAAAATAGTGTTTCAGTGAAAATAATTTAATAGATTCATTAAAAGGGTTTAAACAGGTACTAAAATTAGCGTTTATATTTGTAAAGAATATTATTAATACCACTTTATATATATATTTTTTTTTTATTTGTTCCCCTGGAGGGGATAGGATTAGGACTATTAGGACATGCTCCATACTTAAGTAAGCATATTATATATATATATATATATATATATATATATATATATATGAAGTTTGTATGTTTGTTACTCTTTCACGCAAAACCTACTGAACGGATTTGGATGAAACGTTATACAGTAATATAGGTTATACATCAGAATAACATATAGGCTACAATTTATAATGATTTTGTGTAATTTGGTCATAACGTAACGATAAATATCATTAAAAAGTACTTGGATATAACACATTACCAATATTACCGACATATCGATGCCTTAGTTCACATATCTGTTAATTGCCGAAAACAAGATTTTACAGGAGTCAACTTTGATAGTAATTTAACACAATAAATTCAGCACAAGTTTAAGCACACAATATATTTTTGTAACCTTCACAGCTTCTCTATTAAATTTATATCAATATCTGATCTATGACTTCCTGATCACAATTTTACAATATTATTTATATGTAAGAAAACTCATTTTTGAAAAATTTGCACTTAACAGATTTGTGAACTAAGGCATCGATATCATCCCTGCCATTTCCATCTATCGTAGGTGAAAATCGGTACTTTTAAGGAGAATTGAAAAAAAAAACAGTTTCAAAGTTCAATAAAAATTAGTGCCTATAGTCAAACCAATGAGATTCGTTTTACATTGTTTTTTTTTACTGATAGATGCCTCTATGACATGCCTACGTGCATCAAACCCGTAAAATCTCTATGTTTCGGCAAAAGACGGAAAAACAGAAAACTTTTTTTTAGAAAAATGTACTTAAATAAGCTATTTGCAGTAAAACACTTATTTCAATGTATGTATTTTATTTACAAAATAGTAAGCCTAAAAAATTAAAAATGCTGCCCAAAGTCACTATTCCACGCGGACGAAGTCGCGGGCACAGCTAGTGCAATATAAACTCTACATATGACGTCAATAAATTAAATATATCTTAAAATAGAAGCTCTAATTTCTAAAACGTTATTTAAAAAACAAGAAATAAATTACTTACTTATCGATTAATTCAATTGACAATCGTACATACCTGAAACAAAAAAACAACAAATTAAATGCTGCTAAAATGTATCATAAAATATTTTTTAAATTATAGATAAGAGAGGGGTACCTTTTCTACACCTAACGGCAAACCAACCCTCATTTTACAAACCATCCAACTGCTCATTTAATGTACTTTAGTAGCTACTTAACGTTTTAATGGAGCTGCAGCGATATCATTCTAGAAATTGATATATGTACTCATTTTTATCTTCCTAATGACTAAATAAAAATCTATTATTCTTCATCTCGATTAGCAGAAGGCCTTTGGTAGCCTTAACGAATGTGGCAACTTATTTTATTTCAAATGAAGTATGTCAATCGAAAATCACATTTCCAGTTTTTAATAATAAAACAGGCTAATTAAAAAAAACAATTTTCTATCTTCCTGGACAAAACTCTTTGATTAGGGATAATATTTCAAGAAGAATATTATACAAGTATGTACGAAAAGACAAAGAAGACTCTATAAGAGGCGCCAAGAGGAAGACTGTAGAGGCAGAGTGAGGGAAATGAAGAGGAAGTGACTCCTGCTGCCTGGAGAGGAATCCCAAAAGGACTCAAAGGGAATTCTGCAAGGCCTTCCCAGGATTTTTTTTTTTTGGTAGGGACTCTGGGAGAGTTAAGCATCAGGCACAGGCTCAAAAGATTTTTTTTTAGAACAAAATACTACTATTATTTACTATATACTACAACCCCGGTGAATAAATGGTTAAATCTAATTTTCTCCAAAATGAGTTTCTTGTACTTAAGTAATCGGAATCGAGTGCATTACAAAATACCTGGTATATTACAAAAATTAATAATTTTGTTTGATTTTACTATTACTCATTGATGAATTGGAGTGAATAAAAAATTTTTTACAATTCATATTAACACTTTATTGAAATATTACAATCTGCCACTTGTGGGCAATAAGTAATAGTGCTATGTAGCTTACAGTCATTCCATAACAAAACAATAATATAAACAAAATAAAATAAATAAATATATACATGCGGAAAAATATATACATGCGGTAACAGAAAGAAATTAATGCGGTAATATAATAAAGTAAAATAAATAATAAAGTAAAATAAATAATAATAATAATACTAATAATAAAATAAAATAGAATGTACACATTCATACCCTATTTACAATTTGCCTGGGGTCCCCGAACTGAGCTTCTTCCCCAGGAATGAAGGCAAAGCAGGAGTCCGGGAAGCCCCAGCCCCCTTTCCCAGCCGCGTCACTGGCAAATAAAAAAAAACAAAAAACTGCACCATTACAACCTATAAAGGATTCAGTACATGGTAGAGACTGTGCTATTTATTGTACCTTTGTATTAGAGAAAGCTTATGGAGATTAAAGCTTTTGTCCCCAAATAAAGGGTACCCATTAGGCTGGATGACCCACAAGAAGATTCTAATATCCCCAAGGGTCCATGTGTGGCTGTTCATAGGTTAAATTTATATTCAGCACTATGCATATCGAGCTACACCAATCCAAATAGAGAAGGATTTATTAAAAAATATAACATAAAGAATATGTTCGGAGTAAATACAAGACTTTCTTATAGTGCTTGGATAGGAATAACTTAAACACGTGTATTTTCTAACACAGGGGGATCTTCTAAATAAATATAAATTGCAAGGAGTAATGAAAGTAAACATTGTTCCCCCCCCCTTTATAGTGTTTGATCAGAGCAGGTTCATAATACAATCTATTTTGAACCTGATCTGGCCATAATAATAAATACTTTATTTTTCTGAATAGTTTTGTACATCATCAAACTCGAAAACTTTACCCCATAATTAAAACTAAAAACAAACAACCAGTGTCACTAGAGCCCAGCATCACTGAACCCACAATTTTGGGTTTAGTACATGGTAGAGACTGTACTGTTTCTACGACAACGGTTGAGGAGGAAGGTAATTTGTCCGAGATCACGCTCCACTGCCAGGTTTTTCACCCAATTAATGGTATCCACATTATAGAGGCTAGGTGAGCTATAGGAGGATTAATCCCCAGAGTTATTATAAAATTAAATAAATTATTTTAAAATCCGGATACTCTAAAGCTAAGCAATACCAAAGTTATGACTTCGAAAATTCACAGAGAATAAAAAATGGTATCTTAAAAACGAAAAAAAAGTAAACACTATTTATTTTTTCGCCCGTTCTATCTCTCTTTGGAACTCACTCCCACCCGATATCCGTCATGCGTCTTCTTTAACCGCATTTAAATCTAAACTTTTCCAACATCAGATGCTTTATAATCAATAAATAATTGATAAATATTTTCAACTTTATTGATTGATGAACTACTGTAAATATTCCTCACTCATAATGAAATCATTTTTTTTATTTTTTATTTCTGTTACCAGATGCTATCATGTATTTACTGTTTTGTTTTTTTCCATAAACCTAGTTCTTTTTATTGTAAATTTGTCTGTTTTTTATTTTAATTTTGCATCACTTTTTCTGATTATCTACCAAACATACCTGTTTAGTTATTTACTTTCAGGATATTTTGTAAATAAGTTTTTACTCAGATGTAGGCCTTTGGCCAGATAAATATTTTCTTAATTATGTTCATCTCTGTTATTCTAAAGGGACCTGGTCCCAGAATAAAATGTTTTTTCTATTTCTATTTCTATTAAAAGCAAACGTTTCGAACAACGTTGCAAGTCTTGTTCAGAGCTTAGCAAGGAAGGAATCTACAGGCTATCAGGTCCACTAAGCACTGATGAAGACATACGATGTGACTAACGGTTTAGGGTTTTATTTTGAATCGTGTCATTTTCATAATAATCATGCATAACTGATCTAGTCAGGTCTCAGCTTGAAATGGGAGTAGTTAATTATATTATGAATCCAGTTTTTTTATAATTTATTCATTGAATTTTACAACTGTATTATAATAATACAACAGGTAAATAGAATGAATAAAGACAAGTAGAGAAACTACCCAGTGATTTTATTCAAATAACAAGTTCAACTTAGAAGGCAGATACGTTACCTAGGACTCCATCTGGACAAACGTCTCACTTGGAATCCTCATACAAGACTGAAAAGACAAGAAACTGCTCGACGATTTCGCCTACTTCAACATTTACTGGACAAACGTTCAAAACTACCAATTAATTACAAAAGACTCATTTACATGACAGTTATCAGACCTATTTGGACATACGGAGTTGAGCTTTGGGGCTCTACAAAACATCCAATTCATCTCGTATCCGATCCTTACAATCCAAAATCCTTCGTAAAATCCTCAATGCTCCTTATTATGTCACAAACAAACTCATCCATCATGATCTTAATATCCCATATGTTGCTGATTTGGCCCAAACTAGATACCTATCCTTCCATGACAATCTCCATACACACTTGAATCCGCTAGTCTCTCGACTTGCTTCCCATAATATTCCTGATAACCCTCCCAGGCGTCTGAAAAGAAGATGGCCTCGAGACCAGTGGATTTGAGTGGGAATGAACTATTTCATGAAAGGAATTGTATCGGGTTCGGTTCAATACAACAAAATAAGGAGCATTGAGGGATTTACGAAGGATTTTGGATTGTAAGGATTGGATACGAGAGGAATTCGATGGCTTAGTGGACCCCCAAAGCTCTACTCCGTAAGTCCAAATGGTTCTTATGAGTGTCATGTAGATGAGTCTATTGTAATTAATCGGGAGCTTAGACGGCTGGCTTTTTCTTGTCGTTTCAGTCTAGTGTGAGGATTCCAAGTTAAGCGTATATCATTCTGCTTCCCTCAATATAATTGACTCGTTTCCGACTAAATTCGATATATCCACCTATTTACTGTGATTTGCAGATATATCTATTTACAAAATGGACATTACAATTAAGTAGAAATAATGAGAGTTAAAACGTTAACAGCTGCAGTGTTTACTCCGACGAAGAACACCGGTCCATTCTTTACATTCCGCTCGACTGAAGAGCTAATGCTGTGTAGAAAGCGGGACGGAAGTTAATGGCAATCTGATATCCCTGAAAGGCTACGGGCAGCAGGTCGCTTGGTGCGGAGTTTCTCGAAGTGTCGTGGGGCATCAGAAGATATCCCATGGGATCTACTGCGATTTCTGGGAAGGTTTCCCAAAACTTGGTGTACTAGACCCTCTACGAGTTGTATTGGAACAGACATTTTATTAAATTGGTGTGGAATCTGTGACAGTATCTGATTACTCAAGCATCTCTCTTGAAGTACTAAACTGCCCAAAAATTGCTTTGCTAATTTAATTACTTTGCTTAGGATTGTTATACTATAAACTGCATTAATATTGATTAGAAATTATTCTTATTTTTTTACACCAGAAAAATTTAATTAAGGAATTTATAGAAATATTGAAAAATAAAATGAAGCCGGAGAAGGACGTTACTAGAAAAACGCTCTAAGTTCCCAATTAGTTACAAAAGTCTCATATACTTGACTATTATAAGACCTATTTGGACTTACGAAAAGAGCTTCGGGGCTCCTAAAGTCCTCTCGTATTTAATCTTTACAATACAAAATCTTATTTATTGTGTTGCTATCCAGCTTCCATTGGCGTTTAATGCCAGTGAAGCGGCTGGGAAAGGGGGCTGGGGCCTCCCGGACTCCTGCTTTGCCCTCATTCCTGGGGAAGAAGCTCAGTTCGGGGACCCCAGGCAAATTGTAAATAGGGTATGAATGTGTACAGTATATTTCTTTTATGTTTTATTTATTATTATTATATTTTCTATTATATACATATATTTTTTTTACTTTATTTTTGTATATATTTTTTCGCTTGTATATATTTATTTATGCATTTATTTCGTTTATATCATTGAGTTTTTATGGAATGATTGTAAGCTATATAGCATCATTACTTATTGCCCACAACAGGCAGATTGTAATGCTTCAATAAAGTGTTTTCTTCTCTCTCTCATTATCTAAAAAAAAAAAATATTGTGTTGCTATGAAAAAGTTGCAAATTTCAAAAAAAAAAATTTTTAATTTATAGTTGTATACTTCAGTTTTTCACATCTTTTCTATGTTTTAATCCAATTTTATTTTCATCATTACATCATCTTGAAACCAAATATGGCATTAATATTGTGAGTATTAGCAACCAAGATGTCGTCTCCAGGGCTTTAGCCCGATTCGAGAGACTGGGAGTACTACTAGGTAATGGATGGATAGGAGGTCGTGTCATGGATGGCCTAATGGATGCCTAGATATTCAAGAGGCATATTCAGATATATAGACAAGCTTTATGGATCAAAGTAACTGTGTGAATATGTACCGATTGAAATGGAAGCCAAAAGACTACCGTCAAAGAACAGACGTTGGAATGACAATAATTAATTAAAATGAAGGCCATCAACTTCTTGATTATTTATTTATTAGTAAATAAATAAATAGGATAACAGTTTTTTATATAAGGAAGAAATAGTTGGGGGTGCAGTCAATAAAAACACCTTAATAAGTGTAACTTATTTATTGTGTGCCGACGTTTCGGCCTACAATGTAGGCTATCTTCAGGGCTAAGAGAGAGAGACAAACAGAAAAATATATAAAAAAATGTTGCAGTAACAAGAATATAGTGACAAGTAATGTAGTAAAGTGGTACAAGTGTGGAAATTAAAATAGTGACTAGATATGATGAAATAGTGAATAGATATGATAAATAAAGATAATGAATATAAGAGTGGTTACAGAATATAATAAACTTAGAATAGTGATAGATAAAAATAAAATTGTAGATGATGAAGAGAGATTCAAATAGTGACAGATATAATAATTAAAGAATACGAATATAAAATAGAGAAAATAAATGTCCAGAAAGGATAAAATGTAAACCTAATATAAAGGTATGTAAACGTAATATAAAGGGAAAGAAAAATGAGGTAAACGGAAAGATACAAAATGAGAAGACTAAAATATAGAAAAAGGGGGTGGAGTATGAAGGATTTAGAAAAAACTAGTTTAATTATAGATATGGATATGATACCAGACATGAGGGGTTACATCATTATCTATTCACTATTTCATCATATCTAGTCACTATTTTAATTTCCACACTTGTACCACATTACTACATTACTTGTCACCATATTCTTGTTACTACAACGTTTTTTATATATTTCTGTTTGTTTCTCTCTCTTAGCCCTGAAGATGGCCAACATTGTAGGCCGAAACGTCGGCACACAATAAATAAGTTACACTTATTTAGGTGTTTTTATTGACTGCACCCCCAACTATTTCTTCCTTATATAAGGGAGAGGTAGTTGTTGGCTAGTGTTCTTCTTCATGCCTCTCATGTCATTGTATATTATTTTCCTGACAGCCAATCTGCTGATTGTCAATTACTTGTATTTGACATGTGTGGATACAAATATAAAGAAAGAAAAAAATAAACAAGCATACTGGGAAATAAACAAATATTTCTCATACATTGTAACATCGGTAACAAATAATAATTATCGAAAATAAATTTCTTTATTGAATAATAAATTGCTAATGGCAAATAAAGCATGAACCATAAATGCATTGTTTATTGGTTAAATATTTTTTATTAGAATATTTAGGGATTAGATTGTTCATAACAAATCGAGCAGAAGCAAGAGGAAACGAGTTATCAAGGACAACTCAAGCGGTCGATAATAAGGTCAGATTGAAATCTCAGTTAATTGAACTTCCGGTCCGTAAGGGCGATCTCTTCCTATTTTTTGGCATCCACCCTTTCGTAATTGGCTAATGAAGAAATGATTGCAACAAAACAAAACCAAGTCAGTATTCATCATAGGAGGGTTTCAGTTCAGAGGTCATCGATTCTATTGTAGCCAATCCATTGAAGACGTTGTAAGGCAAGGCCACAATCCGATGTCGTTCTGGGAAAATTCATGGAACGAAGAAAAACTTTCGGATAGAACATCTAACGATATTTTAATACAAAAAAAAAATTAATAAATCCCACGACGGGTCTTTATAGTACATAGCAGAGACTGGACTGTTACCAAGGGAACCCTTGTAACAGAGGTTAAATGAGCCACAGAACGTTCTGTAGATCCCAAAAGGTTCGTTCATTGGCACTTAATTGATTGAATAATTTATCAGCCATAGCTAGATTTGAACTCGTAACCTTCAGCATAGAAACTCAAAGCTCTACACACTGAGCTACTCGGCAGGTGATCCTAGGACTTTTTAAAGGAATAAAAAAATCTTGTTTATGAGGTCCTTCAGAAGAGGCGTAAAATCACAGTCCTGAGCCTATGAAGTGTCAGGTACTCGTTAAAGATCCTAATTAAACCTGGATAGGCAAAATTTAGAGCTCCCACTGTAGTATCGTCCGATTAGCCATAGCAGCATAAAGTGACGTTAAATAAATAAACAACAAGACATTAAATGTACTACATTAAGTAACATCATTAGTCACTTACTGGACAAACACTTACAGATTTGTTTGGACTTATATAATAGAGCTTTGAGATCCACAAAGCCATCAAATTCCTCTCGTATTCAATCTTTACAGATCAAAGTCCTTCGTTAAATCATCAATTTTGTTACGAACAAAGTTATCTATAATGTTCTTAATGTCCCAATTTTTGATGATTTTGCCCAAAAAAGATATCTATCCTTTCATGGAAAACTTTCATCCCAGTCAAATAAACTGATTTCAAACCTAGCAAACTCTTCGATTCCTGATATTCCTTGGAGGGCCTGAAAAGAAGATGGCCTAGTGACCATTTAAGTTAAATAAGTTATCCGAGTACGACCAATAGAGTTACGGTAAGACATACAGTTATTGTTGTATGTAATATAATATATTTGTTAATTTCAACAAAAACATTTTTTAAAAAAAGAGAAAAATTAAATAGATTTCGTGTTTTGTTTTTATTTATTAATACCTCTAAATTACAATTTTTTACATTGCATTAAAGTTATGGGAGCACAAAATTAATTAAAAAAAGTATATTATTCAACTTTGATTTAATTCTTATAATTTTTTTTCTTTCTCTTTTGATGTGCTGTTAGAACATAATTTGTTATTTTATACTAAAGTCTAATGACTCATAGAAATGAGAAAAAGGTCTGATGGTTCAAAGATCAAAGTTTGGTTTTGTAATGCAATATTATTTATTGACCATGGAGGACTAATGATCTCCTAAGAATTTTTAAAAGTATGACTTTCCAGGTATTTGTACTTATAGTGTGTTATCTTTGGACATTTATGTTAAATTATTTATAGTATTGGGATTATCGTTAATTTATTTATTTAAAGTTAAAAAATGCAGGAGAAGAAAGGATTGAGAATGACACCATAGTGTCGAAACGTCTCTAAGGAGTGAAAATAACTGAATAAACAACAACTGGAAAATGGTTTTTATTTTCTCTTACCCAAAATAAACTTTGATTTAATTGAAATACTTATTATTCATTTATCACAAACTTACAGAGGGCGATATTATAGTTTTCATTTATTTTTTATGAAAATATACAACTCAAAGTCTTAAAGGAAAACTAATAAATAAATAAAGAAAACAATCATACACTAATATAAAACAATCCTTCGTTAGCCTCAAACAGACTCAAATAGCCTACCCTGACCTTCTTGACGGCTGACTATTCTAGACGTTCTAAGAATACGTCCTTCCGGATCTTCGGGAGCGGACAATGGTATAATAATAGAAGTGAAGGAACAGCTGTTAGTCCTCTCTGGGAGTAGCAACACTAGAAATATTGCTGCGGTAGTTGAGTCAGTGTAATAAGTAAACATTGTGGAAGCAGATGTCAGTGATAAATAAATTCATAAAAATAACAACAATTGAACAACTATATAAATATGAAGTCGTCAAGTGAAGTCACACTGCACGAGATAAGACGTTAGTTTCACTATTGCAGGGGGGCGACCTGTGGTCTAGTGGTTAGCGTAATAAACTACTAAACCCACGATCGCGGGTTCGTAGCCCGGCAGGTGGCCCTAGGATTTTGTAAAGGGAGTAAAAAATCCTTAGTTTCGCCGTCCTTCGGAAGGGACGTTAAACGGGGGCCCCGAGCTTGTACGATGTCAGGTACTCGTTAAAAATCCCTATCCTGATTAAACCTGGATAGGCAAAATTTAGAGCTCCCACTGCAGCATCGTCCGATGAGCCATAGCAGCATAAAGTGGCGTTAAATGAACAAACAACACTATTGTAGGATAGGTTAGCAATAATAAACGTCGATATTTCTTGGAAGATGCCTGAAAAAATAAAACAAAAAAACTACTACAAACCCTAATGGGGGGTTCAGGATATGGTAGAGACTTTTCTGTTTCTAGACCAGAAAGGTGTACAGGGAGGTCAATTGTCCGAGATCAAGCTCAATTGCCAGTTTACCCCAACTTAGGATACAGGACTTTATAGAGGCTGGACTGGTGAGTCCTAGCAGGGCCTGTAGGCTACAGGGTAAGGTCCATATCGGGGAAGAGCGAAATGAATCAATAAATGATTACAAAAAATTTAAACCGTCATTAATGCTGCTGTTGTTCGTGGATGAATGAGATTGAATAAGAGATTGGTATTGCGAATAATGATGAAGAGTAATCATGGCGTATTCATGAAGTGTCTTGGGATCAGTACATGATAGAGACTGAAATGTTTCAAGGACAACTTTACTACTATGGAGGTCAGATAGATAGATGATAGATATAAATGCTCTTTTATTAATAAAATATTTACAGTGTTTTTCTTTTTAATTTTATTTACAACTTTAGCAACCTCAGCATGGTACTTTATACCGTCTTCCGAGAATTTGATTGAACTTATAAATAATAACAAAACTAAAAATAAATTAAATTTCGTTTTGACATTAATAATTAAATTGTGAAATTAAAAATTTTTCATATCGACCAGCATTTCTTACAAAATCATATAAACCTATTACATTCCCCTCATTCAGAATATCTAGTAGTTTTTGTTTCGAGATCAGCTCATATTTTAAGTATCTTTTTCTATGCGATTTTAAGACATACTGTCAGATAGTGAAAACTATTTTCAATTTTGTTCAAATTGCACAGTGAACATAACTGTATATTTTGCGAATCAAATGGTTTGTAATTTAGAGTCAGAAGTTCTCCTCTAAGATTTCATAACTTAGTTATTTTTTTTTTACAACTTTCAAATGGCTAAGGTAATCTATTGTTTTATCTAAAGAGCTATAGAGGTGTGTGTGGTGTGTGCCGTGTACGCCGTCCTTCGGAAAGGACGTTAAACGGGGATCCCGAACCTGTACGATGTCAGGTACTCGTTAAAAATCCCTATCCTAATTAAACTTGGATAGGCAAAATTTAATGCTCCCACTGTAGCATCGTCCGATTAGCCACAGCAGCATAAAGTGACGTTAAATGAACAAACAAACAGAAGACAATTTTTACTTTATGGACAATGATTACAAAACAAAATCGGAAATATTTGATACAAATATAAATAATAATATCTAATCGCTTTCATGTTGAACTTACATGAACCATTTATTATGAACTCACAACGCATCATCCAATTCTGAAAGGTTAGTTCTCATACATGATGAGAAGCATGTCAAATTAAGTTTTGTAACCATGTCAAATGTCTGTGACGTTTACAACATTTGATCCATATAAAGTTTTGATAATTCTGAGTTTGAGGATGGAAACTCCATTTCGTAATTTAAATTTAGGGTCACCTCGTTTTAAATAAATAATTGTTATTGTCATTGTGCTGAGTGTAGATCTAGGATATTGAATAATATTACATCACTTGACATTTTGAGGAAGAAGATAGTCCGGGTGGAGGCTAAAAAATGCTCATCAATATTGGAAAGCCGCCGTTTCGACCCACATTGCAGGCCTTCTTCAGGGCTAAATTTGTTGGGTAATTTTTCATCTGTTACTTTGTTCAAATTTTTCATTTGTTTTTGATTGTTGGAATGAAAAAATAAATCTTTGTTTTTATATAACTCAATCCCCTCTGGATCTTGCTTCTATTACTTACTACATTTAACTTTATATTATCATTGTAGAATATATGTTGAAGAAATTGGTCCGGAATGAAATTCTCAAGTAATTTCAGAAGATCTTTATTGATAGCCAACGTTTCGACCTACGCTGTAGGTTTTCTTCAGGGCTATATGCAAAATACAGACAATTTAAGAAACGGTACGAATATATTCAAACATTTTAAATATAGATAAACTAAAAGAAGGTGAATACAGGCAAAAAAAATTGATAAAGATGTACAGTAAGGTAATTATGAAGGTTAAAATGTAGAAAATAATAATAAAACAGAAAGTATTGACAGTTAAAAAATTAAGGTATTACAGATAAAAAATAAAAACTGAATATACAATAGGAATGTGAAATGATATGGGTAAATTAGAAAGTGATAAGAATTACGCAATAAAAATTATAGGTAATAAAAAAGAAGAAATAAAAATTGTAAAATTATAAAAATCTAGAAAAGAATTATATAAAATAAAATAGAAATGAAAATAAAAAATATTTTAGAAAATACAGTATTAATATTGATAGGTAGAAAATACTCTATACTAGTGTAAAGAATATTAATTGCATAAGAGAATGTAAGAAGAGACTTTATATAAGTGTAAAATATCAATTGTATAAAAGTAGGTATGTTTTAAGTAAAGTAAGTGATAATACAATCAGGCTATATTGGACTAAAATACATATAAAAAAACGGCAAGGATATGGTATTTATGATATTAAGATATATATTGATGATATTTAGGTTGGTATATAGAAGTAGTGATATAACGGTAAATTGAGTATAGTACTGTTTTAGGTTATGAGGGAAAGAAATTAAAATGAAATGGTGGAGGGAGGGTGTTTGTAGAATATATATTGTAGAATATATATATAATTGTAGAATATATATTGCATACACTGTTATTTCTTAATGTATTGTTTTAATTTATTTGTACCTTTGTATATTTAGCCCTGAAGAAGGCCTGCAACGAGGGTCGAAACGTTGGCTTACTAATAAACAGCTCTCCCTACATAAAAGAATTTTCTTGACTTCCACCCGGACCATTTTCTCTCTCAGATATTATTATGGTTACTTTTAGTTAAATTAAGAGATAATTTCTAAGCTCGGACTGAAACCATTAACAAGCGGCAAGAGGCAGTAGTTAACCCCGCACAGAAATAGCAGTAGCGCCTCGAGGGGTGACCTCCGATGACGTAATACCTGACGTAAGGATATCCCGGAAGTCATCAGGAGAACGGCGGCTCCTTCCGGCCTGTCACCCGCGCTACACACCTTTCCTTTATTTTAAGCATTGAAACCTTCTCTGCTTTGCTAAGGCGCTTCTGTACTTGTTGCACGTCACGGTTTGTGGAAAGGGACCTATGCAATAGGGAATTCGTTCTTCTTTCATTGGTAAAAACTAGAAAATATTCAGCAACTGTATCCTAAATAATAACAATGAGGCTTAGCGAACCCGAAGGCTCAATGCCGACACGACCAATCTCTGTTTATAAACACCGCCCACGGACAACTTACCCAAACCCAAACCCGCGAGATCACTCTTAACGCAATCCTCCCACCTACGCCTCGGTCTACTCCGAGTTAGTCCATCAACTTGTCAGGCCCATCTTAACCTTTACGTAAGGAGGTGAAAAAACTTCCATCTACCCCAGCCATTATAATCAAATATAAATACTCAATTTTTTATTTTAATAAAATTCGAGTAATTTATTCCAATTGTTTAAACCTTCTTTCAGATATGTAGATAGTTGTAAAAATATGCATTTTTATAAAAGCTTCGGTTAAATGGTTACAATTCATTATAATGGTTATGAATTCTATAAAAACACTCATAGAAAAATTCGAATAATTGTAAAACTGATAATAATTTCAAAAAGGGATGTATAATACAAATATGTTTTTAAAATTGGAAAAAATGAATAACACAAAATGCTGCAACAGTTTATGTTTTCCTACTTCTTCGCACAGTTTTTGCATAGCATTTGGGAACACTCCTTGCATGTTGGTTGTAGACAAGAGTCACACACCTGTGTAGTTTTTTATCACTTTTTCGAGGACACTTCATGCAGTTAGTTTAGGTTTTCTGGGCCTTTTTCGATCAATATGTGTTTGGGGAGTAGTTGTACTTCTTGCAACTTATGGGCTCCTCCCTTTGAATATAACTCGGTGGATTCTAGTAATCAGCGCCTTAGGGAGCCTAGGGTTTTCTATTCTTCTCTTCAAATCAGGAGAGACAATGCTGTTCCCTAATTCAGAGCCTAGATGCAAGAAAAATCATGCATAGCCCGTCGCATAGTGGAACGAGCGTTAGGGAGGACTGGACATTCATTAATATCTCCGCTTCTGGTTCTCCTAGAATAAGGCTATTGCTACGGTTTTAAAGCTTTTTGAATGGACTATTTAATTATATAATGAACAGGATCAGATCTTTTAGGGGAAACATGTAAAAATTCTCGATTTGATATTTCGATGTTAGATAATTTATTATCTATCATTGTACCATTTATTGTACCTATATACTACGAGAATAGGTACAATACAGTATTCTATGGAAAGACAGATACATAGGTATTAAATAAAGTTATACAAAGGAAAAAGTAACAAATCAAAACATTTAATCATTGAAAAAAATTAATATAATAATTGGTAATTACTTTTGTTAGTCAATATACTAGGTATAATTGATGCATAAAAATTATAATAAATGTAGGTGCCTTTATAAAATTGTTTTATTTAAATAACGATCACAATTAAACCAAAATTAACAACTTAATTTTAATTAGGATTTGTTTTTCTATATTCTAAGTAACAATAAGTGATTGTGCTTCTTGTAATAAATCACGTTTAATGTTTATTATTTTCGGTCTAAAAGTCTAAATTAAAGGATCCGAATTTTCATCAGATTTGAATCTTTTTTTCATGATAAAAGCGAACATATCCTCTGAACATTTTCTAAAACTTTCCGTTTGTCTCCGTCTTTGTCAATCGGTTAATTGTTTGAATGACTGAGAACGAGATGGCATACTTGCGGCTGTTGATTATGGCGATGAAGGTAGGTCCTGGCTAACATCTTCAAAAACAATGAAATCCAAATTCAACCAGTTTTCATGCTTCTCCAGAAAATAATTGATATTCCTGTGGGACGAAATCCAGCGAGAGTACAAGCTACCACTGGTTTTCTTAATTTTTCCCGTAAGCAGAACTTTGCGGTATTTGAAATTGGTTCCAGTCCAAACGAATTAATCCATGCTTCCAATGCCATGTCATAATCTTTAAAACTTATATATTAAATTGAAAAAATTGAAAAACTTGACGATTTGTTGTAGGAACCATTGCACCTATATTGTTCAAATACCACACACAAACTGAGTTTCATTGTTAATACTATTATGTATATAAAGATAAGAATTATTCGGATAATTGAGTGTAAACAAAAGAAAACTTTCGTAAAGTAGACGCCAATATCAACAGGAATTATTTTAAATTAATTCTCAAGGGCCAGAAAAGGAAAGAAAAAATCATTTTCTCGGAAAATAGTACCTAGTAGCAGAATCCTACTAATGGAAAAAACAAACCTCAAACATTCTAGTTATTTACTGTGAAGGTAGTTTTTTGGGCGATTTTAAGCGATTTGCGCAATTAATTTTTTTAGTTTTATTCCCCAATTATCACCGAAAAATCCCAGACGTTTGAAATAATCCCAAGTTTTATTTGCCTAAAATATCTTATTATGGGTGAGTTGTTTTCCAGTAGGTGCAAGATTAATTTAAGAGATTACCTCAAACAGTAGATTGCTTTAAAAATATGAGACTTTTTATAAAAATTTATATTTCAATTCAGATTTGTTCATTTGATTTGATTTCACAATTAATTTATCTATGGATATTGTTGAGAAGAAGTATAAAGTATAATTTAAGATCAAAATAAAGGACAAATTTAGTTATTAGAGAATTGGCCCAATGTCCAACAAATGCGTTGATTCGTTCCACTGTGCGTCGGTACTAGGAGAGAAAAGTTGCGTTTGTGAGGTACTCAGTACCCAAACTAGCGACTTTCTCATGGTTTTAATTGTTCAACAAATTCTATTATCTGATAAATTTAATCATTCATTGATTTTAGAAAAAGTGAAAAAAAAAATTAAAATTTTAAGAAAATCAGGTTTTGAGAAACGTTTTTAAGTCCGTTGGGGAACTGTACACCCCAACGTCCTTAGTAAAGGTTAATCTTCGTGACGCTATCACTTGAATAATATTTACTGGATATTCGCAATTCTTCGTTATGTAATCTCCTACATTCCCAGTGGTCTCATTATTTTTTTGGACCGAATTATCTACTTAACACCTTATTTTCGAATACCTGAAGCCGTTGTTCTTCTTTCAGAGTTAGCGGTCAAGATCCGTAAAGAAGAGTAGTAAGGATGATGGATGATGTTTTATAAATTCTTATTTTTAGATTTCGGAGGAAAAGTCGAGACGCGGGCTTAATAATGTCGCGACCGAATAATAACAAGCGTTCCCTGCTTTCCTCCTGAATTTCTTTTTTTTTTTCTAGTTACCATAGATCCTAATATTAAACTGTCCACCCCCGGAACCACGGTTAGAAATACCGAAGACCACGGTCGAAGCCAGAAGAAGTATTTAATGAATGGATTCATATTTATATATTAATTATTTTACATCACTTAATAAATAGTATTCATGTATTTACATATTATTTGTTTATAATTGTGTATAATTTTATATTTATTATTATAGTATAGTTTTTAGTAAGCTTTCATGGTCGAAACACAACATTAAAAAAAAAGGGAGGTGAAATGATAATAGATAAAAGGCGCGAAGTCTCCATGACCCGAGTTATACCACCGAGGTCTCAGCTTTCCTTTCTCACTTTAATGTCCCCGCTGGTTGGGTTTGGAGAATAATATACTATTATATTATAAAATAAAATAAATAAAAATTACAGTAATACCAACTTGAATTATATATATTAACATTATTAATGGTATCAGTTCCACAGGTAGTCGCTTCGGGTTAAGTCATAAAGTTTTAACTTTTTAAAGTTTAAATGTTTAACATTTAAACATTTAAATTAGAAATACATCTTATATTATAAGATCTCTATCTCTATTATTATCATTATTACCATATCCTTGCCGTTTTTTTTGTTTTGTTTATATATGTATTTTAGTCCAATATAGCCTGATTGTATTATCACTTACTTTACTTAAAACATACCTACTTTTATACAATTGATATTTTACACTTATATAAACTCTCTTCTTACATTCTCTTATGCAATTAATATTCTTTACACTAGTATAAAGTATTTTCTACCTATCAATATTAATACTGTATTTTCTAAAATATTTTTTATTTTCATTTTTATTTTATTTTATATAATTCGTTTCTAGATTTTTATAACTTTACAATTTTTATTTCTTCTTTTTTATTACCTATAATTTTTAGTGCGTAATTCTTATCACTTTCTAATTTACCCATATCATTTCACATTCCTGTTGTATATTCAGTTTTTATTTTTTATCTGTAATACCTTAATTTTTTAACTGTCAACACTTTCTGTTTTATTATTATTTTCTTCATGTTTTATTATTATTTTCTACATTTTAACCTTCATAATTACCTTACTGTACATCTTTGTCAATTTTTTTTTTGCCTGTATTCACCTTCTTTTAGTTTATCTACATTGAAAATGTTTAAATTATTCGTACCGTTTTCTTAAATTGTCTGTATTTTGTATATAGCCCTGAAGAAGACCTACAGCGTAGGTCGAAACGTTGGCTATCAAAAAAGATCTTCTGAAATTACTTGAGAATTTCATTCACTGACCTCTACCCGGACCAATTTCTTCAACTTAAATGTTTAACCTTTTAAGTAATTTCGAAAATAAAAATAATTTTATTATTGACAGTATTTATTAACATAATTGTAATTACTGACTGCCCATAGATAAAAAAACTGACTTACACATACAGTTTAGGTTATCTCAACATTTACCGAAATATACACATTTCGCATAATTACACTCTTTTTTTAGCATACTAAACTAAAATATTACATCATACTAAAATATGTAAGGAAAAAATCTTGAATGAATAAATAATATATTATAGAAGTATTATGAAAAAGGTGAGATTGGAGTTGGGAGGATTTCCTTAAAAGGCAGGTTGCCTGCAACGTCCATGTTTGGAATGCCAACTCTTCGCTAGGCGCCCTGCATTTCACCTTAACTTATTTAAAATAACCAACTAATGCGATGTGGAAAACAAAATATTTATTTTTAAAATAAAATTAAAATAACATTACATTCTAGTTAATAGAATAATATGTAATAATATGGCGTCTTAATATAAATACTTGAGCCAGCAACATTACAATACATGAAGGATCTTGGTATTCAGTACATTATAGAGACTCGACTGTTTCTAAGACATGCGCTGATGTTTCGGCCGAGATCACTCTTAACCACCTGGTTTTTACCCCAATAGGGTACCCACTATAAGCAAAGTCTAGATCTAGAGATCCCACAGGCCCATCTGTTAATATAGCCGTACAACAAAAATGAATAGGAACATTGCTAATTTTGTAGTATATACTTTACCTGGCATTTATATATATATATATATATATATATATATATATATATATATATATATATATATATATATATATATACCTGGGTTATATACTAGCTTTTGCCCGCGGCTTCGCTCGCGTGGAATTTGGTCTGCCGCCACATTTCGTGGCAGATCTTTTTACATTAATAATTTAATTTTTTGTGACTATAAGTTACTCATTCATCCAAAATTTCAAACTTCAAAACTGACGGATTCCATGCAATCTTTGAACCCCTATTATATTAAGGGGAAACCCTTGGGCATGGAATTATCCAAATTCCTTTCTTAGTGCTCATTTAAGCTATATAAAGAACCTATCTGCGAATTTCAAAATGCTAAGTTCAGTGGTTTCTGCTGTGCGTTGACCGATCGGTTTGTTAGTCAATCAGGTTACAGTTTCATATAAACTTCGCCTATGTGGTGTGTTGGTAAAAAGTAGCCTATGTCCTTCCTCAGCCTCGAGATTATCCACATCAAATTTCATCACAGACGGATTGACTTATTCAGGTGAAAATATTCCAGTAAAAGAGTTTATTTAAGAGAAAAATGATGGGACAAGTTTTGTACATTTCGACTGTTCATTAATATTTAATGTCGTATAATTTCAAATAAATATTAATGATTTTTATAATAAAAATAATATTAAAATGCTAGGCAAAGTAAACACAACAAAATTAGTGGTATCCCTTCATTTCTGAGCAGTTTAGATTAAATCATTTATCTGTCACAGCCCGGTATTTTCAGCATAGTTACTCAGCGCTCTAAACACACAAACCTTTCCCAAAATTTATAAATAAAATTATACAAATTCATTTTATTTAATAAACAGTTACTAATGCCTTCATTCTGATCCTCAAAAAGTACTTTAGGATAATCCCAATTAATAAGACAGCAGACAGATAAGACATAAAAGCCCTAGATAATTTTTTAATTCCATCTAAAATTATGTTATCCTTCTTATGTTTTTTATATCAGTAATTAATAACTTCTTTAGCAGTAATTAAAAAAAGAATAATTAATTTACGAAGTATAGCAGGCGAACCGCCTTTTCAAGGGGTGTAGTAAAGTGTATCAAATATTTAAATACAGATGTTTAAAAAAATACATTAAAACAAAAAATAAGAGAAATGATTAATTAAAATTGATACTGCATCGAAATAGCCAATAAGATTAATTAGACCGTAAGTAAAATTAATGTATTTTTTCACTTACTGATATCATCAAAGTATTTATTACGAAACCTATTACTAAACATAGAATAAATAAACGAACAAGATGATTATAATCTATTAAAGAGATGCATCCTTAAACCTTTGAGTTATACAGAGTTCTTAAGGCGTTTGACTCGACGAGTTGCCTCACAGCATTCCTTCGGTGACACCTCTGGCTAGGAAAGAGCTTGATGTCTTTATTTTTCAATCTTGTTGCAATACAATATGAATCACATCTTCATACAATATGTATCTACAAACACGCATAACATACAGAATGTATTTATGAAGTCGTGAAGTATGAAGAAAACATATATAAATAAATTCGGTACTTTTCCAATCTAACGACGACCTACCCCAGCACGCTCCTCTGGCACTTACCTCAACTATTTGCAGCCTGTCAGGTTATGATGCCTGAAATATATTTGAAATAGTATTCTTTCATTATCATACAAGAGGATTCTTAGGAAATGAAATAGGAGATGATATACAGCTAAAATATGATTTTTTTTTTGTATTTCTTTTAAAGAGAAACGATTTGCCCGGGCAAATCGTTTCTCTTTAAAAGAAAAATAGCTAAAAATAAAAGAAATACAAAAAAAAATCATATTTTAGCTGTATATCACAATTTCTCTTTAAATTTAAAATATATAAACTACTGAATAAATAAGAAGATTAAAAATAACATTTATTATAAACAAAATTCATTAAAAATAACAATATCACATAGAAACCGTGTCGTATATACACAACAATCAAAACAATTAACCAAAAAAAATCATATTTTAGCTGTATATCACAATTTCTCTTTAAATTTAAAATATATAAACTACTGAATAAATAATAAGATATAATAAAACATTTACTATAAACAATATTGATTAAACACAACGATATCTAGCAACAATTATAAACAATATTAATTAAAAAGAACAATATGTTACAAAAATTATAAACAATGTTCATTAAAAAGAACAATATTCAGTTGCAGTTTCATATTATGTCCCTTTCTACAACACATTTTCCGGGGAATGACGTTCCGCTCCTGTAGAAATAGCACAGCTGACTTTTCATCAATCACCTCGCGAAAAATCTTCATCAAATTCCAACTCATATTGTATAATTAACATGAAAACAAATAAACGTCCACTTGACACAGACAATAACAAAGGACTAAGAAAGGTTTCGGAAACAGTAGCAGGCAGTTAAGGAAACTGACACTTGGGGCGCTGGGGTAGGTCGTCGTTAGATTGGAAGAGTACCATAAATTCTATTTATAAAAATATTACTAATAATAAACAATAATATTCTGAGAGAAAAATTCTGAGGATTCATGGACTCAAAGTAACAGAAGAGGGGTTAGGCGAAAATCCAACGAACAAACATACAGAAATTTGGAAGATCTTGAAACAGTCATCAGAACCAGTGGACAGGTTCTACGGCCACACCCTAATAAAGTCCTAAGCTATAAGAGTATAGGTGGATATGTGTAACAAATAAAAGAGGAGCTGGATAGGCTAAAAATCAAGGATAAGGACTGCTTGGATAGAGAGAGCGTATTGTATTCTCAGAGAGATCGCCACCGCACGAGCGATGATCTAGAAAGAAAACATATCTGTCATGTACTGACCCGAGACCATTCATGGTTTGTAGTGGTACAGGTATTTACCAGAAAAATGCATCATTGCAATTTCGAAGTTTTTCAATTTAAAAACTTAAGAAGATATAAACAGATTACAGATGCATTACAACTGATTCAAAATGCATAAGCTAAGCTATAGTTTGGGATTCCCAATCTAAATTACATACTAATTCTATCAAATTTTTGATTTGCCTAGTGGATTCCATTGGTGTTTTTTAAAGAAAAACATTAATTTGCATATTAATTACAATATAAAACATAATAATAATAATAATTGCTCTGTAAAAAAAGTCTTTATTTGGTAACTAAAAAAAAATCGAGCCATGTAAGCTTCTCTCTACGCAAAGCTTCGTTGACAAAGACGAAGTACCTTCCAAAAACTATAAACGTTATCTCGGACTATAATTGGACAAAACAATGGAACGTACATACAAAATTAAAAAGATAAGAACTGACAAGGCGCTACAAACAACTACCACATCTTCTGGACTACAGATCTTCACTTGACTTGAGGAACAAACGACTTATCTATAACAGTATACTAAAACCCATTTGGAAATTTGAATCAGAACTTTGGGGTTCAGCTAAAAATAAAAGATACAAACAGCACAGTCCAAAAGTCTCAGAAAATTTTGTTAATGCACCATGGTATATTTCGAATCACACCATACACAACGACATGAACATTCCCGCTATAAAATCATATATTCATAACAAATACATAACATTCCACTCATCGACACAATATCACCCAAACCCACTCGTTCTTCCGCTTTCCTACTCCCTGTTACCTGGGCTTGATAGGAAAAGATTAAAAAGACATTGGTCAAGAGACCTACTCAAATATTGATATTTCACTCCAAAACTCGATGTTCCTTTACAAAAACAAAGAGAAAAACACCTGGATCAAATTTGCTGGATGCGCAATTGCGCAGGTGCAAATAAAAATTAAATATTAAATAAATCAAAATCAAAATGAATCATTACATGAAAGTAAACTTGACCTTTTCATATGTAATTTGCATATGCTTGTTAGTTATCAGGAAAACATAATCAAAACATTATACATAAATAAACTTATCTATAAATGGAAAAGATAAAAAGCAATATAAATTCAACTTAAGATATAAACATAAACATCGTGAAAGTCAGTTGCCTTATTTGAATTAAGTAAAAAAGCGAAACCCATACAAGGCTAGATGGCCTTCTAATGTAACAGCATGGTTTGGCATTAATTATTACAGTACGTGCCCAAATAAATAAACATGATTTAAAAATCGTAAATTGTTTTAAGAATCATATCTTAGGGAGGTGGTATGCGTAGTAATATATTAAATTGTAATAGCAGCTATGATTTATTCAATCAAACTTTATGTGAATATATTAAGTAATTTTGAAAAATATACAATGTTATGCTTAAAAATTATTATTAAAACACTTAAAAAATTATTATTAAAATAAAAATTAGGGAGGGGAGCGGAGTGGCTCAGTGGTAGAGCACTGAGTTTCCATACCGGAAATCCTGGTTCAAATCCGGCTACAGGCCATCATTTTTATTTAGTCTGTTTGCAGCGGGAGATGGTTCATATGAGATCCAGGACCCTTCTGGGGCCCACTCAGCCTCTATAAAATTTTATTAAAATAGGGTACCCAAAGGGGGAAAAATCTGGCGGTTGAGCGTGACCTAGGAGGTCACCTCCTTGCAGAACAGTTGTCCATGAAACAGTACGGTCTCTATGATGTACTGAACCCCAGGCCCTTCATGGGTTGTAGTGGTACAGGTTAAAATAAAAAAAATTTATTAAAAATGTCGCCGAATTAAAAAAATAAATAAATAGGCAGTTATGAGGACATTATATAGAAGTTAAAACTCAAAACTTTGGAATCACTTAGTTCTTTATTGAATTGCTAAATCAATTATCAATAGACTAAATTATTTTTAGATATCATGCTCTGTAAATATTTATCCTAAAATTTGGTTGGATAAACTCGCAATAAATAAAAAGAAAATACTAATAAAAAAAAATGGTCTGTATATTTAATTGATTAATATTAGTCTGTTTTTTCATCTATTGGCACACCGAGCAATAGTTACATACATATTCGAGGAGTTTATTTATAAAACATGAAATATTATTACAAAAATCAAATTGAGTAATAATTAGTATATAGCTATATTATTTATTGTATTTGTAAATACATAGATGTTAATGAACTTTTTTTTTTCTGTTTATACATTTATCCACACCTATCAAATAAAAACAATGACAATCAACAGATTGGCTGACAGTAAACTAATACAGAATGACATGAGAGGCATGATAACAGAACAGTAGCCAACAACTACCTCTCCCTTGGCTTGATTCAATTTCCTACTGTAATAGATCCCTCATCCACGTTCTTTTTAGTCTCCTCCTAGTGTTCTCAGGCATGAGAGTAGTGGCCATTTGTTGTATCAATGGGTTTGGGTGTCCGTATAGTTTTTCTTGAAAGCGTTTGTAGTACGTTCGTCTGTGTTCGTCAACCTGCATTTTTAAGTCAGTATGCAGAGTTTTGTTATCGACATAACAAGGTGCTTTGGTTATAAGTCTAACTACTTTTGACTGAAAAGTTTGATGTGTCTGTTTAGTGATGCCGTAAATTTGTGATGGACATATACGCTGGTTTTAGAAAGTATACGTATTTAATTTCTGTCTAAAGTCTAATTTGGAGTTCTTCATGAATAGCGAATACATTAAATTGAGTTTAGTGATTCCCGTTTCATCTTAACGTGAGGACCCAAAAGGTTTTTCACTTGATCAGTTCTTTGGATGCACGAGTTATTAAGGTAAATGGGAGGGAATGTCATCTTTAAGTTCAAGAATACTTACATAATTTTTACTTCTTATGTCATAAAATATGACATTTAACTATTACAAATAAAATTTTTATGTACGAATATTTTAACTAGTTATTAAGGTTTTTATTAGTACCAACTGCACAACTACTAAACAACCTTATAGTTAAATATTAATTGTATAACTCATACACAAGCCGCTAGATGTCGCAAGTCTCGTGCTCCACATCACGAGCATGTCGCGCATGTCGGTGACACGTACACGTAATTTTTTTTCCCTCCCCGTCTTAAGAAATTTTCACTTCAAAAAAGAGCACACTTACATTTTGATTTTTTTTACCATGATAGCTAAAGCTAAAATGAATAGTAAGGTAATGAGTTGAAAATAAGTTTTACCGATCTCATTTCATTTATAAAGGGACAGGTTTGCTAGTCAAGGGATTAAGCCAGCCCTTTCGAGTTTATCCAATCTAAATTATTCTTTAAATAGGAGAACAAAAAACCTATTTCCAGTAAAAAAAAAATTTTATTCTTTATTTTCGAGATACGTTTCGGCCTATTCTCAATCTTCTATTCTAATTGTTTCATTTTTTTTTTTACTTATTATATGGTTAACAATTTGACCATAAGTCATTCATCTGTAAAAACGTGCATAAATTCTATAATTAGAACAATATAAATAATTCAATAAATAAAACTGTATATAAAATATTTATTGTCCAACAAATAACCAAAAATAAAGCATAGATACCTCAATATAAGTTGTTTTATTCCGTTTAAACTTTTTTTCAAATTCAGAGGGAACCATATCCTCTATAGTCATTTAATAATAAGTCAACCTTTGATCTTAGTATATTATGATCTTTCATATTATTTTTGAAATTATTTAATTATTATGAGAATGGCCTAGGCCGAAACGTATCTAGAAAATAAAGAATAAAATTTTTTTTTACTGGAAATAGGGTTTTTTGTTCTCCTATTTAAATAATATATTATATGATTGAGTCCTGTTGAAATTTATAAAAAAATCTAAATTATTCCTGAAGTTGACTATTCACGAGCATGTCGGAGACACGAACCCAGGAGTTTTCCCCCAACCAATAATCGCTCAACTAGTTTCCACTTCAAAAATCACACAGTCACTCAAGAATTGATACGAAGAAGCACATAAGCAGCATTAATAGTTTATTTAATAAAAGATACAACGATTTTATACATTTTATCTTCAATGTATTCCAACCAAATTTACAAGGGCTTTGTTGGAAAATAAACCGAAAATAATCAGCCAGTTTATCTTTATCAGTTATCGTTATCAGCCAGTTTTGCTGGGCTTCATCCTCCAGGCAATATAGAAGAAAAGACTTGGTCATTACGCACCGGAGAATTGGACATTGTCGTTTTCCCATGAATACCTGATGACGAGTAGAGATCTCCACTCAGTGTCCCCTGCGTGAAGTGACACTTCTGCGTCATATCTTTCAGGGAAGAGTCCTCGACATACAAGAGAAGAGGAAAGAAGTGGCATGCATCAGCAGATATTTAAGGCACGCTGCGATAACTAAACAACTAAACGTCGCAAAAATAAATAGGGATACAAGTAATTTTGTTCTAGTAACTTTTCCTAGCATTTTAATATTATTTTTATTATAAAAATCATTAATATTTATTAGAAACATTGAATTAAATGTAATGGAGAATTGAGATAGTTGGGAAAGGGGTGCAGTCAAGAAAACACCAAATAAGTCAGGACTTGTTTATATTTGTGCCGACGTTTCGACCTGCTTTGTAGGTCATCTTCAGGGCTGATGGGTGAGGCCGCTAAGTGAACTGAGTCTAAATTAAATGTAGTTATTAAATATATAATAATATGCTAAAAATACTACAAAATTTGCAATATCCTTATTGATTTTTGCTCATATAATTAAATTTATTAAAAATAACAACATATTTAATAGAATTTGAATTAAGTAATTTATTTTAAACTAAATTACTAAAATTAATTATAATGCAATAAAACAAAAAACTCAAGAAGCAAAGCCTTAAAATACTAAGTTACTAGGTTTTTTTCTTTTGCATTTCAATTAATATTTTATGCTTCTTTTTAAATGTTTTATCATTTTTTTATTTTAATTTAATTTATTTTTATTTTTTTAATAACTATTCAACTAATATTTATCATAAAATTTTTGATTAATTTCGAATATTCAATATATTTTAATTAATCAAACATGAGTTGATTTTTTTTTTATTTTAAGCATTTTACAACTATTCAACTCAAATCCGCTGTTTTTACGCACATTTTGAAATTTAGGATTTAATTTAATTTATAAATGAAGGATGGAATTAGTTGGGGGTGCAGTCATAAAGGACACTAAATAATTGAAACTCATTTTAATTAGTGCCGGCGTTTAGTTTATTAATATTTTGTTTTAATGAATAAATTAATCATGTTTTCCCTAATAGAAAATAATGATCAACAACATTTTTTTGGAGTTAAAACCTGACAATTTTTCATAGAAAACTACTCAATAATTGATCAGAACAGATCGATATAATTTTCAAAAGGGGAAAAAAATGAAAAATTAGATGAAACTAGATTCTTTAAAATGTATCCGTCAAGAACAATGGAATTAATCATGGCATTAAAAATAAAATTTAGAAAAGACGAAGACAATTTTGGAAATAAAACCACTACAAGATTTTTAATAAAGGGGAAAATTTAATTTTTTTTAAAAATTAATTTATTGATATTTACAACTATAACAATATTACAACGAGTAAATCAGCTTATATTTACAATATGACATAAAAAACACTTGTGGAGAAACTACCCATCGGTAGCACTCCAATAAAGTTCTATAGTAGAAGGTCTCGAGGCCATCTTCTTTTCAGACGCCTCGGACGGTTATCAGGAATAGTATGGGTTGAGAGACTAGCGGATTCAAGAGTGTATAGAGCTTGTCATGGAAGGATAGGTATCTAGTTTATAGGGCCAAATCAGCAACATATGGGATATTGAGATCATGATGGATGAGTTTGTTTGTGACATAATAAGGAGCATTGAGGATTTAACGAAGGATTTTGGATTGTAAGGATTGGATACGAGATGAATTGGATGGTTTAGTAGAGCTCTGATAACTTTCGTTTGTCATTAATTGGTCTTTTGTAATTAATTGGGAGCTTAGAGCGTTTGTCCAGTAAATGTTGAAGTAGTCAGAAACGACGAGCTGTTTCTTGTCTTTTCAGTCTTGTATGAGGATGATTTTTGTTTTTAAACCATTTTAAAAACCATGCAGTTAAACTACATCGCCCATCTAAAGTCATAAACTAGATTTTAATATTTTTCAAAGCACTCGACGGCGATTTATGGCATTTTATGATAGAACATAATATTAAAATACAATTTTCATACATTAAATATAGTTTATGTAAATAAATATAATATATTTTAAAACGGGAGCACAAACCAGAAGTACAAGATATAGCCTTTATAACTGAGAACTCTGAAATTTCATGTAGTTTAGAAATAAATTACTTACTTATTGATTAGTTCTATTTAAGATCGTACGTACCTGAAACAAAAAAATAAAAATCACAGTTAAGGAACTGAAGTAAAAGATGTTTTTATAATTATTTGAAAGGTACCTCCAGTTCGACTAACAACGGACCAGGCCTCGTTTTACAAATAATACAACTGTACATTTAATTTTAGAGAAGAAATGGTTGTCTGTAACTTCTAATATAAGGAAGAAATAGTTGGGGGTGCAGTCAATAAATTTTATAAATTATAAAAATAAATTTTGTTGACTGCACCCCCAAATATTTCTTCCTTATATGTACATTTAATTGTACTGCAGTAGATACTAAACCCAATACTATCGTAATATCTTACTAATATTATAAATGTGAAAGTTTGTATGTTTGTCTCTCTTTCACGCAAAAAATACTGAACGGATTTAGATGAAACTTTACACTAATATAGGTTATACATCAGAATAACACATAGGCTATAGCAAGCGTGAATTTTTGGGAAGGCGCACGAGTGCACGTGCCACCCCCACAGTTTCTTAGGTACTGTGGAGAATCCATTATTGTACATAATAAAAGGCAAATCGCATGATTATAGTTGTTAAAATAACAGAAAGGACATGAGTGAAACTATTTGTTTTGATATCCTACTAATCTTACTAATATTATAAATGTGAAAGTTTATATGTTTGTCTCTCTTTCACGCAAAAACTACTGAACGGATTTAGATGAAACTTTACACTAATATAGGTTATACATCAGAATAACACATAGGCTATAGCAAGAGCGGATTTTTGCGGGGCACGGGGACACGTGCCCCCTCGACAGTTTTTTAGATACTGTGGAGAATCCATTATATTACATAATTAAAGGCAAATCACATGACAATAGTGGTTAAAATAACAGAAAGAACATGGGTGAAACTATTGTTTTGATATCCTACTAATATTATAAATGCGAATGTTTGTTACTCATTCACGCAAAAACTACTGAACTACTGGATGAATCTTATTGAGTAAAATAGGTTATTCATCATAGGCTACAGCAAGAGCAGATTTATGTGGGGTACGGGGGCATGTGCCCCCCCTTTATAGTACATAATTAAAGGCAAATCAGGAACTTAGTTCTTGAAATTTGTAGATAGGTTCATTGTATAGTTTAAGAAAGAAATTTGGATAATTCCACCCCCAAGGGTTCCCCCTTTAATATAATAGGGGTTCAAAGGTTGTATAGAATCCGTCAGTTTTGAAGTTAGACATTTGAAATTTTGGATGAACAAGTAACTTATATTTTTTTTTTTAAATAATTAAATTATTTATTTAAATTATCTTTCACGAAAGTTTATGTGGCAGACCACATTCCACGCGAGCGAAGCCGCGGGCATAAGCTAGTCTCTGGTAAATATCAGGATAATATTGGATTGTAACACATGAAATGTCAGTGATGGTGCAAATTTAAGTTATCAGCACTCTGTTTTCTGTTAGATCTACCTAAAGGGTTGTCCATTTTTATCGCACATACCTTTAGATGATTATATATTTTTTTATTCTTTACTGTATATATACTGACTTCATTTAAGTCCTTGCTTTTCCAACATCTCCTCCCAAAAAGATGCTCTCTAAGCAGGTCAATCGTTTGGTTAAATAAATCAGTATTGAATAAACCATTTTGTTGCTTAAATATTTCTGCTTAATTTTCCCAAAGAAGATATAGACTATGTAAAGAATTTATTCTATTTATTTATTTTATTTTATAATAGATGTTATTAATATATTTATTCTCTAGAATTCGTTAAAATCCTGTCAACTTCATACTTTTAAGTTATTATCGAGTAATTTCTATTACTATTTTTTTGGCACTTTATAAATACTTCATTATTATTATTATAATGTAGCCTTCTGGCCAGATATATATTATGTTTATTTGGTACTAGTATGTTTAAGGGCCTGCAGATATCAGCGCACTCAGGTGTCACTTACCTCAACTATTTGGACCTTGTCAGGTTATGCAGGAATTTTAAATAGGCATTCCCTTTCATTATGATACAACAGATTTATAGGAAATGAAATAAATGAGAAACATGTAGACAAAATTAAAATAGAAGTAATAAAACATTTATTACAAGGAGTATCTATTAAATAACAATTTGTAACTAAAATATGATATTTTTTTTTATTTTTAAATGTTTTTATTTTAAAGAGAAATGATTTGCCCGGGCATGATGCTGTGCATATTAATCGAATACCCAGGGTCTTGTTGCATCCTTTTTTCTGGCATCTCCATCTAGTTTTATTCCCCACTTGCATTTTCATATCATGTCCATTTCCACAACGCATTTTCTGGGGAATGACATTCCGCTCCTGAAGAAACCTAACAGCTGAATTTTCATCGTTCACCGTGCGAAAAATCTTCTTCAAATTCCAAGTCATATTTCAAGAAGATAATCAAAAACACATTCACTTTCAACTTCACATAAACAATTAGAAAACAATAGAAAGGTTACTATAACAGTAGGAGATGGTTAAGAAAAGTGACACCTGAGCGCTCTGATGTCAGCAGGCCCTTAAACATACTAGTATCGTTTATTTTTATGTTCTGTTCATTATTTTAAAGGGACTTTAAAGGTCCACGAAATAAAGTTTTTTTGTATTTTACTCTATAAGACGCCCGTATCAGCCGATATTACGAAGAGTTGAGGTGGCTTTACACTTCCTATCGCCGTAAGTACTTCCTAGCTTCCTTCCTTTACCAAGTTATCCAATCCCGCCGACCATCATACATCTGTCATCTCCTTAAATTCAAAACCTCGTTCCACTCCCGTAACACCCGTTCTCGGCTCTCAGACCTATATACAGCATCCCACCGAACTACAGCTTTTGACAGAGCTTTCCTTATCCGATCCTCGTCCCTTTGGAACTCTATACTTTCTTCCATTCGTCGTTCCCATAATATTCCAGCCTTCAAATCCCGTATATTCAATCACCTTATATTCTTACAATTCCCCCAAAAAAAGAAAATAGTAGGGGATCAGTTTTGACTTAATATTCTCTTTATTTGATGAATGAATGATGTTTTTTGATGTACATATTTATGTGTGCTATTATGTATTCATATATATGAGTGTGTGGAATTTAAACCACGTACATATGTATTATTAATATCATATAGATAGATATTAAAAAAGAAAAAAAAATGACAAAAAGGGATGAAATGTAAATCTCTGATAACATTGTTTGATTTTTCTTCATTTTCGTTTCTTTCTTGGCATAAATTCGATATTTATGTAATCATAAATTGTTTCTCTTATATAATTATTGTTAACTTATTTTAATTTTTTTTTAGTTTCTTTTCTTCTGATCTGTTCATAAAATATTGTTATTGTAGGTAATTCTTTCTCAATTACTAAATTACTTGTAATCATTAATTAAATGTAATTATTTTACACTCTAAGACATAATAGCTTACAATGCCTGTATTGTTATTCTATAGGGACTTGTCCCAGAATAAATAAAGACATTATTATTATTATTCTTTTCAATATACTACATATACTGTTATTGTTTACCATCTACTATTTTAACTTATATGCATCTTGTATATTTAGCCCTGAAGAAGTCCTGCAAAGTGGGTCAAAAACGTCAGCTTTAAAAATAAAAAGTTCTTTTTAGTAAAAAGATTTTTTTATGACCTCCACACCAAACCATTTTCTTCCTTAAAATATTTTTTTAATTTTAAATGTACTTATAGAAATGAAGACGTTTTCTAATCTAAATTCTAGATGACCCGGTTCTCACAATCATTAAAAACATTATCGAAGAACGGAGAGTGAATTCAGGATGGCGTAACGTCTTCCCAAGGAGTCTCATCTCACTTCGTTGTGTTGTGTAACAGTTTACCAGCAGTAAACATCCAGTCGTACGCCTTCCACTTACAGGCGTTTTCGTATAGTTTTCAGTATTTTACTAAATAAATATTCCTAAATACAAGCTAATCCTTTATAAAACAGTAATCCGCTCAGTGCTGACCTATGCCTCACCTGTCTGGAGTTCAACCTGCGCTACAAATTATAGAAACTTTGAAAGGGTACAAAACCTATGCATGAGGATTATTAATAATTATCCCCGCTACACGAAAATATCGACTATGCTCAGAGATCTTGAACTTCCCACGGTAAAACAATATGTTTCAGCCCAAACAAAAGCATACTTCGAAGAAACTCCAGCTTCCGAAAACCCATTAATCCGAGAAATCGGTAACTATGATAAACATTCACTACGACGGTACACGCACAAAAGAACAAAACCTATACTTCTCACTTAATCGAACCACTACTCGTAGGTAACATAATCTAGTTATCTGTATTTATTTTATAGTTATTTTTAATTGTGTATTTATTTTCTATTTAATTAGTATTATTATTATATTTACTTACTTTATTTAGAATTATTTTTATGTATTTTAAATTAGAATTACTATTATGGTTCATTTTTCTTTTCTTTCTTTTTTTTTAAGCGGGTTTTTTCTACATTTTTCCTGCTATTGTAAAATTTACTTATATAAGACAACTCTAATTAATTAAAATCACTGTTGTTTAAACATGTAAAGGAAGTCCGGAACATGCATTTACACTTATTGCTGCTTGTATATGTAAAACTGTAAATAAAGGTTTTTTTTTTTTTTTTTTTTTTTTTAATTCCTAAATAATAGTTCAAAAATCTCAAAAATGTAAAATTAAATTACAATTTTTGTAAGATACTGAAATAGAAATAAGTTTTACCGATATCTTTCCGTTTGCAAATGTTAAAGTTAGGGACTTAAGAGTTGTACATAACTTCGGAGTTTACCCAATCTAACTTACTCACGGAGTAGACTAGCCTGGGATTGAAAACACGTTTCTTCGATTCCTTTCAACCTCTGACTAAATTACCCTAAATAGTTTGACTAATCCGAGGGCTAATTTAGTTGGAGAATGTTGATAAGATTAGGATTACTCTGCAAATGGCTATAAATAACACGTTAATTATATGTCACATAAAGAAATTCATAATAATCACAACTTAATTATTATTATGTGGAAGAAAGTGATCTGGGTAGAGATCACAATGAATTTCTCGTAGAATTTGAGAAAAACTTTATTGATTGGCCAACGTTTCGACCTACTTTGTAGGTCTTCTTCAGGGCTATATGCAAAATACAGACAATATAAGAAAATGGTACAAATATATTAAAACATATTATCTTACTTTTGTTTATTTATATTTAATATGTTTTAATATATTTGTACCATTTTCTTATATTGTCCGTATTTTGCATATAGCCCTGAAGAAGACCTACAAAGTAGGTCGAAACGTTGGCTAATCAATAAATTTTTTCTCCAATTCTACGAGAAATTCATTGTGACCTCTTTCTTCCACATATATTATCAAGGTCAATAATTATCATTCAATATTAATTATTATTAATTACATAATTGAATAATGAACGATAAGTAATGAAAATGTTCAATAAAAAAATACCTGAACCACAACAACACATGAGTTTTGGGTTCAATACATAATAGAGACGGCACTGCTTCTTCGACTACGGTTATGCTAGGAGTTTATGTCCGAGTTCACACTCAACAGCCACGTTTCAATTAACAGTACCCCACTTTATAGAGGCTGGGTGAGCCCTAAGGGGGTCTCTTTTTCCTACTGAATTCATTCATTGCTTTTAACAGACTGAATATTTTATACATAACAACAGGCCTGATTCTGGCAGCTTCACCATAACAACACAGCACTCTATTCAATGAACTAACCAGCTCTCAATGAAAATGATCGATATTTTTATTTAAATCGATGTAGATAAGAAATTAATTAGCAGAAAATATATCCGAAATTACATGGATTATAAAAAAAGTAAAGACTGTTAGAAGCCATAGATAGATCCTATGGGATCTAGGACCCTCCTAGGGCTCACCCAGCCTCTATAAAGTGAACCAAAATAATTCGTGGTACAAACCAGGCTAGGGTAGATAAAATTACTTCGCCTGTTAACAGCTCCAGATGGACCAAGTGGGATCAACAGACCCTCCTTGGGGAAAAACCTAACGATCCGAGATCCCGGATGTATTACCTCCCTTCACAACAGTTCTCCAAGAAACAGTCCAGTCTCTACTGTGTACTGAACCCAAGACCATTCACGGGTGGTAGTGTTATCTTTTTCTTTCCTTTATTAGACATTTTCTCTCAAAATTGAATTAAATCGTATCAGCAGGCTCTATTATTAAGATACAGACTATATTTCAACCAGAAGAAGCAGAACTTTGGGGTTCAGCAAAACTAGTTCACATACACAAGATACAAACCACACAGTCCAAAATTCTCAGAAAAATTATTAATGCACCCACGGTATATTTCGAATCACACTATACACAACGACATGAACATCCCCACTATAAAATCATGTATTCATATCAAATACAAAACATTCCACTCATCGACACAATATCACCCAAACCCACTCGTTCTTCCGCTTTCCTACTCCCTGTTACCTGGACTTAATAAAAAAAGATTAAAAAGACATTGGTCAAGAGACCTACTCAAATATTGATATTTCATTCCAAAACTCGATGTTGCTTTACAAAAACAAAGATTAAAACATCTGGATCAAATTTACTGGATGCGCAATTGCGCAGGTTCAAATGAAAATTAAATAATAATAATATTCAGAATTAATAATTAATTCTCAGGACAGTTTAGTTGTCAGCTAAACGAAGTAATCCTTACTAGAACAGACAATACAACCAGACAATAAGGAACCCGTTGAACTTAATATGTGCAACGAAACAAGAATTAATTGCGTAGTAAATCCAGACTTCTATCCAATGAAGCTTCTTCAGGTCACGGGACAATATCGTGAATAGTCTGCACAGTCGTGTCGCAAGTCAACTTGTATCTGTGCCTAGTCGACTCAGCAGCTGATTAATGATTTCCCAATTTCTGATCTGTGGAAACAAATCGGTGAATAGTACAGTCTCTAACACGTTCTGAACCCTTTCATGGACTGTAGTGGTACAGGAAACACATAGGAAAGGACAAATTTTATCAATATCTTCTCCGTTAGATGATAGCGATTTGGAGATAAGAGATGCTTCGCACACTTTAGAACTTTGTTCATCATATTATGAAGAGTTGTACATGAAGAACAGTTGTAAGAATAATGGTTTTATTTAAATTTCGAGAATGCAGACGCGAGTTTAGTAATGCTGAAACCGAAAAAAAGAACAATAATATTATTATATTTAATTTTCATCTGAACCTGCGCATCCAGCAAATTTGATCCAGGTGTTTTTCTCTCTTTTCTCTTTGTTTTTGTAAAGGAACGGCGAGTTTTGGAATGAAATATCAATATTTGAGTAGGTCTCTTGGCCAATGTCTTTTTAATATTTTTCTATCAAGTCCAGGTAACAGGGAGTAGGAAAGCGGAAGAACGAGTGGGTTTGGGTGATATTGTGTCGATGAGTGGTATGTTATGTATTTGTTATGAATATATGATTTTATAGTGGGAATGTTCATGTCGTTGTGTATGGTGTGATTCGAAATATACCGTGGGTGCGAAATATTTTTCTGAGAATTTTGGACTGTGTTGTTTGTATTTTGTGTATGTGGACTTGTTTTGCTGAACCCCAAAGTTCTACTCCTTCTGGGTGAAATATTGTCTGCATCTTTATAATAGAACCTGCTGATACGATTTAATTCATTTATTCCCTCTTAAAATTCGTTTTTTCTGGTAATCATAGACCCATACTCTATTCTTCATACCAAATAATGATCCACGGAATAAGGAGGATACTGTAAAACCTACCATAAACTGTCTGTTTCACAAATACATTTCATTAAATTTCCTACATAAAACCGATTTAACATGACATGTTTCTCCTTTTAAAATCCTCGACATGAGATATGCTCGCGGTGTGCAGTAGACAAGGCCACTGGGGCCAGATGTCAAGAGAACATTCCCACATGTACTACTATTTCACCTTCTCACCTCGGCGTATTATTCCATCCACCCACTTCAGTCTGATAACCCTAGCTATTTTATGTTTTTCTTCAATATAAATAACAGATACCAACCAAACTGGAGGGGGGGGGATGTATGTATACATAATTTCTTGGCGACGTTTGGAGAATATAATTTAAATAGAACTGATTGATGCTAAAACGTATTTGATGAACAGTCAAGAAAATTAGAATCAATATGTATCTTCCTAAGGTTATATCAATTCAACAGTTTTGAAAAGTGTTCTGGCATTACATTTATGTGACACGGTCCAATTATGCCACAACCCTTTTGACCAATTTTTTTTAATGTATTTATTGAAATTCACAACTGAATACTGAATACACAAAGTAAATATAATGAACGATAAATCATGTCCATAGATAAAGACTAGTAGATAAATTCAACTTATAGCGTCACGAGGCCATCTTCTTTTCAGGCGCCACGGAGGATTATCAGGAATTGAAGAGGATATCATGAAAGGATTGATATCGGATTTGGGGCTTATCAGGAACAAATGGGACATTAAGGCCATTATGGATTACTTTGTTCGCAACAAAGTAAGGAGCATTGAGGATTTTATGAAGGATTTTGGATTGTAAGGATTGAATACGAGTGGAATATGATGGCTTAGTGGAGTCCCAAAGCTCTACTCCGTAAATCCAGGTGGGTCTAATGATTGTCATGTAAATGAGTCTTTTGTAATTAATTGGGAGCTTAGGGCATTTGTCCAGTAAATGTTGAAGTAGCCTGAAACGACGAGCTGTTTCTTGTCGTTCCAGTCTAGTATGAGGATTCCAAGTTAAGAGTTGGTCAAGGTGTAGTCCTAAGTACCGGAACTGTTCTACAGGAATCATTGGGATGTTATTGAACGATACTTGACCAATTTGAATGTATTTTTTTAAATGATAAATTTCTTGCTTAATTTTTTTCATTAACGCTTTTTACATTATAAAAAGAGGGTATTACAAAATAGCGTGTACCCGTAATCTTTTTGTTGTTAATTTATTTATGTTGTTTGTTAATGCATTCATTTAACGACACTTTATGCTGTTATGGCTAATCGGGCAAAGCTACATTGCATGCTCTCAATTTATCCTATCCAGGTATAATCTTTCATTATTGGTAATATTAAACCTGGATGAGACAACTCTTAGTCAGAATCGAACATATATTGCTCCAGAATAATTTAGTTTATTCATGTAGGTGTTCTAAATGTTGCGTAAGACTCCATCTGGACAAACGTCTCACTTGGAATCCTACAAAACTGAAAAGACAAGAAACTGCTCGACGTTTTCGCCTACTTCAAAATTTACTGGACAAACGCTCTAAGCTCCCAATTAATTACAAAAGACTCATTTACATGACAGTCATCAGACCTATTAGGACATGCGGAGTTGAGCTTTGGGGCTTTACTAAACCATCCAATTCATCTCGTATCCAATCATTACAATCCAAAATCCTTCGTATAATCCTCAATGCTCCTTATTATGTCACAAACAACCTCATCCATCATGATCTTAATATCCCATATGTTGCTGATTTGGCCCAAACTAGATACCTATCCTTTCATGAGAAGCTCCATACACACTTGAATTCGCTAGTCTCTCAACTTGCTTCCCATACTATTCCTGATATGTCCTCCTGAGGCGTCTGAAAAGAAGATGGCCTTGAGACCTTCTACTATAGAACTTTATTGGAGAACTACCGATGGGTAGTTTCTCCACAAGTGTTTTTTTTTTTATGTCATTTGTTCATATTAGCAGATTTACTTGTTGTGTTATTATTACAGTTGTAAATATCAATAAATTAATCTAAAAAAAAAAAAATGTTGCCAATCCAGGGATAATTAGGATAGAGATCTTTAAGGGTACCTGACACCACACAGGTTCAGCACTGCTATTGTATGTCCCAACACAAGGACAACATAACTAAAAAAATTTTAAGCCCTTTATGAAAGGGCTACCTGTCGGTCAGCTAACTCGCTAACTTGGGCATAGTAGGTTGTCATGCTATCCACTACATCACAGGTGATTCCCCGAATGTTTTCTTTCCTTATGTAAGATAGTCAAATACAATAATAACGACTAGATCATTCAAGAGGACAGGTACCAAGAGACAGACAGTGGACGCTGAGGAACTAATCCAGGTGTTCCGACGTGACTAAGAAGTTTTTTAAAGGTAAAGCTCTTGTAAAAAAAGGAAGGTGTAGCTAGCCGGAACAGCTGCACGCGCTCGCCCACGCCTAGTTAGGCCACGATCATCTACTACGGGTCATCATCATCACGCCTCAGGTGTCGGCTAGCGATATCTTCCCGCCTACGTTTTATCAAATTATGAAACTATGTTCATATGTGTAGGAGGTTTATAGTCTGTATAGTAAATATAAAAAAAATTCAATTTCTATTAATCAACTTCAAGGCAGTTTTTGTCACACACAATGAAGACCCGCTAGCAAAATAATGACTGGCTCCATATTTAGAACAAAAAAACCAAACCCTTGTCTTGCCTTGCAGACGATTTGGCTCTCTTAGCTGAGTCAGAAAAAGTATCTGAAATATTAATAATAAATTAAGAAATGAAAAGAAATAGCTGAGAATAATATCTCCCGATAAAACAGAAATAATGACCACCAAGAAAAATTATACAAAGAAAGAGTTGAGTATTGGGGCTCCACTAAACCATCCAATTCATCTCGTAGAGAATCCTTACAATCAAAAATCCTTCGTAAAATCCTCAACGGTTCTTATTATGTCACAAACTCATCCATCATGATCTTAATATCCCATATGTTGCTGATTTGGCCCAAACTAGATACCTATCCTTCCATGACAAGCTCCATACACACTTGAATCTGCTAGTCTCTCAACTTGCTTCGCATACTATTCCTGATAACCCACCGAGGCGTCTGAAAAGAAGATGGCCTTGAGACCTTCTACTATAGAACTTAATTGAAGTGCTACCGATGGGTAGTCTCTCTACAAGTGTTTTATTGTTTTCATGCCATTTGTTCATATTAGCAAATTTACTAGTTGTAATATTATTACAGTTGCAAATATCAATAAATTAATCTGAAAAAAAAAGTTTTTAGGAGAAATAATTCGCAGAAACGGATCGAACATATGGAAGACAAGTGCCTAAACTTGGAAAAACTACAGTTCACAAAAGCATCTATAATAAAAATAATTAGTCCAAAAACGCGAAAATTAGGCACTACAATGCTCCAGTAAGGTCAATGATTTTGTATAGCGCGGAAACAGCGAACCTCACAGGACCAGGGATATCTCAGAGGAAGTATTAACTAATTGTAAGATTGGAATCAAATAAACAAATATGCCAAAGGACAGAGGACTTGGAAACATCTATGACGAAAATACGACTAAGTTTCAACGGGCACATGGCCTGTATAGATCCCAAAAGGTTGAATAAGCAAACGAGAGGCTCAAAAAAATATACAAAACTTTGTCTCAAAAATTTTACAATATTTGTACTGTTCTCAAGAAAAATATTGAACGTTCAAAGCTATATATAACAAAATAAGTCAGTAAAAAAAAAACTGCACTTAAATTTTAGCGGATATTTGTCCCAACATGTGAGAGCTAGTGCGCCATTTGGTGCGCAAAAACCGGCTTAAAACAATGGCATTGTTCCCAACGGCGATGGTTTGTCCCGTAGGGATCAAGTCCGGGGGGAAAAGAAGAGGGTCTGGAGGGTACTTGTGGATTTTTTTCATCACTTCATGAGCGAGGTGTTGGGTTACATACGCGGAAGAATGCGTCCATAACAACTACTTTGATATAATAAATAAATTACCTCACTCAAAAAAAAATATTAAAAACTACATTAAATAAGTACTCGATTTATATTTGTGTGCCGACGTTTCGACCTACAGTGTAGGTCATCTTCAGGGCTATGAGAGAGAAACAACCAGAACAAAAAATATATAAAAACGTTACAGTAACAATAATATAGCGACATGTAATGTATAAAATTAAAATAGTGACAGATATGAAAATTAAATATAACGAATATTAAAAAAGTGACAGAATATAATAAAATTAAGATATAGACAGATTTAATAAAATTAAAGATAATGAACAGAAATTAAAATAGTGACAGATATAATAATTAAAGATTACCTCCTCTTTTTTATTTCCCTATACATTATTTTTACTTTTCTATCCTTTCTGTACATTTATTTTCTGTAATTCATTTTATATTCGTTATCTTTAATTTTCATACATGTCACTATTTTAATTTCTGTTCATTTTCTTTAATTTTAATTTTAATTCATTATCTTTAATGTGTCTATATATTAATTTTATTATATTCTGTAACTTTTTTAATATTCGTTATCTTTAATTTTCATATCTGTCACTATTTTAATTTTCTACATTACATGTCACTATATTATTGTTACTGTAACGTTTTTATATATTTTTTGTTCTGTTTGTTTCTCGCTCATAGCCGTGAAGATGACCTACACTGTAGATCGAAACGTCAGCACACAAATATAAGTCAAATACTTATTTAGTGTTTTTTTTTTTTTTTACTGTACCCCAACTATCTCCGTTCTCCATTTTATCATCCAGTCAACTATTTTCCTCTCATAAAAACTACATTGTATATTGCTATATTGGCTTCACTACCCAAGCTCTCAAGGAAAAGTCAGATCCTTTGATCTGAATAATATTTAAATAGTAAAATGGGATGCCTCCCTGAGATCGTTACACTTAATATATAGTAATTCCATATCATTAATAAATAAGAGACATATCCTTCTCTTCTCCAAAGGTTGACGTGGTGATTGACAAGGAGTTCTTTATTAAATAAATTCATCTCATTCAACAACATTTTATTTATAATATTTTTGTGATTATTTTTAAATATTTTTGTTTTGAAGAGAAAACATTTGCCCCTGCCGGGATTCGAACCCGGGTTGTCTGCATCTCCATTGGAGTGCTCTGCTTGCCAGATCAAACCATTTCTCTTCAAAACAAAAATATTTAAAAATAATCACCATCAAAAGAACAATAAATAAAAAATAAATTATAAACATAAAATAGACGTACGTCAAGGAGATGGATGCTAATTAAATTAATGTTCAATGAACATTCTTCCTCTTGTATACATCGAAAAATTGGGAGAACGCGGGGATATAGGATCGGTGAAGAGAACGGATTTGTCTGGCTTGGATACGACCCCTGGTAGCTCAGTGGTTAGAGCACTGCACTAGGGATGCAGACGACCCGGGTTCGAATCCCGGCCAGGACAAATCTTTTCTCTTCAAAATAAAAATATTTAATTATAAATATTAATTGCAATATTTTTATATTTGGCATTAAAAATATCTTTAAGGAATCTCAATCAAAAATTGAAAATGATGCCCTTTTGAATTCATTTATCCCCCTCAACAATTTAATTCTGATATTTTTCAAGAAGTAACATGTGTTGAATTAGAGGAAAAGGCTATCGCAGTGTGAGACTGCAGTTTTTTCATCAGACATCTGCTCGATCAGCTTTGGGGTCGTTGAGTTATCTGGCTGCGCCTAACTTGGCTTCCTCGAAGTTAATTCATCCTTCGAAGAACTGATAGGAACGGAACATAAGATAGAGTTCCGTACAATTTCCCGATATTTATTTATCTGAGAAGTACATTTGTATTCGGTAAGTTGCTATGTCGATGGTCCATGGTTCAAATCCAGCTGTGGAAAATAAAATTTTAAATCTGTTAACTGCTACGGATGCACCCTATGAGACTTTTAGACCTTCCTGGGGCTCAACCATCATCCAGAAAGTTTCTGTCAACTTTATTGGGGGAAAAATCTGGCTGCTGAAATGTTCAAGGTGCAATACTGCATGTACCATTTACTGAAGCCAATGGTTGTAATAGTACAACTTTTTTTTTTAACCACTTGCAGAACATACGACTTATCTACAACACTATACTAAGACCTATCTGGACATTTGGAGCAGAACTTTGGAGGTTCAGCAAAACACGTCCATATTCAGAAGATACACTCAACCCAATCCATAATTATAAGAAAAATTGTAAATGCTCCTTGGTTTACTTCCAATCCCCCTCCCCCGTGTAAATTCATATATCCACAACATTCCACTCGTTAACACAAAATCCCTTGTTCTTCATCTTACTCTGTTACCAGGACTTGCTAGGAGATGAATAAAAAGACAACGGCCAAGAGATCTAGTCAGAAACTAGTAATATTTTAAATACTTGATCTGGATGCGAAACTGCAAAGGGGCAAATGAAAAATAAAATAATAATAATAATGATAAATCTGAAATGACCTATCGTGTAATTGTATCGAATAGTTTATTAATTTAACGACACTTAAAGCTGCTATGACTAATCGGACGATACTACAATGGGAGCTTTAAATTTTGCCTATCCAGGTTTAATTAGGATAGGGATCTTTAACGAGTACCTGACATCGTACAGGCTAGGGACTCCCATTTAACGCCCCTTCCGAAGGACGACGTAACTAAAGATTTTTTACTCCCTTTAAAAAATCCTAGGGCCACCTGCCGGGCTACGAACCCGCGATCTTGGGCTTAGTAGTTTGTTACGCTAACCACTAGACCACAGGTCGCCCCTGTACCTGTACCTAAACTAGTGAATATACTAGTCATAAAATGTATTAATAAATAAATATGACAAAAATGTACATCGTAACCTAAACAAGCAATTCCATATGTTTTTTCTGCTTAGGGTTCAAGAAGTCGAGTTCTGTTGCCTCAATGAAGTAGAAGGTACGAGGTTATTGTTTTCTTTTGTTTTTTCATTCATTAATAATAACAATTACAGATAAATATAGTACTTGAAAATAAGTTGTTTATTTTTTAAATATTAATTTGTGAGCGTTGATATGGAAATATTATTTCCGAATTATTCAGATACAGAACGAACTGTCCTTTCTGTCCTTGGAGTATTAAACCAACTTGTGTTTCCTTGAAAGTTAGCCTTGAGCTGATTTGAGTCATCGTGATTTAACGATAATGATGTTTAAAATTATTCCGTTCCTTCAGGGTGAATTCGACTGCAAGTTTAAATATTGTAACTCAGTAAATAGAGCACTCAGTTCCTATGCTGAAGATCCAAGTTACAAGTCCGACTATGTCGAATGATAGTGAAACTCCCTAAAAAATTCCTTTGTCTCATGTTCTACTTAGAAAACGAACCTACCAACCAATTGTCGTTAATTTGAAAAATTATTTATATACTTGAACCGACTTGCCATGCCGGAAATCCTGGTTCAAATCCCGCTGCAGGCAAGACTTTTATTTAGTCTGTTTGCAGCCGGAGATGGATCATATAGGATCTAGGACCCTCCTGGGGCTCACCCAGCCGCTATAAAATATTATAAAACCCAAAATAACGGGGGAAAATCTGCCGGTTGAGCGTGACCTAGGACAAGTCTCCTTGCAGAACCGCTGTCCATGAAACAGTACAGTATCTACCATGTACTGAACCACCGTTCACTAATTGTAGTGGCACAGTTTTTTTTTTAATTTTATACTTGGGAGCAGGGTAGCTCAATGAGTTGCTTTGCTGAAGATCCCAGGTTCAAATCCGGCTGTTGCAGATAAATTTGATGAGATCTACAAACCCTCCAGGGGCTCACCCAGCCTCCATTAAGTGGGTACCCTTGTAGAAAAACTAGAGGTTGTTCTCGTTCAAATCATCTCCTTCCACTACGAAGTTGGTTCAAAGTCAGTTTTAAATTTATACATTAAACCTAGTATCTATTATAAAAAAAAATTGTTTTCATTCTTCTACAGCCTTGCATTTTATTACAACTTTCAATTTCATAACGGCTCTTCGAAGCAGCAGTTACACACTAATAGGCAATTTCCTAAATAGCTCCATTAATATTTAATGGTTATGGTAATTCTAATAATGGTTTTCGGTTTGGAACTACTTGCCAATAGGGATTTTATGGTTTCCAGGGGCAGGATTCACAATGGGGTTAGGTCTGATTAAAAAGGGACGAGAAAAGTAAAATACAACTTACATAACAAACCAAATTCAAGATTTTTTTTTAGATTAATTTATTGATATTTACAGCTGTAATAATATTACAAGTAAATCTACTAATATGAACAAATGACATGGGAAAAAAAACAATTGGGGAGAAAGTTCCCATCGGTAGGATTCCAATAAAGTTCTATAGTAGAAGGTCTCGAGGCAATCTTCTTTTCAGACGCCTCGGAGGGTTATCAGGAATAGTATGGGAAGCAAGTTGAGAGACTAGCGGATTCAAGTGTGTATGGAGCTTGTCATGGAAGGATAGGTATCTAGTTTGGGCCAAATCAGTAACATATGGGATATTAAGATCATGATGGATGAGTTTGTTTGTGACATAGTAAGGAGCATTGAGGATTTTACGAAGGATTTTGGATTGTAAGGATTGGATACGAGATGAATTGGATGGTTTAGTAAAGCCCCAAAATTCAACTCCGTATGTCCAAATAGTCCTGATAACTGTCATGTAAATGAGTCTTTTGTAATTAATTGGGAGCTTAGAACGTTTGTCCAGCAAATGTTGAGTAGGCGAAAACATCGAGCAGTTTCTTGACTTTTCAGTCTTGTATGAGGACAAACCAAATTAAATTTAATTTAAAAAAATAAAAACCGAAAATAAATTAATAATATTCTTTAGTTAAAAATAAATAAATTAAGTGTCATAGGAATGGATGAAATAAATAATTTGTAAATAGTAGTAATTACTTTTAAAAAAAACCTGTACCACTACAATCAGTGAACGGGTCTGGGGTTCAGTACATGGTAGAGACTGTACTGTTTTTTGGACAACAGTTCTGCAAGGAGGTGACTTGTCCATCTCCGGCTAAAAAACAGACTAAATAAAAATCATGGCCTGCAGTGAGATTTGAACCAAACTTTCCGGCATGGCAACTCAGTGCTCTACCACTGACCCACTTCGCTCCCTAGTAATTACAAAAAACTAGTTAAATATATTCTTCCGATGGACTAGAACAACCAAATTCATTGATAACAAGCAAATTATTTTCCCCATCGTACTTGTCAACAAAATGAGATCGTTGTTTGTTAGCGTTTACCAAAGTGAAGTTGTTTATTATAGTTAATTTATTTTTATTTTTCCATAAAGACGTTTTATTTTATCAGCAAGAGTGTATGATAGTATATTCATGAAAATGGCAACATCAATGTTTACTCTCAATTGTTTAGTTTTTTAATTATTTAGTGTCACTTAATGCTGCTATGGCAAATCGGACAATGCTGCAATGGGAGCTCTGAATTTTGCTTATCCAGGTATTATTAGGATAGAGATAAACGAGTAAAAAACATAGCACTCGCTAGGGACCACTATTTTACGTTCTTACCGAAGGACGGCATAACTATGGATTTATTATCCCTTTTAAAAATTCCTGAGGCTAACTACTGGCCTTGGCACAGTAGATTGTTTACTAAACACTACACTACAGATTATCACAAAAGATCGGTTAATGGTGCTTTTTAGAAGTGAAATTTTTTATTTTGGTCATTTATTTTTACCTTTTTCATTAAGACTTTTATGAACGGATAGCGGTTTCACTGTTTTTTATCATTTTAGAGAAGAATTGGTCGACTGTATCTTCTAATTTAAGGAAGAAATAGTTGGGGGTGCAGTCAATCAAAGCACCTAAATAAGCGTAACTTATTTATTATGTGCCGACGTTTCGGCCTACAATGTAAGCCATCTTCAGGGCTAAGAGAGAGAAACAAACAGAAAAATATAAAAACGTAGCAGTAACAAGAATATATAAAGTGGTACAAGAGTGGAAATTAAAATAGTGACTAGATATGATGGAATAGTGAATAGATATATGATAAATAAGAATGAATATAAGACTGGTTACAGAATATAATAAACTTAAAATAGTGATAGATAAAAATAAAATTGTAGATGATGAACAGAAATTCTATTAGTGACAGATATAATAATAAAAGAATACGAATATAAAATAGAAAAAATACATGTCAAGAAAGGATAAAATGTAAACAATAATATAAAGGGAAAGAAAAATGAGGAGGTAAACGGAAAGATACAAAATGAGAAGATTAAAATATAGAAAAAGGGGGGTTGAGTATGAAGGATTTAGAAAAAATAGTTTAATTATAGATATGGATATGATACCAGACATCTAGAGGTTACATAGGTAAAGTGTAATAATACAAGCATATATAGAAAAAAAAGATTAATAATATTAATTATTAATTAAGTTTATTACTATTATTAATTAAATTTTTTATTATTAATTGTTAGCTAAAATATCGATTTAAACACTTGGTTTTTCATCTAAAACTACACCTTATTAAAATCATATACAGTAAAGCATACAAGAAGTACGTGGCTTATAAAGTTTTGTAACATTAAATTTAATTAAAAAGAATGTAAAATGGTGAGGGGGGCAGTCAATAAATAACACAAAATACAATAAGAATTACTTTATTTGTGCATACGTTTCAATCTAATTCTTGTTCAGTGTTGCAACTCTTCATCCTTCGACCATCTTATTTTGTGCAATTAATAGACTGCATCCTCTGGCCATTATACACTTAGAACCATTAAATAAACCATTTCCTTTTGAATTAAATTTGAATTAACACCAAAACCTATCAGATTTATAATTTTTTTTAAAATGTAACAGTTTATAATCACGGAGATACATTAATCTACATGAAGATAGACAGGCTACAAAGAAGGGAGATTGGAGCGGCCGTAGTAGGTACAATGCACAGATGGGGCTAAATTACTTTCAAAATAATCAATGCGGTTAGGCCTCGAGTCCATTGTCTAAGCCTCAAGTAACGGGGCACCTTAGGGGGTAACGCTACAGCACAAGGACCACCTAGGAGGTTTAACACTAAAAGGTGTTGGGTTGTAAAGCAAGTATTTAGCAAACACGCCGCAGCAGATTCTTAGAGAAAAAACTGTCAACAGCCATGGATAGCTCCGACCCTTCTGGCGCACCCATCCTCCACAGAGTGGGTAGCTAAAATAGGGGGGAAACCTGACGATTGAGAGTAATCTAGGATAAAGCAACCCTCTGTACAACCGTCCTTTAAGATTCTAATAGTACAGTCTCTACCATGTACTAAACCCAGGGCCCTTTATGGGTAGTCGTGGTACAAGTTGCAGACCTTTTAGTTATAACTCTTCCACTGCTTTCTTCATACCCTATTCTTTCTAAATTATTGCTTAATCATCCCCCCCCTCCTACTTCTATACTTGTCACCACTAAGCTATGTCGTTCTCTGCATATTTTTTTTATTCATATTTCCAAGTTTTGGTGTATCTATTGTTACGGTCACAGAGAGAAGGACGGAAAGAAGGGATTAGCGTTTTAAGCCGTCGGCGGGAGTAGTTTGGAATAGAATAGATTTGATTAGAACCTTCTCGAACGCCTTCTTCTGCCGGAAGAGATCAAGAAGGTTCTCGACAATCCCAGAATAATCTCCCCCTACTTCCGTGTTCTAGAATGTTCGGCCTTGCCTATTTAAATACCCCCTCGCCTCGAGTGAGTCAGTCAGAGATTAGACCATGCACTGTGATGAGCTGTAATAAGTGAGTGTCAGTGAGATAAACTATTCAGTGTTGAACCGGCCAGTGTAATAAGTGTATCTGGAACTGTGACAGTCTCGCGAGTGTAATAAACCGTTCCTGTGTATTAATGTGTGTCAGTTTGTTATATTTGGAGAATCTTACGGACTTTAATTAGTGAACTGTAAGTGTTAATTGGTAGTAGTTAATTAGTAGTTTAATTTTATGGTATTTATAAAAGCTTATGTAAATAGTTAAGCTATTTAGTATTAGTAATATCTTATATTATCGTAATAATTATTATTAATATTATAAATATTAGGAGTTAGGCCTAGATAATAAATATTTAAAATATTGTTATTGTAAATTTATATCAGTTTAATAATTTAATTTTTAATAATTTAATTGTATTATTTTTGTCACATTGTTAATAAATATTAGCATCTTTAAATAATGAATAGTATCTTTAATTCATTTTAATACCCAGTAAACCCGTAACACTATTATTGTGATTCTTTTGACAATTAGATCGTTTTATGTTTTAACTTATGTTCTATTGTTTTACTTTATTTTTTGAATTATAATTGTTTTTGTACTTTTGACATTTTTTTTTGTACAATGATTATTTCATTATATATTATTTTTTTTCCAATTATTTCAGTTTTTTATATTTTTTATATCTTGTTTATTCAACCCTGGAGAAAACCTGCAACGCGGATCGAAACGTCGGTTTCTAATAAGTTCCACTATTTAAGGTAATATTTTTTTACCATCATCCTGACCATTTTCCCCCATTTTTAATTTAGATTTAGTAGTTAAGAATAAGACAATTCATAACTATTTACTAAAACAGCTTACACAGATACTCTTTAAAACTGAATTCTCAGTCAAATACCTTAATCCATAAAGCATATTATAAATAAACAAAACACTGTTTCATACAACTCAACAGAAAAAATGGGCACAACTCTCATGCCGCAGAGCACATGTAGAGTGAATTAAAGGTTGTTATGGTGTCTGCTTACATAAGCAATGTAAATTAACACACTCATGTATGCATATCCTTGATACTGTTCACGCCTGAAATCGTTTTTAGTTCACCATTACGGTATGTTGATGTTGACATATATGTGTAAATCTGCAGCACCTAATGAATAAGTTAAGTCGAATTTAGTCCAGAATGTGTGTTAATTTTATCGAGGGCATTGGAATGAAGAGTCATTATCGTAGAATTTAGAGTTATAAAATAAACAATAATTCAAAACAATATGACTTAGCCACTTATGAAATACGAGAATGACATAATGAGGAAAAGTTAACAAGCTGAAAATCCTATTTTGTTCCAGACAACATATGTTGTAATCAAAGAGTTCAGATTTATAAGCATCTTTTTTTAATTTTAATTTTTAAATTCATAATAATACAATTAAATACAAAAATATAAATATCAAATTTATATTACATCCCCCTCAAGGTAGTACCCTTTGCCCAATCCTTTATACAGCTGACATCCCAACTCATCCTAATACTATCCTTACCACGTATGCTGATGATACATGTGTATTATCAGTCAACACCAATCCAGTTATTGCATCCCAAAGCCTCCAATCCCATATCACTGATCTTGAAGAATGGTGTCAAAACTGGGGAATTAAAATAAATTCTCAAAAATCGCATCAAATCACTTTTACCTTACGTCGTAAACCAATGACTTCCTGCCCTTCAGTATCCTTTAATAATATCCCTCTGGTGCCTGTAGAACAGATCTGATACTTAGGGTTGCTCCTTGACAAATGATTAACCTGGAATCCTCATACAAGACTGAAAAGACAAGAAACCGCTCGACGTTTCAGGCTACTTCAACACTTACTAGACAAACGCTCTAAGCTCCCAATTAACTACAAAAGACTCATCTACATGACCATCATACGACCTATTTGGACTTACGGAGTAGAGCTTTGGGGCTCCACTAAGCCATCGAATTCCTCTCGTATCCAATCCTTACAGTTCAAAATCCTTCGTAAAATCCCCAATTCTCCTTATTTTGTTAAGAACAAAGTCATCCATAACGACCTTAATGTCCCTTTTGTTGCTGATTTGGCCCGAACCCGGTATCTATCCTTTCATAGCAAACTTCATTCCCACTCAAACTCTCTAATTTCAAACCTAGCTTCCTCTTCAATTCCCTGATTATCCTCCGAGGCGTCTGAAAGAAGATGGCCACGTGACCTCCTTAATTGAACTTTGATTTGAGTACTACCAGTGGGTAGTTTCTCTACTTGTCATTATGTATCACTTAGCCTATTTACTTGTTGTATTATTGTAATACAGTTGTAGATATCAATATATAAAGTAAAAAAAAAATATTACATCCCATGTCACATGTCATTCAACGAGATTACTATTCATTACTTTCTACATATTTCTTCTGTATTTATTCTTTGGCATCATATTTTGTATCATTTTACTTATGTAACCTCTAGGAGTCTATTATCATACATTTTATTTTTTATCTGTAATTAAACTATGTTTTACATAACTTTATATCTCACCTTTTTATATTTTAATCTTTTACCTTTTTCATTTTGTATCTTTCCGTTTACCTTCTAATTTTTTTTCTCTTTGTATTATGTTTACATTATCACCCTTCTGTACATTTATTCTGTATTTTTATATTCTTTATCCTTAATTATATATCTGTCACTATTTTTACCTTTCTTCACTCTATATGTTATTATATTCTTGGTACTGTAATGTGTATTATAGTTTTTCGTTTTTCTCTCATAGCCCTGAAGATGACCTAAAAAAGTAGGTCGAAAGGTCGGCACTAATACAAAATAAGTCTTAACTTATTTAGTATTTTTTTACTGTACCCCCCAACTACTTCCATTCTCCATTATATCATCCAGTCAACTATTTTCCTCTCAACATAAATAGTATTGGATTGTCCGGAAAATAATTGCAGGATTTCATGTTTACAGAACTCGTAAAACAAAATTATGCGAAAATCACGTTTTGGTGTCATGGTAAAGGCAGAATTATTCTGAAGTAGCAATATGTTACAGAGGTAAAAACACATTTCGGAAGAGGATTAATAACTTTTTTTGTTTATAAAAGTCAAAAGTTCAAAAAACTTTAAGGTTTTAAACAATACTACTTTAAGGTTTTTTAAAAAAAATAAAACATAAAATCTTGAATTATTTTCCTGACAAGCCAATACATGGAAATACACATTTGTATCCTAACTATTTTTTATTCAAAGTATTAAATATATAAGAATCATTTGCAGCGAATATTTAAAGGAGTAGGTACAGCGCAATATATTTTTTTTTTACAATTAAGGAAAAAGTTGTATTTAGGACTTCAGGTTAAAATCGCACGTCAGCTATAATCGATCGAAACCTGCATAGTTGACTAATACAGAACAGGAATGATCTAGATGGCCTGGTTTTAGGTCAGATCGATATAAATCATTTTTCACAATGAAAGGGGCCAAAAGTAATAGATTGAATTGAAACGTTTAACATCTATCGAATAAATGAGGTTGGCTTCAGTATATATCTCAGAATTCCATCGTTAGTTTATTAATTAAGCATCACTCAATGCTGCTATGGCTAATCGAACGGTGCAGCAGTAGGAGTCCTAAATGTTGCCAATCCAGGAATAATTAGAGTTGGGATCTTTAACGAGTAATTGACATCTTACAGGCTCGGGACTCCAATTTTACGTACATTCCGAAGGACGGCATAAATAAGGATTTCTTAATCCCTTTGGGAAATCTTAAGGATATCTGCTGAGCTGCGAACCCGCGATGTTGGTGATAGGAGATTGCAATGCTAACCACTAGACCATAGGCGACCCCTGAATTCCGTCGTGCTAGCTCAAGGTCTTTTCATAAATAGAGTCATTCCTATTGTTGAAGACTGCATGACCTGATTTGCTGACGTCTTTATTGTCTTGTTTATTATTAATGAAATGCTAATACACGATTAACAAGACAGCCATAATGAATTTTCACACTCCAAAAACATCAGTCAACAACCTTGTACCAACAGACCAGGAAGATAAAATAAAATTTTATACACAGGGTGTCCCATTTCAAGCGGATCAAACGTTTTTAACTAAAAAAAAAAAAATCAGAAAAACGATTTAGGTAAAAGTTGTAGTTATTCAGGCCTAGTTTGAAGAAATAAAAAAAATTTTTTTGGTTTTTCACTTACAGTGGTCTATATCGACGTTCTAAAAATGGAAAAAATATATGTAGCATTTTTTTCTATCTTTCATAGGTCAAGTAGAAGAAGTATCTGAAGCTCACTACTTCAGTATGCTGTCTTCACAGAAGGTTTTTAAATCTCCAGACATTGTCTGAAAGATTCAAAATACCTTGATTAGTAAGTTATTTCGACTAAAAACTCTTAAATAAAATAACTTAATGCTACATTACTTTTCCTCGTAAAGGAGGTATACTAAAGTAGTCGACTTTGAGTGCTTTTTCTACTAATACTATATTTGTATATATTAAACGATATTTTGTGGAATAGCCAAAAATCCACTGGTGTCTTGATTATGTTGTTTTTCTTTTCATTGCAATCTTACTTTCATTTTTTCATATAGTTTTTGTCTTATGTTTTGATGTTGTTTACAATTATTTATTTTTTCCTGTTGTGCTTTTTGTAGTTTGGTGAGCGTATGTTGAATTTTCATATTCTCCAGTATCTATCAGCGGTTTTTATCTAACCTTACCCAGATGGGGTCGAGTAGCCTTCCTTATGATTCATTAGTTGCTTTTGAGCCTTGGAGGTGGTGGGATGCTTCTTGGGTGCATTATTCATGTTTTGTTTTGTTCTTTTGTTTTTTTGTTCTTTTTTCTCTATCTACCCTGAGGATGCCTGAATGGGCGAAATATTGGACAGATAATATCTATTTCTGTTTTAGTTTGGAGACTTAGGGCTTTTCGTTGGAATTCTTCCACGGTCTTAACATATATATATATATATATATATATATATATATATATATATATATATATATATATATATATATATATATATATAAAATAATGTATAATCAAATTATATTTGTCCTATAGATACTAAAGTTCCTTGGACGCACAATGTTTTTTTGTTTTAGTCCTTATTTACTTGTTGAAGAACAGACGTCCTAAAGAGAATCTCACTCAGCTTCGCAAACCACCAACTTGCAGCAAACCATGGTTTTCACTATCCAGCAGGCTGTTAATTGTTCCATGACCAGTTCCTATGGTTCCAATTCATCAGTGTCCTTCTCCACAAACAAAGAATCGGATTGATAGTATTAGTAGAATATTTAATAACTACAGTCGAACCTGAATAAGTGGAATATCTTGGTGAAAGGATTTCAATTCCACTTAAAGAGCTATTCCAAATAAACAAGGTTTTACTTATCCAGGCCATTAAGGTTGTATGTACCACTAAATCTGGGACAAATCACCTTCCTGCACAACAGTTGTCTCTGAATGTTGTCTGAACTCAAGACCCTTTATGGGATTTTCATAATGAAATAATAATAATTTAAACAAATAATGATACTCTAACGAGTATTAACAGTTCAACTGACCCTAGCTAACATAGATACAGGAACTGTTCAGCCGCTAGCCTAGACCGGGTGGAGCGGAGCAGTGAGGCGGCACTTCCGAAGCCTCTAGCCGCGGCTAATGACCCGGCAAAACACTGCCGCGCCTACATCGTCATTATAGACCTCTATCGATATATCGAAATGTCGATTCATCGCGGCCCTGCTCTTTAGCGAAGGGGGGGGGGAGGCAATGCGGTCTTGTTCGAGAAGGCACCTGGAGCTTAAATAACATTTTTTTTATTACCTGTGCTACTAAAACCCATGGAGGTTCATTGGTTTAGTACATAACAGAGACTGTACAGGTTAAAAGCTAACTGTTTTCTATGGAGGTGGTTTCTCATGCTTAACTGCCCGATTTTGTACCCCAATTAATAAACTTGATACTTTATACAGGCTGGGTGTGCCCAAGGAGTGTCTCTAGATACCACAGGGTCCGCGCATGGCATTTAGTATACACACTGAGCTACTACACTCTAGGACGATGCTACGAGAGTCTTAAATTTTGCCTATCCTGGTATAATTAGGATAGCGATCCAAAGGCATTGGAGAAACCAAGGAATGCAATTCAAGAACAGTTTATTTTTTTTAAAAAAAACTTTTGTCTGTTACCCTGCCTTAACAAGACATTTACAAAGTGCAGGTTGACATCGTATAATAGGTCAACTCATGATTTGAGGTGAGCATGAGTACTGAAGGCGAGAATGTCAACCTTGATGCCAAATGAAGACCATGAATGTGCATCTTCAATCAACAATCATATTTCCAATATTGATAATTAAAATCGGATAATATTCTTTCAAGAGTCAGAGCATCTGGAAGTTGTACAGTAGTGGTTCTAGGTTGAATCATATTTCTTTTCGTAATCTACAGAGCCATATTCTAAGATTGATTAAAAGGAGAGTAAAGAACTAGAGAACTTTAATTTCTAAAATTAAAAACTGCCTCTAAAATAAATATTTTAAAAGAACATTATAAGAAATACAGGCGAATTATTACAGGAGAGCGAAGTGGCTCAGTGGTAGAGCACTGAGTTGCCATGGCGAAATGCTGGTTCGAATCCCGCTTTAGGCATATTTTTATTTAGTCTTTTGGCAGCCGGAGATGGATCATATGGGATCTAGGACCCTCCTGGGGTTCACCCAGTCTGTATAAAGTGGGTACCCAAAATAAGGGGGGAGATCAGGCGGTTGAGCGTGATCTAGGAAAACCACTCTATAAAGCCGTTGTCCATGAAGCAGTACAGTCTCTACCATTTGGGGGTCTACTGAATCCCAGACCCGTTCACGGGTTGTAGTGGTACAGGTTTTTATAGGTAAATAAAGTAGTTATACATTTATAATCAATTAATCATCATATCAAATAATGATTATTGCCAAAGGAAATCTTCCACTACTGAGTAACTCGTTGCTTAGAAATTCCTCTTGGTGATTTCAACAGTGGGCGCAAAGGGAACACAAAAGGAAGAACTAGTTTATTGTTAAGCCGACGTTTCGTCCCACGTTGCTGGTCTTCTTCAGGGCTAGTTGATGGGCGTGGATTGGCACTGGACTAATTTGATTCAACAAAATACTGATGATTAATAAAATCAGTTCAAATTCATTATTTTTATATTATCACATCAATTAATTACGAATTCTATAAGTATCTGATAGTAGAATTTTTAACATAGTTAAATGTTAAAACGCCTCACAAAACTTACAACAAAATCTACAAAAGTTGAATGAGTGGTGCCAAATATGGAAATTAGACTGAACCATGAAAAGTCACAACACATCACTTTAACTCTTAGACGTGAAACATGCCCTCCGATTTACCTTAATAACTCACCCATCCCACAGATAGACGAAGTACAGTACCTGGGACTGACATTTGATAGTAGAATGACATGGGGACCTCACATTAAAAAAAAAACCCCAATCACTAAATCTCAAACTGAACTTAATGTATTCTCTATTCAGGAAAAACTCCAAATTAGAACCAAGACAAAAATTAAACACGTACACTTACTTACTAAAACCAGTGTGGACATATGCTCTACAAATTTATGGCATCGCTAAACAGATTCACAGAAAACGACTACAAACTTTCCAATCCAAAGTACTCAGACTTGTCACAAAAGCACCCTGATATGTCAATAACAAAACTCTACATACTGACTTAAAAATACCAACTGTTGACGAACACATACGAACATACTATACTAAAAACGCTTTCAAGAAAAACTACACAGACGCCCAAACCCAATGTTATAAGAAATGGACACGACTCTCATGCCTGAGAACACTAGGAGGACACTAAAAAGAACGTGGATGAGGGATCTATTACAGTAGGAAATTAAAGCATGGCAATGGAGAGGTAGTTGTTGGTTGGCTACTGTTCTTCGTCATGCCTCTTATGGCATTGTACTTTACCTTAATATCAGCCAATCTGCTGATTGTCGTTGTTTTATTTGATAAGTGTGGATGCGAATATAAAGAGAAAAAAAAAATGTTAAAATAGAATTTTAGAACTCGCTAGTTAATTTTTACAAAAAAAAGTTATAACAATAAAAACAATATCATTCATTATTGTAAAATAACATTTGATAATAATACATTGGCTTCAATGACTCACTCCAAGATATCGGCTACACATGATACATGTTTACAAACCTCTTTAACGATTAACCACTTCAGATAAACATTACTGTAAACATGTATTGCTACATGATAACATTTACATTATTCATTAGTAAATTAGAAAAGTCATCGAAACTATCTTGATTCGAATTATTTATTTTATTTTAATAAGTAGATCGATTCCAGCAATTTGTTGATTCATAATTCACATGCTTTAGGATTCAAATTTGAGGAATCACAAAGAGAAAATGTGAACTGTAATTTTTGTAGTAATGTTTGTTCCTTCCTACATTAGCGAAGGAGCAAACATAGCTCAGTATGTAGAGTACAGCGTTGCTACCCGAAGGTTACGGGTTCATATCCGGCTGGTAATCCTTAATTCCAAGCGTACTGAGATATTTTAAGGTCTTAGTTTACCTAAAAAATTTCATAAAAATCTATTTTAAAAGAAGCGTAGTTTTAAATATTGGTACTAGTATGTTTAAGGGCCTGCTGACATCAGCGCGCTCAGGTGTCACTTACCTCAACTATTTGGACCTTGTCAGGTTATGCCTGAATTTTAAATAGGCATTGCCTTTCATTATGATACAACAGATTATAGGAAATGAAATAAATGAGGAACATGTAGACAAAATTAAACTATAAATAATAAAACATTTATTACAAGGAGTATTCATTAAATAACAATTTTTAACTAAAATATGATAATTTTTTTCATTTTTAAATGTTTTTATTTTAAAGAGAAAAGATTTGCCCAATTATTAATGATTATTTAAACAAACATTTAAAAATGAAAAAAATTATCATATTTTAGTTTAAAATTGTTATTTAATGAATAAAATATAAATATCTAAAATATTACGTTCTGATAAACAATGAAAAATTTATTACAAACAATGCTCATTAAAAAGAGCAATATCTTCAAAAATTGCATCAATTGCATCAAAAATCATCTCCATCTAATTTTATTCCCCACTTGCAGTTTCATATAATGTCCATTAACACAACGCATTTTCTGGGGAATGACATTCCGCTCCTGAAGAAACCTAACAGCTGTTTCTTCATCGTACACCTTGCGAAAAATCTTCTTCAAATTCCAACTCATATTTAAAGGGAAATAATCAAAAACAGATTCACGTTGAACTTGACAATAACAAAACAAAGAAAGGTTACTATAACAGTAGGAGATGGTTAAGAAAAGTGACACCAGAGCGCGCTGATGCCAGCAGGCCCTTAAATATACTAGTACCTAAATATTTATTTCGACCCCAAAGGGAGCGGGACAGTTCATATCAATGAGTTGCTATGCTCAGGTTTCCGGGTCCGAATCCGGCTATGATAGATAATTTATTTAATCTGTTAATAGGCACGAATGGACACTTCCTCTGCAAAACTTCCTGTGGCACACCCAGCCTCTATAAAGTGAATATTCTTAATGAGAGAAAAACCTCTCGGTTGAGCGTGGTCTCGGACGAATAACCTCTCTGCACAACATTTGTCCTAGGAACAGTACAGTCTCTTTCATGTAATGAAACCAAGACCCTCCATGGGTTGTAGTGGCACATTTTTGTTTTCATATTTACACTTACGTGTTGAATAAAAAGGACTACAAAAATAGTACATTGGAGGCAAGAATTCCACATTCCTTTGATCATTCCAAAAACATTCTATATTAGTTTGACTGCAATTGATGATAACTCTTGTTTGTAGGTATGTATACTAACATATATACATATATACATATATATATATATATATATATATATATATATATATATATATATATATATATATATATTACATAGTATTTTATACAATACAACCTACCCTTTTTGGTAAAACTATGTGAAGCTCTGAAAGAGTAAAGTGTCGTTGTTATGAGATATAATAAAAAAAAATGTTTAGCAACGTTTATTTAAAAATGAATCATAAACAATTTAAAAAAAGAAATGACCGCGCATTTAAATGCTAACTTCAGGGAATAAACATATTGTTACGGTCGCAGAGAGGAAGACGGAAGCAGGGGATTAGCGGCTTAAGTCCGTCAGCGGGAGACGTTAAAATAGGATTAGGACCTTCTCAGCATAGTAGATCCGCCTCTGCTTTGTCGGAAAGAGATTAAGAAGATTCTAGAACACGGAAGAGTGGAGACTGTTCTAGAATGTTCGGCCTTGCCTATTTAAATACCTCCCTCGCCTCGAGAGAGTCAGTCTTAGTCTGAGAGTAGACCAGGAGGCACTGTGATGATCTCGTAATAATTTCGTGTCAGTGTAATAAGTGAGTGTCAGTGTTGTTAAATTAAAACTAGTCAGTGTTGAACCGGCCAGTGTAATAAGTGTATCAGTGAACTGTGGCTGTCTCGCGGGTGTAATAAACTGTTTCTGTTTGTTACTGTGTGTCAGTTTGTCATACTTGGAGAATCTTACGGTCGGTAGACTAGTGAACTGTAAGTGTTAATTATTAGTTATAAATTGTAGTGTAATTTTATAATATTCATAGAAACTATTGTAACTAGTTAAGCTATCCAGAATTAGTAAAATCTTATACTATTGTAATAATTAAATAGGAGTTAGGCCTAGATAATAAATATTTAGAATATTGTTATTATAAATTTATATTAGTTTAATAATTTAATTGTTAATAGTTTAATTGTATCCTTTTTTATCATTTTGTTAATAAATATTAGTATCTTTAATTAAGGAATTGTTTAATTCATTTTAATACCGAGTAGCCCGTAACAATATTATTTACTTATATCATGTCGGATCTAAACTAAATTTTCAACAAGGTTTTGATATCAATAAATACCGTAGCCAAAACCACTGCAATTCGAAGCTAACAGCCCCACATAATTGTTCTATCAAATTACCCACTTCCGCAATAGAGACACCACAGGCCCCAGCCTCGGAAGGCCATGGCGCCACCAGTCCTCGGGATCTGATACAAGGTCATCGGTGGAATGAGCTAACGGTTGAGAAAAAATAAAGAATAGGATTTTATATACTCGGGCGAGAGGGACTGCTGAGAAGATGGACAGACCTAAATAGAGGCTGGGGATGAGATACGGCCAAGCGCTGGAGCACAGGGTCCTCCTAAATAGTGAACGATAAGATAGCAGACGTAGCATTCCAGCATATTGGAGCTAATTATAAAAGTAGTAACTGTCAATATATTTATTAAATTGCAAAGTGCAAAGAATATTTCTACATAATCGTAATGCAGAATAATATGGATACGCTGTTGATGAAAAGGAGAGGGTAATTCAGAGTGTGGAGTGCTCACTTGGTATGCTGATGGTGTAAATCCAGCTATGGCAGATACATTTTTTAATCCACTAAAACTAACGAATCAAACCTGGGAAATATCCAGACACAGCTCCTTTATAGTGGGTATCCTTAATTAGGGGAAAAACCTGGAGAGTGAGCGTAGTAACGGGCAAGTCACAGTCTCAGTACAGTCTCTAATATGTACTGAACTCAAGATTCTTCATGAGTTGTAGTGATACAGGTTGTATTTTTTTTATTTATTCAGAAAACAAGATTCTAAAGAATAATAAATCCATCCTCCACACTTGATATAAAAACGTTTTAATTTTATTAAAATACTAGTTTTTTTCTCGCGGTTTCGCTCGCGTGGAATTTGGTCTACCACATGAAGTTTCGTGACAGATCATTTTAATAAATAATTTTTTTTTTTTTAACTATAAGTTACTCGTACATCCAAAATTTCAGATGTCTAACTTCAAAACTGACGGTTTCCATACAATCTCTGAATCCCTATTATATTAAAGGGGAAACCCTTGAGAGGTGGAATTATCCAAATTTCATTCTTGAATTATACAAAGAGCCCATCTGCAAATTTCAATATGCTATTTTCCTGATTTGCCTTTAATTATGTACTATAATGGATTCTCCACAGAACACAAAAAAAATTTTGGCACGTGCCCCTGTGCCCCCCCCTAAATCTTTCGCATATATAATATTAGTAGGAAAAGCAGATTAGATTTGCCTTTAATTATGTACTATAATGGATTCTCCATAGTACCTAGAAAATTGTCTGGGGCATATTTGGAGAGGGGCACGTACCCCCGTACCCCTCCCCCTAAATACGCCCTTGAGGTAGCCTATGTGATATTCTGATGTATAATCTATATTACTGGATATCAAAACAATAGTCTCACTCATGTCCTTTCTGTTATTTTAACTACTATTATCATGTGATTTACTTTAATTATGTCCTATAATGGATTCTTCACAGTACCTAAAAAATTGTCGGGGGGGCACGTGTCCACGTGCGCCCCCCTAAATCCGCTCTTGCTGTAGGCTATGTGATATTCTGATGTATAACCTATATTACTGTAAAGTTTCATCCAAATCCGTTAAGTAATTTTTTGCGTGAAAGAGAGACAAACATACAAACTTTCGCATTTATAATATTAGTATTATTAGTACGATATCAAAACAATAGTTTCACTCATGTTCTTTTTGTTATTTTAACAACTATTATCATGTGATTTGCCTTTAATTATGTACTATAATGGATTCTCAACAGTACCTAAAAAACTGTCGGGGGGGCCCTTGCCACCATGCCTCTTTCCCCATAAATCCACCCACCGCGACCAAACTCCCTTACTACCACCTGAAGACCATGGGGTATTTACCACCCCAAAGGGTAGTTGATTGGGGTTGGTGGTTATAGAAAAAACTGTGCCTTCACGTACGAACAAAGCATTTTATAATATATATTAGATATACCATCAGTGAAAATATTATCTGTCAGAAGTTACTTTTCGTATAAATTATAAACGGTTCAGCATCACTTACAGACGTGATAAATGAAGCAGAGATGAAGTACCACTATGAAAAGGACTTAGAAGATTTTTCGGATTGTAAAGGCATTACTTCAAAAGCTGACCAATTTCGAGTAGGAGGCAATGAGATCACTCACAGATGGTTATTTCAATGGCTGATTCATTGCTACCGCGCTCCAGAGCGTCTGAGAGCGAAATCAAGGTCAGCACTGACCAATGATATTAGTGAGAGATTTAATATCAATAGTGTTTGACTATCATAAACATTGTTTCATGCTGTAATTAAAATTTTTATTGTTGTTAGTTCATTTAACGTCACTTTATGCTGCTATGGCTAATCGGACGATGCTACAGTGGGAGCTCTAAATTTTGCCTATCCAGGTTTAATTAGGATAGCGCTTTTTAACAAGTACCTGACATCGTTCAGGCTCGGAAGCCCCGTTTAACGTCCCTTCCGAAGGACGGCATAACCAAGGATTTTTTACTCCTATTAAAAACTCCTAGGGCCACCTGCCGGGCTACGAACCCGCGTTCTTGGGCTTAGTAGTTTGTTACGCTAACCACTAGACTTCAGGTCGTCCCAAGTAAAACTGTTCAACAAACAATTAATACATTATTCTATATATTTATTTGTTTCTATTGAAAATTAAATATCTAGATATTAGAATAAGTGAGTTACTTCTTATATGATAAAGTTGTTCCGTTTTTTTTTTTATTTTCGAATCACCCATTTTGGGTTGCGTTGAATCAATTTCTTTCACCTAGAAGTTCAAAATATGCACCTCAATATTTTTAAATATCGATCCATAACCATTAATTATTAAACTTTCAATAATAAAATATATTTAACTTTTCCATAGTAATCAGATATATGAGCCGTTTATTTTGAAAGTGGCCTAACTCCGTTTTTCAATTTTTTGCCAGTTACCATGGTTACATGTACAACTTCACATTATATATCAGTGAAGCATTTCAGGTTGCTGATATTCCGAGCAAATACGATAAGTTTTTGACACATAAGTTTTCAGAATTAGTTCAATAACTGAACCGGGTAGTTTGAAAGTGGCCTAACTCCATTTATTTTATACTTATATCAAGATATTTACTATTGATAATGTCTGAACGCAGTGGTGAAGGGTCGGAAAGGTAATAATTTTATTGTAAATGAAATGAGACAAAAAGATTTTGTATCAACAAAATTATTAGAAGACGCAATTTTTAAAAGGGTAAAGAATTCTGATGGGGAATCAGTAAACTGGTTACAAATATGCGTTTTGTTAGAAATGAACCGTATAAAATTTTCTATAAGACATCAATGAATGAGAATGAAAATTTGAAAGTCCTGAATTTATTACCACGTCGGGGTAGACCAAGAAAATTCGAAAACATTGTATTGACACCGCTCTATAAAAAAATCAGACAAATTACAACAGCAAAATTCAAGGACATGATTGATCTTTTGTGAGATATACCACCGGAACATCATGATTTCTTCAAATCCCTTTCACACGAGCAAAATGTAGATGAATAGTAAATTGTTTTGTAATAAATTTATGTTTGTAATTTTATATGTTCTTTAATTAAAAATGTTTTGAATCGCATAAATTGTGTTTCCGAAGTGTTTTAATAATATGTAAAATAAATTGAGGATTGTTTTTTCAATTTTCAATCTTAAATTATGTTGAATGAACTTGGGTACCTTCAAATTTTATAATGAATCTGGTTGTTAATTTTGAAAGTGGTCTAACTCCATTTATTTTATACTTATATCAAGATATTTACTATTGATAATGTCTGAAAGCAGTGGTGAAGGGTCGGAAAGGTAATAATTTTATTGTACATGAAATGAGACAAAAAGATTTCGTATCAACAAAATTATTAGAAGAAGCAATTTTTAAAAGGGTAAAGAATTCTGATGGAGAATCAGTAAACTGGTTACAAATATGCGTTTTGTTAGAAATGAACCGTATAAAATTTTCTATAAGACATCAATGAATGAGAATGAAAATTTGAAAGTCCTGAATTTATTGCCACGTCGGGGTAGACCAAGAAAATTCGAAAACATTGTATTGACACCACTCTATAAAAATATCAGACAAATAACAACAGCAAAATTCAAGGACATGATTGACCTTTTGTGAGATATACCACCGGAACATCATGATTTCTTCAAATCCCTTTCACACGAGCAAAATGTAGATGAATAGTAAATTGTTTTGTAATAAATTTGTTTGTAATTTTATATGTTCTTTAATTTATCATTTTTTAAATGATTAAAAAATGTTTTGAATCGCATAAATTGTGTTTCCGAAGTGTTTTAAAGATATGTAAAATAAATTGAATATTGTTTTTTTCAACTCATACATTGTTTTTTTCAATTTGAAATTATAATGAATTTGGTTGTTAATTTTGAAAGTGGCCTAACTCCATTCTTGATAAGAATACGCACATTATTCACTTAATAACTGTTACAATTTTAATAACAACCATAAATTTAACAGCCTTAGATACACTTAAACAGTATGACTCATTAGTATCCTATATGTATATTTTTAAATTCATTGAAACGCAAACCCTTAAATATCTCCATTTGAAGATAAATGGAGGTAGGCCACTTTCAAAATAAACGGCTCAAATAATGTTTTGTTCAAACAAAAAAAAATATTATACGGTTCTATAGAATACAGGGGGGCATACCCTAGTTTTTTTATACTCAATAGATGAAACTAATTGATTTCTTGTAACTAATTACATTTACAAATTAATCTTCCTGAAGTAACCACTTAGCACAACAAAGTATCATAAAATTATGTGAAATAATTTTTTTTTTTTATTTATTTATTGATATTTACAACTGTATTACAATAATACAACAAGTAAATAGGCCAAGTGATACATAATGACATGAGATAATGACAAGTAGAGAAACTACCCACTGGTAGTACTCAAATCAAAGTTCAAATAAGAAGGTCACGTGGCCATCTTCTTTTCAGACGCCTCGGAGGATTATCGGGAATTGAAGAGGAAGCTAGGTTTGAAACTAGAGGGTTTGAGTGGGAATGAAGTTTGCTATGAAAGGATAGATACCGGGTTCGGGCCAAATCAGCAACAAAAGGGACATTAAGGTCGTTTTGGATGACTTTATTCTTAACAAAATAAGGAGCATTGAGGATTTTACGAAGGATTTTGGATTGTAGGGATTGGATACGAGAGGAATTCGATGGCTTAGTGGAGCCCCATAGCTCTACTCCGTAAGTCCAAATAGGTCGTATGATGGTCATTGTGAAATAATTTAAATTAAAGGTCATTTTTTTTTAATTAGTTAATTATTTATCTCTTAACCAGCTTCCATTGGCGTTTAATGCCAGTGACGCGGCTGGGAAAGGGGGCTGGGGCCTCCCGGACTCCTGCTTTGCCCTCATTCCTGGGGAAGAAGCTCAGTTCGGGGACCCCAGGCAAATTGTAAATAGAGTATGAATGTGTACAGTATATTTCTTTTATGTTTTATTTATTATTATTATATTTTTTTTTTATTATATATATATATATATATATGTGTATTTTTTTTTTTTACTTTATTTTTGTATATATTTTTTCGCTTGTATATATTTATTTATGCATTTATTTCGTTTATATTATTGATTTTTTATGGAATGATTGTAGCTACATAGCACCATTACTTATTGCCCACAGCAGGCAGATTGTAATGCTTCAATAAAGTGTTTTCTTCTCTAAAAAAAAAAAAAAATTATTTATTTAGGCAGTGTGGTTGCTACGATGAACGTTATGGATTCAAATCCGGCTGTGGTACATAGATTATATAACTGTCAACGGCCACGGAACGACCGTTTTGGATACAAAGACCGTCCTCGGGTTCACTCAGCCTCTAAGTGGGTACCCTTTATAAAGGAAAAAATCTGGCGGTTGAGCATGATATTAGATAAATCACCTCCCTGCGAAACCGTTATCCTAGAAATAGTGCAGACACTTCCATCTGATGAACCCAAGGCCACTAAGGGTTGGATTGGTACAGGCTTCTTAGAAAAAACTGTTTATGGTTTTTAAAAAAAATAATCGCCTTATTTACGGAGATCCCAGAATTAATTTTAAAAAACACTTATGGAGAAACTGCCCATTGGTAGCTCTACAATAAAGTTCTATAGGAGAAGGTCTCGAGGCCGTCTTCTTTTCAGACGCCTCGGAGGGTTATCAGGAATAGTATGGGAAGCAAGTTGAGAGACTAGCTGATTCAAGTGTGTATGGAGCTTGTCATGGAAGGATAGGTATCTAGTTTAGGCCAAATCAGCAACATATGGGATATTAAGATCATGATGGATGAGTTTGTATGTGACATAATAAGGAGCATTGAGGATTTTACGAAGGATTTTGGATTGTAAGGATTGGATACGAGATGAATTGGATGGTTTAGTAGAGCCCCAAAGCTCAACTCCGTATGTCCAAATAGGTCTGATAAATGTCATGTAAATGAGTCTTTTGTAATTAATAGGGAGCTTAGAGCGTTTGTCCAGTAAATGTTGAAGTAGGCGAAAACGACGAGCAGTTTCTTGTCTTTTCAGTCTTGTATGATGATTCCAAGTGAGACGTTTGTCCAGATGGAGTCCTAGGTAACGTACCTGTTCGACAGGGATCAGTGGAATATTATTAAAGGATTTGTAGGTTTACGACGAAGGGTGAAGGTAATTTGATGGGATTTGTTAGGATTTTTTTCAATATAAAATATATATTTAAATAAAAAATAAAATAAAAGGCTTTTGGGATCAAAGAATTCTAAAAATTAAAATCAAATTTTTCACTAGTCGAACAATTTTGTCTAACACGTAATAAGAAGTTTGCCGACATATTTTTTCACATTTTTATCGATTTCTAGAATCAGGTTCTGAACATGAATTATCGGGAGCATAACATAGTTTGACTAAATTAGGTTTAGTAGAGCGTTTGTCCAGTAAATGATGAATTTAAATTTAAAATAAACTTTTAAGGTTTCACATTTTGCAAATAGCCCTTAGGAATCCATTACAATGTCGTGCTACTAAACTCTGCTCTCTTATTAACAAACGTGTGGCACGCGAGCATTGTTTAAAGAGAAATAGGTAACTAGTTCTCGTTTTCAAACAGAGTTTAAATTTAAAAACAATTATTTTGTTTATTTTTAGTGTATTTATTACTACAATTTTATCAAGTTTGTTTTATGTTCTTTTTTAAATGACAGCTAAGTTGTGAGGTTACTTGAGAAGGCAGGTTGAGATAATCGATAAAAATTGATCGCCACTTCTAGTGTTTCCTAGGTGATCTCGATGAGGCGCTAAGGTCCGAGGAGCCTCCACAAAAAATATCTAAAAAATCCTGTTTCTTAGATGTAATATTTTTTCTTATATCATCCGAACAATAATGATACGCTGCTCATACACTACGATAAAACGTCTACCGAGTAGGTCAGCATAGCTTTTTCAATATTTGTATATTAATGGGGTGTTTAAAAAAAAATTACCGCTTTATCAAATTCGAGTTTTCAATGGACTCTAAATATTTTAACCCTATTTAATACTTGCCAATATTCAATAATCCCTTTAGAGCATACTCTAAGCTTGTTTACTAACACTAGATTTTTTTTAAAAAAACCTCAGTTTAGTTAGATATCAAAGAAGAAACATCAGATATGAGATGAAAATGATTGACTGGATGATCTAATGTAAAGGAGATAGTTGGGGGGTGCAGTCAATAAGAACACAGAATAAGTAATGAACTTATATTATGTGCCGACGCTTCGACCTACAGTGTAGGTCATCTTCAGGGCAATTTTGGAGAGCGAGGCCGTTAGATTTAACGGCTAGCAAGTAACAACAGTAACAAGCAATAACATAGCAAGTAACAAGTACTTGCCAGCCGTTAAATCTAACGGCCTCGCTCTCCAAAATTGCCCTGAAGATGACCTACACAGTAGGTCTAAACGTCGGCACATAATATAAGTTCATTACTTATTCTGTGTTCTTATTGACTGCACCCCCCAACTATCTCCTTTACATAAGAAACATCAGAGTGTCCTACGAAATTCTCGTAATTTTAAGACATTACTGAGGAAAAAAAATTCACAGCCGCTGAAGCAACTCGTGAAATTATTAAATATGAAGGGAAAGGTGTCCTTGACCAGCGCACTGCGCGGCGTTGGTTTGAAAAATTTAGCAGCGGACATACGACGTTGGAAAGGAAGAAGGGCTCCGGGCGATTTTTAATGGATATTGATAAGGTTCCGAAGGAGATTGTTGAGTCAAATCCATCCACAAGTACTCGTGAACTTGCCAGGGAGTGTGCGGTGTGTCGAAGTTTTATATCAAAGAAATAATAATACAAATATTTGGTTAAAAAACGGTCATATTTTTTTGTTATACATCCCATTATAAAGCATATAAGAAAGCAAAACCGAACAATTAAACGCATTTTTATGCTTTAACTATTTATTTCGACAATTTTTAAAAATTACGAAGCCACGGATGGACTCAGCAGGATTTACAAACCGTCTATGAACCGAACTAGAAAAACTAATATTTATCTTAATACTAGCGCCCCCCCCGACAATTGCACGGATAGTAAGACATATTATGCCTACATGTTTTATCTGTCTAATGTATTTTATTTTATGTAGCTATTATAAACATAAAAAGAAACTAATTTAAATTATATGGTATAAAATATTCTAGTAATGCGCATGAAATGCTTAAGGTAACTAAAGTATATAAGTCGATAAGGATTAATACTGAACTCGTCTAAATAGTTTTCCAAATACCGCATTGTACGTTATCAATTTTTTAGATGATAAAATTGGTATAGTAAGCTATCCTTAAAAGATAGATATAGGCCATTTCTGACTTTTTTGTAGATCTATAAAAGAGGAATATTCCATCATGCATTGTTTTTTTATATCTTAAAGGGATTAGGCAGCGATTTTGATGAAACCTCCCAGGGGGCTATAATTTTTCCTACACTTCCAACAATTATCGTTATATTCCAACAAATTTACAAAACCTTGACATATTTTATACCAAAACCTTTATCGTGAATCACTCTATCTATTGGTGAAAATCGCATGAAAACCCGTGCAGTAGTTATTGAGTTTACCGCAAACACACAGAGGCGGCAGAGGACTTTGTTTATTGTATAGATATTTCAAATAACTTTAAATTACTGCTTTCTGATTATTCACTTATTCAGGTAACCTCACGCGCACCTATTTTTAACCTAATTAATGGAACGCCGGATCAAGGAGGTGATAAAAATGAACTGTTAAGTTCAATAAAAGTACTTTGAATCAGTTGTATTCAGATTTGTCTCAGAGGAACTACCGGCTAATAACCGAGTGAGAACGGATGAAGATCCAAAGAAATTTGTGTATGATATATTTTCTTATATCTTCTAAATAATATGGATACACTGGTGATATATTATAAAAAACTTGAGCATGGTAAGTCGGAGTAGCTGTATTATGTATTATATGTATTGAAGGAAGAACCTGGCGGTAGAGCGTGATCTCGAATATATCACCTCCTTCCATAAGCTTGCCTTAGAAACACTACAGTCTCTGCCATGTCCTGAATCCAAGACCCTTAAAATATCTACAGCCCCACTACAATAAGTGGTTAAGTCGGATTTTGTCCAGAGAGAGTTAACTGCCTTCAGATAACCGGAATCGTATCATTCTCGAAGTTTTTGGCTTGAAATGGAGTTGTGATATAAGCAATAACTCCTTTTTCAAGCCAATGCCTTACTTAGCCCCTTATTCACTACGAAAATAACTCGATTCTGCTTACTTAAGTACAAGAAACTCATTTTGGAGAAAATTAGATTTAACCACTTATTTCCCCCCCCCCCTCTGCCCCCACCAGGGTTGTAGATATACATTCCCTCAGATCCTTCCTACCGATATTTTTTTATTGGGTAAATAAATAAAAGTTAAAAAAAAAATCTAAGATTATATGGATATTGTTACATATGTTCATTTGATACACATAATTACGTAACATGATAAAAAAATAAATGTATTTTATAAATAACTAAATATATCTTTGATCCGAGCTTGAATGATTTACATATAACAGCTGATATAACGGCCATATTATTATATAAAGTAAGGGAGAAGAATAAAGGAAAGTACGAACTGAAATGGAAATGCTAACAGTGTGTGAGTCAGTTCTTGAAGGTACCGCTATCAGAAGAGAGCTTGAGCTTACTTTCCCTCTAGAAATGTCATCGTGTCAACACAGGAATATGATGAAATGTATTATAGAGGCACAGAATATATTGATATAATACATCCAGGGAGGAAGATGGTTGACTGGATGATATAATGGAGGATGGAGATATTTGGGTGGGGGGTGCATTAAAAAAAAACACCAAATTTTATTATTTTACACAAAATTTTTATAAATATTGAAAAATAAAAAGAGACCTTACATAAATGTTAAGACCGTGGAAAAATTCCAACGAAAAGCCCTTAGTCTCCAAACTAAAACAGAAAAAGAAATTATATGTCTAATATTTCGCCTATTCAGGCATCCTCAGGGTAGAAAGAGAATAACAGCAAAAGAAAACATGAATAATGCACCCAAGAAACATCCCACCACCTCCAAGGCTCAAAAGCAACTAATGAATCACAAGGAAGGTTACTCGACCCCGGCTGGGTAAGGTTAGATAAAAACAGCTGATAAATACTTCAGAATTTGAAATTTCAACATACACTCATCAAACTACAAAAAGCACAACAGGAAAAAATAAATAATTGTGAACAACACCAAAACATAGGACAAAAAACTATAACGTGCATTATTCATGTTTTGTTTTGTTTTGATCTATCTACCCTGAGGATGCCTGAATGGGCGAAATATTGGACAGATAATTTCTATTTCTCTTTTAGTTTGGAGACTAAGGGCTTTTCGTTGAAATTTTTCCACGGTCTTAAAATTTTTATAGTTTTTTGTTTTGTTTGTTTTTTCTCTCTTAGCCCTGAAGATGACCTACAAAGGTCGAAACGTTGGCACTAATAAAAAATAAGTCTTGACTTATTTGGTGATTTTTTGACTGCACCCCCCAACCTTCTCCAACCTCTATATTGATATTATAGAAATTTTTATTGGGTGGAGTGGCTCAGTGGTAGAGCACTGAGTTGCCAAGCCGAAAATCCTGGTTCAAATCCCGCTGCCACTAAGACTTTTATTTAGTCTGTTTCCCGCCGGAGATGGATCAAATGGAATCTAGGACCCTCCTGGTGCTCACCCAGCTTTTGTAATGTGGGTAACCAAAATAAAAATCTGGCGGATGAGCGTGATTTAGGACAAATCACCTCCCTGCTCAACCTTTGTCCATGAAACAGTACAGTTTCTATCAAGTACTGAACCCCAGACTCTTTCACGGGTTGTAGTAGTACAGGTTTTTTTTAGTTATTTATATATTTATTAATTTAATTAAAATCAATTAACGCTGCTATGGCTAATCACACGACGAAACAGTGGAAGTCTTAAATTTTGCATAAAACGCAATTTTACCGCCATTTTACGTTCCCTACGAAAGATGGCATTTTACTCTTTTTAACAAAACCCTCGATCTACCTGTCGAGCTGCGCACCCGCGACCTTTGGCATAGAACACGTTAACCACTACATCACAGTTTACCCCTTTAGCCATATCGATATTAATAATGAGAGAGAAAAACTTAAAATGGTGTTTTCAAGCAGGTTATACGGGAAAAAACAAAATTGTTTTCCTCCAAAAAATAAAAATATAAATTATCGAATGTTAATTTTTATTGCTCGCATTAGATGTTTGTTAAGTAGGAAATTAATAGCAGTAGCAATAAAAGGAGAGGGCACACTGACCAGAAGTTCGTAAAACAATAAATAATTTATACCTGACTCTATGGAATAAATCAATGCCACCCATGTATTGTTTAGGGTTCAACCATAAATGCTGGAGAGATTAGTTGAATAATAATAATAAGGCTTAGCGAACCCGGTGCCGACAACGCCAATCTCTGCTTAACCCAAATCCGCCAGTTCAGTACAAACGCAATCTTCCCGCCTACATCTTGGTCTACCGCTCAGCTGCTTTCCAGTCGGGCCAGCGTTTATAAACTTTTTAGTAATTCGTTCGTGACTAAGCCCAACAACTTTACTTAATCTTCGTGGCGCTTGAATAATATTAACCGGATGGTAGCTTCGCAATTTCGCGTTGTGTAATCTCCTAAATTTCCAAGTGGTCTCACCCTATTAATACTTATTAATTCTATTCTCTCGGCCTAACACCGCACTGGTGAGGACAACCATTTTACGTCCCTTTCGAAGGACGTCATAACGAAGGATTTTTGATCCCCTTTAAAAACACTAAGGCCACTTGCAATATTGGGCACAGAAGGTTGCTATGGAACCACTTTACCACAGGTGACCTGATATGTTTAATGTAATTGTTACCAAACCTCAATAATTAAGGAACTAGAAAAACTAACTCTTCTTATCTAGAAAAATCAGGTTGAAAATGAGCTACGATATATTACCGTTATTTATCTCAGTATTTTTAAAATCACGTTTTCCGATTTACAGTTATTCAGGTAATCTCACGTCCATAGCTTTTTAACCTCCTTTTTAGAATATCTGAAAGAGAATGATAAAAAAAAAAAAATGTAAACAATTATTAAAAATAATTAATCGATTAAAGTAATCGAGATAAGTTTGCGATTGTGGAACTCCCTTCAGCGCAACTGACGGAAAATATACCAGTGAGAATCTGATGAATTTGAAAAAGATCACCCGAGAAGATAAATTAAAGAATAGAAACGACATTAGATGGCAATCGCGAAAGGGGCTATTCTGAAGAGGTACTTTCCAACCGTCTGGTCACGTTTAGACGAGAAATGGGTCTCCCGATCTACTGGATATCACGGGGCATGGGGATTCCCTGCTAAGCTCCGGAGGATATTGACCCATTATGCCCCAGTCGAGACCATAGTTTGACTGGGTTAAGAGACGTTAAGATCCAAGCCGAAAAGGTAAAAAGGGCTGTATTTTTTAAGTAAAAGAGAATTCCATTAAGAACAGACTTGAGAAACTTGAGGCCCTGGCCACTTCTAACTGAGCAAAAAAAGGCCCGTTCTTCAAAGTTTTTAGCTTATTAATATTTCCTTTAACGTCAATTTATGCAGCTATGGCTAATCGGACGATGCTACAGTGGGAGACCTAAATTTGGCCTAATGGATAGTCTTGACACCGCCATTTTACGCCCCCTACGACGGACTGTATAAACTTTCTTTAAAAAATTCAAAGGCCCAACTCCTGGCTGTGAACCCGCGATCTTGGGCAGCTTTATATATTAACAACTAGGCTATAATTGACCTCTTGTAGACTTATTGCTATTTATAACAAGGTAGGAAAAATTAATGAGAATATGTTATCAAGCAAGAGTTGATTCATGCAGGATGCTCAAGTTGGATGTCACAAGGCGTAAACAATGTGAAATATACTTTAAGGGAAAAACATAAAATAGTGTTACGGTCAGAGAGAGAAAGACGGGCGGAAGGGATTAACGTCTTATGCCCTTCGGTTGGGGTGATTAAGAAGATTCTCGAAGATCAGAGAACGGCCTCCCCCACTTCCGCGCGTCTAGAACGTTCGACCCTGCCTATATATACAGCTTGAAGCGAACCACTAGGATTGAGTTGTAAAGCAGGCAGTGTGAGTGAACTGTGACAGTCTCGCGAGTGTAATAAACCGTTTCTGTTTATTACTATGTGTCAGTTTGTCATATTTGGAGAATCTTACGGGTCGGTAGACTTTTGATTACTGATCTGTAAGTGTAATTTTATTGTATTTATACCAATTTATGTAAATAGTTAAGCTGTTTACCAGGTCTGCAAGTTTAAAATGTCGTTTTAATTCCAATAGAATGCGCCCTTAGCCTATTGAAGGATTTGCTTATCTCTAAACGCTATTTTGTTTGTTAGTCATTTGTTTACAAAAGTCAGTTGTTTTTAAATCGTTTACGTGGACGTATCATACCTTTCTTTGGTGTTAAAAATGTCTAATTTTAAGCCAAATAAAGAGCATTTGCGGCATGTCATGATTTTCTTATTCAATCAAAAGAAAAAGGCATCTGAATGTCATCGAATTCTTGTTGAGACTTATGGCGATCTTGCTCCAACCGTCAACACATGTGAACGTTGGTTTCAAAGTTTCAAACGTGGTGATTTTGATGTTACTGATAAAAAACGAGAAAATCGACCAAAAAAGTTTGAGGACGTCGAATTGCAATCTTTATTAGACGAAGACAATACCCAAACCCAACAAATGATGGCAGAACAGTTGAATGTCACTAGACAAGCCATTTCCGATCGCCTGAGAGCTATGGGAAAAATTCAAAAGGTTGGAAAATGGGTTCCACATGAATTGGACGAACGACAGATGGAAAAACGAAAAATTGTGTGCGAAATGCTGCTTTTACGCCACGAAAGAAAGGGTTTTTTGCATCGAGTTGTAACTGGCGATGAAAAATTGATTTATTTTCAGAATCCCAAACGAATAAAATCATGGGTAACGCCAGGACAACCATCCACATCGAGTGCAAGACCGGATCGTTTTGGGAAGAAGACAATGCTGTGTGTGTGGTGGGATCAGAAGGGAGTAGTCTACTACGAGCTTCTCAAACCCGGCGAAACAGTCAATACCGACCGCTACCGACAACAAATGATCAATTTGAGTCACGCATTGATCGAAAAACGCCCAGAATGGGCTCACAGGCACGCCAAAGTCATTCTTCAGCATGATAACGCTCCTGCACATTCAGCCAGATTGACTAAGGAAACGATTTCTTCGCTTGGTTGGGAACTCCTACCCCACCCGCCGTATTCACCTGACCTGGCGCCTTCTGATTATCACCTATTCTCATCGATGGGACACTCATTGGCTGAGCAACACTTTAACAATTTGGAGGATGTAAGAAAATGGCTCGATGAATGGATTTCAAATAAAGATGAAGCATTCTTTTGGAATGGTATCCATAAATTGCCCGAGAGATGGACAAAATGTGTAGAAAGCGAGGGCCAGTACTTTGAATAAAATATACTATACTTTTTTTTTTAAATTAAATTATATTTTAAGAAATAAACGACATTTTAAACTTGCAGACCTGGTAGTATTAGTAATACCTTATAATATTTTAGTAATTAAATATGAGTTAGGCCTGGGTTAATTTTTTTAGAATTTTGTTATTCTAAATTTATATTAGTCTAATAATTTAATTGTTAATAATTTCATTGTATTATTTTATTCAATTTGTTAATAAATATTAGTATCTTGGATTTAGGAGTAGTTTATTCATTTTTACAGCCAGTAGCGCTTAACAATTGTTTTACTTCAGATAAAAAAACATATATTTCTTAATTTTATTTTTTACAGCTTGAATTAGATGTTTGTTATGTTTGAGATGCTAATATTATTAGAATATTCAGTTAAGGCTTCAATCATTGAATGGCTAGATGACTAAACACACAGAAAAAAAACTGTACCACGACAAACCAAGAAGGGCCCTGGTATCAATACTCGGTTATGCAGGAGATGAGTGAGCTCCAGGAGGGTCTCCATATCCCACAGAGTCCATCCGTTGCTGTTAAAAGATTAAATAATTTATCTGCCAGAATAGGATTTGAACCCCGGACCGTTGGTACAGCAACACAGCGCTCTACCACAGAACTAATCCGCTACTAAAACACGCTGATGGTGCACCTAAATTACGATTTACTCACTTGAGGCCTTCCGAATATGCGACTCGGGCAGAAATTACAGAGGGTACAGAGCAAGTAATCTCTAGATCGCGGGTTCGAGGAAAGCTGTAGTAGATAATTATTTATTCTGTTATAATCATGGATAGACAAAGTCAGTCCGAAAGACCTTACTAGTCGCTACAAAGTGTTCCACCGGCTAAACATCCTTCCTCTGTTAATCCTCTACAGCGCTTGCGATAGATCTAGAAACAGCCTGTTCTTATCAAGTGCCGATCCCAAGAACTCCCATAACATAAATTGTATGGTCATGTCTTCCTTGGAATCTTGGTAATCAGTGTTTTTAAAAAGAATGAGAATAGTAACAATATATAAAGAAACAATTAAAGAACAAACAATGGTCTAGACACGTTATGGCAAGGTGAAATTAATCTGGATTCAACCTTGGAAATGAAAAGGAAAAATGTTCAAGGATGCAAGAACAATGGTGGTCAAGGTCAAGGTATCTTCTCATGAGCGCGTTAAAGGCGAAGAAGAAGAACTTCCTGAATATACTTACATCATTGAAGATGTAATTAGTAATACCTGTTATAATAATATAATATTGTAGGAGGCACTAAATATTTATACTATGATTATTTTAAAATAAGACAAAATGTTCTAAATCGATTCGATATATCGATTGCAAATAACTAATAAAGGAAACAGCTGTTCATTATTTTAGTTAATCATTGTTTGTTTTTAAATTGAGCCAGATTGTGAATTGTTTAATAAGTAGTATTGTTATCCAAAATCACAATTTTATTAATCGAACTTACCCACACTATAATATACACTATAATATTTTTCAATATTTTTTTTTAAATTTAATTTATAGATATTTACAACTATAATAATATTACAATAAGTAAATCTGCTAATATGTACAATATGACATGAAAAACACATGTGGAGAAACTACCCATCGGTAGCACTCCAATAAAGTTCTATAGTAGATGGTCTCGAGGCCATCTTCTTTTCAGACGCCTCGGAGGGTTATCAGGAATATTATGGGAAGCAAGTTGAGAGACTAGCGGATTCAAGTGTGTATGGAGCTTGCCATGGAAGGATAGGTATCTAGTTTGGGCCAAATCAGCAACATATGGGATATTAAGATCATGATGGATGAGTTTGTTTGTGATATAATAAGGAGCATTGAGGATTTTACGAAGGATTTTGAATTGTAAGGATTGGATAAGAGATGAATTGGATGGTTTAGTAGAGCCCCAAAGCTCGACTCCGTATGTCCAAATAGGCCTGATAACTGTCATGTAAATGAGTCTTTTGTAATTAATTGGGAGCTTAGAGCGTTTGTCCAGTAAATGTTGAAGTAGGCGAAAACGACTAGCAGTTTCTTGTCTTTTCAGTGTGGTATGAGGATTCCAAGTGAGACGTTTGTCCAGATGGGGTCCTAGGTAACGTATCTGTCCGACAGGGATCAGTGGAATATTATTAAAGGATACAGTAGGGCAGGAATTTGTAGGTTTACGACGAAGGGTGAAGGTAATTTGATGGGATTTGTTAGGATTTTTTTCAATATAAAATATATATTTAAATAAAAAATAAAATAAAAGGCTTTTGGGATCAAAGAATTCTAAAAATTAAAATCAAATTTTTCACTAGTCGAACAATTTTGTCTAACACGTAATAAGAAGTTTGCCGGCATAATTTTTCACATTTTTATCGATTTCTAGAATCAGGTTCTGAACATGAATTATCGGGAGCATAACATAGTTTTGACTAAAAGTCGGTTATTGAAATTTCAGAGTTATCCGTTTTTGATCCCTAACGTCTCAAAATAATCAATTATTGTCCACAAGTTTAAGTAAACCAGTCTTCATTTCCGTTGCAGTGCTCTAAACCACTGAGCTACCAGGGGTCGTATCAAAGCCAGACAACTACGTTCTCTTCACCGACCCTATATCCCCGTGTTCTCGCAATTATTACGATGTATACTCGGGGAAGAATGTATAATGACGATTGATGTTTCTTGAAAATGTATAATCCTGTGTAATGAAACCAATATCCTTCATGATTGGTGGTAGTACAAGATGTTTTTTATAGCAGTAAATTTTATGACATAATAAAAAATTTACAAAAGTATTTCAATAAGAAGGAATCTGCACAGTTACTATCCCTAAATAACTTCAAAATCAACATCTTCATTACTAATAAAAATATTTACTGTAAATATTTGAACAACTAAATATCTTTATAAACTTAAGTTCCTAGCATATTTTCTTATATACCAATCATTTGCTGCTAAAGGCCGATTTCCAATCAGCATACCGATCGTTGGTTTTTTTTATGTTCAGAACTAAAACAAATTTTTTACGGTCGAGGAATATATTTAAGGAGTGGTTTCAATACTCGTTGGCGAATACTTTACAAGCAATAAACTCGTAAAGAATCAATAAATGCTTTATTATTTGAACAGACAAGTGTACAGATAAAATAACATAAAATAGCAGTTAATATAAGAAAAATAACAGTTAAAATAGAAATAATAACGGAACTCAATATTCTTCTGTAGACCATGCTGAAAGTTACCAACAGGTTTTCAACATACTGAAGACATGTGACTTCGCTTTCATTTCTCACATAGATTCACGTGTATATTAATGCTTCATTAAATAAAAAGAAAAATCGGGGATACCAAACGAAACCCGATGCACATAGCTTAAAGAAGGACCAATCCCCATTTTAAAAATTGTACAACTACTCATCTAACTGTATTGCAGCAGCTAATATAATATAATGGCGTAAGTCAACAAGATCCCAATTAAAGTAATGCTCAATGAACATTCTTCCTCGTGTATACATCGCAAAATTGCGAGAACAGGGGGATATAGGATCAGTGAAGAGAATGGATTTGTCTGGCTTGGATACGAGCCAGGGTAGCTCAGTTGGTTAGAGCTGGTTAGAGCGTTAGTGACGTGAACGACACGGGTTCGATTCCCGGCCTGGACAAATCTTTTCACTTCAAAATAAAAATATTTAAAAACTATAACAATTAATAACAACATAAAATAAAATAAATTATAAATATACATTTGATAGTTTCCCGTTAATAGTTTGATGCATCTTAAAATTACTCCAATACATGGTATTTTTATTTTAATATAACTGCATGCAAACTACATTAAAAATGGGTGTATATTTACTTTGATCTTCCAAATATGTATTTATTTCTTTTCACTTTGAACATACCTGAAACAGAAAAAAAATAAAAATAAATCAAGCGAATTTAAGAAAAGAAGAAATAAGAAGCAACATAATATATTATATGAGATGAAAATAGTTGACTGGATGATCTAATGTAAAGGAGATAGTTGGGGGGTGCAGTCAATAAGAACACAGAATAAGTAATAAACTTATATCATGTGCCGACGTTTCGACCTACAGTGTAGGTCATCTTCAGGGCTATTTTGGGGAGCGATGCCGTTAGATTTAACTTTAACGTTAGATTATATATAACGTTAGATTTAACGCAGTACTAGCCAGCCGTTAAATCTAACGGCATCGCTCCCCAAAATAGCCCTGAAGATGACCTACACTGTAGGTCGAAACGTCGGCACATAATATAAGTTTATTACTTATTCTGTGTTCTTATTGACTGCACCCCCCAACTATCTCCTTTACACATAATATATTATAGATTTGATTCATAAAATATGGTAACTTTAAAATTTACATGTTATGGTAAATTTAAATGTTTAATTATTATAATGTTTGACGTAAATAATACGCTAGAGAGCGGAGTGGCTCAGTGGTAGAGCACTGATTTGCCATTCCGAAAATCCTGGTTCAAATCTCGCTGCAGGCAAGACTTTTATTTAGTCTGTTAGCGGTCGGAGATGGATCATATGGGATCTAGGAACCAGCCTCTAAAAGTGGGTACCCAAAATCAGGAGGGAAAATCTGGCGTTTGACAAACAAATAACCTTCCCGCACAACCACTGTCCATGAAACAGTACTGTCTCTACCATGTACTGAACCCTAGACCCTTCACGGGTTGTAGTGGTACAGGTCAGGTTCAATACATATATAAATAAAACATAATAATCTAAACAGGTTCTTCCGACAACCAATAAAAAGAGTTGCCAAAAACATCACCTAACAAAAAAAAAATGTTAGATATTACGTTTTATAGCCGATTAACTCAATTAATGTATTCGAACAAGGTTTATTAGTAACTAGCTAAATCATAAATGAAACTAAAAATAATTAATTCATTACTTTTTCCCCCAATTAAAGGTAACCACTTTATTAAGGCAGGGTTTACGAAAGACTAACTTTTACAACTGACACAATTTAATACTGCTATGGGACACATGTTACGACCATAATCCCACCCAGTTTTTTTTGTATTTATTAACATTGCAGAAATGACTTCCTTTTTCTTTACAACATCAATGACATTTTAAAGAAATGTCAAGGCGGTTACAACTATAAAAGAATGATTTCAATTGTATTTTTATAACTTTGTTAGGTCATATTCTGTGAGAACCAGAACAAAATTACAGTACAAAACGCAAATGCCCTACAATAACAATTTTTATATGTTAACATTTAATGAAACTATGTTCACAACCAACTAACTGCGATATTGAACTGGTTGCATTTTCAAACTTTGCAATATATCATACTTATCAATTAATAACATTGAGCGGGTGTTTTTACTTTTACGAACAGAGTCACCTGTGGTGTAGTGGTTAACATAACAGGGTCATTTAAAAAATGATTGGTGGAACATTACACTAACTTGGTGAGCTCAAGATCATTTCCCACCATTTCACTGAATCAGTTCTGCCACCGGATCGAAAACTAAATGATACAATTATAATTGGACAAATGTTTTCTAAAGAACTACATATTTGTCCTTGAAGAAGGAATGCCATTTTCAAATACTACGTGCGTCAATATATTCCAAAAAGAAACGTTGAGTGGAAAAATTTAAAACAATGTTATTTCAGCACATTGGCGCATTGGTACAGAATCAACATGAATCTCCATCACTTAAATGTGCCAAATAGTCAAATACAGACAATCAAACCATTACACAGCAGACTTTATGGTCATTCTAATAGATTCAGGAGTAGGGAGATGATTTGTTCTAGATCAGGCTAGACCGCTAGATATCCCCCCCCCTATTTTGGATACCAACTTTATAGAGGCTGGGTGAGCCCCGGAAGGGTCTCAGATCACATTCCTTCCCTTTCCCCTTCAGGTTAGCAACTCTTCGTTCCTGTATTGACTAAGGACTCCATGTTATCGACTAGATCGTCCTCGTTATGGTTATGGTTCTGTTTACCTCTCGTCCTTATCTTAACAGGCTAACAAATCGCTGCCTTATCTCCAGCCAATTATCTTCACCAGTTCTTCGCACCTCCGACTGATAACGATCCGTCTGCCTTTCTCTTTAATGGTTTTTCCTTATCCTTAGTCATTATTCAGTTATATTTGGTTAAGTCGTATCTCTATGGGCGATTTTATGGAGAAATAATGATATTATTAAATCTTTTTTCTTCAATTTTTTTTTCAATTCTTATAATTTTGTTTGGCATTTGGTACCGAACCAACAAATAAATACCTTATATGTTTTACGGTTCTTTCAAATAGTCTGATTATTATACGCTAGGATCTTTAATGCTGTTTTCATCTAAGAAACAACTGAAAATCACATTTTTTTATGTTACTTTTGGTTCCACCCAAAGCATATACATTTATAAACTCTATAGTATCAAATATATCCAAATTTGTTTTCTTTTTCCGTTTAAAAATTTAAATTTTATATGGGCTTCACTAAGCCATCGAATTCCTCTCGTATCCGATCCCTACAATCCAAAATCCTTCGTAAAATCTCAATGCTCCTTATTTTGTTAAGAATAAAGTCATCCATAACGACCTTAATGTCCCATTTGTTGCTGATTTGGCCCGCATTCGGTTTCTATCCTTACATAACAAACTTCATTACCACTCAAAGCCTCTAGTTTCAAACCTAGCTTCCTCTTCAATTCCCGATAATCCTCCGAGGAGTCTGAAAAGAAGATGGCCACGTGACATCTACCAGTGGGTAGTTTCTCCACTTGCCATTATCTCATGTCATTATGTAAAACTTAGCCTACTTACTTGTATTATTGTAATACAGTTGAAAATATAAACAAATAAATTTTTTTAAAATGTTATATGGGGCCAGCCAATTGGATTGCTTTAATTGATTGTGATGTTGTTAAACGTTTTCAGGTTTAAATCAAAATTGTTTAAACATGTAAATACCACATACATACAAAAATAACAAATACCAAAAGAATGTTTATACGTAAACAATTAACCATTAGTTAAGAAAAAATACTGATAATTTTTTTTAAATCTGTACCACCATAAACCATTTAGGGGTTGTTTTCGGAAAGTCGAAAAACTTTCAAGATAGTTTTTAACAACTAGAGGAATATCTAACATCTTTTTTTGCCCTATACCACTACAACCAATATGAGTTGCTGGATTCAGTATATGATAGAGAATGCACTATTTCTAAGACTACGACTGACAAAGGAGATGATTTTTTCGATTATGATCAACCATCAGGTAATTCTCTCAATTGAAGGGTAACCTCATCATTCAGGCTGGTTGAGCCCCAGAGGATCTGTAGGTTCCACAGAGTACATGCATGATTGTTAAAAGATTAAATAATTGATATGCAAGAACCAGATTTGAACCCAGGATTTTCGATACAGCAACCCAGCCCTATATAAACTGATCAACTATGGTGCCGTCCTTAAGAAGGAACATTAAATGGACATGTCAGGTACTTGTTAAAAATCTCTATCGACATCACAAACGTCCGATTAGCCACAGCAGCATTAAGTGTCGTTAAATAAATAAATAATCAGTAAACTACATAAATGAACCAATAAAAAATAAAATAACTAATAATTATCTATATTAAGGATGTTACACTGAATGTCTTCAGTAAGGCCATTATTTGGTATTCCTTACTTCAAAGGGTTTTAAGGAAGTGAAGCAAATTACACGCTTTATGAACATTGATTAAATATTTTCTATACAAAGAGTATTTTTAGACTTGGGTTAATCTCGAATTACTTCGAGAGCTCTTCAACAGATAACATAATCAACAATCTCTACAACAGACATATTCAGAAGCAACTGAGCCAATAAAATTGGGTTCAACAACACTTAGGAAATCGAGTTCGCTTATGTTTCAATTTTATCTGCAGATCGGTCGAATTTAGTCATGAGGTTTGCCAGAAATTCTCGATAAAGCTGAGCTAAACGAAATTTAAGACTATTTTTTTCCTTTCCATCGATATTTTTTAACTGTGTACTATATTTCTGAAAATGACGTCGAAAAAAATCTAAATATGGTTAAAGAATATTTAAAACTTAGTTGAAATTTGGATTCAAATTTTAACTTTTAATAAAAAATCACCAGTGGTTAACCCCTGCATTGTGCAGGTATTGTACCAGTCCTCATTTTACAAGTGTACAGTTGGTACATAACGTTTTAGTACAGGAGAAAAGATTTACACTAACCGGGATTCGAACCCGGCCTTTTGCTTCTCCGTAGCAGTGCTCTAAGCCACTGAGCTACCAGGGGTCGTATCCCAGTCAGACAAATCCGTCCTCTTCACTGATCCTATATTCCCGTGTTCTCGCAAATTTTGCGATGTATACACGGGAATGAACGTTCATTGAACATTACTTTAATTAGGATCTTGTTTACATAGGTCAATATATTATTTATAATTAATTTTTAGTAATTATTATTTCGATGGTGATTATTTTTTAATATTTTTGTTTTGAACAGAAAAGATTTCCCATGGCCGGGATTTGATATTAAAAAAAATGTTATATTTTGTCTAAAGGCTTTGAGAAGTCATGAGCAGAGGGGCTTTGTGATTTGCCAGTTTTAAAAAATGTTAATAATAACATTTTCTATTGAATAAGATACATAACAGTTATTAAGAAATAAAAATATATACATAGATAATAAAAATTACACACTTAGATTTCTCCCTGAAAACGTTGGTAATATATAATTTTTTTTTCATGTACCACTACAACTCGTGAACGGGTCTGGAGTTCAGTACATGTTAGAGACTGTACTGTTTCATGAAGAACGGTTCTGCAAGGAGGTGACCTGTCCTAGGTTACGCTTTCCCTTTATGAACCCAATTTTTATAATATTTTATAGAGGCTGGGGCCAGGTCCTAGATCCTATACGATCCATCTCCGGCTGCAAACAGACTAAATAAAAGTCTTGCCCGCAGCGGGATTTGAACCAGAAATTGCTGCATGGCAGCTCAGTGCTCTACCACTGAGCCACTCCGCTCCCTTGGTAATATGTAATACAAAGTAAAAATAAATAAATAACAAAGCCTAAAATGAAATATATGAGAAATTTTTCAAATCAAATAACTGAAATTAAAGAATATTACGAAGATGGACTGAATTGGTGAGAGGGTGCAGTTAAAGACAACTCAAAATTAGCAGAACTTATTTTTAATTGGGCCAACGTTTCGGCCAAGGGTGTAGGCCCTCTTCAGAGCAAATAGCGGTTGTGATGAATTGTCGAACTAACACTTGTCAACAGAAATTATTCAGTTAACTATTTTCCACTTAATTTATTTATAAACCCTCCATAATGATCTTAACATCCCTTTCGTCCTCGACCTCATCCCTACTAAATTTTCAAACTTTCACCAAAACCTTGCCTGTCATCCCAACCCCCTGGCTCAGTCATTATCCAGTTCCACACATCCATATAACCCACCCCGCCGCCTAAACCGGCAATGGCCCCGAGACTTGTTATAATAATGTTATTTGGAGTACTGGCACTGGCCAGATTCTCCACTCACGACCTGTGTGTGTGTATGTGTGTGTGAAGCGCCCTTAACCAGCTTCCATTGGAGTTTATTCCAGTGACGCGGCTGGAAAAGGGGGCAAGGGGCTTCCCGGACTCCTGCTTTGCCCTCATTCCTGGGGAAGAAGCTCAGTGCGGGGACCCAGGCAAATTGTAAATAGGGTTTGAATGTGTACATTATTTTATTTATTTTTATTTTTATTATTTTTATCTAGACTTTATTTTATTATCATTTTTGCTTAATTTCCTTTTATTGTATATATGTTGCGTATGTATATATTTATTACATTCACTTATTTTATTTTGTTTATACCACTTTTTTGTTTTGTTATGGAATGGTTACAGCTACATAGCACTATTACTTATTGCCCATAAGTGGCAGATTGTAATGTCTGAATAAAGTGTTTATAAAAAAAAAAAAATTTATTTATAAGAATTTTCAAAAATTTCTCTTCAACCTAAATCCACAATATTTTCCATTCTTGAATAACTGTAGGCGCAATGCTCTATCAACTGGGTACCCTTAACTGGGGGAAACTACCTGACGAGCGTGATCTAGGACAAATCACCTTCCTACTCATCCGTTGTCTAGAAATAGTACAGTCTCTACCATGTACTGAACCCAAGACCTGGAATAGTGGAGTTAAAAAAAATTCTTTTATTTTATTATGAAAAATAGAAAGGGAATTCAACTTTAATCTATTACAAACTGAATTTCTAAAGCTCCCTTGATAATAAAGACTTTTCTTTACTTTCATAAAAACAGACAAATAAATTAATTCTACGAATTTTTCTGAGCAATGTTAACAAAAGTTGAATCTTTGTAAGAGAACGCCACTTACATAATGCCTCAGAATATTACGTAATTAATGTGGATTGTAATCTAGAGGCCGAGTCTTTTTTTTTTCGTTATTAGCAGAAACCTGTTGCCTGTTGCTAAGGCGAGTTTAATGGACTCAACTCTCGGTTTCACGTATCTCGCTTAACACTAGCATTTTAAAACAGTTTGAATTTGTTTGTTTGTTTGTTCATTTAACGTCACTTTATGCTGCTATGGCTAATCGGGCGATGCTACAGTGGGAGCTCTAAATTTTGCCTATCCAAGGATATTAGGATAGGGATTTTTAACGAGTACCTGACATCGCACAGGCTCGTGACCTCCGTTTAACGTCCCTTCCGAAGGACGGCGTAACTAAGGATTTTTTACTCCCTTAAAAAAATCCTAAGGCCACCTGCCGGGCTACGAACCCGCGATCTTGGGTTTAGTAGTTTGTTACGCTAACCACTAGACCGCAGGTGACCGTTATAGTTTGAATTAAAATTGTCTTAATTTCAATACTTAAATAAAATGCCGCATTACTCATTTATACAGTGTATACAATACTTCATAAAAATGTAATACAGCTAAATTACCAACCAACTATTTACTGGATCCTATTTGCATCCTTACGAATACAAAGAATAATAAAAAAAACTGCACTACTACAATCCATGAAAGGCCTTCGGTTTAGTACATATACAACCTTTGAACCCCTATTATATTAAAGGGGAAACCCTTGGAGTGGAATATCCGAATTTCTTTCTTAAACTAAACACAGAACCTAACTACAAATTTCAAGATGCTAAGTTCCTGATTTACCTTTAATTATGTACTATAACGGGGGGAGGGGCACATGCCCCCGTGCCCCAATATAATTCATCATGTGATTTGCCTTTATTTATGTACAATAAAGGATTTTCCAAAGTACCAAAAATACAGTCGGGGGGGGCACGTGTCCCCTTGCACCCTCCCATAAAACCGCGCTTGCTATAGCCTATGTGTTATTCTGATGTATAACCTATATTACTGTAAAGTTTCATCCAAATCCGTCCAGTAGTTTTTGCGTGAAAGAGAGACAAACATACAAACATTCACATTTATAATATTAGTAAGATTAGTAGGACATCAAAACAAATAGTTTCACTCATCTTCTTTCTGTTATTTTAACAACTATTATCATGTGATTTGCCTTTATTTATGTACAATAATGGATTCTCCACAGTACCTAAAATACTGTCGGGGGGGGGGGGGCACCTGCCCCCTTGCACCCTCCCATAAATCCGCGCTTGCTATAGCCTATGTGTTATTCTGATGTATAACCTATATTACTGTAAAGTTTCATCCAAATCCGTTCAGTAGTTTTTGCGTGAAAGAGAGACAAACATACAAACTTTCACGTTTATAATATTAGTAAGATGTGTATACTTACAATAACTAACAATATCATCTATATTTCGAAATGTTAGACTTTTATTTCTACGATGAAATGATTACCAAAATATATTTATTATATTATCTTTTCCACACTAAAACTCACGTAAGCATAGCTACTTGATAGAGGCTGAGTGAGCCCCAGAAGGGTATCTCAGTCCCAAAGGGTCCATTCTTGGTTGATAATAGATTAAATAAATCATAAGAGATAGTTTGAACAAACTGGACAGTTCAGTCTCTCATAAATACACATAAATATTATTAAAACATTTAAAATTTCTTGTAGTACTCAACTTTCAGTCTTTGCTTTTGATTTTGCCTCTATAGAAGGATATAAACAAACACGCAATAATTTTATTAAACTATTTACACACACATAAACGTGTGTGTATACTACTATATTATAAATGCGAAAGTTTGTGAGTTTGTCTCTCTTTCACGCAAAAACTACTGAACGGATTTGGATGAAACATTACAGTAATATAGGTTATACATCAAAATAACACATAGGCTACAAAAAGGGCGGATTCAGGGGGGGCAAGGGGCACGTGCCCCCCAGACAGTTTTTTGTGTACTGTGGAGAACCCATATAGTAATAGGATGTATGAAAAAAAATGTCAAAAGTCTCAAAATATTTTAATATTTATTATTTACCAACACTTAATAATCCCTTTAGAGCATTCTCTAAGCTTGTTTACTAACACTTGATTCTTCAAAAAAAGCCTCAGTTTAGTTATTTATTTCAAAGAAGAAACATTACTATGTCCTACGAAATTCTCGTAATTTTAAGACATTACTGAAAAAAAAAATTCACAGCCGCTGAAGCAACTCGTGAAATTATTAAAAATGAAGGGGAAGGTGTCCTCGACCAGCGCACTGCGCGGAGTTGGTTTGAAAAATTTAGCAGTGGAGATAAGACGTTGAAAAGGAAGAAGGGCTACGGGCGACCATTAATGGATATTGATGAGGTTCTGAAGGAAGCTGTTGAGTCAAATCCACAAGTACTCGCGAACTTGACAGGGAGTGTGCTGTGTCGAAAGATATTGTTCGTCACCATCTTCTCTCCATGGGGAAGGTGGAAATGGCCAGTAGACGGGCATTTTATTTTAAACAGCCTATTATGATCATGTGATTTGCTTATAGTTGTTAAAATAACAGACAGAACATGAGTGAAACTAATGTTTTGATCTTTTAATAAACCTTCGAAATCTTTTTATAGAGACAAGTTTATTTGTAAGTTATTGTTAATTTTTTCCCCGTCCGCCCGTTGTGCCCTCCAGAAAAAAAATCCTGGATAGGTTCTTTGTATAGCTTAAATGAGCACTAAAAAAGGAATTTGGATAATTTCACCCCCAAGAGTTCCCCCTTAATATAATAGGGGTTCAAAGATTCTATGGAATCCGTCAGTTTTAAAGTTAGACATCCGGATGTACGAGTAACTTATAGCAAAAAAAAATTAAATTATTTATTTAAAATGATCTGTCACGAACTTTATGTGGCAGACCAAATTCCACGTGAGCGAAGACGCGGGCAAAAGCTAGTATATATGTATACATAATTTATCAGTATATAGGTTCCCAACGTAAGAAATGCATTACCTTCATTTCCTTGTAAAACAAATTTCATATGTTTTACCCTTCTGTAAAAAGTTTTATGTAGTAGTAAATAAAATTGTGTTGTTGTTCTTTTGACATTAATATAATTCTGACTCAAAACTACATAAATTTAACAGCAAATTCAGTCTAATTATAACTCATATACCATATATATATTACTAATATTATAAATGTGAAAGTTTGTATGTTTGTCGCTCTTTCACGCAAAAACTACCGAACGGATTTGGATGAAACTATACAGTAATATAGGTTATACATCAGAATAACACATAGGCTATAGCAAGCGCGGATTTAGGGAGGGCGCATTGGGGCCATGCCCCCCTGACAGTTTTTTAGATACTGTTGAGAATTCCTTATAGTGCATAATTAAAGGCAAATCACATGATCATAGTTGTTAAAATAACAGCGAGTGAAACTATTGTTTTGATATCCTACTAATATTATAAATGCAAATGTTTGTATTTATGTTTGTTACTCATTCACGCAAAAACTACTGAACGGATTTCCTTTCATTTGGATGAAGCTTATTGAATAATAATAGGTTATACATCATAGGCTACAGCAAGGGCAAATTTATGAGGGGGTATGGGGGCATGTTCCCTCCTCGTTATATCGTACATAATTAAAGGCAAAATAGGAAATCAGTTTTGAAGTTAGACATCTGAAATTTTGGATGTACGAGTAACTTAAATTTTTAAAAATAATTAAATTATTTATTTAAAACGATCTTTCACGAAACTTTATGTGGCAGACCAAATTCCACGCAAGCGAAGCCGCGGGCATAAGCTAGTATATATTGTTGCGGGCGCGGGAATTGGCGATTCCTGGAAGAGAACAAAGCCCCCTTGTCGGCAGAGATGAAAGAGGCCTTTCCGCGAAACTTCGAGATCCGTCCCGTATGTTCTAGAACTGGCAATCTGTCTATTTAAACAGCATCTCGGAGCGAGTGGAGAGAGAGTGTTGAAGCACACGGTACGGTTAACATCGGAAACAGTGATAAGCCAGTGTAATAAGTCAGTGACAGTTTGTGAGTGTAATTGTGTGACAGTTTGTTATATTCAGAGATTCTTACGGTCGGTGGACTTTAATTAGTGAACTGTAAGTGTTAATTAGTAGTAATTAATTAGTACAAGCTTATGTAAATAGTTAAGCTATTTAGTAATAATAATATCTTATATTATTGTAATAATTAAATAGAAGTTAGGCCTAGATTATAAATATCTAAAAATATTGCTGTTGTAAATTTATTTCAGTTAATAATTTATTTGTTAGTAATTTCTCTGTTATTAATTTAATTGTTAATAGTTTAATTGTATTCTTTTATCACTTTTGTAAATAAATATTAGTATCTTTGATTAAGGAATAGCTTAATTCATTTTTAATACCCAGTAGCCCGTAACAATATATATAAAAGCTAGTTTACACATATTGTTATGCTGAGCGGCAATAGTGACTAATAATAAACAAAATAGCGTAATGGGAAAAGCCACGTACGTATTTCGAAGTGGAACGAACTAACTTGTTTCTTCAGGAAGTTAAGATAGATAATAACACTCATACAATTCTTAATAGCACTCATGATTACTAATCTTACTTAATGATGAAATACTGCAATAATCCTGATACACTTCCTACAACCAAAGTATAAAACAAAAAAAAAAAAAGATTTGGAAATTATAGAATCTTGATAGCGTAGCAACTGTTATATCAGGTAGTGAATCAAGGCGAGATTTAATCTTATAAGATACAATCATAATTGTAGTCTATAGGATCGAGTGTGTAGGAGTGAAATGCAAATTAGATATTTCAAAATATTTATACACATATATAATTCCATTTAATTAAAATCTAGCTGTAGCAGATTTAAATATATTATTAAATATGTTACCAGCCAAGGATGGACCCTGTGAGATCTACAGAATCTCCTGTGACTCACTCAACCTCTTATTAAAGCGGGTATCCATAATTGGGGGAATAACCCAGTGGTTGTTGGGTAATTTTGGACCTTTCCCCCCGCACAACCGTTGTCCTAGAAACAGTCTCTATCATGGACTGAAACCGTGACCCTTTATGGTCAACAATGGTGCATATTTTTTTTAATTCGCATGGCTTCATAACATTGTTAATGAACTGTTTTATGGAATCCTCATACAAGACTGAAAAGACAAGAAACCGCTCGAGGTATCAGGCTACATCTACATCTACATGAACATCATACGACCTATTTGGACTTACGGAGTAGAGCTTTGGGGCTCCGCTAAGCCATCGAATTCCTCTCATATCCAATCCTTACAATAAAAAATGTTTCGTAAAATCCTCAATGCTCCTTATTTTGTTAAGAATAAAGTCCTCCATAACGACCTTAATGTACCTGTTGCTGATTTGTTGCTGATTTGGCCCGAACCCGGTATCTATCCTTTCATAACAAACTTGATTCCCAATCAAACCCTCTAGTTTCAAACCTAGCTTCCTCTTCAATTCCCGATAATCCTCCGAGGCGTCTGAAAAGAAGATGGCCACGTGACCTTCTTAGTTGAACTTTGATTTGGGCACTACCAGTAGGTAGTTTCTCTACTTGTCATTCTCATGTTATTATGTATCACGTATCGTATTTACTTGTTGTGTTATTTTAATACAGTTGTAAATATCAATAAATAATTTTTTTTTTAAATGTATTTGTCTGCAAAACAATACAGTTTCTGCGATGGACAGGACTCGAGACTCTTCATGTCTTGCAGTGGTTCAGGTTTTTATTTATTATTAATTATATTATTTTTGAGCTACATTATTCACATACATCTTCAGATACATAGAAATGTATTAAGGGCAAGGGAAAGTAAATTATTGGTGGTTATTCGAAGCATTATACTCACGGGCCGAGAACGGGAGAGAACCCACTTCATAGGTATTGTTCCGGCAGAAGAAAGCTTAGATCCTGGTAGCGGAGTGGCTCATTGGTAGAGCGCTGAGTTGACCTCAGGAAGGTCCTGGGTTCAAATCTCGCTCGCTGGCAGACTTTTATTTAATCTATTAGAGGCCGGTGATGGATCCTATGGGATCTAGAACCTTCCTAGGGCTCACACAGCCTATATAAAGTCATCTAGGACAAATCAACTGCAAAACGGTTGTCCATGAAAAAGTACAGTCTCCGCCATGTATTGAACCCAAGGTCCTTCATGTGTTGTAGTGGTACAGGTTTTTATTATTTTTTGATGTAGGTTATCCACATACATTCTTAGATGGAAAGGACATGTACTAAGGGAAAATAAACAATTATTGGTTGTACACTCGATGGTATAAATCCACAGAGAGAATCCAATTTATAGGTATTGCCCCCGGCAGATGAAAGCTTAGACCCTGGCAATCAAATACAAGTTGCTAGCCTCTCGTAGAGAAGAAAAACAGGATAACAAATTGGCAAAGCATAGGACTGTTCAGCGCCTCTAGGAATCCATTAGCCGTTATTTCGGAATCCATTCGTAATTTGGGACTGTTTGTGTGGGTGGGTTAGATCACGATTCCAGATAATCCCATATCATCCTCTAGGACTCTCTCTTCGTCGAATCGTTGAATACATTACACATCTCATCCTGGTGTCAATGGCATCCATTTTTGGAAGGAACAAGTATGTGAAGAACACATCATACGACCTAATAGAGTAAATACATTTATAATTTAGAAAGTCGACATTTATTTTATATAACGTTGATCCCACACAAGGTAAGAAGAGCAGATTAACAATGTAATACAGAAAAAACGTTCTCAGTAAAACGAACAGTAAAATATAAAAAATAATGAAAGTACATATATTATAGATAATTTCTAAAATAACCAATCAATTAGCTATTAAGGATGGATTCTATGGGATTTGCAGACCTTCCTGGGGCTCATCCAGCCACTATAAAGTAGGTACCCTTAATTGGTAGAAAACCTGGCTGGGATCTTGGACTGATTATAACCTAAGTGTGATCTCGGACAAATCTCCTCTACGCACAACCGTTCTCCTAGAAACAGAACCTTCTCTACTATGTACTAAGCCCAAGACCCCACGGTTTGTTTGTAGTACAGGTTTATTGTTTGTAGAGTTACAGGTTTATTGTTTGTAGAGGTACAGGTTTATTGTTTGTAGAGGTACAGGTTTATTGTTTGCAGAGGTACAGGTTTATTGTTTGCAGAGGTACAGGTTTATTGTTTGTAGAGGTACAGGTTTATTGTTTGTAGAGGTACAGGTTTATTGTTTGTAGAGGTACAGGTTTATTGTTTGTAGAGGTACAGGTTTATTTTGTCTTAGAAATAAATGGTTAGGGGTTTGTGTTACGGCTTTTAACTACAAGGTTTTTTACGCCAATTTAAAAAACCAATAACAAGCCACATACTTCAATTTCGTATAATAATGAGCCGAAATTTCAACTTTACAGTACATTTTTTTGGGTCTGTTTCGGAAAACGCATGCGCTCTGTAATTATGATTACTTATATGCAATAGCTCCATATGTTCCAGAAATTTAACATGTAAACTAATTATAAATGCAGTTATAACTTTATAACAGTTATAACTTTTATTGATAACTGTTATAACCTAACAGAAATAAAAGAACATATGTTTGTATTTATGTATAATTTAAAACACAACAAATAACCAAGACAATTATAGATATACATTTTCGTTAAGACCGTGGAAACATTCCAACGAAAAGCCCTTAGTCTCCAAACTAAAACAGAAATAGAAATTATCTGTCCAATATTTCGCCCATTCAGGCATCCTCAGGGTAGATAGAGAAAAAAAAACCATAACAAAAAAACAAAAGAACAAAAACAAAACAAAATTATTCAATGCACCCAAGAAGCATCCCACCACCTCCAAGGCTCAAATGCAACTAATGAATCATAAGGAAGGTTACTCGACTCCGGCTGGGTAAGGTTAGATAAAAACAGCTGATAAATACTGGAGAATATGAAAATTCAACATACACTCACCAAACTACAGAAAGCACAACAGGAAAAATAAATAATTTTAAACAACACCAAAACATAAGACAAAAAACTATATGAAAAAATGAAAGTAAGATTGCAATGAAAGGAAAAACAACATTATCAAGACACCAGTGGATTTATGGCTATTCCACAAAATATATAAATATTGAAAAATAAAAAGAGACCTTACATAAATGTTAAGACCGTGGAAAAATTCCAACGAAAAGCCCTTAGTCTCCAAACTAAAACAAATAGAAATTATCTGTCCAATATTTCGCCCATTCAGGCATCCTCAGGGTAGATAGAGAAAAAAAACACAAAACAAAACATGAATAATGCACCCAAGAAGCATCCCACCACCTCCAAGGCTCAAATGCAACTCAATGATATATGATCTATCGATGCCTGAATGGGCGAAATATTGGACAGATAATTTCTATTTCTGTTTTAGTTTGGAGACTAAGGGCTTTTCGTTGGAATTTTTCCACGGTCTTAACATTTATGTAAGGTCTCTTTTTATTTTTCAATTATAGATATATATTTTCAATTCAGAGGTCAAAAATCCACAATATTCTTCAGGATCTGCTCAAATAAATCCCTGTTTTCGTACCTCCTTCTCCAAATATATTCACACAGGTAGGAATCTATCATCGTCCGGTCGGTACTGAATTCTCTCTTGTTCCTTCTCTTGAGAGATGACCATAGAGATTCGATTCTTTGAGTATGAGCTCCTGAGGTTACTTCATTTCATGTCCCTTGGAACAGAGTCTTTTTTTGATGTATAATACCCTATATATAAATACCCCTAATGTATAATAGGTTATAACAGTTATCAATAAAAGCAACCGATACTAAATAACAGATATTTAAAAAATAATCTGCAGGAGTTTTCCGAAACAGATACCATTTTTTCGTATTTGAGCCTGTTCACAGATAAATACAAAAAACTATTTTGTGAGATACAAGTTACTTTAGCAAAGGAGTAATGGGTCATGTCATCATCTAACGCCCTACATTTACAAGTCCGGATTTTCATAAAACTCGTTTTACGATTTAAAATATATTGATTTTAGATAAACTTTTTATTGCTTCAAACGATCTGTTCTTTAAAGTTCTTTTTGCAAGCATTCACTATTACCATATAAGAACATCACTTTTTTAAGGTTATATTCAAATCCTGAATATATTCAAATATATTCAAATCCTGAGCCCAGCTCGAGAAAACATTTTCGACTGAGTCCTAGGTCTCGTCTTTCCCTCCTTTATATCCGTTTACACAGAACCAAAATATTACAGCGTTCTTTTCTTGCCAGCTCCACCACCATTTGAGGTTCAATCCCACCAAATATCCGCCATGCTTCATCCTTGACCTCATTCAAGCCAAGGCTTTTCCAATGTCTCCTCAATGAACAACCCAAGACATTTATTAAAAATGAAAAATAAATGAATTTTTAGATTCGCCATAATGTAAATTTCACAAAAATATATATTTTATTTTTAAAAAATCATTTTTCAAAGAAAAAATCACGCGGGAAATGAAAACTTTTAAACGCTTCATTTTGGCTTGGTGACGTCATCAGGCTTGTTTACATTTTTGTGATGAGAAATTCTTCTGATGTTTTTGCATTTTCATATAGAAAATTGTGTTCATCTTGAGAAATGAAACAATTGCTTATTAATTAAATTAAACGAGTCCATTATTATTATTATTGGCATCTTTGTATTCAATAACAATTAGTTTTATCAACATAACCTATACATAACAAAGGTTTCTTTATGATCTTTTTTTGAGTGTGCTTAAAACTAATGCAGATATAAAAGCTAAAAATGTTTCAAAAATAATTTTGTTACAAGAAAAAGTAGAAAGGTAAAGTGATAGCAAGCCTGATGACGTCACATTATATCATTATCAAAACTAAACGTTTTGGCGCGAAAATTTTCAGTCAAATATTTCATGTTTAAAAAATATTCTTCCATTAAAATTGGCGGTTGCCCATTATTTAAGGTTGATAGATTTCATTGAAACGATTTTCGAAAATCACCTTGGTTGTCCATCCCCAAACAGATGCTTTCTAAGCAGGTTATTATATTCTATTAGGTTATTCAATACAGTCATTCGCTTAAATTCTGCAGTAAATAATGGTTTTTATTACTTAGTATCCTTTCTCATTACTTCTTCAATTTTTTTTATTTGTATCTTTATTTTTTTACTATTCTAGTTTATACTACTATTTTCACGAAATGTACCTATTTTTTGTTTTTATTTACTTTTTTTTGGTACCTTGGTAAATATCTTCTGATTTGTATATCTTTTATGATTTGTATTATGTAGCATTCTAGCTAGACGTATATTATTTTTTTCGATGCATCTTTACTATTCTAAAACGGATCTAGTATTGATAAAATGGTTTTTCTATTCAATTATAAAGGCTTGTTCCATAAATATAAACCAAAAAAGGATTCTTTGCTGAAAGGATAGATCTAAATAAGATGATGACCAACTTGCAAAGGACACAGTCATAGCAGGCAGAAATATGATGACCACCCAGGACGTGAAGCGAGCTGTTTTTATCTCCATAGCGATAGAACACAAGGAGATGTCTTGTCGTCCGCGTATTCTTGGGAGGATAGGACTCTAACTGTCCCGATCAGTCCAAGGACATCGAATGCGGGGGGGGGGAGAGCCTGCTATGGAGAATGGATACAACTGCGGCGTAGGATAATCAATTTAGGATGTTATACATGGAATTTGATTACTTTGTGGAGTACCAAACATCTACTCTGTAAGTCTGGTCTTATGATAGTCATGTATATGAGTCTTTTGTAATTGATTGGGAGCTTAGAGCGTTTGTCTAGTAAGTGTTGAAGTAGCCTGAAACGGAGAGCAGTTATCTTGTCTTTTCAGTCTTGTATGAGGGTCCCAAGCTAAACATATGTCGAGATCTAATCCTAAGTACCGGATTTTTCTACAGGATTCAGTGGGATATTATTAAAGCATACTGGAGGACAGGAAGTCATTGGATTCCTATAAAGGGTACAGGTTATTTGACTGGATTTGTGGGAATTTATTTTTATCCTCAAGTTTTTGACAGCACTTTTCAAGGTCAGTGATAAGGGATTGAAGAGTTGACCGATAATACACATGTATCAACAGCATACGTTGTAAGGATAGTGTTAGGATGTCAGATGTATGAGTGGAGGTTTGGGCCGAGGAAGAAGGGAAAATTAGAAAGATATAAAAATTAATGAGGAGTCGTCTCTGTTCTACAGGTTAGCATAAAAACCTACTATGTCCAAGATCGCATTGGTCGCAAGACGTGAATGGGGCTCCCGAGCCTGTACTCGTTAAAAGCCCCCACCCCCCCCCGCTGTAGCATCGTCCAATTAGCAACGGTAGCATAAAGTGACGACAAATAAACAAACAAAAAACAAACGAAATGTACTGTTGGTACTAACAGCGTCGACCATTAGATCCTCCTGTAATAATTTACCAAAAGCTGACTCTGTGTTCACTAAGTCTTTCATTATTATTATTAATATTACTACTATTACTAAGCAGTCGCAGTCATGTTATAAACGTAAAATCAACTCCGGAAATCAAAGATGTATTTAGTAAAGCAGAAAAAAACAATTAAAAGTTTATAAGAAAAATATTTAAAAATTACTAACAAAAACATATTTTTTTATTAATATCGACCAGATTGGATTAAGCCATTAAGTTTTAACTTGAAAGATATCGTATTCTTACCCAATTGTTACTCAATTTTTCGTTATATTAAAACTAGATTTAATGACAAAAATACCACTACAAACCTGAAGTATCTTGGATCCAGTACGTGGTAGAAACTGTACTGTTCCTAGCACAACTGTTGTGTATGGAAGTGCTATATGTGACAAAAAGGGGCCTAGGCCAGGTAGGGTAAAATGACCCTTAGGGTTTATTACTTTTACTTTCAAGAGAGAGTTGTTCGGAAGACGCGGTCAACTCAAGACGCAAGGAGCTGGATGGAGCGATGGTCGAGAATCAGCAAGTCATTAGCAAGTCAATTAAAACAATTGAAGTATAACATAATATTAGAATGATTTTTATCAATATGATTGTTAATTTTTTTTTAATTTCAGAGTTGTTTTTGTATAATATTAAATATAATTTTATTTAAAGATTTTGAAAAATAATATGAAAGATCATAATATACTAAGATCAAAGTTTAACTTATTATTAAATGACTATAGAGGACATGGTTCGCACTGAATTAAAAAAAAATTTAAATAGAATAAAACCACTTAAATTGAGGTATCTATGCTTTATTTTGGTTATTTGTTGGACAATAAAAGAATTTATGTACAGTTTTATTTATTGAATTATTTATATTGTTACAATTGTCGAATTTATGCATGATTTTTAAAGATGAATGACTTATGGTCGAATTGTTAACCATTTAATAGGGAAAAAAATGAAACAATTTAGATTGAGAATGGCCTAGGTATCTCGATAAATAAGGAATAAAATTTGTTTTACTGGAAATAGGTTTTTTTTCTCCAATTTTAAATAATAAATTATATTATTGAGTCCAGTTGACCTTTTTTTAAAAATGACTATTTGTACTATAATTCTAAACATTATCAAATAGAATCTTCTATAAATACGAAGTATCTTCATTTTAGAGAGGAAAAAAAACCTGTAACACTATAACCCGTGAACTGGGGTTCAGTACATGGTAGAGACTGGTTGTTTCATGGACAACGGTTCTGCAAGGAGGTGACTTGTCCTAGGTCACGCTCAACCACAATATTCCCCCTCCCCTTATTTTGATTACCCTATTTTTATAATATTTTATTGAGGCTGGGTGAGCCCCAGGAGGGTCCTAGATCCTATACGATCCATCTCCGGCTGTAAACTGACTAAATAAAAGTCTAGACCGTAGCCGGATTTGAACCAGGATTAGGCATTTTAGAGAGGATTATGGATTATCCTCTGCCAACAAGATCCACAAGTTTTTTTTTGTAGGTTACATTAAATATTTATAATTATTTTAAATTAAAATAAAATCAATGTTATAATCGATTCTACATATCGATTACAGCTGATCGATATAACCTAATGAAGGAAACAGCTGTTCATAAATTATAAATTAGCGTTTATTTAAATGGAGTCAGATTGTGAATTGCTTAATAAATATTATTGCAATCCAAAAACATCATTTTATTAATGATTTCACTTCATTTGTCAGGTTCTTGTTTCTAAAAACATAATCAATGCCATAAGAAAAAAGAAAAACAGAAATGGGGGAAAAATAACCGTTATTCTATTCAACATCCAATTATTATTTAATAATAACCGTTATTCGATAATAACCTCTGAAGTATCGAATGTCGAGAAGTGTAAACTGAAGCCCCAGGGATAGAATATCGGAAAATGGCAAAATAGCCTTCAAGAATGGTGTCAAGAACGATTAGTAAAAGTGGAAGTAACTGTAAATAATAAAATTAGAATGATACGGTGATGATGATGAAGATGTTTAATAAAATCATTGGGTAATATCAAAATAAACAAAATAATAATAATCTAGGTCCCTCCGGATGGTATTGAAGGACGTTCTTCATTTAGGAAGGAACTTCTGAATACTCTGGATTATCAAGAAACACCTAAAAGAAAAACAGGCATAATTTCCGATATAGGAAAGAAAGCAAAAAAATGGTGAACAAATGAAAAAGATATCGAAGACAAGAAAAGAACAGTTAAAACAAAAGTAGTCCACAGAGGCTGAATAGAAAAAAAAAAACACGAAAAAAAAACTGGGCGATATTACAGTGGATCATTGTTCTAACAGTTTGATTGTTAAAATAACAGGAGCTCTCAATGTTTAACAATTATTATGATATATTATACAGTTTTATTTATTTCTCAAATCGTGTTTTTTATTTCGATGAAATTCATTTTAAACTTTTTAATACTATTTAATTTATGAAGCAAAAACCATTCTCCAGTCAAGTTTTTCTTTATTATTTTCTATAAAGAAGTTTCGACCTTCTCGGTCATTTTCAATTTCTTAAATGTTTGTTAGGATTTTCATAATATGTCTGTAATTTTTATAACTTAATTTTTTAATACAGGAAAAGAATGCATGAAAATTTTGTTCAAAATTTCTGATCTGATAGTTTTAAAGTGAAAAGTTCTCTAGGCGCGTTTAGCTACTTTCGGTGTGAGAAAACTTGTGCGTTCGCGCCATGGACGTTTTGATTAAGAAACTAGTTTAAAATTTAAAACGCCAAATTTACAAATTTGAAACTTCTATAATTCAGACTATAATTGATTTAGAAATCCGAAAGAACAGTTATTCTAAAGTTTTGAGTTTTCACTTCAGTAGGCAGCCCTCATAACTAAGTATCTTATTTTTTCAATTTTTTTTTTATTGTAATTTTTATACTGCACATTTTGTCTTTTTTTAATGTAAATTTTAAGTTGTCTATCTTTATTACTTCATATGAATAACTGGATTAAACAAAAATTTTCACACAAAAAATAAACGAAAAATACAAATAAAATAAATAAAAACCATAAAATGCTATATACTTCTTTTATAAATACACTTTATTGAGATAATACTATCTGCCACTTTTAGACAATGAGTAATAGCGCAATACAATCATTCAATAAAAAAAATAATAATAATAATAAAAATAAATAAAATAAAAACATATACATGGTGATAATAAAAACAAAATAAATACTTGCGAAAATGATAATAAAAATAAAATAATTTCTCACATTCATACCATAATTATAGTGAACTAGCTTTTGCCCGCGGCTTCGCTCGCATGGAATTTGGTCTGCCACATCAAGTTTCGTGACAGATCATTTTAAATAAATAATTTAATTTTTTTTTAACTACAAGTTACTCGTACATCCAAAATTTCAGATTTCTAACTTCAAAACTGACGGATCCCATACAATCTTTGAATTCCTATAATATTAAGGGGGAAACCATTGGGGTGGAATTATCAAAACTTCTTTCTTAATTTATACAAAGAAACTATCTACAAATTTCAAGATGCTAAGTTCCTGATTTGCCTTTAATTATGTACTATAATAGATTCTCTACTGTACCTATAAAACTATCGGGGGGGACACGTGCCCCCATGCGCCCCCCCCCTAAACCCGCGCTTGCTATAGCCCATGTGTTATTCTGATGTATAACCTATATTACTGTAAAGTTTCATTCAAATCCGTTCAGTAGTTTTTGCGTGAAAGAGAGACAAACATACAAACTTTCACATTTATAATATTAGTAGGATATACTTAATTAATGAGGAATGATAAAGCTAAAGTTGACATGGGATGAGATAAGAGAACAGATTTGTCCCGACTGGAAGGCGAACCCGGTAGCTCAATCGGTAGAGTCATGTCATGGAGAGACAGTTCGAATCCCGGCCGGGGGCAAATCTATTCTCTTGCAAATAAAAATATTTAAAAATTAAAACAATTAACAAACAATTATAAATAGTAATAAGAGGCAAATCAACAAGATCCTGAAATGGCGCAATTTCATATTTCCTGAGTCAAAGTTGAAAAAATTAAAAAACAAATAGTAATATAAAAAAAACTCCATTGCAATTCAGAAGGAGAGGAACATTATACCAGATTGGGTCGCCTGTGGTGTAGTGGTCAGCAGAACAATATACTATGCCCATGTTCATGGCAACGCAGTTCGGTAATTGGCCTTACATGTTTTTTAAAGGTAGTTAAAAAAGCCTTAGTTATTCCGTCCTTCGGAAAGGGCGTAAAATAGAGGTCCCGAGCCTGTGCTAGGACAGGTACTCTTTGTAATCCCTATTCTAATTAATCCTGAATTGATAAAATTTAGAACTCTCTCTATAGCATCGTCCGATTAGCCTTGGTAGTTGAGAGGTAACGTTAAATAACGAAACAAACGAAGACATGATTAAACCAGACATATACATTTATAGATAAATTTTGCGTAACGTATAAGTGAGTAACAACGGAATACTGTTACAATAAATATTATATAAAATAGGTTATATATATATGGTAAAATCAGAGCAAGGCATTGGCCCATATATTACATAGAAAAGTATATAAATCATGAGACGTTATCAGTAACTGCAAACTTGAGAACGGAAAGGCTGCTTATCGGAATGATAACATGGCCACCGCCTTCTGGCTTCTGCAAAAACTAACAATGAATACAATTTCCCAATATATAAATATATTATTTACTGTTGTTGATATTATAATAAAAGTATTCGAGAAAAGTACTAAATGATGCTTTTAACGTTATTTATTTAGAATTAACATTTTTTCAATTTTTATATTTATTACATACATATTGGGAACGGAGTGGCTCAATGGTACAGCACTGAGATGCCATGCCGGAAATCCTGGTTCAAATCCAGCTGCATGCCATGATTTTTAGTTAGTATGTTTGCAGCCGGAGATGGATCATATAGGATCTAGGACCCTCCTGGGGCTCACCAAGCCTCTATAAAATATTATAAAAATAGGGTATCCAAAATAAGGGGGGGAAATCTGGCGGTTGAGCGTGACCTAGGAAAAGTCACCTCCTTGCAGAACCGTTGTCCATGAAACAGTACAGTCTCTACCGTGTACTGAATCCCAGACCCTTCATGGATTGTAGTGGTACAGGTTTTTTTTTTTTTTAAGAAAGAAAAATTATTTTATATGTTTACAGAAACGGATGGGCTCTGTGGAATCTATAGGTCCCCCCTGGTGCATCAAGACTATAAAGTAGATACCCTTCCTGGGGGAAAAGCATGGTGGTTGAGCGTGATTTCGACCAAATCACCTCCCTACACAACCGTTGTCCCAGAAACAGTAGTCTTTTCCACATTCTAAACCTGAGGCACTTCATGGCTTGTATTGCTACACATTTTTGTAAAAAGTATATATAAATAAATAAAAGAAATAATAATTATAAATTAAATAATTCTGGATCATTAGTGATTCTCTAATGAATATTGAGGCATTGAATACGCTGATAAGATAAAGAGGCAAACAGTCAGTGAATTCCTAAGATAGGAGAAATGTCATCATTAATTTTATATTTAGATGTTTGAAACTATTGACTGGAAATATTTCCACAACTATTCCGTCTAATAGTTATAAAATAAAAATATATAAAAAATCGTATTCATAAATATACAAATGTAAATTTCCCAACAGAGAAGAATGGACTTCGTAGAGCTACGCAGTCGAATGGAATGAAAGACATCTGGAGGAGAAAGATGTAGACTACATAAAATATGTTGTCTATAATCTAAATTTTGCTATTCTAGAACATCGTTATTTCTAAATTCGGTACTTTTGTGTTAAAGCAGCCCCCGTTATTTTTTCCTAATACTGCGCATGCGCGAGCAGTTACATTTTGTAACAGTTATATTTCTAACAGCTGATTTGTTCTTGCTTATTGAGTTTTGATTATTGCTGATTTATTGTTTCTTATTTGTTGTTTATTGTTTGTTTACTGGTTTGTTATAGATTTTTCGTTGTTATTATTTTAGTTATCTATTTAATTATTGTAAAATGCGTATTTGGGATTTGCCGACAACAGAAGAACAAGCTATTATTTTTTTGCAGGAGCGAAATATTTTACGAAACAAAGAAAATGTAGCAATTCACATGAAATGAAATTGAGGTGAGCGTTTCTTTTGAAAATGAAATTTTAAAAAATGCGAGTTCTTATGGCGACGATACTTTTATACAATTGATATTTTACACTTATATAAACTCTCTTCTTACATTCTCTTATGCAATTAATATTCTTTACACTAGTATAAAGTATTTTCTACCTATCAATATTAATACTGTATTTTCTAAAATATTTTTTATTTTCATTTTTATTTTATTTTATATAATTCGTTTCTAGATTTTTATAATTTTACAATTTCTTCTTTTTTATTACATATAATTTTTAGTGCGTAATTCTTATCACTTTCTAATTTGCCCATATCATTTCACATACCTATTGTATATTCAGTTTTTATTTTTTATCTGTAATACCTTAATTTTTTAACTGTCAACACTTTCTGTTTTATTATTATTTTCTTCATGATGTGGGTTACTACCTTTTGGCACTTAGTAGTTTATAGTATACACTTATACATTTTAACCTTCATAATTACCTTACTGTACATCTTTATCATTTTTTTTCCTGTATTCACCTTCTTTTAGTTTATCTATATTTAAAATGTTTTAATATATTTGTACCGTTTTCTTATATTGTCTGTATTTTGCATATAGCCCTGAAGAAGACCTACAGCGTAGGTCGAAACGTTGGCTATCAATAAAGTTTTCTGAAATTACTTGAGAATTTCATTCAGTGACCTCTACCCGGACCAATTTCTTCAACATAAATTATCATAGGTCAACAATTATCATCAATACAAAATACAGACTGTTTTGAATCCAATTGAAGTGTATTTCGACGCATTTTCCACCTAAATGCGATTAAAAAATTTTTTGTGAATAAAGTATTGTGATTTTTCATAACTTGCTTGTTTTAATCATAGTGATTTTTTATTAATTTTAACTGTTCATTGTCCATTATTGTTTAATTAATTAAACCCACCGATTGCTTATATCATAGAAGATATAATAGAAACTAATCCTACAATTTCAGCATCTATTATTGCTGTACTTCTATATTCGCTTCAGAAGAATGGAATTAAAACATTAAAATAGTTAAAATAAATGGCAGTACATTTCATGATGACGTTATAATAGTTATGCATAATGAGAAATATGCATACAAATAATCAAATAAGAAAAAATTCCCAAGGAAAACAAATATTAATAACTGAAATAAATAACACTGTCCTCACCAGTAAGCTATGTTTGTTAATATTTACTCTTTGAGTTACTCAATTATGACAACATCTGATTTATGCAGATAAGGATTACTCATACGAATTTCGCCACAAAAGGAAATGTCAAAGGAACGCATAAGCTGCAAGGAAACGAAGGAAAACCTGTATAACTGGAACCGCTTCATGATTAAAGGGCCCCCCCTGACTTGTAATTATAATAATTTGTGAAAAATTCATAACATTACTTCACCTTATTATTAAATATTATAAAGGAGTATATGGTTTGGTAATAAATAACTCTACCAATACAACCCATGAAGTGTCTTCGCTTCAACACGTGCTAGAGACTGTACTGTTTCTAGGATAGACGGTTGTGCAGGAAGGTGATTGGTAGATCACGATTGACCGCCAGATTTTCAACCTATTTTTGGTATCCACTTAATACAGGATGGGGGACCTTAAGAGGATCTTAGATTAGGATCCATCTCCATTAAATAAGTCTGCCGGCGAGCAGAAACGATCAGAAGGCTAAAGCTTGGTATAACTCGAAGCGACAACCTGCGGAACTGATACGAATGTTAAAAATAGTTATATAAATAATATATAAATATAGAATGATAGAACAATGGCGGACGTGATATGGAAAAGAAGAAGAGGACAATCGAAAGGAATGGAAGGATATCCGGGTCATAGGCAGCCGACGTCATCGACGCACGTCATCCTAATTGATAATCTGCGCGCACATGTGGCCATCAACTGGTGGGTCATGCTCCGCTAGGCGGTGGGAGTTCTTAGTCACTGGAGGGTGTCTGTCATCTGATAGGAAGGTAGGCTGCCAAGGGGGATCCCGTCATCCAAGGGGATCAATTATTAGCCCAACGAGGAGATAATGGGGGAAGTATAGAGGGGGGAGAGGAAGGGGGGTGGGTGGGTAATGAACATATTGGCTTGTCCGGAAAATAATGTAGCATTTTATGTTTTCTCCAAATAGTTCAAAATGTAAACACTGATTAATCCTCTTTCAGGTTTGTTTACCTTCGAGACGGTTTTCTTGGAAGTAATTCAGTGTTTACCAAGATGTCGAAGCGTGATTTTCACATTATTTTGTTATACACGGTCAACACGGACCATTCACGGAGTCGAAATGGTCATCTGTGGTGTAATGTTCAATATGGCAACCTACTATGCCCAAGGTACAGGTTTGAGTACTAGTATGTTATAGGGCCTGTTGACATCAGCGCGCTCAGGTGTCACATTTCTTAACCATCTCCTACTGTTATTGAAACCTATCTTAGTCCTTTGCTATTGTTTGTGACAAGTTAACGTGGATGTGTTTTCATATTATTTTGACAATATGAGTTGGAATTTAATGAAGATTTTGCGCACGGTGACTGATGAAAAGTCAGCTCTCTTATTTCTTCAGGAGGAACTGACTTCCATAAAGTTTTGTGACGAACAGCTCGACATGTCTCATTCAACACTGATTGATTATTCCATTTATATGAGAGAAGTGTGTGCTTTTAAATTAGAGAGAAGTTCAACAACTATTGGAGGTCCAGGGATGTATGTAGAAATTGACGAGAGGCTACACAGTAGAAGAAAAAACAGCAAAGGACGGATTTTGCCTCAGCAGTGGATATTTGGGGGAATATCTAGAGAAACAAAAGAGTGTTTCATAGTTAAAGTTGCTCAAGATATTGTTGTTTTTAATGAACATTGCTTGTAATAAATGTTTCATTGTTTCTTGACATGTTTCTCATATTATCATGTTTTAAAGAGAAATGATGCCCGGGCAAATCTTTTCTCTTTAAAAGAAAAATAGATAAAAATTACAACAATTAACAAAAAAATATAATGTTTTAGTTAGATATTCTTCTTTTTAATGAACATTGCTTCTAATAAATGTTTCATTTTTTCTAGTTTTATTTTGTCTTCGCATGTTTCTCATTTATTTCATATCCTAAAAATCTGTTGTATGATAATGAAAGGCGATACTATTTGAAATAAATTGTAGGCAGCATAACCTGACACGGTCCAAATAGTTGAGGTAAGTGACACCTGAGCGCGCTGATGTCAACAGGCCCTAAAACATACTAGTACCAAGGTTAGTTGCACGGAATTATTTAAATAGAGTAAAAAATCCGCAGTTATGATGTCCTTAGGAGGAGGAGTAAAATGGCAGTACCATGTTGTGTCAAGTACTCATTAAAAATCCCTATCATAATTATACATGGAGAAGCAAAATTTAGGACTCGCATTATAAGATTAGGAGCATAAAGTGATGTTAAATGAATAAATAAACAAATAAAATTAAAGCTAGGATACGACATTATAACACAGTGATCAAGCCGGTGATACTTTATGGAACAGAAACCGCTTGTCTTCCCAGCCCAGAGAGGCTTCTGAAAATAGTAAGAATTCTCAGAAGAATCAACGGACCTAGGAGAACACCTGAAGGATACAGGTTGAGGTCGAATCAAGAAATCTATAAGGAAACATCAGACTTAGAAACTGACGTTAGGAAGGGAAGGCTAAAGTTCTATGGACACGTGATGAGGATTAAATCTGAAAGACTGAACCATAAAATTTTTCAGCGAATCCACTGCCACAAACATTCAACAGGTATTTCAAACAACTTAAGCATGCTATGTACCTAGTGGGGCTAACAGAACAAGAATGTTTTGACGGAGAAGAATACAGAAAAACGCTCAAGGGAATAAAGGTTCTTGTGGGACCCCAAAAAGGGTCTTGCGTGGTCTGAGGAGAGAAAACTTAGGTAGGCAAAGCTCATGAAGGACATATGGGAAAGAGGAAACAGATGAAGAAGAAGCATTAGAGTTATGATATTCGCGTCGTCTTTAAAGACTTTTCGTGAAAAAATAAAATAAAACGTTATCAATTGTTTTACTATTAGTTAATGCAATTTATAATTGTTTCCCGATCCCTGGTAAATCATTAACTTACTTTACAACATTTATATATAAACAAATATAAATTGATTTGTTAGTATTGTTACGGCCGCACAAAGGAAGGCGGAAGCGGGGGATTAGCGGCTTAAGTCCGTCAGCGGGAGACGTTAAAATAGGATTAGGACCGTTCTAGATCGTCTCGTTTTGTCGGAAAAGGATTAAGAATATTCCAGAATTGTCTGGCCCCTCCGTGTTCTAGAATGTTCGGCCTTGCCTATTTAAATACTTCCCTCACCTCGAGCCAGTCACAGTCTTAGCCTGAGAGTAGACCACGCAAGATCTGTGATAAGTGAGTGTCAGTGTGATAAACTAGTCAGTGTTGAACCGGCCCGTGTAATAAGTGTATCAGTGAACTGTGACAGTCTCGCGAGTGTAATAAACTGTTTCTGGTTGTTACTGTGTGTCAGTTTGTGATACTTGAAGAATCTTACGGTCGGTGGACTAGTGAACTGTAAGTGTTAATTATTAGTTATAAATTGTAGTCACAGAAACTATTGTAACTAGTTAAGCTATCCAGAATTAGTAATATCTAATATTATTGTAATAATTAAATAGGAGTTAGGCCTAGATAATAAATATTTAGAATATTGTTATTATAAATTTATATTAGTCAATAATTTAATTGTTAATAGTTTAATTGTATCCTTTTTATCATTTTGTTAATAAATATTAGTATCTTTAATTAAGGAATTGTTTAATTCATTTCAATACCCAGTAGCCCGTAACAGTATGAATTGTTTCATGTTGACAACATGGACTATGGTAAAATTGGTGTTGTCCACCAACAACCCATTTGGGTCTTGGGTTTAGTACATAGTAGAGACTGTATTGTTTCCAAAACAACGGTTGTGCGGAGAAATGACGTCCGATATCACAATCAAACGTCAGGATTTCCCTAATTTATAGAAGATGGGATGTCCTAGAAGGATCTGCAGATACAGATGAAACAATTAATCTGTCAGATTTAACAGATATATCAGATATAAACAATTTATCAACACCCAGATTTGAACATCTGCAGAACTGCAACGCGGTGCTTTACCACTGAACTCGCTTGATTATACTAAAACCATTTATTATTAAAGGAATATCAGGTAAATAAAATAATTGTCTGAAAGCAACATTACAGAAATAAAAATATATTAGCATATATAATCGGTATATATCATACTCCAATAGCCGAACATAAATGAAAACAATGCAAATGAGAACCTCTTAAAATATTAAAGTGCTGAATATTAAATTTGCGGGCCCAAAAATAATTTTTATTAAATTTTAATAAGGAAAATTTAAATAATAAAACGAAATAAAACTGTTATTATTTTCTGCTGGCCTTTAAGATAAGAAGCATAATGTTGATCTATAAATTGATTATTCCATGAAAAGTGTTGATAGTAAGAAAGCAACCGAGACTTGTGATAAGAGAGAAAAACAGTGATAGATAATCTCGAGGCTTCTTCTAAGGAAGGGAGAGGTTACAAAGGAGAAGGTTACAAAGGAGAAGGTTACAAATGAATCACCATATTTTAGCATTTTTTATCACTAGGAAAATCATGAATTTGGTAATTATTCCGCAGTTTGTCACTTCGAGTTGGGTCACAAATTTTAACTTTTTATTGGTTTCCCTTTTAATATTTACAAGAACTACAAGTTATCATGAGCTTTAGTATGGAAAACAGAATGTGATTATGGGAAATGTGTATACTTTGGTAATCATCTCATCTTGAAATGAACGTTTCAAAAAACATGTATCATCTATATACTTCGATGTCTTAGTTGAAACTTTTATTTCTTGTTGAAATATTTACCGAAATCTACATTATAATTACATTCTCTTTTCCATATTAGTGCTCATGATAAATTGTATTTTTGGAAAATATTAAAAATGATAATAAACTGAAAAATTGTTGGGACTCAATTCAAAAAGGCAACCTGCGGAACATATACCATAAATTTTATTGAGTAATAATAATATAAATCTACAAAAATAAGTCAAAAACTTACATTTTTGGGAAAATTGGAAAAACACTAAGTGAGCTTGGAATAACATTAGGGCACTAAAAGTGACACAAGTGCCTCCTGGCGGACAAGTTCTGAAGCTAGGTTGGTAGAGTTTTCATGAGTGATAAAGAGATATTTGATCATTTTTTTCATCGTCGTAACTCACCACCGAAAAAATATAGATTTTTGAGTTGTGCCACTTAGAAATACTAGTGGTTTGTGTGTTCATTTAACGCCACTTCATGCTTCTATTGCTAATCGGACGATGCTACAGTGGGAGCTCTAAATTTTGCCTATCCAGGTTTAATTAGGATGGGGATTTTTAACGAGTACCTGACATCGCACGGACCCCCATTTAAAGTACCTTCCGAAGGACGGCATAACCAAGGATTTTTACTCCCTTTAAAAAATCCTAGGACCACCTGGCGACTACGAACCCACGATCATGGCTATAAGATAAGACGTTAAGCCATAAATAATATAAGACGTTAAATATACATATAATAATAAATATAAGACACCACCTTAGCGTTATCGGATAGTGGACCGGCTTGCTCGTACCAAGAGTACTAGCTTCATACAAATACTCTTGTAGGTTGCTTCACTGGCAGTAAGAAGTTACCACCATAATATATGTTAAATATATAATATAATTCATTTAATATATTTATAATTAAAATTAGAATATTCAATGCATTTTCTCAGTCTGAATCATAGTGAGTTAGGCGCCTTCTTTCGAATAACTGAATCGCCTTGAAGCTGAAACCGGTTTGACTTTAAAATCGATTATACATTTAAATTTGAGCAATAATCACCAAACAGTAAATTGTAAATAAACGATAACAGTAGATTATTTAATCGTATTTCCATAAAATTAGGGATTTACGTTTAAATTAAATATTAAATAGAGAAAAAATCAACAAAAAACAAAACAAATTTTATTATTTTTTATGTATGAGAGGAAAATAGTTGACTGGATGATACAATGGAGAACGGAGATAGTTGGGGGGTGCAGTCAAAAAAACACGAAATAAGTAGAAGACTTATATTTAATGTACGCCGACGTTTCGACCTACCTTGTAGGCCATCTTCAGGGCTATGAGAGAGAGACAACCAGAACAAAAAATATTTAAAAAACGTTACAGTAACAAGAATATAGTGACATGTAATGTAGAAAATTAAAATAGAGATAGATATAATATTTAAATTAAATAAAAATAAAAATAAATAAATAAAATTAAAATTAAAATAGTGACAGATATGATAACTAAAGATAACGAATATTAAAATAGTGACAAATACAATAATTAAAGATGACGAATATAAAATACAGAAAATAAATGTACAGAAAGGATAATAATTTATATATATAAGGATAATAATTTATACATTTATTTCCTGTATTTTATATTCGTTATCTTTAATTATTATATCTGTCACTATTTTAATTTCTGTTCATTATCTTTAATTTTATTATATCTGTCACTATTTTAATATCCGTTATCTTTAATTATCATATCTGTAACGTTTTTATATATTTTTTGTTCTGTTTGTTTCTCTCACATAGCCCTGAAGATGGCCTACAAGGAAGGTCGAAACGTCGGCACACATTAAATATAAGTCTTGTACTTATTTGGTGTTTTTTTGACTGCACCCCCCTATCTAACTATCTCCGTTCTCCATTTATTATTTTTTGTTTCGAATGTAAACCGTTTTGTTGAAAGTTAAACTATTAATTTAATTTTTCTATACGGAAAAATAATAGACAAATTTTTGAGGGTAGACCTATGGAAGAGTTCATAATTTTGCATTTTATTTAGCAAAGACATAAAAAATATGGTAAGCACAATTTTAGTGGAGACAAATTAGTATGTAAAAAATGGGTCATGACACGTTAAAGCAACAAAACGTTAGATAAGAAATCGTTTATAAAAATATTCTTGATTTTTTTTAACCCTAAGCATGAATATAAAAAAAATTCAAATGGAAATGAATGGATTTTAGTAGGCGTTGTCCCATTTCTAGACTCCAGAAATTTCTAGAACATCATAGTCTAGTATATTTATATTGAAACAAGTGTCAGTCCATTTGCTGATTCTAATCAAACTTTTAAAAAAATTGCAAACAGTCTTTTGTATATAAAAACAAAACACGGTACTTCTCTGTTTGAGGAGTTGAGCGTCACTGATTCATTCCTAAACCTTACATTGCCAAGTTGTTACGTCAAAGGCTCTAAACAGAGGCTCTAGAAATTTTGACGTAACACCTCCTTGGGGGTGCAGTCAATGAAAACATCATAATAAGTGTACTTATTTATTGTGTGCCGACGTTTCGACCTACAATGTAGGCCATCTTCAGGGCAAATATACCAAGCGGCAGCGAGGAAGACCAACTGCAAATTGAAATACGTTAGAAAAATACGTTATTTTTACGTATCAGACAGAAATACGTTAGTCGCCGCCGCTTGGTATATTTCCCCTGAAGATGTCCTACATTGTAGGTCGAAACGTCGGCACACAATAAATAAGTAAACTTATTATGGTGTTTTCATTTTTTTGTTTGCTTGCTTAACGTCACTTCATGCTATCATGGCTCATCGGACGATGGTAAATTGGAAGCCCTAAATTTTATTAAGCTTTATTTTGGTTTTATTAGGATATGGATTTTTAACAAGTACCTGACATCGTACAGGCTCGGGACCCCCGTTTAACGTCCCTTCCGAAGGACGGCATAACCGAGCATTTTTTACTCCCTTTATAAAATCCTAGGTCCACCTGCCGAGCTAGAAATCCGCGATCTTAGGTAGTAGGTTGTTATGCTTACAACTCCACCAAAGGTCACCCTTTTATTTTATTTTTTGTCTTTATTCTCGTGTAAATTTTTATGATTATTCAGCACGGATAATTCCTGAGAAAAGGTTATTTTAGAGTTGAAACATTGTTTTTTGTTTTTGGATTCCGTCTGATTTGTCGTTTCATTGTTCGTCCTTTCCTGAGAATAAACTCCAGAAGAACTAATTGCTATTTCTTCGAGTCATTAAGCGCCTTGGTTTCACTGAAAGAATTGTGCCAGGCTCTGAAATATGCAGCGTTTGCTAAGAAGGTATCCAGGGTGAAGCTTCATTTACTAATGGATTCAATTCTCATTTCCTCAAATTGATTTTTTTTTATTGTTTCTGAAATAAATTTCGCATAGTTAAACCTGACGTGCATTAAAATTTTGCGTATGTTCTACGTCAGTCACATTCGCATAATTATATTCATGGGAACTGTGTTACTATTGTATTTGGAACATTAAGCATAATTATGTCGTATCCAGTATAATTACATCGTATTGTCACATTCTAAAATGCGATTCTATAAACACGCTAATGAAAAAAAAAAATCGAAATACATGTTTAGGTATTTAATGGGCTGTAGATACTGGTACAATAATTGAACTGTAAATAATTAATAAAACTTATTAATTACTAAGTCTAGTACCTGCTTAATAAGCAATCACAAATTTTAAAGTATACTTATAATTAATACTATTATATAACATAATTTGGTGCGGAGTGGCTCAGCAGTCGAGCGCTGGGAGGAAGAAGGTCCCGGGTTCAAATCCGGCTTTGGCAGATTTTAATTAATGAGCATGGATCCTATTTAACAAAAGAAACAGTATAGTCACTATCTCGTACTAAACCCAAGGGTTGTAGTGGTACAGCTAAGCATATAATGTGTACGAAGAAATAAACCTTTATTCTGAATTCTGTAGCAACCCTATCCTTATAATGACAAAACACACACATCTGAAAGTATTGACGGGAGAAGGTAGCATTGAGGTTACAACTATTTTTTCTTAAAATTCGTTGAATGAGAAGAATTCTACTATATGATTAAAGTATTACTTTGAAATTGAATTTGGTATCAGTTCAAATTTAAGCTGAGGTTCTCGTTTTGTCCATCAGAAGTACAAATAATAGGCAAAGGAATTACCAAAATGAATTTCTAAATATAATTATTTTAACGGTCAGTTAAGCGAGCAGTTAGAGAGGAAACCATACTACCCCCTCCCCGCCCCCCCCCCCGACAGTCCTGAAGACCTGCAATGTAGGCCGAAACGTTGGCTCTTTTTAATAAACATTTCTCCCAATTTATGAGAATAATTTTACCTCCACCCGGACGATTTTCTTCCACATGTAATTCCAAAGTTTTGCATTGTGGAAGGCACCGAAAAAATCTTTTTATTTGACATTCAGTAACAATTTTCTCTTTTATTTCTGTTTATAACGGCCCCGTAGGGATTATTTTATCAGCGTTATCCAATGTCATTAATACGATATTTTGAGTAATACTCCTCAAACGACTCACAGAAAAATTGTGTATATATCTATTAATAAATTGAGAAAAGGATGTGATAGTGTTATCATATCGAAACCGGAGGAGGGTTTACTTAAGGTTATCTCAGAAATAAAGAATGAGAATAAATTTCTATTGAATCAAAATTCAAAAATTTAAATTTAAAATAGACACTGAATTTTATATTATCAATTTTTATTAAGAAAATTAATAATAATCAATCATTACATAATATATTATGGAGAATAGAGATAGATGGGGGCTGCAGTCAAGAAAACACCAAATAAGTCAAGACTTATATTTTATGTGTGCCGACGTTTCGACCTACTTTGTAGGTCATCTTCAGGGCTAATGGGAGAGGCGGCTGGGTCAACTGTGTAACAGAAACATAATATATTATGTATACTAAAACATAATATATTATATTTAGTTTTAAAATCTCATTATAATTAATTGTTTACAATAGCATACTAATTAAATTGTAATATGGAATTATGTGTTACGAATTTAAATTTAATATTACACTAGACTACTAATAAGCATTGTCCGACGAATGTTCTTTGTAAAAAAATCTCTTAATTTTAATTTCTCATAAATTTTAATTTACTTAAATTTAGTTACAGTTTTCTTATTCATTTTTGTTTATAACATCACCGTAAGGCTTATATTATCAGTGTTACTCAATGCCATTCATGCGATGGTCAAGCGGAAATTTTCAGTAAGATGCGTCATGGCATATTTAAAACTTGCTACGGCGTATAAAAGGCAACCATAACAGATGATTCGTATAACTTATTTTGTTGTTATCTCTATATTACATAAAACTAGCGACCCACCCCAGCTTTGCTCGGATAATAAGGCATATTATGCCTACATAATTTGTCAGAGTAATGTATTTTTTTTTATCACGTAGCGGCCACTAAGGCACGCGAATATCATTGGTTAGGCTTCATTGGGAGTCTTGATTTTCTTGTTTCCCATCTCAGCTAATGTACTTTAGTATATAGAAATTATAAAAATAAAAACAAAAACAAATATTTCTCTATATACGAATTTATTATCTTGCACGTTGGATAATTGCACGGGATTAGGCAAGCAGAGTCTTCGGTGAAACCCCATCTATATTCCAACCCATTTACACAAAACCTCGACAAATTATATACCTAAACCTTCCTGGTGAATTACTGTATCTATTGGTGAAAACTGCATGAAAATCTGTGCAGTAGTTATTGAGTTAATCGCGAAAAAATGCCGCCGAGGACTTTGTTTTATAAAATGTATGGAAGGTTTTTAGGATGTGATATTTCATTGGTGTTGCCTAGCAACGGGTCGAGGCATTGCCTAGCAACGGATGTAGGGACTACTTTTTCTTTAGTCTTTTGTCTTCCTCCATGAAATATATGTAATAATTTTATTTTTATATTAAAAATAAAACACATGTTATGAATAAAATAACTACATTTAATAACAGTTATTCTAAAGACCAAAATGATACTTAATTCTTCTTTACAAAATAAGATGGTTGTATATTTTTTTGTCCAAGCATAAATGAATGTCTAAGTCGTATTTAATGGAACTTTAGAACCAATGGGTCTTTTTCGTTTAATCCCAATATAAAAAAATGAAGTTATACTAGAGTATATCCACAACAGTGAGTTTTCGGTGGGATATGCCGGGAGAAAAAAAAGAATCAATTTTGCTGCGTATCGTGATTTCCATTCAGTATAACTTTTGATTCGGAGAAGCAATGTTCGTTAAAGTTTCAATCGTCAGCTGTCGTCAAAATGTACCCATTGTAAAAAAAACATTAGTGTAAAATGGTGATAGTGAATATATTTTTTATCTATAATACAAAAAAAAAATCTAAAATAAATATTTAAAAAAAAACATTATTTACATTCATTTCTTAATAAGCTCATTAGGGGGTACATAACTATTAAACTGTAACATGAGTACTTTGATTTCTAGAATAATATTACGGTAGCTTAAATATGAAGTACCTAAAGCAACATAATTAAAGGAAAAGTCGTATAATTTGTAAAATAGAGGTAGTCCGCCGTTAGGCCGACAGGCATTACACACCTAGTATTAAAAAAAAAAATCAAATGAATAATGATTAGATATTAAACCCCAATGCTGAAGAATAGATAGTAGGCGTACTCAATTCTATAATTATACACTAAACTAACGATGCATGAAAAACCCATGACCTATTTAACCAACACACGACAAGCCTAGTCAAGGCTAGAGTAGGAAGTGAAGACTTTTACACACCCGTAAATAATACATCTTATATTTAAACATATATAAACTTAATAATCTTTTCAATTTGAAAAAGAATGCCTGAAGGAAGACTAACCAAAATAGTCAACCAATGGAAGATGATGAAGACCTGGGATAACGAAGTGGGGAAATCCATGATGGGTCATCGTCTACGGGAACAATGGACCTTATTTATTTTGTTTTAATGCATTTATTGAAATTTACAACTATATACAGAATACATCAAGTAAATATAATGAAAGATAAATCAAGTTCCGAGATAAAGGCAAGAAACTTCCCAGTGGTAGTACTCCAATAAAAATTTCAATTTAGAAGGTCACGAGGCCATCTTCTTTTCAGACACCTCGGAGGATTATCGGGAATTGAAGAGGTTACGAGGTTTGAAACTACTGCGTAGAGTGGATGGAAATGAAGTTTGTCATGAAAAGATAGATATCGGATTCGGGCCAAATCAGCAACAAACGGGACATTAAGGTCAAAGAAAGAATGGACCTTCATAACACACAAAGGAAAAAAAACATAACAGAATATTTTGTGAATACATTAACAATTTCTTTAGAATAAATCGACATATTTAGTTAGGTACGTAATTAAGAAACCATCTGGTGGGAATTCATTTATTGTTTTCAGGAATGTAAGTTTTACAAGGTCCCTTATTTGTATTTAAGAAAGGAATTATAAAACTTTGCTGCATTTTAATTAATCTCAGTAATTAAGTGCGTTAATTTGAATTTTTAAGGGAAAAGAGAGTTCTTTAGTGGGTTGTAAAACTCACATTTTACACTGTAAGGATGCAAAGATAGTTTTAATTTAATCTCCTAAAGGCTATTATTTAAGTAATTAAAACAGTCTTAAGGAGTAATTAAAGTGGGGTAGCGTCATTAGTAGAGCACTGTGTTGCTGTGCTCAAGTTTCTGAGTCCAAATTTATGTAGAAGATAAATTATGAAATACATTAACAGCCACGGATGGATCCTACGGGATTTATATACCGTTCTCGGGCCTCCCCGGCCTTTGTAACCTCCCTCAACAACCGCTGACCTTTGGTCCGTTGATAGTTTTATCCTTTTCCCTCCTTGTGGTGTTTCAACTATGTATTAACTTCCAATCTTTTCGGGAAAAATTAAGCAATATAAAGATTTTAATGTCCATCAGACTAAACTAAGACAGAAACAGCGCTCGAGAAGGAACGCGCTTAAGAAACAGTACAGTCTCTAACATGTACTGAACCAAAGATCTTTCATGTTTTGTTTTTTTTAGGAGTACCTGGAGACAATTGTTATTTTATTTCAAAATTTGAATATGTGTAAATATAGGGCAATGGTTTTTAATGGTACATTGTAGCTCATGGGATGTGAATATGACATTTTTACTCTCTTTTTTTTGAGGATGAAACAAAAACTCAAATCGTCCTATTTTTAGTTTAACGTACCTATATTCGAATTAAAACAAGTGAAAACAATTAGAGTGGTCCCAGGAAAAGCAAAGTGGAAGAGTCCAAAACATCTGGTAGGAGAGGATCAAAATCTGAGAATAATAAAATGTTTTCCGTGTTCCAAACTAGACCAAAGTTGAAGAAAGAAGAAGAATATCATCGCAGGTTCGCAGCTCGGCAGATGGCCCAGGGATTTTTAAAGGGAGTAAAAAATTGTTGGTTATGCCGTCCTTCGGAAGTAACGTGAAATGGAGTTCTCGAGTCTTTGCGATGTCAGCTACAACGTTAAAGATCTCTACCCTAATAAGCAAGGCATATAAATAATAAAGGCAAAATTTAGGACTCCCATTGTAGCATCGTCCGATTTGCCGTAGAAGCATCAAGTGACGTTAAATGAAACAAACATGCAATACAAAAATGACGAAATTCCGCTTCTCTCAGCACAATTAACTCATTTTGGAAAAAATAAATATTTTATTCACTAGGGCAGCTAATATTATTATCACAGCTATAACGCAATATATAAGTATACATTATTCAAACTCTTCAATAACGATAACAATCAAAGATATTTAACAGAATATCCAATCAGCATATTCTTTACAAGTTTACTTTAAGAATAAAATCAAAATTTAAAAAAACTATTAAATGAAGTTTCGGTTTCAACCGCCAGTTGTCGCTTCCAGTTACGTCACAGCTTTTAACTTTTCACTCCTTTCCGTTTTAATATTCTCGAAAATAAAAGTTATATCGTGAGTTTTAGTATGAAAAAAAGAGTGTAATCGTGGGAAATGTTTATATTTCGACGCAATGCAATGAAATGAACCCAGAGGGGTTCTAAAAAGAGTTAGGCATTTCAAATATCTTGGCTCCATGATTGAGATAGATGGTGCATATGATATGGAAATAAAAAGAAAAATTTCTAGATAAAAAGACCATATCAAAGCTCAACTCTGTATTATGGAATAAAACATTAGCCCCAAAACAAAAATAATATATATAATATGTAGAAAGGAGATAGTTGGGGGGTGCAGTAAAAAAAAACACTGAAAAAGTACTAGACTTATAATTATGTGCCGACGTTTCGACCTACAGTGTAGGTCATCTTCAGGGCGATTTGGAGAGAGATATTGTTAGCCAGCCGTTGCACCCAACGGCTTCTCTCTCCAATTCGCCCTGAAGATGACCTACACTGTAGGTCGAAACGTCGGCACATAATTATAAGTCTAGTACTTTTTCAGTGTTTTTTTTTTTACTGCACCCCCCAACTATCTCCTTTCTACATTTGATCATCCAGTCAACTATTTTCCTCTCATTAATATATATAATAGTATATTACTAGGCATTATGGCATATGGATCAGAAACTTGGACGTTGAAGGGCAACCTCCGGAAAAATGCGGCCATCATAGAAAAGATGTAGGCTAAAAAAAAAACCATTCTGGAAGATATAGTGTAAAAACGACTGAAATGGTTTGGGCATTTGACAAGAAAGCCTGAAGGTAGACTACCCAAAATGGTCCATCAATGGAAAGTTGGGAGACTGAGAAGACGAGAAAGACCAAAGAGGGCCTGTGATAACGAAGTGGAGGAATGGTCTATGGGAAGAATGGACCTTGTGTAGGACATGGCGGAAGGAAGCCATTGCATCAAAAAGGTTAAGTATTGCATCAATACCCACTATTAGTGGAAACTCCTTGAAAAAAAATTTAAAAAATCATCAAGAAATGAACGTATCGATAAGCATTTCGAAGTCTATATACAATCAGTAATAGTTAGGAGTCAGTAATACGATTTTTTTTTTCGAGAATATTAAAAAGGAAACTACTGAAAAGTTAAAACTTTTTTTAGACTTGACTCAAAGTGACAACCTGTGGAACTGATACCAAAAATTCCTTTTTGCAATATCTTATGACACGGTTATAAATTTAAATAATGTCAATTCTTCTTTCTAGAGTTTATATAACTGAAACAATGAGCTTTTATTAAAAATGACCTCATAATTTTTTCTGTCTAATCATCTCAGATGATGCAACATAATTATACAATGAAATCACAAAGCAGTTAAAAGATACTCTTATAACTTTTTTACGTTTAAAAAGTTCCTTAACTGCGGGTGCCCTGATAAAAAGTAATTTTTTATTTTTGCTATTGAGGTTCAGCAAGTTCAAACAGGAGACCCCTTTCATAGCAACTAGTTATGCAAATTGAAATGCCTTATCTCTAATAGAGAAACTATCTCACCAATATGGAACTGTTGAATGCACACATTCAAAATCTTTATAAACTATTCTTTTTAAACCTAACATAAAAAACTATATTAATGGCTAATATAAAATAAAATATATCTTATCCAGAAAATATTTTATATTAAAGCGATGATATACACTATTATATTCGAAAAAACTAAAATCGCCATAGGCTATAATAATTAAGTTGGTTATCACAAAAAAACTACTTGTATTAAATAAAGAAATGTTAAACACTCGACAGATCATAAAACAAAAGCACTAACTAAACATTATAACACAAGAAGCATTAAAATAGATATTTATATTTGAAAAAAGTGTCAGACTGACATGCAATTGTAGGAAGAAAAAATCACAACATGATTTATACAAAATTATTATTTAAAGAATCAACCAATATAACATATAAAAAATATTTTGTTTATCAACACTAAAATAAGAAATCTTAAAAATTGTTTAACTCTATCCATCCAAGCTGTCTTGGATCTAATAGTATTAAATCATAAGAAACAAAAATAACATCAAAGACATAAATACATTGGGAATATAATCACAGCATGAAGAAAAGAAACCCAAAAATAAGATATTCACACATAAATAAATGGAGGTGATAGAGAAGAAAAAAAGTTTCAAAATTAAATCTGGAAAAGAATTTATATTCTTATCTAAAATCAGTTTCAGAATTAGTTTCAATAATTTTGTTTTAATTATTTACAGAACAAAAATATTTAAAAATACCTATTGTATAGATAAGGCATTGAATATTTCTGAATTAAAACAAAACAAAACATTATTTTATGTCAATACTGCCTTTCAATCTGAAAGAGGAGATGTACTAGTATCAGTTTCAATAACAAAAAATATTACTTTGTAGGCCAATAATATCAATACTATAATGTTATCCAACATTATGCAAGCAAACGAAAACAACAAATAATAAATTATAACCAATGCCAAATTTCACATGAGATGATGGATTGTTTTTCGTTCACTAATTACTTCGAATCATAACGATTATCTCAATTTAATAAGAAATCGCAATGTGTATCTAGCGACTTTGAATTACAACAAACAACAGTAAAGTACAAACAATAAAAAGGAATTAGAGGATGTATTGTTAGTGGCGATAATGGCTTTGTAACAAGATATACTAAAATTTTACTTGATTAAATATTATAACTGAATATACACCAAACATAATTTCCTCAATTTTAATTATTTTGATTAAACAATAACTATACACACACACATATATATATATATATATATATATATATATATATATATATATATATATATATATATATATATATGCTATATTATAGTCAAAATAAATAGTAATCCTATGAACAGAAATTTGGTCGATATAGATTTTATAGATCTTGTATTAATCTTAGTAATTAATAATGAATGTATATCTAATGTTGATATAATGAAAATTTAAAAGAATAATTGTTTTGTAGAACATAGTCTATCAACAGTCTTCCAACTTGTTGCATACATGCAATAAAATGTTGTTTTTTTTGTTTTGTCACATTATGCTACTATGCTAATCATATGAATGTTATATAACGAATATATAAAGTAAATAGAGAAGTAAATAGATTAAAAATAAAATAAATAAATGATAAAATAGAAATTTAGCTGACAGATATTATACATATAGACCTTGTATAAATTAGAAATTAGTAATTAATAATAAATTTGTATGCAATGTACATGAAATGAAAATTTATTTATTAAGAATAGTTATTTTGTATTGTATAATATCTATCAACAGGCTTCCAACTTGTTGCATATTTACAATAAAATGTTTGTTTTCTTGTTCTGTTTTTTTATTAGTACCAATTCATCTGCCATAAAAACACAATTGACTAACATAAGATGTAACAAAGAGAAGTGACAAGACAATGCAGAAGGAAGTGGAAACAATAAATATAGGAGAGTAGAGGCTGTTATCTGAAGGGATCTGGATGCTGGGGCAAGGAAGGTTGCGCCCATTAAGGTTACAATCCACAAGTCCAGTGGAGGTCAACAATTTCTATTGGAATTCAGACTATTCCAATAATATTTTACGTTGAATAAATCAATTTAACGCGTTTAAATATTAGCTCATAACTACGTTTATTCATTCAAAAGAACGGAGAAAATAAAATTCGTTATTTCTTCAATATATCTTGTTTTTCTTTTTTAAAAAGCATTCATCTTTCAGAGAACAATGGGTGATTCAAATAACAATGTGTCGTTTTCCTTTATTCACACATAATGATTAATTATTATTCAATGGCATTTATAATTTATTATTATCTTCCCTGATATTTTTAATTTGATTCGTTTAAAATTTTTTTCTGTATCAATGAAATGTTGAGTTGGCAGTCATTATACATGTTGCATAATTAAAATTAGTGATAAGAAAAATTGTTATTTACATATTGTAAACGCAAAAAAACATGTTTGTTGTTTAACATGAATAAATAGTGTAATACTATCGGTTACGCTATTAAGACAGTAAGAAATATTTTTTAAAGATATATTTAAGTATTTTTGAAGATTGACTGATTTTCAAAACTGATACAAGATCACAGAAGTTTCAAGCCTAATATCCAAGTGCCTGGGGATATCCTACATAGCTCTAGAGCCTGTTTCTACCCATAATTTTTAAATATACTTCTTCACCTACCAGAACTTTGGTGAACCTCCTCTCCAACTCCGACTGATCGGCCGGCATTGGAAGCTTGGCCCTGATGCTGGCACGGATGTTAGGACTCCTGTAGAGATCGACCGGAGGCGGTGAGGGCTGCACATCGCCCTTGTTGCCGCTCCCAGTATTCCCCATGGCGGGCAGCTAACCTGTAGCACAACACTCGCGAAACCCGGTCTCGAAAGACGAACTGAGAGAGCACTCACATCCTAGTACGGACGTCGCTGGACGTCGAATGGGCTCCCTGAGGCTGGTTATCCAGCCGCGCATGCGCACTCCCCTCACTCCTTCGTCTGCTAGATTAGTGTGTACCAACTCCTCATGAATTTACATTTACAGCGCTATTATTTGGTGAAATAAGCATTTATATACTTAATAAATTAAAATGACGTTATTAGATAAAAATAAAATATTTTGTCATCAATTTAAAATTAAGTAAATATTTTTAATAAGTTGTAAAACATTTTTCAGTAAGAATAATTTGATTGTGTTTATGATTCATTGTTTAAATTTTTAACAAGACATTTTGCATTAAATTGAATGATGGTAATTATTCTTTTAACTTTTTATTCCTTTCATTTTTAATATTTTGCAAAAATACAATTTAACGTGAGCTTTAGTAAGGAAAAGAAGAATTCATTTAATCTAGAAATAAACGTTTTCACAAACATATATCTTTAAACTTGGCATTGCTTGTTGAAAATTTTATTTCTTTATGTCTCATCTCGAAGCGACAATCTGCGAAACAGATACCACATTTTTACTGACACTTTTTACGTAAATTAAATAATGTAATTGTTTTCACTTCCGCAGATTGTAGTTTTGAGTTAAGGCATAACGAGTTTTTGAACTTCTGAAAAAAATGTAATCATGGAAAGTGTATAATATAAATTTCGATGTATATTCATCGGTATAGATTTCGGTAATCAATTAAACAAGAAATAAATGTTCCAATTAACGTTTCGATGGATAGATGATGATATAACCTAAACAATAAGCGTAAGTCGAATATTTAAACAATCAGAAACAAAACAATTTCATTGTCATAAAATTGTGGGAAAGTAGTATTTTAAATATTAGTTTTTAATGCTACAATCGTTAACATCCTTTCTTGGACAACGGTTATGCATGGAGGTGAGCTATCCGAAAAATCGTGAGGTACCAACTTTATAGAAGCCGGGAGAGCTCCAGGAAGGTTATCTAGATCCCACAAGGGTTCTAGATAATTTTAAGGCTTCTAATAATTAACCTGCCGCGGCCAAATATGAACCCAAAACCTTCAGTATTACAACTCGGCACTCTTACATTTTGATACATATTAACAATTATTTACAATTGATGTATTTACAATTGTTATTTATAATTTAGTTTATTTTATTTTTTTATTAATTGTTATAATTTTTAAATATTTTATTTTGAAGAGATAAGATTTGTCCAGGGCCGAGATTCGAACCCCGATCACCCACATCTCCAGCGTGGTGCTCTAACCAATTGAGCTACCCTGGCTCATAACACGACCATACAAATGATAAAGTAATGTTCAATGAGCATTCTTCCCCGTGTATGCATCCCAAAATTGCGAGAGCGCAGGGATGTGTGGTCGGTGAAGAGAATGGATTTGTCTGACCGAATTACGAGCCAGGATAGCTCAATTGGTTAGAGCACCACGCTAGAGACGTGGGCGACCCGGGTTCGAATCCCGGCCCTGGACAAATCTTCAAAATAAAATATTTACAATTATTATTCATTGAAAGTTTATTTCTCTATTATTTTAATGTTTGTAGCTAATTTTAAATTTATATCTTCACAGGAATTAATAAACTTAATAGAATTTTTGACAAGTATGCCAGTTAAACTACAACAGAAGCACAATCTACGACAAAAAATACAAGGGACTAACTACTACTTGGAACAGGTCGGGGGCCAAATTGCCTCTCGTTGGTGTTAAAAGGGTTGAAGGAAACACGTGGCCTCTCCCTTAAACCCCTTAAATGTAGGGACGGAAATCAGTAAGAAATATTATAAACATTTTAAGCTATCTAATTTATATTTATTAACTGTTATAGTGATATAGGATTGGTGAAGAGAACGGATTTGTCTGGCTTTGATACGACCCCGGATAGCTCAGTGGTTTAGAGCACTCCACCGGAGATGCAGACGAACCGGGTTCGAATCTCGGCTAGGACAAATCTTTTCTCTTCAAAACAAAAATATCTAATTTATAATACAGTAGATTGTCGATTATACGTAATAACGAACTGACTTCGCGAAAGAGTTGCAACGAGGAGTCGACATTGCCATTCCTAGAAAATAATTTTAAAAAGTATTTTTAAATTTTTATTCTGGAACAATTATTGGTACTTGTGTTTTAATCGGTCTGCATGAAACCTACCTTCTTATCTCGTGTAACTTCTTCTTATCACTCGCCTCATTTGTGTGTGCATTATTAAGTTGTTTTTGTCTTGTTGATTTTGTTTACTGTCTATTTAAATTTCTATATTGTTTATAAAATTTATTTTGTGTTTTTTGTCTTAATCTTTTTGTTATTGCTTATTTAAAATAAACAGAATAACACTTTGGATGTAGCCGTCTTTAAAAGAAGAAGTTTGGAATTATTCCAAAGACAAAATTATGGGGAAAAAGTGTACAAATGGATTTTTGACAAGGATAGAAATGATGTTTTCGAATAAGATGCAGGGAAAATATTTATCTAAGACGAGAAACGTGGCTGATGAGGCCTAAAATTAGCATTTTATTAGTGATTCTTCGATATTTTAATTTTTTTTTTAATTACATTTCTATTATCCCAACTGACGACATCCGTTCAACTCAACTCAACTCAACATTATGCTGTATTTGAAAGTTATGAATGTATTCATCGTTCAGGTTCTTGGGCTCGTTTTCTTCATATTGATAAAAAAAAAAACTGTACTACTACAACCCATGAAGGGCCTTGGATTCAGTACATGGACGAGACTGTACTTTTTCTAAGATAGTATGTGCATGGAGGTTATTTCTCCGAGATGGCACTCAGCTGCCAGGTTTCCCCTATTTAAATAAATAAATAAAATTGATCAAATAATTGTTTAATTAAATAATTCAATATCCTTAATCATTAACTATATAAATGGCTGTATGGAAGTGTCCAATGCCATCGAAAGGATAAAAAAATATATATAAATGAATTTTATTTATTCCATAAATGAGATGTTCAGACAAGGAATTACAGAATTATTATTTGTAATATGTTATATTATTAGAAACATGAGAAATGCGATGTGTAATAAATTATCCTCAGGAGTTCGTTATGTGGTTAATAACCTTTACGAAGAAAATTAAACAGGAAATGATCTAAGAAAAGGAAACTCTTATCACTTTTTAGGACGAACTTATTATAATGAATAAGGTTAGAGGAAAAGGACGAATATGTGCTAGTTCATTGGATGGAATTATAACTGAATCATACGGAAAATAGGCCATGGCACCTGCTGACCTTCCTGAGATTCACTCAGTCTGTACAAAGTGGGTACCCTTGGAGGAAAAACTTAAGGGGTTGAGCGTCATCTCTTAAAAGCCCAAGATCGCGGGTTCTTAGCCCGGCAGGTGCCCCTAGGATTTTTTAAAGGGAGTAAAAAATCCTTAGTTACGCCGTCCTTCGGAAGGGACGTTAAACGGGGGTCCCGAGCCTGTGCGATGTCAGGTACTCGTTAAAAATCCCTATCCTATTTATACCTGAATAGGAAAAATTTAGAGCTCCCAATGTAGCATCGTCCGATTTACCATAGCAGTATAAAGTGACGTTAAATGAACAAACAACCATTGGCCTAGAAACAGTGCAGTCTCTAGCATGTACCGAGCCCACTTCAGCCATCCACTTCTCGATACCTTTGTTAGGGTATTTAATGATGATATGACAATACAAATAAAACAAAACAGAAAGTGAAGCTCTTCGAAAATATTTATTTATGGGGGTTTTGGGGGAAAAAAACTCAACAAATAACGGAAAGTAATGTATTGTATTGTATGTATGTATTCATAATGTATTGTATTTTGCAATTACTTATAAATAACATCTTAGAGGGGGAAATAGATATATTTATGTGTGGAAAATAGTTGACTAGAACAAGGGCGGATACAGGATTTTTTTCTGGGTAGCACAACGGGCAGACGGGCAAAAAATCAACAATAACTTAGAAATAAACTTGTAGTATTTATAGAAAGGTTTCAAAGGTTTATTAAAATAGCTAAACAATAGTTTCACTCATGTGATTTCTGCTATTTTATTCATACATTTTAACAACTATCATCACACGATTTGCCTATAAGTATGTATTACTATAATGAATTCTCCACAGTACACAGAAAACCGTCTGGGGGAGCACGTGCCCCCGTGCCCCCCCCCCTGAATCCGCCTATGGACTGGATAATTCTAATGATGGATTGAATTGGTCAGGGGGTGCAGTCATTGATGCCACAAAAATAAGTAGAAAATAAAAATAGACTTTTTTTTAGCTAATTCAGTAAAGACGTATCTGATATTCCATTTCCAAGATTTTTGTTTTTAATAAAGTCATATTTTGAGTTGTATCATGTTTGAACTCGAGAGTTGTATGTTGAACGTCTTGGTGGTGGGGTGCTGTCTCATGTTTGGAGCCTGTTTGGGCTGTTGATCGTTGGGATGTATTGCACCTTTTTCTTCGAGATGCGATTCACATAACACTTTTTGATTTTGGTGTCTTGATAATGCCTGAATAGGCGAAACGTCGACTGGTAAGTAGGTGTATTTTTTGAAACATAAGGCTTTGCATTGTGGTTTTTCCCAATTGCATTATAAGTTTGATCTTGAAGTTTTATGAGAATAATTACATACGTTAAAATAAAAAAAAAATTCAAATTTTAATACTATCATTAAATTATCTTTGCTTTACCAATTTCAATTTTTTTATGGTTTTAACTCACATGGAGCTTTCAAGTACTTCTATTGAAGGTTTTTTGAGTTATGACTTCGTTTATTTTTTAAGGAGCGATATGAGAGATGTTAAACCACTTTTTTCATATAAGTGTAACGAATTACAAATTATAAATCAAGAAATGCCTCTAAAAACTGTTAACTATCTGTAATTACGGATGATGCAATATAATTCAGTCTTGTGGCGCCAATACAGAACCATAGCATTATAAAGGTCTAGGTCGTCCAGTTACTTACAGATAAGATAATTTTTATTTTATTTTCTCTTTCTTATTTCACTATGAAGTGAAAGGAATGCGAAAGGTTATCTATGATTAATTAATAACATTTTAAAAATAAATGAAATAAATAAATTAGGAAAATTAGTATTTGTGCTCAATTTATCATTTAATATTAGGAGTACAAATAATAACTACTCTCTAATAACTCTCTAGATTGGGTTTAGTGGCGTAATATTTTATTGGGGTTGCCTAGCAACGGGTCGAGGCGTTGCCTAGCAACGGATATAGGGACTACTTTTTCTTTAGTCTTTTGTCATGTTTGGTCAGTTAAATTATAAATATTTTAAAAATTGTCAAATCTCAATGCCACCATTTCTAACTTATTTAAGCGTTACTAAAAATATAGCAATGTTATTTTAGTTTTAAATGGGAAAAAAAGGAATGTATCGATTTAATAAATAAAACAAGCTAAATCTTATTCCGATATTTCGATATTAGTACTGTTATTTCAATACAGATAATGGAGTGAAAAAATATTAAGATATTTTTCTTATAAAATATAAATTATATTTTATCTCCAGCTGGTACAAAAACCTGTGTTTTTGGCTCAATTAATAAGGATTAAAGTACGTCTTTTCTATCTGTGCATTAGAAATTGAGTCAAAAAGTTAACTTTATTATCTAGGGAATAAAGTAAAAATATGACAACCTAATTTGTCTAAATAATTTAGGTTTTGTACTGAAAAAGTTGAGGGTTAGGTTGCTACACCTCTCACACCGGCCATTAAAATCAGCTCTTGTTTCAAAACATTAAAATTTTTAATTTCTTAAAATTAAATTTTTTTAATTTATTGTAAAACATAACATAATATAAAATAATATAGCGTATAGTTTGCCTTCGCAACTCGCATTCGCTCGGGAACAAACTTACAGCTGAGGGAATAATGATCTTTAGTCCCTAGGTGTATAAATAACTATTAGGTATCAGTTCATCAGTTTGTCACTTCGAGGTTAACACACGACAAGTTTTAACTTTTCAATCGTTTCCTTTTTAATATTCTCGAAAATAAAAATTATTGTGAGCTTTAGTTTGAAATAAAGAGTGTAATTCTCGGAAATATGTGTATTTCGTAATCATTTCATCAAGAAATGACGTTTCAACAAAGAAATATCATAATGACATGTATCATCTCAAAATTACACTAATTATTTCATAATAAAATTCAGGATTATTTTTATTTGTTTATTATTATTACGGAATTGATACTTTTTGTTTATCTATATAACAAACCTAAAATAAAAACTAAAAAACAGGTCATTATTTTATATAATGCAAAATACTCAATATCTCAAAAGAATACTAAATAGGATCTCATATTTTCAAACTCACTAGGCGAATACAAAATGCAGACTAAACTGTAATTTCTAGAATAATATCGAGGATACCTCTACGAAAACGTTAATTACATAACCTAGTACGATTAATATCTATATTAGGCCAGCGGCCGGGTACCAAAAAAGGGCTTTAGGTTGCAATATATTGAGAAGAGCTAAATTTTTGATATGTTTTAAGGGCATGTCTGAATAGTGCAAATCCAAGTTTGCTACCGAAAAAACGGATGGGAAAATTTTTGGTGGTCGAAAAACCTCGAAATTTTCGGAGTTATTTCAGTGTTTAACATTAGTAACCATTTTTAAAGAAGATTAATTTTTCTATAATTTGAGCCCAACTGCAGCTCTGTAACTCTCAGAGATTCTGAGTTACGCCCCTTTGAAAATTGGTCTTTCTTTCCAAAAAGTCCAAATTTTAAGTTTTGCCCGACTTTCGTGAGGAACACCGGCCGAAGGAGTGATCCTACGATGGAAGTCAAGGTAGTAAATATAATTAGCTTTAATTTATGCACATAGCCTGTAGTTGTTATACATCTCTTATTACGTAAAAGAAAGGAAAATCGGAGAAAGTGGGTGTGAAAAAATGACCAATTTTCCAAGAGGCTTAACTCAGAATCTGTTACACCTGCAGGCCTTAGTCTCTGCTTAAATTAAAGCTAATTATATTCACTACCTTGACTTTCACCGTAGAATCACTCCTTCGGCCGGTGTTCCTGAAGAAAATCGGCCAAAACTTAAAATTTGGAAAAAAAAAAACATTTTCAAAGGGGCGTAACTCAAAATCTATTAGACCTATAGAACTGCGGTTGGATTCAAATTGTAGCAAATTTAATCTACTTTAAAATGGTTACCCATAGTTTTTTTTTTTTTTAATGGCCCGATTATGAGATACAGGCCAAAAACTGAAATAACTCCGAAAATTTCGAGGTTTTTTGGCCACAAAAGTTTTCTCATCCGTTTTTTAGGTTGCAAGATTGGATTTACGCTACTCAGACATGCCCTTACAATATATCAAAAATGCAACTCTCTTCGATTTTTTGCGACCCTCAAACTCCTGGCCTTTATTTTTATAACATAATTTTTCTTTCTGGTCGTTTTATTGGTCAAGAATTAAAATACAAGAGTTAGGATAAAATTATGTGTTTAATTTTTAGCAATTTAAAACTGTTGAAAAACCCAGAAACCATAATAATAAAACTGACAATCTTTTATTTTTAAAAATAAAATGGCTATTTAGATGTAAAGGACTGCAGATGTCGGAGGTTGATAGAAGATCCTCGAATCTTGATATTCGAAATAAAAAGAAAATTTTATTCCGCCCTAACAGCTGGAGCCACTTTTGACCACGGTAATAGGATTTTAATTAACCATTTATGTCATTTAATCAAAAATTTATGAATACTTCAACGGTTTTATTAAGAAACTCCAAATTAAGTATACCTATATTAAAATGCAAAATATCATTTAAAGGTGGGATCGGCAACCTTTTTGGCTGAGGGTCAAAATCAACCTAAATGTAAGTAATTTAGAGACGTTCTGGTCAGAATATTTTAGAATTAAAACAGTCTTTAAGAAAATAATTACAAACATATTAGAATTAACTTTATTTACTAAAGTTTTCTTCATAATCAATAATTATGTTTTATCATTTTTTTGTTGTTATATTTTGTTTTCGGATCTAAAGTAGGAGCAGGTTGGCTCAGTGGAAGAGCGCTGAGTTGCCGTACGGAGGCCAGGGGTTCAAATCCGGATGTGGCAGATTTTATTTAACAGGTTAACCACCGAGGATGGATCCTTTAGGATCTGAGAGACTCCAGGGGCTCATCCAGCCTCTTTAAAGGAGAAAACCTGACGGTTGAGTGCATTAACGTAACTAGAGTTGACTCATGGTGGAGGGGGGGGGTTAACCCATACCAGTCAACCACTCCAACATATTACTCCCTTCAAAAAAGATGCCTCGTAATATAGGTATAATTTATATTATACTATAATTATGTAGCTTCAAAATAAATAAATAGATCATAATTTTTTATAAATGTTATTTTTGAAAGGGCAAAAATAAGCTATTAAATACAAGTAACCTTATTTATTGGTCACAATAACTTACTATAGTTAATTGCATAGGGAACTTTCTAGACCCATCCAGACTTTACTTCTAGATTCTAAGAATTGTCTAAACTGTTCTTCTCACATTTGCGATCTTATTGTTGCCGCTAGATGCCACTACTGCCGCTATAGTAATATAATTAATTGTAAATAAACAGTATTACGTTTTGGTTTGTCATTTTAGTGTACCTTTTATTCATTAAAATAACTGTTTTTGCACTTTCTTTGTTGTGTTTTGGCATTATTGACCCTTACTTCTGTAATCCCACAATAATAACTTTGAAAAAGTAAAATCCTTCAAATTTTTATTTCTTTTAAATTGTTACAATTTTTTTTAAAAATTTCTTCTAAGTAATGGGAGGGTTACATCCCCAACAACCCCCCCTCATTAAGCCTATGGTTGAGTGTGATCTGAGACAAATCACCTCACTGCGCTCCACACATTCGTATCTCACTCTATCGTCTGATTACTCTCTCAATATCTAACTTTCAAAATCTTACTCTTTCTGTCCCGCCTTTTTTTACCTACCCATATTCATTAGCTTTAATAGTTTAATTAAATACTTTGATTGTTAATAGTTTCTGACCTATTTTACTCCCTTGTGGTAAAAGTGATGGCAAGGTACATCGTATACATCCCATACATCGCAAAAATTGGGAGAACACGGGGATATAGGATCGGTGAAGAGAATGGATCTGTCTGGCTTGGATACGACCCTTGGTAGCTCAGTGGTTAGAACACGGCACTATGCGGGGGACCCGGGTTCGAATCCCGGTCAGGACAAATCTTTTCTCTTCAAAACAAAAATTTACTTTACTTTCACAGGTTTTTTCTCTCAATGGGTTGCCTGGTTAATTCAGAGCGTCCCTCCACTTATATATTAGGAAGTTTTATTAGTCCAACAAATCACCTCACTGCGCTCCACATTCCAAAAAATCCAAAGATCCATTTTATTAGTCCACTTATACGTTTTATAGTCCAAAACAAAAATAAAAATAAAATAAAAAAATATTAAAGAGATAGCTGAGTATACTGAATTGTATTATGCTGAATATTTTCAATAGATTTCTAACTAAAGTTTTTGAATATCTATTTTTTTTTTAGCTCGTTGGACTTGATCGCTGCTATATTATTGTACTAGGAAGGAGTTTTGACGAGATCTTTTCCACTGCACTTAGTACATTTTAACAGAGCGATCTGGAAAAGAAGGTTCTGATTTTTATTTATTCCTAATACTTTTCATTTTCCTTTTGGCTTTTATTTATTTTTCAGAGTCTAGGCTTAGATTCCGAACATAATCTTGCAATTTTTGTGACCGTCCTGCCGGGGTGAGAGTTGTAAAAACAGGGAAATATTTCAGGCTGTCCATGAATTTCATATGTCTGTTGATGAAGTCTGTAAGTACGTCTGTTTTATCTTTGTGTAATGTGGTATGCTTTACGATAAGCTTCAGAAAACCACTCTGAAAATGATGGATTGTAATATCTATGGATATTGGTTTATATATAATATAGAACAAAATTAATGAAGAAGGAATGTTACTGTTTTTTTTTGTTTATAATTATTAATCATTTTGCCCAAATCTAGCAGAACAAGTTCCATAGAACGGATTTGGTCAAGGGAATTCGCGAGGGAATGGTCAAGACGTGAAGCTAACGGTTCTATTCTCGCCCCGACACTGGGTTACTTCAACACATAACTCCTTCTGATAATTATATGCTTGGGTTTTACGAGAAAAATTTCAACACAACACTATGTCTGTAGTCATGTTTGTTTATGGGGCGTTGCTTGTTACATCGTATCCCGAGAGTTGTGAGCATAAATATCTCCTTGGATTTCTCGATAAGGCTTTTAAAAATTATAGGTGTTATGCCTATAAGGTGGATTTGCCTTCAGACAAACACGAAATCAAATTTTTTCAAAACTCAAAAGGCGAGTAGATAATTTCTTTGAAAAAAATCCAGAGATAAAGAAACCCTACTGCTTAGTCAACAAAGTGGATATATAAATATTTTTATTTTGAAGAGAAATGATTTGTCCAGGCCAGGATAAGAAACCCGGGTCACCCACGTCTCTAGCGTGGTGCTCTAACCTGATTTGTCAGGCCGTGTTCTAGCCAGGTTAGCTCAGTTGGTTAGAGCACCACGCTGGAGATGTAGGCGCCTCGGGTTCGGATTCCGGCCTGGACAAATCTTTTCTCTTCAAAATTAAAATATTTGAAAATTATAACGATTAATAAAAAATTATAAATAATATAATGACCTAAGCCAACAAGATCCTAATTAAAGTAATGTTCAATGAACATTCTTCCCCTTGCATATATCGCAAAATAGCGAGAGCACGGGGATATAGGATCGGTGAAGAGAATGGATTTGTCTGGCCGTGTTACGAGCCAGGGTAGCTCAGTTGGTTAGAGCACCGCGCTAGAGATGTGGGCGACCTGGCCTGGACGAATCTTTTCTCTTCAAAATAAAAATATTTAAAAATTATAACAATTAATAAAAAAAAAAATTATAAATATTAATATTGAATGATAATTGTTGACCATGATAATATATGTGGAAGAAAGTGGTCCGGGTAGAGGTCACAATGAATTTCTCGTATAATTTGAGAAAAACTTTATTGATTAGCCAACGTTTCGACTTACTTTGCAGGTTTTCTTCAGGGCTATATGCAAAATACAGACAATATAAGAAAATCGTAAAAATATATTAAAACATATTAAATATAAATAAACAAAAGTAAGGTGAATACAGGCAATAAAAATGATAAAGATGCACAGCAAGGTAAATATGAAGGTTAAAATGTATGAGTGTATACTATAAACAACGAAGTGCCAAAAATGTAGTGCTATGTTTCTACTCTTAAATATATCTTGAATATATATATTGATATTTGGGATGCCAGAGTCTCATTTAGGATGAGTACTCAAATTATTATTTATATTCCTTAATCTTAATTGGGTTCCTTTCCAAAGGTCTATTCTTGTGTTTACCAATTTATTTATCTATTATACCTTCAATATATTATTTATAAATAAATAGTGTATCTGGGGTTTGTAAGCACCAAAAGAATTATAATAAGGATCGTTTATTTATTTAATTTCATCAAGGTTAATGATTCAGATTTTAATATATATAAATAGGATTGCCATAAAATACATTACAGGAAATGAATTAAACTTATCTGCGGACAAGGGTAGATTGGGTTACTGGTCGTTCTTTGCCGTGCTGCCTCCGGGATTCTCTATCTTCTGCCAGATCTCTCCTCCTTGCTGTACATCTCCAGAGTACCTCCTGTTCCACCTTCGTCTAAAGAGTACCTCCTTCCTTCTCTGTGTCTATCTCTCCTCCTTCAGCCTCGTTTTCAAGAGTTTTCTTCTCTCCCCCTCTCTTTCTTCTCCACCATCTTGGACCATAAAACCATAAGGGGACCAAGGGTCTGTTCATTGTCCCAAACATATTCCCTTTCATGTGTCCCGACATGACACATTTTCCCCACTCAGCATCCTTTTCATGGTGCCGCCCGCATCAGTACATAGCAGTAGTAACCCACATCATGAAGAAAATAATAATAAAACAGAAAGTGTTGAAAGGTAAAAAAATAAGGTAATACAGATAAAAAATAAAAACTGTATATAAAATAGGAATGTGAAATGATAAAAATGATATGGGTAAATGTAGAAAGTGATAAGAATTACGAACTAAAAATTATAGGTAATAAAAAAGTAAGAAATAAAAATTTTAAAATTATAAAAATCTAGAAACCAAATTATATAAAATAAAATAAAAAAAATTTAGAAAATACAGTATTAATATTGATAGGTAAAAATACTCTATACAAGTGTAAAGAATATTAATTGCATAAGAGAAAATGTAAGAAGAGACTTTATATAAGTGTAAATAATATCAATTGCATAAAAAAAATAGGTATGTTTTAAGTAAAGTAAGTGATAATACAATCAGGCTATATTGGACTAAAATATTAAATATAAATATTAATAATTCTTAATATAGTTATCTTAATAGTTAGTTACATGCGATATGAGATCTTATGGGCTGCACCTCGGGTCGCGAACAGATTAAATAAAAGTCTACCAGCAAGTGAGATTTGAACCAAGCAGATTCGGCACAGCCACTCAGTGCTCTACGACTGAGCTACTCTGCTCCCAGCAACAAAAATTTTACTTCATAATATAAACATTCATAGTTAGCTACATGCGAAATGAGCCCTCTAGTATTATCGGTTTTTAAATTGCTACTTTTAAAAAGGGGCAAATTTTGTTGTTAATTTCTCCTTTTGCAATTATTTGTTTGTAACGAGCCATTAGTACCTGTACCTCTACAATCCAAAGAGGGTCTTGAGCTCAGTGTATGGTAGATAATCTACTGTTTCTTGAAAAATGGTTGAGTATGGAAATGATTCATCCTAGATCATGCTCAATCCCAGATTTTACCCCTTACTTTTTGGAACCCACTGTATAGAGGCTGGGTGAGCCCCAAGGGATCCCTCTCCCGCTGCTAACAGATTAAATAAAAGTCTGCCAGCGAGCTGGATTCGAACCCAAGACCTTCGGCACGGCAACTCAGCACTCTACCATAAAACCACTCCACTCCTAACAAGCCATTAGTATGTGGATTTAAGTATTTTTATATTTTAATATTTTTTCTAATGGTTAGCAAAATTTCTCTCTGAAATCTTTTTCAGAGAAATTTTCTATTGGAATATATAACTAACAGCTGTATATACAACATACAATATACACTTGTATATACAACATAATAATAAACAACAGTTTATTCAGGAGACCAGTTGTCCTAAGGATAGGGGGCCTCCATCGCTGGGCGAATAACCCACATAGTAGTAAATTCTATTCAAAGAAAACTCCTCGATGCTAGAAATGGCATAAGAGAAAGTCAAAGAAGAAGAAGAAAATACAACAAAATAATATATAAAAATGAAATAATTAACAGGAATAAACAAGAGTAAAAAAAAGAAATATAATTTGAAATACAAAACAAAATAAAATATGAGAGGAAAAACAAGGATAAAATTAAGCAAATTTTATTTTATAATATTTGAATAATACAATATAATTTTATTTTATAATTTAAATTACTGCCTTACTGTATCCTTTAATAATATTCCACTGATCCCTGTCGAATAGATACGTTACCTAGGACTCCAAACTGGACAAACGTCTTACTTGGAATCCTCATACAAGACTGAAAAGACAAGAAACTGCTCGATGTTTTCGCCTACTTCAACATTTACTGGGCAAACGCTCTAAGCTCCCAATTAATTACAAAAGACTCTTTTACATGACAGTTATCAGACCTATTTGGACATATGGAGTTGAGCTTTGGGGCTCTACTAAACCATACAATTCATCTCGTATCCAATCCTTACTATCCAAAATCCTTCGTAAAATCCTCAATGCTCCTTATTATGACACAAACAAAATCATCCACCATGATCTTAATATCCCATATGTTGCTGATTTGGCCCAAACTGGATACCTATCCTTCCATGACAAGCTCCTTACACACTTGAATCCGCTAATCTCTCAAATTGCTTCCCATACTACTCCTGATAACCCTCCGAGGCGTCTGAAAAGAAGATGGCCTCTAGACCTTCTACTATAAGTGTATACTTTATTGGAGTGCTATCGATGGGTAGTTTCTCCAAAAGTGTTTTTTTTTTTCATGTCATTTGTTCATATTAGCAAATTTACTTGTAATATTATTACAGTTGTATATATCAATAAATTAATCTAAAAAAAAATATTTTAAATTATATTTACCGCAAGGACTGGAAGAGACTATACAAATGTACATGGTTTTGTGAGCCTACATGGAGGAGAACACACCAAAATGGAAATGGCCAAAGGCTCATCGACTTCTGTATTGATTATGACCTACTCATTGGAAACTCTTTCTTCCCACATAAGAAGGTGGACAAAATAACCTTCTCAGCTAAAGAAAGGAGGGTAGGCAGCATTATAGACTATTTTGTCTACAGTCGGGGAATAAGGAAATATTTCACTGATGTAAAAGTTATAAGAGGTGCTGAAATTGGTTCGGACCATCTTCTTTTGGTTGGAGACACCCAGATCCAACGATCTAGAAAGAAGAGATCCAAAGCATACAAGAGGATTGACATTGCAAAACAGCAGGACCCAGAAAGGAAAAAAGAATATGCAAAACTTCTGGATCTAAGACTTAAAAATGTCAATACGGAAATGAATATAAACAATACATGGGCAGCATCGAAACATGCAATTCTTGAGACTGCTGAAACTGTGTGAGGAGCGATGGTAGTCTGTACCAAAGGTAAAAGGTCTGAGTGGTGGAGTCATCTAGTGAAAGCTGCAGTGGTTAGGAAAAAGACAGCCTGGAAGGCATATTGTAAAATCAAATCTACCACCAATTGGGAGATATACGTCAGAAGAAGATGGGAAGCGAAAATGGTTGTTCGAGTGGCGAAGAGGAAAAGCTGGAAAAAATTCGGTGTAAGTCTGCAAAATGATTAAAGGGAAAATACCAAGATTTTTTGGAAGAGAATGAGGTCAATGAAGGGAAATACGAGCAAACCCATTATAAATGTTAAGGACGAATCAGGGCGAATGATTAATGGAGATAGAGAAATATTGGATAGATGGCAAAGCCATTATTCTGTATTGTTCTCTGGTGCTTCGGAAGAGAGAGTGGAAGACAGGCGGGAAACAGAAAAATATGATGATGTGATATGGGAGGAAGATGTCACATGGGCTATAGAAAAAATGAAGATTGGCAAAGCAGCAGGCAAAGATGATACTGCCCCAGAACTTATAAAATTTGGAGGCCTACAATTAAATAAAGCTTTGCAAGACCTGTTGCAGAATATCTTCTCTTCCAAATCTATTCCTGAGGAGTGAGGAAGTAACATTATCATACCGATCCACAAGAAGGGTAGCTCGAGTGAATGCCAAAACTATAGGCTCTCCCCTGTATTCTATAAACTTTACTCTTCTATACTGGAAAGAAAACTCAGATCAATCGTGGAAGACAAATTGGAAGAGGAACAAGCAGCTTTTAGACCACACCGACAAACACAGGACCACATCTTCTCGCTGAAGACAATTATTGAGAAGACATAGGATAAAGGAAAGAGCTTGTACCTAGCGTTCCTGGACATAAAGGCAGCATTCGACTCAGTCCCTAGAGAAGAAATCTGAAAAGCTCTAGCCGCTAAAAATGTGCCCACAGCATTAATAAATGACATAAAATGCACGTATCCAAACCTGTAGTCAGAATTAATGGAAGAATGTCCGGGGTTTTTGCCGTGAGAAGGGGTGTTAGTGGAACATGAGGACAATCCTAGCCCAAGCAATGGTTTTCACGGATGATATTGTCCTTATTGCCGATTCCAAGGAACATCTACAACAGGCGGTTACGAAATGGGAGGGCTGAAAAGGAATGGCATGATATTAAATATCAGAAAAAACAAGGTGATGCACATTGGGCATGAAGAAGAGGAGATCTTGATTCACTGTAGAGGAGAAAACTTGGAGAGAGCGGAGGAACATACATACCAAGGAGTAGTGCTCAGCAGAAATGGGAAAATGGACCAAGAGATCTCAAACAGAATTAAGAAAGCTAATAGCATATACTACCAGCTATGCAACTCAGTGGTGGGGAAAAGGGAATTGGAAAATGGTGTAAAATTTAAAATATTTAAGTCTATATACCTACCTACCCTGATTTATGGAAGCGAGAGCTGGGTCCTGATGGACAAGCACTGGAGTAGGGTTACCGATTCTGAAATGAAATACCTCCGGAGAATGGCAGACAAAACAAGGAGGGATAGAGTCAGGAATGAGAGGATAAGGGGAGACCTGGTAGTGCCTGCACTGAGGGAAACAGTGGAGAGGAGACAGTTGGGATGGTTTGGTCATCTGTGCAGAATGAATGAGGACCGGGACCCAAAGAAGTCTTTTGAAACCAGGCCTATCGGATGTCATCCTCGAGGAAGACCTAGACTGCAATGGATGGACCACATCTCAAGGATTGGTGACAGTAAGGGAAGGAATATGAATGAGATGAAAGCGCTGGCTGGAGATCGAAGGGCTTGGCTGTCCTGGGTTGGGGCACCCAGGAAGATAAAGAAGAAGAAGAAATTATATTTATTTTTTTATCTTTCTTATCCTAATTATTTAATTTTTTGGTTATTTATTCCAATTTTTTTTTTATTATTCAGCCCTGAAGAAGTCCTGCAATGTGGGTTGAAACGTTGGTTTCTAATAAATAGTTTTTCACTATTTAAGGAATTATTTTTTTTACCACCACGTGGTCCACTTACCTATGTTTCCATTGTGAGTTAGTGGTCAGGGTTGGTAGAGGTTAGGCTACCATGATTACCTTAATTGCATGATGACTGAAAATATATCTGATTTAATGTAGTGATATCTAATTTTAAGTCCATTGTTTAAAAACTAAGGAGGACTTAAAGAAAAAAATATTACAAATTACATAATGTAGATGAAAGAATTTTATTACATTACAATGTAAGTATAAATATTTGTGAGAAATACAAAAAATGATAGATTATAACAATTAGAAACAATGCAAAAGACTCGGAAAAATCAAAGATTTTCCTTTAAAATGTTTCAAATATATTACATATAAATATGTAAAGGAAGTCATAAAAAAAAGTAAATAATAAAAACCTAAGAACAAGTTTAGAAGAATTTTTTTATGTTCTCTATGCATTTTCAAATCCTTATGTTTCCACTAAAAGTCTCATTTATAAGTCTAATAAAATCGATCATATCATCACTAGTTTGTATAAAGCTTAGTTATATAGTTTATATATTATATGTTCATGTTAGTATATAAGGATTATAGTCTATGATAAAAATATTTACATACAGATTACATATTAGGCACTGTTTGATAAAATAAAATCTGAAATATTGGTGCAAAAGTATTAAAGTTTAGGAAGTATTGTGGAATTCATTATTCTTTCCTAGAAGATCGCTATTAGATAAAAAAAATATAAAACATATCTTCTACTTTTTTTTTTTTTCAGAGGTTAAAAATACGTGATCTAAGAAAAGGTTAATTAATATAAATTAGAACATATCTAACGAGATTTTTAATTTTAAATAGGTACACACCTACCGTGCCAACAATGCCAATAACTAGTTGTTTAGTAAAAAGATTACACAATAGAAACTAAGCGATTCGAAGTAAAACTGTTTGTTATTCTATAATAATGTTGTTTTATTAAGTACATTTATTTGTGATGGCATTGGATTTTTTTTATTTTATTTGGCTGTAGTGGCAATGTATCTTCAATGCTTTACTAAGCATAGGATAAGTAACATAAGCTTGTGCTAGAAGGGATGTGAAATCCTAAATTGTTAAATGTTTTTGGTTAGAAGAAGTCAATAAATATTTATATTTTTAAATTAGTTCTTTTTTTTATTTTAAATGATCAGGATCTGATGTTATAAAAAAAACCTATACCACTAAAACCCATGAACGGTCTGGGTTTCATTACATGGTAGATACTGTCCTGCTTCTTGGACAGTGGTTGTGCAATGAGGTGATTTGTCCTAGATCACGCTCAACTGCCAGATTTTCTCCCCTTATTTTTTACTCCACTTTATAGTGACAGGATGAGCCCCAGGAGGGTACTAGATCCCATATGACCCATCTCCGGGCGCTAAAAGAATAAATTAAAGTCTGCCAGTGAGCGGGATTCGAACCCGGGATGGCAACACAGCGTTCTACCACTGAGCCACTCCGCTCCCGGAGTATAATATTTAAATCATTTATAGTTTTAAATGATTTAAATATTACGCACTCAAAACAAATAGTTATGGATTTTTGTCGATGGTCTATTATATCAAGGCGTGTGAATAATCTATCCCTCGTTCATTTTTTTTTATATTAACTATTATATTAGTTTTAGAACATTAATTTTTTGCTATTTACAACTTTCATGAAATATAATTACAACAATCAGAATCAAAATTGTTGAAGAAACAATATTGCCAACTACAGCCAACATGAAAATGGAAAAATAAAAATAAGAAAAAGGAAGTCATATTTAACTATTTAAAAACTTATGAAAAAAAAATCATGTTATTTCATTTATTACTAATATTTTTACTTTAATTATAAATTCTATCCATTAATTGTTATGAACACATCATTTATTAAGTTTGTTAGCTTTAGTGTTTAGTTAATCCACTAATTGTTATATCAAACTATTCGTTTCTGTAAATATCATTGATCGCTTAAGCTTTTTATAATATTTATAAAACATGTAATTTTACAAATGTATATAAAAAATTGTTTGTTTGGATTTAAAAATTTATTTTGAAAAATGTCAACCGAAATCTTCAAATATTTCTGTTTTTTTTATTTTAATAAGAATACCAACTACATTTGAGAATTAAGGTTCAAAATTGAAATACAATAGAATGTTATTGTGTCTAACAACAATAATGTTATTCAATTAGGTATCTTGTTTCTAGAATATGCCTTTTAAATATTTTGCTTAATTGTATCAATAGTTTTAAATATTCACAGGTGGTTGGTTGATTTTTTGTTTTGTAAGGCACTAGAGAAGTAAGACTCTAACATTATTTTTATATATGAAAATACATTATGAAAAAGAATAGGTTTTTTTTTTTTTTATAATTAAAGCGCTTATTTCATCAATATATTACTTTAGCTGATATTCAAATCGAAAGAGCACAAGTAAAAATTAGTTATTAATAGCAGCAATTAATATATATAATTTAAAATGAACAAACTATACTGAAACTAATTTTATTTTTTAAAGAGAAAAGATAGGCCCTCGATGATAAAATTAAAAATTAATGTTCAAAGAACTTCGTTCTAGTGTATTCATCGCAAAAATGGCGGGAGTACACTGGGGCTTTAGGATCTACCTAAAAGAGAGAAGGTTAGTCCTCGACCGGGAGGGACCTTGATAGCTCAATTGGCAGAGCGATGTCACGGTGAGACAAAGGTTCCGGGTTCAAATCCCGGTCGAGGGCCTATCTTTTCTCTTTAAAAAATAAAAATATTTATAACTCATAAAAAATGACCAATAATTATAAAAAATAATAAATAATAATATGACGAAAGTCAATAAGATCCTAAATTAAAAATTAATGTTCAAAGAACTTCGTTCTAGTGTATTCATCGCAAAAATGGCGGGAGTACACTGGGGCTTTAGGATCTACCTAAAAGAGAGAAGGTTAGTCCTCGACCGGGAGGGACCTTGATAGCTCAATTGGCAGAGCGATGTCACGGTGAGACAAAGGTTCCGGGTTCAAATCCCGGTCGAGGGCCTATCTTTTCTCTTTAAAAAATAAAAATATTTATAACTCATAAAAAATGACCAATAATTATAAAAAATTATATACTGAAACTAAGCTTTGTTATAGTAGTCCCTCTGATTACAAATTACTCAATTGTATATATATATAGCCTGTCTCCATGAAACCTTCCTTCTTATCACATATCTTCTTTCCTGTAATCTCTTCATATCACTTTTCTCATATAAATTGTGAACCAGTCCCTGCATAGCGGCTAATGTATAACTTTTCTCAATAAAAATCAGTAAAATGAAATAAGAGAAAAAGATTAAGATTTTCATATAATTATACACTGAAAAAATTATATAGTTTAAGTCTGTACTGAATAATCAAAATTAAGATAGTAACAGCCAATGTAGGATTAAATCAAGGTTTATAGATATCGATATCTTAAATATTTAAAAAGTTTCATTATTTCCATAAATCATTAAGAAACATACAAAAACCTGTACCACTACAATCCATGGAGTGTCTTGAGTTTAGTACAGGGTAGAGGCTATACTGTTTCTTGGGCCATGTCCTACAGGGAGGTGATTTCTCTGAGACAACACTCAACCGCCAGGTTTTTCCCCAATTAAGGATATACCAATATATATATCTATATACGATTTATAGAGGCTGTATGAGCCCCAGGATGGTCTGTAGATCTAATAAGGTCCAGAATTTACAGACCCCCCCATGGGTTTAAGAAGCATGCTTTTATTTTTCATTACATACAATGAATGTATAACTGAGTAAAATTAATATACATCTTTCTATATTATTTATACTATAACCAATTGATTACTTGTGCTCTTATTTATAATAAAAATTCAATTCCTCAAAGTTTAGAATTTGAATTTATTTTTGAGATTTTGGGTTGATATGATGAGTCGCGTAATGAATTTAACAATTAACTGGAATGTTTAGCTTTCTCAGCAAGAAGTCATCATAATTTTGAGGCCTAATTAATTAAATAAAACGGAGATAGTACATAGAAAATCAGGATATTAGTAACCTTTATTCTCGAAGAAATGTTCCAGCTATACTCTATGACATTGGTGGCACTTGAAGAATACCCTCTATAAAACAGATACTTGCTAGTAGAAAAATCTGAGAAAATTTATTTATCTCAGTCAAGAACGCTAGCCCAAGAAGTTACTATGATTACAATTTTATGAGGCTATTTCTACTTTTGTTTGAAATTTTACAGTTACCTTCTTTCGTACAATGAAACTGTACCTTTCAACCGTACTGACCCACTTGTTCATCGTTAATGACAATGTTAAGCTTTACAAAGATCGATGTATTTGAAAAATCACAGGATTCGATAGTTGAATGAGATATAGTACTAATGGAATAGAACTGTTTAAGATATCTTTACATTTAGGTCAGTTACGTAAACAGGTACAGAAAATATCCAATGAAACATAGGAGAGGAACCTCTACATCTGTTGAAAGTCATTGTCAAAAGAGTTTAGACAGAAAATTGACAATCATTTTGATCCCCCACATTGACACCAGCTGTTATTCAGGTATAATACCTAAAAATTACATAAGTACAATCGATGTCAAACCGCAATAATTAATATAGTCAGAAAGAAGGCAGATTTTTAACTATTACAGTTACAATGACTTAAAAATATATCATTTAAACTACAATAAAATTTTTTTTATAAACAAACATGACCAAAAGTTGATAAAAAAAAAAAATTGCAATCCATTACAGATTCACCTGCATTTTCATATATATATAATATTGTTACATTATTTCTTTACAATGGAAGTGTATATTGATCATATTAGTTCACTAAAGTCACTACACTTTCACTATCTTTCGCAACATTATGCCTGTATAAAGTTACAGGATAATCGATATCTACACTTCACTTTCGCACTATATCTAATAACTTCGATCATAAACAATCTCAATTACTCCTTAATTACTTTTTATACTTATACGATATTAGAACACAAAACCTCATTCCATGTTATACTATCAAAGTTCAAAAATATGTTAAGATTAACTCAAAATAAGTATCTTGCAAAACTGTACGTAGTATTTGAATTAACTAGGCTTACAATTTAAATAAGTACAGGTATTCACCATTTATTTCAAAACAAGCCAAAGCTATTAGTATACAAATGACTTAGGACTTAACAAAAAATTCATTGAATGAAAAATAACGTTCTTAAGGAAATAAAAAATTTGACTAAGAAATATTAAATTATTTCATAAAATTCATATAGTTAAAGATTCATAAAAACAAATTATTATTTTTGTTGTACCATGTAATAAATACATTGAGTTTTAAGGCATATTTTCTGTAAAATTATATAGTCCCCCTTCTTCTTCTTAATGTATCATATATTGAATAATTTATTTGTTAAATTGCTTGTATTGAAAAGAAATTGATTGTCCAACATTTTGGAAAACGACCTTTCGTGAAATCTGAAGTGGAGTTGGGGAGGCTTGGTGGGGAGTTGATGTTAACTATAATAAATTATCGGTTATCCAGGTAATATTCCTGTATCAAGAAGAGGGGTGCCAATGCCTTCTTCAGTGGCATAAGCAATTCTGGTATAATTTTTGGAAATATAATATTATAACCTATTGTAATATAATTATAGCCATGATGATCTCAAGAGGATGTGAAGTGAGCTGGTTAGCGTGGAAAGGGTATAGATTGCCTATCTGCAGCAGGCCCGAGGTGACTTCTACATAGGTCATTTTCTAAATTGTCAGACTAATATGGATTTTAATAGAGGTTATGAGAAACTAATATAATATATAGATAATTTTGATATATACTGAAATATACATATTAAAGCTTAATTTAATCATTTAAATTACCTTGTTCGTTATTTAAAATTTATTTTTTGAAAGAATGAATAATAAATAGTTTCTGTATTAAGGCAATGGACTAAGCTGTAAAATGTTTAATGAGGATGAACATTTGCTCAACATTTATTTTAACATATTGAAACCTGTTAATAATATCCCAAGGTGGTAATGGTTTTAATTTTACAACAGATCAAATAATATCTGTAATAAAGAAGTGGAAAAGAATTTTTTTTTATTTTATGAGCTATTCTACCTTAGTCAATGGTCGTTTGTTAATTAATAATAAAGTAATCAAATTATAAAAATTCCTGTTGAAGAAATTGGTCCGGGTAGAGGTCACTGAATGAAATTCTCAAGTAATTTCAGAAGATATTTATATAGAGTCAGTGTTTCATAGCCAGAGAGGACCCACCCCCCGTCCCACCCCCACAGCCCTGAAGAAGACCTACAACGTAGGTTGAAACGTTGGCTAACAATAAATATTTTCTGAAATTACTTGAGAATTTCATTCAGTGACCTCTACCCGGACCAATTTCTTCAACATAAATTATCATAGGTCAACAATTATTATCAATATAAAAATTCCTGTGTTAATTAATATTAATGTAATCAAATTATAAAAATAAGTAGCCCATGACATCAATGAGCATAACAAGTGAGAGAAGAAAAAAGTTTCTAAAACTTTACAAACTGATCGTAAGTATTCTTCTTAACAAATCACAAATTTCCTAAACATTACAATCATTTCAAATTTCTCTAATATTGTAGTAACTTTTTTCATCTATGTGTAGCCGTCTGATTCGCCGGTCTCAAGCAGTGTAGTTTATTATTTTTCTTATCATATAATTAATAATAAATTAAAGTAGAAATATCTCCATTTTCTTTTACATACATAGCAGATACATTAAATAGTTACATATAATATAGTTAGTTATGTTTAATTTAAAGTGAATATTTTTCAGGCTCAAAGTACAAAAGTAAGTTAAACAAATATTAATGTTTAGTCTGTTTCAGAGATGCTGTTCCGTCGGTTTTTCTTCAGAGGGCACAGAAGACACCGAGAGAAGGGGAAGTACCAGCTGGTCAGCACTTCTGGTTCTTCTACCGCCGCAGGGGAAGAGTGGCTCAGCTTCTACTCCAATATAGACTGCCGAGTTGATTCGAGCACGTGACATCAGAAGTCTTCTTCCGCCCCAGTCTTCTCGCCCGTCTCTCCATCGCTGCGAGAGAAAAACAAATATTAGTACGGAATTATTCCTTATTGAATATTTTATATGTTAAAAAAAATAAATTAATTTCTACGTTCTTAATTTAAATTTAAAAAAGTGAAGAGCCTGTTCCAAAATATATTAAATATTTCTATCATATACTCCTTGCCAACCAGTATCATGTTAGCGAAGCCAAATCTCCAGCAGCTAAACATTTCATTGGCTTAATGAAAATAAAATAAGTTTACTTGGTCATGCAGCAAAAACAGATATAAATTGTTACCGAAATATTCCTGCGGGTCACCTGTGTGTTGTGGTCAGCATAACAAATTTCTCTGGCCTGGTAGGAGGCCATGAGATTTTTTAAAGGGAGTAGAAAATTCTTGGTTATGCTGTCCTTTGTAGGGGACATAAAATAATGGTTCTGAGCCAGTGATCTGTAAAGTACTCACAAAAGATCCTAATTATACTTGGATAGGCAAAATTTAGAACTCCCAATGTAGCATCATCCCATTAGCCACAGCAGTATAAAGTGATGCTAAATTTTGAAACAGCAGGAACAACATAATCTAACTATAATTTGAGCTGAGGCATCTTGTTTTCGGATGATATCAGATCTCAGTTGGACCCAATCTGGACACCAATACAATAATATGAACACAATGACCAAAGTGAAGTAAACTAAATAATGTAAGTGATGTTAAAAAAACAAACAAAATATTCCTAAAAATAATTCATTTTGACTTTGAATTATAATTTTCTAGTGTATTTCATCTTTAATAAACTTTCTGTTTTAATAAGTAGAGAATTCTTATTTTTATGTTTATTACATCTGTTTTTATATATTTATTCCTCTCTTTCCATTAAGAAAAAATAGTACCACGATAACACATGAAGGCTATGTCTTGGACAACAATTATGCAGGGAGGTGATTTGTCCGAGATCATGCACAACCGCTAAGTTTTTCCCCCATTTAAGGGCACTCACTTTATAGAGGCTGAGTGATCCCAAGGAGAGAGTCTGCATTACTATTCATTCCATCTGTGACTGTTAACAGATTAAATAATTTATCTGCCACAGCCTGACTTGAACGAGTGACCTTTGGTACCGATACTCATACTGTCCTCTGATATCAACCTCTCAACACATACAAAATTATGATGAATGCCTTCACTATCATTACCTTAATTTTACATTTAGAACATCCATAAATCTTAGCTCTGCTTCTATATCTTCCTTCATATCCATCTTGCTTAGATATGGCTGGTAGAGAGGATAGTTAAGTTTAAAGTATTCATAAAGTTATGTTACAGCAAGTTATGCATTCCAATGTTAATTTAGTTTCCTTTATTTATCTTCGAAATTTGATATATTTAGATGATATGAAAGGTGAACTAAATAAATTCTCTCTTAAATTGCCACAGTCAATATTTTTAATCAATATATGGTGTAGTCTCAGATCAAGCACTAAGGAAGCTAAACGTCCACAAAGAACTTAAAGACACGATTGAAACCAGAAGAAATACGTGTTATATGGATTAATAAATAAGCATTGTTTTACATTGGAAATGCTTAACAATATATTTCTTTACTTTCCATTCTATGAATTCATGGAGGAAATACAAGTAAACAAGAAGACAAATTTTTATTCTTTTAAAATTATTGTATTTTTAAAAATAAAAACTTGAATGCCATTATTAAAACCACTTTGTTATTTATTAAAACAATATAGAGATTGGTAAAAAGAAGAAGGTGCAAACAGTTAAGCACTAGCATTAGCTCATGTTTCCAAGATTGATGAGATAAAAAAATATCTATGAAATAAAATGTCTGAATAATAATGTTTTTGTTTAATAAAAATTATTTATTTTAGTAAAGTTTGAAATAATAAAAATTCATTTCAAAGTCTTAGTAAAAAACATTTGCCATGCAGAGTGATTAATTTATTAACGTGGCAACAATGATCATCATATTTAGTTTTGGTATTACTGTCACTGATAGTTAAGATAAAACTATTTTCTTTTCTAATTTAATGAATAACGTCTGAAGTGAAGAGATATTTGCTCTATTCCCTAGATATTGTTTTAATATCTCTGAAATATACAAATTTTAATTTTTTTTCAAGACTTTGTCCTTGACCTTCCCATAAAAGTTTCAATAAATTCACTTAATCCTTCAAAAAGGATATTTTTTAATATTGGTTATGGAAAACATTACTTTTATACATGTTCTTTTTCCGGGATGGACCGTGTGGTGTTGGTTTTGTTTGCCAAGCTTTCGAAGGATGGAGATCAAGACCACATTCTCCACAGACAAAACAATAGCTCACATCCTACCGAAACCCAAAGACAAGTTAGGACTACATACCCCAGGCATCTATAGCATACCCTGTTCCTGTGGCAAGGTCTACATAGGACAAATCGGAAGGACCATCGAAAGAAGGATAAAGGAGCACATATCTAGTGTCAAAAACTTCAAGACGGAAAAATCGGCTGTAGCAGAACACTTCTACAACACCAACCACCACATACCTTTCGAAAACACAGCTATACTGGTTACAGAAAATAATTATCACCTCCGCACTATAAGAGAGGCCATGGAAATTATCAAAGAATCCAATAATTTCAATAAGGAAGACGATTACAAACTTAGTAAAAACTGGTATCCTGCCATAAAACAAAAGACTAACACATCAACCAACCATCCACACACATACCGCAATACCGAACCCACCCAAACACAACACAACCTACGGACTCGGCAAAAGCGAGCCAATGGGAAGGCAGACTTCGACCGAGACCATGTCCATAAGGTATATATACTCTGACTCCACCATCCGCTCTTCATTTACTGACTAGCCCTGATGAAGCTGACAACAGGATGAGCGAAAGCTTGGCAAACAAAACCAACACCACATGGTCCATCCCGGAAAAAGAACACATGGGGAATAACGGAGACCGTGGAAGACTACATTACAATTACTTTTATAAGCATTATTTTGAATTTTAGAGATTCTATAATTGTAATGGAGGTGTTTACCTACTCCATAGAAAAGACTAACTGACAAACTAATTTTTGTAATTCAATTAAAAACATGTTATTACTAATAGTATATGCTATATCTCTTCAGTTATTCTTGACAATTTTTAAATATTTATGAATTATTTTAAAGCATTAAATTTATTTTATATGTAACAATCATTCAATTTTACAACTAAGCAGTGAATAGTAGCAAAGCCTTAAATGCTCTTTACATATTAACAGTGAATAGTGCATAAGCGTATTTATTTGTATACATAATTAACACTATTAAATATATTGTAATTGCCTTAAATCTTTGAATTGGCTGTATTTTTAATAGACTGGCCCATGAAGGGTCTGGGGTTCAGTACACGGTAGAATCTGTACTGTTTCTTGGACGACGGTTGTGCAGGGAGGTGATTTGTCCTAGATCACGCTCAACCACCAGGTATCCACTTTATAGAGGCTGGGTGAGCTCCAGGAGGGTCCTAGATCCCACAGGATCCATCTCCGGCTGCTAACATATTAAATAAAAGTCTTGCCAGCACCGGGATTTGAACCCAGGACCTTCGACACGTTAACTCAGCGCTCTACCACAGAGCCACTCCGCTCCCTTAAAAAAAAGGTTTCACTACTCAATTAATTTATCATATATTATAAAATGAATTCTATAATCCTACTAATATTATAAATGCGAAGGTTTGTATGTTTGTCTCTCTTTCACGCAAAAACTACTGAACGGATTTGGATGAAACTTTACAGTAATATGGGTTATATATCATAATAACACATAGGCTACAGCAAGGGCGGATTTAGGGGGGGCATGAGGGCACGTGCCCCCCAGACAGTTTTTTAGGTACTGTGGAGAATCCATTATAGTACATAATTAAAGGCAAATCAGGAACTGAGCATCTTGAAATTTGCAGATAGGTTCTTTGTATAATTAAAGAAAGAAATGTGGATAATTCCATCCCCAAGGGTTTTCTCCTTAATATAAAAGGGGTTCAAAGATTGTATGGAATCCATCAGTTTTGAAGTTAGACATCTGAAATTTTGGATGTACGAGTAACTTATAGTTAAAAAAATTTAAATTATTTATTTAAAATGATCTGTCAAGAAACTTTATGTGGCAGACCAAATTCCATGCGAGCGAAGCCGCGGGCAAAAGGTAGTATATGATAAATTAATTGAGTAGTAAAACCTAGGATAATCAAGTTGGTTATTTCAAACCCGACTGGTATTTTTCTAATTTATACTATTTTTCACCCTTCTATCTGCAAGGAGAACATCGTCTTAAGAATATTACAAGAGTGGTGTGATATGGTCAGGGGGTGCAGTCAATGATTACACAAAATAATGAAAGAATGACTAATTTTATTGTCAACTTTTCAGTTTAAGACGTAATCAATTTAAGTACTGATACGTTACGTATCAATATAAGTAATTATATCAACTTGTTTTTTTATTTTTATGCTATGTTTTATTATCTTCATTATGTATGTTTTATTGTCCCCTAGGTTTTTCCCCCATTATTATTGTTTCTCACCAGTTATTGCATAATTTATCTTTCTCTTTATTTTTTCTTACCAGTTATTTCATAATTTATCTAATTCTCTGTATTTCTTATCATTTCTGTTAATATAAACAGTTATTCATTCTAGGTACTGCAACATTTGATATAATTATTTTCTGTTGTTTTTTCAGCCCTCAAGATGGCCAAACAAAAGCACGATAAAATAAGTCACTTAATTTGTGTAATCACTGAATGCACCCCTGATCATTTTACACCACTCTTAAAATTATCTAGTCAACTAAGCTCCACTTAAAGAAGAATATTATAATACTAGTTATTAATGGTAGCTAAAAGAACAACCCCAAGAAGTTGAGGAGCTCTCTTATCTCTTTTGCTTTAGGTATCTATCTATTATCTATACAAAAATGCTTTTAAAGTAACTCATTAAAAAGAGTTACTTTAAAAGCATTTTAATTATTTAACCATCATCTCTTTAAACTAACAGATCTATAATCACTTCTCAAACTGAATTTTCTTGAGCTATATTCCATAATTCAAAATCAAATAAGTGCCAGAAACTTTGTAATGAGTGAAGGAATATTGGGCAAAAAACTTGAATAGCAGTGAAAGACATTTGATGAACTTTTCTGAAAGTATAGGTAAATGGAGATAATATTTAAGAAGTTGCAGAGAGATAAAAGTTAAGTTTAAAGTAACAATGTTAATACATATAAAATGAAATTTATCTGTAATTATTTATTTCATATATTCTTGAGCAACGAATATGTAAGCACTAATTTTGTTCATTAAATAACTTAATATGGAAACTGAAGCTATTTTAGATTGGAAGAATCACGTGCGTAAGATTTGTGGGGAAAATCTTCTCAAGGATTGTATTAATCATAATTTTCAAGAAGAAAATAGAATGTTGACCGATTCTATTCAAAACAGTGGGTTTTTGGAGGAGATATCCGAGAAACGAGTGTTTTCTTTATGCCGTTGCAGACAGAACATCTGCGAGTTTGCTGCAATGCACTCGGTAATCAATAAAACCAGGAAGTCTCATCATATCAGATTTATGGAAAACTTATCAAGGAATAGAAAAAATGCTATACCAACATTACAAACTCTTGACTGTGAATCAGATAAAAACCTTCGTTGATCCAGATACAGGTGCCAACAATCAATCAGTTAAACCAATGTGGACTAAAGACTAATATTTTTGTGATCTTATGTGGAGACAGAAATATCGCAATGAATATTTACTCATAACAATCTTTGTCGACATTGTTGAAAATTGTCCTCCAGAGTCCTCCATTATTACGTTTATATACTTTTAGTCCTGGGGAATAAGCGGTTAAGTCGAATTTTTCCCAAATGAGTTAATTGCACCGAGAGAAGCGAAATCGTGTCATTATCGTAATGCATAAGTGACTAGCTGAGGCCTTGGCTTGAAATGGAGTTGTTGCTTATATTATAACTCCATGTCAAGCCAAAAACTGCAAGAATGACACGATTCCGCTTCCTTAGGTACAATCAACTCGTTCTGGGCGATATTCGACTTGACCACTAATTCATACTCGCACAAAAGAGATGCGAATCCTCAGAGAGTCTTATTTATTCAAAATCGGTCGTAATTTGAACTATTACTGCTTTTGATGCATCTTCTCTAGACCAGCAGAAACCGATATCAACAATGATTTTGACAAATGAATACAATAGATTTAGAAGTTACGGTTGATAATTTAAAATATTTTTAAGCTTAACTATCAAATTTTATTCTTCAGGTCAGGATCGAGGATTTTAATACCATTATTCATGATAATTTTTAAAATTTGGATAAATTTGCACATATAAAATATTATTGGATGATGAATGATTTAAATGCAATATGCAACAACAACAATACTTCAATTCTTGATTCTCAATACGATTGTTAACTATTGTGAAGTTGTTGGAGGTGATTTTCAAGCAAATATAAATATAAGTATGCTTGTTGCAATTCACAATGATGTAAAATGTGTTTGATCCTCTGTTATGTGTGTTGTTTTTAATTTAATTTGCACTTTTTAACCTAGTATTAATTTTTAATACTAACTAAATTTCGGGATTTCGTGGGGAGGGGTTTGACCCCCTAACTCCCCCTTGGCCCCCCGCCTTGAGGCGGGCCTAGGATTTTTAAAAAGGGACTACAAAATCCTTGGTTATGATGTCCTTCTGAGGGGACGTAAAATGATGGTCCCAAGCCTGTGGTGTGTCAGATATTCATTAAAGATCTCTATCCGAATTATACCTGGATAGGCAAAATTTAGGAAGCCCACTAAAGGATCGTCCAATTAACCGTAGTAGCATAAAGTGGTGTTAGAAAAATAAATAAACAACGTAAGGTTGCTCAAATTCCTGGTTTGTACAATAGTAGATCAAATGGTATTGTATAGTTTCTTCATCATACAGACTTTAGTTAAGGTTGAATCTTTTCCCACGGAAGCACGGGTCGTGGAAGTGTGCATGTATCAGTTTAAATCTTAAAATTTAAAGTTTTTACAATTCCTACAACTATAACTTAATGCTTATTAAAACACTTAACAGAGTTAGAGACTTAGCTGGCATGAAGAGGAACTAAATATTAGGAAGTAAATATTGGACACTAATATAAGTTTCTAAGCGTTACAGCCTTGAAAAAGTAAGTTACGTATGTTCATATTTATTTACTCATGTTCGTATGTTCATAGGTATTTACTCCATTTAATTGATGCTTATTTTTTAATTATGTACATAACCATTATTATTATTTATATGTTTATACAGTTTTATGTACTATCTTTACTACTCTACCAGCGCCATGTCCTTGTAGAACCTTGGCATCATCAGCAATCCTGTACAATGACAGGTACTCGTTAAAAATCCCAACTTTGGTTTGGCAAAATTCGGAGCACCCACTGTAGCATCGTCCGATTAATCAGATCAGCATGAAGTGACATTAAACAAACAAACGCTCCATTCTATAGATATGTACCAGCCATCTTATTCTCGATCTTCTTTATGGTGTTCCAAAGAGATTTATTAATTCCTCATTGGTCTTCATCCGCTACCTCTCCTCTTCCTTCGTATGGTCTCAATTATATATAATTATTACTTCTAAGGATTGCATTCACTGTTCTTCCAAATTTTAGAGAAGGCATTGATAATTCGACGTAGACATAACTCTAGCGGTCAACTACTTGAAATATTTTTGTGGCACTCTTCGACATAAAAATTTACCACATTTTCGTTTTGTTTAGGACATAATAGAAAAATCGTACTTTTTTAATTGTGTCGTTTTTATTCCAAAAGAGTGATATGTAAAAAGAAAAGATCATCTCCCCATAAAATTTCAATCGATTACTTTTACCTCAGAACCGACAAAATTATGAGCACACAAATTCTGACTGTATTATTTTTATAAATTCGGAGGTAAATAAGTTTAGATTAATTGTCCTACTGTAATTTTTAGTTGTTTTTTTTTCTTGTGATTCCATTATTGTTAGCTGGCTCTGCCTAATTTTTTCTACTTTATTTTTCTAATTTATATTTTTTTTCACTTTAAAAAAATAAACGACTATTGAATTTATTACTAACATTTATATTAACCGTGTGAATTATCTGAATTGTTTCAGTTTTAAATAAAAGCTTTCTTAGAATAATTTTTTTTTTTTAAATTAAGTTGGCAATGGATGACTTTAAGAGCGCTTTTTACCAATATGCTAATGGAGTTCTTATTTTTATTCGGTTCGGAGTGGATATATTTCTAGTTTGAATTGTTTCTGTTTTTCTAATTTTAAGGTATAAATCACACTTTTTTCTTTAACAAATCTTAAAATTATCCTATTTTATCATAGAGTTATTAATATAGCATTATTTGATCATATTTTAAGTTAAATGTTAACCAGTATGATTGCTAAGCTTATTCACTCCATTTAAGGGAATATTTATCTTCATTTCGACTCAGAATACTTAAGATTTTTTAAGACTTAGCTCCATTGAGTTATATAGTCATATTGTAAGCATTTAGGTGAGGCGTATGTTTTATCTTATATATCTTCATTGCTATTTCCAATCTTTTGAATTCATGAATCATTTCTCGTTAACCACTTTTAATGGAGAGTAATCATTACACAGGTTGTCGCTTTGAGTTGAGTCACATCAAGTTTCAACTTATCATTCATTTCCCTTCTAATATTTTCCAAAATACAAGTTATTATGAGCTTTGGTATGTAAAATAGAATGCAGTTATGAGAAATGTCTATAATTGGGAAATCATTTCATCTAGAAATAAACGTTTCAGCAAACATATATCATCTATACTTCAGATTGTTAGTTATAACACTAATTTCTTGATGAAATGATTACCAAAGTATACTCATTTCCCAATACCGAGTAGGTACCCATTGACTCACTAAGGAGGTGCAAAATAAGTATTAAACCGGGTATTTTAAATATAAATATTAAAAATATTTGACAACAGACAGCCATAGATTCATAAATGCATCGCAATGTCAATTTATTTGATAGTATCAGTTCCACAGGTTGTTGCTTTGAGTTAAGTTCCAACTTGTTTTAAATTTTCATACTTTTCCCTCTATATTTTTCAAAATTCCAATTTAACACGAGCTTTAATATGTAAAATTGAGTATAATTATGGAAAATGTGTTGATTTTGGTGATTATTTTATCAAGGAATAAATTTACACATTTACCATTTACATTATCTTTTCCATACTAAAGCTCATGATGACTTGTATTTTTGGAGAATATTAAAAAGTAAACGATAGAACAGTTAAAATTTGTTGGAACTGAATTCGAAGCAACAACATGCGCAACTAGTATCACATTGATTGTTAATAGTGTGATTCACTTAATCAAAAGAATCAACATCGTAGATAAATATTAATGTTTAGAAATTAGAGTATTTCACAATTGGCTGCGAATATCTACATTGGTGGAAAATCAGTGGTTCAGTCTATTTTTGTCCAAAATGAGTTAATTGTATTGAAGGAAGAGAAATGGTGTCATAAGTCATAGTTCATAAGCGGCTAAGTCAAGCCTTTTGCTTTAAATGGAGTTATTACTCCATTATTTGCATTATAATGTCATTTCAAGCAAAAGACTACGAGAATGACACAATTCTGCTTCCTTCTGTACAATTAACTCTTTCTGGACATAATTCGACTTAAGAACTTATTTATTGGGGCTGCAGATATCTTCTCATTGTTTGATAAGGTAAGGAATGAATACATTGACAATTTTTGCAGAAGTATTCAAAATTGTTAACATTTATGGACATTCATTAGTCCAGTAATAAAAAATTACTAATGATTTTAATTTCGCACTGTGTTGCAAAGATATAACTTTTTTTTTTAACCTAATTCTTAATCAAGAGTTGAGCCTAAATAAGTTGTATGTTATATTTTTGTGAAATCAGATTTTGGACTAAATAAAGTTGTGGATAGTTTCCATTACACTAACTTTATATAAAAATCCCAAAAGTGCAACTATCAAAAGTGTTTTATGAATATAATAATCTATGTTATTTTCAGACAAATAAAGTGCTTTCCTCATCAGACATAAACTTATTTTTACCTTAAATAAAAAAAAAATTACATAGACCATTATTTAGGCTGTCCTTTTAGATGTGATTAAAAAAAAAATTAATAGTATATATTTACCTAAGGAAGACATTACTGCATCATTACATTGAAATTCAAATTTAAGACAAATTACATTTTTAAAACATTAAATAATAGATCATTTTTAATGTAACATTGAGTTTTAATTCAAAATCTAACAAACACTTTGTTAGATGCTTCACTTTAACGAGTTCATCTGATTTTATAAAAAAAATAAACCAACAATGCAAAGGTATCATTTCCAATTGTCAAATTTCGAAACTGAATTTCTCCATAAACAACTAAATAAATTTTGAAAATAAGGCATGAGCAAAAATAATAATCTAATTAAGTTCTACTTCATCATGGCAAACTTAATGTAAATATAAGAATTATCTACAATAATCTAAGATTAATATTTTACTATTGGATATAGCTCTGCTAAGTTTTAAAAAGCAGATTAAGAAAATTGTATACATATGTATTCTATCAATACATAATTTTATGATATACTATGCAGATGTATTAATAACTATTACAATCTATTGTATCTGTTTACAAATTTAATACTAAAGTAACTGCTACAATTTACAGTATATCCTAGTATTTAATAGCAGCACCTTCTACTTACCTAATCTAACAACAAATGTTCTTGTACCAACAAAAGGTTGTAGTATTTTTTAAAAGTTTTTTAATTTTATTCAAATGATAAAATACAACTAATAATCTATTAATTAAGAATATTAGAAAGGACATTTGTTGTTTTATTATGCTTGCGATTACATGCTTACTGTGCGATGTACACTACAGAGACAAGGAACCAACGCTATAGCACGTATGCACATTTGAAAGTATTTGTGTTGAGCAAATGACCTGGGTGCTGAAGCTAAGCTGATAAACAGAAGCAACTTTGATGTCGACGGATATGAACAAGGGATAGTTACGACATTTCAAATTTATGTAATTTTTATAATGAAAATAAACTTGTAAATAAAAATTAATGAAAATAAAACCTCTGAATAAATCAAATAAAAGTTCAGTTCCAAAATTTCTGAATAGAAAGTGTTTTACATATTTATGTTCAACTAAAAAATGAACAAGGGGAGCAGAGTGGCTCAGTGGTAGGGCGCTGAGTTGCCATGCCGGAAATCCTGGTTCAAATCCCGCTCTGGGCAAGACTTTTATTTAGTCTGTTTGCAGCCGGAGATGGATCATATAGGAGCTAGGACCCTCCTGGGACTCACCCAGCCTCTATAAAATATAAAAATAGAGTACCCAAAATAAGGGGGGGAAATCTGGCGGTTGAGCATGACCTAGGACAAGTCACCTCCTTGTAGAACCTTTGTCCATGAAACAGTAGTCTCTACCATATACTGAACCCCAAACCCGTGAACGGGTTGTAGTGGTACGGGCTTTTTTTTTAAATGAACTTGTTTTTAAACTTATGGGGTCACCTTTGGTATAGTGCTTAACATAACAACCTATGCCAAAGATAGTTTGCTGCCCGGCCGTAGGCCTTAGGATTTTTTTAAGGGAGTAAAAAGTTCTTAGTTATGGCATTCTATGGGAGGATGTAAAATTACAGTCCTGACCTGTAGTTTAACCACTGTAGCATCATCCATAGCAGCATTAACGTTAGAAGTGACGTTAAGTGAGACAAACACACTTTTTGAAACATATTTCACTGTTTTATCTTTTATGCTGAATGATAAATCATTTCAAGTGCTTTGGGCAGTGAGATCACAGTATACCACGATTCATGAACTGTTTCCAAATGACAAGAACATTAAAAGACTGCTGTTACTACTAATAATATAATCAACTTTGTAGTTCTATTTTTTTTTTATTTCCCTCTTTTATCCTCATCATCTGTTCTTTTAGACATCAATTATACTCTTTAATATTGATTAACTACTTTTAGCCGTCAAGAACTCCTAAAAAAATTCACTTTCATTAAACAGTTATGTATTTATTTTAATTTGAAATAGTTTAAGTTTGCTATACACTGCCTAATTTGTAATATTGCCGTATAGTTTGGTAGATACTTGTTTGTAAAGTCTACCTCTAGTTCAAGTATGATCTCTTTCCTTAAACTCTTGGAAACTCGTCCAGATTTCTCTTCATCTGAATTAATCTGGCCCCACTGTTTTCGTCTATCCTCTCACAAATTAAGCTTTCTTAACATTTTCATTGCCTTTATCCTTGAAACCTTTTAAATTATCCTACTTTGTCTTGTTATTAAACATAAGGTTGCCAGGTGTCACATGTAGGGTTGCCAGATGTCCGGTTTTAGACCAGATAATCTGTTTTTTTTAATGTTTGTTCAGTCAATAAAATCTAGGTAAACCGGACAAAAGATAGTTGCACTGAGCTCAAAGATGCCATTTTTTTCAATAAACCTTTGTTAAAAGCAGTGTCATCGAATGCTAAATATGTCCAAAAGTAGATTGTAAGTTTTTTTGTCATTTTCAGTAATATTTATGAGCTAATAAAAAAAAATAAAAAGTTGTCCGTTTTTTTTCTCAAACATATCTGACATCCCTAGTCACATGTGGTGTAGTGCTTAGCATAACAAACTTTTATGCCCAGGATTGCAGGTTCAAAGCCTGCATCTGATGCATCTAGCCTTAGGATTTTTTAAGGACGAAAAAATTCTTGATTATGCTTTCCTTTGGAAGGGACATAAAATAGTGGTCTCGAGCCAATGCGATGTTAGCTACTTGTTAAAGATCCCTGTCCTAATTATACCTGGTCTGGGGAAGTTATTGGCTCCCAATGCAGCGTATTTTGACTACCCACACCAGCATTAAGTGAGGTTGCCAAAAAGCATCATAAGATTTTCTTAAACATTGGTCAAGATGCATCCAGTCAACCATTTCCTCATCAATATATATTATTATTAGTCGTAAAGCTCCCACAAAGTAGAAGACGCTAAGTTAAGATGGTTCATGTTTGGGGCTTCTTGTTCTTCTAATTAGCCAGCCAGGTTTTCATTCTTTGCGAGAATTGAGTGTCTTGCTTAACCTCCCATTTTTCTCGATGTAAAATTGTATATCTTATAGACTTTTTTAAACACTCATTTGCATTTCAGCCTGTTGAGGCCAGTGGTGTTTAAAATTAGACCTTATTAATAATAAGGTTTATTAATTATAAATTTATCTTTATAAATTATTAATAATAATAAATATTTAAGTAGTTACAAAATAAATGTATTTTTCCATTTGTATGGTGTTTATATTTCTGGATATTTTGATTCTCACTACCTTACTTTAAGCTAAATCATTGCTTTTCAAGGTGTGTTCTCTTTATTAGATTTAAATATATTGAAATTTTTCTTGAAAAATTGTGAAACATTAATTTTTATTTTTTGACTAGTTTAGAAAAATAAACTGGACCTTTATAACAATTTAATGGTCACTCATGCATTTCTGTGATAGTCAGGACTACTGTTAGTGTCTGTTAGTGTCTGCTCACACAATATGTGTGTGATGCTACTGTCAAAAGTTTTTGGCTGGTATGGTATTACTAGGTGATGATTGGTGAGTGCAAACAAGTTCGGATATTGCTATTGGCTTCAAATTTTATCACTATGTCTTTGATTTTAGATGATTATTGTTTTATTGCCTCTTTTTAATTTATAATTTTTTAAATAGCACTATATTGCCTTGACACTACTGAAAAAAGGTGGTATCCCCCTGCTCCAGATCATATAAATATATGTGCTAGATTATTTCGTGTACTTACATAAAGTTTTTAAAATCAATTCTTCAAAAATACTGCTGGTGGCATTTGATACATAGACCCATTATAGTGATTGATAAGAGAAAAATATTTTTGGGGCATTGAATAAGAATAAAACACTTTCTTTCACGTGGAACTATATATCAACAGCCTTGGTGAATAAGTCGTTACATAAAATTTTCTTCAAAATGAGTTTCATGCATTTCATGGAAGCGGAATTATGTTATTTTCTTAATGAATAAGGATCTAAGTCCAGGCATTGGTTTGAAAAGGAGTTGTTGCTTGTAAAAGCTATGAGAATGACTTGATTCCGCTTCCCTCAATACAGTTAACTTTCTCTTGACAGAATTCTATTTTACTACTTATTCACCGGGGCAATAGATTTATAAATTAAAATTTTAGGTGTCAAATATAAAATAAATTAAAATAAAAAAGAAGAAGAAGCTAATCTGTCATCTGTAAGAGACTCCCTACATCAATGGAATATACGATCTGCGACACCGACAGGGTGCAGAACAAACACTACAAAAAAAAAGCGTGTCGTTGGCTCTGAGAGTCTTACTTCAAGGCTCTGCCCTGTGGAGGAGAGCAAACCTGCAGTTGCAGTCCCTCGGGTGAGGTTGAGATTGGTGTTGCTGTGGGCTAGGCCAACAGGAACAGCAATAGTGTCTGCGGTCGTGCGTCCGTCGCGAAGGTTCGTCATCGTCCTCGTCACAGCAGCTCTGAACCAACCAAAACACCTTACTCCTCCATGTCTTTCCGCAGTTTTCTTTCCACTCAATCAATTATATCAGGGGTGCACATTATAATTTTGGTTTTTATATATTAATAATATTATTTAGTCATTTGTATATTATCACATTTAGGGTATCAGTACTGCAGGTTGTCTTTTCGATTTCACTTACAATTTTTAACTTCTCGTTTGTTTCCTTTTTAATATTTTCCAAAAATTTAAATTTTTGTGAGCTTTAGTATGAAAACATAATGCAATTATGGGAAGTGTGGATATTTCAGTAATCAAGAAATGAACGTTTCAACAAATATATATTCATCTATACTATGAAATGATAGTTGAAACGGAATGATTACCGAAATGTATAAATTTTACATAATTACATTATTTTATCCATACTAAGGCTCAGGATAATTTGTATTTATAGAGAATATTAAAAAGTAAACGATAGAACAGTTAAAACTTGTTGTGACTCAACTCGAAGCGACTACCTACGGAACTAATACCATTTTTAGTTAGGCTTTATTTAAATGGAGCGTTTTCATGAGTAGTATTTATTTATTTAAATATGGAGTAGAAAATGGTTTGGGTGGAGGTCAACAAATACTTCCTTAAATAATGAAACTTATTAGTAGCACATGATTCGACCACATTGTGGGTTTAGTCAGTTCTGAATAAACAAAACAAAAAAATATATAAAACTAAAATAACTATAATGAAGGATGGAGATAGTTGGGGGATGCAATAAAAAAAACACCAAATAAGTCAATACTTATTTATTTATTTGTGCCGACGTTTCGACCTACTTTGTTGGTCATCTTCAGGACTATGAGAGAAAAACCAAACAAAACAAAAAATAAGTATAAAAAACATTACAGTGCCAAGAATATAATAACAGGAGAGGCGGTTTATTAGGTTCGTACACATTTTAATATTTATATCTTCCCTTCATCCTTCTCCATCTCCATTCTTCGCACCTATTTCTCCCTTCATCACTTTGGCATCAATCATATGTTTTAATCAAAGAGTTCCTTATTAATGAGCGTAATATTTTTAAATTTATCTCCTTTCCCGACTGGAATTTTATATCTTTATTTCTATACGCCTCTTCTATATTTACTTCATATTTTATATTAATATAACTTCATTCCGATTATATACATGTAGATATCATCCCATACTTATATTTTCAAATTTTTACATCTCTACCTGTCATTCAACGAGATTCCTATTCATTACTTTCTACATATTCCTTCTGTATTTATTCTTTGGCATCATAATTTGTATCATTTTTCATACATTTTATATTTTATCTGTAATTAAACTAGGTTTTTCATACTTTTATATCTCACCTTTTTATATTTATACTTTTTCATTTTGTATCTTTCGGTTTACCTTCTCATTTTTCTTTTTCTTTGTATTCTGTGTACATTATCACGCTTCTGTACATTTATTCTGTATTTATTTTTTTATTCATTATCCTTAATTATATATCCATCACTATTTTTTACTTTTCTATTACTCTATAGGTTATTATATTCTTGGTACTGTAATATTTTTTTATGGTTATTTTTTGTTTTGTCTGTTTTTTCTCTCATAGCCCTGAAGATGACCAACAAAGTAGGTCGAAACGTCAGCACAAATAAATAAATAAGTATTGACTTATTTGGTGTTATATTCTCCATTATATCTTCCAGTCAACTATTTTCCTCTCTAAAATAATTATAATTAACAACAAAATAATATATAAAAATTAAACAATTGGAATAAGCAAGATACAAAAAGATTTTATTTCAAATATAAAATTGATTTTGAAATAAAACAATAGCACGTAAGTTGATAGTAATAATGATATTAACCGTTTGTAGGCAAAATAATTAAAACAATCTATTAATTAGTAGTTGGAATAAACAATTTTATGTTAATTAACTGCTTATTGTTTTATTAATATTGTTATTAACTATTATCCTATTGTTTTAGTATGAAATTAATTTTATATTTCTTTTTGTATCCTGTTTATTTCAATTATTTCTTTTTTATTATTATTATTGGCAAATTCTCCCCAGAAATGGATGATGTTAAGCAAGTAACTCAATCAATTTTTCTTTGGTTATTCTTGTTCTTCCAACAGGCTTTCATTCTTTCCGGAAAGGCTTGTTTACGCTTTTCCCACCACTTAGGTCTGTTTCTTTTTTATATATTATTTTGTTTTTTATTCCAATTATTTAAGTTTTATATATTTCTATATCTTGTGTATTCAGCCCTTAAGAAGACCTGCAGTTAGGGTTGAAACATCGGCTCCTAATAAATAGTTTCACTATTTAAGAAATAATTTTTTGGCCTCTATCCGGACCATTTTCTTCTTCATATTTATAGAGTCAGCTAATAAGTATTCAAGATATTATTTAAACAGTTAATATATGCCTATTAGTAAAATAGCTTATAAACTTTAACCCATTCTTTTTTTACTGATCGATTACTAAAATTTTAATTTTCCTATTTATTTAAGAGTTTGAGCAAAAGCATTTTTAAAATATTTTGAATCATAATGAATTTGTTTTTCTCTTTTTCAGCGTTCGTGTGCCGTCTTAAGTGTCCTGTGTTGAGGATTAAGTGTCCTGTGTTGAGGGTTAAGTGTCCAGTGTTGAGGAATAAGTGTCCAGTGTTGAGGAATGAGTGTCCTGTGTGAAAGGTATGTAATTTAAAGTTTGAATAAATTAGAGGTAGTAGGTAATTGGCTTTACAAAGTTTATCATGGATATTCAATTGCAAGGTAATCAGTATAAAGTATTGCTGCTTCATAACTAAAATTTTAATTTTCTTATTTAACCCTTTAGCGACCGAATATGGCCAGGTCAGAGCGGGCTGGCTGGACCGAGTGGTAGAAAAGTCAACCATGCCCGCTGAACCGATTACTTTTTGACTCTGAAATCATGTTTTTTTATTTAATTCCTTATAGTTTCCCATCATCCTTTTTGATCTGGACTTGGAATGGTGAATGGACTGGTACTGGTGAATTTAAAAACATATTTTTAAAAATTTTTTTTTTAATTACTGTTAATTAATTTTAATTATTTAAAAAAATATACAATTATATACTTTATTTTTTTGAAATGTCTATATACAAATTTATATCTATACTTTATTTTTTTGAAATGTCTATATACAAATTTATACAGTTAAAAATTCTTTTGGGTGTGATAAATGCCGAAACACGACAGACACACTTTACGAAAAATAATACAGCCAAAAGTGAATTTGTACGACATCTGTTGGCAAGAAAAAGTATTTCAGCTTGTCATGCGGACACCTAGATGGCTCTAGGAACTGAACTACTAATGTAGCTCGCGGTCTAGAAACGCAGGAGAAGCAAAACTATTATAATAGCCCATGGTCCGTGGAGCCCACCTGACACCGGACTATTATAATAGTCCACGGTCCCCACGGCACGGCGCACTCGGACTATTATAGTAGTTCACGGTCGCTAAAGGGTTAAGAGTTATAGTATGGTTTAAAGGTTTTTTAAAAATATTCTGAAGCATAATGAATTTATTTTTCTCTTTTTCAGTGTTAAGTGTCCAGTGTCCAGTGTTGAGGATTAAATGTCCAGTGGGAAATTCACCATTGCGAGCTGAAAAATTGACCGAATCTGCACATCTAAGTGGTATGCAACTTTAAATTTGAATAAGTTATAGAAAATAGATAATTGGCTTTATGATGTTTATAATGGATATTAAATCGCGAAGTAATCAACAATTTTTAGTTAGCATTATTCTTGCTTGAAATAAATCACAAGTAATGCCAAACTATACAAATGCAAAGTATTGAAAGTGAAAACACTACTTTTCCAAAAAATTAAAAAGCTGTTTCAAAGTTCATTCAAATTCAGTGCGCATCCTCAAACATATTTTACCTATGTCATTATAAGTTGTTTTGTGCCTTATAGATGACTCTGTGTGAATTTTAAGTATTTGTGATTTAGCAGGTCTCCATGAAACCTATCTCCTTATCTCGTTAAACCTCTTCTTGTAATATTTGTCTCAAGTGAGTTATTTGTTTAACATTATCTTGATTTAGTGTTTTTGTCTTGTTATATTTTTTTTATTGTGTATTTAAATTTCTTTATTGTTTATTTAATTTAATTTGGTGTTTTTGTCTTATTAATATTGTTATTAACTATTTAAAATGAAAAGGATAACTTTTTGGGAATGGCTGTCTTTGGAAGAAGAAGCTGTGAAGTGCTTTCAGAAGTTTGGATTAGTTTCAAAGTTCAAATTATATAAAAAAGGTCATCAAACAGTTTTGGTTTTGTTTTGGTCGAAAGTGTAGGAAAAACATTTCTAGAACAAAAGGAACGTGTAGCTAGAGAGGTGTATGATAGCATTTTGCTATTACGTTTTGTAGATTACAATATCCGTTAATATGAATAATCAGATAGGCATTAACATTATCAGTGTTCGTTTATAAACAATGGTGGATAGCAGTCCATGGCGACTTGATAAATCACAAGTACTGACCAAATTTTATACCAATTATCAATCAAAAATAACTATAAATCAAAAACGTGTTTTTTTTTTCACATTCAGTACTTTGCATTTGTATCAATGATATTTCTAACTATTAGAATTTTTGAACATTTTCACGGCCCCATCCCTCATTATCTATTTTGAATTTACAAAGTTATCATATACAAAACTTGCTGGGATTTAATATTTTTAAAAATTGTTTATTACAAATTTTTACTTGAAATTACACTGAAAGTGAGTTATTTCAGAAGAAATGATAAAAGCTTATTTTTAGTGATTTTTCAATATATTGCGAAAAAACTCACAAGATGGAGGAGACCGAAAACTTGCATTTTTAACAATAGGAACAATTTAAGCAAAACAAAGTCTGTATTACTTCATTTTTTTAAAACCCAATAATGGTCTCCCCAATATTTCTTTTAGTATACTAATTCCCAGAGATTAGTATTAAATTGTTAATTTTAATTTGTGTACTTAAATCCTTAATTTAAACATATTTATACCCAATTGACACAGAATTTGATGCACTGTTTAATAATTATTGGTGGAAAACCAAAAATAATCCTGAAATTTATATTTTTATGGTATCTTAAGGTTATTGATTATATCGATAATGACCCTTGTTTTTCGCAAGCGCTCTCGGACTACTTGGAACTTCCTGTGTGGAACTTACTCTAATTTTTTTTCTAAATTCCAGTCCATGTAATCTTGAAGCAGCTAAAATTATCTTTCCGAAAATTTCAGTAGATAGAAACAGAATGGGTTAAAGTAGATAAGAATTTATTATTAATTTTAATTTGAAAAGCTCTTAGAAGCAAATTATCTCCTGGTATATAATGTATTTGTGCATCTAATTGTGGTTGATTTTTTATTTTCTCAATAAGTCATTTTGACTATGTTGAAATAATTTAATGAATTTTACAACGCAGTCAGGTTATGATAAATGTGATTTTTTTTTTAAACAAAAATATAAATTTGTAAAAGAACTAATGATTAAAACCATAAAGTGATTTTAAATAAAGTGGAGAAAAAGGGTATTTAATTATTTTGAAAAAAAAATATTTTTTACAATATTATTCTTCGATGATCTTGGTTAAATTTAAAGAGTTATTAATTATAATATTTGTGAATTTAAAATACCTTAATTGTTTGAAAAAATCTATATCATTCCAGAGAAAGTTAAAATTATCAAATTTTATGGGTTTTTTTTAAAAATATAAATCAACAGTATATTCGATGTTGCCTACAGCTATAAATTTTATTAGGATGAATATTTAATTATGCTTATGGTTCTATAGTAATTTGATAAAAAATGATAATTTACAGTATTTTATATTTCATATGATTATTTAATAATAAAATCATTTATAGTAAATAAAAAAACTGCTTAGTTAAGATTCATGAAATTAATTAGTATTTATATCAATAACAAATGTTGGTTTAAATTATTCTATTGATCTTTGTTATCATAAAACTATATATATATATATATATATATATATATATATATATATATATAAACTATATATAGTGTGCCTATCGATTATATTATAAATAGTAATTAATCAAAAAATAAATTAAAATGTAAGCTTTGGCAAAATTATTATTTGTTTGTTCACACATGCGTTTAATTAAATAAGAAATATTTCATTACAAAGCCACGCATGCCTTTCAAAAAAATGTATTCTAAGATTATTAAGTGGTCTAGCTTTAGCTGAAAAACTCTGCATGAATTTAAAAATTATTAATGCTAAAAAAAAAGTTCTGAACAAAAAGCTTTGCACTTCTAAAAATTGTCTAATATATTGCAAAGATTCTAAATATTTAAATTATCTCATTGATTAAAAAAAAAAGAGAATTTTTTTTGTTTTATGACTGATTATTGGAAATTCTCTGAAATTCCAATTTTTTTTCTAGCATTATATTTTATTAAAAAAAAAATCACAAGGGTTCAAGTTGAGTCAACCCCACAATCTTATCAATGGCACTAACTTAACTCGTGATATGTTTAATTAATTATTGGAACTAAAATGGATGGAATAATTGAATTGATTCCGATGAAAATGAAATAAAATATATACAGTTATAAATAAACTAAATAAACGTGTAAAAATAAAAATGTTCACGTAAAACTAAGTAAACCCATTCTCGTTTTTTCGTATTCCAAATCTTATGACAAATATCAAATAGTTATATTTTTTGAGCAGTATTTTATTTAATATATATTTAATGTCTTTAAAGATTAGTATGTATCAAAGTTAATTAATTTATGCCGTTGATATTTTAGATTAGCTCTAGATTTGTAGAGTGGGCTATTTAGAATAGGATATTTGCATTTATTCTAAGTGTTTTTATTTTATGCATATTTTTATGGTTTTTAATATGGTGAGTTACTATGATTATGCTTGCAAACATTTACCTGAGCACAACAGAGACCAGAAGACCCAGTCGCTTGGCAAGATGTGCCTTGTTGACACGTCCCTGGGACTTTGAGCTGCGTATCCTTGTAGTCCGGCTGGTACGGAAGGAGCATCCTGATTTTCCCCCAACGGTTGAAGAACAGGATTATTGCTCCTACCCATACGAGAAGCACTAAGCAGACTATACCCACCTCGACGCCTCTCACCTATGTTAAAATAAATGAAAAAGTATCAATAATAATGTAATATATGCTATGCCTTTTCTATAATTTTGATTAATATAAATTTTTAGTGTATTCAGTCAAATACAACCTGTTGAAACAAGGTACCTGCAAAAAGTAGAAAGGAAAACTCGGAGAGATAAGATACGGAACACAACTATATGGGCTAACCTCAATTAAACTAGCTGAGACTATCTGGGATGAACACAAACCAAGGTGGTTCAGACACCTCCTTGGGATGGAACCAGAAAGGATAAGGGATGCTTTCAGGGGGAGAGGAATGGACTGGAACCGAAGGAGAGTTGTTGTTTGTTCATTTAACGTCACTTTTTGCTGCTATGGATAATCGGACGATACTACATTGGGAGCTCTAAATTTTGCCTATCCAGGTTTAATGAGGATAGGGATTTTTAACAAGTATCTGACATCGTACAGGCTCGGGACCCCCGTTTTAACGTCCCTTCTGAAGGACGGAGTAACTAAGGATTTTTTACTCCCTTTAAAAAATCCTAGGGTCACCTGCCGGGCTATGAACCCGCGATCTTGGGGTTAGTAGTTTGTTACACTAACCACTAGACCACAGGTGACCTTATAAGGAGAGCTGGTTCAGGAAAGAGATACTTGGTCTAGGCTCAATTAACAGGATGCTCGCACTGCACAGCGGTAGAATGGGGAAGAATCATGATGATGATAAATTTTTAGACATTGTAGACCGTCTAAAATTATTTATTTACTCTGAATAAAAGTTATTTGCTTAAAATTGTTATGAACTGTGAAGTAAAGTAACTATTTTTTAATTATACTGTTGAGAACCCGATAAATTCTCTCTCTCTCTCTCTCTCTCTCTCTCTCTCTTTCTATGAATTTTATTTTATTAATTAATTATTTATTAATCCAATGCTGCTTTATTATCAGATTATTCACTTCTATCTTTAAAAGATAACTAGATATATTTCGCAATTTTTTAACTATTTCTTAAAAAAGTTCTGATTTTAAATTAAGTTTACATTTATATATAATGTAAGTTTTAAGTTTATAATATTAATATATTATACTTGAATATTTCTAAGGCTATGTATATTTGATATAAGAGCCAATTTTAGGGATTGCTAGATCCCTTAAGATCGATCCCTGGCCCCTAGCAGATTAGATAAGTCTGCCAGCGAGCGGGGTTTGAACCCAGGACCTTCGTCATGGTAACTCAGCACTCTACCACTTAGCCACTACGCTCTCTCTTTGTTAATAATTATAACAATTTTTATCTATTTCATTAATTCTCCATTATTTTGATTCAATATTTCAGTTCTTCTTCATTTTGATGAGGCCTACTAAGGAATGGTCCATGGGTGCCAATTTCAATTTTCCCCATACTGTTGTTTTCTCTTCCTTTCCGTCCAATATTCTTTCACTGTGCTGCCTCTTTCTGTTTTTGGACCACTTCGTCCCAGGCTTCTTTTTATTCTTCCCTGAAATCCCTCAATACTCATGATCGTATTTCACTAATCTATTTGTCCACAGTGCCTTTTTCCTATATATTATTTGTTTCTAAATCTTTCTTTACTTCCTGTATCCAGCGAGTTATGAATATCCCAAAGATGCTTGAATATTCTTTTCGTTAATCAGGAATTATCCATTTCTTATTTCAAGATTTTTAGATAAGCAATTTTTGCTATAAAAGTTCTTAGTAATACCAAATGCTCTTTCCACGTTGTGTAAGCTATCTTCTATTGCAGATTTTCTTGAACTATTTTCTTGGATTATTTAAATTTCTATACCTTCTCTGCTCGACCAATATCCGTTGTTAAATATTTATTTAGGTCAATCAATATTTCAATATTCAGTTAATCTTTTAAAGAAATTTCTTACTTTTTTTTTATAAAAACTTAGTGGCTGTGGTAAAAAAGTGAAGCATCTTAAAAGGGACATGTGTAGAATATCTTATATTAGTTAGTGTATTAATATTTGTTAGAAGTTTTAAGATTGTTTTTTTTTTTGTTTCTAATACAACAAATTGAAGAGTACAGACATTATTTATAGATTTTTTATTTTTTTTTTAAACAATTTTTGTCTATGAATTGAAGATTTGAAATAATATTTAAAACCAGAAGCAATAATACTGTCTGTTTGTTAAAAAATTAAATATAAACTATTATACATACTTGTATGTACGGTGGAGACATCCCTGGAGGCGGAGGTATGCCTGGGTTTAGAAATACTTTTGATGGGGGACCACCAGTAATTTGAACAGTTGTTTCTTGAGGGATCTTGGGCATTTCTGGAAAAAAAAAATTGTATATATACAAATAACATTATTTTTTAAATTAAAAATATTTTAATTTAATATCAATAATTTAAAGTAAAAAAATCAGGAGACATAATGACTTATTGTATAAATTGTATTTCCATTGTTTTTAAAGATTTTTTCATCACGCACAATAAAATGTAGATGGGAATTATATTAAACATTCTCTCCAAATGCTTCGTTACTTATTTACAATTAAAAATTTGTTAACTTTTCGAATATTTTAAGCATTTAATTTTTTGGCTTGTAATAAAATAACAAAAGACAAATAAATGAATTGGGAGAAAAAATTATATTATTATTAAGGCTCTAATCTGCGGTCGATCATGCTTACGAATCATTTCCCTCGCCCAGTTCTGTAAACGTAGCCAGAAATAAGTCATGGATTTCTAAATTCTTCTCACGGGAGCAAAAGAAATAGCCGCATTTGAATCCTAGGTGCAGTACTTTACGGGAAAAAAACGAAAATGTTTGTACTTGCAGTAATGAGTGTTTTCCCAAGCTTTCCCCTAGGTGCCCTTGACTATCCATTGCTTTCTACCCGACCCTTTTCAGGGGTTTGAAGGTAACAAAGTAATAAAAAAAAGTATATTAATAATTTCTAATTGTAAAGTGAAATTGTTTTTCATACTCACCTTGAGTTCTGAAAACGACTGGTCTACTCTTGAATTTTCTGCCCCCTCTCACAGCTGTTACTGTTACTTGGTACTGAGTGTTCGGCTTGAGACTGCTCAGCGTCACTGAATCTGAGTTGCCCGCCACAACCATGACCACCCTGTAACTGAGTAACTTGTACCTAAATTTTTGTTGTTTAGTTGAAAAATTGATAAATTTATAATTTTATAGCAATATAGTGACAACAATTTTATTTTTTATGCATCTAATGCAGTAATATGACCTATTTCTGGAATTAGATCACTACAAAATGGACTGAAGAAGTAAGGAAAGATTTAGATAAGTTTAAAATATCAGGAAAAAGTGAATTTAAGAGCAAAATGAAAATTTGGAAGGGTTTTAAGTTGAAGAATGGCCATATAAAGTTGGACGAAGTTAGAGACAGAGGATCAAAGGAAACCAGTGAAAACATGGAGGAATATTGGTGACAAAGAAAACTGCAGCAGAGGAAAGGAAATAAATAAAGTTGTAGCGTGATCCTAATTGGTCAATAAATAATAACCACAATTTACTTCACATGGTTTTTTATTTTTTTTATGACTCTTAGGTAGTCAGATTTATGTTAAAATAAATGAATGTTTTTATAGCATCAGGTTCAAATATTCTTTTACATAATTATTCTGTTTTTTTTTATAAGTAAAAAAATGAAATTAACTGACAGATCTCATCGTGTCCATTTCATGCCAGTTAGTTAAATAAAAAATTTAGAGGGCACATTTCGCCTAGAACGTACTGATCTAACCAGCTTCTCATGAGATCTGATTAAAGCTATAATAATGAAAATTAAAGTAAGGGTCAACTTAAAAGAATCTATGCTAGAGAGGAAAATAGTTGAAGATGATACAATGGAGTTTCGAGATAGTTGGGGGTACAGTCAAGAAAACGCCGAATAAGTCAGGACTTATTTATATTAGTGCCGACGTTTCGACCTACTTTGTAGGTCATTTTCAGGGCTAATAGGCGAGTTACTCAGTTCACCTAGCGGCCTCACCAATTAGCCCTGAAGATGACCTACAAAGTAGGTCGAAACGTCGGCACTAATATAAATAAGTCCTGACTTATTTGGCGTTTTCTTGACTGTACCCCTCAACTATCTCCATTCAAAATTAAAAGAATCTAATATTTTTTTATGTTTTTTTTAAAATCTCTTGAGTGATGAGAGGATTATCCTCTACTTTAATAATCTCAGGGTTAGAAAACCAAATGGCTTATGGATTAAACACTGATTGAGCCCTTTCATTGATTCCTTCAATAAGAATTTTTGTCTGGCTAAGTATAACTAAATCTTCCAACTTATACTTTACTATATCTCTTGGATTTTTTTTTTTAAATCATTTGATAAATGATGTAGAAATCCGGTTGAGATTAAGATAGGCCAGCAATTGTTTTCACTCACTTAAAACTTTAAAGGCTTTATGAGATGGAGAGAATGACAAAAATAAGTAAAGAAAGTGGAGTTTAAAAACATATTCATTCCTATACTAAGTTATGCCAGTGAAAGCTGAATTATTACCTCCTTGTTTCGAAGCCAACTCCAAGCAATAGAGATAAGGTTACAGAGAAGAGTAGAGAGGGAAAAAAGGAGGGACAGAATCAAAAACACCAACATTGGAGTAAAACCAGCTAAAAATATATTAGGAGAAAACAAGTTATGCTGGGTCAGGTGAAAAGAATACAGGGTGAAAGGATTGCCAGAGTAGTCTGATAGGTGAGACTGGAAGAAAGAAGGACATTAGGAAAAAACAGAAAAACATGACAATTTAAAGTGAGGAAGGTTTTGGAGAGGTAAGGCGTGGTCTGGAGCAGGGCGAGTCAACTGGCTCTAGGGCCTTGTTACATCAGGCGGCTTTGTAGTCTGGGATCCTCAGGACTGATCGTATGGTAAGAGAGGAGAAGAGGGTGGAAGGAAGAAGGACAAGAGGAAGAAGCAGAAAGAGGAAGAAGCAATTTGAAGTGGGGAAAGCTTTGGAGAGGTGAAGAGTGGATTGGAGCAGGCCGAGTCAGCTGGCTCTTGAGGCCTTGTTACATCGGGTGGGCTTAGTAGTCTGGGATCCTAAGGACTGATCGTATGGTAGGAGAGGAGGAGAGGGTGGAAGGAAGAAGGACAAGAGGAAGAAGCAGAAAGAGGAAGAAGCAATTTGAAGTGGGGAAAGCTTTGGAGAGGTGAAGAGTGGATTGGAGCAGGCCGAGTCAGCTGGCTCTTGAGGCCTTGTTACATCGGGTGGGCTTAGTAGTCTGGGATCCTAAGGACTGATCGTATGGTAGGAGAGGAGAAGAGAGTAGAAGGTAGAAGGACAAGAGGAAGAAGCAGAAAGAAATGACAATTTGAAGTGGGGAAAGCTTTGGAGAGGTGAAGAGTGGATTGGAGCAGGCCGAGTCAGCTGGCTCTTGAGGCCTTGTTACATCGGGTGGGCTTAGTAGTCTGGGATCCTAAGGACTGATCGTATGGTAGGAGAGGAGAAGAGAGTGGAAGGTAGAAGGACAAGAGGAAGAAGCAGAAAGAAATGACAATTTGAAGTGGGGAAAGCTTTGGAGAGGTGAAGAGTGGATTGGAGCAGGCCGAGTCAGCTGGCTCTTGAGGCCTTGTTACATCGGGTGGGCTTAGTAGTCTGGGATCCTAAGGACTGATCGTATGGTAGGAGAGGAGAAGAGAGTGGAAGGTAGAAGGACAAGAGGAAGAAGCAGAAAGAAATGATAATTTGAAGTGGGGAAAGCTTTGGAGAGGTGAGGAGTGGATTGGAGCAGGCCGAGGCAGCTGGCTCTCTGATCTTATGGTTCAAGAGGAAAATATTAAGAAGATGATCATTTACTATTAACAAGAATATGATCCCATTCTTTGACCCTAAATGTTATTTAAATGTCTTTAGGTGAATCTAGATATTAAAGTATTTGATAGTATATAATATAATAGGACACCACCTCTCGATTTTCATAAAAAATAGAAATAATCTGGGTTTTTTTCTTTTGTTTTAAAGTGAAAACCGGGTTTAGCGACTTTTGGTAGGGGGTAAACCTTTGGATTCGGGTCAGCAACATGCTCGAGACTAGCGACACCTAACTGCATTTGCATAAATTATACAATTTATTTTAATCAACATTAGTGTGAATTCCATTGATATGAGAATAATTATAGTTGTATAAAAATTCGTTTAATAGTTGTGTAATTTACACTGGATGTAATTACAACCTTAAACATAAATATTTTGGTTTTGTAGAGATTTGCCCTGGCCGGGATTTAAACCCGGTTCGTCTGCTTCTCCGCCGCAGTACTCTAAACCACTGAGCTACCAGGGCTCGTATTCAGGCCAGACAAATCCGTTCTCTTCACCGATCCTATAAATTATAAAACACTAGCCTTTGAACCCCTAGTACATTAAAGGAGAAACCCTTAGGTAGAATTATCCAAATTTCTTTCTTAAACTATACAAAGAACCTATCTACAAATTTCAAGATGCTAAGTTCCTGATTTGCCTTTAATTATGTACTATAACGGGGGGAGGGGGGGGGGGACATGCCTTCGTGCCCTCACATAAATCTGCTCTTGCTGTAGCCTATGATCTATAACCTATTTTACTCAATAAGTTTCATCGAAATCCGTTCAGTAGTTTTTGCGTGAATGAGTAACAAACATAAAAACAAACACTCGCATTTATATTCTTAGTAGGATATCAAAACAAATAGTTTCACTCATCTTCTTTGAGTTACTTTAACATCTATTATCATGTGATTTGCCTTTATTTATGTCCTATACTGGATTCTCCACAGTACCTAAAAAACAGTCGGGGGGGGGGAGGAGCACGTGCCCCCGTGCGCCCCCTTAAATCCGCGCTTGCTATAGCCCATGTGTTATTCTGATGTATAAGCTATATTACTGTAAAGTGTCATCCAAATCCGTTCAGTAGTTTTTGCGTGAAAGAGAGACAAACATACAAACATTCACATTTATAATATTAGTAAGATTAGCAGGATACCAAAACAAATAGTTTCACTCATCTTCTTTCTGTTACTTTAACATCTATTATCATGTGATTTGCCTTTATTTATGTCCTATAATGGATTCTCCACAGTACCTAAAAAACAGTCGGGGGGGGGGAGCACGTGCCCCCGTGCGCCCCCTTAAATCCGCGCTTGCTATAGCTTATGTGTTATTCTGATGTATAACCTATATTACTGCCAAGTCTCATCCAAATCCGTTCAGTAGTTTTTGCGTGAAAGAGAGACAAACATACAAACATTCACATTTATAATATTAGTAAGATAAATTACTAGCTGAACTTTTTGTGTTCCTTAAAAGATTTTATTTGTAATAAAATATTTAATAAATAAATGTTTATAGTTAAATATATTGTTTTATGAAATGATTGAAAGTACAAATGATCCGAGTATTGTTGAACTTTACTAACAAATGCCATACTTGGATATTGTAAACCGACCTTTTATGAATAAAAATAAAAATAATAATTTCAGTACGAGCTGTTGATAGGCTCGTCTATGCTTCTCCGGGTGTCCTTTTTGATTTATGGAACTAAATTAAGGTCTTTGTACAGGTCTGTAAGTTCTTAGCTGGTTTTTATCCTATATATTTTCGACTTTGGTTTTATATTACCATTTGGCCATATATTTTTTTCAGTATTTCCTCTCCCAAGCATAATCGTAACTCTCATGTCGCTTTGTAAGTGTCCACTCCTCACTATCATACGCCAATACTGATCCGAGGGCAGTCTAGTAAATTCCCACTTTGATTCCTCGAGACATATATCGATTTAGAAGGTTTTTATTTATTTCATGATTTCCAAATGGCATTATATGTGTTTATAATTTCCCAGCTAGTCTACGCTGAAATTAAGTTAGGCAACGCTGAGGAGCACCTTAAATAAGCTTACAGTGTTCTTCTGTGTCGGCTGAAGTTTCCTTTAAGTTCGTATTCAACCCCTCAAAACTTTATCTAGTACTTTCTCCCGCACAGAAAGTCAAGAATTTCCCATACTATGGGAGATTATTGTAGGAAATCCTATTCTAAACCAAATTAATATTGTTATCAATACCGATCTTATCCTTATTTATTGTGACTATCACAAAGTAGCTGTGTATATGTGTATATATATTTATATATATATATATATATATATATATATATATATATATATATATATATATATATATCGGTTATTACTGTTCTCGACTGTTAAAAATTATTTATATTTCATTTTTCTGGCGACGTTTCGTGACTAGGTTGGTCTCATCAAACTGACTGAAACTCGAGAGCCTCAAGTATATACATATATATATATATTGATACATGACGCAACTATCGTCTAATGAAGAAAATATAATCATTCCTAGAGAGGATTGAAGAGTTTAAATAAAATGCCGCTAGGGGTCGGCAGTCTCACCTATTCCTTCCATAGATAAAAGAGACACTTCAGTTCGACCCTTTCATCGAGTAACATAGGAGACTTCATTTTCAACCCTTAGAACAACCAACATCAAGAGCTCTACCTCAAGCTATGGAAGAAGATTGACCATCGCGGGGGGAAGGATCACCTCGTCTATCAACGCAAGTACTAATACATCATTATTCTGCAGAATACGTCGATAGCTACAAATTCTTTAGAGCTCATAAAATTTAAATTAATTAAATTCAAATCGCTATATGTATATAGATTTAATCTGTTAATTGGTTATGTTTATATCATAAAGACATTTGATAGTAAGAAATTAATAATTATATTTAATATTTGATAAATGTAAATTTTCAAGATCAATTTCTTTGATTTGTTCATTATACTGTTTTCTATTGAAATTAATTTATTTTTTATATTATTTTATATTGAGATTAATCTGTTTATTATATTATTTTTCTATTGAGATGGATTTGTCCATTATATTGTTTTAAGTTGAAATCAATTTGTTTATATTATTGCTTTTGACTGTGGTTAATAATAAATTAATGTTAGTGAAATGTATTTTGCCTTATCTATTGATTCCCTGATGTTTATCCATATTTATATTCAAATGAATAGACGTACATAGACATGTACTTATCAGAAGTTAATTTTATACAAATTTTATTTTTACTGTTTCTGTATATATTCCCAATAAATTACATATTTTAATTTTTATGTTAAAAACATCCTATAATTGAATTCCTAAAAGCGAGTACAGTATTATACTTATCCTATAAGGCACTTGAGTTATTTAATCTTTAATTTGTCATATTTGTCATGGTGGCTTCAGGATTTTTTAAAGGGAGGAAAAAATCCTTAGTTTTACTGTCCTTCAGATGGGACGCAAAATGGAGGTCTCAAATGAAATAACAGTATTCTAAAATGTTATATATTCATATTGAAACTATTGATAGAAGTACCAATGCTTTTAATATAATGAATGAATATAAATTTTTTTGTTTTTTATTTTAAAGTCGACTATTTTCAGTTATGAGCATCATTATTAGTCAGTATTTAACCTTAAAACTATTTATTATATACTTAGAAATTCCAAAAAAATTAAACAAAGGGATCAAACTGACTTTACGAAATTCTATTTTTTCTTATGGGTCAAATTCTTCTTCTTTTTTAAGAAAAATAAATTCAATTTAATCTAAACAGATATTTAAACAAGGTTTCAATAATGAAATCTTTGCAGTTCCACAATTTATTAGATCTCTTGAGTAAAAAGATTGATAATACTTTTTAGGAATAAAAATCAAATGCTTATAATAACTAAGGTTTTTAACTTAAACAGCTTAGCAATAGTTAACATCAAACAGCTTAAAAATGATATTTTTATGAACAAAATAGAGTTACAATATTAAAGTTTGTAATATACACAGTTTCTTTGTAAGGTTTATTAGTAGTTAATAAAAGTAATTAATCTAGTCAAGGTAAGATTTTCAATTTAGCTTAAATAATTTATTCCAGTTCTTATCAGTGAATATAGGTAATTAAGATCTGCCCATTTAAACCCGTAAATACCTTAGATAAGCGGAAGTAATGAGTATTAATTAAAAAAATAAAATTTTATCACTGGTAGGAATGGAGTAATATATATATATATATATATATATATATATATATATATATATATATATATATATATATATATATATATATATATAGTATATAGGGCGAGAGAGGGAGACATGTATGAGATGTAAAATATGTACCAATATATAGAAAAAACTAAGGATGTAATTCTCGAAAAATCTTGATGGGCTTCGGTCCACATTCGTCCTCTCCGATACAATGAGATTCGGAAGGAATATCTCTGATCGATTTATAGCCACACTAGCTTGCGGACAGTTGTTGGTTTAGTGTTGAGGCAGACGAAGCTATTTATTGGAAGGCAGTAAAGGGACCATCAACCAAACCGAGTTAACAATGTTGCCAGCGGTCAGGGTTATAGCTGTCATTGCTTAGCGTCTGCTAGTAAAATCTTTGCTGTAAATCCCTTCCGCCATCTTCCCTTTTCACTAACACTCATCCTTCAAAAACGCTACTAGCTCGAAGCGTCTTATTTTAGATTCGATAAATTTTTTGTTGTAATTATTCCATTGCTTGAAGCTTTTGATAACGGCCATTTTAGTGACATAAATTTCACTTCAATGGAACCTCACTGTTATTTCTGAAGGGATCTTCGTTCCCACTACATTCACCATCACTGACTTGGTATACATTTAACAACCGACTTCTGTATAACTATATATATATATATATATATATACACGAAGAGATTTATTTTTTTTTTTTTTTTAGAGAGGAAAATAGTTAACTAGATGATATAATGGAGGATGGAGATAGTGGGGGGGGAGGTGCAATAAAAAAAACACCAAATAAGACAAGACTTATTTTTTATCTGTGCCGACGTTTCGACCTACTTTGTATGCCATCTTCAGGGATAATACGCTTGGAGAAATTTGAAACATATTATAATTTAATTATACATAACTTTTTTTTTTAAATTTATTTATTGATATCTACAACTGTATTACAATAATACAACAAGTAAATAGGCTAAATGATATATAATGACAAGTAGAGAAACTACCCACTGGTAGTACTCAAATCAAAGTTCAAGTAAGGAGGTCACGTGGCCATCTTCTTTTCAGACGCCTCGGAGGATTGTCGGGAATTGAAGAGGAAGCTAGGTTTGAAACTGGTGGGTTTGAGTGGGAATGAAGTTTGTTATGAAAGGATAGATACCGGGTTCGGGCCAAATCAGCAACAAAAGGGACATTAAGGTCGTTATGGATGAGTTTATTCTTAACAAAATAAGGAGCATTGAGGATTTTACGAAGGATTTTGGACTGTAAGGATTGGATACGAGAGGAATTCGATGGCTTTACATAACTTTAAAAAAGTTATATGTCATTACATCTCATAAATGCATATTTATGAAATATTTTCTTGGGGTTATATCCATCCTCCATGGTCAAATTATTAATATATGAATAATGTAACGATGCAGACAAATTGTTTTTAAATGATTGATAATGACATATAGTTGTCGAAACGTTTAAAAGGATTAAACAATTTAAGAAGACTAGATGACTGGATGATGTTTTTTTTCCCAAAATATTAAAATGTATTATTTTACTAAAATAGAGCCAAAAACTCAAAAAGAAACACTATTATTTATTATAATGCAATTGGGAAAAACCACAATTATTATTACCTTCTTTTCAGTTGTATGTTGAACGTCTTGGTGGTGGGGTGCTGTATCATGTTTGGAGCCTGTTTGGACTGTTGATCGTTGGGATGTATTGCACCTTTTTCTTCGAGATGTGATTCACATAACCCCTTTTTGTTTTTTGTGTCTTGATAATGCCTGAATAGGCGAAACGTCGACTGGTAAGTGGGTGTATTTTCGAAACATAAGGCTTTGCATTGTGGTTTTTCCCAATTGCATTATAATGTATTATTTTATTTAAGCATTTCTTAACCGAATGTTGCAATATTAGCCTTTTATCCCAGATCTCACTTCATCTTTGAAAGATCACTTCGGTTCATCTTCTGTTAATTTGTTTCAACATCGAATGGATAAAACCTGTTCAGAATTTTACTTCTTTTTTATTTTAATTATCTATTGATTTACCTTTTGTTGGAATCACTTTTTACGAAGGGATGGGAAGCGGAGGTTATTTATACAGTTGTTCACAGTTGGCCGATTCCCAATGTCATTACTTTCAGTACGAAAGGCCCTCGAGTGGGGAAAGGTCTGCTCCAACATCAATATTGTCCCAAGAGTTGTCATGACCTGGGTATGCCATCTTTACCTCTCGAGTACCCCCTTCAGATTTTTATTTTTTTGGAGATAATTTTATTTTTATTTAACTTATGTTCGTTTATTATGTATATTAAATAACATAATAATGATATCTAAAATATAATAATAAGGCTTAGCGAACCCGAAGACTCGATGCCGATATCACTAATCTCTGCTTACAAACTTCTGTCCACGGACCACAACCCAAACCCGAACCCGCCAGATCACTCTTAACGTAATCCTCCCACCTACGCCTCGGTCTATCCCTTAGACACTTCCCAGTCGGCTCAGCGCTTATTAAATTTTTAAGAATTCGTTCGTTACTAACCCCAGCGACTTTACAAGCCCACCTTAATCCTCGAGATTAATCACTTGAATGATATAGCATGCTTCGCAATTCCGCGTCATGTAATCTCCTATATTCTCATTTTTTGGACTGAATATTCTACGCAGCACCTTATTTTCGAATACCTTAAGACGTTGTTCATCCTTCAGCGTTAGGTAAATATAGCCGCTAATTCTCTCATTTTCTCTTCTGGCCTTCAAGTACATTTTATCTCCTCTTATGTTTCATTCAAAATCAAACTTCTACTCCAGAAGGTTTTTCATCTGCAAAGAAGTGTTGGAAGGATAATAATAATTATAAACATTCCTAACGAAAATCCTGAAGTCTCTAAAATACCTGCAGAAATTTCGCCTATTCAGGCATCTTCAGCACAGATAGAGAAGAGTAAAGTATATCTAATAAAGTACATCTCAACCTCAAAATGCAGCAACTCAGAGGAAACACCCCACCACCACCAATGTCCAAGTGCAATACTGAATAAGGAAGGTTACTGGACGACAGCTAGATGTAAACACCTCATTTACAAAAAAAAATCCATAAAAATAACAAAAGAAAGCTTAAGTACAAGAGGGAAACACTGATTATGTGTGCAGTAAAGCCAACTTGGCTCTGTGTACTTTACATCTATACTTTAACAGGAATTCTAAATTAAGTACAGACAATAAGTTATTATTATATAAAACCTGCTTACGACCTATATTGTCCAGGATCCCTGGTACATTTTTGCACTTGATTACTATCAAGCTGAATCTTCGTGAATAGCTTCGTTTTGATGAGACGCCCAACAATTTCCTTTGCGAAAATTCTCGTTTATGGTAGCTAACAGAGGTAGCAAGGATAAAATATGTCGATTTGATGATTCTCCAAAATTTAAGGATAACGTACCACGCAATTTGTAGGACAAAATGACTGTTAAATTATATAAATATTAACTAAGTAAAAAAAAAAAAAAAAATCAGATGGTTAGTAATCATTTTTGATGATTGATGATCGATACATGTTGATCGATAACGAGGTCATCAAAAATGATTACTAACCAGCTGATTTTTTTTTTTTACTTAGTTAATATTTATATAATTTAACAGTCATATTGTCCTACAAATTGTGTGGTACGTTATCCTTAAATTTTGGAGAATCATCAAATCCACATATTTTATCCTTGCTACCTCTGTTAGCTACCACAATCGAGAATTTTCGCCAAGGAAATTGTTGGGCGTCTCATCAAAACGAAGCTATTCACGAATATTCGGCTTGATAGTAATCAAGTGCAAAAATGTACCAGGGATCCTCGACTAATATTAACATATCCATGCCCAACATTTAGTTATATGTCTAAAACTAATTACAAAAAACTCAACAAACTATGTAAAAAATTATTTTTTAAGTGTAAAAACAATAAAAACCCACTTACAAAAAATAGTACAAAGCGGTATGTACCTAAAAGAACAAAACATTTATTATTGTAGGATACCAATTTCTTTTATTTCATCGTTATTGTTTATATTTATGTATATGTTACTAAGAATGTATAGTTACAATTTTTGTTTATTTTATTATTGTTATTTTTTTTCTCTGTTAGATGTTTTTTTATACATTTGTTCTTTCACTGTCAAATATGATTCTGCACAGATAAATTTAAATTTGTACATTTGTTTTTAATTTGAGACTGACCTATTTGGTACAGCATGTTATTTTGTGAATTGTAGCAACCAAAACAAGAGGGAAAGGCTAATATTAAGAAACCGATGGATATAGTTCTTTTATTTTCACAAAATACTTTAAAATAGGTGCTTAAAAGAGTAATAAAATATTTATTAAGACATGAGTGGAAAAATTGCAAATAAAAAAATCTCAAATTTTTTCTAGAAAAAGTCTAAAATCTAAAACTTAGATACCCCAAATTTTGAGCTCCTACTATAGCATCGTCCGATTAGCAGATAGTGGTGTTAAATTAACAAACAACCAGAATTTAGACTTAGATACTATTAATAAAGAAAATATTGTGTCAGAGAGAGGTCTTACTAAGGAAAGCTACGGATGGATGTATCGGTTTCCGATGTGAGAGGATTAAAACGGGCCGCTATAAACGGATTAATCAGCCTATAGATTGCTTCCTCTCGTGAAGCTCAACTTTTTGCCAGGTATAATTCAATTCGTACCGACGTCTCCGGATGAACTGGAGAGTCATTCGGGTGTTTTTTGAAGGTCCGTGAGGGTCGCGGAAATCTTGTTACCTTGGGTGAGTGTAGGAAGGGATCGGGGATCGTTTTAGCTGAATTTGTCCGAAAAGGTTCACAACCAGTGTTGGGTTAACTTTATTCCAACTACCGAATAAAAAATAAGTTGACTTGAGGGTGGAAAATAGTTGACTGGAAAATCCTAATAATGGATTGAATTGGTCAGGGGTGCAGTTTGTTATTTTCTGTTTCTTTCCTAACCTTGAAGATGGCCTACATCTTAGGCCGAAACGTTGGCACATTGAAAGAAGTTTTGCTCATTTTGTGTTATCTTTGACTGCACCCCCTGGTCAATTCAATCAATTATTAAAAAATTGGCTCCTTCTTGACCAATACATAAAGAATAATAATTTTGTTCGTTAATCCAATTAGTGAATAAAATGAATAAATCCATTGCCATCTTACAAGTTATTCGGTGGAGGTAAAGGAGAACATTTGACATTTCATTCGCTTTTCCTCCTGTAAATTGTAAACCGGTGAATGGATTTTCCTAATGTTTAAATAATAAATTTTGAAAATTTTCACTTTCTTTCTGATGTAGAGTGGAGTTATGAAAATGTTATATCTAGAGAATCGGGAAAATATTTAAAATAATTCCTCTGTAATTCAAGCTCATGGAATATTGGGCAAATCAGTTTGTATCATAAGGAAAATTGAAATTATATTGTATTGGTGGTATATTTAACGTCACATTATGCTGCTATGACTAGTCGGACGATGCTACAGTGGGAGCTCTAAATTTTGTCTATCCAGGTTTAATCAGGATATGGAACTTGATGGAGTATCAGACACCGCACTGACTTGTAACCCCTATTTTTCGACCCTTTCGAAGGAGCAAAAACAAAACAAAAACTGTACCACTACAACCCGTGAACGGGTATGGGGTTCAGTACATGGTAGAGACTGTACTCTTTCATCCACTACGGTTCTGCAAGTAGGTGACGTCCTAGATCACTCTCAACCGCCAAATTTCCCCCCCTTATTTTGGGTACCCTATTTTTATAACATTTTATAGAGGCTGGGTGAGCCCCAGGAGGGTCCTAGAGCCTATATGATCCATCTCCGACTGCAAACAGACTAAATAAAAGTCTTGCCTGCAGCGGGATTTGAACCAGGATTTCCAGCATGGCAACTCTGTGCTATGGTAAGCACATGCCTATACTACAAATGGCCCTCGAAACAATATGGTTTTGTTTTTTCATTTATTAATTTTTTTATACTGATATAAATATATGTATTTTGAACTCTTAAAATATATTATTTATGTTTCCTCGATCTGATAACATCGCTTGAATAACCGGGCAGTAACTATACGTTGAACCAATACTACAATGGATTATCCAAACCAACGAACAGAGTATTTCCAGCTTACTATCCGTCGAATGGTCTTCCGCGTGGTTTCCTGCCTAACATCCTTCGTGAGGAGAATCTTTGGGCAGCTTGGATAGTACAGTCAGTTCATCTGTAGTTTGGTTTATATCAGTTCTATTATATTTCTTTCAATTCTTTATTATATTTGAATCTTACATGACATGATGGAATACAATCAACAATCTACCTCAGTCACATGAAATTAATTTCCCTGAAAATTGCCGCTTTACGCTATGTATGTAGGAATATCCCATTATGAAAGGATCCCCAGTGGTGTAGTGGTCAGCACAACAACCTTCTATGCTTAAGTCGTTCGTGCCATTTTTTTAAAATTTCGCCGGTAAATGGCGATCCCGAGCCTGTACGAAGCCAGGTACTCGTTAAAGATCCCTATCCTAATTAAACCTGGATAGGCAAAATTTTAGAGCTCCCACTGTAGCATCGTCCGATTAGTCATAGCAGCATAAAGTGACGTTAAATGAACAAACAATAGACTTGTTTCGTGTAGTGGTCAGTAAAATAAATTTGGGCGTTATAAGAAATCGGTGTATCGCAAGAATTATTGTTTACTATTTTAGGATTATTACAAATGACAGTGTGTCTTTTAGCGTACCAGCTCAGTCAAAAAAAAAACGTGGGTAGCTATTATTTAAGACTGCCTATTATCTATTTTGTATTATAACGTATCAATAATAAGATTACTTCTTTTTTGAACAATTTTTTTTGCTATTTATGCTAAGGCTGACTAGAAGAAGAATTTGAAAATAATTTTATTCTCTTGACCTTAACCCTAAACAAAAAACGACTCACCTTTACAACTGGTACAAGGTCCGCTGCGAACAAATGCGAAACGATTCACAAATTCACAAACGCCTTCTCGTGAGAATTATTGTTTAGTTTCGTTTGCCTTCTACAGCTCTTGTAGCACTCTGTAAAGAGATTTACGATTGGAATATCGTGGAAGAAATTTATTGGCTGAACTGGAGAATGGCGAAATGCTGTTTACCTTAATCTGGATTGGCTAAAGTACGACAAGTGCACATGTGCGTTAAAATACGTCGCTTTTGATTTGAATCAAAGGCGGAAAAGTATATCTTCAGAAGATAATAAAATATTTTTAAAATTGAAAACATATTATCGAAAAAAAAATTGTCTCTGTTGTTTTTTAATGACTGTTTTCAGATATGAAAACGGAAAGGGTTTCTATGATTTTTTGGTGGGAATTAAAAAGATTACAAAAAAAATGTTTGATTGATTAATTGTATTGTTGATTACGTATCTCAAAACATTGTACAATGCATTATTATTCATTGGTTAATTGTATATCTTTTACCAGTGGAGCAATTATGTAGTAAAAATTACACGTTTATAAACGAAATTTGTATGCAATTTCTTCAAATACATAATTTGTTTATTATCTTCCCATGACATAAAGAAATACAACATCCAAAGAGGTTAGATACTTTTAGAAGAAAAATGGCCCATGAAGGACCTCATCAACGATTCTCCTCCACTCAGAGCGATCCTTTGCAGATCTTTTCCACCTCACCCCCGGAAGCTGTAGATAAGCCTCGATATCTTCAAGCCATCGTAGTGTAGTACCTCTATATCTGATGTAGTGTTGTACCTCTATATCTGATGTAGTGTTGTACCTCTATATCTGATGTAGTGTTGTACCTCTATATCTGATTTAGTGTTGTACCTCTATATCTGATGTAGTGTTGTACCTCTATATCTGATGTAGTGTAGTACCTCTATATCTGATGTAGTGTTGTACCTCTATATCTGATGTAGTGTTGTACCTCTATATCTGATGTAGTGTTGTACCTCTATATCTGATGTAGTGTTGTACCTCTATATCTGATGTAGTGTTGTACCTCTATATCTGATGTAGTGTAGTACCTCTATATCTGATGTAGTGTTTCCTGATCCATTCGATGCAGATGACCCAACATCTGATTTTCGCTTTTCTAATATATGAGACTAAATCGGGGTCTTTTTACAGGTATATAATTTCTGTATTGATTAATAAAGAAACAAACATTGTTATGTGACCATAAATTGTTTCTCTTATATAATTATTGTTAACCTATTTATTTTTTTTTTGTTCATTTTTTTATTCTTTCTCACTTATTAAATTACATTTAATAATTAATTAAATGTAATTATTTTACACTCTAAAACATAATAGCTTACAATGCCTGTATTCTTATTCTATAGGGACTTGTCCCAGAATAAATAAAGACAACAACATATTTGGGAGGTTATTATGGTACTTGTGTATCAGCCGGTACCCAGGCACTGTTATCCGCCGATATTTATAGCTTGAACATTGATAATTCTGATACTGATAATATCTATCTTCATATTCATATTAATGAAAATTGATAAAATACAAAATATAATAATAAAATGGAAATTCTGGACTCCTCTTGCCACGTTTCTCTTCTTTTATGAATCTTTTCTCTATTTTCGTCGTAAACATCTTCATTTCTATCCTTTTTTGCATAATATCATTTTTGGATTTATTTCGAAATTCTGGAAATATTTCAGTTTCTTTTTTTAAATACGGCTATTGTCATAGTGTTATACTGTTCATTTCAAATAGGCATTAACTCAAGAAATAAGTAAGACAAAAATACAAAATTAAATTTAATAATGAATACAGAAATTTAAATAGACAATAATCAAAATTAACAAGACAAAAACACGAAAAAATAATACAGAACAAAAATTAATTACGCATACACAAATAACTTAAATGAGCCGAGTGATAAGAAGAGATTACATGAGATAAGGGGGTAGGTTTCATGGGTACCTGCTAAGTAACAAGTACTGTTATTATATAGTCTGCTTTGTTAAATTCAAAGTTATTTACAACATCTCACCTCCAATTCTCATCACAGCAGCAACTGATACCTCCTTATAAGATTGAAGTGTTAGATCCTATTCGTGTTCCTGCTTCCTCAAAGCAACTAGGTAATTAAAGGAGACGTTTTGCTAGATCCTTAGTTGGTAACAAAGGGATGATGAATAGTTATAGAACCCAGGTGAAACTTTGATGATATCTGTAGGGCAATACTGAAGCCATGTCTTTACGATGAACTGTCCCAGTCTCCCAATTCGCTAATAAGGGAAATACTCTATAACTATAAGTTCTAACTATGTGGCTTACGAAACTAGTGAAATTACCTGTGTATGCATAAAGGATTTAACTTTTGAGTACGTGGTTCAAAAGGTGTTTAAACTGGAAAAGGTTTGAATTTGGATATGAACGGTAAAATATCCGTGCGGACTTTTTGGTTCTGATTGTTGAATACGTGGAAACTATAATACTAAATACAGAAACCTTGATGTATGCAGGTCCGAAGTCCACCCGTGGCTGATGAATACGAAATAATTTGCCGTATTGCACTTGGCATCTTCAGCAAGCTTTAATTACAGAGCTTCTCCGCTCCTCAATGTTATACAGGCAATGGTTCGAAAATTTGACGCATTAACCTAATATATATATAAATGGTTATTTTCGCTTATGACTTAAAAAATCAGGTTATATATTCTCATACGATAAATAAAAAATGAACGATACTTTAGTTGATGGTAATTGTAATGGAAAGAAAAAAAAAGTACGCTATTCGTACTACGCTTAGGAAGACTGCGATTTTGCCTTGAGCGCCAGTAAAATATTTTTTGTTTTCACATACTTTTAATTTAAATCTGGAATGGTATTGACCTTGAGAAAAATGTTATATATATATATATATATATATTTATCTTACTAATATTATAAATGTGAAAGTTTGTATGCTTGTCTCTCTTTCACTCAAAAACTACTGAACGGATGTGGATGAAACTTTACAGTTATATAGGTTATACATCAGAATAACACATAGGCTATAGCAAGCGCGAATATAGTGGGGGCGCACGGGGGCAAGTGCCCCCCCCCCCCCTCCCCGACAGGTGATTAGGTACTGTGGGGAATCCATCATAGTACATAATTAAAAGCAAATCACATGATAATAGTGGCTAAAATAATAGAATGAACATGAGTGAAACTTTTGATATCCTAATATTATAAAAGCAAATGTTTGTATTTATGTTTGTTACTCAAAAACTACTGAACGGATTCGGATGAAACTTATTGAGTAAAATACATATAGGCAGCCAGCAAGGGCAGATTTATGTGGGGGCACGGAGGCATGTGCCCGCCCCCGTTATAGTACATAATTAAAGGTTAATCAGGAACTTAGCATCTTGAAATTTGTAGATAGGTTATTTGTAGAATTTAAGAAAGAAGTTTGGATAATTCCACACCAAGGGTTTCCCCTTTAATACAATAGGGGTTCAAAGGTTGTATAGAATCCGTCAGTTTTGAAGTTAGACATCTCAAATTTGGATGTACGAGTAACTTATATTTTTAAAAAATAATTGAATTATTTATTTAAAATGTTCTTTCACGAAACTTTCGGCAGATCGAATTCGACGCGGGCACAAGCTAGTAATATATATATATATATATATATATATATATATATATATATATATATATATATAATGTTCTCTTCAACTATTAAAATAGAAAAGGTTTAATAATTCAGAAATAATTTTTCGGCCAAGGTTTTACCACCTTAAACTTTGTTTTTATCCTTTAAGCTATTTATAACATTTTAACTTTGGTTTGTTTATTTAATGTCACTTTTATGTTGCTGAAGCTAATCGGACGATGCTACGATTAACTGACATCGTACAGTCTCGGGACCATTTAACGTCCCTTCCGAAGGACGGCGTAACCAAGGATTTTTTACTTCCTTGGGTGATCTTGGACTTAGTTGGTTGCTATGCTAACCACCAGACCACAGGTCGCCCGCATTTTAACTTTAATCGCAGCTCATTTTGCAGACTAGTTACCTTGAAGATATACGTGCTAGATAACAGGTCTTCATCAAGGACTAAAAAAAACGAAATTAATTTTTAATGGTGTCTCTTATCTTAAGAAGCCAGAAGTATTTCAACAAAAACTATTACCTTCTTAGTCTCTTATGTTTGAAATTCAAGAATCTTCTGAATCCTTCTAGCACTTCAAGGTATCCGGATATCAAAAGGCCATGTGCTCAAGATAATGAATAGTTTTCTTTTTCTCTCTCGTAGACAGGTTTATTAACTTTTTAAAAATTTGTATCTGAAATATGTATAGCATATTTTTAGAAAATTGAAAGGAAAATTTATTAAAACGTAGTATTGAATGGAGCGAGTATATTCTTCGATTAGTAGATCAATATATATAGTGAAGCATTTCTAAAGCATTGTAGAGGTGATTTACCTCAGAAGAATAATAGATAAAGCTAAGCGAAAAGAAATTAGTCTCAGTTAAGACACAAGTAGTAGAGTAAGTTTAGTGGTTTAGACATGTGTGCAGAATGGCTTACAACTGGAAGACGAAATGATACACGGAGGCCAGGTTGGACGTACTAAAGACTACTAGGACGTACATTCGTCTGAATACACGAAGTACTTAAAGCAAAAGGATTGAGGAGAAGAAGAGGAAATGTCAAGTTCCAGGTGTCCTGAATGGGTGGAGATAAGAGGCGGCATTTCACTGCGGCTTTAATACTTTAGACTTTAATGTGGTCTGATCATGAGAAGGAAGAATACAATAGGAAATAAAAAAATATATTCTGACATAATAAATAATGTCATCAAGCTTACAGTTATCATCACAACTTTACTTATCAATTACATATTGAATATTTAAAAAAAAAACCTCTTATTCAAATATGAGGTGTACATTTAAAAAGAAAATTATTTTTTTATAAATTCATTATTAAAAAAAGGGAGTGGAGTGGCTCAGTGGTAGAGCACTGAGTTGCCAAGCCGAAAATCCTGGTTCAAATCCAGCTGCGGGTAAGACTATTATTTAATCAGTTAGCAGCCGGAGATGGATCATATATGATCTATCACCATCCTGGGATTTGCCCAGCTTTAGTTAAGTGGGTACCCAAAACAAGGGGAAAATCTGGTGGTTGAGCGTGATCTAGGACGTCACCTTCTTGCAGAACCGTTGTCCATGAAACAGTACAGTCTCTACCATGTGCTGAACCCTAGACACTTTTCTCATTCTTTTTAAAAATTCCCTTTATAATGTAAATTTAAATAAATATTGTAGGATGCATAAATAAAGATGTAGCTTTAAACTAAAACTATATAAAATTAAAAAGAAAGACTAGCCAAAAAGCTATCGTCAGAAATTTTACAATTTGTATGTGATCGGTGGAGTTAATCGATTTGGAAAGTGAAAAAAGTAATAAATTTAAATTCAGTGTTTAAATGTTTAAGTTTCTTATCATCTTCAATTCCCGATAATCCTCCGAGGCGTCTGAAAAGAAGATGGCCACGTGACCTTCTTATTTGAACTTTGATTTGAGTACTACCAGTGGGTAGTTTCTCTACATTTCATTATCATGTCATTATATAACACGCATTCTATTTACTTGTTGTATAATTGTAATACAGTTGTAAATATCAATAAATAAATTTAAAAAAAAAAAAAAAATTTCTTATCACAGAAACTGTTAATCATTAAATATTTTATTACAAATTTTCCATAAATAATAATATTAACTGTTTTTTCGTATTATGTTATTATTTGTGATTAATTCGTCACCAGTATTAAGAATGTCCTCTTCATCAGCTGTATGTTAGGACTCTGCCATTTCGATTTTTTCGCAAGTTTTTAAAGTATTCATGTTTGACCGGAGGAATGAGCTTCAGCAGATCCATCATGTCTCTCCTTTTTTACCTTGTTACAGATCTACCTTTAGGATATAATAAAGGCTGATCTACAATTTTCAAACTCTAGTCTATCTGATATCGATTGTATTAAATTTTAATCTTCATTATAGTCACACTAGTTTTTGCCCGCGGCTTCGCTCGCATAGAATTTGGACTACCGCATAAAGTTTCTTGACAGTGCTTTTTAACAATAATTTAAAATAATAAATAATTTAAATTATTTAATTTTTTTCACTATAGGTTACTCGTACAAAATTTCAGATGTCAAACTTCAAAACTGACGGATTCCATACAACCTTTGAACCCTTATTATATTAAGGGTGGAATAATCCAAACTTCTTTCTTAAATCATACAAAGGACCTATCTGCAAATTTCAAGATTCTAAATTCCTGATTTGCCTTTGATTATGTACTATAATGGATTCTCCACAGTACCTCTAAAACTGTCTGGGTTGGGAGGGGCAAGTGTCCCCGTGCGCCCCCCTAAATCCGCGCCTGCTATAGCCCATGTGTTATTCTGATGTATGACTTTTATTACTGTAAAGTTTCATCCAAATCCGTTCAGTAGTTTTTGCGTGAAAGAGAGACAAACATACAAACTTTCACATTTATAATATTAGTAAGATTAGTAGTATATCAAAACAAATAGTTTCACTCTTGTTCATTCTGATATTTTAACAACTATGATCATGTTATTTTCCTTTAATTATGTACTATAATGGATTCTCCACAGTTCCTATAAAACTGTCGGGGGGGGGGAACCAGTCCCCGTGCGCCCCCACCCTAAATCCGCGCTTGCTATAGCCCATGTTTTATTCTGATGTATAACCTATATTACTGTAAAGTTTCATCCAAATCCGTTCAGTAGTTTTTGCGTGAAAGAGAGACAAACATACAATCTTTCACATTTATAATATTAAGTAAGATTTAAATTGGACACAAGGTGTGATTTGGACCTTTCTAACTAAATAAAATTCATTATTCAGCGTTTTCTAATTCATTTAAACGGTATTATTGCAATGATTTGCTTTAGAGTAAGGAGTTAATCAAAATGATTTTTTATTCAGTGGGAAAAAATTGTTTATCGTTTAATGATGTTAACTTTAATTGTTTGGGAAAGATTTTATTAATATGAAAAGTTATGACTACACCAAGTGCATTTACACTTAAATTTAATATTTTTCAAAATGCGGAGCTAGTCAATTTATGCAGTGAACGGCTCTTAAATAAATATATTCTCCTAAATAAATATAATAAATTCTGATTTTTAGATTTCGAGACAAAAGACGCGAGTTTAGTCGAGACGAATATTTCCTGCTTTTATTTCCTCTAGTTAGGGTAGACCACAGAAGATATAATAGACTAGAAGCGCTACCCTGGGCTCGCCCTATGAGTGAGAACGGCACCAGCTCCCCCCCCCCCCCCCACTCCTTTGACCCCCTCATCCCGCCTCATCCCTTCGCCTTTATGTTATTAATCTTTTTATCCAGTAACAAACAATATCTAGGACATATTAAATTTATTTAGCTACTATAAAAACTAACATTTGTCTATTGTATAAGTGTAATAATTCAACGTTTACCTGAACAATACACTCTTCAACAAAATATGTTTGTGTCAATAATGTATTTTCATATTTTTGGTTGTTTTCTAGTTCTCTTTTAATTTCCGTAGGAATCTTTCTGTGCTTTCCCATTTAGTTGAACAAGAGAACAAAAACCAAAAAAAAAATGAAAATACATTATTGGCAAAAATAAATAATGTAACAACTTGATCCTTTAATTTTTTTGAGGAGCGCATAATGATTTTTAAGGTTTTATATTGGGTGTTGCTCGTCATACAAGTTCATACGACAGTTTTAAATTGGGACTTTAAATATTTAGATAACGTAGTTTATAAATATTTATTTTTTCTTAAAAATATTATACCACAATTTTCATTGAACTTCATTTTCGTTTGATACAATTAATTATTGGCCCTTAAATAAAACTAGCTTATTTGAAAAAAAAATCTAATTTTTGAACGCTGTCATTATTTTTTCGGCCAAGAAACTCCTTTTTTTAAATTCTAATATGATTTTTTTTCAAATCGCAATTTTTTTGTATCGGTTTGCCCTTTTTTTAAGGTTCTTAAGCTTCTTTCTTTTTTCTCTCAGCGAATTCTTGGTTGAGCACAGTTTCTTCTGAGTAACATTAAAACTTGAAGTCATTTGTTCAAGTTGGGAAGATGTTTGATTGACTTTATTTGTCAATGCACTCAACTTGTCCGCAAATTTTTGTTTTTGTGGGCTTCCAGTTCTATCTACTTATTGCTTGAACCAACTTTTTTCGTTCAATTTCTTCCGAAGGTAAGCTAACCCGAAAGAATAAAATACCGAGGTAAAATTAAAAATAAAAAAAAACTAATTTTTTCCTAAGAAATATTCCGAAAATTTTTTTTTTGTACTTATACTTAAGTTTTTGCTTTGCAATTTTATTGAACCACAACAAAGATGTGGGTCGATCATTTAAATTCAACACGTATTGTTCTTTCTTTAGCACAATAACTAATAAGTAATTGTTAATGAGATCTTTTAATGTTCTTTAAATTGTAAAAGAATATTATTAGAGAAAAAATTGTTTTACATAAATGAATAATTTTACGTGTGAAATGTTATTGGAGGTATTGATTGTTTATCGGGCTTTTTTGTACAGCAGCCAAAGGCGACACAAGGCATATTGTAATTAAACTTATACAACAATAGTAACTCGAAAATAAATTACTAAGGAAGTAAAAAATATCGAAAGTGAATCAATAATAGAAACAAACAGGCGTACTAACAATAAGACATTATTATAAGACATTATAACAATTGGCCTGATCGTGGCTAGAACTAACTTCCGAGCTCCGAATGAAGGGGGTCAAAGGAGAGGGGGGACAGGCCTCAGAGCTGGTGCCATCCCGCAGCTAGCCTTTGCCGCTTCTAGTCTAGTCAATGTTCTGTGGGGTAGGCCTTAAGTACATAAACTTATCGACACGTTCAAAATTATTCCCTCCTACAGTAAAATCACCAAAAAGTATACATCGTGCTAAATATTGTAATAAAAAATCTTCAACTATAATTAAAAATAAGATTTATAGTTATTTATGAATTAGTACATTAAGGTTTATTAGCCTCAAAACGTATTATTTTTACAGTGAGATAAATCCCCTCTGTGATACGCTGCCTCTTGCATGAGGCGCAATGTGTTCTCATCCAGTTGCAGTTTATTGCTACTGCAGCCACCATAAACTTAAACCGCCCGCTCTGAGTCTGTTTCAGATTAAACTATTATTTTACTAGTTTTCTCTTAATACTTACTTTGTTAATAGTTAATGTGTTAACAGTTATAGTGTAATTTTTAATTAATTATCTCTATATTATACTAACAAGTTTTTGTGATGTAATATTTTATTGGTATTGCCTAGCAACGGATGCAGGAAATACTATTTGTTTAGTATAATGTGCTTGATCATATAAATTATAAATATTTCTAAATATTAACGAATCACAAAGCTACTGTTCCTGACTTCTTAAGCCTTTACACAAAATATTTTTTTTAATTTAAGTGAAAAAAAACGTATAGATTAAAAAAAAAAAGCTACATCTTATTCTAATATTTTCATTTTAGGACTGTTATTTAAATATGTAATCTCTGATAACTCTAGTCGGCATAAAAAAAAACTCTTAACACTATTTTGATAATATATACATACATATATATATATATATATATATATATATATATATATATATATATATATATATATATATATATCTTACTAATATTATAAATGTGAAAGTTTGTATGTTTATCTCTCTTTCACGCAAAAACTACTGAACGGATTTGGATGAAACTTTACAGTAATATAGGTTATACATCAGAATAACACATAGGCTATAGCAAGCGCGGATTTAGGGGGGGCGCACGGGGGAACGTGCCCCCCTCGACTGTATTTTCGGTATTGTGGAGAATCCGTAATAGGACATAATTAAAGGTAAATCACATGATGATAGTAGTTAAAATAACCGAAAGAACATGAGTGAAACAATTTTTTCGATATCCTACTAATCTTACTAATATTATAAATGTGAAAGTTTGTATGTTTGTCTCTCTTTCACGCAAAAACTAATAGACGGATATGGATGAAAATTATTGAGTAAAATTGGTTATACATCATAGGCTACAGCAAGGGCAGATTTATGTGGGAGCACGGGGGGCATGTACCCCCCTCTTATAGTACATAATTAAAGGCAAATCAGGAACTTTGTATTTGCAGATAGGTTCTTTGTATAGTTTAAGAAAGAAATTCCACCCCAAGGGTTTCTTATTTAATATAATAGGGGTTCAAAGGTTGTATAGAATCCGTCAGTTTTGAAGTTAGACATCTGAAATTATGGATGTACGAGTAACTTATATTTTAAAAAATAATTAAATTATTTATTTCAAATGATCTTTCACGAAACTTTATGTGGCAGACCAAATTCCACGCGGGCATAAGCTCGTATATATATATATATATATATATATATATATATATTGCATTTATCAGGACAGTCCAAAAGTTCGTGCGCATTAGTAACAAGTATGGAATTAGCTATGATTCATTATCAGATCGATAAGATTCCAAACCTGTCGAAACTTGTCATCGCTTGACTGATGTATTCGTCAGTTTGTCACCAAATTTCGTGAAGATGAGACGCTAATTAGTACCGATAAAAAATGTTTATCGATAACGAATATAAACGTGCTGTGTTTTTTTCATTAACGCTGAAAAAAATTAATGAATTGATTTTCAGTTATTTCGTGCCTTACAAAAATTTTTCCTAGGCAAAAAGTTCAATTCTAAACAGGATACACAAAATGAACTCGGAAGTTTTTTTGCTTCAAAATCAGGATCATTTTACACCAATGGAATTAAAAAGCTACCAGAAATATGGCGAGATATTGTAGATAGCGGAGGAAAATATATTATAGATAAAAATGTTGAATTGTGTTTTATTTACACCATTTAAAAATTCGACAAAATGATCACGAATTTTTGGACTGATCTGAGAGTTAGCGGTATTTGTTTTTTAATGGCCTCGCCTTGCAAGCAATTGAGGACTTTGTTCAGTAATCGTGCTCGATCAGTTAAATTATAAATATTTTCAAAAATTAGTAAATAACAAAGACGCCGTTCCTGAATGATTTAAGGCTTTACACAAAGTATTCAACCGTTTTTGAATATAGTGCCAGTATAAAACGTTAGGGAGCGGAGTGGATCAGTGGTATTTAGTCTGTTTGTAGCCGGAGATGGATCGTATAGGATCTAGGACCCTCCTGGGGCTCACTCAGCCTCTATAAAATTTTATAAAAATAGGGTAACCGAAATAAGGGGGAAAATCTGACTGTTGAGCGAGACCTCCTTGCAGATCCGTTGTCCATGAAACAGTACAGTCTCTACCTTGTACTGAACCACAGATCGGTTCACGGGTTGTAGTAGTACAGGTTACGTTATATATACCATCCGAGTCAGTTACGGTAAAATATGCATTACATATCTCTCTATTGCATAAAAAAGTTTTTAGTGATGTGATATTTTATTTATATTAGCATAGCGACATCGAACATCGAAAAGACATCGATCGTCGATATAACTGATAATGTATCATAGCAATAAGATAACCTTCCCATATTGTTTTATGTACTGCAATCGTTTGTTCTTTAACACTGTGAGTAATAAAGTTTTTGTTTCGTACAACAATGCACCTTGTTTTGTTTTCGTAATAAATAAAGTGTAACGGATAGAGCAACTATGTTTTTTTATAATCTTTTGTCATATATTGTCAATTAAATTATAGATATTGAAAAATCACAAAGCCGTTGGTTTTAAGATTCTTTAAGCCGTCAAACAAAATTTAACATTGTTTTTAAATGGAATTTATCGATTTAAATAGTTAAGCAAGCTACAACTTTCTCCTGTATTAACGAAGGATCTTCTATCCGAGCGAATTTGCCGGTTGTGAATTCAATAAAAACCAGATAGTTTTGATTGGGTGGCAATTTCCCCGAATGCATAAAATTATAGCTAGAAAAGGAATAGAAAAAAAGTCGTCAAGTTAATACAAATAAAAGAAAATACAAAAATGAACAAATGGTGATGTACAGGGTGGCCCAAAAAAGACTGAAGGATTAAAAATAGTTATATCTTTTTTGTGTGTTTAATAATTTTTTTTTTTTGTCTTTTGCAGGTTATTTACTGGTTTTTGGAGATAAATCATGGCTACATATGATGTGCAGAAACGCGTCAAAATCATTGAATTTTTTTATTCTTCTGGAAGGTCAATTATTACAACTCAACGAAATTATCTTCGTCATTTTAATGTCCGAACAGCACCCAGTGACAACATGATTAGGAACTTAGTCTCCCGTTTTGATCCATCGGTCTCTACTCGTCGTCGTACTGCTCAATTGGGAATCTCCAGAACATCCCTGCAAAGAATTTTGAAGCGGGATCTTAAAATGTTTCCGTATAAAATTCAAATGGATCTTCGTTTACACTCTGCCGTACAGCCTCCACAACTGCTTCATTGCGCACAGATCGACCTCTTCCTCTTCCTGGAAGATCTGACACTCTTCCATGTTCCTCATAACGGGAGACTAAGTTCCTAATCATGTTGTCACTGGGTGCTGTTCGGACATTAAAATGACGACGATAATTTCGTTGAGTTGTAATAATTGACCTTCCAGAAGAATAAAAAAATTCAATAATTTTGACGCGTTTCTGCACATCATATGTAGCCATGATTTATCTCCAAAAACCAGTAAATAACCTGCAAAAGACAAAAAAAAAATTATTAAACACACAAAAAAGATATAACTATTTTTAATCCTTCAGTCTTTTTTGGGCCACCCTGTATAATGTAAAAATAGAAAAAGGGCAATTACAAAATTATCAAATTGCGCAACTAAACCTAGGAAGATACAAAAGGGTTATTTAAAAACTAAAACAAAACAATTATGAAAAAGAAATTGAACTAAGCTCGTAAAATCAAATATTTAAAAAAAAAAAAAAATTAACTTATTTACTAAAAAGGATGAGTCTTAAAACATAAATTTGTATGGTCTCTGAATCAATAAGAAACTGAAAAATAAATTGAGTTCTTGTAAAGTGTTGAGTTGAGTTCTTGATAGTGATGAGTTGATGCTTTGATATGTTAATGAGTTTGAAATAACTGAATATATCTTCCAAGGTGAGGTGAAAATGAACAAGAGGTTTTACTGGTGAGATTCGACCGTGAAGAAGATGTTAAGAGTGGCGACAAAATCAAATGTCGAGTAACAACCTTCTCGCACGACAACTGTCTCGAGACTGAGCTTGTTTTGTTTTTTCGAATATCACACAACTTAATATTGTAACATATGTTTTAAATACACAATTTAAATGTGAAAATTAAATTACTATCTGAATCCTTTTTTTTTCTTTTAATAAATTTCATTATTGTCGGAATTATATAAAACAAAAATATCTGGTATTTAATTAATAATATAGGATTTTCGTTTGGAATTAAAAAAAAAAATGAAAATTACTATCGAGATTCATTACGTATGATTCGTTAACCATTTCTGGACATTTATTATGTATCGAGCTCAAAATCATCCTTAATGAGAGCTTGTTTTCCATTTGTTCAATATCATAGGACGTCCTTCAATCATGAATAAATTACATCAATTATTAGAATCAGTTGTTCCTAATAATCTGTGGTAGTTCGTTCTGTTTTTGCGTGTCACAGGCTGTTTCTTTTGATGTTACTGCTGATTTGACTCGTATTTATTTCCACGATATACTAGTTCAGAGGGGATACGAGGGAGAAAAGTATTAAATCGATAAAGAAATGGGAAATAAAATATTCAAAATTTAGGCCTGTTTAGAGATGATTCAGGTCTATTTTTTATAGTTCAATGCCGATAAAAATAATAAACAATAGATTCAAATTTTATATTAAATTTCAATAAACTTACGGAACTCAATTGAATTTGACTTACGGAACAAATGATCTATCTATAACAGCACACTAAAACCTATTTGGACGTATGGAGCAGAACTTTGGGGTTCAGCAAAACAAGTCCACATACACAAGATACAAACAACATAGTCAGAAATTCTCAGAAAAATTGTTAATGGACCATGGTATATTTCTAATCACACTATACACAACGACATGAACATTCTCATTATAAAATCATATATATATTTTTTTTTAAATTTATTTATTGATGTTTACAGCTGTATTACAATTATACAACAAGTAAATAGAATGCGTGTTACATAATGACATGAGAATGACAAGTAGAGAAACTACCCACTGGTAGTACTCAAATCAAAGGTCAAATAAGAAGGTCACGTGGCCATCTTCTTTTCAGACGCCTCGGAGGATTATCGGGAATTGAAGAGGAAGCGAGGTTTGAAACTAGAGGGTTTGAGTGGGAATGAAGTTTGCTATGAAAGGATAGATACCGGGTTCGGGCCAAATCAGCAACAAAAGGGACATTAAGGTCGTTATGGATGACTTTATTCTTAACAAAATAAGGAGCATTGAGGATTTTACGAAGGATTTTGGATTGTAGGGATTGGATACGAGAGGAATTCGATGGCTTAGTGGAGCCCCAAAGCTCTACTCCGTAAGTCCAAATAGGTCGTATGATGGTTATGTTGATGAGTCTTTTGTAATTAATTGGGAGCTTAGAGCGTTTGTCTAGTAAGTAAAATCATATATTCATTACAAATACATAACATTCCACTCATCGACACAAAATCGCCCAAATACCCTCGTTCTTCCGCTTCCTACTCCCTGTTATCTGGACTTGATCAGAAAAGATTAAACAGGCATTAGGCAAGAGACCCACTCAAATATTGATATTTCATTCCATAACTCGATATTCCTGTACTAAAGCAAAGATAGAAACACTAATTTTCAATTATGAATAAATAAAAAAATAGAAAAATACGCAAAAGGAAAACCTGAAGTCTGAAAACTCATCATCAGGACATACTCGATATGAAAAATCACATCAAAGAACCTAAAGCGCAGCCCATCTAACATCAATAGTCCAAACAGACTCGGCAAATAGAGATAGCTACCTCACTCCAATACGTTTAATAAATTACTTTGCATTGCTGTATTTTTGCATACGTTCAATTTCGTAAATGCTTCTTTTTTACGAAACATACTTTTTGTAAATATTCCTTACATTTAATCCTAACAAGTGTAGAGCGGCGTAGCTTAGTGCTTGACTGCTATACTAAAGGTTCCGGGCTTAAAACTGGCTGTGGCCAATACAATTATTTAACCTGCTACCAACCATGGCTATTAATTGGGAGAAAAATCAGGTGGTTGTGCGTGGTATTGGACAAATCGCGTCTTTGCACATCCGTTTCAGTTTCATCATCAGTTTCTTTCACAATTTATTCATTGTGTTAGGCTGTTTATTAATTAGACTAAAACAGACACAGACTACTTTTCGAGATGTTGTTATTCGGACAGAGAAAACTATAAAGCGTGTATTTCTTTTAAGTGCTCAGCCAGCCTTTATATAAAGCGGGGAACCATTGATCGGAAGACAATCAGGTGGTTGGGCGTGATCTAGACCTGATTACCTCCCTGTACAACCGTTGTTTTATAAGGAGTGGTCTCTACCATATACCGAACCCAAGACTCTTCATGGGCTGTAGTGTTGGTGTTTTTTAAAATGAAACTTTTATTCTATCGCCCCAAAATTTTTTGCCAATCTTTCAGCATGTCGTGTTACAGCTGGAGAAGGGGTAAAGTGAAAGGCGCATGACAGAGCAGCCTAGGCCAACATGGCGGCGCCCAGTTAGCTCACCGTGTAGCATTTATATTCCCACTTATTCCTCCAAGTGTTCTGCGGTAATTGGCTGTTTTGATCTGTTTATTAATGTAAATGCATTTATTTACTTTATCGTAAATGCTTTAATGTTCATTAACTTTAAATAAAATTAAATAAATAAAAACGATTTGTTTACTAATAACAAATCTCTTCAAAGACTATCAAATCCTTTTATCAGTGTGTATTAATTTTAATTTTGATATATAAAAATATATTTAATTATCAATATACGCTAAGGCATAATTTCCCAATATCATTCCTTTTTTTTCAATAATTACGTTAAGATTAAAAACGCAATTAATCGAATATTTTTCCAATTTTTTTTAATGCCTACAAACCGAAAAAAAGTTTCACTTCCATCGTGGTTTCATAAAACCACACTTTTTTTTTTAAATATCAGACTGAAATTTAGGGGATACTGAATCGGTAACCTATAACCGTTTTAAGATTTATGTGATTTGGTCAATGATTACACAAAGTAAGATTGGCTTATTTTTAAATATTTTTGTTTTTAGAAACCGGGTCGCCCGCATCTCCGATGCAGTGCTCTAACCACTGAGTTACCAGGGCTCGTATCCAAGTCAGACAAATCCGTTCTCTTCACCGATCCTATACATCGCAAAAATTGCGAGGACACGGGAATATAGGATCGGTGAAGAGGATGGATTTGTCTAACTTGAATATGACCCCTGGTAGCTCAGTGGTTTAGAGCCAGGACAAATCTTTTCTCTACAAAACAAAAATATTTACAAAATTATCACCACCAAAATAACGATTAATAAAAATAAAAATGAGATAGAGTTATTTTGTGTAATCATTGACTGCAGCACCATTTCACCCCCCTGTTAGAAATATCCAGTCAACTATTTTCCACTTACATATGAAGTAATTTTGATTCAGAAATCCTAACTTGTAACTTTTTTCGACGATATGTAGTTTATTTGTTATCCACATCAGGTGTTTTGTCTTCAGTAAGTATTAATTGTCACTAAACTACGAAAACAGGAACTGGAATAAAGTCATCAAAGGGATTTATTATCCCACTGCTTCGTAACCGCCTGGTTTTCAATACATCATCGTCACTTTGACGTAAAACATCTCACTAAAGTCCACTCACGCTATCAGATCGTTATCACAACATGCTACATCAGCCTCAGTTTAATTTATAGGCTTTACAGAAGTTTGTCTCCACATTGATCGAGTTACAGTAGGAGTGACGATTAAACCAATTTTAAAATTAAATAATTTATTGTATTTTACAAATGTGTTGTAATAATAAAAAAAAATGAAAACTGTAACCACTACAACCCATACAGGATCTTGGGTTCACTACGTGGTAGAGACTGTACTGTTTCTTCGACAACGGTTGTGCAGGGAGGTGATTTGTCCTAGATCACGCTCAATGAGAGTTGTTCGCCTTTTTTGGGTATCCACTTTATAGAGTAATAATTTAACAAGTAATAATTCTCTGTTGTCTATTATAACTTGACAATAGGGCAAATAGAGAAACTACCATCTGATAGTACTTAAATAAAATATTTACATTAGAAGGTCACGAGGCATCTTCTTTTCAGACGCCTCGGAAGATTATCGGGGATGAGAGAAGTAGCTAGGTTTGAAACTAGAGGGTTTGAATGTGAATAGAGTTTATCATGAAAGAATTGATATCGGGTCCGGTCTAAATCAGGAGTATTATGTCATTATGGATGGTTATATTCGTAACAAAGTATGGATTTTTCGTAGGATTTTTGGTTAGTGGAGTCCCAAAGCTCTACTTTGAAGTCCAGATGGATCTTATAGTCAAGTATGTGAATATTTTTAATTAATTGGAAGCTTAGAGCGTTTGTCTCGTAAATGTTGAAGTAGCCTGATAAGGCGAGCTGTATCTTGTCGTTTCGGGCTTGTATGAGGATTCCAGGTTAATCATTTGTCAAGGTGTCCTAAGTACCGGATCTGCTATACAGGAATCAGTGGGATGTAATTAAACGATGCAGAGATTTGTGGGAATTCATATAAATCCTCTAGTTTTGACACCATTTTTCAAGATCAATCGTATAGGATTGAAGAGTATGGGATGCTATAAATGGATCAGTGTTGATTTATAAAAGACATGTATACCTGATAAGGATGGGTTGAGATGTCAGCTGCATAAGTTATGTAGAGGATTGGGCCGAAGATACTGCCTTGAGGAACACCAGTAGATTGATAAAAGAAGGTTGAGTAGACTCTATTATTAAGAGAGTTGAGGTGGGGTGAAGGGAGTTCCCCCCACCACACCTCTAATGTATATAGAGTCAATAGAAAACTGAGTCTAAAAAATATAATCAATAACAAGTCCAAGGGGACGCAACACCACAATAATAACCCCAAGAGAAGGCAAAATAAGAACAAACTAGGTCATGGTGAATAATAAGGGCGAGTGAGGTGAGCTACGTAGCAGAGAAAAGTGCTTGGCTTCCCTTTCCGCAGCTCACCTTCTGCGTAGGTCATTTAATAAATAGACTGTAATTTCTGACAATTTTGTTAGTCATTTATTGTCTAAAGTTGGTTGTTCTTTTTTACATTGTATTATTGGTTTAAAAAATATAAATGAAAAATCCTGCAGGCAATTTATTCTTAGGGGTATTAAGTTGTCATAACAGCGACACTCGTTTGACGAACGTTGGATTCTCAATATCTGACCACTCTATAATAAGACTTATTCTAAATTTATAATATATTTTAAACTTTATGTAATCAATACATGATGACTGCTATATAGAAATGAAACTGACCTGGCATCGGTGGGCTTGTAGGTCACGTCATACTTCTCTGCCGGCTCGACGGCTGTCGTCCAGGAGACTTTGACCTCTGAGGGACTCAGGAACATGATAGTAATGTTCTCTGGCGTGCCACCCGCCGGCATCGACCCTGAAAATAATTGTTTGTGGAAAAGTTTGTGGAAATGAATTACTTACGTAAATAAATTATCTATGAAGTGGATTTAGAAGGAAAGAGGGTAATCTGCAAGGGATTCAGGATGAAGAAAGGGCAGAATGTGTAAAGTGGATCAAAAGAAACGTACCAGTGAACGCATGAAAGATTATTGCAGACAGAGAAAACATCAGCAGAAGATAAAAAAATAAAGTCGTTACGTGATCCGGAGTGGTCATTACGAAAAAATATATCTAAGATAGAATTGTGTAATGTTATTGTTCAAAACAATTATTTTGATTATTATTATTATTATTATTATTATTATGTACCTCAATTTTTTTTGTTTACATTCAAGAAATAATATGATTAAGCTTGTTCTCAATGCTTTAGTCGTTATTATAGATTTTTATCCCACCGGAGTGTATCTGAAAAAAAATACATACTTACACACCTGCAGAAAAAAAAATCCCAAATGATAATATTAGATATTGATTTGAGGGTACTTGTGTCTTAACGCAGCCCTGGTTACTTTTCCCTGCTTGTTCGCATGCGCGAGCAGTTACATTTTGTAACGGTTACATATCTAACAGCTGATTTGTTCTATGTTTCATCTTGCTTACTGTGTTTTGATTATTGCTGATTTATTGTTTCTTATTTGTTGTTTATTGTTCGTTATTTGTTCTTTATTCTTTGTTATAGATTTTTCGTTATTATTATTTTAGTTAGTTATTTAATTAGTGTAAAATGATGCGTATTTGGGGTTTGCCTTCAATAGAAGAACAAGCTATACATTTTTTGCAGGAGAGTAATATTTTACCAAAACAAAGAAAATGTAGCAATTCCCATCAAATGAAATTGTATTGTGATGAAAGGTTTTTTTGGAAATGAATCATATTTATGCGAGTTCGTATGGCGACAGCATCAGTCAAAACAAAATACAGACTGTTTTGAATCTATATTGAAGTCTATTTCGACCTAAATGCGATTAAATTTTTATTATTTGTATTTTGTAATTGTTCATTCTTCTTTAATTAATTGTTCATCATATATTACATTTTTCAATTTTTTTTTTTACATAATTTTTTATTACTTTTATTTCTTAATTCTTAATTGTTTGAATTTTTTTTTTGTACATAATTTTTCATTATCGCGATTTTTCATTACTTTCATTTCTTAATTGTTCATAATTTATTATTATTTTCCATTTGTCAATAAATTCTTTTGATTTGTAATTGTTCATCATTTTTCAACCCCAATAAATAGAATGTAACTTTTAGAAATGTAACCGTTACAAAATGTAACTGCTCGCGCATGCGAAGAAGCACGGAAAAGTAACCAGGGCTGCGTTAAGACACAAGTACCGATTTGAGTTTACCGCGAGCTACTCCAAACGCTCCAGACGACAATTATAAGAAGAACCATTAGACCTTACAGAGAAGAGCTTTGTGGGTGCACTAAGCCATCGAATTCCTCTCATATACAAAATTCTCCGTAAAATTCTCAATGCTTCTTACTTTGTTACGATTGAAGTCCTTCATAATGACTTAATGGAATAAAACTTTATTCCCTCTCAAACCCCCTAGGTTGAAATCTAACTACAATTCTCGATAATCCTCCGAGGCTTATGAAAAGAAGATGACCTCGTGAACTTTAAAGTTGAACTTGAAAGTGGGCTGTTTCTCTACTAGTCTTTATTTCATGCCATTGCATATAATCTTTCATTCTATTTACTTGTTGCATTAATATAATACAACTATAAATTTAAATAAAAAAAGTGTGTAGCTCCGGCACGCGGTTAGAGTTTATCTCTTTCCGTTTCCAATGAATTTTAAATGTGTTCGTACCAATTAATCGCTCTCTACTGATACCTATCGTCGCGTTATCTTTTTTTTTATTTGTAAATTATTTTACAAAAAATATTAAGAAATATTTTAATTTAATGTGAACTATTTTAATTAAAATTATAAATATATATTTTTTATTAATCGTGCCAACGTTTCGGCCTACGTAGGCCATCTCCAGGGCAAATAGTGGGTGAGGTCACTTGTTATAACATTAAAACTGTCAACGATTGTGAAATACATCGCAAGAAAGGATATCCTACCGCCCCAGTGCTAAAAGGATGGAAGAAAATAGATCTAAGCAGATCGGTACTGACCAAAACATACCCAGACTAATGACTAACAGCATAACAGTACGCCCAGGTGTAGAATACGCATATTTTCTAAAAGGTACCAAAATGATAACCGAACCTTTAACGATTTCTTCTCTGTCTTTACTTTTTTGAAGGGGGCCACATCTTCAGAGTCCGTAGTAGTGTATTTAAGCCCAGGATGATCACTGCTCCTCCACTTCCTAATACACCAATCTCCTGTCCTAGTAGCACTACACACTACGCACTGTAGACAATTAAATAGTCACTACACAGCCTTGCTAGATAGCTAGTCAATTTCCTACTCTTATCAGAGCAACGCTGCCCTGTCGTCTGTTGAGGTTGTATCCAAGTAATATGGATGGACTCCAACAGCTTAAGGGTGCACCTACATTGGATCCGATGCGATACGATCAGAATTCGGAAGCAAACCAAACGACTGAAATATATCGAGAGTGCCTACATTGGATCCGCTGCGATCCGATCCATTTTTATCCGAGCAATCCGACCGATTTAGTCGCTCGTGGAATCAAAATAGTTTATTTATACGGAAGCGCCTACATTGGATCCGATCCGATACTGTACGATCAGGTGCGATTTTCACGTTTCAAAATCACTAGTTTTCAATCCGATAAGCCAGCCGTTACCATGTGTGCCAACCTAATCTTTATTGTCTAAAATGTTTATTAAAAAATATACATTTTAATTTGATAATTAACTATTATATAAATATCCGTCATAAATCAAAATTAAATATTCTCAATTCTCATTAAAATATGTCATTACTAATCTTCATGAACCATTAAATATAGTAGCGAAGGTTATTTTTCCGTTGAATAAAATTAAATCTATCAAAAATGTACCTAAAAAATATACCTACATAAAATTTTAATTCGTCAAAGAAAATTGGAAACATTAACTTTCGATAAAATTATCGTCTTAATGTTTAATTTATTTGTTAAACAGTTGGCAACACTGGGAGGTAAAGGCTTTTCTGATTTTTTATAATCGTTTGCAAAGATTAACAACAAAATAGACTGAAAAGAATTGCTCATTGAATTAGTTCGAAAAGAGCCTTGATTGCGTCATCAAAGAAATAAATATTATCACAATCGAGAAAATTAATTCATTATATAAAACACGAATATAAAAAAAACCCAATAAATTCTTTTTTTTTTTTATTGAAAAACGACTAAATTATTTATTTATAGTCATACAGCAAGACAAAAATATTCTAATATAGTAATACTACCTCATTGTTATAACATTTGGTTCTTTAAATTTATAAAATTAAGATTATTTATTAATTATTTTTAATATATTCATATTTCACTATAATATATATAAAATATAAGAAATAATAGAATAAAATTAATACTATTTTATTCGGAAGGCTGTGACTAGTTTCACTATCGGATTGGAAAGAATATAATCGTGTCGGATCTGATCCAGTGTAGGCACTCACTGCGTATTTCAGTTATTTGTTTTTTCAGCCCACCATCCTATGTGATAGAATAGGATCGCGTCGCATCGCATCGGATCCAATGTAGGGTCACCCTAAGGCGGAATTCTAAATAAAAGTAATAATAGTGTTTGTTTGGATAGGTGTCTTTAAAAAGGCTCCTACACAAAAACTTATCGCATTTCAACACTTGGAGAATAAAGCAATAGAATACACTGTTACCATGGATACCACACGTATCTCTTCCCGATTAGTCCCGGAATTTAACATTTAATTTCTATCTATTATGTAAAACAATCTTATCGAGAAGGGGACGTAACGGGCCACTTTTAGTTAAAACTCGATTTTACTCCTCATTAAATTTTTATAAATATGAAAATCTTTTCTCAAGGATTAAACTCCAATAATTAAAAAAAAAATGAAGTTACATGCTACTCGCAGAAAAACTATTAGTAACACTTTACAAACTTGGTTTCTAGTCATGTCAGTGGCAAGAATTTAATGCCTCACCTGAAGGTTCCCTGCCTACTGGTATTCCATCAATCAGACAACCATGAGCCTCACGGCATGAGCTTGTCGGAACATCTGTCATGAACTTGAGTCTCGGATTTGCTGTCAGTAGAACATTCCTACTGCAGAGATTCCTTGTGCTTATTTCTCGAATTTGAAAGCTAACCTGAAGAAGTAACAGAACTGCATGATGATTACGCTCTTTGATAAAATTGTGGATTAGGTACTCTTATTTAAAACTTATTTGTATTTGATTTTTATTATCTCTTTTTTAAACACTCCTTTTTATAATCCTTAGCGAACCTCTTAACCAATGGTATCAACAGACCCAAGTGGGAATCACCCAGCCTCTATAAAGTATTCTTAATCGGAGAAAAATCCAGCGGTTCAGCGTGATCTTGCTATCGTTGTCCAAGAAACAGTTGTCTCTACCTTTTTCTGAAAACAAGGCAGTTCATAAGCTGTTTTTATATTTTGTTATTCCTCATTTCATTTTCATTGCCCAAGGTTTCTATTTGCGTTATTTTCAGGATACACAGGTATTGCACAGACTCAGTTCCTCTACATTGAAGATTTGTTTTCTTAAATATTACATCTTGTACTGGCTCCTATCATTCTTGAAAGGCTAAACGATTTGCCATTTTAAAAAAAACAAAAATGTGGGATTTAGTAAAATCTGAATGCCTTCCAACTTTCATATTATTTTAAAACGTCGAGTCATCTGATAAATAGTCTGACACTAACTTTGGTCAATGAATTTCTAGATCGTATTATTAAATCAAGATGTTTCTTGCCTCGTAAATTATTATATATAATTTATATATATATATATATATATATATATTTGGAGGCATTATTGATTGTTAATCAAATCTCAAGTATCACCAAAAGATAGCTTGTCTGAATCTAGAGAACAAAGGGAAAAACGTATAATGTATATAATAAAAAATAAAATGAACAAATTAATTAAATAAAAATCTATTAATATAATTTGTATAGTAGATGTATACTACTTTCATTACATTGGGCCTTTCATTGGATCGCTCCTAAACTCAATAATATCCTTTCCAATTATCGGCATGTGCACCAAGATCAGCATTGTCTTGTAATAGTATTACATCAAGTAAATCTGCTGTATGAACAAAGGACATGAAAAAAAAAACACTTGTGGAGAAACTATCCATTGATAGCACTTCAATAAAGTTCTATAGTAGAAGGTCTCGAGACCGTCTTCTTTTCATACGCCTCGGAGGGTTATCAGGAATATTATGGGAAGCAAGTTGTGAGACTAGCGGATTCAAGTGTGTATGGAGCTTTTCATGGAAGGATAGGTATCTAGTTTGGGCCAAAGCAGCAACATATGGGATATTAAGATTGTGTTAAGATCATGTTGGATGAGTTTTTTTGTGACATAATAAGGAGTATTGAGGATTTTACGAAGGATTTTGGATTGTAAGGATTGGATACGATATGAATTGGATGGTTTAGTAGAGTCCCAAAGCTCAACTCCGTATGTCCAAATAGGTCTGATAACTGTCATGTAAATGAGTATTTTGTAATTAATTGGGAGCTTAGAGCGTTTGTCCAGTAAATGTTGAAGTAGGCGAAAACGTCGAGCAGTTTCTTGTCTTATCAGTCTTGAATGAGGAATTATCTTTTTTACTTTCTAAATTAAAAATAAAAATAGATTTGTTTGCTGAGGCTTTCAATGCAACCTTTGTGAAAAATAAACGTGCATTATCTGTGTTACTTTTTAAATACAAAAATGTAGAAACTTGATAAATGAAGTTTAAACAGTTTTAAGACGGTTTAATTGCATTCGAAACTTAAAATTCGAGTTAGTAATTTTTAGTTCCTCAAGAGGATGTGGAGTTCCTGAGCCAGTTTAGAGTTAATTACGAAACTGTCTGAAGAATCTAAACTCTCTTCGGATCTTGTTCTTGTTTCTGATATTCAGTCTGGAATACTATATTTAAGGAAATAAGCATTTCTTTCAGTTATTTCAGTTTTAAATCTTATAAATATAATAGATTAAGAAATTGTTTTGATAAGGAAAAAAAAATGGGGAGAGGAGTGGCTCTGAGTGGTAGAGCACTGAGTTGCCATGCCGAAAATCCTGGTTCGAATCCCGCTGCGGGCAAGATTTTTATTTAGTCTATTAGTAGCTTGAGATGGATCATATAGGATCTAGGACCCTCCTGGGGCTCACCCAGCCCTTGTGAAGCGGGGAAAGTGACGGTTGAGCGTGATTTAGGACAACCTTTCCCTGCATAACCGTTGTCCTTGAAACAGTACAGTATCTACCATGTACTGAACCCCAGACCCGTTCGCTGATTGTAGTGGTACAGATTTTTTTTTTTATCGTTTCAAGTTAATTGATTAAACAATATTACATTATTAATGTTGATATAAGGATAGAGATAGTTGGGAGTGCGGTCAATTAAAACACCATAATAACTGCATACTTATTTATTGTGTGCCGACGTTTCGACCTAGTGGTACTGAATTGCCATGCCGAATTACAATGTAGGTCGAAACGTCGGCACACAATAAATAAGTATGCACTTATTATGGTGTTTTAATTGACTGCACCCCCAACTATCTCTATCCTTACAATAGAAGTTCCAGTCAACTAATTTCTTCTCTAACATAAATGTTGATATTATGATTATGTTTGTTGATCAATAAATTTATGTAAAAACTGAAAAACATACCTAAATTAAAAGTTAGAATACTTTAGAAAAAAATCCTTAAAGCAAAGCCTCTCAGCTATAATTGATTAAGTTATTCTAAAAATAACACAATCATATTGAAAAGTAAAAAAGAGACCTTGCATAAATGTTAAGACCGTGGAAAAATTCCAACGAAAAGCCTTAAGTCTCCAAACTAAAACAGAAATAGAAATTATCTGTCCAATATTTCGCCCATTCCGGCATCCTCAGAGTAGAAAGAGAATAACAGTAAAACCAAACATGAATAATGCACCCAAGAAACATCCCACCACCTCCAAGGCTCAAATGCAACTAATGAATCATAAGGAAGGTTACTCGACCCCAGCTGGATAAGGTTAGATAAAAACAGCTGATAGATACTTCAGAAATTCAAAATTCAATATACACTCACCAAATTTCAAAAAGCACCTCAGGAAAAATAAATATTAGCTAAATAAATAAAATAAAAGTGAAAGTATATATATATATATATATATATATATATATATATATATATATATATATATATATATATTGTGGAGTAGCCGCAGGTCCACTGGTTTCTTGATAATGATAATTTTTTTTTCTTCCATTTTTACTTTCATTTTTTCATATGGTCTTTCGTCTCAAGTTTTGTGATGTATGCCATTATTTATTTTTCCTGTGGTGCTGTTTGAAATTTTGTGAGTGTATAATGAATTTTGAATTTCTGAAGTATCTATCAGCTGTTTTTATCTAACCTTAACCAGCTGGGGTCGAGTAACCTTCCTTATGATTCATTAGTTGCATTTGAGCCTTCGAGGTGGTGGGATGTTTCTTGGGTGAATTATTCATGTTTTGTTTTACTGTTATTCTCTTTCTACCCTGAGGATGCCTGAATGGGCGAAATATTGGACAGATAATTTCTATTTCTGTTTTAGTTTGGAGACTTAAGGCTTTTCGTTGGAATTTTTCCACGGTCTTAATAACACAATCATTACCAAGTTTTGAGTTTTCACTTCTTTCGCAATTCCCCGTGATTGATTATTCATTTTTTTTTACATTTTAAAGTAAGAAATTTGTCGGTATAAGCACTTTACTTCGCTTGTTGAAATAGTTTCCAAACAAGGGTAGAGGGATTTCGGTGAGTGAGCCAGCCTTCACGAGAGAGATGAGAAGAGGTTACGCAGTGTTTGCTGAAGGCACACCCCTTAGTTAGCAAAGCACCCGCCTGGGGCGCTAGTGTTTGTCCTCTGGTCTTGGTGACTACCTCACGAACAGTATAAATGAGCTTCTCTAGTCTGTCTAAATATCTAAACTCTCTTCTCTCTAGCCGAAAAGCATAGGGTTTTAATATTTCTGACACCAGATACGGTATCATTTATTCTTATATTGGTCAAATCAAATAATTAGGTACAATAAAATGTTTTTGAATGGTGAAATAATCGACTGTTAGTTGGGGTTAATTTATAAAGAGCTAAAAATTATTTCAATTCACTCCTAATCGTAATATGAACTGTATACCCGAGTGTTGGCCTTAGGATTTTCTCCTAAAACAAACTTGGCACTTGTGTATTAGCCGGTGTCCATACAACCTACCTCCCTAGCAACTTATTATCTTCTCATTAATCCTCTCATTTGAGTTATTTGTGTGTGCGTTATTAAATTTTTTTTGTATCGTTTTTTAGTGTTTTTTCTTGTTAATTCTGTTTATTGTATACTAGCTTATGCCCGCGGCTTCGCTCGCGTGGAATTTGGTCTGCCACATAAAGTTTCGTGAAAGATCATTTGAAATAAATAATTTAATTTTTTCTTTAATTATAAGTTACTCGTACATCCAAAATTTCAGATGTCTAACTTCAAAACTGAAGGATTCTACACAACCTTTGAACCCCTATTATTTTAAAGGGGAAACCCTTGGGGTGGAATTATCCCAAATTTCTTTCTTAAACTATACAAAGAATCTATCTACAAATTTCAAGATGCTAAGTTCCTGATTTGCCTTGAATTAGGTACTTTAAAGGGGGGCACATACCCCGTGCCACCACATAAATCTGCCCTTGCTGTAGCCTATGATGTATAACTTATTTTACTCAATAAGTTTCATCCAAATCCGTTCAGTAGTTTTTGCGTGAATGAGTAACAAACATTCTCATTTATAATATTAGTTGGATATCAAAACAATATTTTCACTCATGTTCTTTCTGTTATTTTAACCACTATTATCATGTGATTTGCCTTTAATTATGTACTATAATGGATTCTCCACAGTACCTAAAAAACTCGGGGGGGGGGGGGGCCACGTGTGTATGCCCCCCCCCCTAAATCCGCGCTTGCTATAGCCTATGTGTTATTCTGATGTATAACCTATATTACTCTCAAGTTTCATCCAAATCCGTTATGTAGTTTTTGCGTGAAAGAGGGACAAACATACAAACTTTCACATTTATAATATTAGTAAGATTTATATTTGTGTATTGTTCATTAAATTTAATTTGGTATTTTTGCCTTATTACTTTTTTTATTGTCTATTTAAAATAAACTGTATAACATTTTGGAAATAACAAAAAAAAAAAAAAAAAAAAGAAGAAACTGTGGAATACTTTCTGAAGTTAAAAATAATTCCAAAGATGAAATTATCATCAATTAAAATCATCAAATGGATAATGGATAGAAATGGAGATGTTTCGGTCTAAAGTTTAGGGAAAACATTTATGTAAGAAGAGCGAGCTGGCTAGGGAGTCAAGAATTAGCTTTTCACAAAACAGGGAGACAGGTTCATAGTTTGCAGCGACTCATTATCTGCGCTCCAAAGTCTATCAGAATTATACAGCGATCATCCATTAGTCACAAAAATTCATGAATACCTAACTATGCTGAAATCATTACAAAAAGATATTGAATTCCTATGGACACCATCACATGTTGGCATCAAATACAATGAAACAGCTGATAAACTTGCAAAAGACGTCGCACTCAGTAATCAAGACATTGCCCCCATTTACATTAAAACTGATATAAAAAAATGGTTGTACGTTGATAACCAAGCTGCATGGCAAAGTATGTGGGACAATGTAGACAGTGAGATTAATGCGAAGAGAAGAAACTGCTCTTACAAGATTTAGAATTGGCCACTCACAACTGACTTATATTTATCTGATTTCAAAAGACCCAAGGCCTATATGCAATAGATGCCAGACATCCATAGCAATAAAACACATTATAGAAGAATGCCCAGACTACAATAAACTCATGTTGATATACAATCTCAATAGATCTCTTAAGCAATCACTAAATGACTGTGAAGACACCATAAGTAGACTGCTTAAGTTCCTGAAGGAATCCAATCTATTGAAAACATAATATAACCAGTACATAGTCATTTGAGCCGTTTATTTTGAAAGTGGCCTAACTCCGTTTTTCAATTTTTTGCCAGTTACCATGGTTACATGTACAACTTCACATTATATATCAGTGAAGCATTTCAGGTTGCTGATATTCCGAGCAAATACGATAAGTTTTTGACACATTAGTTTTCAGAATTAGTTCAATAACTGAACCGTGCAGTTTGAAAGTGGCCTAACTCCATTTATTTTATACTTATATCAAGATATTTACAATTGATAATGTCTGAAAGCAGTGGTGAAGGGTCGGAAAGGTAATAATTTTATTGTAAATGAAATGAGACAAAAAGATTTTGTATCAACAAAATTATTAGAAGAAGCAATTTTTAAAAGGGTAAAGAATTCTGATGGAGAATCAGTAAACTGGTTACAAATATGCGTTTTGTTAGAAATGAACCGTATAAAATTTTCTATAAGAATGAGAATGAAAATTTGAAAGTCCTGAATTTATTACCACGTCGGGGTAGACCAAGAAAATTCGAAAACAATGTATTGAAACCACTCCATAAAAAAATCAGACAAATTACAACAGCAAAATTCAAGGACATGATTGATCTTTTGTGATATATACCACCGGAACATCATGATTTCTTCAAATCCCTTTCACACGAGCAAAATGTAGATGAATAGTAAATTGTTTTGTAATAAATTTATGTTTATTATTTTATATGTTCTTTAATTTATCATTTTTTAAATGATTAAAAAATGTTTTGAATCGCATAAATTGTGTTTCCGAAGTGTTTTAAAGATATGTAAAATAAATTGAATATTGTTTTTTTCAATTTGAAGCATCTTAAATTATGTTGAATCGACTTGGGTACCTTCAAATTTTATAATGAATTTGGTTGTTAATTTTGAAAGTGGCCTAACTCCATTCTTGATAAGAATACGCACATTATTCACTTAATAATTGTTACAATTTTAATAGCAACCGTAAATTTAACACCCTTAGATACACTTAAACAGTATGACTCATTAGTATCCTATATGTATATTTTTAAATTCATTGAAACGCAAACCCTTAAATATCTCCATTTGAAGATAAATGGAGGTAGGCCACTTTCAAAATAAACGGCTCATTTAGTCACATTCAAAAATGTCTACCACAAATATCTCTACAAAGAAAATTACTTCAGAATATTAAATTCTTATTTATTATTTATAATTAATATATAACAATGTAAATAATTTAAGATTGTATTTAGGTTATCTCTATGATGTATATATTTATAACTAATAGAGAAATACTACCAAATTTTTATGTCATAATTTAATCATTAACAAGTACGTAATGGCGTAAAAAAAACGTGCAGTTAAAGCGCCTTGCCGAAAACCTTAACCCTAATTAGCATTTTATTATTACACTTTGTATATTTCAATTTTCATTGAAGTGAATAAGAAGTTAGGTTTTGTCAGTATCAGAATTATCAGTGTTGAGGTTATAAATTAAGGTGGATTACAGTCGATGGGTACCGCCTAATACACAAGCCTAATTAATGGCACTTTGGCTAAACCATCCTATACGGCTTGTATAAATTTATTAGGGTTAGTAAGCTTCTTTTTTTGCTATCCGAGGAAAGATAAATTTCTGATTCACATAAATAGATAAAGGTGATGAAAGGTCGAAATTACCTAAAATTCTACAAATTTCCGTGTGATCTTTCCAGTTGATGCTTGACTTTATCACGCCTATTAACCGCCGTAATATCAAAGCCACGGTGACCTACTTTACGGTAGCTAGTTTATTTAAGTGTTTTAGGCAGTCACCGACTTAATTAGAGAAATACAGCAACTAGCATAATTGTTACTTCAATTAATTAGAAGGAGGGCTTTTGTTTGTAACTTAATTGAATTTTTTTGGTATATTTTCCGAAAGGATGTCGCTTCGAAATTAGTCAAGTTCGAATTTAATTATGGTTAATTTCGGTAATTATTTATTAAAGAAATAAAAGTTTCAACTAACATTTCGAACTATATATGAAATATGTTTGTTATAACGTTCATTTCTAGATGAAATTATTACTCAAGAATACACATTAAAATTAAATTCTCTTTTCATACTAAAGCTTGTGATAATTTTTATTTTTGGAAAACATTAAAAATGAAACGAATGAAAAGTTTAAACTTGTTGTGACTCAACTAGAAGCGACAAACTGCGGAATTATTACAATTTTTTGTGGAGTAGTAGGTATTTGTTATGACTCCATATGCGAATATCAATATTTGTCTTGAAATTAATAGTTTAAATCTTCTTAGCACTTAGTTCGATAACTTAATCATGAACTTTCCAATTCAGTGGTTCACAGAGAACTTAATTCCAATAAGAAAGTTTGTGAAAATCATCCCAACGTTGCATCATTCAATAATTCATCGGGTGATTGATATGTTACTAGGTTTTAATAATTAGAATTTTATTTACATATGAGAAAATATAATTAAAATATAGTTAATTAATTAAATGAAAATAAACTATGAACTAACTCCTAATAACAAGTAAAACAACAATCAGGAAAACATTGTATCTTAACATCAAAATGTCTAATAAAAGCTCTTAAAAACGGTTTAACTGATTGTGCGGAAATCCTAATTAAAATCATTAAAACGTACCTCTCATCCATCTCTTTACAAATTTTTTATCACAAAACTGAACAACTATTTCCGATATTTTGAGGTCATTATGGATTACTTCGTTCGTAACAAAGTAAGGTGCATTGAGGATTTAAGAAGGGTTTTAGATTGTAAGGATTGAATACGACAGGGATTTAATGGCTTATTTGAGTCTTAAAGCTCTAGTTAGTAAGTACAAACAGCTCTTATAATAGTCATGTATATAAGTCTTTTGTAATTAATTCGGAGCTTAGAGCGTTTGTCTAATAAGCGATAAAATATATAAATATATTCTGGAAAAGTGTGATAATCTGTATTTATTTTAATAAAAGGTAATAAATGTAAATCCCTTTTGACGAGGCAGAAAGTTAATTATCAATTAGCTTTTCGTGTTTTGTTTTTTTAATCACAAAGTTTCAGATTTCTTCCTGTTCTATAGTTCTCTGCTAAGTTATCCTCAATTCAAATAATACAATAAAAGGACCTATTTGAGGCTCCACTAAGCCATCTAATTCCTCTCGTATCCAATCCATACAGTCCAAAATCCTTCTTAAAATCCTCAATGCTCCTTACTTTATTAAGAATAAAGTCATCCATAATGACCTCGATGTACCATTTGTTGCTAATTTAGCTCGAACCCGATATCAATCCTTTCATTACAAACTTTATTCTCACTCAAACCCACTAGTTTCAAACCTAACAACCTTTTCTATCCCTGATAATTCTAGGCGTCTGAAAAGAAGATGGCCTCGTGACCTTCTAAGTCGAACTTTTTATTTGACTACTACCACTGGGTAGTTTTTCTACTTTCCTTTATTCAGGCTATTATTTATCACTATAGTTACTTTTATTGTTTTACTAGCTTTTGCCCGCGACTTCGCATAGAATTTGGACTACCGCATAAAGTTTCTCGACAGTGCTTTTTAACAATAATTTAAAATAATAAATAATTTATTATAATGCAATTGGGAAAAACCACAATGCAAAGCCTTATGTTTCAAAAATACATCCACTTACCAGTCGACGTTTCGCCTATTCAGGCATTATCAAGGCACCAAAAACAAAAAAGGGGTTATGTGAATCGCATCTCGAAGAAAAAGGTGCAATACATCCCAACGATCAACAGCCCAAACAGGCTCCAATCATGAGACAGCACCCCACCACCAAGACGTTCAACATACAACTCACATAACCCCTTTTTTGTTTTTGGTGTCTTGATAATGCCTGAATAGGTGAAACGTCGACTGGTAAGTGGGTGTATTTTTGAAACATAAGGCTTTGCATTGTGGTTTTTACCAATTGCATTATAATAAATAATAGTGTTTCTTTTTGGCTCTATTTTAGTAATAAATAATTTAATTTTTTTCACTATAGGTTACTCGTACAAAATTTCAGATGTCTAACTTCAAAACTGACGGATTCCATACAACCTTTGAACCCTTATTATAATAAGGGTGGAATTATCCAAACTTCTTTCTTAAATCATACAAAGGACCTATCTGTAAATTTCAAGGTGCTAAATTCCTGATTTTCCTTTAATTATGTACTATAATGGATTCTCCACAGTACCTCTAAAACTGTCGGGGGCGGGGAGGGGAACGTGCCCCCGTGCGCCCCCCTAAATCCGCGCTTGCTTTAGCCCGTGTGTTATTCTGATGTATAACCTATATTACTGTAAAGTTTCATCCAAATCCGTCCAGTAGTTTTTGCGTGAAAGAGAGACAAACATACAAACTTTCACATTTATAATATTAGTAAGATTACAATTGTTAATTGCAATAAATAAACTTAAAACAAATAATTTAAAAACAATAATATAAAAGTTCTTAAAATAAAAAAAAATCACTCTTGTATCATGATTATTATTGTTTTATTATTATGTTTTAGAAAAATAGTATATAAAATAACCCGGTAACAGTAAAGCTCTAAATACTAAATCCATTAAAAAGCTTTGAAGTTGGAATACAGAAGCTAAGAAATTGGCTAAATGCTCAAATACCTATAACTTATAAATATTAAGATCAAATTATAAACAATAATCGTTTTGGTGTAAAATATATTAAAATACTTGGTTGGGTTTCTGAGGTGAAATTAATATTTGTCCGCTGGGCCTTTGATTTCTCTACTACCTTTCCAAAGGCTGTCTCAGGGTTGAGTTTCTAAAGCTTTGTTTATCAGCTTTCTTTTTATGTTTATTCAGTTTAATCTTGTGCTATGAGCAGTTTTTTTTTATTAAGTATTACACTGTTTAAAAAACCTAAAATCATAAGCTTTATTAATACAAAATAATTAGGTATTACAATGTTTAAAAATTAAAAAGGCATTACAACGTTGCGATAAAGCCTGTGATTTTATATGGGATGGAGACAACATGCCTACCGAACTTGGAAAAACTGCTAAGAATAGAAAGGAGGATCTTAAGAAAAATCTGTGGGCCCAGGAGAACACAGGAAGGTTACAGGCGATGATCTAACGAAGAGATCTGCAGAGAAATCAAAGGCCTGGAAACCGAGATAAGAATCAGAAGGCTGATGTTCTATGGGCACATGGAAAGGACGAAGGAGGAATGATCGAACAAAAAAGATCTTTAACAAATTTGTAGCTACAAAAGCGTGGGAGGATACATCGAAGCAAATAAGAGAAGAATTAAAGAACCTTAAAATGTCAGATGGCGAATGATAAGATAGAGACACGTACAGGGAAACATTGAAAAATCTCACCAATATTGGAAGAGAAAAAAGGAGGGGTACAAAGTCCCGAAGAAAGAAAAGAAACGCAGTCGAAAATCATGAAGCTGAGGCGGGAAGAAAGAAAATCAAGACTCCCAAAGAAGCCTAACCAATATTCATGTGGTCCTTAGTGGCCGCTATGTGAAAAAAATTAATTAAAAGAAGCTTTGCTTTTTTCGGAGTTTTTCTAAAAATATTCCATAAATTTTGTTTCTACCTCCCCTCATTTATATTAATAGCAATTTTTGAATCCTTATAGATTTATTATTTTTCTTAAAATAATAAATAAGCAACTAGAGATCGGGATAGATCTGTGCGTAGTGTGCCGAGCTGCTAATCTGAACTTCCCAGGATCAAATCCTGTTGAGGAGAATTAATTATTCAATCTAAGCTTGATAGCTCAGTTATATACTGAAGGTCCATGGTTTAATTCAATCTGTTATTGGGGATTGATCCTGCGGATTCTAGAGACCCTTCTGGGCCTCACCTTGCCCGTTATAATGTGGGTACCCTTGATTGGGGAAAAACCTGGCGGTTGAGCGTGACATTAGACAAATCAATTCCCTCCACAACCAGTGTCGTAGAAACAGTACAGTCTCTACCATGTACTAAACCCAAGGCCCTTTGTGGTTATAGTAGTACTGTTTTTTTTTTCTTTGAATAGCTATTTATTTAAATAGTTTTTATAGTTCAATAATCTATCAATCCTGTGATATTAGAGATGGAATAGACGGATTAAGAGTGTCTATATAAAATGTTAATTTATTATAACAGAAGAAATAATTATCTACTACAACTCTTCTTGAACTAGTCTTGAATCTTGCAGTCTCCAAAACACTGGAAAACCTAAAACCAGTCAACGTTTTGCCAATCAACGGGAGATACCCCAATTAAAAAAATCTCACGAATGAAGAAAAATGTCAGCACATTGCACATAAACAGTCTAAACAAACTATTTGAAAGATACTCTCTATTTGGAAATATAAATTCTCCAATCGGGTCAAAAAACAACAAAAGTTGCTTGCTCCAAGACTTTCAACCAACAACGTGATCATGATGATCATCATGATGATTCTTTAAATGGCGGAACGATATCCGGTTGTTTGTTGGGAATTTTTTCTATTACATGCCTATTTATATTAATCACAGCTAGATGTTAGTTGTATCTCATCTATATATATAGTGGAAAGACACGTAGAGGGATGTCGTAAACTATATTACGGAGATATGTCTTGATGAGATATGTCCGTTGAGTTATTTGATGGCTTAAGTTGTAACTGGATCTGTGACACACTATAGTGGTGACGTGATCTGCGATTCTTGTCTGTTGCTGCTGTGGTACGAGCTGCTATAGTCTGACAGGGCTTCGACGTCTAATTGACAATATAACATGCTATAAACTAATTATTGCTGTCTTTGTTTGAAATAACTCATTGTCTTTCTTTGTTAAGATTAATTAAATTATGATTAAATATACAAAAATAATTGATAAAAAGATATTGGAGAAATAAGCAATAATGTTTATTGGACACTTTCAAAATTTTACAATTGAATGGTGTTTTAGTCCACGTTGCAGACTTTCTTTGAAGTTTTGTGGGCTGGTGCTGTAGCAATTCAGAGACAAAAAAGAGATATATTTTGTGCTAGATTCAGAGGGAATTATTTATAATATAATTTTCTTTCCTTAATCTTTTGGGAAAAAGATAATTCAGTAGGATAAGAGCAAACCGGATGTAGATTTTAGAGAGAAGGGATTAGGACATTGTGTAAGGTACTCAGTTGCTATGCTGAAGGTTCTGACTTCAAATCCAGCTGAGGCAGATAAACTGTTTCACCTGCCACGCATAGATCATCTCGGATCTACGGCCCTCCTGTAGTTCACCTTTCCTCTAAGGGTACCCTTATTTGGAGGACAACCTGGGATTTAAGCATGATCTCGGCAAGTCACCTCCCTGCACGACGGTTGTCCTTGAAACAGTTCATTTTCTACCGTGTAGTGAACACAAGACTCTTCATGGGCTCCACTGGTACAGGGTAGGATTCCAGCTTCCAAACAGACTCTATACTACAGATATTTAATATTGTCATTCTTATTAATAGAAACAGACAAAAAATTCAATTTCCACAGTTTCTAGCTTTACGATCGCATATATACAGGGTGTTTCCAGGTTAAATGCGCACGACTAGTGGCTTGGTTTGCTCGCTCTCCAGACCTGACACCACTGGATTTTTTTGTTTGGAGTGACATTAGACAAAAAGTCTATGCAAGGCCCGTGAATGACCTTAATTCTTTACGAAGAAGGATAATAACACATATGCCGTTCTGCTACTGCTGCTGTTGAATAAAGACGCCGAGAGTGTCTGAATGCTCAAGGAAATCACTTTGAACATTTAATATGAATGTTAATGGTTTACATTTAATAAATAAAGTAGTTGGAACGAATAAAATAAGTTTTAATTTAAGGAAGAAATAGTTGGGGGTGCAGTCAAAGAAAACACCAAAATAAGCAAAACTTATTTATTATGTGCCGACGTTTCGGCCTACAATGTAGGCCATCTTCAGGGCTAAGAGAGAGAAACAAACAAAAATATATAAAAACGTAGCAGTAACAAGAATATATAAAGTGGTACAGGAGTGAAAATAAAAATAGTGACTAGATATGATGAAATAGTGAAAAGATAAAATAGTGAATAGATATCTTTTTTGTGAATAGATATTTGATAGATATCTTTTCACTATTTCATCATATCTAGTCACTATTTTTATTTTCACTCCTGTACCACTTAATATATTCTTGTTACTGCTACGTTTTTATATATTTTTGTTTGTTTCTCTCTCTTAGCCCTGAAGATGGCCTACATTGTAGACCGAAACGTCGGCACATAATAAATAAGTTTTGCTTATTTTGGTGTTTTCTTTGACTGCACCCCCAACTATTTCTTCCTTAAATTAGAAGATACAGTCGACCAATTCTTCTCTAACAAAAATAAGTTTTATTTATTTTCTATGCCTAAATAATTCGTAACAATGAAATCTTTAGATTTGAATATCTCCTAAAAAAAGCGTTTGCGGACATACCCTTCATAGGAAATTTGTTTCTTGTTTTGAGATCCTTAGTTCAAATTTTCAGTTTGGCCATTTATCCTGAAACACCCTGTAGAACAAACATACATAGCAAAGCCAGCGATATAATGTTGAATCAGTACAATCCTGGATCCTTTAGGATCTACAGATCCTAACGGGGCTCACCAATCCTCTACGGGTATCCTTAATTGGGGGAACATGGAAGATCATCGTGCTCTCATATCACCTCCCAGCACAACAGTTGCGCTTAAAACAGCACAGTCTCTACCTTGTACTAAACACTAATTCCCCCTTCTTGGGTATTAGTGGTTAAATTTTTTTTTGTCCTTATAATAGGATAGTGATTTTTGTTGTGTAATGGGTTCTTTGTGGTTCCCGGTGTTTTGAAAGGCGTAAGATTCCATTTTCCTATTGACTAGAACCAGCATGATGTACTGCAACATTAATATTTTAATTTATTATGACAAGCTGAGGTATAGGTGAAATTACTGTAATTATTAGTTATTTTGCTTATAGTGATTCCCGCATAAACGAGAAAAACTGTTATATTGTCTCGTCCCCATCTGTTGCGGATTTTTAGTTTTTAATGTCGTAAAACCCTTAGGTCATCGATGCCTGTCTGTTGTTTCCTCAAATCATGAACATGCAATTAAGTCGTATGTTTGAAATTTTCTTATTGTAACTCAATATGCATTAACTTTAGTTATCGTTTAATACAGATACAGTAAAACCTCTATTAACGGTCACCCCTAAATAGCGGTCACTCCCCATTACCGGACGATTTTTTTTGCATCAACATTTTAATACAATGTTTAAGGCATTTGAACCTCTATTTAACGAAACCTCTCATTAACGGTCACGGACAGGCTGTGTTGGTTATAAATCGATTAAAAAAACCTCTAAAAGACGGACAGTATGACTTTATCCCTTTCCCGTTTCTCGGAAACAATTAGTTGTTTCCGGTCTAAGAAAACAGTGACAGCTGTGTTTACTTTTGAGTAAAGGTTTTCCAAATAAATACTTTTTTTTTATTCTCGAACTTGCTTTATTAAAATTTAGTTCTGTTCTTCCGTGGCAGGCGGCTGAAAATGTCTCCCTCACGTAAGAGACTCACTTCAGAACAAAAAATAAATGTAACCAACGTTTATGACCGTGAAAAGTTAAGTGTACGTGCGCTAGCGGAAAGACTCAATATCGGTAGGACATAAGTTTCGGGAACACTCAAAAACCGTGTGGTGTTTTTTTTTTTTTTTATTCTACTTACCTTTTAAACACATGGGAAATTGAATAAGAGAGAATTAATTTGTACAAATACATATTTATGAAAAAAAAAAACCTCCCTTTAAAGGACACCTTTAAATAACGGACAAAAATATTTTCACCAGGGCTGTCCGTTAATTTGAGGTTTTACTGTATTCAGTTGGTACAGGATTAAGGAAACTTCAGCCATTTTATATATTTTTTATATCCTTTTGAATTCAGTTTTCAGGTTATAGACGTAATCTTTGTATTCTAACTAGATTCCCGATAGCTACTTTCAATGCCTGCATGAGAATATTTGATCAATAGTTTGGTTCTGCTCGAATCCACATGGACAGCACTCTAATCTTCTCCTGTATTCTCTGATAGCTCTGGTTGGCATTGGGAATCTGGCATAGTTTAAAAAAAAGCTCTTATATTATGTTTTAAAATATATATATATATATATATATATATATATATATATATATATATATACAGTGGTAGTCAAAGGTAATTGTTGGCTCTAAAGTTATATTGGAATCTTACAAAATTACCTAACTTTTTCAAAAGAAATTTTTTAATTTCGACAAGTTTTAAAGTGTTAAAACATCAATTAAATAAAACTGATCACTCTAAAAAAATACAACAAAAAAAAGGACCTTTGAAAAGTATTTGCACAAATTTAAATTTTTATGATATATTGCAGTACACGTATATTATATTTATTTTTCAATATTTTGTGTGCAATCCATTTGCATCGAAAGCAGTTTGAAGGCGTCTTGACATAGAATAAACAAGATTTTTTTTTTTAACTAGCTCGATATTACAGGTTTTTTCTTAATTTATTTATTATTTAACGTAATTCGCTTTTAATCAGGAATGGTTCTTGATTGAATAATTCCTCAAAAAAGTTCTCCTTAGGACTATGATAGGATCAAAAAAACGTTTGAATGAAAGGTAGAATATTTAAATTATTCTTTTATGTAAAAAATGTATTTGTGATTTAATTTTTTAACGGCTTTGTTAAGTAACGGATCCAGGAACTCAACCCGAAAATCCTGGTTCAAATACCGCTGCAGGCAAGACTTTTATTTAGTTTATTTGCAGCCGGAGATGGATCCTATAGGATCTAGGACCCTTCTGGGGCTCACCCAGCCTCTATAAAATATAAAAATAGGGTACCTAAAATAAGGGGGATTATGGCGGTTGAGCGTGATCTAGGACGAATCAGCTTTCTGCACAACCGTTGTCCATGAAAAAGTACAGTTTCTACCATGTACTGAACGCAAGAACCTCCATGCAGAATATTACAAGTGTAATCTATTGAATTATAAGACGATGTTAAAAATACAAACAAATTATTTGGCATTTAAAAAACAATTTCCGACGTTTAATAAATTTATAAGACTGCAATCTTGTGTGGCTTTTTTTATTATAAAGCGGCTTGTAGCGGTACAGGTTTTTTTTATTGTTTCTTTTACTTCTACTAAACTCTCATAAGCGTCAATTAATGCAATTATCTTTCAGCTAATTATCAAACATATATATTATATTATTTTATAGTATAAAATATATTAAAATAAATATTAAATTGAAACTTGCAATTTAATATTTCAACAATATCTCTTTTATTGCAAGCATTAAGTCAGTCAAACGCACATAAATTCTTTTCATAGTAATTATTTTTACAACGCACTTAAGAGAGATTGCCCTAGAGTAAAATTATTATTTTATTTCGTTTAATTCCATTAATGCCAATAAGAGAAATGATATTTGCAGTTATACCTACCAAATAATTCACACGATTCAAGTATGTTTCCATTTTCTTCTTCAGTCATTTTTTAGATTTTTCTTTCTCAGCCACTATCCTGACCTAGATGTCATTGTCACAATTTCAATCTTTTCTTTCCAGCTTAGTATGTATGTAACAAAATTTATAGTTGCTGGAATACGATTCTGGATTCGTGGGGATATTTTTGGATCTCCATTGAGACAAACCCAGTATCAATAAATTTGGTACACTTAAATGGGGAAAAATCGGGTGCTTGAGCGTAATCTTGGACATATCAACTACTTGCCCAACCGCTGTACTGGATTTGTTGAATAATATCAGTTGACCTTCTATGTATGAAGGAGATAATGTCAACCCCCGCCGATCCTACTAGCCCTGAAGAAGACCTGCGAAGTGGGTCGAAATGTTGGCTTACTAATAAATAGTTCTCCCTATATAAGAGAATTTTCTTGACCTCCTCCCGGACCATTATCTTCCTAAGTTGTACTAGAAATATTACAGTCTCTAACATGTACTGAACCCGAAAATCCTTCATGAGGCCTAGAAGTACAGTTTTTTTGGTACTTTTCCAATCTAGCGACGACCTACCCCAGTGGCCCAAGTGGCAGTTTCGTTAACTACCTCCTACTGTTAGCGAAACCTTCCTCAGTCCTTTGTTATTGTTTGTGTTTAGTGGACGTTTATTTGTTTTCATTTGAATTATACAATATGAGTTGGAATTTGATGAAGATTTTTCGGGAGGTGATTGATGAAAAGTCAGCTGTGGTATTTCTACAGGAGCGGAACGTCATTCCCCGTAAAATGTCTTGTAGAAAGGGACATAATATGAAACTGCAACTGAATATTGTTCTTTTTAATGAACATTGTTTATAATTTTGTAACATATTGTTCTTTTTAATTAATATTGTTTACAATTGTTGCTAGATATATTTGTGTTTAATCAATATTGTTTATAGTAAATGTTTATCAGATGTTAATTTGTATTTTGTAATTTAAATATTTAAATATTAAACATAAATAATTAGATTTAACTACAATGTGATGTTTTATGGTTAATTGTTTTGATTGTTCTGTATATACGACAATGTTTGATGTGATATTCTTATTTGTAATGAATATTGTTTATAATAAATGTTATTTTTTACGTTCTTATTTATTCAGTATTATTTATATATTTTAAATTTAAAGAGAAAATATGATATACAGCTAAAATATGATTTTTTTTTTTGGTTTTCTTTCATTTTTACCTATTTTTCTTTGAAAGAAAACCCCCCCAAAAAATCATATTTTAGCTGTATATCATCTCCTATTTCATTTCCTAAGAATCCTGTTGTCTGTTTACTATTTCAAATATATTTCAGGCATCATAACCTGACAGGCTGCAAATAGTTGAGGTAAGTGCCAGAGGAGCGTGCTGGGGGTAGGTCGTCGCTAGATTGGAAAAGTACATTTTTTTTTTTTAGGATATCAGGATAGAACTTAATAGGGTAAATTAAGTTGATTTGGTGTGTATTATATTTTTTTATTATTTTATTTTATTTTTTTATGGCTTCCATTAAAAAATGTAATTTTAAAATGAATTAAGGGGTTGTCCTCTGTCTGCCTGGCAGTGGACCAACCCACATTTTATATCTGTTTGCCTAGCTATTATATTTGATCTTATTAAAAAAAATAACATATTAAAACATAAATGGAAACTTATTCTGAGGAAAATAAGGTTCGATTTTCGTCCATGGAATAGCGGATCAAACTAATGGAATCTGAGGAGATTGAATTATGTTCCATTACTCGATCCCATCGCAATAATAAGTCGCTAACCCTCAGGGTAACCTTAGGGTAACCTTTCCGCTTTTAGTCTTCTTCCTTCACTAGGACCTCGTGTACCTTATTGCTACTTGTACAACAGTGCACAGAATAGTACAAGACCTGTACCTATGTACCATTAACTTTTATTTACGGACACGTGGCGGTAATTAAATTGAAGGTGTTTGATAAAAAGATAGAGTCGATAAGATAATGGATTTATCGTTTCATTTTTCATCACTATGTCGGGGTACGAAATGGACAATATGATTAAAGAGCTTAAACAAAATTATCGATATTTTATTTTTGTTTCTATGAACGCCATTTGAAATTTTACTAAACTTATCTTTAGTCTTACTGTTAAACCAATTTTGCAAAGTATGAAACTGCTCTCTTAATTGTAGCTCAGTTTGTTTGTTTGTTCATTTAACTTCACTTTATGCTGCTATGGCTAATCGGTCGATGCTACAGTGGGAGCTCTAAATTTTGCCTATCCAGGTTTAATTAGGATAGGGATTTTTAACGAGTACCTGACATCGTACAGGCTCGGGACCCCGTTTAACGTCCCTTCCGAAGGACGGCGTAACTAAGGATTTTTTACTCCCTTAAAAAAATCCTAGGGCCACCTGCCGGGCTACGAACCCGCGATCTTGGGTTTAGTAGTTTGTTACGCTAACCACTAGACCACAGGTGACCGTTAATTGTAGCTCAGTAGGTACTGAGTCTTCTAGTGTTCGTACCTTGATATTACTCTAGAAGTTCAGTTTCTGTAATTATCCCTATCCTTGTAGCTTTTGATAGCGGCCATTTTAGTGACGTCAGTGCTACGTCGACACGTTCTCCACCTCTTTCAAATATTTGTTGAGACTTTCATTTGTTCACGAAAGTATTACCGAAATATGTACATTTCCCATTAGTAAGCTCTTTGTTCGTAATGTAACTAACAATATTTTGTAATTATTATCATTGAATAAACCAGTTTCCAGTCATAATTCATTTATTCTTTTAAAAAGACGTTTTGACAATTTATGTAATTTCAATTATTTTAATAAACATCCTGCATCGATCAACATCCTATATAACTTCAATAATTATGTCCCAACAGTTAGCAAAATCCTAGCATAGATACCTCATAAAAATGCATTTTTAATAATTTAAATTTGTTTTATTTTCTTGGGGATCAACTATCCTCCATGGTCAGTAGTTAGTCTACAAATGGTTTAAACTTTGATCTGTAAAGTAAAAGGTGAGTATTTGCAGTCCAGTGTTTTAGAAAAGAATCAAAATTAACAATATTATTGACATTAATCCATTCATCAGGTGTTTCATCAAAAATTCTATTCATAAAAAAAAAAATCATGCCAAGCAAGGAATTTGACTACACGGTCGAAACCAGTATTAATAAAAATAAATTTAATATTATTATTATTAACATCAATATAATAATAGTAACATTAATATAATTTAATCTATTAAATCTATTAAATTATCACACATAAAGCAATACTATTTTTATTGTATTAAAATTAATAATTAATCTTTATAATTATAATTTTTTCATAGTAATTAAAAAGTTCTGCCTCACCACAGCAATCAACATATCCTTTTTATGTTAACGAACTCAATAATTACTATGAATAATAAGAACTATGGGAAAAGAGTAGAAATAGTGAGGGGAAGACAAGACCGTGGCTGTAGGTCAGTGTCGACGTAACACTGACGTCACTAATATGGCCGCTATCAAAAGCAACAAGGATAGGAATAATTACCCTTTAGTGAGCATAATAAAGTACCCACTTTATGTTTGTGCGTAGGATTGATATCGGTACCATATCAGTAACGAATAGGACATCAAGACCATCATGTATGTCACAATATAAGGATCATTGAGTATTTTTTTATGGATTTTAGGTTGTCTGTTTTTATGGAGCCCCAAAGTTCTGCTCCGGAAGTCCAGATGGCTCGTATGATTGCCATGTATATGAGTCGTCTGTAATTAATTGGGAGCTTAGGGTGTTTGTCTAGTAAATGTTGAAGTAGCCTGAAACGGCGAGCTGTTTCTTGTCGTTTCAGTCTAGTATGAGGATTTCAAGTTAATCTTCTGTCAAGGTGTAGTCCTAAGTACCGGATCTGTTCTACAGGAGTTAGCGGGGTATTATTAAACGATACATGATGACGGGAACTCATAGGTTTACGAGATTTTGGTAACTTCTATGTTTTAGGGGCTATAAATATGTTTTTTTGTTTTTTTTTACACGAATCGGTCAGCAAGGATCACGCGAATATCACTTAATAATCTTCTTAACACTCTCCGCCTTCCTTCTACTCCAATACTCTCTCATCTTCCTGGACTGTTCCTCTCGCTCTTCCTTAGTTCATTTTCTACCTCGTCTCTCCTTCTTTCCTGCAAGAACCCCAATTTCTTTAGTTTTTTCCCGAAAAGCTCTCTATCCAAGCAGTCCTTGTCCTTGAGTTTTACCCTCTCCAGCTCCTCTTTTATTTGTTTCACATAATTGTATACTCTTGTAGCTCAAGACTTAATCGAAAATTTTTTTGTTCGAAGTGGCCTTAGAACCTCAGTCTTCTGGTCCTGATGACTGTTTCAAGATCTCCCAAAGTTCTTTATATATAAATATGTTTTATTTATTCTATTTAGTAATTATCATTTCAAATAATAACTCACTTATTATTAACGTTGGATTCATTTCCAGAGGTTTTTTGCAAGGTGTGTTTACAAATTTTCTTATCAGTCACCTTAATATCTTAATAATAATATTGATGATGGATGGCGAATAATATAATATACACAGTTAATTATATACAATTATATATTATATACACAGTTAATTATATACAATTATATTTTATACACAGTTAAGTCATTTAATAAATATAGTTAATTTTGTACAATATTACTTCATTATTTATTTATTACTAGACTCTACAGTCCATGAAGACCCTTGGCTCCAGCCAATTTCTTCTGCCATTTGCTTCTGTCCGCCGCAAGGCGTCTCCAGCGGTTTATCCCGATCACATTCAGGTCACCCTCCACATCGTCGAGTCACCTAAGACGGTGCCTCTCTCTTAATCTTGAGCCCTCATTCGGTATCTCGTACATCATCCTTCTTGGAGTTCTCGTTGGGACCATCCTCTCCACATGCCCCATCCATCTTATTCTTTCGAGCTGGATGACTTTCATTATATAGGTCCCTTAGCTCTATATTGGACTTTGTTCTCCACTTGTCCTCCACACTGGTAGGTAAAAAAATTTACGCAGGACTTTTCTTTCACAGACTTGATTGATTCTCCCCATAATTATCCTTTTGCAATCTTTTGTCAGTGACTAGGCCTAGCATCATTAAGTCACAGTTGGTCTCACAATAGAAGACATTTTTCCTTTCTTGACATCCTTTTACAGCACAATATTTTCTAGATTTCTATTTCCCGCCGCTATTCGTGCCTTAATATCGTTATCTGCTCTGTTCTCATACGTTATCATAATGTCCAGGATCTTGAATTCGCCACAAATCTTGAAGCGCCAGTTCCCTACCTGTATATATTACTTCATGCATCGAAAAATTCAATTAATGATTTAGATAGAATCAAATACGTACATAACTTAAATTAAAAATTATCTGGTATATCAGGGGTGAATTTAGAGTTCTTGGTGAGGTATGTCTTCCCCGGGTCTGGCCGAGTCTCTCTACCACGCCAGCTTCGCCATCTTCGGCTACCACCGCCGATCTTCCTTCCAGAAGTGGCTCGTGACCTTCTTCTTCTTCCGGATCTCTTCAAGGAGAGCCTTTATAACTCCAGTCTTGGACAACACTTCTGTCGCGTCTCGAACCGCCTGACCAAGGGCTACCTGCCTGAGAAGCCTAGTTCTTATTAACGTCTTTTGCTCGTTTTGTAAAGTCATATTTATTTTTTATTATAACTCCGATAACAATACATAGCATAACTTAAGATTTAAAATGTATTTTGAGCAGCCCCAAACAACTTACACTAGAATTATATTCTTTAGTCTATCTTTGAGACATAGAATCGATTATTTTCGAAACTAGGCCACGATGCTCCCCCTAATGGCCCTAGGCTTAAAAAGTTCTCAAGTAATTAACAGCCTAAGGACGGACTTATGAAACTTAGTGCTCTTATTGACGAGGTCAACATAAAATTGTACTGAAAATACCGAAGAAAATTATCTTCGGTATTTTTAGTCATCACGCGATTTCCGATTCTCTTCATCAATTCGATGAATCAATAGAGAATATTAATCCCACAGTTAAAACGAGGCAAGCATTAGTTTGGAAGTTAAAAATACTATTCAAAATTGAAAAAAACAATTCTCAAAAATACAAATATATCTCAATTCTACAATAACGTTTTTAAAAAGTTGAAAGAACCATTCTGGAAGACATTCAGGAAAAACGCCTGAATTGTATATTCATTGGAAAAGAATGCCGGAAAGAAGACAAAGTTCAAGATGAAGACCTGGGATAACGAAGTGGAGGAAGCCATCCAATCACTAGGTTGAGGAAAACCACAATTATTGGAAACTCATGTTAAAACAAAATATTAATACATGGTAGAAACTGTACTGTTTCAAGGACATTGGTTCTGCAGGGAGGTGACTTGTCTTAGGTCTCGCTCAACCGCCAGGTTTCCCCCCTTATTTTGGGTACCCTATTTTTATAATATTTTATAGAGGCTGAGTGAGCCCCAGGAGGGTCCTAGATACTCCGGCTGCAAACAGTCTATAAATAAAAGTCTTGCCCGCAGCGGGATTTTAACCAGGATTTCCGGCATGGCAACTCAGTGCTCTACCACTGAGCCACTCCGCTCCCTTTTTTTTGTATCTATTAAATAAACCTAAAATAGAAAATATTTCATTATTTTACTTGTGCAAAGTTCCAGTTTAATTCGATCTTATTTAAAAAACCTCTCCATTACTATAAATAAGAAAAAGTGTTATCAGTTTCAGAATTATCATAGTTGAGGTTATAAACAATGGCGGGTAACAATCCCTGGGTACCTTCCAATACACAAGTACTCTTTTTTCATAAATATACCTAACTATTTACCTACCCCGGTTATTATTATGCCTACATAATTTGTCTGTCTAATGTATAGATTTGTCCAGCACATATTAACACGTTTTTCTAAAAATATTTGAAGTGCCTGTATTGGAACCGTAGATCTTAAAAAGCTAGACTGCTGCATTCGCGTGTTGATTTTTCCCCCAATAGCACTGCGGAGTGGGAACGAAGTTGAGCTGTGATTAATCTTGCGGAGGAAAACAGCTGCAGCGATTATCTAGAAGGCTTTTTTATTTATTTTATTTTTATTTTTAGCATTTCCCCGAATTAATGCCTTCTCGAACAAGCATTAAATGTCAACTTTATATTCATGCAATGTGAGTTATGGCTCTTCTTATAGTATAGTGTCAAAGTTAACCTGCGTCTCACTTTAAATTCTCGTTTGCTTAGAATATCAGTGGGGGGGCGGGGGGGCTCTGTTGTATAGCGCTGAGTTCCTGTCCCAAAGGTCCCGGTTTCAAATCTTCAAATCTGGCTGTTACAGATAATTGATTTTTTGATAATTTATTCATTGCAATTTACAACTGTATTATAATAATTCAAGTAAATGAAAGAATGGTATTTACATGAATAAAGACAAGTAGAGAAAGTACCCAGTGGTAGTGCATCTAAGTTCAACTTAGGGTGCACCTACATTGGATCCGATGCGATACGATCAGAATTCGGAAGCAAACCAAATGACTGAAATATATCGAGAGTGCCTACATTGGATCCGCTGCGATCCGATCCATTTTTATCCGAGCAATCCGACCGATTTAGTCGCTCGTGGAATCAAAATAGTTTATTTATACGGAAGCGCCTACGTTGGATCCGATCCGATACTGTACGATCAGGTGCGATTTTCACATTTCAAAATCACTAGTTTTCAATCCGATAAGCCAGCCGTTACCATCTGTGGCAACCTAATCTTTATTGTCTAAAATGTTTATTAAAAAATATACATTTTAATTTGATAATTAACTATTATATAAATATCCGTCATAAATCAAAATTAAATATTCTCAATTCTGATTAAAATATGTCATTACTAATCTTCATGGACCATTAAATATTGTAGCGAAGGTTATTATCCCGTTGAATAAAATTAAATCTATCAAAAATGTACATAAAAAATATACCTACATACAATTTTAATTCGTCAAATAAAATTGAAAACATTTACTTTTGATAAAATTATCGTCTTAATGTTTAATTTATTTGTTAAACAGTTGGCAACACTGGGAGGTAAAGGCTTTTCTGATTTTTTATACTCGTTTTCAAAGATGAACAACAAAATAGACTGAAAAGAATTACTCATTGAATTAGTTCGAAAAGAGCCTTGATTGCGTCATCAAAGAAATAAATATTATCACAATCGAGAAAATTAAATCATTATATAAAACACGAATATATAAAAAAAACAATAAATTATATTTTTTTTTATTGAAAAACAACTAAATTATTTATTTATAGTCATACAGCAAGACAAAAATATTCTAATATAGTAATATTACCTCATTGTTACAACATTTGGTTCTTTAAATTTATAAAATTAAGATTATTTATTAATTATTTTTAATATATTTATATTTCACTATAATACATATAAAATATAAGAAATAAAAGAATAAAATTAATAGTATATTATTCGGAAGGCAGTGACTAGATTCACTATCGGATTGAAAAGAATAGAATCACGTCGGATCTGATCCAGTGTAGGCACTCACTGCGTATTTCAGTTATTTGTTTTTTCAGCCCACCATCCTATGTGATAGAATAGGATCGCGTCGCATCGCATCGGATCCAATGTAGGTCCACCCTTAGATGTACTAAGACATACATGGCTTAATCTTTGACTACTGACAGGATCATCTGGGATGTTTCGTATATATAATTATGCCCTAGTTTTATTAATTATTTAATAATGAAGGCGATTATTCATTTTATTATTACACCAATAAATAATAAAAAATAGTTTATTTGTTATTGTACTGACCAGCAATCGTGGCTCCATGCAGGACTAGCAATGTGGCCCAGAGTACCATCACTAGAGGACATGGAACCCCAGTCCCCTCTCCTTAGAGCCCATCTGAAACAGAAGTAAACATAATACAATATGCGAACATCATAAGAATCATCTCTTGCAATCGTGTTACAAGTCATCTATATACATTTATAAAAGAGTTCGTTCTGACTGAAAAGACCATCGCAGAACCAAAACAGCATAAGCTACAAACTTGAAATTCGGACAGTAGGTACATATTATAAGGCCAAGGCGCACTAAAAAAGGATTTTTGAAAATCCTTCACCTAATAGGGTCAAAAACGTTTAAACATACAAAAAAAAAAAGGTATGTTTGTCTCTCTTTCACGCAAAAACTACTGAACGGATTTGGATGAAACTTTACAGTAATATAGGTTATACATCAGAATAACACATGGGCTATAGCAAGCGGGGATTTAGGGGTGAGGCTCACGGGGGTAGGTGCCCCCCTCCCCGACAGTTTTATAGGAACTGTGGAGAATCCATTATAGTACATGATTAAAGGAAAATAACATGATCATAGTTGTTAAAATATCAAGTAATACTAATAAAATACCTCCCCACCCCCGACAGTTTAGAGGTACTGTGGAGAATCCATTATAGTACATAATTAAAGGCAAATCAGGAATTTAGCATCTTGAAATTTGCAGATAGGTCCTTTGTATGATTTAAGAAAGAAGTTTGGATAATTCCATCCTTATTATAATAAGGGTTCAAAGGTTGTATGGAATCCGTCAGTTTTGAAGTTAGACATCTGAAATTTTGTACGAGTAACCTATAGTGAAAAAAATTAAATTATTTAAATAATTAAATTATTTATTATTTTAAATTATTGTTAAAAAGCACTGTCAAGGAACTTTATGCGGTAGTCCAAATTCTATGCGAGCGAAGCCGCGGGCAAAAGCTAGTTTATAATAATATTATAAATGCGAAAGTAACTCTGTTTGTCTGTTCTACTTACATGAAATTTGGTACAGAGATAGTCTAGAACCTGAAATAGGGGATGAAAGTTTATATGTAAGTTTCGTGATTTTGAAGCTAGAACCTTGAAACTTATTTTTTTATTTTTTATTGGATATAAATAAATATGGCATTCAAAGTTTGTAAAACATTTACCCATTAGGGGGTAAAATAAAAATGTATTGAAATTTTATGGAAAAATGTAAGGTTTATGTGCGTAGATGGAGAAATATGCCTAAGTGTGCCTACCCGAACGGGGCTCTAGGGGGTGTGCCTACATGTGAGGCTAAGGTGCGAAACGCATCCGAATATTAAAATTTTTTAAGCGGCAAATTCATTATTATTTACTGCAAATAATGATTACAATTCGATTTGTTAACACGATTTTTTTTTTTTACTTAATTAATGTTCTTAGTGAAAAAAAAAAGTTTTTGGGTTAGGTTATTAGAATTGAAAAGTAAAAAGAGACCTTACATAAATATTAAGACCGTGGAAAAATTCCAACGAAAAGCCCTTAGTCTCCAAACTAAAACAGAAATAGAAATTTTTTATAATTATTGGTCATTTTTTATGAGTTATAAATATTTTTATTTTTTAAAGAGAAAAGATAGGCCCTCGACCGGGATTTGAACCCGGAACCTTTGTCTTACCGTGACATCGCTCTGCCAATTGAGCTATCAAGGCCCCTCCTGGTCGAGGACTAACCTTCTCTCTTTTAGATCCTAAAGCCCCAGCGTACTCCCGCCATTTTTGCGATGAATACACTAGAACGAAGTTCTTTGAACATTGTCATTTTTTATGAGTTATAAATATTTTTATTTTTTAAAGAGAAATTAAAATTAATCCTAAATTAAAATTAATGTTCAAAGAACTTCGTTCTAGTGTATTCATCGCAAAAATGGCGGGAGTACGCTGGGGCTTTAGGATCTAAAAGAGAGAAGGTTAGTCCTCGACCAGGAGGGGCCTTGATAGCTCAATTGGCAGAGCGATGTCACGGTAAGACAAAGGTTCCGGGTTCAAATCCCGGTCGAGGGCCTATCTTTTCTCTTTAAAAAATAAAAATATTTATAACTCATAAAAAATGACCAATAATTATAAAAAATTATAAATAATAATATGACGAAAGTCAATAAGATCCTAAATTAAAATTAATGTTCAAAGAACTTCGTTCTAGTGTATTCATCGCAAAAATGGCGGGAGTACGCTGGGGCTTTAGGATCTAAAAGAGAGAAGGTTAGTCCTCGACCAGGAGGGGCCTTGGATAGCTCAATTGGCAGAGCGATGTCACGGTGAGACAAAGGTCCCGGGTTCAAATCCCGGTCGAGGGCCTATCTTTTCTCTTTAAAAAATAAAAATATTTATAACTCATAAAAAATGACCAATAATTATAAAAAATTATAAATAATAATATGACGAAAGTCAATAAGATCCTAAATTAAAATTAATGTTCAAAGAACTTCGTTCTAGTGTATTCATCGCAAAAATGGCGGGAGTACGCTGGGGCTTTAGGATCTAAAAGAGAGAAGGTTAGTCCTCGACCGGGAGGGGCCTTGATAGCTCAATTGGCAGAGCGATGTCACGGTGAGACAAAGGTTCCGGGTTAAAATCCCGGTCGAGGGCCTATCTTTTCTCTTTAAAAAATAAAAATAAATAGAAATTATTTGTCTAATATTTCCCCATTCAGGCATCCTCAGGGTAGAAAGAGAATAACAGCAAAACAAAACATGAATAATACACCCAAGAAACATCCCACTACCTCGATGGCTCAAAAGCAACTAATGAATCATAAGGAAGGTTACTCGACCCCAGGTGGTTAAGGTTAGATAAAAACAGCTGATGGATACTTCAGAAATTCAAAATTCAATATACACTCACAAAACTTCAAAAAACACAACAGGAAAAATAATAGCAAACAACACAAAATTTACGATGAAAGACCATATAAAAAAATGCAAGAAAAAAATTAATAACATTATCAAGAAACCAGTGGACTTATGGCTATTCCACAAAATATATTAATATTGAAAAGTAAAAATAGACCTTGCATAAATGTTAAGACCGTGGAAAAATTCCAACGAAAAGCCTTAAGTCTCCAAACTAAAACAGAAATAGAGATTATCTGTCCATATATATGTCCCTTGGACAGATAATTTCTATTTCTGTTTTAGTTTGGAGACTTAAGGTTTTTCGTTGGAATTTTTCCATGGTCTTAGGTTATTAAATATTTTTTCTTTAGTTGGACCGTTTTTTGTTTATTTCATTCGTCAAAAAAAGATTACTTTGAATTCTTTTGGATGCTATTACGTCATTATTATTTCTTAAACATTTGGATATTAGCTAGGAACCTAATAATGGTAACTCCTTTAGTTTATTTTGTAATAACGAACAATCACAGTACAATTTTTCGTTTTCTTAAGCTAATTTAAATAAAGTAAATAGTTTTTTGTTTAGAATCTTTCGTAAAACACCATCGTTTTCGTTAATTTTAATAAAAAAATATATAAATTTAATAATTTCCCTATTCCCCTCTACTGCGTGAACATTGAACCTGCACTTCGTACCCTAGCCTCTCAGTCAGGTCCCAGCCTATGGGTTTTTCATATAGAAGACATAATAGAAGAAATCCACGCATGAATTGGCTGGAACTGTTCCAGAACTGAGTCGGCATATTTCCTCCTTTTCGGTCTCTATGGAGAAAGCGAGATTGTTCGGTGCGTAGAGTGCTGGGTCGCTACTCTGAAGGTTCCGTGTTCAAACCTGGTAGATAGATTATTTAATCTGCTCGTAATAATCTACAAACTGCTACGGATGTATCCTGTGGGATCTACAGACCCTCCTGGTACTCAACCACTCTATAAAGTGGGTACCTCTAAATTTAACACACATCTATCCGTCGTGGTGCTTTAACCACCTCAGCCATCCTGGTTCGCCTCCCGGTCAGTCATACCCCTTCTTTTAATTGATCCTATATCTCCGTGCTCTCGTAATTTGCGATGTATACACGGGGAGAATGTTACTTTAACATTATTTTATTTTGGATCTAGTTGACTTAAAGTCGTTAATATTATTATAATTTATTTTATTGTTAGATGATATAATTTTTTAAATATTTTATTTGAAAAGAAAAGATATGACCAGGATCGGGACTCGAAACCGGGTCGCCCACCTATCCGTCGTGGTGCTTTAACCACGGTGCTTTTACCATGACTGTCTGTTTAAATTTTTTTAATACTGTTTCCGAATTCCACCCACAGCCTCTTTGATTGCAATTGCCTGCTATAAAATTGAACAGATGCAAACAGTAAAAAAGAGAAAAAGAGCAAAGGAAGAAGAAAGATTTGAAAGAGGCTTTGACTTATTGGTTAGGAATAATTGAAAAGGTTGGAAAAATAGGCTTGAGGTAGAATTGATTGGAATTTAGGCGCTAGGAAAATGAGTTTTCCGAATGAACTTACTCCTGAATGATTTTCGAACCGATTACTTGAGAATTGTGTGGACTAAATCTATATAATTTAAAGGGTATATTTTTAGATTAATTACGTGTATTTTAATATTATATTTCTTATTAATTAAAAAGGTTGAAACAAGACAAGTACCAATACAACCGATGAGGTCCTGGGTTCAGTACATGCTAGAGACTGTACTGTTTCTACAACAACGGTTGTGCAGGGAGGTGATTTGTACTAGATCACGCTCAACCGCCATATTTTGGTTATCCACTTTATAGAGGCTGGGTGAGCCCCAGGAGTGTCTATATGATCCAAATATATCCAGAAAAACAATATATTACAAATAAGGTGTATGAAGCAAAAGTTAACAGGAAATGAAGTGGATTAAATGAAGCGTGGAGATGCAAAAGGGGGTAAATCCAAATTTGAAAATGCTTCAGGAAATACAAGAAATATGCATAATTCAGGTGATGATTTATTTGAGACAATTATTTTTTGAAAAATTAGATTGAATTTAGCATATCTTGAATGGTGAACAATGTACCACCGTATTTGTGACGCTAAATTTGTGAGAAAACATTCAGAAAATTAAAAATGATAAAATATGGGCCTCTCCAAGCCTCAAATAAAACACAAGAGCCACATTTCTATATTACGATTATTCTTCAACTGTTGTTTTTTTTATTTTTTATTACATCAACGATTAACTTCATATTGTGCTGTAATAAAATAAGTTAGGCCTATTCCTTCTTATCAGGTTTCTGCTAGAGGGCTGTAAAAGCGCTCTACTTGGTCGGAGTTGTAAACCTTACTTTGGGCTATTAACAGTTCACACCTGGTTTCCACTATAGAGCTAATAAACCGAATACTGGCAACACTACTTGGAAGCTCTTGTATTGATTTATTTACTTTTGGTAAATTAAGTTCATATAAAGTATGTTTTCAGTATGTGTAAAGGAGATAGTTGGGGGATGCAGTCAATAAGAACACAGAATAAGTAATAAACTGATATTATGTGCCGACGTTTCGACCTACAGTGTAGGTCATCTTCAGGGCTAACAGAGAAACAAAACAGAACAAAAAATATAAAAATGTACAGTAACAATAATATGGTGGCAAGTAATGTAGAAAATAGTGGCAGATATGAAGATAGAAGATAACGAATATTAAAAAAGTGCCAGAATATAATAAAATAAAGATATACACCGATTAAAAAAATTAATGATAATGAAAAGAAATTAAAATAGTGACAGATATAATAAAATTAAGATAAAGACAGACACAAACAAAATTATTGATAATGAAGAGAAAATGAAAATAATGACTGATATAATAAAGTAAGACAGATTTAATAAAATTAAAGAAAATGAGCAGAAATGATAAATTATAAATAACGCATATAAAATAAAAAATAGAAAATAAATGTACAGAATGGATAGTAAACTAAAAATAATAATATAAAGGAAAATCAAAAGGAGGAGTTAAACAAAAGAAACCAAAATGAGGATATTTACATATACAGAAAGGTTGGAACATGAAGAATATAGAAAAACTAGTAAAATAAAGTTATAAAATGTATGATAACGGACTTAAAGATGTTACATGTTACAGAAAAGTATGGAACTATGTGTACAATAACAAATGTGAATAATAGAAATACTATTGTACAGTAACAACAGTGTACAATGACTGTTTTGAAAAATAGTTGATAGGATTAATGAATTTGAAAAATTAAAATTAGTGCTTAAAAATATGAACTCTTGATAAAAAAATATGAACTATGTTTTCAGTACTTTTAAGATCAACAATATTTGTTTATTTAATTGGAAACAGTTACTAGTATTTTACTGTTTGCCAAAAACATGCAAAAATTACGAGTAATGCTCAAGCATCTTTTAAAATTGTGCGAAGAAATTGGTCCAAAAGACGAAACTAAAGACAAATGGGGGAAAAGAAGAATGCCAATTAAACAACCACAGTTTGGAATTTGTAGATGAGTATATCTATCTCTGGGTTCGTTAGTATCCTTCGCAGGTAGAGGAGCAAAGGAAGTCCATAGGAGAATGACACTAGGTTGCAACAAGTTTTGGTCTCTTAACTAAATTATGAAAAGGAATTTAAATATGGAGCTTAAGAGTGGGGTCTTCGATAGTTGCATTAGGCCAGCGGTTACCTGTGGATGCCAAGCGTGGTCAGTTACGAGAGCTCAAGAGAGGAAGATCCGGATATGGCAGAATAACGTCGAAAGATGTATCAAGAAGGTGAAGAAAAGTGACAAGAGTCAGAATTGTCAAGATCAAAAAAGAAGATCTCGCAGACACACTCAGGCAAATAATACTGGCCAAATTATTAAATTATTTGGTAAGTTTGAAAAAGTAAATAATTAATATAGAAGTGCATAAAATATTTTTCTAGGCATGAGAGGGGAAAAAATTAAACAGTCTCTAAAATTGATACAGGGGTACAAAAACACCCCTGTCGATGCTCCGCATATTCAGATATCTTGAGGAATGGAAGAGAAACAAAGCAAAGGAGACACAAACAAAAAAAAAACAATAAAACAAATTCCAAACTCAAAATGCAGGAAGACACAACCAGAGCGAAAATCCACTATGCCTCAAACGGTACTTTTGTTTTAATTTTCCAATTTCCATGGTTTTGTGCTCTGTATATGGTATTTTAAAATATCAACTTTAATGTACTGGTTATCATAACAACCTTCTATGACCAAGATCGCGGGTTCACAGCCCGGGCAGGTCGATTTTTATTTGGAAGTAAATTATATTTGTTTATGCCGTCCTTCAGGAGAGACGTAAAATAGGGCCGAACCTGTGCGGTGTCAAGTACTCGTTGAAGATCGTTATTCTAATTAAACCTGGAAATGGAAAATTTAGGACTCCTGCTGAAGCAAACGAGATATATGTTAATCTGCATGCTCCTTCAACACACACTTTAGTTGTAAACATTAAGACTGTTTGCTATTTTCAGTTCGACTCGTAAATAAAATATTTCTGGAATGCTTGTCAATTACAGACGTAGAGCTATGTACTAATGAACTAGTCGATAAGAGATATGACCTACAGCTCGGACATAAGTCTTCCTTTGTTCTGGCACAAAGGGACCTCCACAAAGGAACGACCGCTCATAGTTTGTGCGGCCACATTGATTCGTTCCTACCTGATGCTAGGAGGAATAGGAACTCTTCTCTTTCACGTCTTGGTCTGATTAGTTTTGATATGTTATTATTGTCGACTCTAATCAAGAAAATAAAAGTTCATTCGAGTTTTGATGAGGATTTCCGAACAACTTTATTTCCTAATATTATTATTATTGCAATTAAAAATTCTATTTCGGATAATCTTATAAACTCTAAATGACGAATTGATCAGTTTAAGTGCTTACAAAATTAAACTTTTAGTTAATAAAGTAATCAAGTCCAGGAAGGTGAGAGAGTATTGGAGTAGAAGGGAGGCGGGGAGTGTGAAGAAGATTATTAAGTCATATTCGCGTGGTCCTTGCAGGACGATTCGTGTAAAAAAAAGTAACATTTTTTAAATACATTATATAGCTTCTTAATAAAAAATAATAATCAATCCAAGTAGCAATACACGAGGTGTGATAAAAAAATAAGGCAGATGAATTTTTATAGCGGTAACTGCTGATGCTACATCCATATGATGTAGTTTGCCTAGTAGCGTGATCCGATGAGATAGCCAGCGACAAGTTTCAACATCCTGGAGCTATTCTGGTCGACTGCCAGAGCCGCTAGAGTGAGGTGTTTATCGTGTCTGTCGCGCATCCTGGATTTCGAACAACGAATTAACATTAAGTTGCAAAAGAATACCAAAGAAACTCTGAAGATTGTATACAAGTGGTATTATCGATTTAGAAGCGAAAATTTTAAAGCGGGAAGCCAAGGACAGTAGTTTGATGGAGATTAAGCCGAATTCGATATAAGTTTATTACTTTTTGAAATAAAAGATCATTCACCGTATTTTTTTATAACACCTCGTACGTGTGTGTGTATTTCTGATAAATTGTTTTAATCATTATAAATTATTATTACAACTACGAAGGAATCCTGTGGAATCTACTGACCCCCTTTGGGCTTGTCTGACAAAACACACGCACAAAACATTTAATTCTTGATTGAAGCGCTGAATAGGGTCAGAAGAGTAGCCCGAAACGTAGGATATAATTTGGGTTTCTGTAACAGTCATTAGACGCAGGTTTTTAAGCAGAAATTGATAATATGGGCATCGAGCCTTAGGGTTCACTTAGATCTCAATTAAATTACCCGTACGTAATTCAAGAACAAAAATTAACGCAAAAACCTCGTTTCTTTGTTTTCGACTTTTTGATTTCATCAACGATTAACAAATATTTTTTTATTTCGCAATAAAGTAAGTGAGGCCTATTCTTCCTTTCATATTGTGCATATATTTTATCGACTGCCCCTTAGCTATTTTCGAAACGGCCTTCGGCTAAGGAAAGAGACCGAACTGTAACTGATAGCCTTTAATAAAAGATATTATTTCCATTAGTGCGAGCGGGTATCGATCCCCCACCCACTAGGTATGGGCTCTTCCTTAAAGTTTAATCCGCTCATTTGATTCTTCTTCGGGCTTTTCAGGGCTCAGTCAATTTCCTATTATTTGTCTCGTGATGGCAGCAATTTGCGACAAATGACTGTCCTGCCTTTGACATATCCGCAGTTGCTTGCGAGTTATCCGCATGATGCGGTTGTCGTGCCTTTTGCCTCGCATGACAAGGTCTCCCTTCTTTCAACACAGGGTGATTCCTCTTGCCTTTCCGCAGGCAACCGCAGCGAATCATCTTCCAGGAACGGAATTAGGTTGTTTGTCCTGTTCGTATTGGTCTAGAGCTAATGTAGATCTATTCTATATCAAACAACAAATGTTACCTCAAAATAAGAAGACTGTTTTCTTAGAAAAAGTAAATAAACTCTTGTTAGGTGAATCCACTGGATTCCCTCTCCCCTTCTCCTAACTAAATCAGGTTAGGATGGAAAATAGAAATCAAGACAAATAGTTTTTTATTTATTTTTATTTTGAAGGGAAAATGGATTGAAAATTGAATGGATTTGTCCTGGCCGGGATCCGAACCCGGGTCGCCCGCGTCTCTAGCGCGGTGCTCTAACCAACTGAGCTAACCTGGCTCGTAACAAGGCCAGACAAATCCATTCTCTTCACCGATCCTATATCCCCGTGTTCTTGCAATTTTTGCGATGTATACAATGGGAAGAATGATTATTTAATATTACTTCAATTAGAATCTCGTTGACTTACGTCATTGTATATTATTATAATTTATTTTTGTATTAATTTTTATGATTTTAAATATTTTTATTTTGAAGAGAAATGATTTGTCCAGGCCGGGATTCGAACCCGGGTCGCTCGCGTCTCTAGCGCGGATTTTATTACTTTATTTTTTATTTTAGAGAAGAGTTGGTCGACTGTATCTTCTAATTTAAGGAAGAAATAGTTGGGGGTGCAGTCAATCAAAACACTAAAATAAGCATAACTTATTTATTATGTGCCGACGTTTCGGCCTACAATGTAGGCCATCTTCAGGGCGAATAAAACACGTTACAGCTTGGAGAGTTCAGACACAAGTCTTGTGTCTGAACTCTCCAAGCTGTAACGTGTTTTATTCGCCCTGAAGATGGCCTACATTGTAGGCCGAAACGTCGGCACATAATAAATAAGTTATGCTTATTTTGGTGTTTTGATTGACTGCACCCCCAACTATTTCTTCCTTAAATTTATTTTTTATTGTTGGTCCCCAAGTTTGGCTATCCTGGTTTAATTGGTATAAGGATATTTATGGAGGCACCTTGCAGGTCTGGGACTTTTTACTTCAAAGAAGGCATAATTAAGGAGTTTCAAAGTACTTGTGTAGACCGGCTAGTACACAAGGCAGGGACTGTTATCCGCAATTGTTTATAACCTAAACACTGATAACTCTGATATCATCTTATTCACATTAATGGAAATTGAAAAATACAATATGTAATAATAAAATGCTAATTCTAGCCCCCCCCCCTAGCCACGCCCCTCTTCTTATATAAATGTTTTCCCTACACTTTAGACCAAGACATCTCCATTTTTATCCTTGTAAGAACCCATTTGATGACCTTTTTGAAAAAAAAAACTTGGAAATGGAATCAGATATGTCGTTCCTGGATTAAAAAACTTCAACAAACACAATTCCTGCTGTTGTAAATTGTATTGGTACACAAAAATTGACATTTTTGAGTTATTTCGTTGTTCTTATGAAGGAGTGAATATGTAGTAACAAACTTTATAATTAAATATTGTTCCATGAAATATATTTTGAGTATCTTTGAATCTGCCACAGCGAGACTCGAACCTGGAAGCATCATCGCATAGCTTAACACTGTATAAAATGAGCTACACCTCTCTCTTTTATATATAGGCGATAAGAACGAATATAAGTTATTTAATAGAACAATAGTAGATGTTTTTATTTGTAATAAAGCAATAAAAATAGGATTATTTTTTATCTGTAGACAGTCTTTAGGCGGTCATCAGTGGTAAATCTTGAGGGTGATGAAACCCTCTGGGGAGTGCCATGATAAATGGTCTTCAGCTGGGTCGTTTAGTTAGTCGTATCGGGAGCATCTGCAGCCCCTACTTTAATTCTCATATCTTATATTTATTTTTTTTAAAATATAGGAATGACGAAAAACTCTAAAAGATCCAAATATGGTAAATTATAATGCAATAGGAAAACTCCTACTATGCAAATATATAAAACTGGACAAACTAAACAGCCAAAGTTTCACCAATTGAGATATTGTCAGAACATAATGAAATGTACTTGAGTCTGTTGTGTGCTATATTTGGGTGGTATAAATATGTATTAAATAATTCTATCTAAACTACGAAAAAATGAATAGGAATACCACTAATTTTGTTGTATTTACTTTACCCTAGCATTACAATATCATTGTTATTATAAAAAGCATTGGGAGTGGCTCAGTGGTAGAGCACTGAGTTGCCATGCCTAAAATCCTGGTTCAAATCCCGCTGCAGACAAGACTTTTATTTAGTTTGTTTGCCGCATCTAGGACCCTTCTGGGGCTCACCCAGCCACTATAAAATGTGATTAAAACAGGGTACCCAAAATAAGGGGGAAAATCTGGCGGTTGAGCGTGACCTAGGACAAATCACCTCTTGGCAGAACTGTTGTCCATGAAACAGTACAGTCTCTACTCTGTACTGAACCCAGACTTGTTCATGGGCTGGTGTATGTATTTATTAAGTATAGTAATAATATATATATATATATATATATATATATATATATATATATATATATATATATAAGTTTGAATACTGACGCCAAACTTAGTCATATGACAGACGTGAGATAACCTGCAGAGACAGATGTGAGCGAAGGTTATAATAGACATTATAGACTGCTATTGTAGAAATTAAGTATTGAGTGTAATTATTGAATATTGACCATTGTGTTGTTTCAGGTATGTTATTAAAGATACCTGGAGTTATTTAGTTAGTTATAAATTTGTAAATATGTTCTTTTTAATTACAGTTCTGAACTGCATCCACAAGAGTTTTATTTTATCACCACAGTGGTTAAGTCGTTGAATTCACGACTTACATATATATATATATATATATATATATATATATATATATATATATATATATATATATATATATATATATATATAAAATATAGTAATAATATAAATGCTAAGTAAGGGATACATTTCAAAATTAGCGAACCCCGGTTCATTTTTCCGTAGTATATTTTGGTATGCTAGAATAATTATTTATGGATAATACTCTAATTATTTTATTATATCATTAATTTATTTCTTAAAACATCCTGACTTTATTCTGAATTGGATTTTTTTCCAGAGCTATATATAAATATTGTACTAAGATTTTCCCATAGCATAATAAAACACATATATTTTTAAAGTTTCATTTTAAAAAAAGGTGTTGAGATCATTAAGATAAAAATGAAAAAAGTTCTTTTAAACGTCACTTTATACTGCTATGGCTATTTGGACGATACTACAGTGGGGGCTCTAAATTTTGCTTATCTAGGTTTTATTACGATAGGGATTTTTAAATAGTACCTCACATCGTACAGGCTCGGGACCCCTTCCGTCCTTAAAACGTCCCTTCCGAAGGACGGCATAACCAAGGATTTCTTAATATCTTTAAGATATCCTAGGGCCACCTGCCAGGCTACAACCCGCGATCTTGGGGTTAGTAGGTTGTTATCCTAACCGCTAAACAACAGGTCGCCCCAAAATAGTTTTTTAATACTTTTACAATAAGATACTTTTACATTAAGTATTCCAAAATTGCTTTCTGAGAAAAACAAAACAAAAACCCTGTACTGCTACAACCCTTGAACGGGTCTGGGATTCAATGGGAGTTGACTTTTCCAAGGTCACGCGTAACCGCCAGATTTTCCCCCTTTTTTTGGGTGCCCTATTTTTATTACATTTTATAGAGGCTGGATGAGCCCCAGGAGGGTCCTGGGTCCTATATGATCCATCTCCGGCTGCAAACAGACTAAACAGATATCTTGCCGGCAGGGGTATGGCAACTCAGTGCTCTACCACTGAGCCATTCCGCTCCCTTTCTGCCAAAAAGACATAAAGTTATACTTTATTCCGATCTTCCCCAACTCCTAAATCAATATTTCTGGTTAAAACCTTTTTCCCAACTTCATCCAGTGTGCTTTTCACTGTGCCTCTGAGTTTTCAAACTAATTTACAACTATTATCCTCAGAGAAGTTTTGTTCTAGAATTTTTTTTTCTCTAATCCATTTAGGATATTTGATTAGTTTTGATTAAAGCAAACTCTTTTGATGACGTGGTCTCATTAATAATTATTATGGTACTTTCCTCTTAAAGGGGCGCTTTAAATAGAAAGTAAAAAAAGAAAAACGAGATGATTGAATATTCTAATGTTATACGAGAGGAGGTAGGCATCATGGGTATCGGGTAAGAAAAAAGCTGTACCACTACAACCCGTGAAGGATCTGGGGTTCAGTACATGGTAGAGACTCCACTGTTTCTTGAACAACGGTTGTGCAGGGAGGTGATTTGTCCTAGATCTCACTTAACTGCCGAATGTTTCGTACTTATTTTGCCTACCCATTTTATAGAGGATGGTTGAGCCCCAGAAGGAATCTAGATTCCATATGACCCATCGCTGGCCGCTAACAGATTGAATAAAAGTCTGCAAAGCACTACTTGAACCCAACACCTTGGGCATGGCAACTGCCCTACTACTGAGCCACTCTGCTTCATACCGGGTAATACACAAGAATTTTAAATATTAATTGATGTATGGCGTATGATTTCCCGGTGTTTGGTTATGAGTTTAAATCGATCTGTTCTCCATAAATCAAGATTGAACCATTAGGAAATGGGGGAGGTGAAGAATCCATTAGTGGAAGCGAAGGCAGTCATTATTAATTGACCCCGGGCTTGGGAACTCGCTCTTGTGAGGATGAAGATATTGGAAGATATTTGTCTAAAAAAAGAAGAACAATAAAAAAAAAAAAAGAACGGGGCGGATTTAAACCGGGTGATTCGTTCGTCGGCCGCGCTTAAGCGCTCTGATCCTCCGAGCTAAGCGCTCCTCCATCAAAGGCTTTAACTTAATCAAGTCTTCAAACTTATCTATCTGCCTCCAGCCACACTCCATTCAATAAGTGCCATCTTTCCACCTTTATGATTCAGTTTGGATTATCATTTTGATTGACACATTTTACTTTTTGTGCGATTTCACTTTATAGAAAGGAATTTTCTGTAGAAATAATATGATTACAAATTTCTTTTTTAAAAATAGTCCATAACACTCACTTAAAATTTGATCATGTTGGTTAATGGGTGTTTAGTTATTCATCTAATGCTGCTTTGCCTAATTGTGCAATGCTACAAAGTGAACCCTAAGGCGTCTTTCAATGGCCTCAAGCGTTTTATGATTTGGTATTCTTCGGTTAGGAAATTTTTCACGATATCTTCAAACAGCAGCAGCACCGTTGCTATGTACCTCACCATAAGTTAAAAGCATGTCTGTTTGTTTTGCAAAATTGAATAAATTCGTGGTGTCTTCCATGATAATCATAATTTGAATTGTCTCGCCGTATTCACTCACACTAAAACACACAGAACTAGACAAACAGATGAGAAACTACTGTCATTGCTTACCGTTCATTTGTTTATCAGGTGATTAAAACCTGTAATAGTATTAAACACGCTGAACTTTCTACAGTCAGTCTTAATGTAGTAAATCAATAAAAAGTTTAAGGTCACCTGTGGTCTAGTGGTTATCGTAACAAACTACTAAGCCCAAGATCGCGGGTTCGTAGCCCGGCAGGTGGCCCTAGGATTTTTTTAAGGGAGTAAAAAATCCTTAGTTACGCCGTCCTTCGGAAGGGACGTTAAACGGGGGTCCCGAGCCTGTACGATGTCAGGTACTCGTTAAAAATCCCTATCCTAATTATTATCCCTATCGTCCGATTAGCCATAGCAGCATAAAGTGACGTTAAATGAACAAACAACAACAACAATAAAAAGTTGTGTGGTTTTATGAAACCATGATGCAAGTGAAACTTTTTTTCGGTTTGTAGGCATTTAACTAAAAAATTTTGGAAAATTATTCATTTTAGGGTATTAAAATTGCTTTTTTAATCGTAACTTAATCAACAGTAGACAAAATATTCAATTATTAAATTTCATTTCAATTTACTTATTAGAGTACGGAATACATAATTAATACAATCATTTAGATGATAAACGCATATTAAAAAGTAAGAGCAATATTTATTTAAATCATTGAATCGTTGTCTACTTCAATTATTCTATCAATAACTTCATCTTCACCTCTAGTCTCACAGTTTATAAATGTAATTAACATTTTATGGTCACTAAAATAAGCAAATGATTGTATCACTGGCGCTCGATTTTAGCCGCTTGCATTTCTGACGTTATATTTATAATTTATAGCATATATTTAAATACTGTGAAGATGACTGAAGGCCTAAATAACATTAAATATATTGAATGAACCGGATAAAAATTAAAATGTTCATATGAAATAAGTTAGAATAAATTCAAGCACTCAAAGTTAAAATTATTACACACTGATAAAAGGATTTGATAGTCTTTGAAGAGATCTGTTAATAGTAAACATTAATATTTAACGGTGAGCTGACTGGGCGCCGCCATATTGGCCTTGGCTGCACTGTCATGCGCCTTTCACTTCCGTTGCCCTTCTCCAGTTGTAACGACATGCGATAGATGAACGAAAATTTTTGGGGCGATAGAATAAAAGTTTCACTGTAATAAATCTTTAACCTTTGATATCTGTTTAATAAATGAGTTTGAGATATATGTTAATATTCACCATTTTTTTTTTTTAAATATCAACTGGACTCAATCATATAATATATTCTTTAAATAGGAGAACAAAAAACCTATTTCCAGTAAACAAATTTTTTATTCCTTATTTTCGAGATACGTTTCGGCCTAGGCCATTCTCAATCTTCTATTTTAATTGTTTAATTTTTTTTACTTATTATATGGTTAACAATTTGACCATAAGTCATTCACCTGTAAAAACATGCATAAATTCTATAATTGAAACAATATAAATAATTCAATAAATAAAACTGTACTTAAATTATTTTATTGTCCAACAAATAACCAAAAGTAAAGCATAGATACCTCAATATAAGTTGTTTTATTCCATTTAAAATTTTTTTTTTTCAAATTCAGAGGGAACCATGTCCTCTATAGTCATTTAATAATAAGTCAACCTTTGATCTTAGTATGATCTTTTATATTATTTTTGAAATTCTTTAAATAAAATAATATTAAATATTATACATTAAAAACTCTCAATTTAAATAAATGGATAAATAAATAATAAATAAACAAATAAATAAAAACAAAACAGTCATATTGACAATTATTCTGATATGATGTTATATGATGTTATATTTCTATTGTTTTAATAAATTAAATAACTATTGCTGGTTCAGGTGAAATTTAGAAGGCAATTACTTAATTTAATTGTTAACCATATAATATATAAAAAAAATTAAATAAAAAAAATGAAACAATTAAAATAGAAGATTGAGAATGGCCTAGGCCGAATCGTATCTCGAAAATAAGGAATACAAATTTTTTTTACTGGAAATAGGTTTTTTGTTCTCCTATTTAAAGTTAATATTCACTTTTTTGTTTATTTTGTGTTAGAGAACACATACCTAAAATAGTGCCGTACAATTCCGAAACACCCTGAATAGTAGAAATTTAAATCTATTTTATTCTGAGATGCGTAGAATAAATAAAACGCGCAAGAATACGGCTCGCCAAATATTTTAACAATATTCCAATATTTTTAAAATCCAAAGCAAATCAAACCTGAATCCAAATGTAAAATTCGTAAACATTTCTCCGCATATACTGCCAAACCTTAGCCTAGTCTAAAGGTGATGATAGAGTTGATCAGTATGAGATTTTTTTTTTCTAAACTTCCACATTACATCTTCATCTGACTTTATACTTACCTTCCACCTCGAACATCCTATGCATCGTTGCAGTCTTTATTTCCTATGAAGACCTGTCTCTGACGTTACCTGTATTGGTACAGAACCAACGATGTCCCTTCTTCAAACATTCTCTTCTTGTTATACTTCACTTCTCTTTGCATATTTATAATCTTTCCCCCTAAAATCGCTCTTTCCCAAAGCCTCATCTCGCCCATTCAACTAAGTTCCTAAGCCCTCTTCAGCTCACGTCTTAATGCCCATCTATATTTAATACAATCAGTTCAATCCATTAGGCCAGTTAGTCCTTTCTGAACTTAATAACTTCTGTATAGATTCTCGGATTAGGATCTTCGTAATCCACTTTGATTTTTCCAAAGGTTTTGATTCCTTTAATCATAATTTACTCTTTTCCAATTCCATTTCCGAAACTCTCTCATCGTAATTAGTTTATAAAAGTGTTTATTCTCTCGATGCTCCTTCTTCGTTCCAAAACATATATCATCCCGAAAAAAAAAAAACGGTTCTAGTATGTTTTAGGGCCTGTAGACATCAGCGCGCTCAGGTCCCTTTTCTTAACCATCTCCTACAATTATTGTAACCTTTCTTAGTCCTTTGTTATTGTTTGTGTCAAGTGAACGTTGATCTGTTTTCATATTATTTTGACAATATCAGTTGGAATTTAATGACGATTTTTCGTACGGTGACTGATGAAAAGTCAGCTCTCCTATTTCTTCAGGAGGAACTGACTTCCATAAAGTTTTATGACGAACAGCTCAACATGTCTCATTCTACAGTCATTGATTATTTCAATTATATGAGTGAAGTGTGTGCTTTTAAATTAGAGAGAAGTTCAACAACTATTGGAGGTCCAGGGATGTATGTAGAAATTGACGAAAGTCTATATACTAGAAGAAAAAACAACACAGGATGGATTTTGCCTCAGCAGTGGATATTTGGAGGAATATGTAGAGAAACAAAAGAGTGTTTCATAGTTAAAGTTCCTGAAGATGTTCTTTTTAATGAAAATTGCTTGTAATAAATGTTTCATTGTTTCTTGACATGCTTCTCAAATTATCATATTTTAAAGAGAAATGATGATATCTAACTAAAATATTATATTTTTTGTTAATTGTTTTAATTTTTATCTATTTTTCTTTGAAAGAGAAACGATTTGCCCGGGCAAAGGAGGGTCCTAGGGCTCACCTAGCCTCTATAATTTTTATAACAATAGGGTACCCAAAATAAGGGGGGGGGAATCTGGCGGTTGAGCGTGATCTAGGACGTCACCTCTTTGGTCCCGTTCACGGGTTGTAGTGGTACAGGTTGTTTTTTTTTTTGTTCTTTTTTTTAGGTTTTAAATGGGTTGAAAAAGGAATATCATTTTGAATCTTGTTTAATCTGACCAGTTTCAGATTTCCTATTTAAATGGACATTTTTTCAGCTAAAGGGAGCATGGTGTTACATTTTTGTTGAAATTTGGTAGAAAATTTGGGTTGAAAAATGTTTTTATAAGCATTATGGGTGGCTTTTGTATATAACTTGTTGATATAGTTGATGGCGAGTTTTTTTTCTCCTGAATAACTTCATGTCTTTAAACAGACTTTATCATTATTCATTTCATAGAAAAAGCAGCTTTGAAGTGTTTTTTTTTTAAAACGGCAGCATTTCCAGAAATTTTTATTATCACGGGAACTAAGAACTCTATTACACACACACACACATATATATATATATATATATATATATATATATATATATATATATATATATATATATGTCATACATATATATAGTCTGAAACTGGTCAGATTAAACAAGATTCAAAATGATATTCCTTTTTCAACCTATTTAAAACCAAAAAAAACAAAACAACCTGTACCACTACAACCCGTGAACGGGACCAAAGAGGTGACGTCCTAGATCACGCTCAACCGCCAGATTCCCCCCCCCCTTATTTTGGGTACCCTATTGTTATAAAAATTATAGAGGCTAGGTGAGCCCTAGGACCCTCCTTTGCCCGGGCAAATTGTTTCTCTTTCAAAGAAAAATAGATAAAAATTAAAACACAATTAACAAAAAATATAATATTTTAGTTAGATATTCTTCTTTTTAATGAACATTGCTTCTAATAAATGTTTCATATTTTCTAGTTTTATTTTGTCTTCATATGTTTCCCATTTATTTCATTTCCTAAAAATCTGTTCTATGATAATGAAAGGCAATACTATTTGAAATAAATTGTAGGCAGCATAACCTGACAGGGTCCAAATAGTTGAGGTAAGTGACACCTGAACGCGCTGATGTCAACAGGCCCTAAAACATACTAGTACCAAAAAAACTCCTTCCTCTCGAGTTTAATTATATTATATTAGAGCGCTCAGTTGCTGTTCTGAAGGCTCTGAGTTCCGGTAGGACCCTGTAAGATTTAAAGAAACCTCTTGGGGTTCACCCAGCCTCTATGGAGTGGTTACTCTTAATTCGAGGATGAGCGTAATCTCGGATTTATCATCTGCCTGTACAACCATTGTCTTAAAGACAGTAAAATCCCTGATATTCACCCAAGACCCATCCTCCTGTGGTTGTTTTGTTACAGGTTTGTACAACAGATACGGTAAATGTGCAAGAAAAAAAAGAACTATTTCAAATATTAAAATTATATTTTATTTCACAAAAAAAAAATAAACTAATATTTCATTCGATGATGAAATATTGAAAATTACTAGCAGCTCGAAAAACTCACAGTAAACAACTTCATGAATATCTTCCTATAATTTGCTATATAACAGAGTTATTGGTTCCCTTAATAATAAAAATTTCTGGAAATCCTTTTTTAAAAAAAAAACTTCAAAGCTGCTCTTTCTGTGAAATTAATAATGATAAAGTCTGTTTAAAGACATGAAGTTATTCAGGAAAAAAAAAAACTCGCCATCAACTATATCAACAAGTTATATACAAAAGCCACCCATCCTGCTTATTATAAATACATTTTTCAACCCAAATTTTCTACCAAATTTCAACAAAAATGTAACACCATGCTCCCTTTAGCTGAAAAAATGTCCATTTAAATAGGAAATCTGAAACTGTTCAGATTAAACAAGATCCAAAATGATATTCCTTTTTCAACCTATTTAAAACCTAAAAAAAAAAAACAACCTGTACCACTACAACCCGTAAACGGGACCAAAGAGGTGACGTCCTAGATCACGCTCAACCGCCAGATTTCCCCTCCCCCTTATTTTGGGTACCCTATTTTTATATTTTATAGAGGCTGGGTGAGCCCCAGGAGGGTCCTAGATCCTATATGATCCATCTCCGGCTACAAACAGACTAAATAAAAGTCTTGCCTGCAGCGGGGTCTGAACCAGGATTTCCGGCATGGCAACCCAGTGTTCTACCACTGAGTCACTCCGCTCTCTTAATATTTAAAACTTAAACATAAATCTGGAACTTACAAAATTTAGAGAAGAAAGTACAAATCCCGCCTAATATAAAGGAATGCTCAATAAAATAATTAACTCTATACTAGAGAACTTATTAATATTCACCTTATTTGGGGGAAAACTTGGCGGATTAGTGTAACCTTGGTCTAATTACCTTGCATTCTTGTTGTCTTAAAAACAGTACAGTCTCTACCATGTACTGAACTCGAAACCCTTCATGGGTTGTAGTGGTACAGGTTTTTTTTTTCCAAGCCTGATGTAATACCTATTTCAATTTAAAATCAAACTTCAAATTACAGGTAGGGAGCATGAGACTGCTAAATTTTGTTCAAAATAAAACATAAGAAATTTCTTCTCTGCTTGGAAATGACTTATTGGATTTGACTTTAAATTCTTACCTCTTTTCTTATGAAAGCACATTTGCAGCATTGTATTTCTTGTTATCTGAAATATAAATTAAGTTTATTATAAAAATTTTATATGGTTTGTTATTTTTTTGTTGTAAATATCTGACATATTTTTTTATATTTTTTCAGGTGAGTTCATTCAGTTCTGTAGTAATGTATATTCTTCGAGAAAATGTTGAAGACATTACAAACAAGGTATATTGCTTTATTATTATTATTTTAAATATTTATTTATTATTTAATTTTCATTTGCACCTGCGCAATTGCGCATCCAGCAAATTTGAAGTGTTTTTCTCTTTGCTTTTGTACAGGAACATCAAGTCTAGTAAACTGGGAGTAGGAAAGCGGAAGAACGAGTGGGTTTGGGTGATATTGTGTCGATGAGTGGAATGTTATGTATTTGTTATGAATATATGATTTTATAGTGAGAATGTTCATGTCGTTGTGTATAGTGTGATTCGAAATATATCACGGTGCATTAACAATTTTTCTGAGAATTTCGGACTGTGTTGTTTGTATCTTGTGTATGTGGACTTGTTTTGCTGAAGTATAAAGCTACGTCCACACTATGAGACATTTGCTAGGCAATAGACGAGACAAACCTTAGTCCGCCTCAGCAACGGTCTAGGAGCAGCCGGATTTGTCTCGTCTAGCGTCCACACTACTATTTCAGTTTCTAGACCAATCCTAGTCAATACACCATGGAGAGCATTGTATTGGGGCGCAATGATTTCGTGCTTTATGCTTTAAAAAATACAAAATAAAATATTTAAACATTTTATTGCCTGTTATTACTTACTTATATTAACCTTCTTGCATTTCCCACAATCAACGAATATATGATATTTTTCCAACTTCAGTAAAAAAACAAACAAATGCCATCAATGAAGAAAATAGTGAAAATAAAAAACTAACTATTTTAGAACTTTTGTATTTTTGAAGAATTTACTATATTTGAAGTTCAGTTTACTTGCGTTTCTCAAAACATATAAATTAAAAAATTACAATAAAAGTTTATTTAATAATAATCACGTTATATAGAACAGTTTTTTTAAATATTTTTTTTTATTATTATTTTTTTTTTTTTGTATACAGCTTCTCAAGGAAATCAGAAAGAATACAAAATTACATTTTAAAAATGACTAGAATTATAAAATTATACTTAAAAGTTGTTTCTAGGAATGTCGCTTTATTTTGAACTATCTCATCCGTATCACGCATAATTGCATTTAGCACAGATTTCACGTCCAAAACATTATTCACATTAAAAAAGCTTTTTTCGGCTATAATGACAAAATATAAGATAGCACATTAAAATAAAATAGATATATGCAAGAAATAGAAAAGTAAAAACTGATGCAATGATTAAAGGTCGCGCTTATCTGTCATAAAAATAATCTAATTTCAGTAATGGTTTAAATAAAGTGCAAGTTCAATTTATATGCTAGTTTAAATTACCAATGACTTACCAATTTTATATTTAATAATGAAAAATAAAATTAAAAAAATAATGACGAATGGATGCGCGTATTTCTCAAATACACTTTTTTTTACCTAACCATTTATTGTAGGAATTTTCGGTCAAGACTGTGGTAGGATTGGGTCGAAAGAAGATGGAAATAAAAGTTTATTCTCAAGAAACTCAGAAAAAATACAAATTTACATTTTAAAAACGACAAGCTACATCAAATTATACTTAACAATTATTTCCAGGAAAGTCGCGATATCTTAATCAATATCATCGTCTTTATCACATATAATTGCATTTAGCAGAACTTTCACGTCTAAAGCATTATTCAAATTAAAAATATATTTCTAGACTACAATTATAGAAAATAAGATAGCACACTGAAATACTACTGAAACTGAAATAAAATACAAATTTGCAAGAAATAGAAAATTAAAAGACTGATGCAATGATTAAAGGTCGCGCTTATTTGAAAAATAAAAACAACTAATAGTAATAGAATGGCCTGTAATAGTTTGGATCAAGTGAAAATTTAATTAATTTGTTTGTTTAAATTACCAATGAATTAAAAATTTTACATTGCATAATTATATAAGTATAAAAAACTACTTGAATTTACGTATTCCTCATCAGAATCCGTTTTTTTTTTTTTTTAATTTTTGGAAAAATAGTTGACTGGATGATCTAATGTAAAGGAGATAGTTGGGGGGTGCAGTAAAAAAAACAACACCGAATAAGTTATAAACTTATAATTATGTGCCGACGTTTCGACCTACAGTGTAGGTCATCTTCAGGGCGATTTGGAGAGCGAAGTCGTTGGGTGTAACGGCTGGCTAGTTAGTTTTTAGTAGTTTTTTAGATAGTTTTTGGAAGTTACTTCGTCGTTGTCAATTTTGAAAATATTAAATTCAGCTTCTATTTGGGGAGCGGGATAACTCAGTTTGTAGAGCGTTGAGGCGCTGTGTTGGAGGTCCAGGGTTTAAATCAAGCTGCAGCACATAAATTATTTGCTCTGTCAACTTCCATACATGAATCCTGTTGGATTCGCAGACCCTCCTGGTGTTCATTCAACCCCTTAACTATAAGTGATTATACATACAATCTGACGGTTGAATGTGATCTCTCACGTAACAACTGTTTTCCATGAAACAGTCTTTACCATGTACTGAACCCCTAGAGCATTCATGGGTTTTAGTGGTACATGTTTTTTTTCTCAATTTCTGATTAGATTTTTTTTTTCAACTTGTGAAGTATCGATTCAAATGAATTCATAATATTTGCTAAGTTGCCTGTTTTATCTACTATTCATTTATCATTCTGTTACGGGCTACTGGGTATAAAAATGAATTAAGCAATTCCTTAATTAAAGATACTAATATTTATTTACAAAAGTGATAAAAGAATACAAATAAACTATTATCAATTAAATTAATAACAGAGAAATTACTAACAAATAGATTATTAACTGAAATAAATTTACAACAAGAATATTTTAGATATTTATAATCTAGGCCTAACTTCTATTTAATTATTACAATAATATAAGATATTATTATTACTAAATAGCTCAACTATTTACATAAGTTTGTACAAAGCACATAAAATTACAACTGCTACTTAACTAATTAATTACTACTAATTAACACTTACAGTTCACTAATTAAAGTCCACCGACCGTAAGAATCTCTGAATATATCAAACTGACACACAATTACACTCACAAACTGTCACTGACTTATCACACTGGCTTATCACTGTTTGCGATGTTAACTGTTCCGTGTGCTTTAACACTCTAACTCTACTCGCGCTGAGATGCTGTTTATATACAGAATGACAGATCTAGAACATACCCGAAGGATCTCGAAGTTTCGAGAAAAGGCCTCTTTCATCTCTGCCGACAAGGGGGCTTTGTTCTCTTCCAGGAATCGCCAATTCCCGCGCTCGTAACACTTCAAATGCAATTGTCCATTTATTCAAGTGCTGAGCTAAGCTTGTTTGTTGTATATTTTTTTGAAGTTTAATATAAATTGGATTGTTATTTTGCAATCTTCAGTAACTATTAATGAATTATAACTCATTAATTATAGAACGAGAAGAGATTGCATCAGAAATTAAAGCATTAGAGAGCAACTAGAAGTTACAGAACTAAAAACCACTTTAGAAAGACGCAACTCATGAACGAGGATATGAATCCGATTAAGGTATTAGAGCAGGGGTTCCCAAACTTTTTTGTACCACGCCCCCCTTTTGTTAAAATGAAAGCCTTCGCGCCCCCTCTTAACAATAAATTGTGTGGGCCTAGGAACAAAACAAAAACAAATAAGTATTACATTGAAAACAAAACATTTATTTATTCTGCCATAAGGTACAACAATAAAAAGTTTTCATAAAATACAAAAATTATTAATAAGAGAAAAATAGATTAGATTGGTTAGTGAGATGGATGGGCTTCCATTTTTCTTACTAGTATGCCTATTCGTGGCTGAGTTTTAGTAAGTGCACAACGCAAGTCACTAGCAACATGAAGTTTATTCAGATACTTTTTTTTAATTGCCACAAGTGTTGAAAATGATTTTTAGCAATGGGTGCTTGAAAAAGGCAAATGTAAACGAAGAGCTTCCCGTGATACACTAGGATACTCTTTGAAATATTTTAACCAAAATGAAGGTTTGTCCATTATATCAAAGTGGTCAATTTTTTAAACATCATGGTTAATTTAGAATTTTAGAAAGACTACTTAAATTTAAGTTAATGTTCAACTTGTCTCGCGCCCCCCTGACATGTCCTCACCTCCCCCCCCCCAGTTTGGGAACAGCTGAATTAGAGGCTCGGCCCACAGAAAGGAGACCGCGCGGACGCCCCTGAATTACATACCAAGAGTTTTTCCAGAGAACTGTAAGTGAAAGAGGCAGATCCCGCAATGAAATGAATCGGTTAAGCACAGTCCGAGAAGAATGGTTAAGCTGGACTGAGGCTCCTCGACGCTAGCTAATGGAACAAGAGGAAGATAAAGAAGAATAACTCATTAATTATAAACGTTAGAGAAGAAATTAGTTGACTGGAACTTCTAATGTAAGGATAGAGATAGTTGGGGGTGCAGTCAATTGAAACACCAAATAAGTGCATACTTATTTATTGTGTGCCGACGTTTTGACCTACTTCGTAGGTCATCTTCAGGGCTGTGAAAGAATTCTAAACAAATTCTTTTAATTTGTTTTGTCTGTTTTCTTTCACAGCCCTGAAGATGACCTACGAAGTAGGTCGAAACGTCGGCACACAATAAATAAGCATGCACAATAATTATAAACAGTTGTCGCTCTCGATTCTTTACCAATTACGCTAGAGGACAATATGTTGTTGTGATAGGTTGTCTAGAACAAAAAAGTTTTAATTTAATCAATTCCTCCCCTTCAGAGGAATTAATTCTATATCGTATTTAAACTTGTATATTCTTCGAAAAAGAAGTTTTAAAGAAAAAAGTAAATAGTTGCGGTTATGTTAACTATATAATCTCCAGAAGCCTAAATTCGTTGATAATTTTTGGTTAAATATTTGGCGTCTGAATAAAAATAAAAATCATTTCCTTAGACGTGTCACAAGCATTCGTTTAAGTGGAGACATTATATTATCCTCTGCAAACTGAAATTAGTTCAAATCGCTAAATTAGTTATATTTACACACACATATATATATATATATATATATATATATATATATATATATATATATATTTATTTATTTATTTATTTATTTATTATTAGGTTTATTATTTATAAACCTGGAAAAGCTTCTGAAGATTAAATGGAGACTTGAGAAGTATTGTATTTATGAACGAAGAGAGGTAGAGTGGTAGGAGGAAACTGCGGACTAAATCAAACAATGTGATATACTCTTGTGTGGAGGACTTGAAAACAATGACCAGGAAAAGATGGCTGCCATTCTATTGACACAAGGTCAAAATGTATGAATATACATTCTGGAGAGACAGGGGGGATACGCCAGGAAAATGAAGGAGGGACTAAGAATCAGAAATTAATATTGTAATGAGGACCAAATTTAGGATATGGCTTTCTAACACAAAAATTCGTGTGGAACAAGAGAGAGAGTAGGTGGATGGACATAATAAAATGGCGCAACAATTCCACAGGAAATGTGGAGGAAGATGTAGATTATATATAGATTATTTTGTCTCATAAAATAAGTTAAAGGATCAAATAAGAATAAAATTGTGGTGATTTTTCTCCTTTTTTGTATTTTTTAAAAGTTAGTTTACGATTGGTATTGTTTTTGCACTTGATGTAGCTATATTTTTTTTATATAATTTTTCCGATGCCTTCCTCAGTCCTCAGTGTAAGAGATTAAATTATCAGAAATGGTTATAAATTGCGTTGTTAGTGGTTTAATTTTAATTATAATGAACATAATATTATAGAATATAATGTAATAGAAAAATAATTTTCCTAAGTCCCTTTAGAATAACAGAAATGGACAAAATTAAATAAATATATATCTAGCCGAAGGCCTTCATCAGAATGAAAAAATATTTACATAATATCTTGAAAGTAAATAACTAAACAGGTATATTTTGGTAGAGAATCAAAAGATGTAATACAAAATTAAAATTAAAAAAACAGACAAATTTACAATAAAAATGAATAGGCTTAGGGAAAAAAAAGTGAATAAATGATACCATCTAATAATTAAAAAAATGATATCATTATGAGTGAGGAATATTTACAGTAATTCATCAATCGATCAAGTTGAATATATCTTTAAATTATTTATTAATTATAGAGCATCTGATTGGGAATTTAGAAGATGTAGGAAAAGTTTGGATTTAGATGAGGTTAAAGAAGAGGCATGACGGATATCGAGTGGGAGTGAATTCCAAAGAGAGATAGAACGGGCGAGAAAGGAACGCTCAAAAGTTTTGTTTCTATGGGAACGGATATAAAGATCGGAAGGGCGAGATCTTGTGCCCTGGGATTGGATAGAGGATTTGAATTGTAGGAGACTATAGGTGTAAGATGGATGTTATGAGTTGATAGTTTGATATAAGTAAGAACCAAGGAAATAGAGCCTACGGATAGAAGGGAAGAGCCACTTTAACTCAACGTAACGGCGGGACACATGAGACCTTCTCGGGGCATCGAAGACAAATCGAACAGTTGATAATCCGCCTCAACCTCTCGTCGAGCCTGTTCGAGAGGCTACCGTATGCCACACAACAATAGTCAAAGTGTGTAAAGATAAAAGAAGTGAGCGACGGGAAATTTTCGCAACGTGTATAAAGTGATTGAATAAAATGAACAGGCTGTGGGTTCGCTGTTTCTTAGTTATGCCATGCTTCAAAAGGACAACAAACCTTCAGTGAAAGGAAGTTCTGAAATAGGAAAGCTACGTAATAAGGACATTAGCTATTGTATATAGTGATAATAGTTTTAGTCAACTAACACGTATTAAACAAAAAAGTGAAACTAGGTAAAATAGGCTAACAAAAGAAATATAAATAATTTAAAAAGATAATCGGCACAAAGCGACTCTAAACATACTTTAGGAATTATTACCAACACTACTCAGCAATTCTCTGCAAATTACACGAAATTAATGATGAACAACCACGCTCGATGCCAAAATTTTACAGGTTATGTGCTATTACTCTGATGTTTTTTTTTCTATATAGCCATCTCAAAATAATATTTGATCTATAAAAAAGTATAAAAAATTACTACTTACGAAAGTCGCGGGTTCAAAGCCCGGCAGGTGGCCTTGGATTTTTAAAAGGGAATAAAAAAATCCTTAGTTATGCCGTCCTTCGAAAAGGACATTAATATAGCTGCCCCCAGTCGGAGCGGTGTCAGGTACTCATTAAAGATCCCTATCCTAATTAAACCTGGATAGGGAAAAATAGGAGTCCCGCTGTAGCATCGTCCAATTAACCGTAGCAGCATAAAGTGGTGTTAAATGAATAAACGACTACAATAACCATTTATCAGACCGTCATTAGTTAATATTTAATTTTAAAATAGAAAAAAATATGCACCATTACAAATTATGAAGAATCTTGGATTCAGTATATGGTAGAGACTGTAGGTAGTGCAGGAAGGTTATCTGTCCTAGATCACGCTCAACTGACAGATTTCCTCCCTATTTTGGGTACCCATTTTATAGAGGCTGGATGAGCCCCTAGAGACTCCTAGATCTCATAGGACCCATCTAAGATCGCTAAGATATAATTAAAAGTCTTCCAGCAAGCGAGATTTAACCCCGGGACCTTCCGCACGGCAACTCGGCGCTCTTTCACTGAGCATCTCCGCTCCCCTCCAGCTTCATTTAACATCATAAAATACTACAATAACTACTATAGTAATTTTTCGGACCTTCATTAGTGTTAATATGTAATTTTAATATTCGCTATGATTTTGAGGTTTGAGCTTTAAATAATCCGATTTAAAATTGTTTAAACTAAATTTCGTAAAATCGTTTTAGGTTTAACATATATCAGACCTATTTGGACATACGGAGTTGAGATTTGGGGCTCTACTAAACCATCCAATTCATCTCGTATCCAATCCTTCGTAAAATCCTCAATGCTCCTTATTAAGTCAGAAACAAACTCATCCATCATGATCTTACTATCCCATATGTTGCTGATTTGGCCCAAACTAGATACCTATCCTTCCATGATAAACTCCATTCACATTTGAATCAGCTAGTCTCTCAACTTGCTTCCCATACTATTCCTGATAACCCTCCGAGGCGTCTGAAAAGAAGACGGTCTCGAGACCTTCTACTATAGAACTTTATTGGAGTGCTACCGATGGGTAGTTTCTACACTTTTTTTTTTGTTTTCATGTCATTAGTTCATATCAGCAAATTTACTTGATGCAATATTATTGCATTTTTAAATATCAATAAATTGATCTAAAAAAAAAAAGGTTTAACATGGTTGTTTTTTATTAATTTTTTTTTGGAGTGAGGGGGAAGTTCAAAGCTACTGGATGTGTTACACGTTCCAATTGATGATGAGAATGTGATGAAGCTGTTCCTATAATATGAGAGAGCTTTGTCCAACGGCCTTTCCTCCGCGCAAAGCATTTGTGGTTTATTCGAACAAAAGGCCGGAATTATTCTGCCTCTATGAAGGTACTTCACACGGCCCGGTGACCATTGGCAATAGGAGCGGTTTAGCCAGTTCTCCATAGAGGATACTCTTCACTGCGAGTCCGTCCATACCAAACAATATGAGCTTCAAGAATCGGGAAATTAAGTTTAATCTGAATTGAATGATATTGAAGCAGATCAGAATTCATTGTTCTTTAACAGCCCTCACAATAATTTATAGACTACAATAATAGGAAAGTAGCCAGCTCAGTGTTTAGAATGTCGATAGTTGTCCTGAATTTGTTAAATGCCACAGATGGACTTTTTGGGATCTGCTGACCCTGCTGTGGCTCACTCAGCATCTATTAAGTAGGAAAAATCCCTGGCAGCTGTGTAAATCTCCTCCCCACACAACCGTTGTCATAGAGACGGTACCATCTCTAGTAAAATATTCTCGAGCAATGTTAAATATGGTCTTAAAACATGATAATCTAATTTTACATTTCATAATGAATAACATCAATGAAAATCAGAAAAATTACTATTAAAATGAATATGTTGTTAGAACATTTTTATATTGAAGAGAAAAGATTTAAAAATGATTACCATCAACAGAATAATAAATAAAAAATGTTAGAACATATTGAGCTTTATGCTCAATTAAAAATAATATAATATTGTTACGGTCAGAGAGAGAAAGACGGGCTGGAGGGATTAAGACGGACTCGAAGGATCTGGAAGATCCAAGAACAGCCTCGCCCACACCCGCGCGTCTAGAACGTTCGACCTTGCCTATATAAATACCGTCCGCTGCTAACTAGTCCGTCAGTGCGATGAACTAGATTAAAATTCAAATAAATCCATTTCCTCGTCAACTAAGATATTCTCTTCTTGTCTTTCTGCAGTAAACATGTTTACATAATTGAACAGTTTTGTAAACTATTGAAGTAAACAATTCTTTGCAGCTTATATTTTTGCTTTGTTAAAAAATTTAATATTTATTAATCTAAAAAAATTCCATGGAAACTTTTTATTTCCATTTAAGGATATGAAAATATCAATAATTAAATTAATCATAACCATACTTCTTTTTTATTTAAGGACACACATAAACGCATATGTACGGTAGCCATCGCAAAGCACGCGCACATACACACCATCGTGTGTGATATGACTCATAGTTCAATTTAAGTACAAGGAATAAAAAAACTCTGCACACTGACTTAAAAATACCAACAGTTGACGAACACATACGAACATACTACAAACGCTTTCAAGAAAAACTATACAGACACCCAAACCCATTGATACAACAAATGGCCACTACTCTCATGCCTGAGAACACTAGGAGACTAAAAAGGACGTGGATGAGGGATCTATTACAGTAGGAAATTAAATCAAGCCAAGGGAGAGGTAGCTGTTGGCTACTGTTCTTCGTCATGTCTTTCGTGTTTTTTTGTATTATTTTTAAGTCATCCAATCTGCTGATTGTCAATTACTTATTTTTGACAGGCGTGGATGAAAATATAAAGAAAAAAAAAAGTACAAGAAAATTTTATTTTTTAAACATGACATGTGTCGCCATGTATAACAGACCGAGGTGTGTAAAATATTCATTTTGAAATGAATAAAATAGAGCCAAAAACTCACATTTTTATTTATAATGCATTATTTATTTATTTATTATTTATTATAATGCAATTGGGAAAAACCACAATGCAAAGCCTTATGTTTCATATTTCTCCAGTAATACACCCACTTACCGGTCGGCATTTCGCCTATTCAGGCATTATCAAGACACAATAACAAAAAAAGATTATGTGAATCACATCTCGAAGAAAAGGTGCAATACATCGCAACGATCAACAGCCCTAATAGGCTCCAAACATGAGACAGCACCCCACCACCAAGACTCTTCAACAAATGAGTTGTATGGTGAACGTCTTGGTGGTGGGGTGCTGTCTCATGGTTGGAGCCTGTTTGGGCTGTTGATCGTTGGGATGTATTGCACCTTTTTCTTCCAGATGTGATTCACTTAACCCCTTTTTTGTTTTTGGTGTCTTGATAATGCCTGAATAGGCGAAACGTCGACTGGTAAGTGGGTGTATTACTGGAGAAATTTGAAACATAAGGCTTTGCATTGTGGTTTTTCCCAATTGCATTATAATTCATTTTGAAACTTATTAATGAATATAAAATTAATTTTCTTATCAATTTTCGTTTTATTTGTAAAATTCCTGTTACGCAAATAAGAATTTATAAGATATTTATTTCAAATAATTATTTTGATACTTATAGTTAGACAGAAAACCGTACGTGTCTCGAATGGCCATGGGGGGGGGTGAAAATCAGTGTATCATTTGACAAGGCCACCACGAATTAATCTAATTAAAGGCCAATTAATGGGAGGCGAACCACCGGGGAACTGAAAGCACAATATGCCCTCTCTACGATCTACTCTCTGGAATGGAAGGGGTCGAATGGAGGTGTTTATTTCACTGGAATGACAATTTTCATCAAAAGCAGTTGCAGAAAAACAAACATTGTCACGTGAGTAATTTAGCAGATGACAACTGCATCAAGAACTTAAATGATATTCATATTTCACTCCTTCAGAAGAACGATGTCATTTATAAAAAAAAAAAACTAATTTTTAAATTGAGGTATTCAAAAGTTAGTTGCACGTGAGCTAAAAAAAAATAAAATGTTGGTGTTGGTAAAGGAAAGTATTCCTTTTACAATTATGCTATTGAAAATATTTTATCAAAAACTAAAATTTTTCGAAAACCTTGAAACTTTTTTGATTTTAACTTATGTCATTATTCTTATAAAACTTCAAGTTCAAACATGATACAACTTAAAAGTTCGAACATGTCGAGAAGTTTAAAAAAAAAAAACCTGTACCACTACAACCCACGATGGGTCTGGGGGTTCAGTACATGGTAGAGACTATTCATGGACAACCGTTCTGCAAGGAAGTGACTTGTCCTAGGTCACGCTCAACCGCCAGATTTTCCCCCCTTATTTTGGGTATCCTATTTTTATATTATTTTATAGAGGCTGGGTGGGCCCCAGGAGGGTCCTAGATCCTATGTGCGCTGAAGTAAAAATTAAAAAAAAAATAAAAATTTGAAGGATTTTACTTTTTCAAAGAGTTATTATTGTGGGATTACAGAAGTAATGGTCAATAAAGCCAAAAACCCAACAAAGAAAGTGCAAACACAGTTATTTTAATGAATAAAAGGTACACTAAAATGACAAACCAAAACGTAACAATGTTTATTTACAATTAATTATATTATTATAGCGGCAGTAGTGGCATCTAGCGGCAACAATAAGATCGCAAATGTGAGAACAGGTTAGACAATTCTTAGAATCTAGAAGTAAAGTCTGGATGGGTCTAGAAAGTTCCCTATGACTTGGTGGTTGGAGTGGTTGACTGGTCGGGGTTAACCCCCCCATGAGTCAACTCTAGTTACTCCACTGGTGGTCCGTAAATGTAAGTTTTTTAGCAGAGGGTTAATAATGCCAAATTTTTCTAATTTCTTGAACTTTCGGGTTCGCTAAGCCCTTTTACTATCTCTCTACCTATTTATGCTCTCTCTCTCTCTCTCTCTCTCTCTCTCTCTCTCTCTCTCTCTCTCTCTCTCTCTCTCTTCTCTCTCTCTCTCTCTCTCTCTCTCTCTCTCTCTCTCTCTCTCTCTCTCTCTCTCTCTCTATCTATCTGTCTCTCATCTTCTCTCTTTCTCTGTTTATGTATCTCTCCCTTTTCTTGAACTTTTCATCTCTCTCTCACACTCTCTGCCTGTCTCCTAATTAACGAAGTCGGATTTGAGCTAATCAACATTTCACCCTTTCATATTTTCTGAATGGTAGATCTTTCCTCCCCGGTGTGACGTTCTTCCCGTGCGACTGAGCGCGCACAGTAGAACAGTAGCTACTCCCGAACATCAACAACTCTCAATACTGCTCCGCCATCCATTACGGAGAAGCGAGCACAAAGAAAGAACAGACGACAGAGATTTAATAACTGGCGATGCTAATTAGTAGCGAAGTAGCTGAATGCAGCGGCTATTCTGAGTATCACCTCCATACTTTGCATCTTCTCTCTCACTACATCCTCTCTTCCATTAGCTGATCCTTATTAGATCAACTCGTCTAAGTCTAGCTGAAGTTTAAGTCTTGTTCGAAAGTTCGATGTAAATGATAAAAAGAAGAAGACAGTTATTTAAGGTCTCTTTTTATTTTTCAATATTTATATATTTTGTGGAATAGCCAAAAATCCACTGGTGTCTTTATAATATTGTTTTTCTTTTCATTGCAATCTTATTTTCATTTTTTCATTTGTTTTTTTCTTATATTTTGGTGTTGTTTACAATTATTTATTTTTTCCTGTTGTGCTTTTTGTAGTTTGGTGAGTGTACATTGAATTTTCAAATTCTTCAGTATTTATCAGCTGTTTTTATCTAACTTTACCCAGCCGAGGTCGAGTAACCTTCCTTATGATTCATTAGATGCATTTGAGCCTTCGAGGTGGTGGGATGCTTCTTGGGTTCATTATTCATGTTTTGTTTGTTCTTTTGTTTTTTTTCTCTATCTACCCTGAGGATGCCTGAATGGGCGAAATATTGGACAGATAATTTCAATTTCTGTTTTAGTTTGGAGACTAAATGGTTTTTCGTTGGGATTTTTACCACGGTTTTAACAATAAAAAGAAATCTTAGAGAACCTACAACATAAAAGTCAAATACTAGACAATAAAAGCTCTCCTCTGGTGTGAAGATGACTGATGTAGTGTAAGTAGTGTAAATATTTTGCGAAAGTTTAAAGTAAAAAATAAATCTTAGAGAACCAACAATACCAGACTCTAATGATAGTTTGATGGTAATTTTTTCCAAAAAGTCCAAATTTTAAGTTTTGGCCGACATTCATGAGGAATACCGGCCGAAGAAGTGATCCTACGATGAAAGCCAAGTGAAATAGAGTTGTAGTAAATTTAATTAGCTTTAATTTAAGCACATAACGAGGCCTGTAATTGTTATACTTCTCTTGTTAATTAAAAAAAGAAAAATCGGGAAAAGTGGGTGTGAAAAAATGATCAATTTTCAAAGAGGCGTAACTCAGAATTTTTTACACCTCGACTTTCATCGTAGAATCACTCCTTAGCCCGGTGTTCCTCAAGAAAGTCGGCCAAAACATAAAATTTGGACTTTTTTGAGAAACAAAAAACAATTTTCCAAGGGGCGCAACTCAGAATCTATTAGACCTAAAGAACGGTTGGATTCATATTGTAGAAAATTTAATGTACTTAAAAATGGCTACCCATGGGTTTTTTTAAAAAATGCATCGGTTCCAAAACTTAAAATTTGGATTTTTTGGATAAAATTACCAAATGTTCAAAGGGAAGTAACTCAGAATCTATTAAAGCTACAGAGCTGCGGTTAAGCTCAAATCATAGCAAATTTAATCTACTTTAACAATGGACACCAACGTGTTTTATCAAAAACGTACCGATTAGGAGATATAGGCCAAAAACTAAAATAACTCGAGGTTTTTCGGTCACCAAAAGTTTTCCCATACGTTTTTTCGGTAGCAAACTTGGATTTCCTCTAGTCAGACATGGCCTTACAACATATCAAAAATTCAGCTATCTTCAATCTATTTCAACCTTCAAGTACCTGGCCACTGACCTGGTACTTGAAGATACCTAAGGTACCTGGCCACTGACCTATGGAGATACCTTGGTCTTTGGTAGGTTAAAGATTTGAGTTGGTTTTTTTACTTTTTGGAGATCGAATATTTTTTTTAACTGGCTAAAGAATAAAAAACTATAGAACTATCATAAGATTAAAAGTACATAACCTGTAAAAGTTTGGTATCGAGCGGTTCTTTCTTCAATAATTTCGTACAATTTGCAGTGAATTGTTGATTAGTGCCGGTAATAATTCCTAAACTTTGCTTGGGGTCGCCTTTTGCCGATTATCTTTTTAAATATTCATTTTTCTTTTGTTAAGCAACTTCACCTTATTGCTCAAGTTTTAATTTTTTATTCGATTCGTGTTTGTTTACTAAAAATATTATACCTGTCTTAAATTAATAATATCCTTATTCGATTTATACCGCTTTCCCTATTCAGAACTTGAGTAATAAAGTTAACTTTATTACCGTAAGATTAAATTGTGTTTTTGTTATTAGTAAGTTGTAATTTTATAATTTACTAGCTTATGACAGCGGCTTCGCTCGCGTGGGATTTGGTCTGCTACAGTTTCATGAAAGATCATTTTAAATAAATAATTCATTATTTTTTTTAAATATAAGTTACTCGTACATCCAAAATGTCAGACGTCTAACTTCAAAACTGACGGATTCCATACAATCTTTGAACTCCTATTATATTAAAGGAGAAACCCTTGGGGTGGAATTATACAAATTTCTTTCTTAAACTATAAAAAGAACCTATCTACAAATTTCTATCTAAATAAGAATTAAATCTACAAAAGGGGGGGTACATGCCCCCGTGCTCCCACATAAATCTGCCCTTGCTGTAGCCAATGATGTATAACCTATTTTACTCAATAAGTTTCATCCAAATCCGTCCAGTAGTTTTTGCGTGAAAGAGTAACAAACATAAATACAAACATTCCCATTTATAAGATTAGTAGGATATCAAAACAATAGTTTCACTCATGTTCCTTCTGTTATTTTAACTACTATTATCATGTGATTTGCCTTTAATTATGTACTATAATGGATTCTCCACAGTACCTAAAAAATTGTCGGGGGGGCACGTGTCCACGTGCGCCCCCCTAAATCCGCTCTTGCTGTAGCCTATGTGTTATTCTGATGTGAACCTATATTACTGTAAAGTTTCATCCAAATCCGTATTCAGTAGTTTTTGCGTGAAAGAGAGATGAACATACAGACTTTCCCATTTATGATATGTATTAGTAAGATTTGGTAATTTTATTTTCTCGTTATTAAAACCTTTAAATTATAACTTCACTTTAATTCAATAAATTTTTTGTCTATTATAAAAAGTATTATTTATTTGATTAATAAAACTTGATTATGTTATTAGTTTAATAAAAGGTTACTTTCAAATGACATGCGATCTGGAATAATTGAATCAGAATTTTATTTTTTCCTTATCCTTTTCGGAGCTGTCCATTTCCTACTATTTCCCGAGAGTTCAAACAATAACAATGTATTACTTTGATAGGGATCTTTTCTTTTCGTTCTGTTTTACTTCAATCAACCTGCAGCCTACAAAATATAAATATGACGAATATATAAATATATGACTACAATATCACTCGTATTGTACACTTGGATATTTTAAAGGAAATTTTATTTAGGACTGCAATAAACCGCAATACATTTTTATAACTTTGATACATAATTATTGAACGTACTAGTAATAATGGTTACGACCATAAGATAAACGGTTAATGAACCCATACTAAAATATTTTTTGTGACGTTTGATATTGTTAAAAGTTTTTATCTTAGTCCGCAGCCTTTATCTGTCAACTCTGAAGTTGAAGTTGGAAAGCCAAAACGATTCGGCAGAACTTCGGTCGTGTTATCGCCAGATCTGATTCGAGGAAAGTATTGTGATTAAACTGAGAAGATAATTATTTCATGCCTAACTTTCTATTTCGATTAAGGTAACTTTCATAATTTCTGAATGAGGCGAGCGGATAGGGTGGGGGAGATCATTGCATTGTTTTCTTTCAATGAATGTTATATTCGCTTAAATTCCCTATTAATATTGATAACGGACTGAAAAGGCAAGAAACTGCTCGACGTTTTCGCCTACTTCAACATTTACTGGACAAACGCTCTAAGCTCCCAATTAATTACAAAAGACTCATTTACATTATAGTTATCAGGCCTATTTGGACATACGGAGTTGAGCTTTGGGCTCTACTAAACCATCCAATTCTTCTCGTATACAAACCTTAAAATCCAAAATCCTTCGTAAAATCTTCAATGCTCCTTAACAGGTCATAAACAAACTCATTCACCATGATCTTAATATCCCATATGTTGCTGATTTGGCCCAAACTAGATACCTATCCTTCCTTGACAAGCTCCATACACACTTGAATCCGCTAGTATCTCAACTTGCTTCCCATACTATTCCTGATAACCCTCCGAGGCGTCTGAAAAGAAGATGGCTTCGAGACCTTATACTATAGAACTTTATTGGAGTGCTGCCGATGGGTAGTTTCTCCAAAAGTTTTTTTTTTCATGTTATTTGTTCATATTAGCAGATTTACTTGTTATAATATTATTCTGGTTGTAAATATCAATAAATTAATCTAAAAAAAATATTGATAAAAAAAGAAAATAATATAATCTGCTACAAAAAGACGGGAATGATGCCAACCTTAATTAAGACTTTTGTAAAGTTGCTGGACTTAGTAGCAAAGAAAGTTACTATTGTTAAGTTAACAAGCGTTGTACGGACTGATAAACGTCTAAGAGGTAGGCCGAGGAGTGAATGGGAGGATTACTTTAAGATTATTCAAAGGGAGTAAAATTTCCTTATTATGCCGTCCTTCAGAATGGACGTAAACAGTAGTCTGTACGGTTCTCAGCTACTCATTAAAGATTCCTATTGTAGTTAAACCTGTATAATCAAAATTTAGGACTCCCACAGCAACATCATACGATTAGCCATAGCAGCATAAAACTGACGTTAAATAGATAAATATCAAAGGTATAAGCTTTAAAAATATAATTGCTGAAATAAACTCATTTATACCTGTTTGAAATATTAAAACACTTCCCTGATTTCTATGTACCGATTGGAAAAAATAATGTTTTATTTTGCTTTTGAAAACTCATCCTGCATAACTCAAAAAAACAGATATCGTCTAAAAAGTTGAGAAAATAATTAATAAATCTGTTGAAAAATAAAAATATAGATAGAACTTTATGATTTAGCGTAGTCATTTTTATTTTTGGAACTGTATAAACAAAAACAAATATGTGAATTTTCTAAACTAAACATAAGACCACATCAAGCGTTCCATTTATTAGGTATGCAAAAATGTTTTTAAAGTATTTAAATCACGAAAACAAAAAAAAATTAAAAAACATCCCTGAGGATAATCGCTTAATTTTTAACATTTTGATATAAATATTTAAAAAAGATTAGTTAAGCTTATCAAACTTTTCTTAAAATATATGGATATAACATAGAAATAAAAATATTAGAATAATAAAATAGAAAATTGCTATGACCCAGAAAAGCCTGGGACAGATGATTTATAATCAGCTTGCGTGAGAATAATAAAATCATTGAGAAGATTTCTATCTCAATGTGCTTTCTATTCCTTTCCTATATCCTTTTGTGCTTATTTTATACGAAATAGCATATCATTGCTATTAAAAAAATAACGCTTGATGTTTATTTATTTACAGCCAAAATTGTATTGTTTAGTTCTAATTGTTATAATATTATTCTAGTTGTAAATATCAATAAATTATTCTAGTTTTAAATATCAATAAATTATTCTAGTTGTAAATATCAATAAATTATTCTAAAAAATGCCTCCTTATATCGAGTAGCCAATGATATCCTTAGATTTTTAGAAAAGAATTGGATAAAAAATCATTTGGATTAACTAGAGGTAACCCTGTCCGCCTAAGGGTGCACCTACATTGGATCCGATGCGATACGATTAGAATTCGGAAGCAAACCAAATGACTGAAATATATCGAGAGCGCCTACATTGGATCCGTCCGTTTTTATCAGACTAATCCGACCGATTTAGTCGCTCGTGGAATCAAAATAGTTTATTTACACGGAAGCACCTACATTGGATCCGATCCGATACTGTACGATCAGGTGCGGTTTTCACATTTCAAAATCATTAGTTTTCAATCCGATAAGCCAGCCGTTACCATGTGTGGCAACTTAACCTTTATTGTCTAAAATGTTTATTAAAAAATGTACATTGTAATTTGATAATTAACTATTATATAAATATCCGTCATAAATCAAAATTAAATATTCTCAATTCTCATTAAAATATTTTATTACTAATCTTCATGAACCATTAAATATAGTAGAGAAGATTATTTTTCCGTTGAATAAAATTATATCTATCAGAAATGTACATAAAAAATGTACCTACATACAATTTTAATTCGTCAAATAAAATTGGAAACATTAACTTTTGATAAAATTATCATCGTAATGTTTAATTTATTTGTTAAACAGTTGGCAACTCTGGAAGGTAAGGGCTTTTCTGATTTTTTATACTCGTTTGCAAAGATGAACAACAAAATACCAAAAGAAATAAATGTTATCAGAATCGAGAAAATTAAATCATTATATAAAACACGAATATATAATAAAAACAATAAATTTTTTTTTAATTGAAAAATAACTAAATTATTTATTTATAGTCATACAGCAAGACAAAAATATTCTAATATAGTAATATTACCTCATCGTTATAACATTTGGTTCTTTAAATTTATAAAATTAAGATTATTTATTAATTATTTTTAATATATTTATATTTCACTATAATATATATAAAATATAAGAAATAAAAGAATAAAATTAATACTATTTTATTCGGAAGGCAGTGACTAGTTTCACTATCGGATTGAAAAGAATAGAATCATGTCGGATCTGATCCAGTGTAGGCACTCACTACGTATTTCAGTTATTTGTTTTTTCAGCCCACCATCCTATGTGATCGCATCGCATCGGATCCAATGTTAGGGTGGACCTATCCGATTCGATCAGCTATATTTATATTTTAAAAATTAATGTTATATAATATATTACATTTAATTAATTAAAAAAACCTGTACCACTATAATCCGTGTAGGGCATGGAGTTCATTACATTGTAGAGACTGTACAGTTTCTTGGAAAACGGAACCTGTGGTCTAGTGGTTAGCGTAACAAACTACTAAACCCAAGATCGCGGGCTCGTAGCCCGGCAGGTGGCCCTAGGATTTTTAAAGGGAGTAATAAATACTTAGTTATGCCGTCCTTCGGAAGGAACGTTAAACGGGGGGTCCTTAACCTGTACGATGCCAGGTACTCGTTAAAGGCCCCTATCCTAGTTAAACTTGGATAGGCAAAATTTAGAGATCGCAATGTAGCATCGTCCGATTAGCCATAGCAGCAAAAAATGACGTTAAATGAAGAAACAATGAAATAAGATCAACATATTTTAATTAATTCGGACTATTTTTCTTAATTTTTAAAAAATATATATGTTTGAGCTCTCGCGAGACAGTAGGACCTCTCGATAAGAGCCCCGAAATATGTGTGGGAAAATGAGCTGAATTCAAAATACCAGATCATATGTCATTCTTATGAAAGCATTTATTGAATTAAAATTAAAAGTCATGGTATACAGATATAAATAATAAAAATAAACTTTGCTATTAAAACCTAATTGAGTCAAATTAAAATTTTGAACGTTCTTGCAATGGAAATAATTACTTATACTAATAACTACAACTACAAATAAAAAAGAAAAGGAAACAATAGTAAAATAATTAATGTTTATCTAGACACTAATAATGTTTGTGTTTTTGGCCAAGTGGAATAATAAAAGCAAGAAAATCTTCCTTATCTGAACTGGACGCAGAATTCGACGGCTGGGCGATCGAAGGTGTCGGTACGTTCAAGGAGTTCTCCTCCGTAGGGCGGGCGAAACATCAAAGCAATTTTTCCTCAGCAGGGCGAGAGAAAATGGCGATACGAATGATCAGGTCGAACTTTCACTCTCCTGCCAATACTGAACTAATTCCCAACTGCACTGGGGCAGCGAATTAGTCTAGTTGAAGTCCACCAAACAACTGCCCTATTGTTTATAATGTGCACTCACTCGGGCCAACACTGTTTGGATTATATCGACGTAAACAATAGCCGATCGAATCCACAGTCGGCATGTCTTTTTTTTTTTTTCTTAAATTTAAAATAAAATTAACCTATTCTATTTAATTTAAACAATTATAAAAACAGAATAATAAACAAATAATAACAATATAAAATTAAATATTTACATTATTATATTTACAAAAAAGGTAAAAATAAAATAAAAGGAAAAATGTTCTTTTCTTTTACAAAATACTTGCTTTGTCAAAGATTAAAATAAAATACTCTTTTATAAAACAAAATGAACTACCTGGCCTTAACAATATATATTATTATTCCATCAATGTATAACGTAAACTGTTATTCTTTACAATATATTGTTTTAATTAATACGTATCTTGTATATTTTGCCTGAAGATGATGTGAAATGTGAGTCGAAATGTTGACTTTAAAAATATACGGTTCCTCTTACTAAGAGAATTTTTTCTGACCTTCACTCGGACTATTTTATTAAATTTAATTTAATTTATTATTTGAAAAAAATTATTGATAAAATATTAAAATATTTAATAATATCTTACTCTAGTTTTGTTTGTATTTTACCTCTAAGGATATAATAGAGTTCTAGGTCCCATGTTCATATTCTTATGTGGACGGAGGATCCCCTCTAGAACATATGTTTTTGCGGACCCCAACCTACCTCTATCTATATTACGACGGTCTTCATATTTTCTGGCCCTATAATCTCATAGCTACAATGTTGTACAATCTTTTCCACGTTGGATGTTATTAGATGAGTTCTTTGAATATATATTTTTTTTTAAATTTATTTATTGGTATTTACAACTGTATTACAATTATACAAGTAAATAGAATGCATGTTACATAATGACATGAGAATGACAAGTAGAGAAACTAACCACTGGTAGTACTCAAATCAAAGTTCAAATAAGAAGGACACGTGGCCATCTTCTTTTCAGACGCCTCGGAGGATTATCGGGCATTGAAGAGGAAGCTGGGTTTGAAACTAGAGGGTTTGAGTGGTAATGAAGTTTGCTATGAAAGAATAGATACCTGGTTCGGACCAAATCAGCAACAAAAGGGACATTAAGGTCGTTATGGATGACTTTATTCTTAACAAAATAAGGAGCATTGAGGATTTTACGAAGGATTTTGGATTGTAAGGATTGGATACGAGAGGAATTCGATGGCTTAGTGGAGCCCCATAGCTCTACTCCGTAAGTCCAAATAGGTCGTATGATGGTCATGTAGATGAGTCTTTTGTAGTTAATTGGGAGCTTAGAGCGTTTGTCTAGTAAGTGTTGAAGTAGCCTGAAACGTCGAGCGGTTTCTTGTCTTTTCAGTCTTGTATGAGGATTCCAGGTCAATCGTTTGTCGAGGTGCAACCCTAAGTATCGGATCTGTTCTACAGGACCAGTGGGATATTATTAAAGGATACTGAAGGGCAGGAAGTCATTGGTTTACGACGTAAGGTAAAAGTGATTTGATGCGATTTTTGAGAATTTATTTTAATCCTCCAGTTTTGACACCATTCTTCAAGATAAGTGATATGGGATTGGAGGCTTTGGGATGCAATAACTGGATTGGTGTTGACTGATAATACACATGTATCATCAGAATATGTGGTAAGGATAGTATTAGGATGAGTCGGGATGTCAGCTGTATAAACTGTATAAAGGATTGGACCAAGGATACTACCTTGAGGTCTTTGAATATTAAATTAAATTTTGTGGTTATTAGGTTAATGTTAAATATGCTCATTCCAGTGTAAACAATTTTCAAGTAGTTTAGGAAACATGTACATATACAGAAGACGGATAAGGTAAGAAAAGAGTTAATAGGGAAAGAAATGGAACTGGAAGAAGATGTCGGTGAAACAATAATGAGGTAGAAGCTGAGAGAGTACTGGAACTTGCGGCGTATGACTCCTGTTCGAAGAACGGAAAAGGTAAAGGATTGGGCTCCTGAAGAAGAAGAAGAGGCACTCCGGCAAGGACATGGTGTAAAGAATCTGAGGAAGAAGTGTAAACGAGGTATCTCCGAAGTGAAGACTGGAAAGACATGGAACGGTTGAAGGAATTGACTTAACGCTAACTTTACACCGGGAAAGCCGTCATCATCATCATCATCATCATTTTTTATCCTCTCCCATTGACCCAGCTGTTCTGAACCAGCACAGGTCGCCCCATGTGTCATATCGCTTGTAATGTAATTATAATAACACTAGCTTTTGCCCGCGGCTTCGCTCGCGTGGAATTTGGTCTGCCACATAAAGTTTCGTTTAAGATTATTTTAAATAAATAATTTAATTTTTTTTTAACTATAAGTTACTCGTACATCAAAATTCCAGATGTCTACCTTCAAAACTGACAGATTCTATACATTCGTTGAACCCCTATTATATTAAAGGAGAAACCCTTGGGGTGGAATTATCCAAATTTCTTTCTTAAATTCTACAAAGAACCTATTTTTTTCAAATGCAAATTTCAAAATGCTAAGTTCCTGATTAGTCTTTAATTATGTACTATATTGGATTCTCCACAGTACCTAAAAAAAACTGTCGGGGGGAGGCACGTGCCTCCCCCCATAAATCTGCCAATCAGAATAGCCTATGTGTTATTCTGGTGTATAACCTATATTTCTGTAAAATTTCATCCAAATCCGTTCAGTAGTTTTCGCGTGAAAGAGAGACAAACATACAAACTTTCACATTTATAATATTAGTAAGATTTATAATTCCATTATGAATGGTCTTATTTTTAGTGCATGGTAGAGACTGCACTATTTCTTAGGCAACGGTTGTGAAGGGAGGTGCTTGTCTGAGATCACATTTATAGGGTCTGCAAAGTCTGTAACATTCAAATCTGTGGCTGTTCACTGGTTAAATAATTAATCTGCCACAGCATGATTTGAATCAGATACCCTAAGTAAAGCAATTCTGCTCTACAAAGTTAGTTACCCTGCTTCCTATGGGTATATATAAATATCAAATATTGTGGACAACAGTCCTGTTGAATAATGTAAGCTAAGTTTTTACAGTTAAGTATCCCTAGCATTCGTAGAAAACAAATGAATTATTAATATGAATGAATGAATGAATAAAGCCTTTTATTACAAAAAATTAACAGGATTTTACTGAATATAATACTTTTTACTTCAGATGCTATTTACAATATTTACAATTGTATACATTATGAACTTTTTTTTTTCTGTTAATTTATGTAGAACTTCCCCTTAGGGAACTTCCTGAAGACTAACTTCCCTGAAGACCAATTCCTACTGGTTACACAGTTCCTTCTATGCTTCTTGGTCTCTTGCTGTCCTCATCCACTTTGCTCCTGCAATGGCTCTAAAGTAGTCATTCTATCGCCTTCTTTAACTTCCACGTTTTCTTTTCAAGTCATAAGGATATTTTTGCCATCCTAAAGTAGTTCTCTGGATCTCTTATGATGCCCTTTTAGAGAAAGAAATGAGTTGACCTGAATAAATGTACTCTTTTACACAATTTAATACTGTATTGCTCCAAATGATTTCAGTTTTTTCATTGTTCGTTATCATAACTGTCTTTTGTCTTAGGAAGGAACCAGGGCTACTTACAATTATATATACTAGCTTATGCCCGCGGCTTCGCTCGCGTGGAATTCGGCCTGCCACATAAAATTTCGTGAAAGATCATTTTAAATAAATAATTTAATTATTTTTTTAAAATATAAGTTACTCGTACATCCATAATTTCAGATGTCGAACTTCAAAACTGACGGATTCTCTACAACCTTTGAACCCCCATTATATTAAAAAGGAAACCCTTGGGGTGGAATTATCCAAATTTCTTTCTTTAACTATACAAAGAACCTATCTACAAATTTCAAGAGGCTAAGTTTCTGATTTGTCTTTAATTATGTACTATAAGGGAGAGGCATACCCAAGTGACCCCACATAAATCTGCCCTTGATGTAGCCTATGATGTATAACCTATTTTATTCAATAAGTTTCATCCAAATCCGTTCAGTAGTTTTTGCGTGAATGAGTAACAAACATTCGCATTTATAATATTCGTAGGATATCACTCCTGTCCTTTCTGTTATTTTAACAACTATTATCATGTGATTTGCCTTTAATTATGTACTATAATTGATTCTCCACAGTACCTAAAACACTGTCGGGGGAGGGGGCACGTGCCCTCGTTCGCGCCCCCCCCCAAATTCCTCGCTTGCTATAGCCTATGTGTTATTCTGATGTATAACCTATATTACTGGAAAGTTTCATCCAAATCCATTCAGTAGTTTTTGCGTGAAAGAGAGACAAACATACAAACTTTCACATTTATAATATTAGTAAGATTTGCAGCATTTTTCCAATTTCCTCAACATCATCTTTATTAGAAATCAGAATAACGTCTTCAGCATACTATAGGTTATTTAATTTAGATCCATTTATGCTTAGACCCAAATTGTGACTTGTTAATATATTTCCAAATAAATAACTATGTACAAAATTGGTAGCTAAATCCGATTAAAGAGCCTAGTTGTACTTCAAATAGCTCCCCCGATTTGCTTATTGTGCTTCACGTGGCTTTGTGAACTGTGCTTTACATGCCTTTTGTGCCTCATGTTCAAGTCCCTTATGTCCTTAGTGAAGACCCACTCTTCTTGAAGTTGGAACACTGCCTCAGGTTACCGGAGCCAAATGAACCGACTCGAGTGTAAAGAACGTCATTACCTCGACCGTCCCTCTGGGCCTTTGGTACCCCTCAGCCCTTGACCTAGTTGTGACGTCATTATTACACCCACCTATGTCATTTTCATCTAGAGTGTCCAAGTTGTAGTTACTAAAAACAACATGTCCGTCTCATTATTTTTTTAATAAATTATAAATATTAATAATAAAATACTAATAAATGACCAGATGCTTTGTAAATATAACTATTAATCATCACCATAATAATAATCAGTATATTATAAATAATGGTATGTATTACTAGTGTTTTTAGTAACTATGTAAATAGTTTATGATGAAGAAAATGATCTGCGTAGAGTTCAAGAAAATTCTATATTATAGGGATAATTTATTATTACTACGCCGACGTTTGAACCCACACTGCAGGTTTTCTTCAGGGCAATAGATGGGCAGGAGACTGACTCCAGGACATAGTTTAGAATAGAAAAATAATTTTATTGCGGGACCAGGTCTCTCAAGAAGTTTTAAAAATTGAATAAATATATAGCTGGCCAAAGGGGAGCGGAGTGGCTCAGTGGTAGAGCACTGAGTTGCCATGCGGGAAATCCTGGTTCAAATCCCGCTGCGGGCGGGAATTTTATATCGGGATCATATATGATCTAGGACCCTCCTGGGGCTCACACAGCCACTATAAAATATTATAAAAATAGGGTACACAAAATAAGGGGGGGAATCTGGCGGTTGAGCGTGACCAAGGACAAGTCATCTTGCAGAACCGTTGTCCATGATACAATACAGTCTCTACCATGTACTGAACCCCAGATCAGTTCACGGGTTGTAGTGGTACAGGTTTTTTTTTTATAGCTGGCCAAAGGATTACATCATTAGAATAATACAGTATTTTAATAATAACATGAAATAAATATAAACTAAAAGGTATGTTGTAAAGGTGATAGTTGGGGGGTGCAGTCAGAATTTTCTACCTTAACTATCACCTTTACATTAGATCATCCAGTCAACTATTTTCATCTCATAAAAGGTATGTTATGTTCTGGCATGTTATGAGTGAAGAATATTAACAACAATTCATCTACCAATTCTGATGAATATGTGATATTAATGTTACGGCCAGAGGAAGTAAAGGATTAGCGGCTTAAACCCGTCGGCGGGAGAAGTTAAAATAGGATTAGGACCGTTCTAGATCGTCTCCTTTTGTCGGAAAAGGATTAAGAAGATTCCAGAATTCTCTGGCCCCTCCGTGTTCTAGAATGTTCGGCCTTGCCTATTTAAATACTTTCCTCACCTCGAGCCAGTCAGTCTTAGCCTGAGAGTAGACCATATGTGATAAGTGAGTGTCAGTGTGATAAACTAGTCAGTGTTGAACCGGCCCGTGTAATAAGTGTATCAGTGAATTGTGACAGTCTCGCGAGTGTAATAAACTGTTTCTGTGTGTCAGTTTGTCATACTTGGAGAATCTTACGGTCGGTGGACTAGTGAACTGTAAGTGTTAATTATTAGTTATAAATTGTAGTGTAATTTTATAATATTCATAAAAACTATTGTAACTAGTTAAGCTATCTAGAATTAGTAATATCTTATATTATTGTAATAATTAAATAGGAGTTAGGCCTAGATAATAAATATTTAGAATATTGTTGTTATAAATTATATTAGTTTAATAATTTAATTGTTAATAGTTTACTTGTATACTTTTTATCACTTTTGTTAATAAATATTAGTATTGAAGGAATTGTTTAATTCATTTTAATACCCAGTAGCCCGTAACATTAATTAATACTGATTAGAAAGCATCTGTTTGGGAATTCAGATGTAGGAAAAGCTTAGATTTGAATGTGGATAAGGAAGACGCTTGACGGTTTTAACGGAAGGTGATATCTTTCGCCCTGGGATCGGATAGAGGATTTAAATTGTAGGATACTACAACGATAGACTTTGGAAGGTAGACTCTTTCGAGGACAAAAACTTGGCAGGGAGGTGGTTTGTCATAGTTCACCCGCTCGATTGCCAGGTTCCCCCTCTTTATGGAGGCTGGATGAACCTCAGAAGGTTCTTTAGATCCCAAAGGCTCCATCGTAGCCGCTAACAGATTAAATAATTGATCTACAACATCCGGATTTGAGCCCAAAACATTGGCTTTGTAACAGAGCACTAATCGCTTATGATTTATTTGTGTGTTTGGCACGTTTAATTTATTTTTATAATTTAATAATAGTTATTTTGCCATGCTATATATATATATACATATATAACAAAGATACAGTTTAATGTTATATAACTAACAACTTTGTATAATAGTGTTACGAGATCCTACGAAGGCATGAATTGCAGTTTCGCTGACTACACAATATTCTTAATTAAGGAAAGCCGCAGTATTGTATGAGATTCTAATTAAACCGCGCGTTATGTTTTACCTTTTGAGAAATATATATAATGTCTTAGTTCTCGAGTTTCAGTCTTTGTTTAACTTCTTAGGCGACGTTTCGAGACTAGGTTAGTCTCATACTCATGTCCTGACAGTGAAAAAATGAGCTTTTTAAAAAAAAAAAATGTAAATCAGAAAAAGCTCATTTTTTCACTGTCAGGACATGAGTATGAGACTAACCTAGTCTCGAAACGTCGCTTAAGAAGTTTAAAGAAGGACTGAAACTCGAGAACTAAAACATTATTTATATATTTTATATCGTATATATATATATATATATATATATATATATATATATATATATATATATATATATTCTCATTGTGAAAAAAAATGTTATAACGACGTTTATTTATTTAAAAAAACAAAAAAGCATTCTGTTACCTTTCAAAAAAATTGTAAATTGTTTTGGAAAATAAAATATTACCTCTAAAGCTCACGAAGGTATTTCGGGGTCAGTAGATATAAGAGACTCTTGAATTGAACATAATTAAGATAACATTGTGCTGGGAGTTGATGGCGCTCAACCCCCGGGGATTCCACCTTATTTAGGGTACCCATTTTATTGAGGCTGGACGAGCCCCAGGCTGGGTGCACTACTACTCAATACTCTTCATACTGACCTACTCCGGTGCCAATAAATTTGCAGAATAAAAAAATATATGCAATTAGATTCAAGCTAACCAGAATTCCTTGTATCCTTTTCAATGTAATGAATTTGATGTTTATCATAGTCGTAAAATTAATTTTACTATTTAATTACGATTTTGAGTACCCGATTTAACGGTCGAAAATTACATTTACGAGATCACGCGTGAATTTATATATACAAATATATATATTGAAACCGGTGTATTTGCAACCTTACATTAACAGTACCGAGTAAAATTATCTTGGTATTTATCGAACGTTTGGAATATATATTATAATTTAACTTATTGTTCTATATATTATATCTAAATTTATCCTAATTCTCTTAGCTAATTAAAAAAAAAAACCTGTACCACTAAAAACCGTGAACGATTTTGGGGTTCAGTACATGATAGAGACTGTACTGTTTCATGGACAACGGTTCTGCAAGGAGGTGACTTGTCCTAGGTCACGCTCAACCGCCAGATTTTCCCCCCTTATTTTGAGTGCCCTAGTTTTATAATTTTTTATAGAAGCTGGGTGAGCCCCAGGAGGGTCCTAGATCCTATATGATCCATCTCCGATTTCAAACAGACTAAATAAAAGTCTTGCCCGCAGCGGGATTTGAACCAGGATTTTCGGCATGGCAACTCAGTGCTCTACCACTGACACACATCGCTCCCTATTTAGCTTGTTAACTTTTTATATTATATAAATAAATTCACCTCAATGTAATTACATTTCGCAATATCCTCACTGTCGACAATTTTCTGTTTTTGTTTCTTCATGAGAAACTCATATTCAACTTCTTTGGATTTACTTTCTACAATACGCTTTTCTATTCTATAAGCCTTACTTCTTTAAAATCCAGGGAACTTCTTCTGTCCTGCGAAATACATGTTTTTCTACGTCTATAATTTGAATATAACTAAAAAAATGGCCATGACAACTACAACCGTGAAGGATCTGTGGTTTAGTACATTGTAGAAACTGTACTCTTGGATAAAGGTTGTGCAAGTTCCCCCCATTTTTCGGGTACACACTTTATAGAGGCTGGGTGAGTCCCAGGAGGGTCTGTAGATCCCACAAGGTGTATTCGTTTTAATTAACAAGAAAAACAATAATTCACGTGAAAAAAAACTGACACTTCTCATTTGCTAGAAGAAATGAATCTAAGAGAAAAATCCCTCGTAGCAATATCTTCCTTGGCGGGCAATTTATTGAGATTAATAATGCTCAATTTATTATAAAACCTAAATTTATTTTAACGGTATTTTTATTAGAAAAATGTTTGTGTTGTTTCTTGGAGCTGGAGGATTTCTCCAGGTAGATTCCATAAATTTAATAAATTACCACGTATTATGATGAATATAATTGTAAGGAAGGGAAAGCGTCGGCGCTTCAATAGCATGCTTAAGCATTAATTAGTGCTTTTGGTTCATCAAGCCTTGCTCAGCTCAGGAATATTCTTGTAGTCTTCCACACCGGTGAAGATCGATCGATAAATGAACTTCGTATGTGCTTCTTCAGGTGGGAGTGAATTTTAGAATAATTTTTTTTTTTTAAATTTAATTTATTGATATTTACAACTATAATAATAGTACAATAAGTAAATCTGATATATGTACAATACGACTTGAAAAACACTTGTGGAGAAACTACCCATCGGTAGCACTCCAAAAAAGTTCTATAGTAGATGGTCTCGAGGCCATCTCTTTTCAGACGCCTCGGAGGGTTATCAGGAATAGTATGGGAAGCAAGTTGAGAGACTAGCGGATTCAAGTGTGTATGGAACTTGTCATGGAAGGCTAGGTATCTAATTTGGGCCAAATCAGTAACATATGGGATATTAAGATCATGATGGATGAGTTTGTTTGTGACATAATAAGGAGCATTGAGGATTTTACGAAGGATTTTGGATTGCAAGGATTGGATACGAGATGAATTGGATGGTTTAGTAGAGCCCCAAAGCTCAACTCCGTATGTCCAAATAGGTCTGATAACTGTCATGTAAATCAGTCTTTTGTAATTAATTGGGAGTTTAGAGCGTTTGTCCAGTAAATGTTGAAGTAGGCGAAAACGACGAGCAGTTTTCCTGTCTTTTCAGTCTTGTATGAGGATTCCAAGTGAGACGTTTGTCCAGATGGAGTCCTAGGTAACGTACCTGTTCGACAGGGTTCAGAGGAATATTATTAAAGGATACAGTAGGGCAGGAAGTTGTAGGTTTACGACGAAGGGTGAAGTTAATTTGATGGGATTTGTTAGGATTAATTTTAATTCTCCAATTTTGACAACATTCTTGAAGGTTTGAGATATGGTATTATAGAGTTTGGGATGCAACAAATGGATCCTTATTTACTGATAACACACATGTGTCATCAGCGTACGTAGTGATGACAGTGCTTGGATGGGTTAGGATGTCTAGAATAATTTAAATACTATCATTACAGTCATACATCATGAAACTTTCAAATACTTCAAGTGAAAAATTAGTTTCTTCAGTTCTGGCATTGTTCTTTTGAAAAAGTTATATGCCTTGAAATATGTACATATGCAGTTGGGACTATGAGTTTTTTTTTTAGATTTTTTTTATTAGATCCTCAGCTTTGATACAATAGTGAAATGCTACTTCAGTAGTGGAAATACCGTTCAAAAACCTCTCCCCAGCAATCCAACACTTCTTTTTTGTAGAAAAAAAAGCCCCTTCGCTTTTTGCCGATAATAGGCTCAGGTTTAATGAATCTTAAACCAATGAGGCACTCTTCTCGTCGGAGGAACGCTCGTTTTTCAAAGTGAGACCCGTGGGCCATTTCGTTGCTACTTCCCCCTAATAGGCTACCACCGGAAGGCCATCGACCACACCACATCCCCATTGTTACAGGGAGGGAAAATAGTGAGGATAGAAAGCTTCATGGATCATCATTACTAATTTTATTTTTGTTCTTTATCTCATTCCCTAATATTTTATTCATCTTATCTATCACCAATAATTATATGTATTTTTATATTTCTATTATATAAAAGGTTTTTAGTTAAGTTGCATTATTTTATTTTACTTTTGTATAGCGGGATGGACCGTAACGGAGGCATCACTCTTCTTATTACCTGAATTATTTCTCCCTTGGATTGTTTTGTGTTCATTTAGTATCCGTTAGCTCCTCTCGACGTTTTCGCCTACTTCAGCATTTACTGGACAAGCGTTCTAAGCTCCCAATTAATTATAAAAGACTCATTTACATGACAGTTATCAGACCTATTTGGACTTACGGAGTTGAGCTTTAGGGCTCTACTAAACCATCCAATTCATCTCGTATCCAATCCTTACAATCCAAAATCCTTCGTAAAATCCTCAATGCTCCTTATTACGTCACAAACAAACTCATCCACCATGATCTTAATATCCCATATGTTGCTGATTTGGCCCAAACTAGATACCTATCCTTCCATGACAAGCTCCACACACACTTGAATCCGCTAGTCTCTTAACTTCCTTCCCATAATATTCCTGATAACCCTCCGAGGCGTCTTAAAAGAGGATGGCCTCGAGACCTTCTACTATAGAACTTTATTGGAGTGCTACCGGTGGGTAGTTTCTCCACAAGTTTTTTTTTTCATGACATTTGTTCATATTAGCAAATTTACATGATGTAATAAAATTTAAGTTGTAAATATCAATAAATTAACCTAGAAAAAAAATTCCATCATCGAATAACTAATGAGATAATAAGAGGAAAAAATTGATCCGGGTAAAGTTTAAAAAAATTCTCTTACACAACCTTCCACAATAGCCCTGAAGAAGACCTGTAATATGGGTCAAAACTACGGTCAACTAATATTAGTCATAACGAGATAATAATTCACTTCTTATATGTGTTCTTTGCTAAGCAACAGAAGTTATAATTTTTAAATATTTTATTTTTAAGAGAAAATAAAATTATAACAATTAATAAAAAAAAAATGAAATAAATTGAAGTTACAGTTCTGACGATATTATTACCAAAAATATAAAATGAAATTATTAAATTAGTTACAGTTTGATAATTAATATATATTCTAAGAAGCCATTTTTTTTTTTTACTTATTCACTGTACCCTACAGGTCTGTGCAGGTTCGTACTTCTTTCTAGTGAAGGTCCGGATCGTTAACGAAGTATATCCGCGAATACGGGTCCGAATACGGATACACTTGGTGTCAAGATCCGCCGATACGGATCTTAATTTTTTTACCCAATCGAAGTCGGTGCCCTTGACCTTGATAGTTGCCGCTACTTGACGGTACCTGTTTCGGAGTTTTCGACTTGCACTAGGCGGCATTAGTAACGTTTGTGTTTGGTAGTGAGTTATAAAATTGTCAACAAAGAAGTTTTTTTTTTAAACCTTGGAAGGATTGGCTGAGTCAAATGTTAAATATCAATAGTTTTTCTAGCTACCTAATAATCTTTATTCACTATTGTGCCCTTCCTATTGACAATGGGGATGTGGTGTGATGGATGGTAGCATATTAGATGGAGGTAGGAACGAAATGGCCTACTTCGCTTTAAAAAACGAGCGTTCCTAGAGAGTAGAGAGCCACTTATTGGCTTAAAATTCATTAAACCTGAGCCAATTATCGGGAAAAGGCTATTCCGAACCACGGGGGTTAAAAAAAAAGAAGTGTTAGATTGCTGGGGAGAGGCAATTGAGCAGTATTGCCTCCATTGAATTTCACCATTGTACCAAAACGGCGAATTTTGAACCTCATAGTCCCAACTGCAGCCGATGGAATTCCTCAAATACATTGAAACATACATTTTTCAATACATATCGCTTTTTATTATTATTATAAATTCACTCAAAACCTCGTAGGTACGTGTTAGTAACACCATAAACATCAACTTTTGTTCTGGTCAAACATCGAAAACGAAAGAAAACATTTCGTTTCTCCATACCAACTAAGATCAGCTGATCGGTCATTTGAATGGAGGACTGAATTTTATTTCATTTCAACGTTGGCCAATACAAAAGTTGCTGTTTGTAGGGCTAATAACACGTACATAAGAGTTTTGCAGTGAATATAAAATAACCCTATATAAAATTTCACCTATTTATTGAAAATTAATAATAGTCCAGGATCCCTGGTACACTTGATTACTATCAAGCTGAATCTTCGTGAAAAGCTTCGTTTTGATGAGACGCCCAACAATTTCCTTTGCGAAAATTCTCGATTGTGGTAGCTAACAGAGGTAGCAAGGATAAAATATGTCGATTTGATGATTCTCCAAAATTTAAGGATAACGTACCACGCAATTTGTAGGGCAATATGACTGTTAAATTATATAAATATTAACTAAGTAAAAAAAAAAATCGGCTGGTTAGTAATCATTTTTGATGACCTTGTTATCGATACATGTTGGAAGGAGGGGACTCTTTGACCAAACCATATATTTTGTAGGACAAATATTTTTTCAAATAATTTAGATAATTATCTTGAGACTTAGCCAAAAAAAATCCAGTTAGTAATAATTTTTTGAGAATCATCAAAATTGACATATTTTATCCTTGCTACCTCTGTTAGCTACCAAAAGCGAGAATTTTCGCAAAGGACATTGTTGGGGGTCTCATCAAAACGAAGCTATTCACGAAGATTCAGCTTGATAGTAATCAAGTGCAAAAATGTACCAGGGATCCTGGACTATAAGGTAAAAGATCCGCCAAAAAAGTCACGGATATGGATATCTGACACGTCACTACAATGATTGCTTTTATTTGCAGTTTATTTATTTTTGATTTATTAAGTTTATTTGATTTATTAATTATTTATAAGAGATTATGAGCAATGCAACGATGGAATTTCGACTGCAAGATATGAAATATGTAATTTTGTGATTTTTCGTATGAGCCTGCTTGGCATAAGTCCATATTGTGCATTTAAATAGCTTATTGTGTATAATAATTTTGCTAGTGAGTGTTAGTTTATTTGGTATTTTTCCAATCTAACGACGACCTACCCCAGCGCCCCAAGTGTCACTTTCGTTAACTATCTGCTACTGTTAGCGAAACATTCCTTAGTCCTTTGTTATTGTTTGTGTCTAGTGGACGTTTATTTGTTTTCATGTTAATTATACAATATGAGTTGGAATTGAATGAAGATTTTTCGCGAGGTGAGTGATGAAAAGTCAGCTGTGGTATTTCTACAGGAGCGAAACGTCATTCCCCGGAGGGACGACACCCCTTTGATGTTATATTGGAAGATATTGTTCTCTTTAATGAACATTGTTTATAATTTTTGTAACATATTGTTATTTTTAATTAATATTGTTTATAATTGTTGCTAAATATTGTTGTGTTTAATCAATATTGTTTATAATAAATGTTTTATTAGATTTTATTAATTATTTTCTATTTTAAATATTTAAATTTTAAACATAAATAATTATATTTAACTACACTGTGATGTTTTTTGGTTAATTGTTTTGATTGTTCTGTATATACGACACCGTTTTGATGTGATATTGTTATTATTAATGAATTTTGTTTATAATAATTGTTATTTTTTATCTTCTTATTTATTCAGTAGTTTATATATTTTAAATTTAAAGAGAAAATATGATTTTTTTTTTTTTGTATTTCTTTTATTTTTAGCTATTATTCTCTTTACAAGAATAATAGCTAAAAATAAAAGAAATACAAAAAAAAAAAATCATATTTTAGCTGTATATCATCTCCTATTTCATTTCCTAAGAATCCTCTTGTCTGTTTACTATTTCAAATATATTTCAGGCATCATAACCTGACAGGCTGCAAATAGTTGAGGTAAGTCCCAGAGGAGCGTGCTGGGGTAGGTCGTCGTTAGATTGGAAAAGTACCGTTTATTTTTATGATGAAATAGTCCCCCGAGGAGTAAGATTCTGCGGTTTAACCTTTTCTTAAATATAGTCAAATCTGATTTGTTTACTTAAAATCCGTCGATATTTCGCAGTCACAAACTCTAGTACTCACCAAATATTTACAATAAATATTTATTCCGTGATAGTTTATTTTAAAAACATGTTTTGTTTTTATACATATTATAGTTTGTTTTCTAGGGCCACCCTACAAGCTCAAGATGATTAGAGCTAGGTCGAGAAGATGCTGGGCTGGCTGAGAGATAACGGTTTGCTTTTACCACCCGGTCCCGAGATCTGTTTTGATAGTAAGCGACATCAAATGGGGTAGCTTCCATAAAATTACATTTCTCTCAAGATATGATATAATATACGTTTTACTCGAGATGACAGCTATACCAGCGATGAAATAAGCCAATAACATAATAAAAATACATATTTATTCGAGAAATTTTATACCAATTTCATTTGGAGAACTTAAATAAAGCCAAGCAATTTTTCTTTGCTAAACTAGGGATTTGCAATATTCATTACGTACTTAACTTTAAGTGAAAATAAAATAAAATGGTCTCCTGTGGTCTAGTGGTTAGCGTAACAAACTACTAAGCCCAAGGTCGCGGGTTCGTAGCCCGGCAGGTGGCCCTAGGATTTTTTAAAGGAATAAAAAATCCTTAGTTACGCCGTCCTTCGGAAGGGACGTTAAACGGGGGTCCCGAACCTGTACGATGTCAGGTACTCGTTAAAAATCCCTATCCTAATTAAACCTGGATAGGCCAAATTTAGAGCTCCCATTGTAGCATCGTCCGATTAGCCATAGCAGCATAAAGTGACGTTAAATGAACAAACAATTCTGTATTTAAGTAATTTTTTTTATTTTTTTTACCTTCCCCGGATCATTTTCCTCTCCATAAGTATCTTAGTTAATTGTTGGCTCGCTCGAGTTTTTAAGAAAAATAAAATACATTTCTAAATACATACAATCTTACTAATATTATAAATGTGAAAGTTTGTATGTTTGTTCCTCTTTCAGGCAAAAACTACTGAACGGATTTGGATGAAACTTTACAGTAATATAGGTTATACATCAGAATAACACATAGGCTATAGCAAGCGCGAATATAGTGGGGGCGCACGGGGGCAAGTGTCCCCCCCCCCGACAGGTGATTTTATACCAATTTCATTTGGAGGACGTAAATAAAGCCAAGCAATTTTTTTTTAATTTGCTTAACTAGGGATTTGTAATATCGTATTTAACTTTAAATTAAAATTATTTAAAAAAAAATCTAGTGTAGACTCTCACACTACATTCCTTGCAGTATTGAACTATAGTAAAATTTTTATAAGGAAGAAATTCGTCTGGATAGAGGTCAGAAATAATTCTCTTAGATAAGGAGAACTATTTATTTTAAAATCAACGTTTCGACCCACATTGCAGGTCTTCTTCAGGACTAAATACACAAATTAAAATGATACATAGCAATGAATAAAATACATGTAAATATACCATTCATTAGATTAATTTGAATTGATAGCAGCATCCTCATTATGTGACCCAAAAATTTATTTCTTATCTTTTTGATTGTGGTCGACATCTTTTCTATTTCTTTCTCATCACCATCACGCGGCGCTCTGGAGGACCTTGGTCTCCTCGACAATTTTCCTCCACATTGACCGATCTTCCGCTTCTCTTCTCCATGTCCTCACCCCAAGGAGCTTAACGTCTGCTTCCACATCGCAGTCTTGACCTACATCTTCCTCTTTCTCCATGATCTTTGTGAGCCTTTTTTATCCATTCTGTGAACTTGCCCCAATCATCTCAATGTTGCTTTTTTAATATAAGAAACTATATCCGGTTCTCCATGTAGGTCATTAAAATCTTGATTTTTTTTTATGCGGAAACGATTTCCTTCTTTGCTTGGGCCATGTACTCTTCTAAGGATCCTTCTCTTCCAATTATTCAATAATTTCTCCTGGTGCTTGGATATATGATGATAGGACGAAGTATCGCCTTATATATCCTTATTTTGAGGCTACGGGGTAAGGACTTTCTCCCAGTATCAGTTTCCTAAAATGATCCTAGATGAGAGGATTTATGGGACAAGAAGAATGGAAAGACCTCGTTTCCGATGAATCGATGAAGTGGCGGCGGATGCCAGGTCCATCTTGGTAATCCGCAATTGGAGAGCAGTGGCAACCAATTGAGAAGATTAGCGAGCCAAGGTGCAGGAGGCCTTGACTGTACTGGAGTTGTAGCGCCACGAATGATGATGATGATGGTTGGACTTTCTCCTTGTAAAGTTCTTTCTCTTTACTCTGAAGTCTAAGGACCGAAGATTTTTCGTTTAATATTCCTCCTATTCTGTTTCGATAAGACTCTGTAGTTTTATTACTAAATTATAAGGTTTATTGTTTTTTTTGTTATTAAGGTTTTTTTTTTTTATCTTCAGTAAGTTGATGAGCTAATTTTTGTCATCCTAAATGTGTTTGCATCATTCTCTAGTCTATTGATCTCATTTATTTTACGCAAATGCTTGTATTTCGTTACTTTGCTGAGCTGTCAATATTCCAAATCAAAAAACCGATTCTACAAAATACAAAAGAGAACAATAAAGAAAAAATAGTGTCAGAGATACACAGAATAGTTGCTGAACTTTGTTATCACAGAAAGTTAGAAACGAGTTTTAAGTCGAAAATTGACCCGATTGCATTACCTTCCTTATCTATGTGCTAAGACAAGTAACGGAAAAAAATTACAGGCCATTACTACAATGTTATCACTGTTTGCTCAGTGATTGTTTGTTTTATGTTGTTTTTATCTGAAACAAAGTGGAATAAATATTTGTATTTTCACCATGATTAATATAGTGTTGTTTTATACAAAGTTTCATCAATTATTTTCCTGAAAGGTCAGTACAAATATTTGTTCCTGTTTTTATTCGACTTGGGAAAAAAAAAAAAATGATAAATTGAATAAACTAATGACAAAGTAAGGCCCAAATACATAATATAGTTTTATTATTAATAAACTAGAACTTTTAACGTTATTATCTTGAAAATTATTAAACTGATTTTATTGAAATATATTTAATTGTTATTTAATTGAAAATATATTCATAAGAGCGTAAAAAAAAATGAAATACTTTATAATTTTTTTCTCGGCCCATTGTCAGTTAAACCCAATCCACCGCAAGGAAAGAAGGTTCCATGTTTTTTTTTAGATTAATTTATTGATATTTACAACTGTAATAATATTGCAACAAGTAAATTTGGTAATATGAACAAATTACATGAAAAAAAAAACACTCAAGGCCATCTTCTTTTCAAACGCCTCGGAGGGTTATCAGGAATAGTATGGGAAGCAAGTTGAGAGACTAGCGGATTCAAGTGTGTATGGAGCTTTTCATGGAAGGATAGGTATCTAGTTTGGGCCAAATCAGCAACATATGGGATATTAAGATCATGATGGATGAGTTTGTTTGTGACATAATAAGGAGCATTGAGGATTTTACGAAGGATTTTGGATTGTAAGGATTGGATACGAGATGATTTGGATGGTTTAGTAGAGCCCCAAATCTCAACTCTGTCTGATAACTGTCATGTAAATGAGTCTTTTGTAATGAATTCGGAGCTTAGAACATTTGTTCAGTAAATGTTGAAGTAGGCGAAAACGTCAAGCAGTTTCTTTTCTTTTCAGTCTTGTATGAAGTGTTCCATGTTAAAACTTTTTTTTGTACTACAATAACAATTTAAATTTAGAATTTATCGCAGTAAACTATTGTTTCATATCATATGTTTTTAAATTGGAATTTGCTTCCTTTATTGCAAACCCAAATAAAATTTTAATAAAATATTTAATTGATTCTATGAATATTGAACTTCAAATATTGTAATAAATTGTAAAAAAAACAAACAAGAAAGTGGTAAAGCATGTAAGAAATAAACCATGCGATCCATTTATCTTTAGGTTTATAGCGACATCTTCACACTTCTGTTTCTTTTATTATTGTTTTCTCTCCTAGCGCCCCCAAGTCGCCTAACTGCGGACCATCCCCATTTTACAAATCATAAAACTCGTCATATAATGGTGCTACTTGTTGCTCTATGTTTTTCAATGTAGTGCAAGTAGGAAAAAGCCAACGGCCATACCACGTTGAACACACCGGTTCCCGTCAGATCACCGAAGTTAAGCAACGTCGGGGGTGGTTAGCACTTGGATGGGTGACCATCTGGGAAAAACCGCGTGCTGTTGGCATCTAACTAAACAGTGCACTAGATAATAATACATAGGTGGCTGTATGGATGAATGAAAGAATCCAATGCCATAAAAAAAAAATAAAAAAGTAGGAAAAAAATTCCTTCTTTATCCCTCAATATAAAAGAGGGATGGATGTGGTCTCTAAGTAGGTTAGTCATGTAATGTATAGAATAATTCATTATGTTATTTAGTTGTTTTAATCTTGTTTTTTAAGAAGATGTACATAATGTAAAGAAATTATTGTGAAGGAGATAGTTGGGGGGTGCAGTCAATAAGAACACCGAATAAGTAATAATAATAATAATAATAAACTTATATTATGTGCCGACGTTTCGACCTACAGTGTAGGTCATCTTCAGGGCTAACAGAGAAACAAACAGAACAAAAAATATAAAAATGTACAGTAACAATAATATGGTGGCGAGTAATGTAGAAAATTAAAATAGTGGCAGATATGAAGATAGAAGATAACGAATATTAAAAAGTGCCAGAATATAATAAAATAAAGATATAGACAAATTAAAAAAATTAATGATAATGAAAAGAAATTAAAATAGTGACAGATATAATAAAAATAAGATAAAGACAGATATAACAAAATTATTGATAATGAAAAGAAAATGAAAATAATGACCGATATAATAAAGTAAGACAGATTTAATAAAATTAAAGAAAATGAGCAGAAATGATAAATTATAAATAACTCATATAAAATAAAAAATAGGAAATAAATGTACAGAATGGATAGTAAAGTAAAAATAATAATATAAAGGAAAATCAAAAGGAGGAGTTAAACAAAAGAAACCAAAATGAGGATATTTACATATACATAAAAGTTGGAACATGAAGAATAAAGAAAAACTAGTAAAATAAAGGTATAAAATGTATGATAACGGACTTAAAGATGTTACATGTTACAGAAAAGTATGGAACTGTATGTACAATAACAATGTGAATAATAGAAATACTATTGTACAGTAACAATAGTGTACAATGACTGTTTTGAAAAATAGTAGATAGGATTAATGAATTTGAAAAATTAAAATTAGTGCTGAAAAATATGAACTCTTGATTACCTACATATGATGGATGCCAATATGATAAGGGGGAAAAAATAGGAAAATTAAAATTGGAGAAAGGATAAAGAGAAAAGTTTAAAATAAATAAAAAGAAAAAAAAGAATAAATAAAAAGAAATTATTGCATGCTAGCATTTAACAAAAATTATGGATTTATCTGTTATAATTATCTTTAATGTCTTAATATCTTATCAAGATTCGTACTGTTTATTTAGATATTATTATTTTTTGTTTATATGATTCTTTTTAAACTGTTTTCTGTCAGATAAATATTATGTTTCTTTTTCTGTTCATATTTGTTATTCTAAAGGGACTTAGTCCCAGAATAAAGTTACTTTTCTATTCTATTCTATTCTATAATTTTTACTTCAATCTATACGGTGTCTCTGTTACAATCCGTCCGCACAATAGAGAGAAAAATATGTTTAAACCATCATTAAATGCCTATATTATCCATTTCTTTTTTTACTTATTTTGATTGTTGTCATAAAAAAGAGAATTATTGTTAGATTTAGTTAAACTGATTGAGGAGCGCAGAAGCGCCATGCGAAGGTCCTGGGTTCAAATCCCAGTGCTGGCAAAACTTTTATTTAACCTGTTAGCAGCCGGAGATGGATCCTGTGGAACTGTGGCCCTCATGGGGCTCAGCCAGCCTCTATAAAGAAATTATGAAACAGTACAGTCTCTATCATGTAATGAACCCCACATCCGTTCACGGGTTGTAGTGGTGCAGGTTTTTGTTAAATTATTATTGCAGAGATAATTATATGTACCTTGCGCAATGCTTGTAATATAGCATGATATTATATTAGTTAGACAAGAGAAGTTGGCCTAATTCTTTCTAAAGGTTATCCAGCCTAATTAACATTTAGTGACATTTACTTTTTATCAATTTGGAACCGTACTTAAGGTCAGAACGGCCTGTTTAGAGCCCTTGCCAAGATCATTAATGTTAAATGCATTTTCTGCATTCGTTTCAAAGGAAATAGCAATTCAATTTAATTTTTTTATTGTTAAATAAAGATCACTTAAATAATTCTGTTTATTTTTTTTACTTCATTTTGTGCAGATATGGCTAATCGGATGCTACAATAGGTGTCCTAAATTACCTCTCCTCCGAAAGATTTTATTTTTTTATAATTTTTTCAATGTAATTTACAACTGTATTTATTAGTACATCCAGTAAATAGAAAGAATGTATACAATGGCATTAAATTACAAGTAAAGAAACTACTACAATGGCAGTAGTCAAATAGCAAGTTCAACTTAGAATATCACGAGGCCATCTTCTTTTCAGAAGCCTTGGAGGATTATCAGGAATTGAAGAGGTTGCTAGGTTTGAAACTAGTGGGTTTGAGTGGGAATGAAGTTTGTCATGAAAAAATTGATATCGGATTCGGGCCAGATCAGCAACAAATGGGACATTAAGGTCTTACGAGAGGAAATCGATGGCTTAGTGGAGCCCCAAAGCTCTATTCCGTAAGTCCAGATAGGTCGTATGATTGTCATGTATATGAGTCTTTTGTAATTAATTATGAGCTTAGAGCGTTTGTCCAGAAAATGTTGAAGTAGCCTCAAACGGCGAGCTGTTTCTCCGAAAGATGGAAGAACTTAGTAGTTTTTATTCCCCCCCCCCCATAGAATGTTTAAACCTGTCGGACTGCGAGCCCACAGCCTTGTGCATTGTTGTACTAACCACTACACCACAGGTGCCTCCGCTATCTCTATCTAGTTTAGATTGTAGATAATTCGTTATTTTTATTCTGGTGATGCCCGGTTACTAGAAATATTGGTTGATTTATTAGTTACTGATTCTTGAAAAAAACTATGTATCAGTGTGATAACATACCTATTAATATTCTAGAAATTAAACTAAAAGAAAAAATCATTAATACACTAATGTCAAAGGTGGGAAAGGAAATATTTGTTAAAAAAAAAAGCAATGAATTAAAAAATAAACAAAGAAATTTAAAAATTCACTAATACGGTGAAAACCTTTTTGTGATTGTTTGTTTATTCATTTAACGTCACTTTATGCTGTTATGGCTAATCGGACGATGCTAGATTGGGAGCTCTAAATTTTGCTATCCAGGTTTAATTAGGATAGGGATTTTTAACGAGTACCAGACATCGCACAGGCTTGGGGCTCCCGTTTAACCTCCCTTCCGAAGGACGGCGTAACTAAGGATTTTTTACTCCCTTTAAAAAATCCTAGCAATGAACTTTGTTTTCATTTTTAAAATTATTGCCATTGTTAAGTCCATTTCTACTTCAATCATTTCAAATAACAAGACGTTTAACTAAGACAAATAAAATCTTTTTGGGAAAATCAAATGATCAATAAGAGGTTATTATCTGTATCCAATGCACAACTATTAAACCACCTTTTAATTAAATGTATAGTAGTTATTCCTAAATCAATGGAATTCTATCTTTAAACTAAAGTTGATTACAAAAATTTGTATTACCAATGCAGAGGCCTCTAGGCGTCAGGAACATGTCGGAAACCCAAAGCGGGTTTTCGCTTTACCAAAAGTCGCTAGAGAATCTTTAAATTCAATAATAACGAATCGCTAACAATTATTTTGATTTCATCATCATTAGATTAACTAAGCTAATCATTTAGTTAAGACGGTGGAAAAATTCCAACGAAAAGCCTTAAGTCTCTAAACTAAAACAGAAATAGAAATTATCTGTCCAATATTTCGCCCATTCAGGCATCCTCAGGATAGAAAGAGAATAACAGCAAAACAAAACATGAATAATGCACCCAAGAAACATCCCATCACCTCCAAGGCTCAAAAGCAACTAATGAATCATAAGGAAGGTTACTCGACCCCAGCTGGTTAAGGTTAGATAAAAACAGCTGATAAATACTCCAGAAATTCAAAATTCAATATACACTCACCAAACTTCAAAAAACACAACAGGAAAAATAAATACTAATCATTTAGATTAACCGAAAAATGCTTTGTAGCAAACTTCAGAATTTTAGCAAGATTATTTTTAAATTCGGATAACTATGAGGCGAGGTGGGGGCGCGGATTGACTCAGTGGTAGAGCACTGAGTTGCTATGCCGGAAATCCTAGTTCGAATCCCGCTGCGGGCAAGAGTTTTATTTAGTCTGTTTGAAGCTTGAGGTGGATCATATAGAATCTAGGACCCTCCTGGGGCTCACCCAGCCTCTATAAAGTATTATAAAAATAGGGTACCCAAAATAAGGGAGAAAACCTAGCGGTTGAGCGTGATCTAGGACAAATCACCTCCCTGCAGAACCAATGTTCATGAAACAGTACAGTCTCTACCATGTACTTAACCCTAGACCGGTTCACGGGTTGTAGTGGTTCAGGTTTTTTTTTTTTTATGAGGCGAGCGATATAGGTTATTCTGCAGATACTTTGACTGATCATTTATTACAGAGAAGTGACCATGATCGTTAAATATTACATGAGGACTCGCGGTTGAACATGCCAACCGCTGAAGATTAATGTCAAAACAGTGACAGCTCTACGACTAACCACACTACAGTAGGTTTGTTCTCTCGGATGCTTACAGTTCTTATCAATGCGGTAAGTTAGTATTACTATGGCTATACCAAAATGGTGAGTTATATTTAATTCGGCGTTTTAAGGGATTGAGGTTTAGATTCACTTCTTGACCATTGTGTGTGTCTCAGTTGACAAACATAATGGTCTATATTTTATTTTAATGAATATTTATTCAAATTATAAATACTTTTAAGGATCATTAGTTGCTTTGTTACTAGTAAGAGTTTTGTAGTTAATCTGTAAAATATACCAGTTGCATTCCAGCTTTGTGGTCTAGTGGTCTTCAAATCCCAAGATTCTCGCGGGTTAGTTGTCCGGCAGGTGGGTCAAGGATCTGTAAAAAGGGAGTAAAAAATTCTTATTTCTGCCGTTCTTACGAAGGGACGTTAAACGGGGGGGGTCCCTAGCCTGTAAGATGTACTCGTTAAAAATAAAGCTTTCACGGATACGTTTTACATCCTTAGGGAACAGTGAAAATGCTAATGATAATTTGCCACTAATTTCTTAAACTCCTCATTGTCTCATTGATTTCTTCCTATAATATCAATCTTTCGGTCTAAATATCTTACTAATATTATAAATGCGAAAGTTTGTATGTTTGTCCCTCTTTCACGCAAAAACTAGTGAATGGATTTGGATGGATCTTTGCAGTAATATAGATTATGCATCGAATAACACATAAGCTACAGCAAAGGCAGATTTAGGCAGGTTTTGTGGTCTGTGGAGAATCCATTGTAGTACAGAATTGAAGGTAAATCTGGAACTTAGCTTCTTGAAATTAGCAGATAGGTTCTTTGTATAATTTAAGAAAGAAATTAGGATAATTCCACCCTCAAGGGTTTCCCCCTTAATATAATAGGGGTTCATAGATTGTATGGAATCCGGCAGTTTCAGAAGCTAGAGATCTGAAATTTTTGATGAATGAGGAACTTATAGTTAAAAAAAAAATTAAATTATCATTTAAAATGATCTTTTACGAAACTTTATCTGGCAGACCAAATTCCACGCGAGCGAAGCCGCGGGCAAAAGCTTGTCTTTCAATAGATTTATATTTACTCTTATATTTTTGAAATGAGTCAAAAAACACTACTCGAGATTGGACATACCCTGGCCTCAGAGATCGGTATGTTACTGATATCACTCTGTATTACAAAAGATGGAGTAATATTGATTTTGAGGCATAATTTATGTATTGCCCTTCTCAATTAAAAATACACGCATTCGACCTCCACTAATTTTTCCTTAGTAATTATTCACGGTTTCTATTATTCATTGAATAAACGTTTTCAATATTTTAGAAAATTCTTAAAACAAGAGTAATTATTGTCTGATTATATGGAGCGGGGTAGAGCGCTATGTTACCATGCCGAAGATCCTGGGTTCGAATCCCGCTGGCACGACTTTTGTTTAATCTGCTAGTTGCTGGAGTTGGATTCTATGGAATCTAGGACCCTTGTGGGGCTCAACTAGCCTCTATAATGTAGGTATCCAAAAGAAGGGAGGGATTTGGTAGTTGAGCGTGTTTTAGGACAAATCACCTCCCTACACAACCGTTGTCCAAGAAACTGTACCATGTATTGAGACCCTAAATGAGATTTTTTTTTCTGATTATATCTATAGTTAATCTATTATATCCCCAGTGAATTATTGGTAAAGTCTAATTTTGTGTAGAGAGTTGGTTGTATAATTGTATTTTACTATTGCGGAATCGTGCCATTCTCGTTACATAAGCAATAGCTCCTTTTCAAACCAATTCCTGACTTAGTTCCTTGTTCACTAGGAAAATGACAGGATTTCGCTTCCCTACAATAGAAGAAATTCATATGAATTGATATGATGATCATATGATGCCGATATGGAAATGTCACTCGTTTCAACACGGAATACACGCCTCGAACGCCGATGGTGGACCAACAAAGCCAATTTCATCAGCATAGCAATGGCGCTCCGGGATCCGATAACATTTTAGTTGGGTGGGATCACATGTGCAATAGTGTTTAGCGTAATAACCTACTATACACAAGATCGCGGGCTCGCAGCCCAGCAGGTGGCCCTAGATTTTTTTAAAAGATAGTGAAAAATTCTTGGCTGTCCTGGTAAGTGACGTAAAATGAACCCCCGAGCCTCTACGATCTCACTTACTCGTTAAAGATCCTGTATTAATTAAACCTGGATAGGCAAAATTTAGAGCTCCCACTGTAGCTTCGTCCGATTAGCCATAGGAGCATAAAAGTGACGTTAAATAAATAATCACCAATCTTCTAGTTGATTTGATACAAGATATGTGTCACATTAAGATATTTTTAATATCCAATTATTATTTAAAAACCCATTATGAAATGAACGATAAAATTAAAACAGAAACCTTAAGCTTACAAAAACACAAACTAATATATCTGTCAATATTTTTCCTATAAATGAAGCATTTATAAAATGAAGGTGGTGATGTGTAATTGGTGTCTTAGGTGGTTGTTATGCTAAGCACTACACCACAGGTGACCCATTATAAAAAAAATATATACTCATGTTATATTTAAGCTTATGTGGTAAAACAAAAAAAAAAAAAGGCCGGAAACAATATTTCCTCCTGTACAATTTAGGAATGTAGACTATTAGCCTTTCTGCAGTTATAGATTGTATTCAGAACCGTTATACTGATGCCAATAACGGTAAAAAAAATATTTGTTAAAAACAAACGATTAAATAAAAAAAAATTAAAATATGCACATAATTCAGGGTAATTCACTGCTAAAACCTTTTAGCAATTGTTTGAGTTTATCTGTAGAGGGTAAAAGCAAATCAATGTTTTTGATAAGAGTGGTTTCATCTGCACATTTAGTTTAATGGAATCGTATAATTTTTTAGTCATTTTATTAAACCATATTAATTAATCACTAAAATAGAGCCAAAAACTCATAGTTGTATGTTGAACGTCTTGGTGGTGGGGTGCTGTCTCATGTTTGGAGCCTGTTTGGGCTGTTGATCGTTGGGATGTATTGCACCTTTTTCTTCGAGATGCGATTCACATAACCCCCTTTTTGATTTTGGTGTCTTGATAATGCCTGAATAGGCGAAACGTCGACTGGTAAGTAGGTGTATTTTTTGAAACATAAGGCTTTGCATTGTGGTTTTTCCCAATTGCATTATAACATATTAATTAATATTCATAATTATCAATTATAACATAACATCTTCGTATGTATAAGTGTGTTTAAATGTTTAAATAATGAATAAAAGTTCACATATTACATCAAGAATCTACCGACTGACCGTTGTACCTAAGCGTTATAAAAATATGTTTGTACTTAGCAAGATTAATGGTAGTGACATAAAAAAAAAGTTATATCTTTAGTTTTTCCAATTTTTTTTTGTTTTTGTTTCAGCTAAGTCTCTCATTTCATTTAATTATAATAATAAGTAAATATATATTTACTTAAATATATAGTAAATATATATTATATTTAAAATTATAGGGAAAATAATGTTAAAACTTACTTTGTAGGAACCATTAATTCTACCTTTTCTAATATCTTTTACGTGAAACCAGGAAATTGAAAAAAAAAATCAGGATCCTCTTTGAATTTGATTTTAAACATCTTCGTGATTTATTACAGTTTTATTTTAAGTATTTTCCAGGAACGAGATTGTTCCTAGAGTTTCATCTTTTTTATTAAATATTTTTAGATTCGTGAGACATAATTTCTCTTCTAAAGTTAGTTTTAACCTCTTAACTTGCACGCTCGAGTTAATTCGAGCGCGCTAAACAGGCCAAACTGTGCACACTCGAGATAATTCGAGCGGCGTTGTATTTGATGCTGCTATAATCTTTCTCACTCGAATATATTCGAGAATTGAAAATAACAATGTGAAAGCTAAGAAAAAGAATCGTGTTATTGATATTTATCATTTACATAGGATTGTAAGCTATAATACCTTCATAATACCTTGCATTCTTGCATTTCTGTACTCGTGACGACTGACTGCGATCCGTCGTAGTATTTTCGTTAATTTATATAAAGGCCATTGTATCTTTTATTTTACTATTTAGACGTGAAATATCAAACACTTGTTTCTGTTGTTTTATAGTTTAGTTCAATAGTTACCTAAGTGTTGTAAACTTGCAAAGATAAGTGTATCTTTATAGACAGTCAGTTATTTTGTGATTACAGAAAATAAAATTGGGTATATTGAATATTTATACAATTGGTATGTTTTTTTCATTTTCAAATTATTATTATATTATATTTTATTTTATTTTATATTATATTTTAGTAAAATATATATTGAAAAATGAGCGATTCAGAATCTGAATATGAATAGGCAAATTTGTCGGAAAGCGGCTCAGAAGAAAGTGATAATTACAGATAATTTTGAATTTTTTTTATTTTTTTTTCCCCAAAACAATGTTCTAAAGTTTGTTTTTTTACATTAAAAAAATTGATTTTTTTTGGCCGGTTTTTTTCAAAAAAACTGTGCGTTAAGGGGTTAATATTAAGATTTCTTTGTTAGTTATAAGCTAGACCTTCTGTTATTAGAACACACAAAAAAACACCATCTTGGTTTTAGTACCTTGTAGTTGTTATAGAGCTGGGATTTGTCAAGATTTTTTTCTGTATTTATGGTACCCACTTTATAGAGAATGAGTGAGCCCCCGAATGGTCTGTAGATTCCAGACGGTCTATCTGTGGTTGTTGTGGTCTATCTGTGCTGGTCTGTCAGCCAACCCCCAACTTGGAGGACCGCTGTTCCAGGTTGGGGGTTGGCTGACTTGATTTCGGGGGCACCACCCTAGACAGGTTGCCTTCACAGAAGCCTGAAGACTAAGGCTTGCATCCTTGTCCGCCCCAGGACTGCCATTTTAATTAAAATTACTTTGATAAAGAAATAAAAACTGTGTTAGTCTTTCTTTTGTTTAACTATTTTTAAAACTGGAATTGTCTTGGCCATTATGAATTTTAATATTGTTGTTGTCATTTTTGAGTTCTCGGTGGTTAATCAAGCGCGATGAATAATGAACGTTTAATTAATAATTATTCATTTTAATAATTAATAACTAATTAATTTTAAGCGAAGCCCTTAATTTTCCCTTACCTTCTTCTCTTAATTGACTTAATGCCACCTCATGAAATATTCTTTTAACCACTTATTATTTTTTTTATCATACAACAATATAACTGTAATTAAAACATTAAGCAGTATTTTTTAATTATGAAATTTTTCAATGCAGGTAGACAAACATCGCAGTTATCACATTGATTTCGTTTTTTTTTTTCAGATTTTACCGTTATTTTTTCTTACCAAGCTTTTTGTTTTCTTGTTATTCAAATAAATTGATGGAAAATTTTTAGCATTTATAATTGTATCTGCAGCACCGGTTAATAAGTGGTTAACCTTCTAAAGTGAAATTCACGTATGTATGTAAGTGGAATCCTCTTGTTTTCGTAGCTAATAAGAGGCTAAGTGAGGCATTGACTTGGAAAGGGGTTATTGCTTGTATTACAACGTAATTTCCAGCAAAAAACTACGAAAATGACACGATTTCGCTTTCTTCAGTACAGTCATGTCTCTCTCTTGTTAGACTGACTTATCAACTGGGGCTGCAGATGTATACATATCAATTATTTCCTAACAGAAGTATGCAAAGCGACAGTGTTTGTCTTGATTTCGTTTTCGAGGCCTTATAGGTTGTGTATAGGTGACACCACGTGACAATAGATCTTAGCCACAAATCGTGTACGGATGATGTTTTGTTGCGTAATATGTCGTAGAAGCAAAAGAGATAAAAGAAAATAGAAATTATAACCTGTATGAATAAAAAAAAAAGTGTAAACTCAAAACTTTGGAATACTTTTTTCTTTTTTGAATTTATAAATTAATCTTAATAATAATAGTAATACAAAAAATATTTATTTTGAAAAATCATATAGATGCCATTTGGCACATATTGTATTTTCGATCTTCTTTTGAAAACCTCCCCCAAGGGTTAAATCAATCACAGTCTGAATTATTTAAATTAAATGATTTGAAAATTTAAATTATTATATTATTGGTACTTGTATGCTATGGTACCACCATTTTATAATTTAATGTAATTTATTGAATTACATGATTATAAGAAACATGTGAAGTAAAAGTATGTAAATTGGTAATTATATTGTTACGTTCAGAGAGAGGAAGACGGGCGGAAGGGATTAACGTGATACCAGCGTGGTTAGGGTGGCTAAGCTTACCTCTAATAAAAATCGCTCAACACGGCTAAAGAGGTTTTCACTTCGAAAAGGGTATTTAAGCCTGCATATGTTATTTTAATTTACATATTATAAAAAGCGATGATATCTACTACACCACAAAGAATGCTGAGGAAGGAAAATAAAGGAATCTTCCTTGTCAGAAATAATATTTACAACGAAAACTCTCTCCCTTCTACGATTTTTCTCCAGCTGAAGAAAAAAAATTTTATCGAAGAGAAGTTGTTGAACAAAACGTAAAAATCCTGCCAGTATTCCGAGGACTGTATCCACACCGTATCAATCCCTCGATTCACACAACAGGTGGTTTCCTCAGTCATCTATCGGCCAGGAAGGGAGGAGTATTCTCTTATATCTGATATAGATGGAGCAATCTCCGGTTTAGATCGTCTGCTAGAGAAATAACCCGGGAGAAAAAAAATATTGACAAAAGAAGATGGATTTGTAGTATATATACTGTTTAAACCGTCTATTGTTTGTTTGTTCATTTAACGTCACTTTATGCTGCTATGGCTAATCGGACGATGCTACAGTGGGAGCTCTAAATTTTGCCTATCCAGGTTTAATTGGGATAGGGATTTTTAACGATTACCTGACAACGTACAGGCTCGGGACCCCCGTTTAACGTCCCTTCCGAAGGACGGCGTAACTAAGGATTTTTACTCCCTTAAAAAAATCCTAGGGTCACCTGCCGGGCTACGAACCCGCGATCTTGGGCTTAGTAGTTTGTTACGCTAACCACTAGACCGCAGGTGACCTTTTCTAGTTATCTATTGTTTGTTTGTTCATTTAACGTCACTTTATGCTGCTATGGCTAATCGGACGATGCTTCAGTGGAAGCTCTAAATTTTGTGAGATCTTAAAAAAGTGGGAAGCCTAAGATTCCGCTACGAAATATAAGTTGTTAGAAAATAGAATCCGAGCAAGTATTACATAAAAAGTACTAGTTATTAATTTTGTTTTCTCGCGGTCATGGCCGCTTATTTTTCTCTTCATCTTTTACTTATTTCAAGATCCTTTTACTTATTTTCAGAAGGTTACTACTTACTAACGGATTACTAAATTGTGACTATCCAGGTATAATTAGGAATGGGATCTTAAACGATTTTACCTTACACCGCACAGGATTGGGATCTGTATTACTATTACTATTACTACCCATCCGAAGGACGGCATAACTAAATAAAAAAGTTGTGTAGTTTTATGAAACTACGATGCAAGTGAAACTTTTTTTCGGTTTGTAGGCATTTAACTAAAAAAATTTGGAAAATTGTTCGATTTAAGGTATTAAAATTGCGTTTTTAATCTTTTAAATTAATTATTAAAAAATGGGAATGATAATGGGAAATCAATAGTAGGCAAAATATTCAATTAAAAAATTTAATTTTAATTTGCGTATTTGAGTACGGAATACATAATTAATACAATCATTTAGATGATAAAAGCATATTAAAAAGTAAGAGCAATATTATATAAGAGGGATATTCACAATAAAGTGTTTGTTTATGATTATATATTGATGTATTTTATATATCATTGATGTATTTTATCATTATACAAACTCTAGCCTAACCCTTGACTTATGTCCGGGTTGGTCCATTCTCTGGTAGAAACCGAGAAAAAGAACAAGATAATGATAATAATAATAATATATTTATTCCGAGACAAGTCCCTTTAGAATAACAATACAGCTGTTGTAAGATATTATGCCTTAGAGTATAATAATAATTAAATATATTATTATATATCAAAATTAAAATTAATACACACTGATAAAAGGATTTGATAGTCTTTGAAGAGATTTGTTATTAGTAAACAAATCGTTTTTATTTATTTAATTTTATTTAAAGTTAATGAACATTAAAACATTTGCGATAAAGTAAATAAATGCATTTACATTAATACACAGATCAAAACACCCAAATACCGCGGAACACTTGGAGGAATAAGTGAGAATACAAATGCTACAGGGTGAGCTGACTGGGCGCCGCCATGTTGGCCTAGGCTGCTCTGTCATGCGCCTTTCACTTTACCCCTTCTCCAGCTGTAACACAACATGCTGATAGATGGGCGAAAAATTTTGGGGCGATAGAATAAAAGTTTCCCTTTAAAAATATTTAAAAATTGTATACTTTCTTTAAAAAATCCTAAGGCACTCTGCAGGGTTGAGGATCCTCGGTCTTGGGCATAGTAGGTCGCTTTGCTAACAAATATTCCACAGGTGACTCCTGGAACTACTCACTTATACTGACGCTCAACCCCAATCGAAATAGAGGCAGAACCGATAATGTTGAGTTGGTACAGGTTTGGATGTATAATGGTTATGGAGTATATATGCTAATACATTAGTATATGCTAATGTATCTATCTACACATACACACCAGTGTTACTAACATCAAAAGTGCTTACAATAATTACATTAGTAATAAACACTATTTAATATTTTTTGAATGTAAGTTTACCTTATCTATATGAAGAAGAAAATTGTCCGGGTGGAGGTCAAGAAAATTCTCTCAGTAAGATTTTTTTTGATTTTTTAAAAAGCCGACGTTTCGACCCAGATTGCAAGTCTTCTTCAGGGCTACATATATAAGATATATTTAGCCCTGAAGAAGTCCGTCAGCTTTTTTAAAAATTAACAATTCTTCTTACTGAGAGAATTTTTCTGACCTCTACTTAAACCATTTTCTTCCTAATATTTATTAATTTTTGCTATATCGTTGTATTTTCACTCATCGAAAATCCCACAGATTCCTTCTTATGTAACTGAAGATTTATCGGGTCGATGTTAAGCATGATAACCTCACCCATTAGCAAAACTGTCCGCATGATGAGTTTTGCTTGTTAACCAGCGATTCCTAGTAGCCAGTAATGTCGATTCCTATATAACAACAGATATATAATAATCTCTGATATTTTCAAAATCAGTCTTCTAAAAATAATTCAAAAACTGAAGAGAAGTAAATCCGCTTGTTTTTGTCTAAAAGAAACACATTAAACTGTAAGGCGGGGCGGGTCTTAGAGCACAAAGGATATAAAGTTACACAAGAGCCAGGACTCCGGATATCTTAAGATGGCAGTTGTAATGGCTTTTACCTCCTTCAAGGAGATATCTTTACAACCTTCCAGGAGCCTCAGTGACAATCATCAACTGCCAGAAGGTTCAGCAATTGTAATATTTACATAACGTCAGCTGTTGGTTTCTCAAAGGGAGATAATGATTGCTTTTAATGATAGTATCATACGACAATGATCATTCCACATTATTGCCAAAATTCTAAATAAACTATAATGATAAACCTGAACTGTTCAAACGTTGATTTAAATCACGGCATCCGCAGGTTGTCGCTTTGAGGCAAGTCACAACGGTTTTTAACTTTCCGTTCGTTACCTTAGTAATCTCGAAAAATTAAAATAATCACTGTAAAAAAGAGTGTAATTATGAATATTTCCGTAATCATTTCTTTATGAATGACGGAATTGCCAGGTAGAACATGCAAGGTATAGGAAACTACTCAAAGATTCTTATCAATGTATTGTATCTACAGCTATTACATTATATCTTAGGGAGTGGAATGGATCAGTGGTTGCCATGCCGGAAATCCTGGTTAAAATCCCGCTGCGGACCAAGACTTTTATTTAGTCTGTTTGAAGCCGGAGATGGATCTAGGACCCTCCTGGGGATCACTCAGCCTCTATAAAATATTATAAAAATAGGGTACCCAAATTAAGGGAGAGGGAATCTGGTGGTTGAGCGTGACCTAGGACAAGTACACCTCCTTGCTGAACCGTTGTCCATGAAACGGTACAGTCTCTACCATGTACTGAACCCCAGACCTGTTCATGGGTTGTAGTGGTACAGGGTTTTTAAAATATATTTTATCTAAGTAGTTAGATCGAATTTTGTCCAGAGCGTTAACTGTATTTAGGGAAGAGAAATCGTTTCATTTACATAGTTTTTGGCTTGAAAGGAAGCTGTAATACTACCAATAACTCATTTTAAAATCAATGTCTGACTTAGCTCTTAATTCACTACTGAAGTAACTAGATTTCCTCTCTTTAAGTACAAGAAACTCATTTTGAACTATTCTTCTTCTTCATCGGGGCTACAACCCATCGCTGAGTCCTGGCCTCCTCGATTAGTTTCGCCCATTGGTCCCTCTCTCTTCCCACCCCATTGGGACTGGACAAATCAACGTCTTGTACACAGTCGCTTTTGTTTTCCTTGAGATTAAGCGATTACTTAGATACCGCCGCAGACCAAAGTCACATTTATTTGCAGCCAGGATTCTCTTAGATATTTCTTCTGACACATTGTTCTCGGCATTTACTTGATAGCCCAGAAAAACAAATTGTTGGACCGTCTCGAACGTGCAGTTACCAATCGGGATTTGTGGTTGCCGAGCAATTGTGCCTCCGTGAAGATTGTTCGAGAGCCAGAGAAGCTTCCTTTCCCCCTGGAAGCCTTTTGAACAACATTCGAATTTATCACTTATTCATCAGGGCTGTAGACATGTTCTTACATACAATATATATATTGTATATATATTATTTATAATAGCTGTCGTATAAAATCGTTAATAAAAACAAAAAAATGCTAAATTTCAGCCGTTATAATGTTTGTTATTTATTTAATTAAATTTTTTTATTAATTTTTAAATATTTTATTTTGAAGAGAAAAGCTTTGCCCTGACCGGGATTCGAACCCGTGTCTCCTATGTATCCGTCGAGGTGCTTTCCCAACTGAGCTAGCCTAGCTAGTACCACGGCCAGACTTCTTTTATCTTCAAAATAAAATATTTAAAAATTATAATGTTTGATTTTGTCTCTTTAATTCAGTTTTGACTCTATGGCCACTTTCATAAAATTGTTAACAATAGAATGTTTACTAAAATACGACAAAATAACAAAAATCACTACAACCCATGAAGGATTGTAGCCTAAGGCTCGGTACATGCTATACACTGCAGTTGCACCAGGTATTTGCCTCAATTAAGAGACTTAGGAGTGGTTGTGTGAGCCCCAGGAAGGTCTGCAGATCGCGCAGGGTCCAAATCAGGCGAACTAATTTATCTGTCACAGGTTGATTAGAACCCGGCATTCTCATTTCTTTACCACTGAACTACTATACGCTAGACAAAATATAAAAGAAAAAACTCGATTCAAGGTAAAATATTCGTTTGCTATTTCAAAATGAAATTAAATGGAACCAATTCACGGAAGTTTCGCCTAAACGTGCAAATCATTTTCATTAAGGAAGTTCTAGAGAACTTGGTGATTATATGTCAAATAAACATGAGACTAATACGGCTAAAGTTTCACTTGAAAGCTTTACCAGACTAGTCAACTAATTAGGCTTAAAATATCGCATATCGTTTGCTATGGTACGTAATATTCGTATCCAGCTTATATTGCAACTCTGTAGAGCCCCAGGGATTACTAACCTTTAACTAACTTTCATTTATATAAGCGACATTCTATTTTCGAGATTGAAACAAGTTTGTTTTTAATTATGTCGAATTTATTATGGGTAGAAATTAAAAAAAAGAAAACTTGAAAATGTTTTCATTTGAAGAAAATCCGGGTCCTCTGTCTCTCCGCGATAGTACTCGACCAATTGAGCTACCGGAGTCGCTCACCAGCCGGGGCCAAATCTGTTCTCTTATCTGATCCCACGTCCCCGTGTTCTCGCAATTTTTGCGATGTATACACGAGAACGAATGTTCTTTGAACATTACTTTAATTTCAGGATCTTGTTGACTTACGTAATATTACTATTTATAATTTTTTTAATTTTTAACTATTTTTATTTGAAGAGAAAAGATATGCCCCCGGCTGGAATTCGAACCCGGTTCAAATAAATATAAGGTCAAATAAAAAATTAAAAATGATTTATTTGAAATATATAATTGTCCTAGTTTTTGCTCGCCAGATCGTCCGCTTTTATTCTGAATAAAAACTTGAGTTAAATTTAAATGAAGAGTGAATCAACTAACTAACTACTCCAACTTAATTTAAAGTTGTACTCCAAATTATTTACAATGACTTAAAGCATTTGTGAATTCAGTCAGCCTACTAAATATATTTTTTTTTTAAATTTATTTATTGATATCTACAACTGTATTACAATAATACAACAAGTAAATAGGCTAAGTGATATATACTGACAAGTAGAGAAACTACCCACTGGTAGTACTCAAATCAAAGTTGAAGTAAGGAGGTCACGTGGCCATCTTCTTTTCATACGCCTCGGAGGATTATCGGGAATTGAAGAGGAAGCTAGGTTTGAAACTAGAGGGTTTGAGTGGGAATGAAGTTTGTTATGAAAGGATAGATACCGGGTTCGGGTCAAATCAGCAACAAAAGGGTCATTAAGGTCGTTATGGATGAGTTTATTCTTAACAAAATAAGGAGCATTGAGGATTTTACGAAGGATTTTGGACTGTAAGGATTGGATACGAGAAGAATTCGATGGCTTAGTGGAGCCCCAAAGCTCTACTCCGTAAGTCCAAATAGGTAGTATGATGGTCATGTAGATGAGTCTTTTGTAGTTAATTGGGAGCTTAGAGCGTTTGTCTAGTAAGTGTTGAAGTAGCCTGAAACGTCGTGCGGTTTCTTGTCTTTTCAGTCTTGTATGAGGATTCCAGGTTAATCGTTTGTCAAGGTGCAACCCTAAGTATCGGATCTGTTCTACAGGCACCAGAGGGATATTATTAAAGGGTACTGAAGGGCAGGAAGTCATTGGTTTACGACGTAAGGTAAAAGTGATTTGATGCGATTTTTGAGAATTTATTTTAATTCTCCAGTTTTGACACCATTCTTCAAGATCAGTGATATGGGATTGGAGGCTTTGGGATGCAATAACTGGATTGGTGTTGACTGATAATACACATGTATCATCAGCATACGTGGTAAGGATAGTATTAGGATGAGTTGGGATGTCAGCTGTATAAACTGTATATAGGATTGGGCTAAGGATACTACCTTGAGAACTACTAAATACTCATTCTTATTCCTTTGTTGATAGATTTTTATAAAATGTCCTATTACATATTAGATGGCATAATTACAAAACTTTCCATGTATTTTCGATTGAAATCCACTATGTAATATCCAAAACTGTAATACCTTGAATTAAAATGTTTACTATTATAAATGGTATTAGATATGTCTGTGGGAAATAACAGTTTCTCCTCGACCACATCCCGTAATTACAGTAGCTTCTATAGTTTTGTGCAAAACTTTTACCTGCAGTCTACAATTTTGGAGGTTTTAAATTTCGGAGTAGCATTACAGGTGTCCATAACTTTATGTTCTGGCAGAGCAGATGGAAAGTATTCAACAATTCTGAGGGCTGATGCAGAGCTTCCTCAATTTCGACTACTGAATCTATTGACTTATTATCAATCAGCTCGTCTTCGAATGCCCCTAGAAGCACATCATTGATTTTAGATGCACTCTAATTTCTTTAATAATCCTTATTATTATTATTTCATCCCCTATTTAAACTTTTAGGTGTTAATTTTCGAAATAAAAACAAACATGTAATTCCTTATTTCAAATGTAGAAGCTAAATCTAAAATTTCAAGGTGCTCCCTTCAAAAATTAGGTATTTTTACTACAAAAGTTGTTTACCCTTTTCAAAAATCCTTTCTTAGTACGCGTTGGCCTTATAAAATGTACCAAATTTCAATTCTGTAGATGCCCTTTTGGCTCTGCGATGGTATGTCAGTCAGGACTTACCCTTTTACATATTTTATATATTGCACTGGGTGCGAAAATGAATTCTACTAATCCTGAATTTGAGATACTAATATTTATTAACAAAGTGACATAAATAATACAATGAAGTTACTAACAATTAAATTATTAAACTAATATAAATTTACAATAACAGTAGGTAATCTAAAGATTATAATCTAGGCCTTACTCCTATTCAATTACTAAAATAATATAAGATATTACTAATACTAAATAGCTCAACTATTTACATAAACTTGTACAAATACAATAAAATTACACTACAGTTTACAACTACTAATCAACACTTACAGTTCACTAATTAAAGTCCACCGACCGTAAGAATCTCCAAATATAACAAACTGACACACAGTAATAAACAGAAACAGTTTATTACACTTGCGGACTGTCACAGTTCACCGACACATAAGTTTACTACTCACTAGTTTATCACACTGACTTACTACAGACTGACTGACTTCGCATCGGCATTTACATAGGTAAAGTCGAACGTTCTAGACACGCGGGAGAGGAGGAGGCCGTTCTCGGATATTCTAAAACTCCAGCCGACGGGCTTAAGACGCTAATCCCTCCAGCCCGTCTTTCTCTCTGTGACCGTAACACTATATAGATTATAATAACAATAGTAAGTATTATATAATGGACAGTAAGCAAAGGCAAGTTGAAGAACTCACCCAATTGTAATACTCAAATAACAAACTCAACTTTAAAGGCCATCTTCTTTTCAGACGCTTCAGAGCGAGAATAATGTTGAAGAGTTTGCTAGGTTTAAAACTAGTTGATTTGAGTGGGAATAAAGTTTGTCATGAAAGGATTGATAACAGATTCGGGCTAAATCAGAAAAAAATGGGACATTGAGGTCATTATGTGTGGCTTTATTCTGAACACTGTATTTTTCGAAGAATTTTGGATTTCAAGGATTGGATAAGAGAGAAATTGGTGGCTTAGTGGAGCCTCAAAGCTTAACTCGGTAAGTCCAGATGGGTCGTGCATATGAATCTTTTGTAATCAATTGGAAGCTTAAAGAGTTTGTCTAGTAAGTTCTGAAGTGGCCAGATGCCATGAGCAGTTTCTTGTTTGTATGTTCGTTACATTTAACATCATTTTATTTTGTTATGGCTTATTGAACAATGCTACAGTGAAACCCTAAATTTTTCTTATCCATATATCTACTAGCTCCGCTAAATTAGTTAAATTTTGTCCAGAGAGAGTTAACTGCTTTCAGATAACCGGAATCGTATCATTATCGTAGTTTTTGGCTTGAAATGGAGTTGTAATATAAGCATTTTCAGCCAATGCCTGACTTAGCCACTTATTCATTGGGGCAGTTAATATATTTTCGGATAGGGATCTTTAATAAGTATCTGGCACCTCACAGGCGTCTTTTTTACGTCCCCTTCAAAGGACGACACAACTAAGGGTTATTTACTGCCTTTAATTTAACCTGCCGGGCTGTGAACCCCCGGTCTAGGTTGTAATGCTTACCACTACCCGTGAAGTGCCTTGGGTTCAGTAACTGGTTGAGACTGCACTGTTTCATGGACGACGGTTCTGCAGGAGGTGATTTGTCCTAGACCACGCTCAACCGCCAGATTTCCCCCACCCCTTATTTTGGGTATCCTTTTTTTATAACAGTTTATAGTGGCTGGGTGAGCTCCAGAAGAGTCCTAGATCTATAGGTTTCATCTCCGGCCGCTGACGGACTAAATAAAAGTCAGCGAGCAGCGGAATTTGAACCCAGAACCATTCTGGGTATATACTTAAAACCATTACATAACAAATTTTACATTACAGATTTTTTAAAACCATTACATAACATTTGTGCTTAACAAACAGACTCATACTAATATATGTTTGTGTTACTTTTTCTGTTCATGTTTATTTTTTAGGGACTTGGTACCAGTACAAAGTTAATTTTCTATTCTATTCTAAATAGATAGGTCCTTCACGAGCTTAATTCACATACTCTTTACACATGTGAAGAAATAATTGCATGTTTGTTCATTCATTTAACAGTTGTTATTGATTTATCTTCTTCTTATTATGTGCCATTTAGCGTTGAGAGGCCTCAATCCATCGGAGCCATTCTTCCCGGTCCCGACAGCTCCTCTTCATTTGAGCCAGGGTTTTTCCTCTTTTACCTCCTATTCTTTGGATATAATCCTCATAGAGGATTCTCGGGCGTCCACGAGGTCTTTTGCCTATCGGGCGGGCTTCCATAACCTTTCTAGGAAGCCATTCTTCGGCCATGCGACAGAGATGGTCGAACCACTTGAGCTGTCTTTTTTCAATGGAGGTCTTCAGTTCTGTCACCTCCAGCTAATCCCTTATGTTTATATTCCTCACTCGTTTGATTTATCTATTCTTTTTAATTGCTTTATATTATTTTTATTATTTACCGTAAGGCGTTTATTTGTTTAGTTATCTATATACCACCCTAAATATTCATCAATATATATATATCATAATATCATAATACCAATAATACCATATCCTTGCCGTTTTTTTTGTTTTGTTTTTATATGTATTTTAGTCCAATATAGCCTGATTGTATTATCACTTACTTTACTTAAAACATACCTACTTTTATACAATTGATATTTTACACTTATATAAACTCTCTTCTTACATTCTCTTATGCAATTAATATTCTTTACACTAGTATAAAGTATTTTCTACCTATCAATATTAATACTGTATTTTCTAAAATATTTTTTATTTTCATTTTTATTTTATTTTATATAATTCGTTTCTAGATTTTTATAATTTTACAATTTTTATTTCTTCTTTTTTATTACCTATAATTTTTAGTGCTTAATTCTTATCACTTTCTAATTTACCCATATCATTTCACATTCCTATTGTATATTCAGTTTTTATTTTTTATCTGTAATACCTTAATTTTTTAACTGTCAACACTTTCTGTTTTATTATTATTTTCTACATTTTAACCTTCATAATTACCTTACTGTACATCTTTATCAATTTTTTTGCCTGTATTCACCTTCTTTTAGTTTATCTATATTTAAAATGTCTTAATATATTCGTCTTTTTTTTATTGTCTTAAATTGTCTGTATTTTGCATATAGCCCTGAAGAAGACCTACAGCGTAGGTCGAAACGTTGGCTATCAATAAAGATCTTCTGAAATTACTTGAGAATTTCATTCAGTGACCTCTACCCGGACCAATTTCTTCAACATTGCTTTATATTATTATTTCTTTATGTTTTTTTAAAATTGTATTCTGCCACTTTGTATATGTAGCCTGCTGGCGAGATATATATTATGTTTCTTTTTCTGTTCATGTTTGTTATTCTATAGTTACTTAGTTCCAATATACAGTTACTATACTTTTCTAAAATAAGTTTCTATTTATTTGATGAACTCAACTTTTCGAAAATTTATTAATTTTAAACCAACAAAATCTTTTGTTATAATAATGAGATTCACTTGTTATAATTTATGTCCTAGTCGCTTGTAATGAACTTGTTCGGTCATCTATCTTTCGCCCTTATTGATATGTATATATTATTGATTGATTTATTTTAATTAAATTAATATTAATTGAAATATAAATATAATAAAAATATTATCTTATTTATAACTCTCCTGGAGCTTACCCAGCCTCTACACAACGTAATAAAAATAGGGTACCCGAAATAAGGGGGGGGGGAATCTGGAGGTTGAACGCGATCTAAGACAACTCACCGCCTTACAGAACCGTTGTTCATGAAACAGTACAGTCTCTACCATGTACTGAACCCCACACATGTTTATAGTGGTGCAGGTTTTTTTTTGAACATTTAAAATCAACAATATATTTTGTTATAATAATGAGATTCGCTTGTTATAATTCACGTCCTAGTCGCTCGCAATCATGAACTTCCATCTTTCATCCGGTCATCCATCTTTTGCTCCTTATCGATATGAAGTTTGGACGAGCAGTTGGTGACCATGTCCGGGTGATTGATCGCCCCAGAACTATTCCTTTGTTCGTCCGCTCATTATATTTAGACTTCATTACTCTCAGTGGTTTGGGGTATTGCTGGGTTAGGAATACGGGCTCTGATTGTGCTGATAATAATAGAGCTATTGTGATAGGATTATACTGCATATCTGAGTGCAATGTAAATTGAATTCGGTCGTCTACTTGACTAAACTATTTGGTTAATATACATACTAATATATATGTATATATATATATATATATATATATATATATATATATATATATATATATATATATATATGTCCCAGGATTATCGGGAATCGAAGAGGAAGCTAGGTTTGTAATTAGAGAGTTTGAGTGGGAATAAAGTTTGTAATCGTATCGTTTTCGGGCCAAATCTACAAAAAAATGCTATATTAAGATCATTACTGCTGTGTTTTTTTTTTTTCAAAGTAAGGAGCATTGAGGATTTTACGTAGGATTTTGGATTGTAAGGATTGGATACGAGATGAATATGATGAATACTATAATAGAGCTCCCTATCAATAAATATAACATTTTATTTTAGCCAAAAGATTTTCTAATTATTTATTTAGTCAAAATAAATTTTTAAAAATCGAGTAAGTACAAATCTATGTCTATTTCTATATTCTTGTAGTCCAGGAAGTTGTGACTTAGCTTCCTTGTGATTAGCATTTTAAACTTCCTCAACAGCCCATCCTCTTTTATATGTAAATCGCTGGCTCTGAAATATTGTAACATACAGTCTACAGTAGAAGATTGTCTGTAGTCTATACTAGTTAGACTTTAGCCCATAGTTCACAGAGTATTTATTGAATACAAAATTTTACTTGGGGTGTAGAAAATCTTCAGTCCTAAAATCATTGTATTTCATCAATTTATTAACCGTTTCGACCTGCATGGACATTTTCAATATGCACTGATCTCATTAGTCAACAAGGTGTAAACTTTTTCGGCAAAAAATATAAATAGGAAAAAATTCAACAATTAAAAAATTCAATATTACAAATAATTGCATTAAAACAACAAATATAGCACTTTGTTTAAAATTTGTTAAACAACAAATTTATAAAAAGTACTGTAATTATAAGTACTATAATATGGAACTATTATTTTCCATAAAGATGTCTACTTTTTTACCATTGTAAGGACAATGATGATATTTTATTTTAACAATGGTGATTATTATAAATTATAAGCTATCAATTAAAAATCGATATATGCTATCTCTGAATTATTTGTAGATCTATAAAAGGGAAATATACCTCCATGCATTGTTTCATTATATGTCAAATGTATCAAAAGGGCGGCATCTTCCATGAAACCTCCCTGGAGGTTATACTTTTTTTTTTTTTAATTCCCGCAATTATCCTTATATTCCAACCCATTTACACAAAACCTCAACATATTATATACCTCTAAACCTTCCTGGTGAATCACTCTATTTATTGGTGAAAACCTCATGAAAATCCGTGCAGTAGTTATTGAGTTCACAGCTAACAAACGCGGCTGAGGATTTTGTTTTATAATATATATAGAAGATAAATCGCTAAAAAAGAATGTTCACGTTAGTTACCGTAACAGCTGTTAAAATGTTTCTTTAAATGACCCATACCTGATTATTATAAGACCGGTATGGACTAACAGTGCAGAGCTTTAGACTAGGCCATCGAATTCATTTCGCATCCAATCTTTACATTGTTTCAAAATCCTCCTTAATTTTTTTTCGCCTTAGTCCAAACCCGATATCAATCCTTTCACGACAAACTTTACTCCCACTCAAACCTAATAGTTTCAAATTTAGCTTCCTCTGCAATTCCCGATAATCCTCTGAGGTGCCTGAAAAGAAGATGGCCTGATGACCTTCTGACTTAAATATATTATTTGATTGCTACCAGTGGGTAGACTCTCTTCATGCCTTTACTTACTTGCCATTAACCATTCATCATATTTACTTGTATTATTTATTACCGTTGTCAATTTGAATGAATAAATTCAAACAGAAACAATGTATACTGACTCTCAAGAACCAGAGAAGCTTTATTTATATATAAATTGTTGGTAGGTTTTAAGAGGAAATGTTAAAATGTTAGATGGCTTTTGCTTGGGTGAATATGATTTATTGTTCAATTTTCCTCAATTCAGTTCCTGAATCGAGCAGAGAGAAATATATTTGCCAGCTTATTTTCCTGAAAACCTAAATGTTGCGGTAACGTCGGCGAACAATCCTCCCGATGGAGAACCCTCTTCCATCTCCTCCCATTTATAATAAATGAAAGATGTATTTTCTATGTGAGCGTCTTGTTGGAATGAAGGTATCAGAGTTTTAGCGCTTCCTTCCTCAATACCTCTCTGTCGGTAGGTTGCAACTTCAATTACAAACCATGGTTTGTGGTTCTCTTGTAGAGACAGATCTCGCTCCTTAAAAACAACGAAAATTCAAAAAATGGCCTTTTTCATGTTAAGACTTCAGTAGCAATTGAATTGAAGCTTTATACTCGTAATTCATGAGTGACATATCTAATATTCCATTTCCATTATATGTATTTTTTTAATGAAGTCAATTTTCGAGTTGTATCATGTTAGAAGTTTATTCAAATGAATTAACAAAATAATTTCAAATCTGTCATTACAATAATTTTGCTTTTCTAATTCCTTCATTTTTATTTATTTTATATAACAAAGAACATTTGTATACCATGTTAACTAGCAATTATGTTTTTTTCATTTATGACATTTTCATAATAAATAATAATAAACAATAAAATAAACATTTTATTTGAAAAGAAGAGAGAAGCGAACCAGTATGGCTGAGATGGTTAAAGCACCACCACGGATAGGTGGGAGACCCGTGTTCGAGTCTTAATATCTTTTCTTTTTAAATAAAGTATTTTTAAAAAAATTATAACATCTAACTATATAATAAAATAAATAAATTATAATAATAAATAATGACTTAAGTCAACAAGATCCGAAAATAGAAGTAATGTTTAATTAACATTCTCCCCGTGTATGCATTGCAAATTGCGAGAACACGGAGATATACTCGTAGTATCAGTGAAAAGAAGGGATATGACTGACCGAGAAGCGAACCAGGATGGCCGAGATGGTTAAGGCACCACTACGGATAGGCGGGAGACCCGGGTTCGAGTCCCGGTCCTGGTCAATTTTTTCTTTTAAAATAAAATATTTAAAAATATTTAAAAAAAAAATTATAACATCTAACTATATAATAGAATAAATAAATTATAATAAAATAAATACATTGTGGGTATATCATACGGAATCAAATTTATAAAAAAAATATTATTGAAAATTTATAAAATTGCTAAAATTGTTTTTATTTCATCAACGTTCATATCATCATTATTGTCAACTCTAGCGCTTATTTTAGAATAGAAAAGTAACTTTATTCCGGAACTAAGTCCCTTTAGAATAACAAACTGAGATGAAATACCCCCGGAGAATGGCAGGGATAACAAGGAGGGACATAGTTAGGGATGAGAGGATTAGGGAGACCTGCGGTGCCTGCTCTGAGGGAAACAGGCTAGAGTCTAGGGATCACAATCTGCCAATGCTGATCATAATAATGTACCCATGGCTGCATCTGTACTTAGTCCCAGAGAATTGTTGAATTTATGGGCTATTTCACACCTGGGTAAACCAGGGCATTGTTACCTGTGAAATCAGTATCTGGCATAAAATCTGTTAATGCAGTGTAAAGCCTTGATTACTGAACTCAAATGAAAAAGTGTCAAGACAATATGGAACAGATGTATTTTGTTAAAATATTTCACAATAGGGTGGATAAGGACTCCTAAGTCCTCCAACTCCTAAGAAAAATAGAGATTTTAGGGAGTCAAGCTAGAATAATAATATTTTATTAAAATATGTCCTGGTGAATAATTATCTGAATTGCAAACATGCTCTCCTTTGGAAGGGCATAATAACAGAATACAAAGAAAAACCTATAATATTTGCATCATCTTGAAATCTTTAGGAGGAAACATCAATCAAATGGAAAGTGTTATAACAAAGTAGGAGTTGTATGCTAGTGTCCTATAAGAACAAAAAAGGTAGGCTAATTGGTCAGTAGTGCATCGGTCTAGATTCGATTGCATAGAACATGAAGTATGCATCTTAATGTACCTTATGCACTATCGTTCCGCTTAGTCAATGATTGAGGTGCTACTTCAATAGCTTGTAGATTAATGTCAAGACGAACATAGCTTCGCCTCTTTCGTATTGTTGAGGAAATAGTTGACTAGATGTTTATTAAGCCATGATAGCGTTCGCGCAATCAATAAGTTACAAAAATAAGAGAATTTTGATTTATGTTATTTCACTTTCTTAATTATTATTAGTATGGATTGTACTATTAAATGGCCAATGTAGTTAAATGTAATTGTTAGTATATTAATCTTACTAATATTATAAATGTGAAAGTTTGTATGTTTATCTCTCTTTCACGCAAAAACTACTGAACGGATTTGGATGAAACTTTACAGTAATATAGGTTATACATCAGAATAACACATAGGCTATAGCAAGCCTAGGTTAGGGAGGGGGGGGGGCGCACGGGGGCACGTGCCCCCCGACAGTTTTTTAGGTACTATGGAGAATCCATTATACTACATAATTAAATGCAAATCATAGTTGTTAAAGTAACAGAAAGAACATGAGTGAAACTATTTGTTTTGATATCCTACTAATATTATAAATGCGAATGTTTGTATTTATGTTTGTTACTCATTCACGCAAAAACTACAGAACGGATTTGGATGAAACATATTGAGTAAAATAGGTTATACATCAAGGGCTGATTTATGTGGAGGCACGGGGGCATGTGCCCCCCCCCCCTTAAAGTACATAATTAAAGGCAAATCAGGAACTTAGTATCTTGAAATTTGTAGATAGATTTTTTGTATATTTTAAGAAAGAAATTTGGATAATTCCACCCCAAGGGTTTCCCCTTTAATATAAGGGGTTCAAAGGTTGTATAGAATCCGTCAGTTTTGAAGTTAGACAACTGAAATTTTGGATGTAAGAGTAACTTATATTTTTAAAAAATGTTTAAATTATTTATTTAAAGTGATCTTTCACGAAACTTTATGTGGCAGACCAAATTCCACGCGAGCGAAGCCGCGGGCATAAGCTATATTATAAATGTGAAAGTTTGTATGTTTGTCTCTCTTTCACGCAAAAACTACTGAACGGATTTGGATGAAACTTTACAGTAATATAGGTTATACATCATAATAACACATAGGCTATAGCAAGGGAGGATTTATGGGGGGGGGCACGGGCGCACTAGCCCCCGGGCAGTTTTTTGTGTTCTGTGGTGAATATATTTTAATACACAATTAAAGGCAAATCAGGAACTTAGCATTTTTAAATTTGCAGATAGGTTCTTTTTATAATTTAAGAAAGAAATTTGGATAATTCCACCCCCAAGGCTTTCCCCTTTAATATAATTTGGGTTCAATGATTGTATAGAATCCGTCAGTTTTGAAGTTAGACATCTGAAATCTTGGATGTTTGAGTAACTTATAGTTAAAAAAAACTATATTAATTTAAAATGATCTTTCACGAAACTATGTGGCTAACCAAATAACACGCGAGCGAAGCCGCGGGCAAAAGCTAGTTGAATTGTAAATGTTTAAAGTTATGATAGCATATATGCTTATAATAGCATACCGCATATAGGAAAAACCAATGATGCTAATTATGACTAAATTTATATAAAGAAAAATTCGATGCTTTAAATAAAGTAAAATGTTATTACTTTTATTTATATATTTTATTACATCTCACTTTAATACCATTCAAATAGTCCAATCGAAATTCCTTCGTCATATTACACATGGTCCCTTTTATATATTTTTATATATATTTTTTTTTTATGAATTGGTAAAGAAAAACACATATTCAACTCCATGAATTATTAATTATTTTCTTTTCTATTAAAGTTAAAATATGTTCTAGAGTAATTTCTTAATAGATAGTAAGCACATGGTGTGGCGGCCGTCTGCCTTTCGCAAATTAAAAGGTTGAGCACGAACCGTCAAATAAATATTGTGTTAAAGTGGCTGGATAGTGCAATGGGCTCTTCATGGAAATAAAATAATGAGATTTATATAAAACAAAAAAATAACAAAATATTTATTGCCTATTCAAAATAAATGATGTCTTGTGAGAAAACCAACAATGAAAATAATAATATCTCACACACACATACTAATGACAAAAAAAACTAATGATCATAAATTGCAAAAAAAAACATAATAATTGCAATAAAATAAAAAAGACATAAACAAATAAAAATATTCTATACAAAAAAAATGTTAATATTGAAAACTAAAAAGAGACCTTACATAAATGTTAAGACCGTGGAAAAATTCCAACGAAAAGCCTTAAGTCTCCAAACTAAAACAGAAATAGAAATTATCTGTCCAATATTTCGCCCATTCAGGCATCCTCAGGGTAGAAAGAGAATAATAGCAAACCAAAACATGAATAATGCACCCAAGAAACATCCCACCACCTCGAAGGCTCAAATGGGAATGTTAGTTGCATTTGAGCCTTCGAGGTGGTGGGATGTTTCTTGGGTGCATTATTCATGTTTTGGTTTGCTGTTATTCTCTTTCTACCCTGAGGATGCCTGAATGGGCGAAATATTGGACAGATAATTTCTATTTCTGTTTTAGTTTGGAGACTTAAGGCTTTTCGTTGGAATTTTTCCACGGTCTTAATAAAAATTAAAATGTATTTTGAAAATAGTAATAATAATGATAAAACCGTTTGCAGTTCATCACGACCAGAATCGTATTGATTGTTCCTACGCGGAAGATACTGGAGTGAAGAAGCGAGGACACGGTCCCAATATTATTCCACTGTGTACACTGTGAACGGAACTGCAGAACTGGAGAACTCTGCACTGTGTGTTAATCCCGTCCGGCGGTGCGTGTTGCCGTTATATGTAAGCAAGTCTGTTTACGCATCGGCCGCTCAGCTTGTACATAAACAAACTGGATATACCTTATACATATTAATTTATACACTATGTACAAATTTATGAGTAAACATATTTAAATTAAAATAAAAATATACTTGTAAGAAAAGAAAATCCAAAATGACTAAATAAGTCGAAACGTATTTTAAATAAAGAAAAACATTTTTTGACAGGAAAAAGGCTTTTTACTCACTTGAATGAATGATTCAAAAATTATTTATACAATTTAAAAGTCTCAAAACATAATTATAACATTTTAAAACATTCTGGCTTTGTGGCCTCAACACATGGTATTAAAAGAAAGGAAACGCAAAGACACTTGCTACTAGTTGGCGGGTAGGGGTTCTGGAATACGAAGGGAGTCCATCTCGGCCGAGCTTGGATTTTGAGCCTTGTTCTCAACTCCCTAGACTCTAGTGGAGAGGAGACAGTTGGGATGATTTGGTCATCTGTGCAGGATGAATGAGGACCGGGACCCAAAGAAGTTTTTTTAAGCCAGGTCTACCGGAAGAGCTAGACTGAAATGGATGGACCACATCTCAAGGATTGGTGAAAAAGGAATATGAATGAGATGAAAGCGCTGGCTGGAGATGGAGGGCCTTGGCTGTCCTGGATTGGGGCACTTCCACGCTGAGAGGCACTAAGGAGCCAGATAAAGAAGAAGAACAGACAGGAACAGAAATAGAAACATAATATATAATAGAAGGCTGCATGATACAAATCATAAAGCGTATAAAAAGTGACAGAATAATTAAACAAATAATAATAAATAAATAAACAGTAGGAATCCTTAAGCAATTAAAGAGAGAGCAATTATTTAATTACGGTTCAGTGGTAACTATGTCATTTAGGCTGCTAAAGACTTAAAATACTGAAAATAGATAAGCCATTTACGATTTGTAAATTATTGTTACGATATTTATGTTAACTCTGTGTATTTTCTTTAATTTTTTTTCATTTATGATCCTCTAAATAATAGTTTAAATGGATTAGTTTAATGCTGATTTACATTACTCATAAACCAAAAATTATTGTTTGTTAAAGTTACTTAAACAATTGTCGTACCCTCAGTTTTGAACACTTGAAATTCGTATCGAATTCAAAAATACAAGACAAGAAAATTTAAGAAAATATCAATGCACAAGCGTGATCGGAAATCTGACAGTGGACTGAACATCTATCTATAAATTCCTTTGTTTAAAATCCAGTTAAATAAACAAAGCCGTAAAAAAATGTTTAATACTATATTGAAGAATTATATTATATATTATAGAATTATATATACTATATTATTAAAAGCTTGTAATTATTAATAAGTATTATAGTTTATAATTAGGGAGCGGAGTGGCTCAGTATAAAAAGACTTTTATATCCGCATTAAGGGGGGGGGGATCTGGCGGTTGAGAGTGATCTAAGACAAATCACCTCCCTGCAGAACCGTTGTCCATGAAACAGTACAGTCTCTACTATGTACTGAACCCGAGACCTGTTCACGGTTTGTAGTGGTACAGGTTTTTTTAAAAATAATTATTGCATATCTCATTATTTGAGACTAATGATTTTTGTAGGAGCATCACTAAAGAAAAATATATTTTTATTAGCAGCAATAAATTTACTATTTTCTTTATGGTACCCTCCAATTTTAGTGTAATCTTTTACATCAGAAAGTGCAGTAAAACGTAATTGGTAATTGTAATAATTAGTTTTTCCCAGGGTTTTAGTCATTTGTTTTAATTTAAAATTTATTTCTAGAAGATTTATTTGTTATCTATTTTAATTGAAGTCATATAATTCCAGTAGTGCGCTCTTCGTGATGTTATAATTTTTTTTTATAGATTAATTTATTGATATTTACAACTGTAATAATATTACAATAAGTAAATTTGCTAATAAGAACAAATGACATGAAAACCAAAACACTTGCGGAGAAACTACCCGTCTGTAGCACTCCAATAAAGTTCTATAGTAGAAGGTCTCGAGGCCATCTTCTTTTCAGATGCCTCGGAGGGTTATCAGGAATAGTATGGGAAGCAAGTTGAGAGACTAGCGGATTCAAGTGTGTATGGAGCTTGTCATGGAAGGATAGGTATCTAGTTTGGGCAAAATCAGCAACATAAGGGGTATTAAGATCATGATGGATGAGTTTGTTTGTGACATAATAAGGAGCATTGAGGATTTTACGAAGGATTTTGGATTGTAAGGATTGGATACGAGATAAATTGGATCGTTTAGTAGAGCCCTAAAGCTCAACTCCGTATGTCCCAATAGGTCTGATAACTGTCATGTAAATGAGTCTTTTGTAATTAATTGGGAGCTTAGAGTGTTTGTCCATTAAATGTTGAAGTAGGCGAAAACGTCGACCAGTTTCTTGTCTTTTCTGTCTTCTGTATGAGGAAAAAAATATTTAAAATTACATTACGTAAAATTTAATTTTGTCCCCAGTTTTCCCTAAGGCTTAATTGCTTAGATTAAAACCAATCGGTTTTAATTGAAGGTTAAATAACTGGAAACATGTTTTTGATTTTTATTTCTTCAATTAACTGTATTGTTCTGGAAATCATCTACTTTTCTTCATTTATATAGGATATTAATTGACTTAATTATATTTTCAAATTCAATGTGAAATATTTCAAACTTAAAAACTAAACGTTACTAGTCGAAATTATGTTAAGTAAAAATAAAAATAAAATAAAAATTGTACCGCTATAACCCGTAAACAGGTTTAGTACATGGTTGAATTGTTCTGTGTTTGATTTGTAGATCACGCTCAACCGCCGGATTCCCCCCTCTTATTTTATTTATAGAGGCTGGGTGCGCCCCGGGAGGGTCCTAGATCCCATATGATCCATCCCCGTCTGCTAAAAAACTTATTTTTATTTATTTTATATTAAGTTAATACAAATAAATTACAGCAGTTGATTTATAATATTAAATTAAAATCTACGATTTTTATCTATTTACTAATTTCATGACATGATGAAATATATTCTTTTTTCTTTATTTTTATTTTTAGCCCATAAACCTTCGTTTTTTATATATTAATTATTACATACATGTTAAATTGTGTTGTCACTTGCAGGGACATTGTATTACATCATCTATCTCTTCCGAAAAAAATAAATAAAATGGAATTCTACCTGTTTAAAATTAATTAATTACGCAAACGAATTACTGGGAAATAATAATAATAATTCACATAACTGTTGAGTAGTTTAGAATATCAGCGAAGTTAAGCTTTCCAACTCTGTTCTAAGATTAAGGTTTAATTAATTTCACCTGTCACGGCTCATGTTTCCTAAATATTATTATTTTATAAATACAAATATAACTTAGAATAATTACCTATTATGGGCCAGCGAATAGTCGGCTAAGAATTTGACTACACGGTCGGAACCAGAAGAAACACCTGGCGAATGAATTAAAAATATTGGCCCACAGTGGAACGAATCAGCGCATTTGTTGGACATTGGACCAATCCTCTAATAACTAAATTTGTCCTTTATTTTCATCTTAAATTATACCTTATACTTCTTCTCAACAAAATCCATTGATAATTTAATTGTGAAATCAAATCAAATGAACAAATCTGAATTGAAATATAAATTTTTATAAAAAGTCTCATATTTTTAAAGCAATCCACTGTTTGAGGTAATGCCTTAAATTAATCGTGCACCTACTGGAAAACAACTCACCCATAATAAGATATTTTAGGCAAATAAAACTTGGGATTATTTCAAACGTCTAGGATTTTTGGTGAAAATTGGGGGGTAAAACTAAAAAAAATAATTGCGCAAATCGCTTAAAATCGCCCAAAAAACTACCTTCACAGTAAATAACTAGAATGTTTGAAGTTTTTTTTTCATTAGTCGGATTCTGCTACTAGGTGCTATTTTCCGAGAAAATGATTTTTCTTTCCTTTTCTGGCCCTTGAGAATTAATTTAAAATAATTTCTGTTGACATTGGCGTCTACTTTGCGCAAGTTTAGCAATGTTTGTTTACACTCAATTATCCGAATAATCCTTATCATTATATACATAATAGTATTAACAATGAAACTCAGTTTGTGTGGGGTATTTGAACGATATAGGTGCAATGGTTCCTACAACAAATCGTCAAAAAGTTTTTCAATTTAATCATATAAGTTTTAAAGATTATGACATGGCATTGGAAGCATGGATTAATTCGTTTGGACTGGAACAAATTTCAAATACCGCAAAGTTCTGCTTACGAGAAAAATTAAGAAAATCAGTAGTAGCTGCTTGTACTCTCGCTGGATTTTGTCCCAAAGGAATATCAATTATTTTCTGGAGAAGCAAGAAAACTGGTTGAATTTGGATTTCATTGTTCCTGAAGATGTTAGCCAGGACCTACCTTCATCGTCATCATCAACAGCCGCAAGTATACCATCTCGTTCTCAGTCATTCAAAGAATTATCCGATTGACAAAGACGGAGACAAACGGAAAGTTTTAGAAAATGTTCAGAGGATATGTTCGCTTTTATCATGAAAAAAAGATTCAAATCTGATGAAAATTCGGATCCTTTAATTTAGACTCTTAGACCGAAAATAATAAACATTAAACGTGATTTATTACCAGAAGCACAATCACTTATTGTTACTTAGAATATAGAAAAACAAATCTTAATTAAAATTAAGTTGTTAATTTTGGTTTAATTGTGATCATTATTTAAATAAAACAATTTTATATAGGCACCTACATTTATTATAATTTCGATTCATCAATCATACCTAGTATATTGACAAAAGTAATTATCAATTATTATATTAATTTTGTTAAATGATTAAATTTTTTGATTTGTTACTTTTTCCTTTGTATAACTTTATTACCTATGTATCTGTCTTTCCATAAAATACTGTATTGTACCTATTCTCGAAGTATATAGGTACAATAAATGGTACAATGATAGATAATAAATTACACAGGCCAACAAAAAAAACCTTTTTGAAAACTTTTTTAATTTTAATAGCTGATCTTGATAGATTTTTATGTGCTGAATCCAAATCTGCTCGTAGTTTTTATGTATCACCCTTAGTTTCCAAGCAAAATGTATTTTATTATATAGTCTAATACCCATTTACAGTATATAGGGAAATCAATGAAACACTGTAGAATCGTAAAAATGGTTTGTATTTACAGTAAAATACTTGGAATAGTAATTTTATGTGATGATACAAGGTTCACTTGTCAACTGGAATTGGTTTATATTTTCTTTCCCTTTTTTCCTTGAAGCTTCTTGTGTAGCTTTTCCTGCGATGAATAGCTTGCTGAACTTCCCGGTGAAGTGACCAACAGTAATCCCCCATCATGTTGGTATTCCAGCGGCCCTGGTAACGTTTTTCCATCACTTTAACGTCCTGGTGAAAACGCTCACCTTGCTCCTCACTAACATCTCCTAAATTTTCCGGGAAGTAATCGAGGTGGCTGCTCAAAAAGTGAACTTTCAGGCTCATCAAACATCCTAACTGTTCAAATTTTTTTAACATGTTAGCAACAATAGCCTTATATTCTGGGTCTTTTTCATTTCCCAAAAACTTGGTGACAACTTGCTTGAATGAAACCCATGCTTCCTTTTCATTTGAGGTCATTGTGGATTCAAAGTTAAAGTCAAACATCATTTTTCTAATATCAGGCCCGGTAAAGACGCCTTCTTTCAGTTTAGCTTCTGAAAGGTGTGGAAACTTCTGACAGAGATATTTGAAACAAAGCCCATCTTTAGGCAAAGCCTTTACAAACTGTTTCATGAGACCTAACTTAATATGTAGTGGTGGTAGGAGCACGTTTTTTGGATCTACAAGGTTTTTGCGTAAAATGTTCTTCTCGCCAGGCTTTAAAGACTCCCTAGCAGGCCAGTTCTTTCTGCACCAATGTTGATTCCGAGCTCTACTGTCCCATTCACACAAGAAACATGGAAATTTGGTAAAACCCCCTTGCTGACCAAGGAGCATGCACGTAACTTTCAAATCACCACATATCATCCAACCGTGTGCAGAATAACCTATTTTATTTAACACTATTTCTAGATTTTCGTAACTCTCTTTCATATGTACAGAATGACCGACAGGTACAGAGGCATACATGTTACCGTTGTGTGCTAAAACTGCCTTCAAACTATTTTTGGATGAATCAATAAACAACCTCCAATCTTCTTTTTTGTATTCAATTCCAAACTCATTCATTAAACCATGAATGTCTGAGCAGTACACCAAATCACCCTCTTGTTCAAAATACTTCGAAAATTGTTGTTCTCTCTTCCTATACACATGAATGCTGGTTCCAGCCGCCAGCAAGTTCTTTTCTTTTAGCCTAGAGCCAAGCAGTTCAGCTTTTTCTTTTGTTAAGCCCAGATCCCTAACTAAGTCATTAAGCTCGACCTGAGTGAACAATTTAGGCTCTACATTTTCTGTAACACATTGGAATTCTTCATCGTGTTCATCTAACTCCGACTGTACATCAGAAAATACTTCTGTTTCAATAGAATTTAAGTCCTCTGGTGGTTCCGGGATTGGCAAATCTACACCGTGCCCTACTGGTCGGATGGCGGACGGAAGGTTAGGGTAGCTTATTACCTTCTTGTTCTTAGAGTTATGACCAGTAATATCTACACTGCAAAAGTAACAGTCATCGGAATGATTTTTTGGTTCCCTCCATATCATGGGAACAGCAAATTTAAAGTGTTTTTTCTCTTTTTTTGACCATTTCCTGAGGTCTTCAACACATACATAACATACCTTATGCGGTGCCCAAGGTTTATCCTGGTCTCCAAGTTTGGTTCCAAAGTATGCTAGATAAACCTTTTTCACAAAGTCTGTAATGTTTCTTTGGTGCTTTTTAATAACAAACTCACCACAAATATAACAAAAACTGTCAGCAGAGTTTTTACAGCCGCGATGAGACATTGCACTGAGCACATGTACAGGAAACGTAAAAGTGAGGTTATGTTGAAAATAAACAAAACATCAGCTGTTTAGCATGTGTTTCAGCAGTGCTGCCAACATCATCTTTGTTCATTAGACCTATTTTTTCATGTTATCTTAACTATGAAAAAGCTGTTAAATTCTAAAAATATTTCTTTATTTCATGAATTTAACTATAAAATGTGAATAAATGGTGGGTGATACAACTTTTTAAGCATCATATTTGGATTCAGCAACCTAAACAACATAAGAATAAGGTATTTTCATTAAAAAAGTTTTTTCATCGTTGGCCTGTGTTATCTAACATCGAAATATCAAATCGAGAATTTTTACATGTTTCCCCTAGAAGATCTGATCCTGTTCATCATATAATTAAATAGACCATTCAAAAAGCTTTAAAACCGTACCAGTAGCCTTATTCTAGGAGAACCAGAAGCGGAGATATTAATGAATGTCCAGTCCTCCCTAACGCTCGTTCCACTGTGTGGCCGTGACATTATAAAAAAAGAATACTTGTTTTTACTCTCAGCAAATCATGTATTGCATTAGTAATTAAAACGGCTTCTATGTGTTCCCTAAAGTTCCCATTTATTTTTGCAATTTAAAATATTATTTAATACTGTTATTTTTTGGCTTAGTGTAATTAAAGGAGAGGGGCAAAAAAAAAAAAAAATCACTCTCTAGCCGGAGAATTTTAATTGCTGAAGGTGGCTTTGATGTGATAATGCCTTGCTTCCCAGAGGCCGATGTCTTCTGGGTTTTTTCTCGCATCAAAAGAAAGATAATATTTCCACTCTAGGGAGGTGCACATCCAAGGTCTATAATACTGTATTAATAAAACAAAACTGTACCACTACAACTCGTGAACGGGTATGGAGTTAAATACATGACTGTATTGTTTCAATTAAAACGGTTTTGCAGGGAAGGTGATCTATCCTAGATTTTTCCTTTTTATTTTGGATGCCGACTTTATGGAGGCTGAGTGAGCCCCAGGAGGGTCCTAGATCCCATATGATCCAATATCCGGCTGCTAACACACTAAAAAAAAGTCTCGCCTGAAGCGGGATTTGAACCGAGGACCTTTGGCATGGCAACTGAGTGCTCTACCACTGAGCCTCTCCGCTCCCTTTCTAATAAATAGTATCATTAATTAATTAATTTTCTTTTTATTAACACAAGAACCGTTTATTTCCTCATAATTTATATAGCTCATACTTGCACCCCTATTTTATGGAGTGAATGCACAAATGGAATCGAGAAGATTTATTGTTTACAGTAGTAGTGGCGAAATATTGTCCGTTATTAGAGGATTATTTAAGTGTTTTTTAATTATAATTTTTAATATTTAATTAATAATAGTTAGATACGAAATATGATTAAATAATATAATATATAAATAAATATAATAATAAAAAAAGGATTCTTTCATTTTAATTGTACACGTTGGTGTAATTTGCACTGCTCACGTTCTACATTCATGAGACATGCACTTACACCATCATGTGTTGCCATGGATCGTGCCTATTTATTAATAAATAGAAAACTGTGAACGAGAAAGATAATTAAAAAACAATAAAAATGAGCTAAAACTCAAAAAAAGACATGGATTATAAACTGTTATGTAGTTGGTAAAATCCCCAAAAGCAAAGCCTTAAGTCTCTAAAATATCGGGAAAAACTAATGAGTTGAAACCAACTCAGGCGTCATTAGGACATACATGAAAGGAAAAATCAAATCAAAGAAGTCGAATTGCAGTACATCTCACATCGACAGTTCAAACAGACTCGTCAAATAGAGCATCCACTTTCTAGAAGTTCAACAAACAACTTTTCAAGTTTGTTCAAAAAGTTCAAACTTATTGTATAGGTGCATATGCATGCATAAACAATCCTCTATTCCCTTCCAGAACATTTGAATAAATATCTACATATCCTTAATTTTAAAAAAAAACATAAAATGCATTTTCTATTTTTTGTTTTTTACAATAAGAATATGTAGATACTAGGTATCTATGTATTCTTAATAAAAAAATAACGAAATATTACAATAATGACCTTGAAACTTATTTACAAATGTTATATGGAGCAGAAAATAGAAAATGGGATATCAAAATTAATTGTCAAATAGTATGAACTGTTTATTGGAAATTATCGTTTTATAAAAGATTGCTGGTCTTCATCAGGACTGAATAAAGAAGATAAAAAAATATAATTAAATCCTGGGTTCAAATCCCTTTGCTGGCAAGACTTTTATTTAATCTGTTAGCAGCCGGAGATAATTGCTATATGGAATTATTCCTCCTAGAACTCAACCAGCCACTATAAAGTGGATACCCAAAAACGGGGGGAAAATCTGAGGGTTTAGTGTGATATAGGACAAATCATCTCCCTGCACAACCGTTGTCCAACAAACATTACAGTATCTACCATGTACTGAATTCTAAACTCTTCACGGATGGTAGTGGTAAAGGTTTTTTTTTTTAAATTAAAATAAAAACATAAGCGCTATCGATCATCAGGACACACCAAAAGAAAAATCACATTATAGAAGGGTTTAGTACATTTCACATCAGGAGTCTATCAAAAGAGACTCATTTTGTCCTGATGTAGATTAAATTATTCAAACGTTCCCTAGTTAGTTTTATTCCAGAATTTTAGAGGCTTTGTTTACTGGAATCTTTCCCATTGCATTCTAATTAGTTTTATAAGTATAAAAAAAAACCTGTACCACTACAATCCGTGAACGGGTCTGGGGTTCAGTACATGGTGGAGACTGTACTGTTTCATTGACCACGGTTCTGTAAGAGGTTACTTGTCTTAGGTCACGTTCAACCGCTAGATCTTTCCCCCTTATTTGGGTATCCTATTTTTATAACATTTTATAGAGGCTGGATGAGCCCCATGAGGCTCCTAGATTCTATTTGATCCATCACCGGCTGCAAACAGACTAAATAAAAGTCTTAGTAGTAGTAGGGTTAGAACCAGGATTTTCTTTATCATATGAGTGCTCTATCAATCAGCCATTCCGCTCCCTCCATTTTAAAAGTTTCAAGAAATAAGATTTAATTTTGTTGTTGATTCATTGTCACATGTGGTTTAATGGCTCCCTTCTTTTATACCGGTTTAAGATACTATTCTATCTAATATACTATTCTATCTAATAATATACCTATTATATCTATTCTAATTTAATATATATAATAATAATTCTATATATATATTAATATATATATATATATATTCTATATATATATATAAATATATATATATAGAAATATATATATATATATATATATATATATATATATATATATATATATATAATATATATGTATAAAATATATATATGTATATATAGAAAATATTCTATATATACATATATATATATATATATAAAAATATATATATATTAATTCTATATTATATATAATATATATATATATATATATATATATATATATATATATATATATATATATATAATAATTCTAATATAATATATATAATAATATGCCTATTATATCTATTCTATATAATATGCTATTCTATTTGAGATACTATTCTATCTAATACTATCTACCGGTTTGAGATACTATTCTATACTTATTAAACTTCACTAATCGATGATACTATCAGTTATGCTTTATGTTATCAGCAAGGTTTCTTCATCACTTCCATACATTTCGTTGTAATCTTCCTTCTAAGCGCTTACTATTCTGAAAACAGTATAGGGTTTAATTTATTTATTGAAAAAACGGTTACTAATAAGGTAATCTTTCAAACTTCCCACACACTCAGAATACGCTTTAATTCTTCAATATGGAATACAAATCGGCTTTCTCGAATGGTTACGATGAATAAATGGATTATTGATGAGGAATAGACCTGAATGTTGGTATAACGAAATATAAAAGCTTATGGTTGGGTTTTAACGAACCATTTACCTGACTTACCTCGAAAACAGTCTTTCTAGAATCACTTTTCTTCTGAGATTTTTATGATATTCAATTTTACTTATCGTAAAATATTTTTTGTAAAGTATTAAAAAAAAAATACAATATTTAACAAGTGAATGAATCTCGATAGTTGTAAATATTTGCCTTATTTATTACTCAGTCAATGGCTAATGTTTTTCGACAAATATAGTTTTATAGCAAGGCATATTATTTTTTTGTAATGCAATAAATATTACCTGACTTTTTACGTTCCCTTCACTATACGTAAATCTCAATATTTCACCCTGCGCTATGAATTCACTGAACCCCCGAGACCCTTACGGGGAACTGGCTTATTTATTACTCTATATTTTTTATTACACAACACGGAGCTGCGAAGCATGCACCCGGTTAATATTATTGAAGTGATAGCGTCGCGAAGATTAAGATGTGTTTTTTACTAAGTTACTCGGCTTAGTAATGAATTCCTAAGATGTTAATAAGCACTGTGGAGCGTCGGAGGAGTAGACCAAGACGTAGGTGGGAGGATTACGTTAAGGCGCATTTAGTTTTAAGTTGTGGCCAGTGGACGAAAGTTTGTAAGCAGAATATCGGCATCGAGCCTTCGGGTTCGCTAAGCCTTATAATATCTGGTTAAGTAGAATTTTATTAAAAACTAGTTTATTTTAATTTTTTTTTCCTTTTTTTCCTTTCAAAGTATCCTATATTTATTGGCACTTTCCATACTTGAGTATACTATGTGCCTTTTAAATTAAATTTTACAATAGGGATTAACAACAATAGTGTTACGGGCGCGGGAATTGGCGATTCCTGGAAGAGAACAAAGCTCCCTTGTCGGCAGAGATGAAAGAGGCCTTTCCGCGAAACTTCGCGATCCTTCGGGTATGTTCTAGATCTGGCATTCTGTCTATTTAAACAGCATCTCGGCGCGAGTAGAGGAGAGTGTTAAAGCACGCGGTACAGTTAACATCGCAAACAGTGATAAGTCAGTGTAATAAGTCAGTGACAGTTTGTGAGTGTAATTGTGTGACAGTTTGTTATATTTAGAGATTCTTACGGTCGGTGGACTTTAATTAGTGAACTGTAAGTGTTAATTAGTAGTAATTGATTAGTTAAGTAGCAGTTGTAATTTTATGTGATTTGTACAAGCTTATGTAAATAGTTGAGCTATTTAGTAATAATAATATCTTATATTATTGTAATAATTAAATAGAAGTTAGGCCTAGATTATAAATATCTAAAATATTCTTGTTGTAAATTTATTTCAGTTAATAATCTATTTGTTAGTAATTTCTCTGTTATTAATTTAATTGATAATAGTTTATTTGTATTCTTTTATCACTTTTGTAAATAAATATTAGTATCTTTAATTAAGGAATTGTTTAATTCATTTTAATACCCAGTAGCCCGTAACAATAGTGATAATTCTAACTTATATACATAAGATGTTCTTACTTATATACTGTCACAAATCAACAAAATTAAGATTACATTTATATAATGATTATCTGTTTTACATTATATGAGGCTGTATTTGCATGTACATATTATATTGTTAAATGTTGTCATAGGCGTAACGAGGGGGGTTATTGGGGATGCAAACCCCCATTGCTTAAAAGAAATTAAAAAAAAAATTGTAAGCAACAATTTAAAAAAATAAAACTGAAGGATTTTACTTTTTCAAAGTTATTAATAATAATAATAAATTCTTAATTTATTCTGGGACAAGTCCCTTTAGAATAACGTAGCTGTACATTATTGTGGGCTTTAGAGCCTTAGAGTACAAAGAAAAAAAAAAAGTAGAAAAGTAAATCTTTAAAGCTGATTAAATAATAATAAATGAAAAAATAGCTTCTTATGATATTGAAAAAATGAAGATTTCACATTACTTCACATTAAAAATAAAAATAAAAATGAATGAACAAAATAAATAATATTCTATCAATAATTTTATGTATGCACTTCGAGGAACTGCAGGGATAGAAAGTAATCAAATAAGCGGGGTTTGAAGGTAGGAAGGGTCTTGGAACAGCGGATGGAAGAAGGGATAGAATTCCAGAGGGAACAGGACCGAATCTGGAGTGATCTGTCGAAAGCAGCGGTTCGATGGGCCTCGATATACAAATCGGAAGGGTGTGAACGGGTATCACGGGTATGGATGGAGGATTTAAATTTGAGGAGCTCATAGATGTATAATGGACGGCGGGATTGGATAACTTGATAGAGGAAGGATGCAAGAAAATACTTACGGCGATAGGAAGGATACAACCCCCTCAACTCTTCATAAAATCGGGAGACAGGGGTGTCCCTGAGGATCCCGAAGACAAAGCGTACAGAAGTACAGCGTATTATCATAGTATTACAGAAGTAAGGGTCAATAATGCCAAAAACACAACAAAGAAAGTGCAAACACAGTTATTTTAATGAATTAAAGGTACACTAAAATGAAGCACCAAAACAATTAATTATAGTATTATTATAGCGACAGTAGTGGCATCTAGCGGCAACAATAAGATCGCAAATGTGAGAACAGTTTAGACAATTCTTAGATTCTGGAAGTAAAGTCTGGATGGGTCTAGAAAGTTCCCTATGCAATTAAGTATAGTAAGTTATTGTAACCAATAAATAGGGTTACTTGTATTTAAAAGCTACTTCTTGATTGTCCTTCCAAAAATAATAATTGTAATGAAAATAACATTCATAAAAAATTATAATCTATTTATTTAATTTAAAGCTAAATGATTTATAGTATAATACATATTATACCTATATTACGAGACTTTTTTACGGTCACCTGTGGTCTAGTGGTTAGCGTAACAAACTACTAAGCCCAAGATCGCGGGTTCGTAGCCCGGCAGGTGGCCCTAGGATTTTTTTAAGGGAGTAAAAAATCCTTAGTTACGCCGTCCTTCGGAAGGGACGTTAAACGGGGGTTCCGAGCCTGTACGATGTCAGGTACTCGTTAAAAATCCCTATCCTAATTAAACCTGGATAGGCAAAAATTTAGAGCTCCCAATGTAGCATCGTCCGATTAGCCATAGTAGCATAAAGTGACGTTAAAAATGAACAAACAAACAAATGAGACTTTTTTTTTTAAGGGAGTAATATGCTGGAGTGGTTGACTGGTGGGGTTTAACCCCCCCATGAGTCAACTCTAGCTACGCCAATGTATGTTGTAATTGCAAGTTATTAAAATAAACGAGGCTCAGAATGAAAATAAGTAAATCGCATTGTATGATTATTCTAAATTAGATGTCAACTTTTCGATATTAATTAATACTGTAAATAAATTTAGTAAATTCGGGTCGAAATGTATTGTATAGTTCATGTTCAGCAACTGACCAACCTTTCCCTCCTAATATTGTGGACATAATTAATTTTGATCTTTGTCCTTCATACAATTGGCAGTCATATATTATATGTTTAAATGTCTGTTCTTCTTTGTCTATTGAGCAAGTACTATCGTTGGTTATGTGAAATCTGTGTAAATGTGATTTGGTACGTCCATGTTCAGTTAAAACCTGAGTTAGTTTGTAGTTAGTGGATTTTATTAATTTTGTAGTTATTGGTTGTCAGTTTAGGAATAATTCTATGCAAACTAGGAGATTTATTTGAAACAATCCACCGTTCATTCCACCTCATAATCGATTCTTCCCTAATTTTGAATTATATGAACAGAATTGATTTTTTATGAAAAAGTGGAGACAAATCACTTCGTTCTGCCTCTAGCGTAATTTCGAGTGTTAGAAAAAGTCTAATATCAACCATGTTCTTTTTTTTTTTTAAATTATATTAAATTTTTTTTTATATTTTTTATTGAGTTGTACAACTGTAATATATACATCTAGTACAATTGCTATAAGAGTAAATAATACATGATAGGACATGTAGAGATACTACCCAATGGCAGCACTCTAACTACCATGTTCTAAACCGAACAATCTTCAGCGTTTGTAGAGGTACAGGATTTGAGGGAACTCTGTATTTAAAGCGCATCTTTTTTGTTATTAACATAATTATGTGTTTGTGAGAGATTAACGTGTTCATTAATAACAATTAATAATTTCTGAGTAATGATTTTTCGGATTCTACCTGATTGAATAAGTCTGTGGCCTACTGGTGGAGTAAATCTTCTGTTTCCCACTTTTGGTTACAGGATCAAACGTAGCAATGTTCAACTGCAATAATTATTATAAGTTTGAGGTTAATTTTAATTCTGTTTATGGAAGCAATAAAAAGTAAACACTTAAAGATTACTAAAGCAGTAATATTTAACTGCTACAAGCTATGCTTAAACTTCTTGTGAAGACAGTACCAAAGTGTATCTGATCATTAAAGTGTCTTCATTTAATGATCTATTTTGTCAAAATCTTTAGGGGTCACCTGTGGTTTAGTGGTTAGTATAATAACCTAATAAGCCCAAGATTGAGGGTTCGCATCCTGTCAGGTGATATTAAGATTTTTTAAAGTGAGTAAAATATTCATTGTTATGCCGTCCTTCGGAAGTGACGTAAGTTGGGAGTAATGAGCCTGTAACATGCCATTATATCTGGAATATCCATCATACCATCATTTGCTAATTATACTCGTCTTATTAGAAATAACAGCATAAAGTGAAATTAAATAAATAAACAACAACAAAATATTTAACAATATCAGTTATCTTAATTCTTGTCATTCCAAAAGATATGCAAAATAATGAAAATAAATCAAATTATTTATTATAATGCAATTGGGAAAACCACAATGCAAAGCCTTATGTTTCAAAAATACACCCACTTACCAGTCGACGTTTCGCCTATTCAGGCATTATAAAGACACCAAAAACAAAAAAGGGGGTTATATGAATCACATCTCGAAGAGAAAGGTGCAATACATCCCAACGATCATCAGCACAAACAGGCTCCAAACATGAGACAGCACCCCACCACCAAGACGTTCAACATATGTATGTTCAACGTCTATGTATGTTGAACAATGTATGTATGTTCAACATATGTATGTTGAACGTCTTGGTGGTGGGGTGCTGTCTCATGTTTGGAGCCTGTTTGGGCTGTTGATCGTTGGGATGTATTGCACCTTTTTCTTCGAGATGTGATTCACATAACTCCTTTTTGTTTTTTGTGTCTTGATAATGCCTGAATAGGCGAAACGTCGACTGGTAAGTGGGTGTATTTTTGAAACATAAGGCTTTGCATTGTGGTTTTTTCCAATTGCATTATAATAAATAATAGAGTCTCTTTTTGAGTTTTTGGCTCTATTTTAGTGAAATCAAATTATCTTACGCCTTTCCTGTTGTAATCTGTGACCACTCAATTTTCTAATCCCAACCTCCCCAAGTTCGAAATGAGCTTTGGGATTACTTTTCTTTCTTAATTACTGTTTTCAATTTACCTCCTTGTCACTTAAAGTTATGAATGATTTGTTTGAAGTCTTAACTGTGGTCGGTTATTGGCGGTAAGTTATTCATTTAAATAAACTATGGAATTTCCTCAATTATATTATATAATTCTCAATTATATCTAGCTCCGATGAATTTTACAGCACTAATACATTGATTGAGGGAGCGGAGTGGCTCATTGTTGGAGCACTGAGTTACCATGCAGAAGGTCGTGGGTTTAAGTCCTGTTCCCTGGCAGACTATTATGTAATCTTTTAATTTCGAAGAGAAAAGATTTGCCCCGGCCGGGATTCGAGGAAGAATGTTTCATTGAACATTACTTTAATTAGGACCTCGTTGACGTATGTCATTATGTTATTTATAATTTTTTATTAATTGTTTTAATTTTTAAATATTTTTACTTTGAAGAGAAAAGATCTGTGAGGCGATCCCTGGTAGCTCAAATGGTAAGAGCGCTGCCACGGAGAGAGGGTCGACCCCCCCGGGGGCAAATCGTTTCAAATATTCATATGGGTTAAGAAATAATTATCATTTTTTTTAGCTTAATTGTTAAATAGCTTCAAGTGTGGTACAGGGGGTCACCTGTGGTGTACTGTTTAGCATAACAACCTTCTGATCCAAAGGTCGCGGGTTCGCATCCCGGAAGGTGGCATTAGTTTTTTTAAAAGGAGTAAAATATTCATGGTTATGCCGTCATTCCTACTGGAACGTTAAATGGCTTTACCGAACCTGTAAGCAATCAGGAGCAAGTTAAAGATACCTATCTTAATTAAACTTGAATAGGTAAAATTTATAGCTCCCACTGCAGTATTATCCGATTAGCCATAGCAGCGTGAAGTGACGTTAAACGAACACTGAACAAAGTATCGTTGCAATCATATAAAACTACGACTTGCATTAAAGCAATGGCAATAATACAATGCCAAAGACTTGTTTGTCAATATTATTACATTGTTTTACTAATGTAAAATTTATCTAAACTTGACAAATCTATTTTAATATTATTAATATATAGTATTTGATATATTTAGCAGCTACATTTACTAAATATGATGAATGTAGTTGTGGAGTTGATGAGGATGATGCCAATGATATGAACATGGGCCGTATATATCAGAGCACAGCCTGGCATTGATGCTCGCTCTTGTGAATGACATCCTGCGATCTGCATCATGTCTGATAAGGCATTACGAGTATGACGCTATTGCATCTTATCATACCAGGACATAATAATATTACCTTAATTAGAAGGAAATTTCTGGTAATCTTACTATTTTTAAGTTATTAACAACATTTGTTCGCATAATTTTTGGTAAATATGATTTTAAATATAAAACCAAAATAAATTTGCTCATACAAGCCTGAAAAGATAAGAAACTACTCGACGTTTTCGCCTACTTCAACGTTTACTGGACAAACGCTCTAAGCTCCCAATTAATTACAAAAGACTTATTTACATGACAGTTATCAGACCTAACTGAACTTACGGAGTTGAGCTTTGGGGCTCTACTAAACCATCCAATTCATCTCGTATCCAATCCTTACAATCCAAAATCCTTCGTAAAATCCTCAATGCTCCTTATTATGCCACAAACAAACTCATCCATAATGATCTTAATATCCCATATGTTGCTGATTTGGTCCAAACTAGACACCTATCCCTCCATGAAAAGCTGCATACACACTTGAATCCGCTAGTCTCTCAACTTGTTTCCCATAATATTCCTGATAACCCTTCGATGCTTCTGAAAAGAAGATGGCCTCGAGACCTTCTACTATAGAACTTTGTTGATTGTATAGCTACTTAGCACTATTACTTATTGCTCATAAGGGGCAGATTGTAATAATTCAATAAAGTATTAAAAAATTAAAAAAAAATTACGGCTTTGTTTATTTAACTGGATTTTAAACAAAGGAATTTATAGATAGATGTTTAGTCCACTGTCAGATTTCCGATTTCGCTTGTGAATTGATATCTTCTTAAATTTTCTTGTCTTGTATTTTTGAATTCGTTCTGACTTTCAAGCGATCAAAACTGCGGGCACGACAATTGTTTAAGTAACTTTCACAAACAATAATTTTTGGTTTATGAGTAATGTAAATCAGCATTAAACTAATCCATTTAAACTATTATTTAGAGGATAATAAATTAAAAAAATTAAAGAAAATACACAGTTATAGTTAACATAAATATCGTAACGATAATTCACAAATCGTAAATGGCGCATCTATTTTTACTATTTTCAGTCCTCAGCAGCCTAAATAACATAGTTACCACTGAACCGTAATTAAATAATTGCTCTCTTTAATTGCTTAAGGATTCCTACTGTTTATTTATTTATTTATTATTATTTGTTTAATTATTCTGTCACTTTTAATACGCTTTATGATTCGTATCATGCAGCCTTCTATTATATATTATGTTTCTATTTCTGTTCCTGTCTGTTCTTCTTCTTTATCTGGCTCCTTAGTGCCTCTCAGCGTGGAGGTGCCCCAATCCAGGACAGCCAAGGCCCTCCATCTCCAGCCAGCGCTTTCATCTCATTCATATCCCTTATTCATCAATCCTTGAGATGTGATCCATCCATTGCAGTCTAGGTCTTCCGGTAGACCTGGCTTCAAAAAACTTCTTTGGGTCCCGGTCCTCATCCTGCACAGATGACCAAATCATCCCAACTGCCTCCTCTCCACTAGAGTCTAGGGAGTTAAGAACAAGGCTCAAAATCCAAGCTCGGCCGAGATGGACTCCCTTTGGATTCCAGAACCCCTATCCGCCAACTAGTAGCAAGTGTCTTTGCGTTTCCTATCTTTTAAGAAATTACTCTAGAACATATTTTAACCTTAATAGAAAAGTTTTATTATTACAGTTGTAAATATCAATAAATTAAACTAAAAAAAAACATAGATTTGGCCGAACTCAACAAAAAAAATTATTTTAATTAATCCCTATCCAGTTATTGTAGGGTTATATTTAGTTTTTAAAAAATCCAATAATATTGCTTGATTCTAACATCGCCTAATTATGGATACCTATTCTAAAAGCGATCTCAAATTTAATTTTCAGAATAACTTGACCATTGCACGAGCACAAAAACAGTAAAAAATATTTTTATGCCTTTTTTTAGTTAATCTGTATCAGTTGTAGTAGGAGTATTTTTAGTTTAAAAAAAAAAACCAAAAATAAGGTTTGATTCTGGGATAGGCTAAGATGGAATTTAAAATCGATCACAATTTCGATATTCACGATAAACTGATCATTGTCGAATGATATATATTTCAATAATATGATATCAAAAAATAAATCGATCACAAATTCGGTATTCACGATAAACTGATCATTCCTCACGGATTCCTTAACAACTTATTGTTAAATTACTACAATATTTATTATATTTTTTTTTTATAATTTCTTTTATTTTAATTTTTTTAAAGAGAAAAGATAGGCCCTCGACCGTGTTTTGAACCCGGAACCTTTGTCTCACCGTGACATCGTTCTGCCAATTGAGCTATCCAAGGCCCCTCCCGGTCGAGGACAAACCTTTTCTCTCATAGATCCTAAAGCCCCAGCGTGCTCCCGCCATTTTAGCGATGAATACGCTAGAACGAAGTTCTTTCAACATTAATTTTAATTTAGGATCTTATTGACTTACGTCATATTATTATTTATAATTTTTTATAATTATTGGTAATTTTTTATGAGTTATAAATATTTTTATTTTTTAAAGAGAAAAGATAGGCCCTCGACCGGGATTTGAACCCGGAACCTTTCTCCCACCGTGACATCGCTCTGCCAATTGAGCTAACCAAGGCCCCTCCCGGTCGAGGACAAACCTTCGTTCTAGCGTATTCATCGCAAAAATGGCGAGAGCACACTGGGGCTTTAGGATCTATGAGAGAGAAGGTTTGTCCTCGACCGGGAGGGGCCTTGGATAGCTCAATTGGCAGAGCGATATCACGGTGTGACAAAGGTTCCGGGTTCAAATCCCGGTCGAGGGCCTATCTTTTCTCTTTAAAAAAATAAAAATATTTATTTTTTTGTTTGTTCATTTCACGTCATTTAGCCTATCCAGGTGTAATTAGGGTAGGGATTTCTAAGGAGTACTTGACATCGTACATGCTCTACAACGCCTTTTTACGTTCCCCTCCGAAGAACGGTAACCAAGAATTTTTTACTTCTTCATTCATGCGCCATGCGACCGCGGGTATAGAAGTTAGTGTTTTGCTAACCACTACCCATAGGCGCACCCGCTATAGTTTAGGTTGATGATAAAACTTTTTATTCTGGTGATGCCTAATATAAATATTGAGATACTGATATAAATATGAGAAATAAAAAGTATTGTTTTATTAGTTACTAATGTTTGAAAAACTTTATGTTTAAAATGAAATATCAATGCTAAAGATTTTAATAGAAATAATTGATTATTCTTAGGAAATAATTGTTGAAGAGCTTATTTGGAAAACCAAGGATTTTTTTTACTTAAAAAAATCTTAAAGATCTTGGGCACTACATTACTTGACTTATTCATCAGTTTATAATCTTTTTTTTTTGTATGAATCTTATTTAATATTTTTTAAAGGAAGTTATTCGCAGAACTATTTTGTTATCACAAAAGTGTAATAACGTTAAAAATTGAGTTTATTGGTTGTTCCCTTTTCTTAATAGGATATGGAGTTATTTTTTACTGGTGTTTTCCGCATTTCCCAATTATAAACGTGTGTATTGGTATGTATTGAAATATTGAATATTGATAGGGACGTACCCATGAACCCCCCAATATTGGGGTGACTTTTCCCCTCTATACCATTAGGAAATACAGCCAAAGGTTCCAGATTAGTTTTTATTAAAAATAAACCAAACATTATCGTATCCATTGCATAAAAATGTTATTGAAATTACTGAAAAAAATCCTACCTAATAAAAATTCTCTCTCTCTCTCTCTCTCACTCTCCCTCTCCCTCTCCCTCTGTCTCTGTCTCTCTCTGTCTCTCTCTCTCCCTCTCCCTCTGTCTCTCTCTCTCTCTCTCTCTCTCTCTCTCTCTCTCTCTCTCTCCTCTCTCTCTCTCTCTCTCTCTCTCTCTCTCCCCCTCTCTCTCTCTCACTCTCTCTCTCTCTCTCTCTCTCTCTCTCTCTCTCTCTCTCTGTCTCTCTCCCCCCCCACTCACTCTCTCTCTCTCCCTCTCTCTCTCTCTCTCTTACTTATTTCTTAATTTTTTTTTAATTTAAGATTTTAATATTATCTATATTAAGATGAATAACCTAAATACGTTTTTTTAATTTATCTTTTAAGGAGCCATTAGGATTTTACCTCTTCTTCCTTCTTTTATTGGTGTTTGGACGGATTTTGGCGGAAATGAACTAGGGAATATGTTATCACTTTTTCTGATGGCCAAAGATTTGTAGGCATTATCTGTACCGTAACTTCAGGTTTGTTTGCTATTGTGGTTATTTTTATATCGAATTATGTTTTTATAATTTGCATTTTTTAAAACTCATCTTGATTCTCAGCTTAACTGTACTCACCTCTATTTCATCATAACATCTTTTTTATTTTGATAACAACAGCATTTTCATTGTTGTACATTTTTTCTAAATAAATACTCTTAAAATTGTGTTATTAATCCTATTATATAAATGTAAACGGAATATTAACATCAATAATAATATTGAAAAGTAAAAAAGAGACCTTACATAAATGTTAAGACCGTGGAAAAATTCCAACGAAAAGCCTTAAGTCTCCAAACTAAAACAGAAATAGAAATTATCTGTCCAATGTTTCGCCTGTTCAGGCATCCTCAGGGTAGAAAGAGAATAACAGCAAAACAAAACATGAATGAACCCTTGTCAATATCTTATCAATAATAATATTTTATATATTTAATAAAATATAATAATATTTTACATATTTTTATAAATATATACAAATATTAATAGAATGTTAAATATTATATATGGGCACAATGTTCACAAAATAGAAAACATTTTAGGGGGATAGTCATGGATGAATATGATCAATACTTCTAATTACTTATCAATGCTGGTAACGATGTGAAAAATTTCTTTTAAGTTGTAAGTATCGAAGAAAACAATTTTAATAGTTCAAAGTTAGAGAATATTTCCTCTCCTGAACAAAAACAAAAATTACAAAACCGTGAAGTGATATTTTTTATCTCCCGTGTACAGATGTTTAGAATAGTTTGTAATTAAAAATAATTCAATTAAAAAGCTGTTTCTTCACTTTTTGATCATAAATTTGAGAACAATAGTCTTGAAATGTCTTCTATAGATGGTTTAATAAGTGCTGATTGAATCTCATTAACCAGAAATTAAAAAAGCAAAACAATTATTTTATTAACAGTCAAGAAAAACAGTTAACATGTCGAATAAACATATATTAGGAAAAAAATTAGCCGGGAGGAAGTCAAGAAAATTCTATTATACAGCCAACGTTTCGACCCAAATTGCAGGTCTTCTTCAGAGGTTTGCTAGTCTAGTGTCAACCCCCGCCGATGCTACTAGCCCTGAACAAGGCCTGCAATGTCCATCTGGAGTATTCTATGATAGGTTTTTTTTGAGGTTTGGTGGGTTTCCCTTCGATTTAACGATACGATTTAATAATGCAAACTATAATAATCGTTTTTTATAATTATTGGTCATTTTTTATGAGTTATAAATATTTTTTTTATCTTTTAAATTCACGATAAACTGATCATTGTTGAATGATATAAATTTCAATAATATGATATCAAAAAATAAATCGATCACAAATTCGATATTCACGATAAACTGGTCATTCCTCACGGATTCCTTAACAACTTATTGTTAAATTACTACAATATTTATTTTATTTTTTTTTTTATAATTATTGGTTATTTTTTATGAGTTATAAATATTTTTTTTATTATTATTTTTTTTTTTTAAAGTCACCTTTATCTCACCGTGACATCGCTCTGCCAATTGAGCTATCCAAGGCCCCTCCCGGTCGAGGACAAACCTTCGTTCTAGTGTATTCACCGCGAAAATGGCGGGAGCACGCTGGGGCTTTAGGATCTATGAGAGAAAAGGTTTGTCCTCGACCGGGAGGGGCCTTGGATAGCTCAATTGGCAGAGCGATGTCACTGTGAGACAAAGGTTCCGGGTTCAAATCCCGGTCGAGGTTCTATCTTTTCTCTTTAAAAAATATAATAATCGTTATTTCGTAGATAGTATTATCGAAATGTCGCCAAACAAGCATTTGATAAATTAAATAAAAAAATCATTTATTAGCTTGAAGAAAAGTAGATGTCAATATATATATTTGTATGTATATAAAACACTATATGTTTTTTTCGTCGTTTAAACAGTGATTTTTCATTTGAGGTTTCGTAATGATTTTTTGTTTAATATAATGTAATATTAAATGTAATAAAAAGTATAATAAACGCTATTTCATAAAATTTAAATCAGTTAATAATAAACCCTCTGTCTGGAGGGGGCTCGACCCAGTCACCTGAGATCATTACTAGCGTAGCCGATAGTAAAATAAGGGCGGCGGGGGTATGACGTCATAGTCGTGACGTCACGGATCGATACCCCCTCCACCTATCTCGGGCCGTGACGCCATCGTTCTCCCGCACCTGAACGTAATACAGGTCAGCTTCGACATAAAACTGCACTTAACCACCTCCAAGCTGTCGGCAATATTACTTCCAATCTAGAATTATATCTTCAGGTCTTTTGTTTTCATTTTCTTGTTGTGGTTATTAAATAATAATAACTAATAAATACGGTCGGAAAAGTAATTTTAGATCCATATTTATGTGGAAATGGTGTACTCAATCATAAAGAGTGCAAAATGATCATGTGTTGCAGTCAATTAATTACTTAAAATAAGTTAGAGTTGTTTGTTCCTAATTTTATTAGTTTTTTTTTATTTTTTGGACCTAATTTTATTAGTGGTTTTAATTTTCATTTATTGAATTTTAGTTAAATCTTTTATTTATAATGTTACGGGCGCGGGAATTGGCGATTCCTGGAAGAGAACAAAGCCCCCTTGTCGGCAGAGATGAAAGAGGCCTTTCCGCGAAACTTCGAGATCCTTCCCGTATGTTCTAGATCTGGCATTCTGTCTATTTAAACAGCATCTCGGCGCGAGTACGGGGAGAGTGTTAAAGCACACGGTACGGTTAACATCGGAAACAGTGATAAGCCAGTGTAATAAGTCAGTGACAGTTTGTGAGTTTAATTGTGTGAGTTTGTTATATTCAGAGATTCTTACGGTCGGTGGACTTTAATTAGTGAACTGTAATTGTTAATTAGTAGTAATTAATTAGTTAAGTAGCAGTTGTAATTTTATGTGATTTGTACAAGCTTATGTAATAATAATATCTTATATTATTGTAATAATTTAATAGAAGTTAGACCTAGATTATAAATATCTAAACATATTGTTGTTGTAAATTTATTTCAGTTAATAATTTATTTGTTAGTAATTTCTCTGTTATTAATTTAATTGATAATAGTTTAATTGTATTCTTTTATCATTTTTGTAAATAAATATTAGTATCTTTAATTAAGGAGTGTTTAAGTCATTTTTAATACCCAGTAGCCCGTAAAAATAAAATTTTAATCAATTATATTTTATGACTAAATCATCCGCTCTTAATTTTACTATGTTTTATTATCTTTCCATTCTTATTTCTCTTCAGGTTATTTCATAATTGACCTTTTACTCTTTGTATTTATTTTTCTTCAATCCTTTCTCCATCTTTTAAAAAATTCCTTTAAATTTTTTTTTTATTGTTACATAGTACATAAGCATAGATACCTGGAAAGTCATATTTTTTAAAAATCCTTGGAGGATCATTAGTCCTCCAGGGTCAATAAAATAAGATGCAGAAAGGACAGATTGAAAATGTCACCATAGTTTCGAAACGTCTGGAATAGATTGAAAATTGAGAATAAACAACTGGAAAATGGTTTTTATTTCTCTTACCCTAAAAAAGAAGAATTAAATCCAGTTAAAAAAAAATAAACTTTGTATTTATTGCAAATTGTATCATTTCTGTTAATATAAACTGTTATATCAATATATAAACTGTTTCCTTATTCTGGGACAAGTCCCTTTAGAATGGCAATACAGGTTTCGATATAGAGTATTATTATGTCTTATTAAATGAGAAAGAATTAATGAGAAAAAAAAGTTGCGAATTACCTACAGTGATAACTTTTTAAAAGAAAAAAAGAATTGGAAAACAGAGTACAAGAAATACAAAATAACAGAAATGAGATTACAATAATTATATATAGAGAAACAATAGATAATTACATATGTATGCAAATTACAAAGTCAAGTAGAAACTAAGAAAGCAGAAAATGAAACAAAAATATAAACAATATCAACAATTTAACATGTTTTTAACAATATCTATCTGGATGAGTGAAGCCTCAATAATGTAAATATATATAAATAAAAACACATCATTTATTTAACAATCAGAAAATTTTAATCTGAAAACTGAATATGTTATTTCCGTCTTTTTGGGAATTGTAAGGATATAAGGTGATTGAATATACGGGATTTGAAGGTTGAAAGATTATTGGAACGACGAACGGAAGAAGGTATAGAGTTCCAAAGGGACGAGGATCGGATAAGGAAAGACCTATCAGAAGCAGTTGTTCGGTGGGATGCTGTATGTAGGTCTGAGAGCCGAGAACGGGTGTTACGGGAGTGGACCGAGGTTTTGGATTGAAGGAGATGGGAGATGTATGATGGTCGGCGGGATTGGATAACTTGGTAAAGGAAGGAAGCTAGGAAGTACTTGCGGCGATAGGAAGGGTAATGACGAATAAAATGGTGCGGGTATCGGTCAAGAAAATTCTCTTACATTCTCATCCCTGAAAATGGCCCAAAAGTTAGGCCGAACCGTAGGCTAAATTAAAGAAGTCTAACTTATTTTGTCTAATTTATTGACTCCACTCCCAAGGCTAAACAAAAACAAAATCACACGTTGCTAGGCAATGCCTGGACCCGTTGCTAGGCAAACCGACAAAATATTAAAAACTTTACATCATTAAAAACTTTTTTATATAACAGAAAAAATAAGAAGTACGTTTTTGAAAGTGAATTGGGAAATTAACTTTTATTCTTTAGGAAGTTGTTTGTTCATTTAACGTCACTTTATGCTGCTATGGCTAATCGGACGATGCTACAGTGGGAGCTTTAAATTTTGCCTATCCAGGTTTAATTAGGATAGGGATTTTTAAACAGTACCTGACATCGTACAGGCCCGGGACCGCCGTTTAACGTCCCTTCCGAAGGACGGCATAACATGGATTTTTTACTCCCTTTAAAAAATCCTATGGCCACCTGCCGGGCTATGAACCAGCGATCTTGGGTTTATTAGTTTGTTACGCTAACCACAGACCACCAATTTTATGAAGTTAAAGTTCCTAAAAATATGTATATATATATATATATATATATATATATATATACTTTAGCGTAGATACATTAAGCGTTCTTTTGTAAACGAGTACATGTTTATTTAGTTTTCCTGAAACAATCTAAATATAAATTTTAAATATTTAAATTTATATAAAAAAAAAACAAGTTATATAAAGAGTATTAATACTGAAAAATTACACACAGGATTAGAATTCGATATTTTTTTCGAATTTTTTTTTTGCCTAATACTAATTGCAGATATTGTCTTGTGGTTTTTGCTGTGATTAATGTGTTGCAATAATTATCTGTAATAATTATTTAACACATTTTGGCTGTAAGTGCTTAAATTATTATTTTATGCTTGTAAATTAAAGTTTTAAAATTATTATTCGGTGTTATATATTCAAAATAATTTATTTTTGCAATTTTATATTTGAATTATTTCATTATCTCAGGAAAAAAGTTAACTTAATATTGATATTTTCTAATTTTCCTGTTACATTGTTATTGGCATTTTGTACATATTTCAGATTTATACTTTTCACCCAAAACCTGACCTGCCCTTCTAAACTATGTCCGTTATCGACATTCTTTCTAAAACACCACCCGAATCGTGCAATAGAATTGACAGTTGAACTTTATTTCCTTGTGAAATCATGATTTTATAATTTTATTTCTTTTTCAAAAATAAATAATATTATTTAGTACATTTATAAATTTACTATACTTTAATTAGCTTCTGTAAAGATACATTTAGAGATTAATTAATAACACACAGTATTAAATAAAATATAATCATGAAATATAAGACTGAGCAATATTTTTTAAATTTCACGTTTAAATAAACCATTGATCTATTTATTAATTCAGTTTAATAAAACTATTTCATCATAACTATTATTTTTATGGGGATGTAAAGCAATTCACAGTGGTTTAAGTACGTACAATTTCGATCCGTTTTTTTTTAAATATTATTAATTTCTAAATTATTGAATTTTACGGTTTTACACTTTCCTAACAGACTTATTAAACTTTATTATATTCCCATCTCCATCAAAATATTATATTGTATCTAAGCGTCGATGGATTCAAAAGGTTTTTAAAAATCAATATGATGATGCTTAGATTTCCAATTCGTTGTGTTTTTCTCTAAAATAATATATGTTAATTTTTTCTAACTAAGTATTTGGCTTTATAAAAGTGAACGATTTGTTTAAAGCAATATTGGTTGTCTCCGATAAATTCTTTTTCGTATTCCGTGATTTTATTAGTTGTAATTAACAAGAACATTTTATAACATAAGAGAATGAATTGAATTCCACGGTTTTTCATTTTGAGAAATATTTTTTGTAAATGCTCGAGTATTGAAATATTGTAAACTTTTATTAGGTTACTTGTAATGTCGATATCTTTTGATTTATTGGATTTGAATATTTCGATTGTTCATTCGCCTAATCTTTTCAAGGGTCTTCTGTATTACAAATTAGCACTTTGTTAATTAGGATGACTGTTTTGTGTATTATTTCCAGTACACAGAATACTGTTGTATTCCGAAGAACGGCATTAACAAGTATTTTTTTCACACTTTTAAAATGTTCCAGCTTCCATTGGCGTTTAATGCCAGTGACGCGGCTGGGAAAGGGGGCTGGGGCCTCCCGGACTCCTGCTTTGCCCTCATTCCTGGGGAAGAAGCTCAGTTCGGGGACCCCAGGCAAATTGTAAATAGAGTATGAATGTGTACAGTATATTTCTTTTATGTTTTATTTATTATTATTATACTTTTTTTTTATATATATATTTTATATTACTTTATTATTATTTATTTAATTTTATTATTATTATTTTTTTTTTACTTTATTTTATTATCATTTCCACATTAATTTCTTTCTGTTACCGCATGTATATATTTTTCCGCATGTATATATTTATTTATTTTATTTGGTTTATATTATTGTTTTGTTATGGAATGACTGTAAGCTACACAGCACTATTACTTATTGCCCACAAGTGGCAGATTGTAATATTTCAATAAAGCGTTAATATATAAAAAAAAATAAATAAAAAAACACTTTTAAAATGTCCTAAGGCCACCTGCCGGGCTACGTACCAGCGAATTTAGGCTTACTAGGCTTGGCAAGATGTTATCGCTGGGATTCCTCAAGGATTGTTTAGTCCATTTATTCTCGGGGCTTTTCTTTTTTCGGGTGTGTTATCGAACAAAGCTAAAAAAAAGCCAAAACCAAACACATGTCCTACTCTCTTGTCTTTATCCCATATTTGAAAACAGAAGTTCGAATTGTGCTCATGCTAATACGGTTCCAATATATGGGACAATAAGATTTGCAACCCCTAGAACTCATGAGTCCAAATAACTAAATAATGAAATAACGTTAATAATTAAAATATTTCAACACTTAACATTTAAACATTCTAGTAAGAAATATACCCTGCGTAATAATTGATAAATTGACTGTTAATAGTTTATAAAGCTGATATGTCAATTGTCCATATTTCTAATTCAAGGGCAAGGTCTGTTTGCTATCAAGATTGGACTTGTTGATATGTTTTAATCTGTTGCGTGATAGAATTGCTAAGGTCATTAGCATGTTATAAATATTTCCAGTGTGACCTCGTGACCCCGCAAATACGATCACGTAGTTTCTAATCTTTTCCGTATTTTCATTGATTTTCGTATATTTTTACTATTTTAGAGAAGAATTGGTCGACTGTATCTTCTAATTTAAGGAAGAAATAGTTGGGGGTGCAGTCAATCAAAACACCAAAATAAGCATAACTTATTTATTATGTGCCGACGTTTGGACCTACAATGTAGGCCATCTTCAGGGCTAAGAGAGAGAAACAAACAGAAAAATATAAAAACGTAGCGGTAACAAGAATATATAAAGTGCTACAGAAGTGGAAATTAAAATGTATTTTTTCTATTTTATATTCGCATTCGTGTATTATTATATCTGTCACTATTAGAATTTCTGTTCATCATCTACAATTTTATTTTTATCTATCACTATTTTAAGTTTATTATATTCTGTAACCACTCTTATATTCATTCTTTATTTATCATATATCTATTCACTATTTCATCATATCTCGTCACTGTTTTAATTTCCACTCCTGTACCACTTTATATATTCTTGTTACTGCTACGTTTTTATATTTTTCTGTTTGTTTCTCTCGCTTAGCCCTGAAGATGGCCTACATTGCAGGCCGAAACGTCGGCACATAATAAATAAGTTATGCTTATTTTGGTGTTTTGATTGACTGCACCCCCAACTATTTCTTCCTTAAATTCTTACTATTCGTTACAATTTTATTAATAGGCAATTTCCTTATACTAACCGTTGCTGTTTGAATTGGCTTACAATGGTACAGATGCAACAATGGGAATCCTTAATTTTTCCTGTACACTTGTAATCGGATGGGGATCTGTAACGAGTACCTGAGATCGCACAATTTTTTACTTCCTTTAAAATATCTTGAAGCCTTCCCGCGATCTTTGACTTGCAAGTGCCTCCGCTATCTCTAGTTTACTTTGATAATAAGTCCTTGTTTTTATTCTAGCGGTGCCCGAATAGCAGAAACATTGGTTGGTTTATTAGTTGGTGATATTTCAAAACAGTAATTTTCAGTTACATAAAATATCAATTAATATTTTAGAAATTTCACCATAAATGATTGATTATTTTTACGTTGCGATTGGAGAAAATGATTGTTTTCAGAGCTTACGTGGATGAAATGCCTCGAGCATCGTGTTCAGGTGTAGGGATTAGTATTCCTGTGCAAATGGGATTAGGGGGGGGGATAAGGAATTCAATAATTCCCGGATATCAAGCTTCAACCCCCCCCCTTTTACAATTATAATCGCTTCGAGTATCTCGGAATTTGTTATTCAAATTTATCTCAGCTCTTATTGATAATAGACGAAAGAATTCACTTAAGCTAATTAAAATGGTATCTAAATTCTTCTAATTATTTTTGATCATTCCCGGACTTTTTTTTTTGTTTTACAGCACTGTTTGCTTCCTCTATCCTTCACCTGTATCCTCTTTTCCCATATGTTCTTCATGAGCTTTGCCTGCCTAAGTTTTCTCTCCTCAATGTCCTGTAAGACCCTTTCTGGGGCGCTTTTTTCCAGCAATAACCGTTATTCCCTCGAAAGTCCTTCTGCATTCATCTCTGTCAAAACAATCTTCCAGGTCCGTATCATCCTTAAGTTTTTAGAAATATCCTGTTTAATTTTTGTGACAGTGGATTTGGTGAAAATTTTTATGGTGCTTGATTCGAGCTCAACCTGTATCCTTCAGTTGTTCTCCTAGGTCCTTAGATTCTTCTGAGAATTCTTTCTATTTTCAGAAGCCTCTCTAGTCTGGGAAGACAAAAGGTTTCTGTTCCATAAAGTATCACTGGCTTAATGACTGTGTTATAATGTCGTATCCTAGATTTAGTAGATAGGTTATAGATTTAATCCTTCTTCATCATAAAAACTTACTTTAAAAGTTTTAAGGTTATTCGAAAAAGCCTAGTTAATTAAATAGTAAGTTTTTGCTAACAGTAATTAATGAGACGTCAAACTTCTGCATTTAGAATAGAATGGATAAGTAACTTTATTCTGGCACTAAGTCCGTTTAGAACAGAAAAGCCAACATAATATACATCTTGCCAGGAGGCTACATAATACAAATTAAAAAAAAATATATTCATCCTGAATAATTATATTGTTTCTGCTTCTCTCTTAGACTTCGTTGACACCTGAAAAACGCGTTGCAACAAACTAAATTAAAGAATTAAATTTAAAAAATAGTTATTATAACTCCATTGATTTTATTGTAGGAAAATTCATTGATTTTTTTTTATAAAATAAACAAATGAGTGGTTAAGAATTAATAAAATTTCTTATGCGTCATAATTCGGCGGCGGCATATATTATTATATCTACAGCTCCGGTTAATAACGTCGAATTTTGTCCAGAGAGAGTTAACTGCTTTCAGATAACCGGAATCGTATCATTCTCGTAGTTTTTGGCTTGAAATGGAGTTGTAATATAAGCAATAACTCCTTTTCAAGCCAATCCATTACTTAGCCCTTTATTCACTAAGAAAATAACTCGATTCTGCTTACTTAAGTACAAGAAAATTTGATTCTGGAGAAAATTAGATTTTACCATTTATTCACCGGGCTGTTTACTAAACCCAAGATCGCGGGTTCGTAGCCCGGGAGGTGGTCCTAGGATTTTTTTAAGGGAGTAAAAAATCCTTAGTTACGCCGTCCTTCGGAAGAGACGTTAAACGGGGGTCTCGAGCCTGTGTACTCGTTCAAAATCCCGATTAGCCATAGTAGCATAAAGTGACGTAAAATTAACCTACAACAACAATATAGATATATTTCCGTACAATATTTAGCCCCCACAATAGATATTTTGTGGGTTAAAAATGTTAATATATATAAGTTCTTCTTAATATGTTTACATTTATGCTTACATATTACCATAGATATTTAATGATAACAATAATAACTAAACACACACTGTAATAATTGTATTAATATTTATATATTTTAACTCATAATTTAGACGTCAAAATAATTTGAAGATGTCTTAAGTAATGTATTTTTAAACGGGCTAGTTTTTAATACTTCAGGCATTTTAAAATATATTTTTTAGAACTGTGTTGAATCTCGCAGATAGGAAAAATATTCCTTATTGGGCGCATGCGACCGCGGAACGTGGGTGTATTGCAGGTAGGGTATCTTGCGCCTGGATATCAGATATGCTGGTTAGTATTCAACGCCGTGATTTTTTGTTTTGCATAAGTACTCAGACCTTAACATAAAATTATTTATTTTTATTTATTGTTCTTTTGATGTTGAAATATTTTAATGTTATTAAATATTTTTATTTTGAAGAGAAAAGATTTGTCCTGCCCGGGATTCGAACCCGGGTCGTCTGCATCTCTAGTGCGGTGCTCTAAACCACTGAGCTACCAGGGGTCGTACTCATTCAGACAAATCAATTAATATAACAAATAAATAAAAATAAATTACATATATAAAATTGACGTAAGTCAACAAGATCCCAATTAAAGTAATGCTCACTGAACATTCTTCCCCGTGTATACATCGGGAAAATTGCGAGAACACGGGGATATAGGATCGGTGAAGAGAATGGATTTGGCTGGCTTGGTTACGACCCCTGGTAGCTCAGGTTGGTAGAGCACTGCACTAGAGATGCAGACTACCCGAGTTCCAATCCCGGCCAGGACAAATCTTTTCTCTTCAAAATAAAATTAATTATATTCAATTTAATTTTAAATAAAAGTGCTTATAAAATAGTCTATGAAATACTCATTATTTACATGATATGTAGTAATTGGAATAAAACAGTTAAACGTAAGGTTTTTCATTATCATAATGATGTCGCTCCTTAAAAAAAAATACGTAACTCTATACGAGTTAATAATATTAATAAAAATACTAGACATATACTATTAGAATAAATATAATTAATTTATTACATTATAATAAATTATCAATTATAAGCGAATTTATTCCTTAAGTGGAAAAAAAATAAATTGTACTAAGATTTTTTATTTTTACTACCTAATATTATATTTATTTTTATTTATTTATTTTACTGTTATTTTATTTTATTTTTCGATTTTGTGTAGTTTTTTTTTCTTTTTCCTACTGTTATAAATATATTACAGCTTTTATTTATTATGTTATTCAACTTGCAGTGTAAATTGTTTTACTTCAACATGTATTAAATAATTGTTACAAAATTGTAAATTAGCAAATTAAAGGAATAAAACTTAAAAAAAAAAAATGAACACTTTTTTAAGTTCTAAAATATTGGCTGGTCCGCCGTTAGGTCTTTCCTCAGTTTTGTAAAAATATATTTCAATTTATAGTGAAGTATGTTTCCTTACTTTGGCTCTTGTGTAATAAGCCATGTTCTCTCTCTTGGCCAGAGGATATTTTTTATGAGATCCAATAATATCTGGTCGCCATATTCTTCCCCACCCGCAAGAAGTATTCGCCATAAAAGCGAACACTGTCAGTTGCGACCGTAGTAACGTATCTGGACTCTCATATATTTTATCTTGTTCTTTGTCAGGAGTTTTTTCTGTTATTGTACTTTTTGTTCATATCTGTTCAACGTGTATCTTATATCTTTTTACTCACATATTTCTTAATTAGAAATAAATACATCTGAAAAGTCGACTATTGTGATCGTGTAAGTGAAATAGTATGCGATTTTTTTGAGATGAATACGTTTTAAACAATGGATGGAAGTATATACTGTTTAAGGAATTATGAAACAACAATTTATGTTTAATAACCCCATTTTTTACAATATAAACTTTTAAATTTCACTCAAAAATTTTACCAAAAATATTTTGAGACTAGGATCAGATTCCCTCGTATTTTTAATGTAAAAATGTCTTCTTTATATTAATAGTTACGGTATATAGATATCAAATGTTTCGAAAACAAAGAAACCAATGCCTTGATTGATAAAATTTTTATAAAAATTATTATATAATTCACCCTTTTATAAGAATAAAAATTATATAAATCATTAAAATTAAAACGATTCAGACCCTTAATTAAAAAACATTAGTTGTAGCGGTTCAAATCCTGCTGCAGGAAAGACGTTTATTTAGTCTGTTTGCATCCGGAGATGTATCATATAGGATCTAGAATCCTCCTGGGGCTCACCCAGCCTCTATAAAATATTATAAAAATAGGATATCCAAAATTAGGGGGAGAAATCTGGCGCTTCAGCGTAACAAAGGACAAGTCACCTCCTTTCAGAACAATTGTCCATGAAACAGTACAGTCTCTACCATGTACTGAATCCCAGACCCGTTCACAGGTTGTAGTGGTACAGATTTTTTTTTAAGATGTTGACGAAGACCTAAGATTGATTGGTTGTTTTAAATTTGAGACGGAAAACCTATTAGTCATCAACGCCTAAATATATATATATATATATATATATATATATATATATATATATATATTTTTTTTCCCTTCACGCAGTATCCCTACGCGAAGGACGTTTATTGTTATATATATATATATATATATATATATATATATATATATATATCTGTCTGTATATATATAGGTCTGTATATATATATATATATATATATATATATATACACAGACCTTGTATACCTTTGGCCGCCTTTACCAGCCTTCTCCACACCTGTCTATCCTCGGCCGCTGATTTCCAGTCTGTTTCATGTAGTTGTTAAGTGTGAGTAGACCAAGGGCTGTAGCGTCACGGATGATGATGATGATGATGATTGTCAAGTGTATTAGAAGTTGTTTTTTTTGTACAAGGTTAAGTTTTGATTACATTATAACTTCAAATTAATTATTACAGTAACTTTTAAAATATATAGAATAAAGCGTTATTAAAAATGCCTAATATAGACTTTTGTATATTAAATTACTAATTTCCTCGGACTATGATTATAAACCGGAAGGGATGCTTTTATGGTTAAAAGGGTTTGGTCGGATGTGACGCTACAGCGCTATGGTTACATTATCATAATACACTCTCCGCTGAGCTCGCCTTGTAAAGCCGTTCGATAATTTAAAGCACGTTGTCACCTCGTTGAATATCAGCTCAAGAATTTGTAACATTTAATTATTATGTACGAGGTGTAGTAAATATAAAATTGACTACACCTAAACAAAAAAATACGTTAGATGCTAAGGTATGGCTGAAAAAAAATCAAACAGAAAGCTTCAAGTCTCTAAAATAAAAACAGGAAAGGAAAAACCTATCGATATTTCGACTATTAGGCCACCTCCAGTACAGAAAAAAATAATAATAAGGCTTGTCGAACCCTTCAGAAAAAGTTTACCAGTCGGCGCAATTGTTATTAACATCTTAGCAACTCGTTCGTTACTGAACCCAGCGACTTGAAAAGCTCATCTGAATCTTCGTGACACTGTCACTTGAATAATATTAACCGGGTCCAGGCATCGCAATTCCGCGTTGTGTAACCTCCGATATTCCGCAGTGCTCTCATCATTTTTTGGCCCGAATATTCTATGCAACGCTATATTTTCGAATCACTTAAGACGTTGTTCATCCTTCAGAGTTAGCGGACTCGTTTCACATCCGTAAAGTAGAGTTAATGGTTTTATAAATTTTGATGTTTAGATTTCAGGACAAAAGGCGTATCCTTATTTACTTAAGCCCTATTTACTTACCTGCATTCATCAACGTTTCTTTATTTAATTATTTAGTTTCCACGTCTTCAGCCCACAGCAGAGTTGGGCGTATTGGTATTCGAAAATACGAATACGAATATCACCCAAAGCACTCCCACCTGCGAATACGAATACGAATATTCGTATTCGCATATAGGAACTTCTCAGGGAAAATTTGCGTATATTCGTGTACTCGCAGCTGAAATACACAAATACGTTGGTATTTACTAGAGAAAAATACAAATACGCTTGTATTCGCTACCAAAATATACTGCTATGTTTTTACTCTTAAATATAAATATATATATATATATATTTATATTGATATTTGGGATGCCAGAGTCTCATTTAGGATGAGTACTCAAATTATTATTTATATTCCTTAATCTTAATTGGGTTCCTTTCCAAAGGTCTGTTCTTGTGTTTACCAATTTACTTATCTATTATACCTCCAGTATATTATGTATAAATAAATAGTGTATCTGGGGTATGTAAGCACCAAAAGAATTACAATAAGGATCGTTTATTTATTTAATTTCAAAAAGGTTAATGATTCAGATTTTAATATATATGAAAAGGATTGCCATAAAATACATTACAGGAAATAACTTAAACTTATCTGCGGACAGGGGTAGATTGGGTTACAGGTCGGTCTTCTTCCTTGACATCTCCGCCCGCTTCGTTCGGCCGCTCTTCTCTCTCGGGGTACCCGTCCTTCTTCTATCTGGTCTCGTCTCCCTAGTCTATCTCTAGAGTGCCTCCTTCAGCCTCGTTTTCAAAAGTTTTCTTCTCTCCCCCTCTCCTTCCTTCTCCACCATCTTCGACCATAAAACCATAAGGGACCCAAAAGGTCTGTTCTTTGTCCCAAACATATTCCCTTTCATGTGTCCCGACATGACAAATTTTCCCCGCTCAGCATCCCTTTCATGGTGCCGCCCGCATCAGTACATAGCAATACGAACACATTTGTATTCGTAGGAAAAATTACGATTACAGCTATATTCTCAATTATTGTATTAACTTTTAGGTTAATATTAAAATTAATTATTTAATTGTTTTTTTAACTATGGTTCATTGAAAAAATATGATTTTCACCTGTTCAAAAAAACTGGGTCTTTTGTTAATATAAATGTTATGGCTTGCCCAATGATTATTTTAATGGCTGCTTTAACATTGTTGAATCATGGAATGCATGAATTAGTGTTTTAAAAAGTCAATTGAATTCTTGGAAAATACTGCCCAGTACTTATAATAGGGTACTTAGTAATTTTTTTTTACCTACTTAGTAATTTTTTAGTTGAGAATTCACCTTGTTTTAATCCTAGGCGAACCTAGAACTATTAAACTATTAATGATTCTACTTATTGAACGTTTCTCTTATAAACTTCCTAACTGAATATACAAAGGATATGAATAATTCATATTGATGATAATTGTTGACCTATGATAATTTAATGTTGAAGAAATTGGTCCGGGTAGAGGTCACTGAATGAAATTCTCAAGTAATTTCAGAAGATCTTTATTGATAGCCAACGTTTCGACCTACGCTGTAGGTCTTCTTCAGGGCTATATGCAAAATACAGGCAATTTAAGAAAACGGTACGAATATATTAAATCATTTTAAATACAGATAAACTAAAAGAAGGTGAATACAGGCAAAAAAATTGATAAAGATGTACAGTAAGGTAATTATGAGGTTAAAATGTAGATAATAATAATAAAACATGAAGAAAATAATAATAAAACAGAAAGTGTTGACAGTTAAAAAATTAAGGTATTACAGATAAAAAATAAAAACTGAATATACAACAGGAATGTGAAATGATATGGGTAAATTAGAAAGTGATAAGAATTACGCTCTAAAAATTATAGGTAATAAAAAAGAAGAATAAAAAATTGTAAAATTATAAAAATCTAGAAACGAATTATATAAAATAAAATAAAAATGAAAATAAAAAATATTTTAGAAAATACAGTATTAATATTGATAGGTAGAAAATACTTTATACTGGTGTAAAGAATATTAATTGCATAAGAGAATGTAAGAAGACAGTTTATAAAAGTGTAAAATATCAATTGTATAAAAGTAGGTATGTTTTAAGTAAAGTAATTGATAATACAATCAGGCTATATTGGACTAAAATACATATAAAAACAAAAAACAAAAAAACGGAGAGGATATGGTATTAATGATATGATATTAAGATATGAATAATTGTTACAGTTATTTCTACAGCTCCACTACAATAAGTGGTTAAGTCCAATTTTCTCTAAAATGAGTTTCTTGTACTTAATTAAGCGAAATCGAGTTATTTTCTTAGTGAATAAGGGGCTAAGTAAGGCATTGGCTTGAATAAGAATTATTCTTTACATTACAACTCCATTTCAAGCCAAAAACTACGAGAATGATACGATTCCGGTTATCTGAAAGCAGTTAATTCTCTCTGGGCAAAATCGGATTTAAGATCCCTTAATTAGCGAGATATTGGACAGGTATACATTTTTTCCTGTTTTTATTTCAGATACTTAAGTCTTTGTGTTATTGAATTTCTTAACAAATATTTTGTATCTATTCTGAGGTTTTGCTCTTCAATATTATCAAGTATGTAATTTTATCGCTTTAATTATATCTTCACTTATTTACATTATGCTGGATCATTGATAAGTTACGAGTATCGATCTTAGAATGCATTTTACGTATGCATGAATACATTATTGAGCAAAGGAATTCCTTGCCTAGGAATTCAATAGAATAATTTAACTCTCTTGAATACGACTGCATTGAGATTGAATAGTGAAAAATATTCTTTTGGTACAATATAATTTATATTATTGCACTTTTTTATTGTTATTCTGTTAAATTTCCATTTTCATTCTGATATATTTCATCCTCAATCCTGATGTTGGCCGAAACGTTGAAGCAAAATTAAAATGAGTTTTTATTATCAGTATATTCATTGTTTGTAGTCTTTTACTATTTTGAACCTTTCATCATTAACATTTTTCTAGCATATATAAATTTTTCTTTCACTCCATACCCAAAATATGCTCTATATTATTCCTAAAAATATATATCACATCATTTTGCATCCATAATAACATTTGATTACACGACTTACGTAAGGATTAATAATTTTTAGTAATCAATAAAATTAAATTACCATTAATACATTGTTTAAAACTATTTTATTTGTTCAAATTTAATTTTTTAAAATTTATTTATTGATATCTACAACTGTATTACAATAATACAACAAGTAAATAGAATAAGTGATATATAATGACATGATAATGAAATGTAGAGAAACTACCCACTGGTAGTACTCAAATCAAAGTTCAAGTAAGGAGGTCACGTGGCCATCTTGTTTTCAGACGCCTCGGAGGATTATCGGGAATTGAAGAGGAAGCTAGGTTTGAAACTAGAGGGTTTGAGTGGGAATGAAGTTTGTTATGAAAGGATAGATACCGGGTACGGGCCAAATCAGCAACAAAAGGGACATTAAGGTCGTTATGGATGAGTTTATTCTTAACAAAATAAGGAGCATTGAAGATTTTACGAAGGATTTTGGACTGTAAGGATTGGATACGAGAGGAATTCGATGGCTTAGTGGAGCCCCAAAGCTCTACTCCGTAATTCCAAATAGGTCTGATAGGTATTTTGTAATTAATCGGGAGCTTAGAGCGTTTGTCCAGTAAATGTTGAAGTAGGCAAAAACGTCGAGCGGTTTCTTGTCTTTTCAGTCTTGTATGAGGATTCCAGGTTAATCGTTTGTCAAGGTGCAACCCTAAGTATCGGATCTGTTCTACAGGCACCAGAGGGATATTATTAAAGGATACTGTAGGGCAGGAAGTCATTGGTTTACGACGTAAGGTAAAAGTGATTTGATGCGATTTTTGAGAATTTATTTTAATTCTCCAGTTTTGACATCATTCTTCAAGATCAGTGATATGGGATTGGAGGCTTTGGGATGCAATAACTGGATTGGTGTTGACTGATAATACACATATATCATCAGCATACGTGGTAAGGATAGTATTAGGATGAGTTGGGATGTCAGCTGCATAAACTGTATATTGGATTGGGCCAAGGATACTACCTTGAGGAACACCAGCAGATTGGGAAAAGAGGGACGAATAGACATTGTTATGGTTTACTTGGAAAGTTCTATTTGTGAGATAGGATTGTAGGATGAGAAAGTATGTAGAGGGTAGGAATTTGCGGAGTTTGTAGAGCAAGCCCGGATACCAGACTCGGTAAATTTAATATAAAACTTCTTTTTTAGATTTTTATCTGTACTTTTAGAATTTTAATTATTCTGAAAAGTCTTAAAACAAATTATGTTTTTAAGGTTTTTAATTAATAACTGCATCCTAAAATTTGGTTGGAAAAAAACTCAACTTTTGGGAAAATGTCAATAAATAAATAAATAAAAAATGTTACTTTATTCTTATTCTATTAACAGTTTATAAATTATAATTAATGTAAGTCCCTAGTATGGTAATATTAGTTCCTCTAATGGTTATTTCATACGTTGTAACTAAATATTCTGACATGAAGGGAATTGGTTTTCCTTAAAAAGTAATTTTGGTAATATGTCAAGTCGAGTTTACTTGCCAGCTGAAGGTGAAACATTGTAACTTTGTAAAACTTACCGATCGCTTTATCAGTTACCAAGTTTTTGACTGAGTGACTAAATATTAAATTTCTGTCTTACGCAATGTAAACATACGTTAAAAAAGTTAGTTTTTTAGAAAATTGGTAAATTAATCATGATCTGAAGTGGACTGGCTCAGTGGTAGAGCACTGTGTTGCCATGCCGGATATACTTGTTCGAATCCCGCTGCAGGCAAGGCTTTTATTTAGTCTGTTTTCAGCCGGAGATGGATCATATAGGATCTAGGACCCTCCCGGGGCTCACCCAGCCTCTATTATAAAAATAGGGTACCCGAAATAAGGGGGAGAATCTGGCGGTTGAGCGTGACCTAGTACAAGTCACCTCCTTGCCGAACCGTTGTCCGTGAAAAAGTACGGTCTCTACCATGTACTGAACCCCAAGCCCGTTCACGGGTTGTAGTGGTAAAAGGTTTTGAATCATGATCAAGATGAATAGTTATAGAAATGATAATTTCTGATGACTACTTTTGTATTGCTTAATGAATCTACCTATGATTGTTTCAGTTCCGATTTAGTTCTTAGCATTGTTGTCCGGAAATAATGCAGGATTTTATGTTTTCGTTTTAAAAAAAACATCCAAATAGTAAACGGTTTATGTTTGTTGGACTTTCGACGTAAATGTAAAAGCTTGTTGAACTTTTTAAAAACAAAAATGTTTGTTAACCTCTCTAGTATTCTGCTACTTGGAAATAATTCAATCTTTAGTAAGATGGCGAAGCATGATTTTCGCATAATTTATAATAATAGGTCAGAAATCTCGATTGCGATAGGGAGACTCGAGCCTTGAAGACAAAGAAGTTCTGCCCATGATGGCGATGTTCTGCGCGCTTTAATGGAAGAAAATCCCACAAAAACGGTTCTTGAACTCGCAGGGAGCTCGGAAGTCAGCATATCAGCCTTCGATGGCCTTCTCATGGCGTTTGGGAAGGTGAAAAAGCTTGAAAGTTGGTCGAAGTTCTTCCACAGCCTACTTTGTCTCCACGGCTCACGTCTCCCTCTGGAAATGTTAGGAACCTCCGTTGAATAATTGAACCCATAAGATACACATTTAAATTATATGGTACAAAATATTCTAATAATGTGCATGAAATGCTAAGGTAACTAAAGTTTATAAGTTGATAAGGATTAATACTGTACTCGTCTTAATAGCTTTCCAAATACCGCGTTGTACGTTGTCATTGTTTTAGAATATGGGTATAGTAAGCTATCCTTAAAAGATAGATATATGCTATCACTGATTTTTTGTAGATCTATAAAAGAGAAATATTCCATCATGCATTGTTTCGTTATATCTTAAAGGGTTTAGGCAGCGTCTTCGATGAAACCTCCCAAGCGGCCATATTTTTTCCTAAACTTTCAACAATTATCTTTATATTCCAACCCATTTACACAAAACCAGGACAAATTATATACCAAAACCTTCCTGGCGAATCACTCTATCTATTGGTGAAAAACGCATGAAAATCCGTGCAGTAGTTATTGAGTTTACCGCGAACAGGCGCTGCTGAGAACTTTGTTTTATAATATGAATAGGAATACATCTGACGTCTATTTAATATTCGCATTTTAAAAAAGGTGGCCCGACCCCTTTTGTGGGGGTTATGAGTTCTTGATGAGGGCGCTCAGGTACGACTCACAACTAAACAAAATCAATAATTTGTCTGCCATGACCGGTTCCGAACCGAAGGAATTTGTATAGTACGCATTAATGTACTTTAAATTAATAAAATTATGCTAAAATGAAGGATGGAATTAATTGGGGGGTGCAGTCATAAATAACACCAAATATGTAAAACTTATTTATTATTAGTGCTGACGTTTCGACCTACCTTGTAGGCCATGTTCAGGGCTATGAGAGAAAAAACAAACAAAACAGAAAGAACTATAAAAAACATTACAATACCAAGAAAGAATACAATAACATATAGAGTAATAGAAAAGCGATGGATATATTATTTAGGATATATATATATATATATATATATATATATATATATATGAATAAAAAATTATAGAATAAGTTTACAGAAAGGTGATAATGCAAAGAAATACAAAAAGAAAGAAAAATGAGAAGGTAAACAGTAAGATAGAAAATGAAAAATAGAGAAAAGCTACAAATGGTGAGATATAAAAGTATGGAAAACTAGTTAAATTACAGGTATTAATGTAAAATGTAAAATGTATGATAATTTACTATTAGAATGTTATACAAGTAAATATGTATAAAGCCACAGCTAAAATAATCTGTTCAACTTACCGGTGTTGTTTGTGAATAATCTCAAAATCGAGTCATGTCACATCTGCAATGAAGATACAATGTAAGACAAACATTTTAGAAAACATAATATGATTTATATTTTAATATTTATTTTATTTGATTATATAATATTTTATTTTACAATTAAGAACTTTGGGGTTCAGAAAAACTTACACAAGATACAAACAACACAGTCTAAAATTCTCAGAAAAATTATTAATGCACCATGGTATATTTCGAATCACACTATACACAACGACATGAACATTCCTACTATAAAATCATATATTCATAACAAATACATAACATTCCACTCGTCGACACAATATCACCCAAACCCACTCGTTCTTCCGCTTTCCTGCTCCCTGTTACCTGGACTTGATAAAAAAAAAGGTTAAATAGACATTGGCCAAGAGACCTACTCAACTATTGATATATTTTTTTTATCCAAAATAACTGGATGATCATGTAGAAAAGCGAAGAGAAAGACACTTCAATCAAATTTGCTGGATGCGCAATTGCGCACGTGCAAATGGAAATTAAATAATAATAATAATATAATATTTGATTCTTATAGTTTTGGAAACCAAGTATAAGTTTCACTCCTTTCTTATTTAGTTTATAGTGCAGCTTTATCAAAAGGACTCATTCTTGAACAACTTTCCTTAAATGAATTAGTAATTAAGGAAGTTTATATTCTGTCAAATTAAAATTAAATTTAATATTGGTACAATTTCAGCAGAGCTTATGATTTATAGCAACTACAGTAATGAAGAGTATGTGACATTAAACAGAGATATTTTCTTGTGTGTTTAATAAAATCGTTTTTAAGTGAGGCTGAAACCATCTTTTTTCATAAGTATTGACTTTATATGTAAAACTATATATTCCTTCATATAAGATTTGGCAGTTGATCGTTCTCGCCGCCGCTTGCTATATTTGCCCTGAAGATGGCCTACATTGCAGGCCGAAACGTCGGCACACAATAAATAACACAAACACTTATTAAGGTGTTTTTATTGACTGCACACCCAACTATTTCTTCCTTGTATTAGAAGTTACAGTCAACCAATTCTTCTCTAATATATATTCCTTCATTAGTTAGTATTTATTTGGTTTTATTTTCTTATGTATTATAGTAAGCAAGGAAAGAGAGATTACTTAATGAATGATTATGCAGTCATAGTGAAATGTATTCCTTGGTTCTACAATGAAGTAATGGTCAATTCTACATATGGATTCAATGAACTATATCATCCTTGAGTATGGAAGAGGGGTTGACCACAGTACGGAGCGATCTGTGGTTCAAGTCTGGGTGTGGTTAGATAAATTAGCATGTTTAATCTTTAAACAGCCAAAGATGGATTCTGTTAGATCTGCAGACCCTCCCGTGGCTCACCCAGCCTCTGACTTAGGTGGGTTTTCCTTAATTAGGGAAAATCTATCCGTCGATTCTCGGACAAATCACCTGCCTGCAAAACTGTTGTACTTGTAACTGTGCTGTCTATAGCTCGTACTGAACCCAAAATTATGGGTTTTTTGTTTGGTTATTTAGCATCACTTTAATGCTGCTATGGCTAATCGGACGATGCTACAGTGGGAGCTCTAAATTTTGCCTATCCAAGTTTAATTAGGATATGATTTTTAATCGAGTACCTGACATCGGACATGCATGGGACCACCATTTAACATCTATTCTCTCATGCAAGACTGAAAAGACAAGAAACTGCTCGACGTTTTCGCCTACTTCAACATTTACTGGACAAACGCTCTAAGCTCCCAATTAATTACAAAAGACTCATTTACATGACAGTTATCAGACCTATTTGGGCATATGGAGTTGAGCTTTGGGGCTCTACAAAACCGTCCAATTCATCTCGTATCCAATCCTTACAATCCAAAATCCTTCGTAAAATCCTCAATGCTCCTTATTATGTCACAAACAAACTCATCCATCATGATCTTAATATCCCATATGTTGCTGATTTGGCCCAAACTAGATACCTATCCTTCCATGACAAGCTCCATACACACTTGAATCCGCTAGTCTCTCAACTTGCTTCCAATACTATTCCTGATAACCCTCCGAGGCATCTGAAAAGGAGATGGCCTCGAGACCTTCTACTATAGAACTTTATTGGAGTGCTACCGAAAGGTAGTTTCTCCACAAATGTTTTTTGTTTTCATGTCATTTGTTCATATCAGCAAATTTACTTAATATAATATTATTACAGTTGTGAATCAATAAATTAATCTAAAAAAAACTAATCTATTCTGAAGGACGGCATAACCAAGGATTGTTTACTGCCTTTAAAAAATCCTAACACCACCTGCAGGGCTACGAACCAGCGATCTTGGGTTTAGTAGTTGGTTATGCTAACCACTACACCACAGGTCGCCCCTTAACTGATTTGATTTTCCTTAATTGAGTTAAAGTTTTTCGTTTAGCGTAATCTCGGGCAAATCATCTCCGTACCCAACCGTTGTCTTAGAAACTGTGCAGTCTCTACCACATAGTGAATCCAATACCCTTCATGGGTTGTTATGAAGTATTTTTTTTATTCTTGATTGTGTGTTCAAGAATATAATTTCAAATAATGCCTACCTCACTGACGAATCTTTTTAATCATTAATACTTGCTTTGCAAACTTAAGAAGTCTTATCTGAATACCGAATATTGAAATTCCTCACTGAAAAATAACCTTACTTAAAATTGTTATTAAGAGAAGGTTATATAGCGACCGACGCCGGAATGTTGCTTGGTGTGAGAAATTGGAGAGCTGGTTCCTTTAATTGAGATAACTGGAGCTCTATCTTGGAGCAGGGGGAAGCCTTAATTCGAGCCTCAGTGTCGGCGAAAATATCATTATTATCACTTCTACACACATAAATAAAGTAAGTAGGTTTATCCGTTTTAAATAAATAATAGAAATAAATAATGAACCATGCATCGACTAACTAATTAAATAACAAGTGATAAGTCGAAACCCATGAAAGGTCTTGGGATAAGTACATAGAGATTGTACTGTTACTAAATAATCGGTTGTGCCCGAACCATACCCGCTTAATAGAACCTGGGCGAGGCTGAAGAGGGTTTGTAGACCCCACAGAGTCCATCCATGGTCATCTTCCACATTTGGGTTTGAACTTTCTACCTTTAAGCTGCCTTTTAATATTTTCACTAAGTACGTTGATGATTTTTTTAACCCTGATATCCCTAAACTGCTTCTTAAGAATAAAATAAAATTGAAATTTTTAGTATGTATATGTTGCGGTAAATGTACACTATTAGGAAATGTACACGTTTACCGTAAAATGTGTACATTTCCCAAAAAGTTAGGTATATGTGAATTGAATATGATGTATATGTAAATTTTCCAAATGTGTCCTCTTACCTTCATGTTTTAAGAAAAGTTGGAATACAAATAAATTAAAAATGTTGCAGTAAAAAAATATTTATTTAAATAAACATAATACAAAAAGCCTTTAATAACAAAAATTATTTTGATTAAAAAAAGTTAAATGGCAAACAAAAAATGCTTTAATGTTGAAGAAATTGGTCCGGGTAGAGGTCACTGAATGAAATTCTCAAGTAATTTCAGAAGATCTTCAAACGTTATACGTTACTTATAGACATTGTAACGGCTTTTATATTCTGGGAAATTTTTTTACACTTAGTAAGGGTGGGGATCCTTCCTTCTCAATTATATCAGTCAGTGTTTTATAGCCAGAGAGGACCCACCCCCCGTCCCACCCCCACAGGTAACTTATGTTTTGCACTATTTACTCACCCTCCCTCCTCCATTTCATTTTAATTTCTTTCCCTCATAACCTAAAACAGTACTATACTCAATTTACCGTTGTTATCACTACTTCCAAGCTCACTATTACTGTAATTAAGGCGTTTATTTGTTTAGTTATCTATATACCACCCTAAATATTCATCAATATATATCATAATATCATAAATGTCATAATATCATAAATACCATATCCTTGCCGTTTTTTATATGTATTTTAGTCCAATATAGCCTGATTGTATCATCACTTACTTTACTTAAAACTTACCCACTTTTATACAATTGATATTTTACACTTATATAAACTCTCTTCTTACATTCTCTTATGCAATTAATATTCTTTACACTGGTATAAAGTATTTTCTACCTATCAATATTAATACTGTATGTTCTAAAATATTTTTTATTTTCATTTTTATTTTATTTCCTTAAATAAATAAAATATTATTTATTTTCATTTCTAGATTTTTATAATTTTACAATTTTTATTTCTTCTTTTTTAATACCTATAATTTTTAGTCCTTAATTCTTATCACTTTCTAATTTACCCATATCATTTCACATTCCTATTGTATATTCAGTTTTTATTTTTTATCTGTAATACCTTAATTTTTTTTAACTGTCAACACTTTCTGTTTTATTATTATTTTCTTCATGTTTTATTATTATTTTCTACATTTCAACCTCATAATTACCTTACTGTACATCTTTATCAATTTTTTTTGCCTGTATTCACCTTCTTTTAGTTTATCTATATTTAAAATGATTTAATATATTCGTACCGTTTTCTTAAATTGTCTGTATTTTGCATATAGCCCTGAAGAAGACCTACAGCGTAGGTCGAAACGTTGGCTATCAATAAAGATCTTCTGAAATTACTTGAGAATTTCATTCAGTGACCTCTACCCGGACCAATTTCTTCAACATTAAATTATCATAGGTCAACAATTATCATCAATATAAAAACATACTTTTCTTTCCATATTATATAATATGTCATAGGCTATTATCCCAATATTCATAAGTACAATTTTCGTCCTAGTTTTTCAGGACCATTACGATGGGAATCAAACAAACTTTTCTTTATTATAACAGTTAAATTTTATAAAACTATAAAGGAACATATAGAAATTTCATAACGAAAAAAGTTTTATTTATTTGAGCAAGAATTGCTATTGTGGCACTTGGCATTACATAATATTCCAGCATTTTTTTGAGGAACATGTCCTTTACAGATGCATCTTTTAAAACCTTGTCCACCAGTAAGGGACTGAATTCCTATAATTTCTCTTACCGATTTTTCAACATCTTGAGGAACATCTTCGTATGATATAAACTTTTGTTCGCAAATGGCGAATTCATGCCTAGAATAATATTTCGTATTTTGTATGCTCACATTTACCATAACGACAAGGCCATTATGAATTCAATGTACATTTCCCTTCTTTGAAATTGTAAATGTTAGTTGAATGCACATTACCCAAACGAGGAGGCAAATGTGCACATTTACTGGAAAATGTGTACATTTGCCGCAATATCTACTTTTACCGTAACATATACATTAAATTAGCGAGGCATGGCCCCTGACTGAAAAATCAGATCTTATGGTGAACTCTTGGGAAAGGAAAATATTAAGAAGAATCTGGGGCGGAGTGGCCGAAAATGGGGTGTGGAGAAGAAAGAATAAGGAACTGATAGAGAGCTAGAGGTACATGGTGGCGTTGATAAAGAAAGCCAGAATTAGATGGATGGGACATTTGGAAAGCATGCCGGACCGCAGGTTACCTAAGAGAATGGACGGTAAACGAAGCAGAGGGCGTCCTCGGATCAGATGATGTCGAAGAGGACCAGGAACAGCCGGGTGTACAGGTCCTGCAGGAGGATAGTGAAGAATCGCAGAGACAGGTCGGCTGTGGTGGCGGATGCCCGCGTTCTTGCCATACTAATAATAATACATTATATAAGTGTATTAGGTAATTATTCCGCAGGTTGTTGCTTCAAGTTGAGTGACAAGTTTTAACCTTCCATTCGATTTCCTATTAATATTTTCCAAAAATACAAGTTATCATTAGCTTTAGGTATAGAAAGGGGAATGTAATTATGGGAAATATATGAGCCGTTTATTTTGAAAGTGGCCTAACTCCGTTTTTCAATTTTTTGGCAGTTACCATGGTTACATGTACAACTTCACATTATATATCAGTGAAGCATTTCAGGTTGCTGATATTCCGAGCAAATGCGATAAGTTTTTGACACATAAGTTTTCAGAATTAGTTCAATAACTGAACCGTGCAGTTTGAAAGTGGCCTAACTCCATTTATTTTATACTTATATCAAGATATTTACTATTGATAATGTCTGAAAGCAGTGGTGAAGGGTCGGAAAGGTAATAATTTTATTGTAAATGAGACAAAAAGATTTTGTATCAACAAAATTATTAGAAGACGCAATTTTTAAAAGGGTATAGAATTCTGATGGAGAATCAGTAAACTGGTTACAAATATGCGTTTTGTTAGAAATGAACCGTATAAAATTTTCTATAAGACATCAATGAATGAGAATGAAAATTTGAAAGTCCTGAATTTATTACCACGTCGGGGTAGACCAAGAAAATTCGAAAACATTGTATTGAAACCACTCCATAAAAATATCAGACAAATTACAACAGCAAAATTCAAGGACATGATTGATCTTTTGTGAGATATACCACCGGAACATCATGATTTCTTCAAATCCCTTTCACACGAGCAAAATTTAGATGAATAGTAAATTGTTTTGTAATAAATTTATGTTTGTAATTTTATATGTTCTTTAATTTATCATTTTTTAAATGATTAAAAAATGTTTTGAATCGCATAAATTGTGTTTCCGAAGTGTTTTAATAATATGTAAAATAAATTGAGGATTGTTTTTTCAATTTTCAATCTTAAATTATGTTGAATGAACTTGGGTACCTTCAAATTTTATAATGAATCTGGTTGTTAATTTTGAAAGTGGCCTAACTCCATTCTTGATAAGAAAACGCACATTATTCACTTAATAATTGTTACAATTTTAATAGCAACCATAAATTTAACAGCCTTAGATACACTTAAGCAGTAAGACTCATTAGTATCCTATATGTATATTTTTAAATTCATTGAAACGCAAACCCTTAAATATCTCCATTTGAAGATAAATGGAGGTAGGCCACTTTCAAAATAAAAGGCTCATATATTTTTCGGTAATCATTTCATCTAGAAATGAACGTTTCGACAAATAATTTTCACCTATATTTCGAAGTTTTAGTTGATATTCTTATTTCTTGATGAAATGATTATCGAAATCTACTCATTACTCACGATAACTCTTATTTTTGGAAAATATTGAAAATTAATCGAATAAACAGTTAATACTTGTTGGAACTCAATTTGAAGCGACAACCTGCGGTACAGATACCTTTTATTATTTAATGTAAAGATGTGACTAAAAATAAAACTTGGTATTAATTATTATTATTATTTTACTAGGAGCTGTTCCGGGGAATATTTGCTGCTTCTGTTTACAAGGTAAGGTATTGCATGTTTTATTTGCAATTACTATTTTTTCTTTCATTGCTATTCGGAATTACATTTTTATTTTCCTCATGTTATTCATTATTATTCAAAGATCTTGAAAATATATATGGACGGTAGTGAATACTGGTATCTATCTGTATAAATCATCTCGCATTAAAGACACTAAATCTGCGGTTTACAGTCAATACTTTTTTCTTTTTTTTTACCTTGTTTAAGGAATAATATAGTAGAAAATATGAAAATAAATACAATTCAAACAAATACAAGTTAAACAATAAAATTTAGCGATATAAATATAAATATTTAAAAAAAACCTGAACATTATAGCCCTTGAAAGGTTTTTGCTTCAGAACATGACAGGGGCCCTACTGTTTCTAAATCAACGGTTGTACAGGAAGCTGATTTGTCCGACCTAGACAGTCTGTAGATTCCACAAGATACATTTATGTTAACTGCTGAAATAATTTATCTGACGGGATTTGAACCCGGAACATTAAGAAGAACAGTTCAGCTTTCCTTACACTGCACCCCGTACCCAAAAATAGAAGCAATAGTTTAATTTTTTTTTAAATTATTAAATAATTAATGAATACAAATAAATAACAGCATATCCGTTAGTTCTGAGAAAATTTAGTTTTTTCCATTAAAGATAAAATCTGAAAAAAAAAATAATCTTATTCACGTAGAATAAAGGAAAAATTTCTAAACTTTATTTAAAAATTCATCAAAACCATTGTGATCTTCTATTGATTGGTTTTTGGCCAATTTCAAACTTTTACTCAATTCCTTTGTATAATCAAAAATGTAGCAAAACAACTGTACATTATTAAACAACATACCGTATTCACCCCTTTCCATATTTGTTTAATTATTTTGTGAAAGGAAAAAGTTATGGACATTTGCTATTACATACCAAGTGTTTTTGATTTAATAATGCAGCTATATACACTATGTACGTGTAATATGATTATGTATTTGAATATTTGCAAAGAGGGTATATATTTATATGTCAATTTCTACATTTTATATTAGAAATTTTAAATTTTCCTAAAAGTACTTTCTTTTCTATTTTAGGAGTCTTGTGGGTCATATTATTGTTACGGGCTACTGGGTGTGAAAATGAATTACTCCTAAATTCAAGATACTAATATTTATTAACAAATTGAATAAAAGAATACAATAAAATTATCGGACTAATATAAATTCACAGTAACAATATCCTAAAGATTTTAACCTAGGCCTAACTCCTATTTAATTACTAAAATATTATAAGATAGTACTAATACTAAATAGCTTAACTATTTACATAAATCTGTATAAATACGATCAAATTATGCTACAGTTTACAACTACTAATTAACACTTACAGTTCACTACTTAAATTCAACGACCGTAAGATTTTCCAAATATGACAAACTTACACACAGTAATAAACAGAGACGGTTTATTACACTCGCGGACTGTAACAGTTCACACTAGTTTCACACTGCCTGCTTTACTACCTGACTGAATAATTCACAGTGAGGGGGGAATAAATGAATGAAGAATAAAATATATATAAATATATATTATATTATAAATAATGTAATATATAAAAAATATTTTATATTCAGTTTTATTTTTTATCTTCATTACCTTATTTTTTACTTTTCAAAACTTTCTGTTTTATTATTATTTTATTCTTCATTGTGTAGTTTACTACCTTTTTGGCACTTCGTAGTTTATAGTATACACTTATACATTTTAACCTTCATAATTACCTTGCTGTACATCTTTATCATTTTTATTGCCTGTAATCACCTTACTTTTGTTTATTTATATTTACTATGTTTTAATATATTTGTACCAATTTTATTCTTAATTGCCTGTATGTTGCACATAGCCCTGAAGAAGACCTGCAAAGTAGGTCGAAACGTCGGCTAATCAATAAAGTTTTTCTCCAATTCTAAGAGAAATTCATTGTGACCTCTACCCGGACCACTTTCTTCCACATATATTTTCAAGTTCAACAATTGCCATTCAATTACAAATTTTATTTTCGCTTTGTTATAATTTGATAGTTCATCAAGAATTTTTATTTCGCTCAAGTTTATTAGGGTTTTATATTTACCTGCTATTAGTTTTTGAGCATAGCCAATTTGGCTATAACGTTTTTATTTCATTATTAATTTACACATAATTTTGTTAATTAATTATAATTTTGATTAGATATGATTAGATATGTAAGCTACGAAGATAGAGCAGATAAAGGCCAACAGAACACCGGCTAAATTAGATATCATTATCCCGGATAGAGATGGCTCTCGTGAAAAATGGCCTTTATCTGATGGCCACTGTCCATTTCGTCGAATGTCTAGGCGGCTTCAATTAGTCTCTCTGCCTTCTCGCTTCTAATTGTATTGTTTATGGGCGATGGTTCCATGTAGTCGATACAGCATTGTTATTGTCATTACAATTATTAAGGGAACAAAATTGTGCGGGTGAAGGTCAATGAAGAAATTTCTTAAATGGAGATGAAATATATGTTCATAGAAAAAAAATGATGTTAAAGATAATCTTTAACATACTGCTAATATATCATTTACAAGGCAAACAAAAAGTGATAATTATTAGTTAAGGATTGTGTAATTTTTTTTTTTTGTTTTTACCGATGGATTAAACTTTGTACTTTATGAAAATACTAACTTATGCCCGCGGCTTCGCTCGCGTGGAATTTGGTCTGCCACGTAAAGTTTCGTGAAAGATCATTTAAATAAATAATTTAATTATTTTTTAAAAATATAAGTTACTCGTACATCCAAAATTTCAGATGTCTAACTTCAAAACTGACGGATTCCATACAATCTATGAACCCCTACTGTATTAAGGGGGAAACCCTTGAGGGTGGACTTATCCAAATTCCTTTCTTAAACTATACAAAGAACCTATCTACAAATTTCAAGATGCTAAGTTCCTGATTTGCCTTTAATTATGTACTATAACGGGGGATCACATGCCCCCGTGCCCCCACATAAATCTGCCCTTGCTGTAGCCTATGATGTATAACCTATTTTGCTCAATAAGTTTCATCCAAATCCGTTCAGTAGTTTTTGCATGAATGAGTAACAAACATAAATACAAACATTCGCATTTATAATATTAGTAGGATATCAAAACAATAGTTTCGCCCATATTCTATCTGTTATTTTAACAACTATTATCATGTGATTTGCCTTTAATTATGTAATATAATGGATTCTCCACAGTATCTAAAAAAACTGTCGGGGGGAGGGCACGAGACCCCATGCTCCCGCAAAAATCCGCTCTTGCTGTTGCCTATGTGTTATTCTGATGTATAACCTATATTACTGTAAAGTTTCATCCAAATCCGTTCAGTAGTTTTTGCGTGAAAGAGTAACAAACATACAAACTTTCGCATCTTAAATATTAGTAGGATTAGGAACTGACTTACAATGAATTACAAATGACAGTTATATGGTAATAAAAACATATTTAGGTTTTTTTTATCCATGAATTTGGCCATCTATGGTTCGCACACAACTCAAGACTTATAGTGCCTCTTTTTCTTATTCTGTTCGCAGTACTTTTTAATTTTCTCTCCAACTGCTCTTCTTTGATCATTTGTCCGCACTCTCTTCCGTCAGGGGTCACCTGTGGTCTACTGGTTAGCAGAACAAACTACTAAGCCCAAGATCGCGGGTTCGTAGCCGGCAGGTAGGGCTAGGATTTTTTAAATGGAGTAAAAAATCCTTAGTTATGCCGTTCTTCGGAAGGGACGTTAAACGGGGATCCCAGGCCTGTACGATGCCAGGTACTTGTTAAAAATCCCTATCCTAATTTAATCTGGGTAGGCATAATTTAGAGCTCCCACTGAGCCAGATAAGTGGTTGAAATCCTTGCTTAAGCCGTACTCTAGAAGGTTCGTAAAATGTTGGAAATTCATTCAAAATATGTGAATAATTCTCAAAATGAGAAAACCTTATTTTAGTTTTGATTATTGGAGTTTGTATATAGTTCTAAAAAAGATCTCTGGAAAATAGTAAACAAGATAACGGAATCCACAAGAAGAAAAGCGAGTCAAGAGTCCTTCCAATATTCCTAACTTTTTTGTCACTCCTATCCTGTCTCTCACATCCAATCTTAGTCAATCGATACTCCTAGAAGAAAAGATAGCTATGCTATATATATATACACATATATATATTATTGGCTCTAGCATAGTTAATATTTAACTATACAAATACAATATTATAAATACCATATTTGTATTTAATTTTAACAAGATTTCTTTGATAAATAACAATATCTCAACATTTACTCTGAGTAGCCCTGTTATAATAACCATTAAAAATTCTTGTGTGAACTCCTTTAAAAATGTCAAATATGTTACGCGAAAGTAGGTTAAATAAGTCTCTGACTGCATTAGCTAGTTAGTAGATTTCCCCCCTTGTTTTGAGTACCCTATTTTTATAATATTTTATAGAGGCTGGGTGAGCCCCAGGAGGGTCCTAGATCCCATATCTTCGGCTGCAAACAGACTAAATAAAAGTCTTTCATTTTTTCTTTAAGTTTATTTTATTGATTTGTTTTATCATTGTATCGAGGTACAACTGTTTTTTTTATGCTCGTGCAGTTTGTCTGCCCATAAAAATTAAGTTTGCCGTTAAAATATTATTTATGACGTAATTATAAACTTCATTAGCCACAGTTCCGGTAGTAGTTCTCCCAACTTCCTAAAACTATAATTTATCACTCACCAATGGAGTTTAAATCCCACAGGCTTCACTCACAGCATCATTAATAAATCACGTACCAAGATAGATAATATTAATAATAATAAAAATAAAAACAATTAAGGATTTTAAAGGGAAAATTTAAAACAAAAAAAACGGTCACCTGTGGTCTAGTGGTTAGCGTAACAAACTACTAAGCCCAAGATAACGGGTTCGTAGCTCGGCAGGTGGCCCTAGCATTTTTTTAAGGGAGTAAAAAATCCGTAGTTACGCCGTCCTTCGGAAGGGACGTTAAACGGGGGCCCCGAGCCTGTACGATGTCAGGTACAGGTCGTTAAAATCCATATCCTAATTAGACCTAGATAGGCAAAATTTAGAGCAGCCACTGTAGCATCGTCCAATTAGCCACAGCAGCATAAGGTGACGTTAAATGAACAAACCAAAAAAAAAAGATCCCTCTATTGCAGGGGTCGGCAACCTGCGGCTCTTTGGATGTGAAGCTGTTTAGTTCTATACGCAAATATTTTTCATTTTATAAAAATTTAAATCGTTCTCGATTTATCGAATCGATTAACGAGGATTAGGCATCGATTCTATCTCTCAGCCTCTTGTACTGGCTTTTCACCGCCAGTACGTTGGAAGCTCTCGAATGAGCCGTTGTTTCTGTGTAGGATTTAATTCGCTTTCGACGCAAGACAATTCGGCGTCTTCGCCAGTGCTTTGGCTGTGACGTATATTTTGTTGTTTCAAGTAAAAGAGTTAGAAGCGAATTATCTTCTTCGCTATATGTATATACATAACCTAAAGTTATGTATATACACACACACACATACACACACACACACACACACACACATATATATATAAAATAGAGCCAAAAACTCAAAAAGAAACACTATTATTTATTATAATGCAATTGGGAAAAACCACAATGCAAAGCCTTATGTTTCAAAAAATACACTTGCTTACCAGTCGACGTTTCGCCTATTCAGGCATTATCAAGACACCAAAATCAAAAAGGGGTTATGTGAATCGTATCTCGAAGAAAAAGGTGCAATACATCCCAACGATCAACAGCCCAAACAGCTCCAAACATGAGACAGCACACCACCACCAAGACGTTCAACATACAACTGACAACTGAGTTGTAATTAATCATAATATAAGCTGTTTTGAAAGTGTTGTATTTCCACTTGGATTAAAAGAAAGTTTATTATTTTAAATAATTTTAATAATTATTATTTCATCATAAAATTTAAATGGTGTATAGGGTTAAAAATCATCACTCTTTTTTAACTGCTAAATTATAAAAACATTTGCGCATTTACCCATATTCTTAAAATAATTTAAATGGAAAGCATTATATATGGCAAATATGTAAAAATGGGACACAAAGAGCACATATTATTCATTGATTATTCATTTTTTTTAAATCGTAGTATACAACGTAGAGTTCACAATTTTTTCCCCTTTAAGTCTTTACTATTGTATTATTTTTTTTATTCATTTATTAATTTAAATTTACAATTGTATTAAAACAATACGGCAAGTAAACGGCAGGAATGATACATAGAGGCATGGAAAAAGACAAATAGAGAAACTACCCAGTGGTAGTACTCAAATAGCAAGTTCAAGTTAGAAGGCCACGAGGTCATCTTCTTTTCAGCCGCCTCGGAGCATTATCAGAAATTGAATAAGTAGCTAGGCTTGAAATTAGTGGTTTTGAGCGGGAATGAAGTTTTTTGAAGAAAGAGCCAAATTGGATTGAAGGCGAGAGGAATTCGATGGCTTAGTGGAGCCCCAAAGCTCTACTAATTAAGTTCAAATAGTGTAAGACCTATTCATTACACATATTCATGTATATGAGTCTTATGTAATTAATTGGGAGTTTTGAGCGTTTTTTTAGTAACTCTAGTAATAGTTTTAAATTAAAAAATAAATACAAAATTAACGCCTTAAAAATTCGAAAATGATAAAAGTAAAATGGTATAAAACCGAAGTAGATTTCGGACATATCGCAAGTTCATAATTTAAATTATCCTTAAAGAGTATTTAATGAAAGGATGTAGTTTGAAATCTATTCCAAATTACTATTTTTTAATAACATTTTCACAATAGATAGGTCTGAATGAAATGAAAATGGCTTTGATTTCATTTGGTTAATTTTTTTGTTGTAATTTCAACGAAAGCCTGTAACATTGTGTTTCTTAGAATATCCTGAGTTCTCCAGCCAGATCTAGTTGGGAAGAAACCTTATCAGTGAGATTGGTTGATCGCAACCGCTGGCCTTGTGCCTTCCTGATTTCTTTCGAGTAATAGCGGTAGCGAGATTGTAAGGAGATATTTGTAATTGCTTCCCAAGTGCTTGTAAGGTTTGATAGGTTTCAGAATGAAGGTGATGATAATTTGATAACAAAACGTTTGATAATAAGTCACAACGGTCTGTTTATTAAATCAATGTCACTTTATGCTGCTATGGCTAATCGGACGATGCTACAGAGGGAGCTCTAAATTTTGTCTATCCGGGTTTAATTAGGATAGGGATTTTTAACGAGTACCTGACATCGTACAGGCTCGTTTAAACATAACTAAGGAGTTTTTTAATTGCTTTAAAAAATCCTAGGGACACCTGGCGGCCTATGAATCCTTAATTTTGGACTTAGTATGTTATTGTGCTAACCACTAGACCACAGTCTAGCCCTGTATTGTCTCTGTCTCTATAACTGTCTTTGGTGATAAAAACAGAGGATATGGTATAACTAGAGTATAGTATGTAAAGAGAGTATTCACTAAGTTACAATGTCTCATCTATTTTATATCGTTCCATAAAACAATAAATCATCCTATCGACACATCTTTACGGATGTGAAACATGGCCACTAACGCTGAGGGATGAACAACATTTTAAGGTATTCGAAAATATAGTGTTGCGTAAAACATTCGGTCCAAAAAAGGACGAGACCACTGGGGACTTAAGAAGATTACATCACGCGGAATTGCGAAGCATGCACCCAGTTAATATTATTCAAGTGATAGTGTCGCAAAGGTGGGAAGATTACGTTTAAATTGATCTGACGGATTTGGGTTTGGGCAGTGGTCCGTGGACGGAGGTTTGTAAGCAGAGTTTGGTGATGTCGGCATCGAGCCTGTGGGTTCGCTAAGCCTTTTGATTTTTATTATTATAAACATGTCATAATAAATATATATCTTTCTTAGAAAATGCCTACTGTTATTTAACTCTTAGCTAGGAAGTCATACGTGTAAAAAACGTCCGTTATATGTTGTTTATTAATTACTTACTGATCTGTTTTGGATGCAATGCATAGCCTTCCAAGTATAACACAGCATATTGGTGGTAAAACATAATATAATGTTACGGTCGCCGACAGGAGGACGGAAGCAAGGGATTAGCGGCTTAAATCCGTCGGCGGGAGAAGTTAAAATAGGATTAGGACCTTCTGAGCATAGTAGATCCGCCTCTGCTTTGTCGGAAAGAGATTAAGAAGATCCTAGAACACGGAAGAGTGGAGACTGTTCTAGAATGTTCGGCCTTGCCTATTTAAATACCTCCGTCGCCTCGAGCGAGCAGTCTTAGCCTGAGAGTAGACCAGAGAAGACCTGTGATAAGTGAGTGTCAGTGTGATAAAATAGTCAGTGTTGAACCGGCCAGTGTAATAAGTGTATCAGTGAACTGTGACAGTCTCGCGAGTGTAATAAACTGTTTCTTTTTGTTACTGTGTGTCAGTTTGTCGTACTTGGAGAATCTTACGGTCGGTGGACTAGTGAACTGTAAGCGTTAATTAGTAGTTAATAATTGTAATAATAATTAGTAGTGTAATTTTGTAATATTCATACAAACTATTGTAAACTAGTTAAGCTATCTAGAATTAGTAATATCTTATATTGTTGTAATAATTTATTAGTTTAATAATTTAATTGTTAATAGTTTAATTATATCCTTTTTATCATTTTGTTAATAAATATCAGTATCTTTAATTATGAAATTGTTTAATTCATTTTAATACCCAGTAGCCCGTAACAACCCAATGCATAGCCTTCCAAGTATAACATAGCATATTGGTGGTAAAACATAATATAACAAAAGAAGTGAAATAATTCATTACTATCTTATCTAAAAATATTTTTTTTTTAAATAGCTATATCTAAATATGAAATAATTTTTTATAATGATTGGTGCTCCTGCTAGAGGATGCATATGGATGAGACGTACGATTTGCACATTACCAGATAATTATGCATACATATTTTCTTCTGCGGTACGATAGATAATTGTCAATAAACACTGAAACAAAACAATTACAAAAATACAATAAAAAATTAACATTAATAACAGTCCGCTTAATTAAATATAAAAAAGGTTTTAGGAAGAGTCAAGATAATTCCTCATTAATATTTGAGTAAGTGTTTCGAAGAAAATTATTATTGATTTAATTATCTTGATGTAGTAATTAATTGCTTATAAAGTCTACTAATAATTGGAATGGCCGTTCCTGTTTTAGTAATTTTTTAAGTAGTAGTGGTGCTTTAAATAATTCCGTCATTTTTATTTTACACAATTCTATATACTAATTTCCTTATCCGAAGTATTACCCAACTAGTCTATAATTATAATATTTTCTAGTTACTTTTATAAACCCCACAAGTTACTTTTGGTATCGGTTACTTTTATAGATAACTGTTATAACCTAATATAAATAAAAATGTAAAGAAAGATAAAATTATGTAGTTTACTTATAGTACATATGATTTACTCAGTCATTGAAATGTATTTCTTAGAATTGGCGAAAATAGTTAAAAATCAAGAATCAAGCATAAAATATGCTCAAGATTAGGGCATTATACATAAAAAAAAGACTCTATTCCAAGGGACATGAAATGAAGCTCAGTATTAATGAAAATCGTTATTCAAGATGGAAATGCAGTAGACGAGAATGCAGAGAAGAGAAGGACATGAGAGCAGGTACTTGGTTTGAGTGGAGTAAACTTCCTATAACATCATCTATTTTATTTGTATACTCTTGCTGTCATGAATAAACTTCATGAATACACACTTGATAGAGTTAAATACTCTATACGTCCCGGAACTACTATTTATTCCGATTGTTGGAAAACATACAATAACATTCAATCCATTGAAGGTATAAACCTGAGACATTTTATTGTCAATCATTCCAAAAATTTTGTGGATATACTAAAAGTAGTTGGGGAGGGGGGTCTTCTAGAAAAGACCCAAGTAGTAGATAGGCGGTATTTTTTCGTCAGGGACGATATGCTCTTTTATTTCAATTTAGTTATAACAGTTATAAATGAAAGTAACTCCTACAGACTTTCCAGTTTTACCCAAATCCAAGTCGAAATGGTTTGAGAAAACGTTTGTAAGATAAGAACAGCCAATATAGTCAAATAATCAACCTTCTGTAATGCATTGCTTTAAAGAAATTAAGAATATGTTTAGAACATTTAATTCTAATAAAATTTTAACTAAATTTAAAAGTATTATGTCAGAAGTATGTCAAAAATATTCATAATAATAGAAGGTTTATTATCATTATTTGATTAATGGACAACTTTAAAATATTTCATAACGTATCTAA